>CM041717.1:4069196-5347529 GCA_023373845.1 Nibea coibor
TTGTATCCATTCTCCTGGAAATATTTCTTTGACACAGAGTCGGCTTGAAGGTCAGCAAGCTCGTCTTTACAGCCGAGTTATTCCATGTCCTTGGGGCTGGAAATGTAGGGGTCCATCACCCACGATTCCTTTGATGGGTACTTATCAACAGCGACAACACACAACTTAATTTATTTTTACACTTAATGTGGAGAGTGAATGTGTCTGCCAGGTATGCTGTTTGAATCCAGAACACGTTTGCTCAGTGGTTGTTTGTGATCTTCCAATAACAGCTTCATGAAATGCATGCGCTCCTGTCCACGCTGCATCCAGCATACATCTGTGTGTAACATCAGTGTTTGATTCGCTTCATCCTCACACAGCTGAGCAAACAGTCTCTGCTTTGGAGAGTGAGCCTTAATGAAGTTTACAACTTGAACAGAAGTTTCCAGAGTGTTAGCAAGGTCGTCTGAAGGTCTCTTACTGCCCACTGCTCTGTGATGTAGCATGCGGTGGAAAATTGGCCAAAAACAAGAGATTTCACAGCAGATTGAAAAAAGCCCTTCATCAGTGCAGCGTGAAACAAGAGCCTCGTAGGGCAGCTTGTAGGATCAGAGTCCACAGGCATAAATCACATGTAATCCTGGCCTGTGGTGGTGTTGTTATTTCTCACATCCTCTTTTACATCAAAACGTTTCAGCATTGGTCGACAAGCTCCTTTACAGCATATGTAAGGACCAGTTGGAATTGGAATAATTCGACATGGAAACATGTATAGAACGAGATAAAAACAAATTGAAATAATAAGACTGGAATAATCGATGTACACAAATGCATCAAAACAAAACTAACACAAACACATGGCAGCAGCATTGTCTGTGTGTGGGCAGCTGGGTGTGTCTGTTTGTGCTGAATGTAACGGCTGTGAAACAATCAGGAAATAATTTTTTATTTCTCAGATTAACCGGCTTTATCATTCCGACGCTTGCTCACTCTGATTCACTGTGCATGTCTCTCGACCTGCACTCTCTCTCTCCCAGTATATATCTTTCTTTGAAGTAAAGTAATCTGTACTTTTAGCATGCAGAGACTTCTTAATGTTGAAGCCATTCAGTGTGGGAGTGGGAGTGGGGTCCTTTTTTAGCCCTGTTATCATTACTTTCTCTGCTGCTGTCAGTATTACGTGTTAGAGGTACATTCTTTTCCTGCTGTGAACAGTACTGCGTCTTGTTTCAAGTCATCACTGTGAATATATCGCACATGAAACGATGAGCAGTGTTATCAGAGAGTGGGACGGTTTTCATCCACAAAATCTCTCAACAGTTTTCAGGCGGGCGGGTTTGATTATCTGCTCTCCAACACTGGGCGCGCTTTTAGCCTCAGGAAATTAATAGCGAACACTCAAATGACGCCTCCGTGGCTCTGTAAATCACTGCCTGCTCTCTCAAAATGCTTTTCCAATGTCTGTGGATCTCTTTGATTGTGCCGACTGCTTCTCCCTCTGAAGGGAAAAAAAAATCCATAATCTTTACCAGCCGTCTCCTGATGTTTTGTTTCCTGCTGCCGTTTCACTTTGCTCGGCTTCACGCTGCCGTTAACTAGCTTCTCTGCACAAATGACACATTAATAAATAATAAAAGCAAAGTTAAGGTACCTCTGGAGATGTAGCAGCGATTTCTTTTTTTGGTACTGATGAGTCACCGGCACTTTTCTCCAGTTTCTCAGACATGTTGTTTCACTCATTAAATACCTGAGGTGCTCTGACTGCAGGAACACTGAGGAGGAGTGGAACAGCACATGTTTGCATAGCGATGTGTGTGATATATTATGATTGAAATCTCAATAAAGAAACAAAACACGATGTACCGCCTCACAGCAGACAGAGCCCCTGTGGTGGATGTTACACAAGCTTGTGTGTGTGTGATGTGTGTGTGTGCGTATGTGTGTGTGTGCGAGCGTGACCATCAGAAAGTCAGTTCAGTGTGTGCATTGAGCATGTATGTGATGTGCTTTGAGCCAACATCCACATTCACATTGACCGTGTGTGTGTGTGTATGTGTATATGTATGTGATGATTGACATGTCTTTGCCTCCTCTCCTCTCCTCTCCTCTCCTCTCCTCTCCTCTCCTCTCCTCTCCTCTCCTCTCCTCTCCTCTCCTCTCCTCTCCTCTCCTCTCCTCTCCTCTCCTCTCCTCTCTCCTCTCCTCTCTCCTCTCCTCTCCTCTCCTCTCCTCTCCTCTCACCAGTCGCCCCCTAGCTGTTTTCCTGTCTGCCTCCCGACTTTCTCTCTTTCGCAATTCAAAGTCGACTGATCAAGCGAGCATTGGTGTTGCTTGGCAACAAGTGTGTGACTGCTGTGTTTGTTTTTAGACTAATCAGAGGGAGCAGGTCCAGATTAGTTGTAAATGTCTGCGAGCCACAGACAGAGTGAGTTCTCTGTGTATTTCTAAGTTAGCAGCAGATTTGGGGTTAGTGTGTGTATAATTGCTGTGTCTCTCTGTGTATGTGTGTGTATTTTCCTCTCTTACCCTCTAGTTTCTGCCTTTCATCATTAATCCTAAACCCGACTGAACATCACAGAAACATCCCATCGCAGCTCAAACGTTGTCCTACTTTTTGTTTTGCTTTGAGTTTTTAGGTTCACCTCTCACCTCTTTCACTTTGTTCGTGGATCAGCTCAAACCTCAGCACATTGCATGCACACACACACACACACGCACACATCAAACATTGTGTGTAATAAATGCAATCACCTGCTGCTCCATTAGAACATCCAGCTTTTAGTCTTCATCACGCCTTACAGGAGACACTTTTTAATTGCTGCTGTAGCATGTCTCTAAAGTGTCTTACTCCCACTGCGCTGATGAGTATAATTTCCCTTTTCCCTCGGCCTGTGATTAACGCCCGCTGCCCTCTCCTCAGTCAGCAGTCACCTTTCTGCCTGTCAGCTGGACTACACAAGGGCCAACTGAGAGATAACTTTTGTGCAGTTCAGAACATTAAGGCATGGTGTAATGACTTCACAAAGTTGTACTGTTCTTTGAGGAAAGAGAAGGTGGTGTGAAGTCGGTTACAAACAAAATCCCAGGAGAGAAGGACTCCACTCTTTGGTTTGAAAGCAGCTATTCTGCAAATTTGCCTTAATGCAGCACAGCACTTGCCTCCGATTCTCCGATTTTAATTGAATATTTACAGTTTTTTCTGCTTTCTTTGTGCTTCAGAACTTCCTGTACCGACTTCCACTTCTTTTCTACTGCTTGCTTTTTCTTCAGCAACCTGTGATGACCTGGTTTCTGAGCTCCTGGAGCTTCATAATGCATTATGCAAGAGTCTCCTTCATTCTGCTACAAGCAGGATGCTGTAATGTTCTGAGTTTTGGGTCGATTTGGTCATGTGATAGATTTGTGTACAGTAACAGTAAACAGTAAACATCAAAGCAGTGCATATTTTAAGTATAGATGTAGTCATTAAAATAACAAAAGTCTTCTTTTGAGGGGTTTCAGAGCTTACAGCTTTCTTCTATCAACACTGATGTAAATTCAGATTCTGTCTCCTCATCTCTGTGTTCAGAAGTTAAAGAAGTGCTTGAGGACACAGCAGGACACAGAGAGATTCCTCTGCAGTCTCGGAGTCTTTATCAGAGGTTTCTGTGAATCAAACAGTGGCTCTTGCGAAGGAAATTCAGATGGCTATCTAATAAGGCTTAAACAGAGATCAGTGCTGGAGTTCGACCTGTTCCACGGATCACTTCCGCTGCCTTTGTGCATTTTTTTTCTAATCTCAAACAGCCAGACCTGTACGAACACTTCATTTTATTTTTCTTAGCCAGCCCTGGAGAGGTCTGAACCTGTCATCATTGGTGTGTATGTATTTCTTTAAACCAATCACAATTGTCTTGGGTGGCGTCAAGTCCAGGATGCAGTGACGGTGCATGTCATTTATTCTGTGAACACCCACCACTACTCTGTCTCTGTTTGGCTGACCACTCCACTCATGATCTCCTGAATTTGACCTCTGACCTGTGACTCATATCAACAGTATATTTCAATTCAGGACAGGTTTACACTGATAACACACTGTTTCTCCCTTGATTGTTTGTATTAAACTCTCTCTTGTGATTACTTTACATTAATATTAATTACATTACATTAATATTCTTTTAGGCTGTAACTAATTCCAGCATATATCTTCAGGAGAAACTTGTTGCCTGTGCATTCTCTGACACTTGTTCCTTACATTTACCTGACGAACAAAGGCAACAAACTAGCCAGTCACAGGGAGAGAAGAAAATAATGCAGACACCACTGCTAAACTGCACCACACAGATAGCTGAAGGGAAAGAGAACTGTGACTGAACTAGTCAGGCAATGCAGTTTATACCCACAGCCTGCTTCCTGTGAGTCAGACTGCCTCTGTCAGGCATTCTAGTCCTGTATAGAGCCACAACTGTGTATTACAACATGAAAATTCAAGCTTCTTTCAACCAACTTATTACTTATAGCTTTTCTTTGTAACAATGTTTTCTCTGAGGGGGGAAAATATGGATTTTTTTCCCCAAAAAACTTCCTCTTGAACAGAGCTAAAAGAGCATCACAATCTCAGTGAGCAGGCTACAAGCAGGATACTGAGTACCACGTTAAAATTCACTTTGTGCTTCATGTCTTAAAATTATAGGAACATAAAAATGTTCTTCAGCAGCATTTGCTGTCTCTATATATCTATGTCTATATATGTTCTCACATTATGTAACTTTGTGCTCCAGGTATGAAGTACATAGCGCTTTACAGCACTAAGTCACTCACCACCAACTGTTTGACTTTGACTTTGATTTTGGTCAAACTGGATCATATTTTATGGACAAAATGTCCTCTGGATTCTCTGCCACAACTCTCTGTGATTTACAGTTTCCTGGTAGACGTAAAGTAAACTGCTGCCAGCTGTAGCTGCTGTTAGCCAATACTAGCTCAGTTCATTAACCAGGCTTCCCAGACTGTGAACTCAAATAGGGCTGCAGCTATCGATTCTTTTTGAACTTGAGTATTCTACTGAATATTTCAGTGATTAATCGAGTAATTGGAACTTATTATTATTATTATTACTATTAGTATTATTATTATTATTATTATTATATTTTTTTGCATTGTTAAAGAACATTAATGTAACAGACTGTGTATACAAACCAGCTGTTTGGGTTGTGTTTATTTAGGTTGTACTGCAGTGTATGGGGTTGCAGGGGAGTGGTGTTATCAGAGGCTGAGAAGCCTGTCAGTCATGGTAGTTGCCATGGCAATGATGGGGGTGTACTAGCCAGCTGGGTTTAGTGGAGGGTCTATGGGGGTGTGTCTGGGGTGTTTGTGTCTGTGTGTGTGTGTGTGTGTGTGTCGCGAGAGACATGACAGAGCTAATGTTGATAATGCTATATGCCGTGTGTTATTTTTTTTTATTTTATTTTATTGTTTTGGCGTTGGCTACGGCTCAGCAGATGTTGGCTCAGCAGTCTGTGTTTAAGTTGAGGAACCAGCAAAACTAGCTCATGCTTCGTAGCTCCATTTTTCCGGGTCGCTACAATACTATTGCACAATGTGTGACAGAAAGGACAGGCGTAGTAAGTAATATTAGCTGGCTGCTATCTCTTGTGTTGTTGACCTTGCTTGATGTTTGGCTGTTAGCAAAGTTGTCGACTCATGAGTTATATATTAGTTATAAGTAATGTAATCATAACAAATACACATGTACAGCTGCCCATATGTACTCCAGTGAAATGAATGTGATCAGCACACCTTGCAGTACTTCACAGAACTGTTTAATTGGCAAATATCTCTCTGTGCAGATAGTACCAAGAACACCAGGGCTGATCTGGGACCAGTGTTGAAGAGATGTATCGTGTCAGCACAGTGGAGCTCTGCACGCCAGTAATGCCTGTCACTACATTACATTTTACTTCATTATTCTCATAGAAGACTGTAACATGCTGCCAAAACGTCAGAAAGCACGCACACACATGCAAATGTACACACCCCATATGAATGTAATGAATCCATTAGTCTCTGTCGAGGATGTTAGGACTCTTTGATCTTGCTCATGACTGACCAACAGATCACAGAGAATTGTAAGCACGCACACACACACACACACACACGACACACACACACACTTGGGTGCACAGGGTACATTTTCAAAATCTTTGTGCTTTCAGCTTCAAATGAGCTGGCTTAGGTCCACCGCAGAGGCTAATTATACGTGTGTGTATTTCCTGTGTGTGAGTGTGCATGCATTTGTACTTTGTGTATTTATGTGTGTATGTTTTTCCCGCTCTGGTTACATATTCTGTTTCTTCTTGATTAAAAATAATGTCTGTTTCTCATGCACAGACACCATCATTCAGGCTATCTTGAGACGCCCATATCCTGAGTAGTTCATTCACATCATGTATCTCTATAACTAAAAATGAACTGATCTTTTTAAAGCCATGATTGTTTGTGCCAACTTTCTATGCAACCTTTAAAAATGAGTCTTCATTTGATTTTTCTGAGAGGTTTATACTAATGAAAGCAGAAAAGCCTGATAGTGACATCAAAGTGGCATTTTTCTGAGACATGGCACTCGCTTCACAAGGTTTTTTCCTTTCAGTATTCTGAACTTTAAAGAAATAAAGCTTGGACTTTGGAACAAACTTTTCTGTGCACCACAGTAAAGCCGCTGAGCACAGTGGTTTCTATTCTAGGTATCAGTCTCTGATAACAGGAGCTTCTGATTGTGCCGCCCGGCTCAGCTGAAGTTGAGCTGTATTGCTGGAGGCTGTGAGCTGTACTACATATTGATGTGTCATCCGATACTGTATCACTTTTTATGAAGAGCCAGGCAGGCTTTAGATGATCACCTTTTGTGTTTGTCTAATAGGATTTTGTTCTGCTGGGTCAGCTAAGCAACAAAAGTCAAAGAAAAACTGACCTGAAACATGAGTGAGAGTAACTTTTGAAAGATGCAACAAAACAATCTTTCTCATACAAATCAAATACAAAGTGAATACAAAATAAAATGCTCAGTTTGTTATGTTGTTTTGCTGCTACAGCTTTTGTTTCACTAGCTCAATCTAGCTCATATTTGCCAATGCTAGCTAACTTTATATAGATGTTGCTGTGTTACCGACATAACTGGTCCTGTTTGCTGACTTTATGACATTTCTCTACACTCAACATGTTATTTTTCATCACTTGTGGGTACAGTAGCTATTATGTATTAAACAAATCTACATAGTGGTGCTTTTAGATGATTAGATGACTAATATGCTAAGTACTCCATTTGCTCAGTGAAATTAAAATATCAATATAAATAAAAAAATATTAAAGAAAGGCTATGTAACTTTCTCTGAACAGTTGCTGTGGCCTTGAATCACAATTCTAATCATTTCTAACATATACATAGTGAATATGTAGTTTAACCATAGCACACACAGCAGCAGTATCTGTCTAAAGTTGGCTAACTTTAGCTAACATTAGCTGTCATAAGCTACTGAATAGACGCAACCATGTCGGCTGTAGCAGCAGTGTGTTGAATTGGGCAAGGCTATAATGCAGTTTTCACTTTTAGGAGGTAGGATTTATTCCTTCTTTCAAAAGTTACGTGACTTAAAGTATCAAGCTGATGTCAGCTATTCTTGGCTCTGCCCAGGCTGCGCTAAACTCCACATATGTTTCATAGCAGGAAATTTGTGAGCTATTACAAAAATTAACAGTCAACACTTTTGAGGTTTGAGATCAGCCTTTTTCCAGAATCGTCATGTTATGCTGATGCTCAGAGAGAATTTCACTTCAGAAGAGGCAGAGTTAAGTACTCCATTCATCAGAGTGCACTAGAGCCACAAGACAGGTTGTCTTTGCGCATGGTTCTAGCTTATACTCAGCTGGAAAAACTCAGCTGATCAGTTTAAGTACAGCTATTGCTCTCTCCACCTACACCTGTCGACTGCAGAGCTTTCAACAAGATCCTTCTCATGTCAAAACACATTCAGGCAATAGAAGAACCTGCAAGCAGAAGTATATGAGAATGGCAGAGCAAAAGTGGGCACAGCAAAAAAGTTAAAAAAAAAACCCAAAAAAAAACACCCTGCTGAGAGAAAATAACTCCTGGAATTGCCCTGAACATCAGATTGATGACACATAACAACTTGAGAGCATCTGAGAGCCCATGTCCTTTAAGAGGAAATAAGTTGTGTCCCTTTATAGTGAAAACACTCATCATATTCCTGGTGCCACTGTGACCAGAGCAGAGCTATAAGTCTAGACTTGAAGCACATCGGCCAAAGACTGAGATGCTGACTCTTTAAAGCCAGGATTACTTATGCCGGAAGCCTGGTGTCTGATGATACTCCCTCCATTTACCGTAGGCCCTAGTGGCAACACCTCATCTCAGCCGAAGCGCTTTGCCAGGGGAAGCCTGGAGCCCTGCTGGGGCTTTCATTAAAAGCTCAGAGAGAGGATGATTACAGAGGAAAACCTACACAAACACGAGCTGGCTGCATGACAGTGTGAAATCTGGTGGCACTCACTCGTGTTTCTTGGGATGTGGAGCTTTCTGTGCTCTAAAGGAAAGGAGGGGTGCAGGAAGCCTGTTGGAGAAGAGTGAATGAGATGCAAAGTAAAAGTATTAGCAACGTGTAGGATATAAGAAAAAAAAGGTTGATGATTTTCACTCTTGATGGACATCAAATCTCCTCTGTTAGTTGACACTTGATTGACAAAGACGACCAACAGCAAAGCCTTGTAGGAAAGAATATACCCAATCATTACAAGTCAGACATCAGTTCACTCTAGGGATGTAACATGCTGTGTTTCTATAATTTTACAGATTTCGTCTGGGTTAATATTGCACTTCTATCAGTTTCTTACTTTCTGCACTTTCTGTGTTTTCCACTAACATTTCATCTGGTATAACCAGTTCAGCCTTGCTCTTGCATACTGTTCCTTTCCAATAACCAAGTCTTGTTTCCATAGACTTTGATTCTTAGGGTGTTTTTTTTTTTTTTTTTTGCATGCAATTTAAAAATCACATCACAAATTGCAACAATCCATCATCTTTCTTCCTTGTCAAAGCCTCGATCATCCCTAATGCAACCTGTTTGGTCAGAGATAGTGGTATCATGCTTGGAGCATCTAGTGGAGCCTCGGTTCTGCAGATTTTTAAACTTCTCTTGTTCAGACCAAGCTGACACTGACTCAGATGACATCACCTCAGGACAATAATCAGATTTCTGTGGAGCCACAAAAGATTTAATCAAACTCACGTGCAGTTGTATTTCCCAAAATCTGTAAACAAATTTTGATGTGTGAAATCAGTGAAGTTTCTTGACAAAGTGTTTATTCGGGTTGGTTTTTTTAGTTGATATTGCTTGACTAGTTAACAGCAAACTAGTTCTCTACAAACAGGCACCAAGATTTTGTCATTGGAAGCATTCTGGCTTCCATTTATGGTCTAAGTTTCATTGACCAGTCAAGTACAAGCAGGCTTTGGTTGCAACAGACCACATGGAAAGCAAAAAAGTTGGAACACATTGGCCCAAATACAGTCTCTGAACTCATGGGCTATCGCCTTGTGACGATTTAGCTTTAGCGGACGTTTTGGCCTGCATATGTTATCTGTTTTCTTGGATATCTGTTGGCTACATCGGAAGCTCAGAAACATTGGCTGTTGACTCCAGAACTAAATCTTTGTCAGACGATAGCTGATTGATTTCTTAACAACAAATTACATCACCGAAACAAGATAATTCTAATATCTTCTAGGAGTTTGGAGAGCTTCCACTGAGGAAAAATGTATTTCAGCACAGAAAGGAACGAAAAGTCACAGTAAGTTTTAAGTAAGACTTAGAAATGCAATATGAAATCAGTGTGTGGCATCATTACTCAATTTGGGGTATTCTGCTAGACTCTTACTTAGTCTGGTATGACCATGGTACTCGTAGATGGCTAATGTTAGCTAAGGTTAAACTCTGTGGATACTGTTTTGAAACACAAATTACAGTCATGTTGCTGACTTTGTCATTCTTCTCTACTTGTTCTACTAATAACGTTGTGTATTAACCTAAAATTTCTGATTAACACCAGTGGTGCCAGGGTTAGTTTGGCTGCTACAGTAAATGCCAATCCAAAACATCTGCTGGACTACTTGTACTGTAGCCCAACAGAAAACAATGAGCTGATGTATTCTCTTAATACTGACAACCTCTGCACCAACACAAGTCTAAAAATGCCACAAACTAAGTTAATGACCTGAGGAATCACCACACAAGCAGAAAAGTGCTGTGAGAAACACCTCAGCAACAAACTGTAAACTCCTGGAATACTGATGAAGGCTGCTTTGTTCGCCCGTATGAATATGGTTGGATAGCCAAGCAGCTGATGAATGAGCCGCCGATGCCAATCAACAGATGCACTGAACAGAGACTTCAGTCCTCGACCTGAATGGATGAACTTCTTCATTTTCACACGAGGCACACACACATACACACACAATAAAAGGTACATGAAGAATTTTGTAGGTTTTGTCCAGAGGAGAATCTCAAAAGCAAGTCGATATTGACACAACTTAAATTATTTTATGACTAAAGTACACTTCTAAAACCAACCATCAAATAAACCTTGTGCGTGCATTTTTTTTCTGCTGTCTCATAAAGTAGTCAGTTAGTGCTTTATCTGTTCCAGAGGGACATCATCCTGGAGCTCAGAGGCTCAGAAAACAAAAAATAGTTGTGTGTTTAAAGAAAACTCTGGAGAGAGCTGAGGAAACACCTTCTGTATTTCTGAAGACAGGCCAGTTGTGCCGCAGGCAAAGTTTTCCTCCTGTGTTATCACCTCAGCACACACACTGACCAACAGAAACACACTGCCATTACATTCCCCCCCTACACCCTTTTCACACACACTCTCTGACGATGCCCTTTGATACACAGGGTACAAGAGGGCACGCTGTAAAAATGAGTCCAGGTTTGCAGTAGTTTGTGTGTAATAGACAGAATATCAACGTTGCAGTTTAGAAATGACTACAGTATATTGCAGTTTTGATGGAGCGGCACTTTCTCTCTGGTGTTTACTGCTATCAGCAGACTAATAGAGTGACACAGAGCACCTAATAGAACATTACATTAGCATAGCCTGTTTCATTTGATTTGCTTTGGCTGAGTGGCTGCTTGTTTTTGTTCCAGACAGACGCGCTGCTGGAAGTCTTTAGCTGTGCGCAGCGTCAGCGTGTTCTTTCGGGTGATGTCAGTTCTTATTCTCAGCGGCCACTATGTGAAAGTTCAGCTTTGCCCCACTGAAGGTTAAGAAAACACAGCAGCAGCAGTGGTCACGGGAAGGCTGCTCTACACTTTGATGCTTGAAGCAGTCCACAGGGATGCTCTATAGGAGCTCTGTGCACTCTCCTGTTTGGAGGCTGTCATTAATTAATTGGAACTGCTGGCTGCTGCTTATTTTGTGACCCCATAGGTCAATTCGCTCACAACGCTGTGAAGAATAATCACATGCAAGCTTCAGAATTTAATCCACACAGTATTGACTCTCGGAGCACTTTACTTTCTCAAATGTCAATTTCAAGGAAGATTTTCCAGGCCCATTTTCCTTAAATTTAATGACTCAAAACAGCTCTGAGACATGGATCAAGTTCATTACTGTTACAACACTGAACAGTATTATGATGAGAACTAGCAGGTTTGTTTCTTTACTTTCTCACTTACTTTCTGCTTTTTAACTAAGCGGCTGCCTTTGCAGACGTGCTAGAAACTGCAGTGGCCACTTGAGGCTGGCTAAACATGTCATTCTTCATAAGTCCAACTTCGCAGCAGAAATAAACATGTTTACAGCCTGGTATAAAAAACATTTTTGCTCTCTGTAGCTAATTTCCTCGTTCATGACAACTGTACTGAGGGTGAATTTATATACAACTCACCTGTTCATATTATATTAAGACTTACAGTTATACAGGATTTACAGTGTGGCCACTTTGATTGACAGGTAAGTGTCATTACAGATGGCTTATTAGAGCACCAAAGCTTCATTTAGGCCACCTCAGGTCCTACAATGTTCCATGTTTCCAACATGGTAGCAGCCTGAGCCACCGCACTCCTCAGAAACATATGGGTGATGTCATGGATATAGTGTCCATTCTTTATACTGTCTGTGTGTCTAACTCACATCATTTCACTTCAGTCACTCATACATGCATATGACCGTCACAGGTGATGTGTGAAACAATGACGCAACTGCAGGGGACACATTCAGGCAGTGCGATGTAGTCCATTTACTAATGTTAGGTAAAAATACATCAAAATTACTTTTTCTGTTCTATTTCTTTGAGACTAAATTTCAGGCACTTAATAACTCATGACTATTCTATTCTCTAGTCTGCAAGTTAAACAAAAGATACAAAGACAAATGATGATTTACACCAAATTCCTTTTTTTTTTTACTAACAGGTATCAGCTTCTGGATGTTTGCTCCAAATCGCTGTTCATATCACCCCATTGTGCTCTGTTAAAACTCTCACACAGTGTAGTCAGTAAAAACTGCGGTCAGCGGTGTCACTTATTTATAATATAACAGCTAACAGCAGCAGATGACAGAAGCAGAGCAGTGATGTTTTGCCTCTAAACCTCTTACACTAAACCTCTTACACTTACACACATACACTTGCGTATATTACACTGTGTTACTAAACAAAATATCAGGAGGCACAGTGAAGAAGAATTTCAGTCAAAAATGGAAAACGAATATTACATTTCTAAAATGTGGTCAGCACAGCTTGTTGGAATCATACAGGGATGTAAATAATCACAATTCTTGTGTTTCATACTGTATCATCTCCTTAAAACATGACATGAGTGTGTATGTAAAAATAATGGTTTAAGTCAAACAGTCAGCTGTTTAAAATCAAACATTATGAAATGATTATAATTGTAATATAATGACAAGATCCAATCCCTCTGGGTTATCAGTGTATATCTGCCATCAAAATGTCAAAGTCCTGGTTCTTGGTCAAATGTCAGGTCAAGGGTCAACAATGAATACAGGAGTGTTACAATATATTGACTGGCCGAGAGCTTCTTCTGTTGAAACACTGGTTTTGTCTGGATAATGTAACAGTCTAATTTTAAATCTGTTTGTTGCTTTCACTGGAGCACACATGAAAACTGAACTCCAACTGCTCAGATTTGTTGGTTTGGTGCAGATTTAATTGAACCTGAAAGCAGTTTTGTAACCAGCCTGTGTCTGAACGTGTTAACAACATGATGCAGAAAACAAGACCTCCACGATGAAAAGATAAATAATTTGAAAGATTTTATTTAGATAAAACAGATTATATGAAAAGACAAACCTGAAGACAGTTGAGATGTGTATGTGGATCAGTATCAGCCTTTGGATTGGACAGGATGTTACAGGGTGTATTTGTTCAAAGCTGCGTTAATCGAAGGAAAGTTTCCTCAGTGTGTGTTCTTTTTAAGTAACAGTTTTCACACACATACACACATCTGGGATTTATATTCCCAGCTCTCCTTCTGATGGCCACTAAACAGCTGGAGTGGAGCAGAGCGGCTCTCGGGGGTGACATGACATTAGCAGCTGAAGGAGAGTTCACACTTAGAAGTAGATAAGTTATAATAAAGCAAATGAACATAGAAAAGAGCCAGATGAGCAGAACCAGAGGGTGATAATGAGAAGCTACAGTTTTGGTTCTTTGCATAATTACTTCATAAATATAAATTAACAAAGTAACTTTAGTTAGAAAGAAGTGAATCGACTGTGCGGCCTGTGAATATGGAAAGTGAAGTGATAACAGCACTTGTATAAGCACAAAAGAGGACAAGGCAAGACGACTTGGGGGGGCGGTGTGTTGAAGAGTGAAAGAACACAATAATAAAGACATTCTAGCATTCAGAGCATATTAAGAGACTGTGAGAGCAGAGCACATTAAACACTGGCACTAAACTAACAGCATACATTAACGTCCAGGAAGTCAGTGACCTGCACTCAACACTTGACCCCACAGTTGTAAATAGACTGATTTGCTGCCTTCTTCATGCACCATTAGATGTTAATATGGGGGTGCAGCCGTGGGTTAAATACATGCAGGGCAGCTCCTCACACACATGCTGCTGCTGTCACATGAATCTTTCAATGTTTTCTGTTTTTTTTTCCTCAGGAGGACTTTACAGGAAGAGCCTTGGCTGTTGTTTCGATCATTTTCTTTTATCGCTGGTCTGTGTTTGCTCGTGTCACGCTGCCAGGTCTAAAATTTTAATCACTTAATTACTGTTAACTACTGGCTACCAGACTCGTTTCCTCACTTACAGCTGGATTCTTTTGTTGGTGTTTTGCTGTGTTTTGGGGGTTGTTTTCAGTAATTGGATTAAATTGTGTTTTCGTTGCTAATGAGCCTCATCGCACAACTAAAAGCAGTGTGTTCTCCACTTTAAACTGTGTGTGTGTGTGTGTGTGACTGTAGAGCAAAGTGTCCAGATCTGTTGATGATGGGGTCTCCTCTCTGTCCTCTTTTCTTCATCATCTCTCAGCTGTGTTTCACTCTCCTTCTCTTGGATCCGTTTCCATTTTTCTCACTTATTATCGTTCATGCTCTTCTCCTGTGTCTGCCTCTGGCCATCGCTCTGTCTCCACTTCCATGCATAATCATAGTGAGTTAGATAATAGAGTATTAGTGTTGTCTTGATGATACTGTCTGAATATGGATGAGAGTCTCGTTATTGCTCAGGGCAGGATGGGGGACAGATAACGATGATTACACTGAGAATGATGAATGCTCATCTGAGAATAAACCCTAATTTAACTGAACCTGACTCAAGGACTGTATATTAACGAGGGGCACAACAACAACAATGTGACGATAGTTTCTTAGACCACAGTCTAAAGTTCACACAGTGTTAGATTTTAAATAGGTGTGCTTTAGAAAGCAGTCCATCAAACATCATGTGACCGAGAGATGAGGCAGAGTGGAAGCTTAGGTTACCCACTCATGGTAGGGTTCAGGTTATTTTCAGTATTCATAATTGGCTTAATAAGATTCATTTTCTGATGAATTGCCTTGCCCATAAACTGTCAGATAACAGCCAAAAATATCACTCACAATTTCCCAGAGCCCGAGGTGACATTTTCAAACAGCTTGTTTTTTTCTTACTGACAGCCCAAAACCCAGAGCTGTTTAAAGGTCCAGGGCGTTTGAGAGGACTTTGGCAGAAGTAGTTATATGCTCTGCTATAAACTTTATTTTTATGAGTGTATAATCACCTGGGAATAAGAATCATTATTATGTCTTTATTACCTTAGAATGAACCTTTTCTATCTGCAGAGACCGCTGTCCTCCTTCACAGAGTGCGCCATGTTTCAGTAGCCCAGAACAGTGCTAGATGGCACTGCATCCTACACACTGGACCCTTAATGTGCATTAATCCAGCATGTCCATTAATCCAGCATGAATATGACAAAAGTATGTGTATGTACATATGTGTAAACACACTTTTGGCCTTACAGTCTCTGTACACGTTGTACGTACACTGCTGCACTCAAATCTGTCCTAACTTGTCTTTCTGCCCTTCCTTCTCACGGCTGAGCTTGTCTCTCTTCTTCTGTCTAATCACACGTCCGTCTCCTCCACCACCTGCCTGATTGTCTCTCTTTAACACTCCGACCTTTGTCATTTCCACAAAGTCTGTCCAGGTCGGTCAAACAAGATTTGATTAACAGCACCAACTCCACTTCATCTTGCCGTCTTGCTCTCTCCCTCCCACTTACACCCTCAGACACTTTTCTCCACATCTCATCGACTTGTTAGAAATATTATGAGTGGCTCATCCACATCTCTGTGAAGAGCATCTGCTTTGCTTTTTTATGCATAAAAACATGTGAACAGTCATAATATTCTGTATGATACACGTACAGGCCATAGTACTTTGACATGAAGGTCAGTAACTGCTGTATTAAGAGTATTTGAAATGTTAGCCTGTATTTGAGTTTGATGATTCTCAGTTTGTAATGACATAGTTAGATATAATTAGTGACTTTAATGACCTTGACTTGCCTGAATGGAGAACGTTGAAATGTGCACTCAGCCGGTACGTTTCATCACACACTGGTGGAAATGAGATGTAACTATCAGAATGTTGCAGAGATACCTGAATCCTCCAGTGCGACTCCAACAGACTGTCTTATATCAAATAACAGAAGAATTTAATGTCCTGAGATATACTTTTTTTCCTAGTAGTCGACCAGCTAGGATGATATTTTGTTCTCATTTATAGAGGATGGCATGTAATGGATAGGACGGGTCTGCTTTACTTTATTCAGACATTTGGGAGACGCTCTTTCAGCGGAGCAGGTGTTTATAAAAACAGAACAAGGAAGTAGACTCTTAAAGTCGAACTGAAATTCAAATTAATTCACGCAGACATTCAATATGTGTTTTAGGATTAGTTTTGATTTGACAGAAGTGTCACAACGTCACTTTCTTTTTTTTATTGGAAATGAAATGTTGGGCAAGTTCAAACAATTGAACAATGACTGTGTGGAAATTATAGTGGAAATTATAGCATTAGATTGTTTTGATTGGGTGATTTGCACCCAATTTCCAAATCCTAGTTTAGAAATAATTCATGAGTAACAAATCAGAACAGGAGCTACATCGCCTTCTTAGGGCTGGATAAACCTTGAGCGTCACATCCAGCACAGCATTTAAACTGCATTTATTACATGTACCATTATCATGACTGGAGACAGAGCAGTGGATATTTGAATACTTATAATATAATATACCTATTCAATATAGTACCCAAGCGTTTTTTAAAACTAATGATTGAATGTTAATTTTGGCTCAATTTATACTCTGTGCTGAGGTCACAGGATTACTCTTGGCTGAAATGCATTTTGCCAGTCTGATCATTTGTTGTCACCACAGTTGGCCCTATGAAAATGAAATACAGCTAACTAGCTAGCGAAACCCTTTTCATAAGGAAGGACTAATACCACTCTGACTTTGGGGAAGCTGCTGAGGTCTTTGAAATAAAGATTTTGAGATATAAGAATAAAATAAAAAGTGTCTCTTGAGAATCAGCACTAAGATTCAGGCTAGCTGTGGTTTCCATTTTGAGTTTAAACTTAACATAAAACAATATGTCGGGACTTAATGTTATAAAGCGGCAGATGGCTTAACAACTGTTGATTATCAAAAAAAATCGACTTTAATGATTTAAGTGTTACAGGAGCTTGTATAAATTGATAAGAAAATAACTTGCATAAGAAATACATAGCAAAAAGTCAAGCTGAAGAAAGTGATGAAGTGGTGTTGAAGACTGACAGCTGTTAGAATGAAGGACCTGTGGTAGCGCTCCTTCTTACGTGGTGGGAGTAGCAGTCTGTTGCTGAAGGAGCCGTTCAAGCACCAGCGCTCGATAGTTCGATGACTTGAGGAATTATCACCCGTCTCATAAAATACGAAGAAATATACATGCTCCTTAATAAATTGATATGGGGCATTATTTGTTACATTACTTTTTGTATTTGTAATGACATGAGAAATAATAAAATGGAAAGAGTTTAATGAGACATACAGATATATCAGACATCACAGAAGAGAATCTGAATGATAGGCAAGCGTACCTCAGTGCAAGGCTAGAATTATTTTGACAGACCAAAGATGTCCTTTATTTTTCCACACTGAAGTTCCCTCCATGTGTCAGTGTCACAGATGTCAGTCCACCATGGGAAAGGCCAACTTCAAGGCCTCAAGATAATAGTATACTGTAGCTATGTCTGCACAGTAGCTGTACTATCATTACTGGCTGTATATCCTAACAGAAAAAGTGAGATTTCAAATTTCAGTGGGACTAAAATTCTTTTAACATGCTTACTTACAGTCACTCTTTAATCTGGCCCCCTGCCACCACAATTCAATTTTCCAGCCTATCTGCTCTGTGTGTGCTCCGCTGGAGGCTGCTGTGTGGTGGGGTGGGACCTCCGTTCTAAGGAACAAAGTTTCATTAGCGATTCAGTTAATGCGCTCTCTGGCTCACCGACCATGTTTCTCTCCCTCTCTCTCAAATCACCTATTTAAGTGGCCAAGGAGCCATCCAGGTAGGAAGATATATACCCTCATCACACACTCCATCTCACACACGCATGTGCTAACTGTCCTATTCTTGATGCTGTCTGCACTCTCTCATTCAGGTTCTTTAAGCTCTCCCTCTCTTTGCTTTGTGTAGGCTGCTCCATCTCCTGCCATCACTCCCCCTCTATAATCCTTTCATTATTCACATATGGGATGAATCCATTTATCGTGCTAAAGGATAGCTGCAGAGTGTGAAAATCTATAGAAGGCTTTCAGGTGGCCTTTCTGGAGGTTCTGTGACATTGGTTATGGGCCACTGATTGCTTTCTGAAAAGGCACTTAATGACTTTGGCTCTCTCTGCTAGTAAAATAGACGTGATTCATTTAGTTTGATTGGACTGATCATTTCCCGTATGATGTGTATTGTTTGCATTGTGTTTGTTTGCTGAGCTGTCTCATCTGATAGTAATCTTGGATTAAACACAGCACATTCACTAATTCTTCCAGTGGATCTGTTGTAAGTAATGTCCTTTATTTATTGATGACTAAGCCTCTTTCATTATAGGAACTTAATGAGTGGTCATCATGAAATGGAATTCTGTTCTGGTCGCGATTAGATAAATAAACATGGCCATGGAATAAATAAATGAGGCAGTAAATATATAAATAAATGCATTTCAATACATAAATAAGAGAACTGTTTTTTCAAACTGCTTGCCCGCTCCTTTGGAGGTGAGGAATAGTGTCAGCGGTTGACAGGTCTCCCTGCAGCGGTTACTAGAACTGACCTTAAATGTTCAGTGTAACAAATTTACGGCTCTATTTACAGAATATGAACATAAATGTAACATATTCTTCATAACTGTGTTTTTCACTAGTGTATAATCATTTGAAAATAAGAATTGTTCCGTTTTTGTTACCATAGAATTTAGAATTTTCTATCAACACCAACCTTGGGGGGGGGATGAATGATCAAATCAACATTGATAAATAAGAAGAGAATAAACTGATGAAATCACAACACAGACAGAGGTGGACCTGCAGAAACAAGGCTTGTGATCATGATGATCAGTGACAAAAGAGATCAGTCTTCATATCAGTGGAGGGAGAATCTTAAAGGTCCAGTGTGTAATATTCACATTATAATCACCAAGAAATAAGAATAATTTTGTTTTTGTTATCATCGAATGAACCTTTGTTTAGACAGTACAAGCAACATAATATACAGTGGGGAGAATAATTATTTGATTTGATCCCTTGCTGATTGTGTGACTTTTGCTAAATTTGCACATTTAGAAATAAATGAACTGCCAATTGACAGCCTTGAAACCTGAAGGATTTAGAGAGGATCTGCAAAGAGGAGTGGACTAAAATCTGTCTGAGGGATCAGACCAGATGACACAGGACAAAACACAAACAGACCTTCTGGACCAGAAGGCAAATTTCAAAAGGAGAAAATAGTGGCTGTAGTTTTGTTGTTAAGGAGCAAGTATTTCAATTTAGCATTTTTCTGTAATTTATGATGATATAGCATGGTATTTTTATGATTTAATACAGTAAATGTTATCAATACTACATATTGTTCCTTTAAATGTATGTAATATATTTTAACTTTTAACGTGTACCTCATTGCACGGCCTCAGCCTCCCATCTTTGCTTTATCTGCAGGTTGTTTCGTAGATTTATGGGCAAAAATATTTACATTTTCTAAAACTGTCATTTCCTGTTTGTGTTTGTATTAGAAATGTTTCTATATGGGTAGTTTTCCACACTTCATGTGTAGGAGACTTCAACTGTTGAAATGTTTTCAAATTGTCACAACTAAATACCATGATCTGACCTGAACTTCTAAATTATTAAGTGTGAAACTCTTCAAAGATACAGTGCTTTTTAATGATGAAATGTGCTTTGATAATAGAAAAGTTTCTATAAATTGTTTTATCCCAAATTTTAAGAATGGTCTCAGGAGCTGCAGCTTTGAGTGATAATTCACTGTAGGTCTATTATGAGGGACCCCACATTGTGGTCACGTCACATTGTTTTTACATAATCATTTTCATAATTTCTAAGGGAAATAATAACCCATAACCCATTTTAAGTAAAACATATTATGTGTTCTGTATTCCGAATGAAAATCTGATACACATGAAAACAAGACCACATTTATACCTTTTGTTGTTTATACAGAGAATATACAGTATCTGCCATGTAGTGAAACTCTTATGGGAAACATGATGAACACCATTCAATGACATCTGATTCTTTTTTTTTTTTATGATTTTTTTTTTTTTTTTTTTTTAGGAAACCGGAGCACCCGGAGAAAAACCTTATCAAGAGTGGGGTGTTAAGGGGTTGGGGGATGGGCGGTGGGATGAAAGAGGGGGTGTCCTTTGGGAAGGACAGTTACCTGTGTTGGGCCAATGTTTTTTTTTTTTTTTTTTTTTTTTACCTATGGCTTGGGAGAAACCGGAGCGCCCGGAGAAAACCTTTACCATAAGGCTATCCCATGGTGTGATGGTCTTACGATGGTTGGGATGAAGGAGGTGGTACAGGAGGAGGCACAGGAGGTCGCGCAGTTCTTTTGAAGAGTCGTTTAAATCTTTTCCACAAAGACAGTCTTCTAGGTCTATTCAAAGTCACAGCCACCTGTTCCTCAGGACCATCGTGTCTGTCCTGATTTTCATTTCTGCTGGTTCCCGACTCAAAGGCCTGTTGTTGTTGTTGATTGCCCGTTTGCACCTCCCACTGAAGTACCTCCTGTTTTAGATCCTCCTCTGTTTGTACTTGGTTGCTGGTAATGTCATTATTTAGTGCTTGTTGTTGTGCACTGATGGTTTGCAGAAGACTAGACTCCTCTTCCTCCTCCTGGAGAGTCTCTTGTTTTTTCTCTTCTTCTCCCTGTACCTGTACAGCCACCACTCCAGAGCTTTCTCCAGACTGATTGTCTGCACTGTCCATTAAAGTAGCCCTGTTCATTTCATCCTGGAGGATCTGCTGTTGTTTTTTGATGGTCCTCAGCAGATTTGATTTCTCCTCCTTCCACTGGATAGTTTCTGTCGCGGTATCCTCTTCGGCCTGGGTCAGAGCAGCCACCAGTCTTGCGTTTTCAGCTCTCAGATGTAACATAGATCTTTCAATGTCACTTTGAGGGCTTATTTCTTTTTTAAGAGCTTCCTCCAGCTCAGAGACCTTACAGAGAGCCTCCTTTTCAGAGGTCTCTGTGTTGGATATCTCAAGCTGAAGGGTCTCGACCCTGGCCTGATGTTTTGTCTCTTCTTGAGCTTGCAGAGCTCTTTGAGTTTGGAGCATTTCTCTAAGTTGCTCCACCTCTTTAAGCAAAGCTTCTTGCTCTTGTTCTAATTTGACGATCTCCTGGCTTTTGCCTTCCATGAAGTCGATCTCAGGGACTGCCGTCATCTGTATTCCGGTCTGCTGGAAGAAAGCCTCTGCTGGACTGGTGGCTTTTGATGTTGGAGTCTGCTGTGGGGTATTGCTGGGCTCGAGGTCCTCTGTCCAGATTTCTTCAATAATCACATCTAACTCTGGTTCCTCTGGAATCACAGGTAACTGTGATCCTGTGCGCCAGAGCATACAGAGCCTGTAGTGTCCTTTGCGAGGCTGCTGGTAAACTGATCCAGTGATCTTCTTGATGTTCAAGGCTTTTACAGCCTGGTGTCTTTTCTCAGGCGCCACCACACACTTCTTAGCTCTAAGTGGGGGAAAGTCAGCCTCACTGATCTCCAGGGGATGAATTGTCTCCTTTGCTTTGATGGATTTCAGCCAAGGATTTTCCTTAGGAGGCTGAGGCTGTTTGTGCGCTACTTTTTTAGGAATCACAGTTAGCTGTTGCTTTTCAGGAGTTTTACGTTCCTGTGTTTTGTTGGGGCGGGCAGCTACCTGTGATGTTATTTGACTACTGGGAAAGTCAGCCTTCTGGCAATTCTTTTGGAACATGGCTGCGCGTGCAGTCCATGGGTTTACACGCGGTGGCGGAGCCAGTTGTGAATCAAGGTACTGCTTTCTCGCTGCCCTCAAAAGTGGAACTGGAAGCCCCAGCTGTCCATTAACAAAAATTACCTTTTGGGATGCATTAGCTTTGCACAGTTCCTCAAAATACTTTTTCACTTCAGTGGGAATCCCACTATCCTGTTGCTGATTTTGGGTCACATCCATCTGGGGTTTATCAGAGACCACAGCAACAGGTGATTCTTTGTGAATCACAGCAACTTGTGGTTCCTTCAGGGTCACATCCATTTCAGCTGTGTCAGAGACAACAGCCACAAGTGATTCTTTGGGAATCACGGCAATTTCTGGTACTTTCAGGCTCACATCCACCTGTGCTGTGCCAGAGACCACAGCCACAAGTGATTCTTTGGGAATCACGGCAACATGTGGTTCCTTCAGGGTCACATCGATATGTGGTTTGTTATGGGCAACAGCTACTTGTTGTTCCTCAGAGTTCACATCTAATTGTGGCTCTTCAGTGGTGAGAGATACCTGTGGCTTTTCGGATACTGGTTCTGGTTCCACAGACTTCTCAGTTTTAGCTGTCTGCTCCATTTCACGGTTCAAGTCTGCAGACTTGTTCCGCACAAGACAGACAGGAGGCTTTTTAATAAAGACGTCGCCCCTACCTCTGTTGTTGGTAATCCGCTTATTCCTGCCTTTCTTGCTTTGTTTGCTTTTTGCACTTGTCTCCATTGCGAAAATGTGCAGATGTGTTCTTCAGATATGCTTACTGACGTGTGTACTTGACTGTACTTGACTCTGTTTGACTGTGTCTAAACTGGGTCTGATCCTGTTGGACTCTGTCTGCCTATATATAGTCTGTTGTGTGCTTTGATGTTCTAGAGCTAATTTGCATATGGTGGTGTGGCATATCAGGATATACGCCCATATAAGGGCATGGCATTTTTTACCTTTCATCAATCAATCAAAAACATGTTATTGTTCAAAGTTGTTTGGATTTAATTTAAATGCAACAGTTTGTTGTTCAGAAAAAATGGTGTTAGTGGCACAGAGAGCTTCATGGATTAAAGACCACAAAAAAGTGACATCTCTTTTGAGCTTCAGCCAAGTCATACAAGTCATATTCCCCTTACAGGCTAGGTTTAGGGTTGCCATTTTCAAGCTATGGAATGAATTTATTTATTCATTTTCTGTTTGGGAAATCACTGATACGAAATCTCTGCTCTATTTATATCAGTAATCTAGAAGATATAAAATTAGAAATACAAAAAAATAGTAAACAAATGAAAACAAAAATAGGTAATTTACACACACACACACACAAGAAGAATAAAATGAAATGCAATTATTCCTGATATGCAAATTAGGTTAGATTTATTTTTTTAAATTATCAATACAGTGAACTGCTGATTGTCAGAATGCAAAGAAGCAGTAAAATGCAGCATAACATACAAGAATGCTAAGTTATGAAGTATTAACATTCACAATGTGGACTTTAACATTGATGTAAAGTTCAACATTTTAAACACACTTTAGACAATATGTTGTGTAACACAACAAACCACCAGCCTTACAACTCTAATATATGAAGGGGTTGGAAAATGAATAACATTTTGACAAGCAGAGCAAACGTTAACTAAGCACAGGTCACTAAAAATGTAGACAGATGTAAACTCCTGCTGAACAGCTCTTTACAAGTGACCCTGACAAATGGAAAGTGGGAGTAGTTACCTACATTATTATTATTTCTATCTATCTATCTGTCTATCTACGTTGTGTGCTTTAGTCCATGCGGGTAAAAATGTCCCATTGTAAGCAGTTGTTGTTCACAACTTTTACAAAGACACTAAGATTTCCTAAATGTTTCCACACATATCAGAGGGTGATGATGGGCCTGTATAAATAGTGTATTTGTCCATGCTACCTTTGCTTACAGCCATACCATCCTGAACGCGCCTGATCTCGGAAGCTAAATCAAATCAAATCAAAAATCAAATCAAATTTTATTTGTAAAGTCACAAAACACATTTTGCCTCAGAGGGCTTTACAATCTGTACAGGGAGTGACACCCTCTGTCCTTAGACCCTCGGTTCGAGTGAGGAAAAACTTGCCCACAAAAAAACCCTTTTAACAGGGAAAAAATGTGGAAGAAACCTCAGGAAGAGCCACAGGGGGGTTAGGGGGGTAGTCAAAAAGCTCCTCGGTGGCAAGGCCCCAGGGGTGGATGAGATCCGCCTGGAGTTCCTCAAGGCTCTGGATGTTGTGGGGCTGTCTTGGTTGATATGTCTCTCCAACATGGCATGGACATCAGGGGCAGTGCCTCTGGACTGGCAGACCGGGTGGTGGTTCCCCTCTTCAAAAAAGGGGACCGGAGGGTGTGCTCCAACTATAGGGGGATCACACTTCTCAGCCTCCCCGGGAAGGTCTTGTTGGGGGTCCTGGAGAGGAGCGTCCGCAAGATTGTCGAACCTTGCATTCAGGAGGAGCAGTGTGGTTTTCATCCTGGTCTTGGAACTGTGGACCAGCTCTATACCCTTAGCACGGTCCTGGAGGGTGCATGGGAGTTCGCCCAACCAGTCTACATGTGCTTTGTGGACTTGGAGAAGGCATTCGACTGTGTCCCCCGGGAAACCCTGTGGGGGGTGCTCCGGGAGTATGGGGTCCCGGACCCGTTAATATGGGCTGTCCAGTGCCTGTACTCTCGGTGTCAGAGCTTGGTCCGCATCGCCGGCAGTAAGTTGGACTTGTTTCCTGTGAGAGTTGGACTCTGCCAGGGCTGCCCTTTGTCACCAATTCTGTTCATAACCTTTATGGACAGAATTTCTAGGCGCAGTCAGGGG
Organism: Nibea coibor; assembly: GCA_023373845.1. Classification (NCBI taxonomy): domain Eukaryota; kingdom Metazoa; phylum Chordata; class Actinopteri; family Sciaenidae; genus Nibea; species Nibea coibor. The sequence continues at coordinate 4,094,091 of CM041717.1, forward strand.
CTACGGTTTGGTGGCCCTTTTTGTGGATGACCTGGTCTTGTTGGCTTCATCGGAGCGTGACCTTCAGCTCTCTCTGGAGCGGTTCGCAGCCGAGTGTGAAGCGGCTGGGATGAGAATCAGCACCTCTAAATCTGAGGCCATGGTCAGGTCTTCTTCCACAGTCCACCATAAACACTAAGCACTCTGCTCCTCGTGACACGAGTGGGTTGCAATTCCTCATTGTAACTGCTTGATGCCACTAAATCCAACACACTGATCTATACTATCCCTGTCTAGATACTCTCAAAAGTCCACTTGACAACATTGGTTAGCTCAGTTAGTGGAGTAGCCGCTCCATGTATAAAGGTTCAGTCCTTGCTGTGGAGGCCCAAGGTTCAAATCCAACCTGTGGGCCTTTGTTGCATGTCATTCCCCATCTCTCTCTCTCTCCCCCCACATTCCTGACACTCTTCAGCTGTCTCTATCAAAAAGCTTGAAAAAGGCAAAAAGGATTGATGAGCGCTTAACAGTTAGGAGTGGGACCAGATTTGTGCTGGCGGAGCAGAAACGCTCTTTGTGTTTGTATGACATGGATCGCTCTGTTTTTTATGGGGGCAAGTTTTGGGACTACTTAAACACCTAAAGTCCTACAGGGTGTTAAAAGTTCAGGTTATGGAAACCTTGACGGTATGAGTTTTATGTTCCTCAAGTGGACTTTTTCTGAACATGCAAGGATTTAGCAAGGTTCTTATTTTTAATGGCCACCAACACCTTTTAAAGTGAACATTTCTGTGCAAAACGATCCCACACATAACAGTAGCTTGTACTGTTGTTTGTGTAGGTTGCAAACGTGGTGTTTTAACTGTAAATCGCAGACACATTTGTTGCAGATATAATGGACAGTTTTGGTATCTGCTGCTGTTCCATCTTAACATTATCTTCTGCATCTGACCTTTGGGTTGTTGTTTCTGTAGCTGTTTTTTGAAATGAGCAGCAAGACTCTGAACCAAAGCTTTGTCTGACTCACTTTGATTTGGTTCACATGTTTTAATTTACATCCATATGAGATCACAGAATAATTCATACATTATTTATAGCCAACATGTTCTTTATTGTCTTACATAAATCAAATACAGAGCAGCATTGTGGGTTTTTCTACTTCAACTTTGGCTGTTTCACATTTTAACAACAACAGCATCAGTAAACAAAATATCTACCATGCAAGCTGGTGTAGCAATCGATATATTTGGAGTAATAATTCCAGCTCTAACTCCTCCGCCTCCATCTATGATAGTTCCAAATATATCCCAGGGAGATGGTGTGAGAATGTGGAATTCAGTCAGGTGGTGTGTGTGTGCACTACTACATGCATTGATAAAACAGTGAGGATGAGTTATCCCCCTATGAGAAGCTAATCAGATGAATAATGTAGGGAGCTCTGGTGGATAAGTGTGTTGGAAAGATAAAAGGTCGTTCATGGTGCTCTCTGCTGCACTGTGGTTATGTATATTCATAACGGAGGAGGTGTGCATGATTGTGTATGCATGTACTGTACATAAGACTAGATTAGTGTTATGCAAAATTACAGTATCTTATATAATATTTCGCCCTTAGCCTTTGGGTGATGTGGCAGTGCAGCCTCCACAAATAATTGACATACACACACACACACACATGCACTATTTATAGCAGCGCACTCTGATGCTCAGAGCACACTGATGTCTTGTTATTTTCTGCTAAATTCAATTTTGGTATCACAGTACGTCTCTTTCATCCATCATCCACTGTCTTCCCCACATGTTCCTCATGTAGGTTCACAATGAAATGCATCTTATAAGAACAACACTACCATGCCACATCTATTAGAGAGTGTATTAGATAATATCGAGCAGTCTGTCATTTTCAGGCTGTTTTCTAGCTGAGTAGACAAAGTTCCTCTCTCTCTCTCTCTCTCTCTCTCTCTCTCTCTCTCTCTAGCAAGACGCCTTACATATTTTATTATCACTTCATATTTTGAGACGTGGAAAGCAACTCTGGATGCAATCAAAGAGCATGTGTGATGCCCAAGTCACAGAAAGAGTCTTTAACTATAAATGAAGTGCCCTGAAAAACATTAGAAATTAAATGATGTGCAGGGAGCAAAGCAGAAATAACGCTGTTAGCTTGTTATACGGTTAAAGTGAAAATAGGCAGCATGCTAGTTAAGAATAATATTAGCGCTCTAGTTATCCTAGCGGTAGTTATATAAGCACGTAACATCTTGTTAGGTGATGGTGTTGGTGATGTTGTAGACAGTGTACGCGTTAGCTACATGCAGAGATTGTTTGATTTCTTGATTGTCTTGATTTCTGCTGTGTAGCTTGAGCAGCATGTAACCAGTGATGACAACATGTTAGTTAGCTTGTTATGTTGTTAGCTGTTTGTTGAAGCTAGCATGCTGTTAGCTGATGTCACTGGCTGATGATGCTGCAGACAGAAGTGAATACAGCTTACTGCACCGTGCTTCAGAGTGGAAAAATTTGTGGCTGGGAAATGAAGCCAATGCAGAGGTGCTAAAAATACAACTTCTCGAGCGGCCGCTTGAGACAGGCCGCAGAAGTGACTCAGTCTCCATGAGTCCAACTTCACATCAGAAATAAACATGTTTACAGCCTGGTACAAAAAACTGTTTTGGTCTCTATAGATAATTTCCTCATTCATGACAACTGTACCCAGGCGTCATTCAACCCGCCTCAGATCCATGTCTTTGCTGATTTTTAGATTAACTGGGAAGAGGAAGAAGCAGTACATCCAACATGGCGGTGGCCAATGCCGCGTATTATCAGCTTCAAAACGATGCTTTGGAAAACCTATGGGTGGCTTCACTCATGCTCTGTCCATGATTGTATGGCTTTAATCCAGACAGTCTTCACTCAGTTTAGTTTTCTGTTCAATATATGGAACCAGACCATTGACTGAAATGTTAATATTGACAAGACTAAACTAAGAAAGGACACATTGGTCTTTAAACACTTGTATTGTATTCTCGTATGTATTGTATTTTTATTCACATATTTTACTGTGTTTTTATCAATAACAGTCTTGTTATTTTCCCTTCGTGACAGAAGGAGGAATTTGTGTGTGAGTGTGATTTACATATCCTCAGAAAAGTACAGCACTTCACTGTTTCACTGTGTGCCATTGTCTTTTAACAGATGTTGTGCTGCTTTGGCAAGTCTGCTACAGAGATTTCTTATGTTATGTAATAAATGTCAGGAAGCTAATGTTAGAATGTATATGACAAACAATGAATAGAGAACAAAATACAGAAACAGAGTTACTTCCAGGTGGCTACAGCCATTGCTGTATGCGAGGGTGTGGTCATGTCAGGAGCTTCAGAGCAGACTTTGGGTACAGAGGAGTCATGTTCTCCCTTTAGTACGCAGATTATGTATTTATGTTATTATGTAAATCACACTCTCTTTGCTGCCTCCCCTCAAAGCATCAATCATTGAAAATCACTGCAGAATATTCAGAGCACAAAAAATATTTAAATTAAACAAAATGATTTTAATGTTTGTTTTTCAGTGCTAGTACTTGTTTCAGTGCCAATACAACTTCCAGTACAAGTGTTAGTGCCAAGGTTTGTTTTTTCTGTTCAGGTGTTGTTATCACTGCCAAAATGTGAAGTCACTGCCCTGGCTCCATACCAATATCTGATATATATGTTGCTATAAAGCTGAACTGAACCAACATAACTAGGATATAGTGTCGTGAAGCTGAGGTATAGCTTAAAACTCAGGCTCAAAGTATTTGCAGACAACTAATACAAAAGTCAGAGCTCGTTTCTTGAGCTAAAATTTTACGTCACTGCTGCCAGCTGGAATTCCTTCAGTGAGCCCATAAAAGCTTCTCTAAGTCCCCATCTGTCATGCTGTCAGACTCACTCTCTGAATAGACGGGGGAAGCACGCCACAACATTTTAGCAAAATTCAATAAATTAAAAAGCCAAGTTGTTCAAACTGTTGCTCTCACTTTAAGATGTATGGATGCTGAGGACCTGTCATGCTTCCTCAAACTTCCACCTTTCCCAACTCTTAAAAGTATCACATTTTATTAATTTCTGAGTGAGGCCAACTACAGTTGGAGACTTGTTTGGAGACTGTTCTGTTCTGTCAGATATTTCACTTGAATTGGTCATCATAGTTTTAACATGTCTCTCATCTGTATAATGATCTGTGTGCCTGCTGACCTACAAACCACTGTGTTCACTAGTATGTAAACATTTAAACATCTCAGGGTACCAGCTTATGTAACCTGATCCTATCCTGCTAATAAATAATTAGCTACTATAAACCCTTTTCACAGTGGTGTTATTAATGATACTGATTAAGGTCCCGTTCCCAAGTCGGGGTGCCACTGTGCTGCATGTTGGCCCACTGGAAAGTCTCTGCTACAATAAATGGAACTGAACCTTAATTAGCATCATTGGAAACAGCTGCATTGACCCTACAACTTCATGTCAAAATGGCTGCGGTGGAAAAGGTTCATAGTTTGTATGAAGTTGTGTGGCCAGCAGTCAGCATGCCGCGTGCATTCAAGGCCAAAAGTCAGGAGCAGAATCCGCCTCGGTGACGCACTCACAGAGGTATTTCACTTAATGTAGCTCATTAGGTCTCTCCTCATCACTGCGTGGACGCCCTTTGCTGCTGTTGTTGCAGGTTAGATGTATTACACAGAAGAGAACAATGAAGGTCATTCACTGGGTGTCGCTAAAAAATGCTTCTTCTGCTTTTTTTGTAGCACATTCATCCGAGTCATTAGAGTGTATTTCAACACAGCTCTTTGTGGCTGCTTAATTGCCATCAGTCCTGAGAGGTACCTCACCTAAACTGTGACATCACAGGTTGTTGTGCTCGCGACCTTCCTTCTTTTTACAGAAATCTCTCTGGATCAAAGTGTGTCACTTGATGTGCAAACCTCTACGTCAGGCTTGCTGTTCTGTTGGGTTGGATTAGCTCAGGACGACTCTTATTCGACCTCATTCATTTTCCAGCATACATTACTGTTCAAAAGACTGGAATCGTGTGCCACAAAGGCCGTGAGATGGTTGAGCAGACTGTCTTTCATCTTTTCAGCTCAGAAGGTCCTTTTTACAAATAGATGTTATTTTGTATGAAGGCCTTGCAAAAAAGCATAATGTTTTATGCATGGAGAACAAAACGCTGAGCAGCAGTTCAACCAGACTGACAATTGAAAGAGCAGAAAGAGACAAAGATCCCTCTGAGCAACGGTTAAATAATCAAATAAATAAAGAGGAAGTGTCATGTACACAATAATGTCTATACTGAGGTGGACTCACCAAGTGTGTCGCTCAACAGCTTATTCTTTTTCATTTTTTTTTTTTTTGGCCTTTTAAAGCTCTATTGTATAGAGACAACTGAAGGAATGTGGAGAGAGAGATGGGGAATGACATGCAGGAAAGAGCTACAGGTTGGATTCAAACCCTGAGCTTCTGCAGCAAGGACTGAGCCTTTGGACATGGGGCGACTGCTCTACCGACTGTCTGAGCTGAACGACACCCCAGCAAGGTTATTCTTAAACTTCAAAATAAAAGCAGGAGTCACAGAATATCAGCTGACCATGCCATGAACTGAAAAATCAGTTTGAACCTTTTCAATCAAACCACTGAATGACTGCAGAGAGCCCAAAGAACAACTGATTTATTCTTTTCTGGACTGGAAATCACATTTTAAATCGGAAAAATCAGTTCAACAGTATTTTCCCCTGTCATGCAGCACTGTCAGGACATCGACTTAATTTAGGTCTAAAACTGTTTCAGCTGTAAAGATGACATTTGGTGTCTGGATGGTACTTTAAAATAGCCGTGACTTAAAATAAAATCTCAGACCGAACCATTCCAAACGTTTGCATGTAGCTGCGCCTCACCTCAGTCTCTGAGCCGAGGTCTACATCAGCCGGATAATTGAAAACACCTGTGTGGGTGTACGCGGCATTTAATGTACCGTGATTTCTCCTCCACTTCCTCTAAATGTTTTCCCACGGCGGTCTTTAATTTGAGAATTTGAGAGAATTATCTTCCACTCATCTGAGGCAGAAAGAAACGACACAGTCGACAGTGAAAACATTATCAGAAATATTATTTAAATTAAAAAATGATCAGTTTCCAATCATCATCTCTCATTCAAATCATCCGCATTGGGCAATTTAGAAGCAGCAAACAATTCATGTATGGCAAAAGAACAGTTTTGCTGTTTGTTATTTATTAATTTTTAATGGATGTAGCTCTTGACAGTTTAATTAGCATTTTATTTTACAGTTTGACAGTTGGCTTGAAATAGAATTTCATGATTGATGTGACCCCGGATCACAGCTCTGTGTGGTAAAAGCAGTCTGTTCTCGGTCAAAAGGCTTTCCGAGCAGGCACAGTGATGCAAAGGGTTAAAGCAAGCAGATGGACTCCAGGACAGGTAGAGGCGGGCTCGGTTGCTCGGGCAGCACAGAGGATCTGGCAGAGCGTGACTGATGGACGTCCTCCGACATGTGCTGAGGCTCATTGTGACTGAGGAGCAGCTGGATGGGTCAGGTGATGACAGGAGAGGTTATTATCTGCAACACATATGCTGTCCCCCAATTTAGGCAATCTGTAGACCAAATGCATCACACAGGACAGACGTGACTGCTCCCGTTTCAGGCTGCTCCAGATGAGGCTGAGAAATGTTTGGCCCAAATTTGGAGCATATAACTGGTGCATCCCGCACCGCCTCTCTGTCCAGCATGCGTTGTTGAATGGGTTTCAGAGTCAGGTGATCATCGGCCGCTGGCAGTGAGTGGCAGATGGTGGATGAACTTGAGACACTGGAAGGTGTAAATAATTAAAACTGCTGTCATTCTGAGAAGCCTGTTGTTGTTGTTGATGTGGTTGATACTGTACAGGGTGAATACACTACTTCTCTGTGGAATGTTGGATGAGGAGATGAATACTGTGAAGGAATTTGCCTTCTTTATGCTTGGTGTTTGGAGTTGTACCTCAAAAATACGGAACAAAAATGTCACTTCTTGTGTCTCTACAGAAGAAATGCATTTAAACTCTTTGTCTGTTGGCTGATTAGACTGACACAGCTGCCTTGACAAGGCTGAACTCTGATCAGTCTCCTTGGCAAACCCAAGGTCAGATTAGCTTCGTTTAGTCCGACAAACAGACTAGAAGGCGCTGAATTGACACGTGACTTGGTTAAGCATGAAGTTTAATCTAATAATCAAAGAATCTTCACACATGTATAGAAGGGGAAAGAATGACCTTATTTAAACAGGTAGTGAATCTCAGTAGGTCTAGTCACGATCACTACTCCCCAACAGGATGAAGCTGTTAGAACTGGTGGCATGTACACGGTAACTCTGATCTCCGTTTTGTATCATTTAAGCTTCAATAAATAATGCTGCCATCAAGATATCCTGACAACAGCTTCAAACTACATGTGAATCATCTCTCAGCAGATTTCTTTCACAAAGACCACTTTCATGCCTGTATGCTGTGTGCTATGCTAAGACTGGAACAGCTAACGTCCCCTACGCACGACAAGACTCAAGCTAAGGAGCTTCGACTGTACAGGCTGATTTCAGTTCTTTGGCTTGGCTCAGGTTGTCTTGGACTGTGTTGAGGAGAGTCCACATTTACAGTTTTGACTGCTGTGCACCTGGAAGACACAGAGGGCATGTTCTGTGAGCACCACTGATCAAAATCATCCATTAAAAGCAAAATTAAATCTGTTGGCTGCAACTGTTTGCATTTGTTAAGTTGTTAATCCAAAAATGTAATAATTAAAATGACGTCCTTTTTCGAAATGTTCTGTAACACACGTGGAAGTAAATCTCATAGAGATCCTGTCTGCGAGCCTGTCTGCGAGCCACCCCAGTGCACTATGATACTCACTTTGGAGAAGCGCTGAGGGAGGCGAGGAGGATGGGGCAGTTGTTGCTATGACAAATAAGTCAAGCTGGATCCTCCGCCAAAAAACACAAAGTGTAGAAACAAAGTGTGATTTATTTGCTGGATTTAAGAGACAGCTGCTGTAGCTTTATTTTTCATTATTGTTAAGAATGATGGTCGAGAAGTTTTGAACGTAACACTCAGCTGTGCTCATGCTGCAGTCAGTGTGTTCAGAGCAGCAGTGTGATCTGCTCATGTTCATATTTAGATCAAAGACTCTATCTCTGTGAACTTGTTTCCAGGATTGTGCAGTGACAGCTGCTCTACATGCTGAGATACCAGAATTATGTTTGAAGACACTCTTCACTTTTTCTCCTCAGGCGTCTCGATTTTCTTTCTGTGTCCGTCTGTGGCATTCAGATCATGGCGTGCTAATGGCTTGTTTTTCCTTTTTAACATCGGAGAGCAAGTTGAGTGTTTGACCTGTGTCAGAGTTGACAGTGTGACATTTTCTCCCAGCCACCACGCTGCTTCTGCTCTGTTTTAATACTCAAACACATTTTTATGACACATTCGATAAACTTTGAGTGCTTTGATGCTTAAATGAGATCTGTAAATGTGGAGTCGATGAATACTGACAGCAACTTCAAACCCAGTAGGAAACCAGTAAAGAGACTGCACGGCTGCAGTGATGTGATGTTATTTCTTGAGAAAAGCTTATACACACACACACACACACACACACGCACACACACATTATTGTGCCTTTTAATGTTGGCGTGACCAGATTTTCGATGAGAGGTCAGCAAAGTGTCTGGATTTGCGCTGGAGACAGTTTTTATCTCCTAGCAGCTTTTGCAATGATCATGATCTCTGTCTAGACAAACGATGACGGATGCGGTGGTAGAAACCAGTCACGTGTAACAGTTTTGGAAAACACTGACAAACAGTGATGGAAAGATACAGGCCGTTTAGGAAGTGATCGATCTCTGAGCCTTGTTAATTTATCCACTGGGAGCTATGTCTGATGTTTCTGTGCTTCAGGTGTAGCTAGCAGATATCTGAAAAATGTTATGTTAGCTACTTGATGTATGGGAATCACAAAAAAGATGCATATCTGCAAATCCTTATAAACTGTTATCTGCGATATGAAAGCAACTTGCTTTCTGCTAATAATAAGATAAATCGCCTATAGCTTCAGGGATTGAATTTCGGCCAATGTGTTCCGCCTCTTTATCTCTCCACGTGGACTGTTGCAACCAATGACAGTGTAAAGAATGGACAGTGTCTTCCATAGGTTTCTAAAGAGCTCTTGTGAAGCAGGGTGTGGTGTGTGGTGACTCTGCTATGTTTGCAGTCGTGCCTCTTCCGATTCCCGGCTAATCTAAAAATCTGTAAAGATGTAGATCATCGGTGGACCTGAGGTGGGCTGAATGACGCCTGGGTGCTCAAACAATCCATCTGTCAATCAAAGCAGCTATCATCTTAATTCTGCAAAACTTTAAGCCTTAATATAATTTGAACAGGTGAGTTGTATATAAATTCACTCTCACTCCCAGGCTGTAAACATGTTGGACGCTTGGTTGCAACCATAGCCCATTCAAATGTGTCAGTCCAACTTGGGCCACAAACGAAACCAACAGCAACACTTCTTCACATGTGGATACCTGTTGTGAGTATTTAGGAAGGAAAAGAGAGAAAACATGTTGTTGTTTACTTGTTGAAAAGTTGATAATACACAAACCACTACTCTGCTCAATCCACACCAACGCGACATGAATGTAACCTGTTCACTTCATAAAGAACAATGTATGCACTTTTGTTTTTATGTTATTTTGGGACACTGTATGCACCACAGGCAACAGTTGTGACTGAACTTAAAACCCCTTTTTAATAATTTGAGTGAAAAGTTAAAGTAGATTGAATTTCATTCTGGACATTCTGGATTCTGGAAACAGAAGTCGACGAAACAATCTCATCATGAGATCCAGTGGCAGCTATTTCTGAATCCTTTGATGGTGTCAGCAGATGGAGTTTGCCCTGTTGTCATGGTTTACAGTGGCATATTGCATTATGTATTTATAGCCTTGTTAGTATCATCGTATCCACTAACAGCCCTTGACCTTGACTTGTATACAGACACCAGAGAGAATAAGACTGATATCAATATCAGGCGCCTCATGAAGAGTTCACTGAGGCTCAGAATAGCTCCTTGCCCTGCTGTGATCCTCCACTGTCTGTGGTGCGACCATTACATGGCCTTTCATCAAGAATAAAGCCTGCACGTCTTTGTGGGATGACTCAGGCTACAGACCATAAAGCCTCAATGATGTGTACATGTGGCCACAGTGGCCAGGCAGGCTTTGACTCTTTAAATTGTCATTTTCAGTATTGTTCCATTAGAATTTGCTTCCTGCTTTGTAGCAAAGCACCTAATGTTTGATGCAATACTGCCACAGCAGCTTGCCAGATATCAGGTGTTGCCTTACCTCTACAGTACGCTCATCTGAATTACAAATTTCCTGAAAAGAAGCTACTGAAGAGCGAGAGCGAGGTGCAGGGTTTCCCAGACTTCAGGCAACCAGAGAGAGAGAGGAGAGCGCAGGACAGAGCAGCCAGCTGGTTGGTGAATATCCTGACACAGACACACAGAAAGGGAGAGAGTGGGAAAGAGAGAGCGTTTAGGACTTGAACCACCCACGCAGTTCACATACTGTATATAGCACGTGCATGTGCAGCACAAACACACACACTGCATAAGCTGCTTGGTGCAGAAGTGAAGGGAACGGGGACTGAGGGATAGAAAAAGAAACATTGTTGGTACAGAGATGATTCCCACGGTGCCTTCTTCAAACTATGTTTTGTCCTGACTGCACTGTCATCCATCTGAAAACTAATAACTAAATATTAATAACACAAGAGGGTGCAGGACGTAATATTCAATTCTTGAATATTAAAGAAATCTGTGAGAAAGTTTTGTTCCTTCCCTCTGTTGCGCCTTTGCAGTCTGCCTGCAGAACCAGTACAGCTGAAATGTGTGTGTGTGTGTGTTTGTGTGTGTTTGTCATAGTGGCACAGCACTGCACCAGTGTCCTTTCGGGAGATAAGTTCAGCCACTCTCATACACGAAACGAGGTGAAAAATAGAGCGACTCGGGTAGAAAAAAAGTAAAAAGTAGACAGGAGGGGGGAAGAAAGGAGTGCTATGAGGTGTGGAGAAGTGACTGACAAAAGAATGGAGGATAGATGTTGGGAGTGTGTGTAGGGAAGATAGAGGGAAGGGAGTCGGGGAACGAGAGAGCGAGGAGGAGGAGGAGGAAGGAGAGGATGCAGTGGACATTTTGCTGCATCACTGCTTAAATCCACTGCATCTCTACACTCTTGTTATTCAGACACTCGTGTTCGTGTGTATTTTTCTGATAGAGTGGTCTGTTTTATTTTGAAAGCTCCAAAAAATGGCTCATTGGAAATCAGCACAGTAGGCAGCTCAGAATTGCCTTTTTCTTTTTTTTTTTCAAGCATTTTCACGCTGAGCTTTTTGAACCGTGAAGCGCTCCTCCCCAGAGGGGTGCAGGAGAGTGGGAGCAGGGGGGATGAGAGGCAAAGACACAGCCTGAGGTTAAAGGACCAGGTGCATGCTGGTGTTCTACGACAATTGGAAGTAAATTATTGTAGTTGTAGCACTTGTCTATGTGTCCTCAACCCACAAACATCAGCAGACACTGTTTTCTTCCCTGTTGATGCTCTGCAGAGCTGCACTGCAGCAGATGAAGCGTGCGCTCTGTTGAGCTGACACCAGTGACCCGTTGAGAAAATGATATTTAACCCCATCAAATCTCCTCTTTATGTTTCACCTGAAACACCAAAACGAGTGGGATTATAAAGAGATTCAGCCACCCTCAAAGCAGAAAGCAGGACTTGAAAACGCTTAGTCATAGTTTCACTTTGTATCTAATGCTGCAATACAGAGCTAAAACAACAGCACCACTGTCCAAATACTTATCGACGGCTCTGTATTCAATTATTTAGTTTTCATTAACAAAGAAACACCCGTGTGAATTGTGCGAGGCTCATTTTATTAATCTGAAGTATTTCATTTCTCCTGAAATTAACATTTGAGCAGCTGTGAGTCAGTGTCTTTGCTCTGATGCTCTGGCAGTGAGATTCTCCTCTCATACGAGGGAATGAAAGCTCAGTGATTCAGATTATTCTGATTTGATCTGATTCTTTGTTATGATTTTCTTTTCCGTTTCTCACTATCTCATCACTCCTCAGAATATAGACCCTCAGCCCCACCTCTGTTTAAGGTCATGAATAAAGGAGAAAACAACACAATGATACAAGTAGATTAGCTTCATTTGTTCCTCTGTTAGATCAGATTAGGTGTTTTTGGATCCTTTTTAAAGGATCGAAACAACTCATGATTTCAGCTGAGGCACTACTAATCATTCTGTCAATGGTGCGAACGTGGACGCTGATCAATATCTCATCACAGTATACTCACTCACTTTTTTTTAGATGCACAAAACTTTAGGATAGTTATTAAAGTGATCTGCAGGCAACAGATATTATGATCTATGAATATAACACATTAGCTGTAGAGACAGAATTTCCTACATGCAAGTTATGAGCTGGCATGAAGTCTGTGTACAGTATGTCGAAGCCAAAGTGTGCATTCCAGAGAGAGTACATTGGATGCTCGCCCTCACAGTAGCTTGTTAGAAAAAGTAGAAATATCTGTGCAACTTTATAATCTGCCGTCACGTGTTAGTCAGGTCCAGTAATGACTCATCCATTGGGTGAACGCCAATCCAAGGTGTTTACTGAGGCATAGTATGTAAGTTTTATGTGGTTCTTTAATGGTGATATACGGTATCCAAGAAATATTTACCAAACTCATTAATTAACCCTCACATATGAAGACTTTTCCTCTGTAATGAACCAGAAAGTGGCACAGCAAAGCTTATCTTTGCAAAATAGGCTATGCTTGTAGCAATAACAGCATAGTAGCTTCCCTTATTTTTTCTCTTTCTGGTCATAGATTTTCACTCACATCACAGATTACTGTAGCAAGCATACTGCATGGGTATGAGGGTATGGTTTGTGTTTTCATGTGGACCCCAAGAAGAATAGCAGCTAATGAGCTACTAAAAAAAGTGCCCAGGAGGTGAACTAGCACCCCTCACAGCTAACAGTCCACCCTCCACTTCAATCGTCCACCCTCTAGTTCCCAAGCCAAGTCCCTGTGGACTGAGCTACCACCGCACCCAATACTACTACTACTACTACTACTACTACTACTACTACTTCTCCCTGCTCACACACTTTTGACACAAGAAAAACGGAAGACTTCTGAGTGTGACCAAATTGTCATGCTGGAACGATCTTTTTCATTGAGGAAGAAAGGTCACTGATATTCAGAAACTCATGCTCTACTGTGATGGAACTTTGCATTGGCCAGTGTGCCACTGAAGTAAATACGACAACGTTGGACAGCTCTCATCCTGTCAGAGTTTTCCACCTGTCTGTGAGAATCTCACACCGTGGCTACAGAGGGAAACGTCTTGTACTACTAAACATGTTTGGGTGAAATGTGCACTCATTATGTGCACTTGGAAAGAAGCAGAAAGATCATTTGCATTTGTAGTCTAAGTCACAGAGTCAAGCTGCAGAATGCAGCAATCAGCCTCTTTCACTTGAAAACATCCTTGAAGTTGTTGTGGACCACTGAGAACAGTGGTGACTGACGAGGCTCACAGCAGCAGAGACAAATGACTTGCTGTTGTGCTCCTTCATACCCTCTGAGAGAAGCAGCTTGTCACTGAACCAACTGCCCAAGGCACTAAGGCTTTCATATGAGGGAAAACACTACTTTAACAACATACTACATCATTTTTTGGTTTGTGTTACGATTAACAGTGATCCTTTAAACTGTTCCTTTAAGCTTTACTTGCAGGTATTTCCAGGGGACATCGTATGATTTAGAAATTACCCACACACGCCTGAGTGTCAAGTGGTGTGTTTGCAAGGGATAAGCATAGTCTGCATTTTACTCATGCTGACATTATGACTCAGAATAATGTGAAGAATAATAAATAATAATAAATAATGTGTAACATAACAGAGAACAAAATAACTATTAAACCTGTTAAAAGGCGGAACAATGTTTCTTACCACAGGCTGTTATGGATGTCATCTTTCAAGATTCCATCCTTCTTCTCTTCTTCTTCTTCTTCAACCTATCAGTTATCATTAGTGTCCTCTAAAGATTCATACAAATTCCAAAAATAATCCACCAAAATGTGAAGAAGGGACATTTCTGCGTATGTTTTGGTAATGTGATTTCTCTCCTCTGATTTCTGTCTGTGAATGGATCTCTATGCTGTGTAGAAAGGTGAGCCTCTTAAGTCTGCACCCAAAATGCTGTCACAACTTTCACGTCTGATATCCAAAACTGCAACTAATATGGAAGTGCCAAAAACTGCAGTTCCTCAAACGTCCACTTGAGGCTGGCTACAGAATGAGTCAGTTTCCATAAGTCCCCATGTTAAAATGTCCAACTTCACAGCAGAAATAAACATGTCTACAGCCTGGTACAAAAAACAGTTTTGGTCTCTATAGCTAATTTCTCCGTTCATGACGACTGTACTGAGGGTGAATTTTTATAGAACTCACCTGTTCAAATTATATTAATGCTTAAAGTTATGTGGAATTAAGCTTTGATTGACAGGTGGGTGCTGTTAAAGTGGCTTGTTTGAGCAACCAGTTATCATTCGGTCCACCTGCTCCACCCACATTCCACTTCTTTGCCAATTGGCCCACAGGACTGCCAACATGGCGGCGGCCAGAGTCACCACACTGAGCTTCATATCAGTGCTTCAAAAACCTGTGGGTGTCATCTGCCATGTTGAATTACTATGTTTCTACAGTGGCTCAGAACTGACAAACTAAAACTAGCTCCTGATTGGGTCTTTAGCCTGTTTTGCATGTTTTGTGGCCCCCATAGTTTCTACTTTACACTAGGAAAGAAGAGGGTGAGGCGAGGAGGGCTGCAATTGGCAACTGCACTAAATCCTACACACTGATCCTCTAAGGCTCTATTCTCGGTGATTCTTACACCCTACAATATGGAAAAGAAATGCAAGAATCAAGTGTTTAGTGTCTGATATAACACATCAGCTCCTAGCGCAGGCTGTGTGACAAATACTACACGGGCCTTGTCTGTAACATTTGTGAGTCTCGAGGTACCTACACCTCATCTCTGCCCATCTTTCTTTAGCTTTCATTTCTCTCTGCTGCCTTCCCTGTTTCTCACCTGTCTTTGGTCTGCTCCTTCCTCATCACCTTTCTCTCCCTCCTCTCGGCCCAGCTCTCACAGAGGCATGTCATTATTGATCATACACCCCAGTGATTTGCCTTTTGCTGCTCGGCTTTTCATGGAACCAGTGTACACACAGTGCTCTCCTACTGAACCTCTAAAATGCCTGTGGCATTGAAACAGAAGCGGGAAAAGCATGCGTGTTTCACAAGGTTTGGCAAACCTGCCCGCACACACACACACACACACACACACACACACACACACACACACACACAGTTCTTACAGAGTGCCACTCACAGTACTACTCTGAAGGTAAGAATAGAACTGTTGTTTCATTCTGTATCCCCCTCCTTGTCTACATTATTGTAGCATTGCACAATCCACGAGGCGTTGTGTTGTAATTTTATTTAATGCGATCTCACTTCATTTGAGCGCTTAGGATCATTAGAGCGTTTGTTTAGGACTGCAGGAGCTCAGCATATGAAGATAAACGACTGTAATGTTCTGGCTGCCTGGTTAAGGGATGTCTGTTTAAATAGGCTGAAAACACACACACACACACACACACACACACACAAGCAGGAGAATCAAACAGACATACACAAACATGAATGTTGGTGATACACTTACTGTACATGAAGAGATCTGGATGCTTCCAGCATCACTGCAGTGCCAATGTGAAGGCTGCTTTTGTATGACAAGTAATCCTCTATTCATAGGGCGTGTCATTCTTTCCTCAGTGTGTGTCTCAGACTTAGAAGTCCTGATGTTGTTCAGCATGCTCAGTCTCTGCCTCACTATCTGTAGTTGTACAGATGTCTGTTGGCTCTGACGGTCAAGACAGAAACCAATCGCTCCACAGCGTCTGGGAGTGATTTAAAGGGCAGCTTGATTGAATTACCACAACTTTGTTTGTTAGATGTTTGTAATTATACTGTGCTGTGCATTCATAAGAAATGCCATGTGTTATTGGGCCTTGGTGATAATTCAAGAAACGTTATCACAATGCAGGTTTTTCATACATGCATCTTGTCAGTCTCCACAAATCCTGCAGTGTAAAATGTGAGCGGTCAGATCGCATGTTAGGGTCACTGGTTAAAATCCTTCATCTTCAAATGTACATCATGTCATTCAATGGCGAAAAGTAAAGTTGTAGTTTGTTGCTGAGTTGTTCCTAGAGTGCTTCACTGGTCATTCCAGGTAATAGATTGCTGTGTGCCTTGCCTGTATTGTGATTCTTCAGGTGAAAAACTTGTGGTGGTGGTGGTATTTCCCATCTTTGTCTGCACAGGGGTTAACAACTCATGTACATCGCCCCTGTGGAGGATGTGGAACTTGACTTAATCTTAATAAGTAAGTAAAATACTGCCACACCACCAGAATAGTTTAATTTCTTTTGTCTGCAGCAAGTCTTTCTGCTGTTTAGGGTGGCTCTGGCTAGGAGGGGCGAGTCGTTCAGATGATCTGGGGTTCGATCCCCTGCTCTTCCAGTCTGCATGTCGAAGTGTTGTTAGACAGGATACTGAATGTGTGTGAATGGTTAGCTCCTACAACTGATTCTAGTTGGCACCTTGCATGGCAGCCAATTCCACCAGGGTATGAATGTGTGGTGGGTGAATGAGATGTTTGGTAGAAAAGTGCCAGAAGAGTGGCCAAAAGATTAGAAAGGAGCTCTGTAAGTCCATTTACCATTTGTAAAGTGTCATCGTGATTCTTGAACATCACTTTCTGTGTGGACATGAAAACATTTCCTCAGTACGAGTGCTCATGTCTCCATGTTAAGTTATTAATTTGGACTTTAGATGCTAAAACGAGAGCTTGTGATCTGTTTAGCAACCAAGTGCCTATAATAAGAGGTGGGGTGGTCCATTCCTACAAGCCTGCATGGTTCTGTTGGTTAGAAAAGGTTTGTTTCTGTGATATAATTGGTTGTCAGTGCAATGTCAAGCAACTTTGTTTTGTCTTTAGGAAGGAAACTTTTCTACTTGTAGATATTGCCTCATTTCCAGTTTGACTTGATGAAAAGCAGCAGAAACAGTCGTGACCAACTCTTCATAAGATTGGCCAGTTTTGACAGAAAAATACTTTCTACTGTAAAAATAGTCCCTATGAAACCCTTTATAGCAAAATCTGTGGATGTCCCACAGTTACAGGTGATTTTTCTTTCCATAATGAGATTTCTATGTGAGAATCACAAACCAAATTCCATTTGCCTTCATACTATCAGCGTGGAGGTGGAAATCCTGGAGGCGGATATCTCAAAACCTGGACAAATGAAGCCAACATGAAAGTGGAAGTGGGAAAATAAATGGGCAAACCGAGCCTTTAAGTTTTTTGCTGGTGAAATGGAAAGACATTGAATGGTGGCGGTGCATTATTAGGATTTTATCGAAGGTTTCCATTGTTGAACCAGAATATTCTGATGTGTAACCCGGATTTTCACAGGTTTTAAAGTTTGAGGAAGAAAGATATTATTATTACTTATTATACTTACTGATTCTCCAAGGAACAGACGAGCAGACGTGAAGTCTTTGGTTTAAGTTGGGTCTGAAAAGTTTTGCTTCAACCTGGAAGACAAACACAACTTGAAATGGATTTACAGATGCTGAAATGTTAAATAGAATAATTCAACTGGCACAGGCATCTACTGTGATGCTGGTTGCTCAGAGTTTTGCCTGGTTGAGAGGTTGTAAAAACAACATTCAGCACACAAAATGGCGACCATGCATTTAACAAAAGGCTGATCCCATTACGGAAACTAAGCTAACTGATGAACCATCAGCAGTAGACAAAGATTACACAGAAAACACAGGGATAACAACAATAACAAGGAGTTGCCCTACTGCTGCAGGCCCAGGAAATGAGCTGCACCAATCTTCCAAATTTGTCACACTGATTTCCGAACACACTTTTAAACGGAAAAGACTGAGAGTCAGGAAAGCTTGTAATTGGCTTACAGCATCTGCAGGTCCTCATGGGAAACATCGCGAACCAGAGGCTTTATGCCGTATCATAGAGTGTGAAAGCTAGATGGATCACATGCTGTCTCTTCCTGTGTTGATGAGAGAAATCTGAAGAGGAGGAAACAAAATCAACAAGAAACATACTGCTTTGTTCGGTCTGTCTGTTTAGTTTCAGGATTATCCATGTGGGTACTGAGTGTGTGATGCCAGAGGGCTTTGACCCTGAATTCTACCTACTTGACTATCAATGCTGTCTCCCCTTTCAGTAGACATCTCTGTCTGTCTGAATCCTCTGCTGTCTCTTTTGTTCCTCGTCATCCCTCCATCCAGACCAGAGGGATCCATGTTATATAAGGCAGTCCCATTCCATTCTTCTTATGTGCATTAATGAGCCAGCTTGTTTGTACAGTAGGAACAGAGATGGAGATGAAGCAGGGAAAAAAAGCGACAAACTCTGGTGTCTGGAGACTTATACCTGCATATGTTAATGGTCTGCCTCTGCAGTGTGTTTGATACTGTATGTACAGTACGTACGGAGGGTTTCAAATGCTTGAAGAAGAACACATTGAAAGATGTATTGTTTTATGTTTTCTTTTCATGTTTGCATTTACTATGTCATAGTTAAAATTAAATAATTATTTTACTTTTACTCTTTAGTGGCCAATTGCCTGGAGGAATACTATTGACTGTTCATCCATCTTTGTTATGACCCAGCTTGTGTAGGGAAAAAGAAGTAACATAAAATCGGTTGCGCATGGTATTTTATTGCCAGGAGTTGGGATTAATAATACAACAAAAAGAGGTGAGGTAAACTACAAGGGAGACAAAGGCTGAGCTGATACTATTGAAATTAAGGTAATACATATATCCTGCATACTGCATTTATTTATCTATGTACCTATTATGTATTGTTTCTACAGCTTTGTTGTAAAGCACTTTGGGTACCGTCTGGCTATTGTAAAGGGCTATATAAATAAACTTGATTTGATTTGAGTACTCCTTAAAGACTCTTAGAGACTTAACTACCTAAATGATCCAAAAGGAAATAAAAACCTCACTAACTATTATCTAATAACCCAAACGTACACACAGAAACAGTACCCCTAAACCTTGTGACTCCAAACAAAGATATCTCATTGTGTAAGCAAATTGTCTATACCTGACCCAGTCCACAGGTATTAAAAAGACTACCTCAGTGAAAAACAAGTCAAAGGTCTGCTATGTAAGGGCCTCGATTTTCAGAATAAGGCATACATGGAAAATGATACTCAACTATGTTTTCATGCCTGCATAATCACCTGAAAATCAGAATCTTTTGTTATTTTTGTTACTTTAAAATGAGCCTGCTACGCTGAAACACCTGGTTTCTGCAGTCGCCCAGAACAGACAAAGACAGGGCCTTTCAAGTGTTGTTTCTCCTTCACACTAGAAGGACGAGGGTAATCTGAGATTGCAATGCAGCAATTACACCACTAGGAGCAACTAAATCCTAAGCACTTGACCTTTGAGAAATAATACAGCCGCCTGAATGTCAGGCTGTTAAAAGTTAAAATGTGTTGTCTCCCATATTGCATCCTGCAGATTGTAGGGCTGGATGGGACGTCACTCCAGCTCTCCATGAAGCAATAACAACAGATAACCATACAGGGCACCACACACCTAACATGTACACATTAACAGTACAAACAAAGGTTGTGCATATGGAGCATTAGTGACAGCTGTAACAAACTACACTTGTGATTGACTGCAGTTTTGCTGTCAGTCACAAACCTAAATCAACACCATGACCCGCCCATGGCCCAAGCTGTGATTGGACATGGTCTCCATTTAACACTGAAGAACATCTTCATTTTGTTTACTGTGTGATTTGATTTTAACATGACAAAACTCCAAATTCATTAAGTTATTAAGAGTTATTAAAGAGTAAAAGCTAAATAAAAATTGCATTATTGCACTATGACACAGTGGAGGATACAAAATACATCCATATTAAAATGTATACTGTCTCTCACTTTATCTTCTCACTTTTTCACATTTCATTTCAAGTCTTCCCTATGTAGTGAAACACATACATGTGCAGAACCCCAGGTGTGCTGCTCACCTGCAGATTAATAATACCTTCATTACAGTCTCAGGACCAGCATGAATATTCTTGTCAGGGAACGCTGCGTGGAATCACGTGTGTACTTAAATCATCACAGATTTGCATTAAATATAAATGCAGCCCCCGGAGTGTTAGCGCGAGGAAAACACTGAGCTGCCTGGCACGAAATGTAGGCCAGCAAACATCACACAGATGGAATAAATATGTCATACACACTTAGTGCTACCTCTACTTTCTCTTGTATTCTCACCATCGTCTCCTGGTTCCAGATCAAGCTGCAGGCAGCAGCTGAAAGAGGAAAGTGGCAGTAAAGGAACAGTGACATTCCATACTTCTTAGAGCTGTATAATCCTGACAATATGATATTCTTTTGAGATGAGACTTTGACAGAGGGGGAACTCTATGAGAGTGTTTATTAATAAGTTGGTGCACCTGTGTGCGCTGCAACAAGCAGCATGAGGGGGAAAAAAATCAATTTCTGTGCTCATTGTGGGCAAACTGCACAGGCGTCGTAGAGAAAATGACATACAGGATCAGAACTAAACCAAAATAAAAATGTATCTCTTTTCCTGGCATGCGCCTGCTATATCAGTGCTGCTGAACATTTGTGAACCCTACAAAGATATCCAGTATTTTATTTATTCATTTCAGTATCCTGTAAGAAATGCTAAAATAACATTAATAAAACAATGCACTTGGCAGTGCCCATCATTTTGAAATCATTCTCAGTTTATGTAAACACTGAAGATAATGTTCATACCTTTAGCTTTACGGTTTAATCAATAATCAGATCCACAAATATCCATCCAGTCGATATCTAAGATTTTGTTTTTACAGGTATCCACCTTGTTTCCATGAATCCATGTGTCAAAATCATCAACCAAGTGACAAAATCATGTTTTGCTTACATCGCATCAAATAATCACCATCAGTAAATGTTGGGACTCTCCCTGCTCTCACTGCCGAGATGTTGGCTGGGGGAGAGCTGGCAGGGAGGACTGATGGGACTTTTTTTCATATAAGTTGCAAAGACACTAGTGTTAGTGCTTTTCTGAATATAATCATCATTTGTTGCATGACAGTGGTTGTTAACATATACTCAGATTTCATAAGTGGAAACCATACAGTATGTGAACCTCTTTGGTTATCACTGTATTGCAGCACCTTTCGCTTCACTTCCCACCATAGCATTATGATTTGATTCAGGTCTGGACTTTGATTGGCCGATCCACAACACAAATCTGCTTCGTCCTCAGCCATGGCCTGGTTATTTTCCCATTATGCTTCAGATAACTATCACCTTACTGTATGTGATCCATTTTAAGCCAAGCTTCACTACTGATGGCTTGACAATATGACCAAGATTATACAATATTCCACAGAGTTCATGATTCTTTGGACTATGTGGAGTTTCCAAGCTTCCAAGGATGAAGAGCAGGCTCAGGTCTTAGTGTTCCCACCAGCATGCTACATAATTGGCAGAAGGTTCTTTTTGTGATATGAAGGGTTGACTTTTTGCCAAACATGAGACCAGTTACATTTCGTACTCATCTTGCAGTAGGGATACCAAAATTGCTCCAAAATGATGTTTGAATAGTCCCTCTAAAAAATACATAGGTTCAAACCATTTGAATATCTATATTTGTACATTATGTCAATAACAGTGAATTAATAGTTAATGAGTAAACACATTTCCAAGATGTGCCCTCATGTTGCTAGTGGTGGAATGGTAAGATAACTGTATAGTAGCTTACACAGCTTGAATACAACTTTATTTCAAGGCTCTGCATTTTTGCCATCTATTGACCAAAATCCCAAACGGGGCTTTTTAGGTTGCTTGGAGTCCAGACCGGTATCTCTGCTCCCGAGTTGGGCTCTGAACTTTCTGCCATTTCGTTTTTCTCCCTGCTATCTGCATCTGCCACAGTTTTTGTCGCGTCTCACTTTCAGCAGTGAGTGACGCTGTGCAAGTGTAACTCCGGTGACCTGTCCCTGACCCGTCATGCAGTGTGCCCACTTGCAAAGCAACCACTGATGTGTTTTTTCCACAGTCAAAATTTCCGAATTTCTGTTTGTTTGTTTTTTTTAACTATTCAAATACATATTTGAATCAAGAATATTCAATGACAGCCCTACCTTGCAGAAAGTTTCAGATTTCTTGGGCCAGCAAAGCTGAGACAGGCAGCTTTGTACTTTTGAGAGCAGAGCCCTTATCCAACAAGCCTTCTACTTTGATTGAGTTTTCTTCTCACTGTGGAAGCATCTGTCCTAGATGTAGCAAGAGAGGTCCGCAAGTCCCTAGGTGTTACTTTTGCGTTGACTTTTACCTGAATTTTCCTTCCGGCTCCTGCAGATATTTTAGACCGTCCACTTTTAGTTAGTTAGTCATTTTTAGTTCATATTTATTCATGTGGCTGTACAGACTGGTGGTACTTGGTTGCAGCTAAGCTGTATATATATATGTATGTATGTGTATGTGTGCGTATTCTGTATGTGACTGTGATGTCTGACTGGTGAACCTCCAGCTGGGTAAGTGTGGGCGTCTGTCAGCACCAGAGAAAGAGAGCGACAGGGAGGGAGGGAGAAGGAGATCTCAGCCTTAATGAGGATTGTGATGTAAGATGTCCTATAAGACTCAGTGTGGCACTTTGACTCTCTTTCCTTCCTGCACCATGTGCTAACAGATGACACAGCAGGAGGGAGGCCGCTAAGAGAGACAAGAAATGCCGGTTGCCAATAAAACTCTTCCATACTTGAGGTGACATTACAGTACTATAGAGACATTACAAGACTGACAGTATAATTAGCTAATTTATCTGTCGGCAGGAAGCAGCAAATCAGAGGCTTACAAGAGAATTAAAGGAAATGCTGCATTTCCACTGCCCGCTACAGGACAGGACCTGATATTTATCGATCCCTGTTAGTCATCTAAGCCAACCATAAACATGAACCCACAATCAGAACAACCTGGGTCGTGTCTAGATGATAACCCTAGAGTTGTGAGACCCTTGTTGAATCTGTGCCCATTGTTTGTGCATATGGGAGAAGTTTGCCTTCATGGCTTTCTGACAGAAACTTGCTGTTCAGATCCCCTGTGAAGCCAAGGAGGTTACCACATGATGCTGACTTATTATTTTAACCTGACCCTAACTCTTACTGAACCAAAACTAAACCTAACCAACCCAAAAATAATCGTTTAAAAAACCCTCCAAACAAACATATTCTGAAAACCATAGTTCTTAGACTAAAAATAAAAAGCTTACATCAACTTTTCATTTCACATGGAACATGAACATAAGTCTTTTGGATGAAACTCATATGTAAATCTATTCATTGCACACAACCAACTCCCTTTTTAGACTGCGTCACTATTTATATGGCACCTGACTTTCTAAAGACTTTCAGAAAGTCAGTCTTTGGTTGTCTCTGCAAACGACTGCAGATGTGCTTCAACCTTTGTAAGACAAGAATGTTTGAAAGCAGAAACAATGCATACAGATCTCACAAGACTTGCAAATCTAGGGCACAACTACCAAGATGTCTTACCTTAAACCACATCCACATTATTAATCTTCAGGCACGGCTGATTCATTCTGCATGTTACAGACTTGCAGCTCTATTTCCTCATCACAGTCTCCAAAGTTAAGAATGTTTTCTACAAATTGCTTTAGTTTCTACATGTGAAGCAGTGCTTCAGGGCAAATACACGAGCATGTCATTGAACACGCACAAACTTGAATAGAAGATGGTTCTATTAGTGATTCTGTATGGTTCCTCCTACAGGTTTTGGGGATTCTTAAGATGCTCTTATTCTGCTGTAAGAGGGTAAGAGTCACTTGTTAATCTAAAATCATTTCCAAGACTGTGATGCTTTTTGGAAAATCCCTGTTCCTCCTCCTCGCAGGACCATTTCTCAGACATATTTTACAATCATAGATGGTTCCTCTTCATACATCATAACTTCTCTTCTACTCTCTCTCACAGTTTCAGTGTCCAGTTATTATTTTGAACTCTGGAATAGAAAACTGTTGGAGTTGGCGTGCACAGTGATAAGCGTAGTTTATAGCCAAGCAGTAGCAGTGTGTCTATTCTGCACGCTGTTAGTTGGTACTGTTATTTTGTTGGAAAACACCTTTGAGACCCTGGAGCTCATTTGCTCATGGTTCGCAGAGCCCATTCAGCCCGGTTCGACATCCACACAGTTCAGAGAAAAGTCTCGTTTACCAACCAAGCTCACTAAACTGCTGGCTTGTGCTTCACAGGTCCTGTGATCGCCTGATCTCTTGTTTGACTTTGTTGTCCTGATGTGATTTGTTCCCAGATCTTAGCAATTAACATGATAGCCAAAGAAGCTCTAAAAATAACAACCAAGATGGAATGTAGCAGATATTTCCCTTAAGGTATCAGTGTGTAGGACAGAGTGGCATCTAGTGTTGAAGTTACTGATTGCAACCAACTGAATACCTCTCACCTCATCCTCCCTTTTCAAGCCTGCAGGAGAAACTACGGTGGCTGTAAAACTTGTGAAAAATGTGAAAGATCCTTGTGAATGTTGCACACTGGAACACTAACCTTTAGCTGCAGCACTTCTAAAAGAGTGGTAACACCAAAAGTTGTCATCTGTTGCTCATGAGGGATTGAGCTGATGTGTTTTTGCAGTGTCATTCAGTCTTACTACGTATTAAACAGTTGCACTCAGCTGTAACACGCAGAGCAATAGTGTGTTTGACAGCAGAGTTCAACAAGCTGCAGAACTAATTCAGCAGGTTTCATAGCTGTATTTATGAGTGGCGCTGATGCATCACACACTCAGACTTCATATTTACTCATCACCTCACCTTGTGCAACTCTGTTGATTGTGTAGTGGCCATACTGTTTGAAACGTGGATGTTGGAGAGAAGTTGGTTTCAATGTGGTGACATTTTGAATCTTGTAACAGCGGAGATAAACAAGAAAGGTTATTCCTTCTATTTTCAGACACCACTGATGTGCCCTTTAGCAAAGCACTGAATACTGTGCAGCTCGGTATAACTGTCTTTGCTGCTGCTGCTGCTGCTGCTGCTGTGAATTTGATTTAGCGTGTTTTAGCAACAGAGCCTGTCAAGGTAGCCCCCTCTGGGTATATTAAAGGTTAACAAATGCACAATATGGCCTCTTCTGTGAGCCAATTAAACTGTGGTTTAAACAACTGCTGCCACTCACCGCTGCTGCTATTAATCTTACAACAGCTACTTGACTGTATCATACAGTGCAGTCTGTGGTTTTCAGTGCATGAGCGATGCGCAATAAAAGGGAGCAAAACACAAGATTTAGGCTTCCTACAGAAATCCAGGCCAAAATCAATAGATGCAATCCAATAGAGAAACCCACCATACAGGATAAAAGTAGTTGCTCTCTCGATAAACAAAGCGCGGTTGTGTTTTGTGTCATTCTGGATCACATCCCCATGGACCTTTTGGAGGAGCTTGTAGAAGTCTCTTTTCTTTCGGTACAAAGAGAAAAGTGAGATGCAGAAGAAAGAAAGTGTGTACAGGGCTGTCTGTCAGGAGCTCGTATTGAGTTATCCATCAGGATAATATCTGTGGATCGATGTGATGCCTGAGCAGGTTTCTCTCTTTCACAATACGCCTCTCGTCTTTTACCTTTTTACGTTTGACTTGTCTCTTTCTTCAACCAAAGGACTTCTCTCACTCACACAATAACTGACCTACAGGAGCTGGGATAGAAGGAATTTTGCAGTCAGTCTGGTCTCTGTCTGACTGGCCATCTGCAGCTCCTCTGTCACTCCTTCACTTTATGGTTAATCAGAGAAATCAGTGATATTCAGATATTCATCTTTATTCAAACTGCGTCGTAATGGGTCGTCCTTATATGTTAAAGTGATAATTGCAAAAGTGTATGAAAACTCATTTGCCAGGAATAACTTAATTTAATTCTTAACTTTATAAAATATGAATTATCGTCTGAGTAAGATGTGTTGACCTACAGTATCCAGACACTGTAACCTCATAACAGATAGCATTTTTTTCTCAGGATAATGATCTTTGCTTTCTCAGAATATTATTTAATGTAATCCTGGCTTCCTTTTTGAGGTGATTAGTTTTATTCTTCATACTCCATCACCCACAGGCTTTCAGGTTAAAGTTAGCACACCAAACTACAGCCTAGCCAACCAACCAACCAATGCAGAAAACCCTCAGCTAAATCTAAGCACTGCTTTTCTTTCTTCTACTTTCCACTAGACCAACAACTCTGCATTGAATAACGCTGCCCTCATTTATTTGAATGAGACCAGTCTGGAGGCACAGTGGGGGTGCCAATACAGGGGGCTCTGGCAAGTCCATCCATAAAGAAAGTTGAAGCCGTTTAAACTCCAACCATACATGTGACTGCACGTTCCTAGTGAAAAAAACTGTGTAACATGAACAGTATTTCTACTGTTTTCCTTGCAGTGCACACTTTTTAAACATTTTTTTTCACACTTATTAAATTGGGAATCAATTCTAAATCTAATTATGAACCTTAAATTGTAATTGAGTCAAATTGTGGGATTCCAAAAGATTCCCACTCCTATCCTCGATATTTCTCTGGCTTTACACTGATGTCTTGTCAATGACCCTTGACCCCTTCCTAGTTGACACAGGTTTGTTTGGTTGGTGTTCAGAGGGTTGATGTTGTCTGTTCTTTTTTTCATTCAGTCTCTTGTCCACATCATTCTGCTGTTGTAAACACTAGAGCACCAAATCTGCAGTTGGAAGCAGTCCACATTCAGTAAACTGCTTCTTTCTTTTTGAGTGACATTTCCTAAAAAATACAGTGCCACGCAGTTTTCGGAAATTCCTTCTTTAAAAATGAAACTGTTTTTAAAGATTTATGTCTTCAGAAGGAAGAAAGGGCCCGGGGCTGAGCCAGACAGGGTAGGGAAGACATAATGTTAGCGTTGGTCTTTTTATGGGCTTTGTAACCTGACTGAACCAGATGGTTTGTTACACAGAACCGTCTGTGACGTGATCATTGGAAACTTTCGAACGTGGCAGGCACTTTCAGAAATGACTTGGCAGTTGATTGGATGAACCATCTGTCTACAGATGGAGCCGCCTTGAATTGACGGCTGGTCCTTGACAGGCCGCTGCTTATCCGATTGTAATGAATGGATGTATCCACAAGCTAGCAGCCAGAAACTTCAGTCAGTCAGAACGGCAAACTATACAACAGAGCGAAGAACGAGAACATCTGAACAATCATGAAAGGCCTTCCATGCTTCAGTGAAGAAATGTCTTCGGTTCTGAATGGTTTACCTTGAAGACTTGGCTGGATGCTGGAACACTCCTTGCAGTTCTGGGTGAGGTAACAGTTAAAGTGTGAATCTAAATCTCAATGTACAATCAAGCTTGCTAGGTAAGTGTAGGTGTGCAGGCACAAAGGGAACACCTACCCAGTGCTGTCAGCTCACTCTCACTCTTTTATACAGTAGCCTATTTATTTTGGCTGCCTTCAGACTTAGATGCAACATTGTTTGATATACTGCTCTTGTCCTCCTCTTCAGTCTCTCACACTGAATCTGGTATTGTACAGCTGCCCTGACAGGTGGAGGGACACATTGCTGTGAAAATGACACCAGATTGATTATTTTTGTTGGCGGAAAATACAGGTTAGGAGATATTTTTTGTTTAGTTTGCCAGCTCTTGACAGGTGACTGGAAGAAGTCAGTGTCAGGTTCAGGGGATAGTTATGGGTTGCCAGAACTCACCATTGTGCCTTCTGTTAGCATTGTGGGCTGAACTGAATGAAGTACCAGTGACAGGAGCTGCCCACTCCACAACCTCAATAATGTAACAGCTCTCACCTACCCTTCTATCTTGTGACAGCCAGTGCAGGCTCTGTTATTAGATTTAAGAGCCATGTAATCATCCTTCACTTTGAAATCAGTCTCTGCTCAATTTATTTATCATATCTCACCTCTGTGAGGGCAGCTTGTCTGCTCTTCTGAAATAAGGGAAGGTTTACGGGAATGTACAAGGACACCCAGAGGAGTCATTTTTTAATTTTCACATACACCAACACATCTTCTAACTCACCCTCTCTGAGAAGATGCCCTGTATTGGACTTTGTCTATAAATAATAGCACAATTCAGCCAGTGGAGAGTGTGCCCATGGTTTATTGCCTGTTTTTCTGTCCTCACTGATTTGCAGTGAAACTCTAATCAGAGCTGGCTCACACTTTTACAAACTTAATATGCGGGTGCTCTCGCTGGTTAGAGTAAATGGTGAGTACTTGGTGTGCTAGGGCCCTTAATCTGGTTCACGTTGAATATTGCATTTGATAGGTGATAATTGAGACATCAGCTGTTAAAAACAGATGGTGACATATGATTTAACTCACTAAGTAAAATGGGAATAAGATTCCCATTTGCTGGACAACTTGAATGACATCTATCCCTGCTGAGTCCAGCCAAGGCTTTTCCCCACTGACACGTCCAACACCTTCTGTTTCTGACAAATGACTCAGACCTCCCCTGAGCGAGTTAAGCTAGCAGCCAATGAATTCTTAACAGCATGCCGTCCTCCACTAATGGCCCATTGTCAAGAAACACATCATCATAATTGAGAATAATTTGTTATACCAACTTGTTACCTGAAATAGTGCCTGTGTGTGTACACAGAGAGACAGAGGGTTTTTGATTTTGCTACTTTCAAGCTTGCATACTTGCATGAATACTGTAATCTAATTAGCAGAATTGATCTTTGTCTGTGGGGTGTAATAGCATGTCTGCTATAAGAAACCTAAAGGCGTGGTACTGTAACTGTCACCACACTGAGACATAATCGTGTCAAGAAGACAGTAGCTGCCGTGTCTGCAACCTGCTCTGCTTTGGGGGAGGACTACATTTTCTGTTGGCTCCTCTGTATGCAGGAAAAATGAGATATGCACCTATGTGGCTGTCAAACCATTTATCATTTTAATAAGGCAGAGGTGGTTCTGGGGCCCTGAGTTGCTTTTCTCTTTACCGCGCCGCCTTCTCCAGTGGCCAAATTCAGTTTGAGGAAGTGATTGTAAGACACTATGAAAAATCATAGTGCTGTTAAAAATACCTTCTTTTCTCTTATTTTAATCTCCCATGTCCAACTTTTATCCAACTTTTCATTTCATTCTGTCCCATATAAAGGAAACATCTCTGTTTTTCATCTCTACATTTATATAAAAACCCTGCTGCTGTACGAGCTGTGAGTATACGCTGAAGCTAAAAATGGCTTCCTGTGAACCTGACACAAAGTTAGAAGGTGAGCAGCATTTTTCAGCTACCAACAAGACTCAGGTGGTGACAATTCAGTCAGTGTTTAAAGTGGGTTGAGGGCTGTACTAGAAGTGTGCGAATTCATTATACTGAATGTTGTACTGCAGTGAACAATTGAGTATACTGGAGTGGACTGCCGTCCCTGCAGTTGGAGACTGATCCCTAAAACTGAAGATTCCTTATAAGGAAAATAACAGAACCAATTAGTGCTCTATAGCTAAAGATTATTTTAACTGATTAATCTGTTTATTATGTTAATTAATAATCATAAAAAGGGAAATGAATCAATTAGCAAATAACTCTATTTGAGAAGGTGTAATCATTGAATGTAGAACTGAAACTTCATTTGATTAATTATCAGAATGGTTGCTCATGAGTTATTTGTCATTCAAGCTCTAATACTGGGTCTGGGTTGAAAAGTTCAAAAACAAAGTTCACAAACAAAAGTTCTGTTCTCTGTCTAGGTTTACCATGATATGAGCAGCCAAATCTTCAGATAATGTTAATGCAATTATTCCTTTATTGAACAGCAACAAAAAGTATTAGATGGTTGGCAGTCAACAGTCTACTGATTGCCTATAAACAGAAAAGACGTTACATTCTTTGAGAAGAGTCTAATCTGTGGTCTGGACTTAGAGATGTGGGTCCATGAGGATATTTCACCTCTCATCAAGAAGCATCTTCAGTTCAGATGATTGAACTCTTCTCAAAGAATGTCTGGGTTGACTGAGAACCTTCACAAACTATAATGTTACATTCTTTTAGAAGAGTTCAATCAAGGGGAACTGGACTTGGTTATAGATTCATGTAGATGTTTCCCTTCTCATCTAAAAGGCTTCTTCAGTTCTGAAGATCTCTCTTCTCAAAGAATGGCTACGATGACTGACAACCTTTTTGTGTTTCTTTAGACTGATGACCTGCCTGTCACATCCCACCTCCTCCTGTCCAAATGTCAAAGTGTCCTTAAGCAAACTTACTTGATCAATGAGTGTGTGTGTGACTGTGTAAATGAGCAGCAGAAATCTTGTGATGCTCCACACAAATGAAGCCATTAGTTGTTGCTCTAATTCGTAGTGAAACTGAAGAAGAGGTGACATTTGCTAACATTACTGACAAAGACATAGAATAAGTTAAAGCTACATTATGGAAAGGAAGTCTTTAACAAGTCTGCAATCAATCAAACAATTCTGTATTTCGACAATCACTGTTGTTTCACTGCAGTTTCCATTTACACAGTACAGCAAATTCACAAAAGTCTGTTTTCTCTCTCTGTTAGAAAGTTCTTCCTGGTTAAGCTCTTGAATATATACTGTAGCTGAATATTTAAACATCTTTGTATCACTAAGGGCTCTCAGGTCATCTAACAAAAAAACAAAGTCTCATGGTACATTTTTACTTGTGCTAAAGAGGGCTGCCATTTGCAGCTTCCCATCAGTTTTCAATGCAATGTAAGTGTTGTGGACCACAGTCCAGTGTGATGCAAATCAGGAGGAAGAAAATGACTAATGACTCAAGAAGCTTATGAAGCAACATTTCAAACTTAGTTCTTGTTCAAAACTTATTTACCATGTAGAGTTTTGTTAGGAAGACTAGATGTTCATTTGAATTATTAGTTTGATCCCCTTCAGAAATGCTGAATGAGTCTCTAATCAACACTGGTATCAACATATTTTGATGTTTAAAAAGGTTTGATCATGATGCATTTTTTTTTCACTCACTTGAGGTCGTATTGGCCTTTTTCAGTTAATACTCTTATTGGATGATAGAAGCACTTTTTTCAACTAAGTTGTGACATAGCGAATATTTAAGTCAGATGACTAGCTATTCTATATATTGCCATAGTTCTTGCTATAGATCAGCTATTCCCTCATGGCTCGATAATATATATTATGACCAACCACTCAACATAGATCTGATGGAACCTTCCTCACATTAATACATGAACCAAATACAAATGTCTTGTCTTGTTTTCATGTTGAGGTTGAACAAGTGCTCTTCTAATTACATCATCTTGTTGTACCCTCTTCTTCTGGTTCGTTAACTGGAAAATTGGCACCACCAACAAATTATCTCAGTGTACAAAATCCTAATAGTTGATTAACAGTAGTGGTTGGAAACAAACATTAATTTCTTTATTGGTTTACTCAAAATTAGGTTCAAATTTGCACTTTGGGATGAAGGCACAGCTGCTGATTTTAAGTTCTACTTTAAAGAAAGATTTTTTTTTGTATTCTTGGCGTGTGCCTCTGTGTATCTGGGGGCTATATAAGAGCTTTTGCGGTTTCTGAAAATCTCAGCCATCTGTCTGGGTATGCTCTGCTGTACTGGTGGGGCTGTGTTACAAAAGCGAAATCCTCAGTGGAACATTAGCTAACGATCCCATCAAAACTTGTATTACCACCGAGCTTACCACGGATTACGCACTGCAGAGCACAGCAAAGGATTGCACAACTCTGTCAGATACAGCGGAATAAGACACTGCTGAGACAATTTACAAGCATACATCAATGAGACCCAAGCAATTAGTAATTTCTTTTCCACAGGCACACTGTGTATCCTTTAATTTCCAAAGAGGCTGTTTTTTTCATATCTGTTATAATAATAACTAGTAACGTAATTGGGAATTTGTTGTGATTCATGGGACCATTGCATCTGGCCATTTGTCTCTTTCAGGGTTGTGAAGAGGTGGAGGTAAGGAAATAACCCTGGATTGGTTGACAGTTTGTTACTGGGCAACAAAATCACTTATGAGCCGTTTGAAGGCTCCAATCTGTCTGATCAGCATGTCGTGAGAGAAGTAAGTTGCCCACTCCATAGAGATCACACCCAGGTTATCTTTGTCTGTGTTTCGTTGTGATGAGCTGCCTCCATCTGTATTATATTTTACTGCACAGGAAATGTCTTAAAGCTGATTTTCTTGGATAGCACATTGAAGATTGTGCTTGGCAGTAAAACATAAAGGGTAGGGCAGGAAAACAAAACCTGAGTGATTATAGTGGATCTTAGCATTTGCATTTCTCAGAGGGGACTTAAAGGCGATGTGAGGCAGAAATGACCTAAAACTTTTCTGATCAAATCCCAAGACTGGCAGAGAAGCAATTTATGGGTGAGAAAGAGTAGCATTCTTTCCTCCTTGACAGCTGTTGTCCAGAGGCATTTATTGTTACTTATATCTGCATAGTGGGTGAAAGCAGAATCCTAGTGTGTAAGCTGAATGTGAATCAGAGTGTAGTTCTCAAACTTCTTCGCTGAAGAAAAACAGCCAAACTGCTGATTTGGGGATGGCAGTGTTTGGTGGCATTTGAGCTTTTTTTATTCAAACACGTGTAAATGAAATACTTTGGTTCACACATCCACATGTCCTTGCAAAATAGGTGTTGCTAGATGCTTAATTACTACTTGCAGAGTTCGCTGGTGAACTGCTGTAATTGCCAAGCAATCCGCTAACACACCTGCTACCCAGGAACACGCCAGCATTAGTCAGTCATAATCATGGTTGCTGTTACTCTTCCAACTGACTAGTTGCTAAAAACATATTTGTACCATCAACTCTTGTTTAAAAATCTTTCCTCTTTTGTGGAGCAGTTACAGTAACAGTGCCACGCGGTCAAGGTGGTTTGTTATCAGTGGCACAAATCAGTGTGTCAAAGTTAATTTATTTATTTGATGTAGTGAATCTCCTAATCATGCTCATTCCACTGAAATGAATTGATCTAGAGTTGAAAGTAGTGAAAATCTTCATTTGAAAAACTCAGCAGCAACCCATCTCTGCAGAGACTTATAATAACCCACAGACTTTGCTGTAAACATTTCACATGGACTTTTTCTCTAGAAAGTAGTTCCAGTGTTCCAACTGTCTATTGATTATACTGAGTGAACAGGACATAGGCACATATCCCATGGGAGCTCTGGGAGCTCAGGCACCCACAGGCATTTTGTGGACCCACGGGTAAACATGTGTGGTGAAAATATAGGTAGAATAGTGATGAATATATAAATAAATAGAGGAACTGGCACAGTGTTGAAACAGAGTTTAAACCTTTGTCAGTTCTTATATTGCCTTTCTTGGCCCTCCTCTTCTTTACACAGTGATATACAGTGAGCCATCTCTATAGAGTGTCCAATGTACTTTGTGGTTAAACAGCTTTAAATGTACCGGCCATAATTTTTATTTATTCATTTATTTTCTGCCAAAGAGACCAAAGAGAAGCAGCACTTTATTCTTCAGAGACACACGCCACTCTCTGGTTTACATCTTTGTGGAGATGAATTCATCCTGCAGCAGGATAATGACTCCAAACACACCTCAAAGCTTTACAAGAACTGTTTGAAGCCCAAAGATGACCAATCATGGACTTTCCTGCACAGTCACCTGACCTGATCCCCACTCAATGTTTACTGGGTCACTTGAAGATGGAGAAAGCAAAGCGTTCTGTCACAAGCTGCTCTGTGGAACATTGTCAGATCATGCTGGCTAATGATGTCGTTCTGTCACTGCGTTTGCACTCTGTGAGGCAAAGTCTGCTGTGGCTTGCGGCGTCGCTGCCCTGTCATCAGGCAACACAAACACAATCACCGCTGTCACATCTGCAGAAAGGGAAAGATCTGAGAAATTATACTCTGTGCGTGCGTGTGTGTATCAGAGAAAGAGAGGTGTGGGGAGTGAGCATGTCTGATTATGTGTGCCATCAAGAGCAAGACATAGAAACTGGAAGGCAAATGATGAAGATGAATACAGCTGTAGACTGATGGAGTGTGTATGAGGCAGAGGCGGGTGTCACTGCTGTAGCCTGTGCTGTCACTTTGGGTTAATGTCTGCCACCACATGTTTGACAAACGGGGACAGGCCTGCACAGCAATCACAACTGGCTTGTCTCTGTATCTCATCATCATCACACACAGACGTACACACTCTGCGTCTCTCTGACATGTGTCCATGCAATCTCTCACTCCAGCACACACACAAACTCCTCACGCTCTTATTGTTTCACAGCCACTTCAGGTGAGGATCTCATTAAGTGTGGAGTGCAATTTTGCTCCATCAGGTACTGTGCGGTAAATTAACCACCACCATGGCTAAGTCGGACATAATGATCCTGAGCTTTTATCTTTTTTTTTTTTTTAAATAAAATGCAGCTCAGAACATTGTTTCATAAAACACCTAAATCATAAACAAACGTTTGGCAGCTACAGTGGCATAAAAAGTATTAGATTACACATTCTTATTCTCTGTGGTGTAGCTAGACAAAACCTGTCCTCCTCCTGTTGCAGAACGCAGGCAGAATCTATTATGCTCTGCTTGTAAACGGCTTACAAATTAAAACAGCAGTTAACAAACAGAGGCACTCATTACAGATGCTCCGAATCATTTCAGCAGTGACTTATACAGGAAATCTGATTAGTGTGCCGAGGAATTGGAGACAGGTAGAAAAAGACTGTGGAGAGACGGCACTTGCGCTGACGGGTATCCATCCAAGTGGAAAGGTGCTTTAAGGTATTAATAACAGCAGAGACATGTGATGTAAAAATGAGATTAGATTAGTGTATGTGTGTAGAGAGGCAGGTAGCTGCAGTCAGTTCAGTTATAAGACAGCAGGAACATGTATTTCAGGAAATCAGGATGTGAAATAGCAGCATGAGCAGGAAAATACATTTTCAGTGAGATTGGGCCTCATGCAGGAGAAATTTGTATCCTATTTATTTCTCATAAATTTTCATTTCTTGTGTCAGTTGTTGTGCTGCACCCCTCAGAGTCTCGTAGAGATGCACAAAGTTACCCTTTAGTGCCTGTATGTAGATCTGCGGCAGCTGACATTATATAGAGAGCAGTCCTCATATGGAGGAGGTTAGGTGGATGGATGAATGAAACAAATATGGGACATTGGCCAAGGAGACGCTTGTGAAATCAAAAGTCATAATGTTAGGTCATGTAAGTTATGTCATGTTAGTGGTTTATTTGTGAATAAAGGCTGAAAGACAGACACTGAGCTGGGCTTCTTGCTGTTGGCCTAGTTAATAATATCGAATGGCTTCACAGATGTCTTGTGTTGACCTTGCTTGATGTTTGGCTGTTAAAAAGGTGGTGGCGGGCTAGTTTTTGATTATAAGTAGCATATTCGTAACAAACACATGTGTGCAGGTGTCCATATTTACCGCAGTGGGAGTACACCCTGAAACTGGCCACACTAAATTGCAAAAATACCAATTTCTATGCATTAACCACTTTAACCAAGTAGTTTTGGCACTTAAACCAAATCACACTGTGACTGTTTCACATTAACCACATGTTAAAGAACCAGTACGTAGGGTTTAATGCCATGTAGTGGTGCAGGTGCAGATTGCAACCCTCTTGTTTCATCCTGTCCTTCTGAGCATGAAGAAACTGTTGTGTTTTTGCGTTGTTGGGTCTTGTATACCTACAGACCACCTTGTTGAACTGCCACGTTTCTAGTAGCCCAGAACAGACAAACTAAAAGCTGGCTCTCCATAGGGCCTTTTATGCTTTTTGCACTTTTCACAGCCACCATTGTTTCTCCTTCACTACAGTAACTATATCACTTATTGTCACAGTTTGCAACACATACGTCCTTTTAAAAGGGCTTTCTTACAGAAATGTCTTGGTAACCTTTAGGGTCTGTATGAGATGTTGAGGGGTGTGACAAAGCATTGTTGGTATTTGACAGCGTGCTGGTTATGACCTATTCAGGTTGCTCAGCAGATGAAAACATAAAAAAAATAGCATTGTCAATAATCGTATTATGGGGTTTAGAAATAAGAGGATATCATAGGTGTACCTGAAATGTAATCACATTACTGTGGCAAAATTTTAAAAAAGGAATGGTTTGAGAGAAGTTTAATGCGAAAAAAAAAGCCCTCACAAGCAAAGCGCTCCATGATGTAGTGATGAAGCAGTCATGAAGATGCATGAGAGAATATGAGAGAACAGTTGGTGATGTTACACTCTTGGGTAGAAGAGAGGATAAAGACCCAGAGGAAACTATTTCAGTGTGAAAATGTTTCAAACAACTCTTGAAGAATTGTATCAACTCAGTTGTGCTCATTCCACTAAAATTCAAATTAAAAAAGTAGTTTCAGTAGCTTGGCAAGCCATGGTGCACATCACAGTGGCACAGTGAACAGAATCTAAGCTTTCTATTGAGCTCTGTCAGATTCAGTCTTGTGTGTTATTGAACAGGCAGTGCTATAGAGGCTTGGTGGCGTAGGGACAACTCGCAGGACTCATAGGTGAATGCCAGCAAGCTATGAACATGCTAACACCAGTCAGTCAGTCAGGATAGCTTTCTACTGTGTTGTTGACTCTCCCTTGCCATCTTGTCAATGTACAGGATTGGACATAATTTCACTTGATAGAGTTTTTGAAGAGGGCAAAAGAAGTCAGAATAGCTTTCCCCATTTCTTCCACCATTAGATATTCTGGCGTTTCTCCATTGTATCTCAGCTCAAAATATAGTGTCAGAGTTCCCCAAAGTTGAACTTGACGCAGGACATTCCCACAGGTATACATTGCCTCCACTATCGAATCTGTTCATGGCGGTTCTATTGTACTGTACATGCTTCCCCAGTTTCTACTGCAGTTTAACTCTAAAGTCATGTTAAGTTATTCAAGTTGTCTGCTATGAGAGACTACCTGTGCCAGACTAGTTCCCATAAATCACTTGTATGCACCATTTAAGAAATATCTTTGTATGAGTTGTGTTGTAGTTAAATTAAGGCTTAACTACTGTGCTAATTTACCAAGAGAAGGCTGATTGAACACTTCTCCTCTTTTACTCCAAGATCCTGCAAATATCCTCCACTGTTGGTGACCAAGCAGCCCCACTGGAGCTATCAGCACCTCACAGGAGGTGACATTATCTCTGACAGGAGGAGAACGCTTTTGTCTTTTATCAAACCTTCACAGTCTCCACAACAATAAAAGAACTAAGGACCTCGCTCAAGACCACTTCAGTATGGGAAATTACAGACCATTCAGTTTCCCTGTCCAGTTTTCCAGTCATCATCCTCCTACTCAGTACAGAGCTAACTGAAGGTACATACAGTTTGTGCAATGCAGTAAATGTCACAGCACAGTGGGGCGGATCGAGACACACATCAGGAAAGTGAATGTTCTCGATGGGTTTATCTGCAGAAAGGAGAGGCTGCCACATATCAATATCAGCTAATTTCCCCCTGACAACAAGCGCTTCATCACTTGTCAGCTGAGTCAATGGCTGCTGCTGATGCTTCATTGTGAATTTAAAGTGGATTTAAAATCAATGAGAATGAACCTATTGTTTACATCAGCTTCCCAGTTTGAACGCCATGACTTGACTTAAAATGCGCACACATGCTTCAGGACAAAGTTTTCACACAGCACTGCAGTTTTACTTAAGAAACAAGTGAAAGTTTGAGGTTTATCCATCAATAATGCTCTGACTGTTTTTTCCTTTGCGGATCAGCCTTCGGTTTACTCAGTCCCTTTCTGCCTGTGTATGCAGAAAAGTTCAGCAGAGTATTTGCTGTTCCCCTTCTGAGCTTTTTGCTGCTCAACGTTTTTAATGACTTTATTGGAGTATTAATTGTGACATGCATGCATACAATGCAGAAACCATTTTAAAAACTTTTTCTCATGCACTCCCCAGTGTGCTACAAAGTAAAGTTTAGGATATAAAATAAATCAGAACAGCTTGGTTTTGACTTCAGATGACTGCAGGGATGAATGAACTGAAGGAGAGGCTTTTCGTTAAACCTAAAGCAACAGATACATATTCGTGCATAGATCCAAACCTTTATTTGGATTTATTTATTTATACCGCTTGAGAGCAAAACTCATTCATGGTTGTGCCCTGCAAATACACAATCAGTCATAAAATAAAAGTTTATCAGACACAATGAGAAAACTGGTGTTCTTTACATAAAACATCATTCAGGAGAAGCTTTAACTGTTCTAAGGCTGCAGTTCTAAGGAAGCTTGCTTCACCTATTGGGAGCTTTAAAGGTCAAGCACTTTTTCCCAATTCCATATTCATAAATGGATCATCCGACATAATGTATTCTTGTGAGTGTCCCCATATTTTTAAGTCTTAAAAGTGATGATAAATAAAATATCATTGTATTAAGGATGACAGTGGTGTTCCCTTCAAGTGGCAAGTAATGGCTGCCCTACCCTACCTCATAGAGGATGCAATAATGGCTCCTAAAACTGTCACCTGTAATAAACCTGAGACAACCGTGATAAACAGCATCATCTTGAGGTTATGAGCAGCAGTATGCACATGAAGTACATCTGCATAGTCCAGCACTGAGAGAGGCACTGCATCTTTCTAAAAAAGAAACCTAATTTAACTTTAAGCTTCTTAGTCAGAACCTCAACGTGAGTTTTAATTTATTTATTGCCGTTCCTGCTTTAACCACATTAACTGCCTGCGAGGTGTTTCATTAAACTTGTTCATTTACATTTTAAGTATTATTGTGTTTCACCAGAACCCTGGAAAGTTCTGAGGTATCTATTCTTAACAGATGCATTTTCTACCAAAATACCAACAACTGGCTTTGCGCTGCCTCATTTGAATGGGCCTCCTACCTGTTTGTTCCTGTCCTGCCCCCTGCTGTGCACCATGAGCTCCATGCAGGGCACCAAAATAATACACCATAGTAAAAATATCTCTCAGAGCACTGCTTGCATTGGTTGTTCCGATACAAGGAAAAGATGAGGACCTTAGTCTGAATTGGTTCTTGTATTTGAACTTGGCAACCAAATAAACAACCCAAAGGTGCCAAGGAGATTATTATAAATAAAAAAGGAAATGAATGGAAGAATCCAAAAGAAAGCGGAAAATCCTTTTCATGTCATCAGATCAGCTATTGTATTGTAACATTGTATTGTATATTGAGTTGAAATGAGTTTTACATTTGTGGCCATCCGTGAACACATTAAAATAGAAGCAAAAGAATCATTACACGCTTGTATTTTGGGCTCTGTGATATCATTTCCCATTTTCAGGATGTAATGGTCCATTTAAAGAACACTGGAAGGGCAGTGTTCAGTCATCCCTGGGCTCAGTACAGTAGCACTTATTGCTTGTGTCCTTCAGGAGATGCTAAAACTTAAAGCGCCCTGCAGTGCAGTGATTATATATGATTGCAGCCCCAGTGAGAGATGAAACCTGGCAGCATTCATTTTGCTCTGCCTAGTCAGCTGTACAGGGTACCATCATGAACATGGACCAACATGCCAAAACACTGTCAGGAATTAACTTCAGACAGACAGAAGACACTGCCTCTATGCTTTGAATTAAGCAATTATAAAACTTAAAGTACAGCTCCTTGGACGTTGCAGTCTCTTTGTCACAGTGGCAATAATTAACACAGCCCTTCCCTGCTCAAACTCTTTGATTCCCGTCAAACCTAATATGATCTCCACTCAGTCACCCTCTGATCTACGAGTTTCTTGTTACTGGGCTCCGAATCAAAAGCTAATTTCCTGAGCGGCTGATTTCCTAAACCACAGTTTGTAGTGTGAAGAGGACATTGGCTCTCTGCTGCCAGGTCCCAACATAACAAGAGCAGTCACTAGCTTAATGGGCCTCAAGTATCACTGCCAGATACTTTAATTATGATTTTGAATTCCTGCCTTATTTTGACTGTTTCAGCAGTCAGAGTGCAGCAGTTACAATGCCATGAATCATGTATTTCAAGAAGACACAAATGTCAGTGGATGCAGTGGTAATAGGTGACAAAAAGCTTTGTGATGAAAGATAAACAGAGCAAAGGCGAGAGCATGGTAGCAGTGAAGGAAATGGAAAGGTCATGAAGGAGCAGCTTCCAAAAATTTGGACTGAATAACAAGGGATGAACTGACAGAAATTGCCACAAAAACAAGGAAATGTGTTTCGCTATGGCCATATACAGTGGTGTTTAATTTCTTAAAGAATGTCTTCATTGTGTAACTTGTTAAACAGCTGACAAATCCTAGTACAATTAAAGTGCTAGACTATTGGCGTAAAAGTAAGTAATGTGCTTCATGCAGCAATATCCACTTTGTTAGCTAACATTCATCACCCTAAACTCATAACAATATTATGTGTGAACGAGCACGACAAGACAAGACATATTGTAGCTGCCAACAGTCCAACAGCAGTCAGTCCTAGCTGGGTGTCTTTCCGCCTTTTATTTCACAAAAATCAACGACTAAAAGTCAGTCCCATATTTACTCTTGTCCAGCCACTCCTTGCTCGCTCACTCTCTACTTTCCCCTCCCCTTCTCTTTAAACGTTCTCTTCAGTCTGTGCCGCTCTGCCATGTCTGCAGCCCAGTTACATCACCTACTCACTTGGCTCCAGTTCTGGCACAACATTGAGTTTCCCATCATCATTGCCCACTTACTTGCCTTTGCACTCGCCCAGGCCTGGAAACCTCCTTGCCTAGTGCTTTGAATTTCCAGACCTGGTGGCCAGACTGAGCTAAAAAGCTTGTGGTTAACCTACTCCAACAACAAGGAAAGCCTTTTCCCATCAGGACAGCTGAAGGACATCAAAGCATAACCAGACAACATTAACACCATAAAATGTTTTCACCAAACTGGTCACCCTCTGTGATATGTGACTTAAAGCCTAAAGCCATAAAGTACCTCTCCACATCTTGTCTTGTGCTTCCATTCACTGTTGATCCAAGACCACAGTCTTTCTCTATTAACCAAGTGCTGAGAGTGCTTAAACACAATCATAAAATTGCTTTTAGTTGCTATGGGCAGACATGGCAAGCTATTTTCATTAAACTATGCAGTGCAGGTGGTAGTAAAGTGCATTTGGATCCAGGGAGGACTCAGAATACATTATCATACATTATAGGTGGCCATGTTAAAGGCTGTGACAATGTGTCCAAATCACATTCACCACCTTGATCCCCTCTAAACACAGAGAAACACTGCTACAGGGTTTTGGAGATGTTTTCTGTATGGACTACTGTACGATCAGCAGAATAACTTCATGCACTTAAATACCACTTCAATCTTCATATTAGAACATTAACCATGCTGAATAATTGATCATGAGACAAGTCTGAAGATGAACAGGATTGGGACGCCTGTGGATAAACAAGCTGTGATGCAGATGGGAACAAGTGGACGGCATCACGAATGCAGGATGAAATGAAAATATGAAGATGATTTTATTTATGTAAATGGTCAACGTCTCCCTCACCTGTCTCACCCACACTCTCTTTTTAGACCACCAAGTGACGGAAATTTCATTTAAACAGAAATGTTAAATGAAATATTAAAAGACATTTAATAAGACATCTGTAAGGGCTACATCTTGGTGGATCTGAAAGAGAGAATGTCAGTAAGTAAATTCACTGTAGGCGTGATTAGAATCTCACTGGCATTGGAGTAGGATGGTGCATCTGCAAGATGGGGCAGAAATCCTATAGAAGTGGGATTGAAAACAAGATAGAAATAATGAATAATGATGGATCTGTTTATCGTCTGACAGTAAAACCTTTGACTACTTGATGACTATATATGACATATTATTAACATATTATCATGCTGGTCCAATAAATCAGCATTTGGGCAAATATTTAAAGGACCCAGTGGAATTTTCTTGTAAACTAACAAATCATTTTTCCATTTTCACTGTTTGTTACAAAAAGACACTGTGTCTATCTCAAGGCCTGACAAACAGGTTGATGTGTGTCAGCTGTAGCTTGCCTTTTCTGGTGCTTTGCATTCTGCCTGGTCGGTTGAGAAAAATAAAATGCTCATCAAAACTTTGCACTGCTGGTGCAAAGGGTAGCTTTCATATTCCATGAAAGGTAATCAGAACCAAACAAAAAGAAAAGTTATGTTCAACAAGTCTTCCAAATGGCATGTTTTTGAGAAGTGGCAGGTTTTGAGGTTCAGGGACTTTTGACTTCATAGTTTAAATTCTAACCACTTGATTTAGAGAACAACTGTGGTCATAGGTAAAAGAAACCAACATTGACTGTTGACAGGAGACGAGAACAGCACTCTCCCATGTCAGCATATGTGATTATTGGGTGTTTAATGAAGTGAGTGATGCTGCTGTTTTCCTTGTGAGTAAATCTCCATTAACTTCAATGCATTCAGGCTATTTTCTTTTGGCATCTAGCAGTCATCAGAACTACTTTTTGGATGATACCTCATGTGGTCAGTGTAATTCTCCACATTCTGTTACTGGATGTCATGCTAGAGCCTTCTGGACTATTTTTGGACGTGGCTGATGGCTGACCTTCTGTGTCCACCCACACTGCTCCTTTTGATCATTTCCTACCAATGTAACCCTGGCATTCAGCTTTCATAGAGTGTGTTTGAGCATGTGACTGTGTGTATGAAGTACATAATCGGTATATACAAAAAAATCAGAATATCAAAAATTTAATTTTTAGGCAATTAAGGTACTCTCAAAGCAAAACTCACGCTCTAGACATACAGCATATGGATTATTTTGACAGTAATCGCACAGGTAATGGCATACTGAACCCAGGAAGTAACATACCAA
The DNA here is from genome assembly GCA_023373845.1 of Nibea coibor. NCBI lineage: Eukaryota > Metazoa > Chordata > Actinopteri > Sciaenidae > Nibea > Nibea coibor. Next base: position 4,137,203 of record CM041717.1, read on the forward strand.
ACCAAACATCCTGCACTAAACAGATAAACGATCAATCACAAATAGTGCTGCAACTGGGACTGAACTGTTGCCAAGCAACAAACATTTCTTGAACATGAGCTTACTAGCTACTTTGTGTAGGTCTACATGTTGAACCGCCCAGTTGCTTTGTATCATATACGTATGCAACCAGTGAACCAGTGTTGACAGTCGCTTAGGTGGATCAGTTTGTTCCTCGTCCGGTGACATTCGGATCAAATCAAATATGTACACGGAAGATCGGTCGTTACTTTGGTAACAGCTGGAATAAATCCTGAAATACTGCCACATGGCAGACAACAAATCAGCAGTGTTTTGAGTCTCCATCACCTCCTTCCTATACTATTATATTATATTCCTATACTATGCGTCCAACAAAATGACATGGTCCGGACTAACTGTATAAAGCATAATATCTGTGTCCCATACCAAGTAGTTTCAGGGCCAAAATCATTAAGTTCACAGCTTATTGTTTTTTTATTTATACAAGTCAGTAATATTCTTTTGTAGAGGACAGCCATGCATCGTGGTTTATGAGGTGATCATTCATATGCAGCTTATGACTCCATTTTAAATAAATGACCAAACGTAGGTTTTTCTTCTACTCTCTGCTCACCTCGACACCGAATAGTAAATCTAGTTTTGAATAAATTTTTCCATCAGAGAGAAGATTTCAGTGAATATGTGAGATCCAGTGAAATCTCAGTAATGATGCAATGTTTTACTACTGACTTTCTTCTATAGTAATATATATGGATCTCCTTCTGGGTTTATGTCAGCTCTGTGCCAAACACTGTATGTTCTCAGTTCATTTCCTGCCACTATCCAGCCTGGGAAATCTGCCAAGTCTGATTTTTTTTTCTTTTTTCCCCTGAAGAAATTCTGTGTATATATAGCACAGTGAGTATATACTGTATACCGGTGAGATGATATTTATATATCATCCAATGTGTGTTTCCTCAATTTATTTTGGTCAGGTCCACAGGCTGTGTTCAGAGAATAGACCTAACACTTAAACGTTGGCTGTGTTCTCGCCATTAACACGACCAGCTGAGAGGAAGCTGCTTTCACCGCCGTCCTTCCTCCGCTGTGAATCTCAGCTCTGGCGTGCTGAACCTGCTTCTTTTCTGCGATCGGAGTTCTTTCAGGTCAATGAATACACTTTGATCGTTTCTGTCCTCAGGGTGGTCTTCAGATGGAGGTTTTGACAGGATTATTGATTGACCCTTAGCCTCACTTAAGAGGACATTGTGATTGCTCCGTATATACCGTTACAATTGACCTCACACATCAGTGTGAGCCTGTGTTACACTAAACCTCCCATGTGGTTCAAGACCAGTCATCGTCCATGACTGTACATCTGTAAGAAAGAAAGAAAGAAAGATTCGAATCTGACCTGTGGCTCTTTCTCGCATGTCTCTCCCTGTCTCTCTCTCCACATATTCCTGTCAGTCTTCAGCTGCCTCTGTCAAACAAGGGCGAACAGTTTTTAATTCATCAAGAAAAACAAAAGAAATAACGAAATATGGAAAATAACATTTTCAAGTTATGAAGATATGTAAGAACATGTAAGAAGACACTAGGACAGACGACATAAGTAAGGAAATGCAAAGGAAATAGCTAAAGAAAAAAAGAGAACATGTACATGTGGAAAGCTCCAAAAGGAAGGAAGGAAGGAAGGAAGGAAGGAAGGAAGGAAGGAAGGAAGGAAGGAAGGAAGAAAGAAAGAAAGAAAGAAAGAAAGAAAGAAAGAAAGAAAGAAAGAAAGAAAGAAAGAAAGAAAGAAAGAAAGAAGAAATAAGAAAGCAGAGTAAGTTGCCAGTCTCTGTGTTGTGTGACGGTGGTACTGGACCCAAAATGCAGACAAACAGATGAGAAAGGGAAAAAAACCAGTGGTTTGTTGAAACTGAGGGTGAGGGGTGAGGTAGTGTCTCCTGATGCAGAGAAGGCTGTGGAGGCAGGCAAGCTCACGGGCGGCAGAGGCAGAGAACGAGGGAGGTGGAAAGTATTGCAAGGTTGATGCTGGAGGTGAAGGGTGCGGTGGCGGGGTGGTAAGAGAGCTGGATCCTGAAGGTAGAGAACACAGGTGAGTAATTCTGGAGGAAATCTCAAGTAGCAAATTCACAAAACCACACAGGCGATCTACCACGAAGTGGTGACAGTCTGGCAGTGAGAACACAGGAGGCCAGCCTCTAAGTACTGCTCCAGATCCCCAGCCCCCAGCCTCAACACACCACACCCGTGTCTTTCTGTCCATATGTAGACGTGGTGACTGTAGCCAGCAGGAGCTTTGTATTGGTTCTGTATTGATGAGTGTTCATTTGGAAGAGTGCAGTGCCCTTTAAATGTCACTGTGGGAGATCATCGTCCATCCATCACAACAGCAGCCAGTCCCTTGAATGTTTCCAGGGATAAAAAGTAAATCCCTGCATCACCTCTTTGAATGACCTTTTGTCTGCTTGACCTGAAGATACCGTCACTCTCTCTTCCTCTTCTCTGTTCAGGTGACGTGTGTGTTGTACTCTGTCTCTGTCTGAAAACTGACACTGGTGTACAATAAATTGCAACAGAAACATAGTGACATGTAGCGTGTGCCAGATGCTTCTTTATTTCACCAAAATAATGAGGAAACATTTTTAATTAATGTAACGTTACTAAAAGTTCTTGTTCTTGTGGAGTTCAAATTAAACGCTGTTTCAACAATGTCTTGTAGAAAAACAGAGAAAACTTCAGATAAAGCCTCCTTCCTGCACATTATGCATTATTCAGTCATGAACTGGATCAGACACCAACACGAACCCAGTTCTGTTTGTTGAACAAACAACAAAAGTATTCTGTGTTATGTTTGTATGTATGTGAGTTCACATATATCTGGGACACTTTATGTTCATGCTCAGATTTGTATGAGGTCACTATATTGTGCTGGAACGGTTATCATTATTAAGTTATTTAATGATTATATTATTATTAAGATAAAACTTTTTATTAATGAATTCAATGGATTCAGTGTGTTTGGTAAAAGTTCCTCAACAACAAATCGAATTTGCTTTCCACTAATTTTCAGTGTTGAATTTCAGTATATGCTTATATACTAACAACTGAGGAATGATTAATACTTTTATACGTTAAGCATTCGCTGCACTTTAAGTGTCACTTAAAGTTTTTATATTGTCTTTTATGTTTTATGTCTTTTATTTCATGTTTTATTTCATGTATAGCACTTTGTGTCAGCTGTGGCTGTCTTTAAAGGGCTTTATAAATAAAGTTGAGTTGAGTTGAGTCACTTCATTAATATTAAAATGAAGCTATCTAGCTAATACTTTTCTTACTTTAATTGAAGTTTTTATTAGCTAATTTGCAGCAGTAAAACATCAGGCATGGTTATGTGTAGGCAAGTGAAATTCACTTTTCATTTCACTTTTCTTAGTGTTCCACTTTCATCAAGTTTGAAGATACATAAGAGGCCGTTTGAAAGAAAAAAATCAGACTGAAATATTCTGGCTTAAAGTATTGGCGAAGTTTCAAAAATCTTAGATAAATTTCCTATAATACAACTTTTTAGCATTTCTTTCATTAGACCTGCCTGTCTGGTAACCAACCGTGACTTTGAATCATTTTGAACTGGCACTGATGGATGTCATGAGGATGACTGCCACTTTCACTCACTCTTTTAGTTACCTGTAAACCCAAAAAACAAGCAGCACGATGTTGGCCCTGATCTGTGGAGCCAAACTCTAACCTCATTCAAACTCTATGCAAGTGCCCTTCAATCACACTAACTACAAAAAACGACTGCAGCAGCGACTTCTAAAAAAATATTTCCTACCAGATTAATGACGTAGAAATGTATTTTGAAGGTTTGAAATATCGCTTCCCCGCCCTCTGCTCTACATCCCTATGATTTGCTCTCTCTGTCTCCTTTTTAACTTTGTTGTCATCTTCTTAGCTGCTCTGTATTTAATCCAGACTGACCTGAGATTCAGGAAGCCTCTAAAAATAGGAGGCCTGGTCTGATGATTTATTACTGGTCAGATTACTCTGCGTTCTACTAACCTCACTAGAACTAAAGTGGCCGGCAGGTCAGCAGGAAGAAAATGTTTAGAGAATGGAAAATTCTAAAAAACTTTCAGGACTAACTGCATGAAAATGTACTCTGACTGCTCTATTTAACAGTGTGAATGGGCATCCTAATTGAATTGGAATCAAAGTGAAATTCTGCAGAACAAATGTATTTTTTATGGTGTTTTTTTCTTCTTTCTTTCTTTCAGCTGGTCTGAGCGCTCTTCCTCGAGGAGACAGAAAAGCAAAGTGTGACAAGAAAGAAAAGACTGAGTGAAGGGAACATTAATTATTAATTCATTATTAAGTTCTGCTCATTTATTGAGGTGTCCCTCTTCTGCAGCTCGGCTCTATCTTCTCCCCTTTTTCTCTCAATGGAGTAACTCGACAGAAAAGTGTTTTCATCCTGAATACAAGACGTTACATTTCAAAGCAAAAAAGAAAAAAGACTCTAATCACACCATGATGATTGGTGGCATGAAAAAAAACACATTTTAAAATGTCGTTTAATAACACATAACTATTCCAAATTTTCTGTTATTTCTTTCTTGCTTTCTCCGCTGTTACCGTCGCACAACGTCCAACACTCGGGCCACAAATAGGGAGAGATGCAAATGGGCAAGTAATGGAAAAAGAGCTGAGAGGGGGCGTAAAAGCATAAAATGATAAGCAAGAGGGGAAAAAAGAGAGTGAGAAGGGACAGATGAAGCAGTCAATTAGACTGAAATGGAGGAAAAAGGGGATGGATGATGAAAGTAAAGTGAAAATGGAATTGAGAGACAAAGAAAAAAAGTGGTGAGGGACAGGCGGGGAGATATCAACAAGAGAGACAGAAGGATGTTTTGCTTCAGAGGAATCAAAGTAAAGTCTGCATGTCAGGGAATAAAGATGTACAGCATAGTTAATGTGCAGTAAGTCCTTAATGTCTGCTGCTGTTGGTGCATTTGCAGATCAGTGCGTCACTCTTGTTTTCAGAACGGAAAGCTTATTTTTATTCTTCATCACTTAGCTTCAGGTAGTGACTCACTGGTCTGGCTTTTGAGCGGTGACGGCTTTTTGTTCACCGAGCACCAACCTGCCAAACAGCCACCCCATAATAACAGTCTGCAGGTTACGCTGTGGTTGCCATGGAGTCTCCAGGGGTGATGGGCAGAGAATAGAGCCCGCTTTCCTTAATTAGAGGAGATTGCGCATGATTAGGCTGAGGCTGGGCCAAAAGACTGAAGCGCGCGCACACACACACACACACACACACACACACACACACACAAAGAGTGCAGGTAACAGTGTGGGTGGACGGTGAATGTCAAGCATCCACAGTCAGTCAAATGACAGCCCGGATTGGTATATTTATGAGCATGTCGTACTGGCTGGATTTCCAGGTGTGTACAAAGTTGTACCTGCTAGCCTTTACGAAAGGTAAAGTAAAAGTGTTAAACCAAGCAGAAAGAAAGAAAAGAGTCAGGCAAAGTGTTCAACAGGTGGTCAGAAAAGAATGTAGAATAACAAAAAATGAGAAATTTGAATGGAATTGTTATTAATGCACTAAGTCTTCTTTAAATCATTTTTAATAAAGACCACAGTCAGTTATTGTTAACCATGTTTGTAGAAGCATTTTATCTGTAAACATGGAATGATTTTTTTTTACCCTAAAGAAGAAACACAAGAAGTGAAGGTGTCTGAATAATGTCTACAGCCAGGTGGCCGAAAGCCAGAGCAAAAGAAAGAAGGCAAAGGAGAGCAGTTGTGACATGTGCCCCAGTTCTCAGTGGGAATTATGCCCTTACAAGACCAACAACTTACCTACAGTAAACATGGAGGCTGTGTGTTTACTAGCTCCTGTCTGTATCCAAATGTGCACACAGTCTATACATGATCACGTTGGAGCAGCTTCACTTCAGAGTTTATATTCAGTGTAATAATGTGTCAATAGTGCAGCGCTGACCAATCAGATCACTGATAATAAGTCCTGCAAGATCCTGATAGATTACAATAATGTGGAAATAAATATGTTGATGTGTCTTTTATGTGCAAATATTCTCTGTTGCTTCACAAGCCGATAAAACAGCAAAGAGTACTCACATTGTACCAAGACTGCCAACATTCGTTTTGAGTCCAGCCCTACTGTGGGAACTATTTCTAGTTTTTCTAAATCACTTTTAACTGTCGCTGAAACAGATCTTCCCTGTGCATGTCTGAGCGTTTTATCTTGTATCAGTACTTCATTCATGGTTCTGATTCTGTGACTTGTCACATAGCGGCTAACAAGCTGTAAACCTGAGTGGCAGGTGATAACCAGCTCCATTAAACGGGTTATTATCCAGGATCATTAGTTATGAAAGTGACCCAAAGACAGAGGACAGCTGCTGATGATCTGGAGGCTGGCTGCTTGACAACTTCTGCAAATGCTGCCAACATTATTGTGATGTGAGCGTTGTTGTGAGCGAGTAACACAGTGTGTTGGTGTTCACCTCCGACCTTCTGCTCATCAGTCCTCGTACTGTCTGCCTCTTTTAGCTGCGCTGGCTCTTTTTATCGGTAGGTGTGTGCACACGTATACACACATGCTCACACAGAGTATCTTCTTCTGTTGTTTGTTTTGTGGTATGACACATCCCTTAGTGCAATGAATGCTGCCTCCACCCTCTGAGTGTAATTAAAGAGAAAATTATCAAAGTGAATTTCCTTCTCAGGCAGTCAGGAGACCTGCTTCTGCTTCATAGTGAAGCGAGTCAGTTGAGATGGTTACGGCCTCCGTACAAACTGCAGTGTGTTGTCCTTCTGTCTTTGGATGGAGACAGTTCTGTAAGGTTTAGTCTGCTTCCTCCTTCTGCTGATCCTAGAACAGATTGTTATTTGACTCTGATGATTTCTTTGACTTTGATTGATTGGCTTTATGATAATTTGTGCAATCAGGTGGCACTCGTCTGTGAACTAGGCGCGGTGTCATCTCATTTCTTAGCATTAATAGGAACAGAAAAGGTCTGATAATATGCAGCTGGTGGAAACTTCGATGAGAGAAATACTGCGTCAGGTTATAGTCCTTGGGTACCCTGATAATGAACAGTTTGAATGGAAATGAAGCACAGCGCTGCTGAGCTTTTGTAAGTTATTACAAGAAGAGAAACATTTAACCTTCCGTCTTCCCCACATTATATCTGGACCCGCGTCTAATATAGGATGAACATGCTGCATCTTGTGATTTATTGCCTTATGAAAGGAAAAAGTTCCCAGCAGAACCCATTTAAAAGAAAACTTTTAAAGGTACGCAAGCTCTCCTCTGGGCGTCTAAATGCTTTTTTCTACCTTTAATCTCACTCCAGCAGTTTCTCAGTGCACTGTGCACTCACAGGAGAGAAATACTTACCATATCATGGTGACGTTTTCTTTTCTTTGTGCCTTTTTAAAATTGTTTTATGAGCAGATGAATAATTTGCTCCATTGACACTTCCAGATATAGTTTTTTGTTGAACCTTCTTTATTTCTCCATTATTCTGTGCTCTCACACACACTCTAACACAGGAGTGACCAGGAATGCAACATGCCTTCATTCCAGTGATGCTGCAGCCATCCTCACTCCTGTGTGATTAAATCATGATTCAGGAGATGATCACTGAAAAGAAATGATTTGTCATTGTTCAGACTGAAGTGCCCGTCTGTCCTTCACTGCAGCCTTTAAAGTGCAAATAATGAAACGTGCTTGAAAGTTCATTAAGAGCAAATCGCTTGGGCCATTCAGCATACAGCAAGGTGCCGAGTTTGCACTTTGCACACACACGCACACAGGAAGTTCTCTTTCTCTGTTATGCACTTCATCTTTCCTTGTAATCAGTCCTGCTGATATTTGATATTTTTAGCAGTAAGGCTGCTCAGTTTTTGACATGGTAATCAACGGTTTTCAAATTTTCAGTAATAACTTGCCAATGATCATCATGATTGATGCGGAACAATAAATTCAACAACAAATCCTGAAGTTTACAGTATCATGTCACCCTTTTTTTATGGAGGGCTTTTTATTTTTTAGGAGGGTGTGACCCATCTCTCTCGCCCCAAAGCCAACTCTTCCAGTGCTCCCAGTGGCTGGTCCGACTGTGGTTTCTCGTCTTTTCTCATTCCTCAGACTCTCTTGCCTCTATTCACTCGACCTTCTCTTCCCAGAAGTTCACTCAGCCACAGCTTTGCTTTGGCATGTCACAACGTGATTAATGGCTACCTGGCTGGCTGCAGCTAGGTTTGTGTCAAACTCTTTATCATCATGAATAGCCAATAGATTTCCAGCGTCTCACGCTAGGCTGAAAGTCAAGCCTACCATTTGTTACTTGATGTTACCCAATAAGGATTGGGAATCTCAACAAAAGACACTGATCACAGGAGAAACTGGTGGAATCAGCTGGGGCAGGCAAGACCAAACTTGAGGGGGCATGGTAGCCATGGCAATCCTCTGCCCCATGATATATCTGCCCAGTATGCAATCCTTTATTTATGACACTTTGATATTTAAGGCAATTTGGACAGTTTGGTAATTACATTTTATGCCCATGAACACCTCTTGACATTTGGAACGACACCCATAAAATCGTAACACCTTTTTACACGCAGCTGTTCACTAAATGTTCATGAGGCCCAAAGTGTTTACTCTTCATGATTAAAACATTTTATGCCTGCACCATTCCTTTGAATTCTGATATTTGTATCCAGATGAAGTCTCCAGACTTCCTCCAGCACCATCATCAGGCCAGAAATTCAATTTGTCCAACACATTTTTTCTTTACAATGCCTCACAGAGCCATTATGCAGACTCTTTATGCTTTATGAAGATGATCCCCCCAAATGCCAATTAAAAGTCATTACAGGGACGATAATTCCACACTGGTTAAAATACAAATGAGACTAAATGGAGGGATATACAGTATAGAGCTGCTATTTATAGATAACTCATTACTGCACCAACTACAGTGTGGCCCTTTGCAATTACAGTATTAGTGCTCTGCTCAACCCACTGAAGGGTGTGTGTGTGTGTGTGTTTTCGCTCAGCCTCTGCACGTGTGTGCATTGCGACACCCCTCACGAGACGACAGTGTCCTTGTGGTGTCATTTATTTTATGCATGGCAGTAAAAGTGGATTTACTCGGTCTTAACTGCTGAACCGCGCTGCAATCGCGCTCGTGTTTGGCTGCATCTGGAGTGACAGATTTATTATTGCTTTATTCTTCACAGTTTAAGTCACAGCTCTGCGGATCTGTCGTGTGTCTGGGTGACGGAGGCGCTCACCACCTCACTCTCACTTCCTCCCTCGCTCTCTCTTCCTCCTTCAGATTTAAGTTGTCACAACTGCGGGTGATGATGGGCTGCTAATCTATAACGCTGCTATTTCCTCTCCTCCTTTCCCTCTTTTATTTCTCCCCCTGTGTATCTGCAGGAGTGCTGTGTTTGCTTGCTCAGCACCTTTCCTCTCCCTTTCGCTTGTTTCTCTGTATATTCTAATGACTCTGCAGTAGTTGAGGATGTTTGGGTGTGTCCTTGTGTAAAAAGTCAGCTAAGGGTCATCTGGAAGTTTCTCAGACCTGCAGGGCATAAATATTGTAAATTCTTTGGATGACTAGATGGATGTGACATGAAAGCTTGACCCGAAATGGCATCCCAAAAGGGCAGTGCGGTGCATCACTTTGTCTGGCTGTTAGGGGAGGTGTTGGCAATATTTTTCCTTCATTTGCCTCATATGAACCCGACATTAACCCGACAGTCTGTTTACTACACCATTGCACCAGTGGAGTAAACTCTTTAAAAGCTGTTTAATAAATCACTGTGTCTTTCTTTTATGTGTCCCTGCAGATGGTAAGGTGTATGCAATGGGAGGTATGGGAGTTGACACCACACCACAGGCCTTGGTGAGGGTTTATGAGGCTGAGAAGGACCAATGGCACCCGATGACCTCCATGCCAACGCCGCGGTACGGAGCCACGCCCTTCCTAAAAGAAAACAAAATCTACTTGATGGGTAGGAAACCAGACTGTGTTGTCTATTTTCTCTTCATTTGTTGATCTTTAATTCACCATGGCTGTCTTTTTCTGTCCCAGTGGACCAGTGCAGGGAGTCAACCTAATGACTTGACAAAATAAAGTTGGAAGTTAAAGACTTGTGTGATTTGACTTCACTTGACTTAATGTGATGAGTTTGTCTTATGTGTTCAGTTTAAATATTAAATATAATAAGTTAGAAAATGTTAGATGTTATCAATGTTGACATTACAAATGTGACATTACCTGCCAGTTTGATTTCCTTCGGTTAGCTGAGGTTTGAGCATGTTAGATCTGCTCGAGCTGTCTTCACGGTGACTTTTCATTGTCTGCTTTGACCATTGCATACCATGCTGTGTTACAGCTCAAAGTATTCTTTGTCCCACTACTTACATCAGTCTGACGTAGAACAACAGTTTCCTACCTCACCTAACACGTGAGTTCAGGGTTTATATAGAGTGAGGACATCGGAAGCTGGTGATGGATGGCATATTTGAAGTACCTCAGGCTTTGGTGTTGTGAGACCATTTAGAACCTCTAGGCTGCTGTGATGGACACTCAGTGCGCATAGAGCTCTGAGGATAGTAACTGTGAATTTTCCCACACTTCCTAAAAGTTGTGCTTGTACATGTTTTTGGTTTCTCTGTTTGACTTTGCTGCACATCATGTGTCTAGAGATATGTGTGTGTGTGTGTTGTACTCTTTTCACCCAAATCCTTTTAGCTCTGTGACTTATTCTGCCTGCTGCTTTTAGAACAGCGAGAGAAACGGATAGAAACACTGTCTTGACGCTCTCCAGGGTCGAGCAGGCTCACAGTCTTGGTACAAAATTGATCAGATGGACAGAGTTGGAGTTAAAAGCTGCTCTGTATGAGAAGAAAATGGGGGAAGTGTGTTCAGTGTGGTGCTTGTTTTTTCCCCTTAGAGCACTGTTGTCATTTTCCAAGCACGATCAGAGGTTGCATTTGTTCTCATTGTGTCTGCTTAGGGCCGGTGTTATTGCTGTTATTGCTCATTGACACTTGGTCAAAATTTCCCTTCACCGCTGAGAGAGGAATTGGAATCATACGAAGTAGGATCATTTTATCTCACTGAAGAAGCATTTTGCAGAGAGATGAAGCCATTTCACTGCACGCCACACGCAACGACACAGTTCACATTCAGTACAAAGTAGCTGTAACCTCCGGAGAGCGGGCGCTTCGGTCATTTCCATATCAATGTTTTTCCTTACACGCTCCACCAGAGGGATAAAATAACTTCTTGCTGATGCGCAGTGGCTGAGACAGCTGAGCGCTTTACACTCAACTTCACAACATGTCAGAGGGAAATATTCTATACTTTGTACTGCACTGCACTTATCTCACAACTGTAGTTGCTAGTCACTGTGCAGAAATAGAATGAACCAAGCCTGTGATGAGTTTCGAAAATGTATAAATGTTATAAAGTTCTAAAGTAGTTTGAGTTAGCATCATTTACACCAGCTGCACATGAAAATGCTAATGGGATGCAACAATAATCAGATAAGATTCACAGGTCATTTTAATGCACAATGAACAGTTATACTTTGACACTTGGAGTTTGACATTTTTGCAGTCTAGAAACAAGTTAATACCTGACTTGAAAAATGATTCCAAAAGAAAGCCAAATGCCGCTCTGTACCTGCTGCATGTGTAAATAGTGCTAAAGCTGGTTTACTAATGTTTGTCAAGTTTATAGGCAATAAAATGTCAAAGTTTGATCCAGAATTGGTAAAAAATAAATAAATAAATAAATAAATGATGCAGGTTTAAAGGTCCAGTGTGTAAGATTTTGTGCCAGCTAGTGGTGACATTGCAGATTGCAAGCAACTGAATACCCTTCAATTCACTGCCTTCCTTCCTCCTTCCTTCAGAGTGCTTTGACTCGTGAATGGTCGCTATTGTTACGCCACGCAAGTGACGTCACCAAGAGAATCATTTCTCAAAATAAAAGATCATCCAGATTCAGATAATACATAAAACGGAAATAATTAATTATTTCTTGTCTAGCCCGGTACCAATTGATCAACAGACCGGTACAGGTCCGCAGCCCGGGGGTTGGGGACCATTGTTTAGAGGACAAAGGGCCAGTGCAGGGGGGTCACACGTGACTTGGGGGGAGAACAAAATTAGATGAATCCATTTTTTAAGGAAAATTAAATAAAACAAATATCAAAAAACTAAATTCATTAGAAGATTATTACCTCATCTTTAATGTTTAAGGAACATGTAGGCAAAGAGAATGTAGCATTTTTATTTCACATGTTAACATTGGATGTACAGTACATGGATGTAAAAACACTATACACGCCCTGTACTTGGACATTTGGAGGCAGAAAAAAAGGTTCTTAATTTCATTCCCAATACAGTTCAGTGACATTTAAAGAGTGCTGGACAGTTCCATGTTATATGTCAGCATGCTCCTCAAGACTAAATGGTAATATCTAACATTTACAGCGTTGTCTTCAGACTCACAGCGGGGCTGAATTTAAAGGGCTGCTGTCATTTTTCTGCAAAGACTTCAGAGGTGTTAAAGTCCCTAAAGGTCTATAATCCAAATTGTTCAATATATCTCCAATCTCTAATTAAGACTGTGACTACCAGCCTAAAGATTTAGTGATTTTAATCCATAGGAACACGACTCTGATGGAAGAACCTAAAGTTTAAACTTTTAAGTCTGACAGAAAAAGTCACTCTCATGCAGGTTATGATAAACTCTTTATTCCGCGTGCCTCCGCAGCACTGTCAGATGGGTATGAGGACCCTTTTACGAGATGGCTTCATAGAACAGCATTGCACCTCAGAAATCCCAGCAGTCTCTTTGTTCTTTTTTCAGTAAGTTCAGTCAACTTTATATTCACACCACCTGCAGTGACAGAAGCCAGATTTTTCTTTCAGCAATTATTTATCACACTTTGACGTTAACCCTTCGCTTGCAGTTTTCCTGCCCTCTCGATCAGAACATGTGGCACTAATGTGTTCAAACTGAGTCTGCGCGGTTGGCCTTGAAAGTTTGCAATGGTAAATAAGGTATGTAAAAACCTCTGTAGTCCTGTTCATTCTTTAAATGAGCTCAGAGTGAAAATAAAGAATGTTATGAAGACATATATCATACCTGTCAAGTCTCACGTCTCATTTTACTGTTGTTTTTCTGGCTACTCTCATCCGTGAAATGTACATGTCATGGACTGTCACGCTGTAGAGAAAATAAAATAAGTGTCTGCGGTTATTATTGTAGTTCAGTGCACTACATGGCTTCAGCTTTGCTGTCAGGAGAGGTAAGGCGGGGCCGGTCTGAAGCTCTGCGTACTACAGGTTAGAGCAGTGCACAGGACAGACATTCAATGTGCACAAGAGCGGATAGAACCACTCTGTAAAATTATTACAAACATGATCCATTAAGAATTTGCCCACAAAATGAAGCATCCACAACTTCTGTGCAGACTAGCGAGCTAATTCATCTTAAGGTGGATGAAGCTAATGAAGCCTGGGAAGTGCATGATAATGGCTGATCTTTTTTTTGTTATTTTATTATCCGTTTGGCTTGAGAATAGTGTCATAAATTGTAGTAATAAAGTGGATGAGACTCATTGCGTGCATGATGTAGTAGATCTTACTCTTTCAATTGCCTCACCCAACCAGTCGTCTAAAGACTCAACATTCATTTCTTCCTCTGAAGTGATTTTTGCTTTGACAGCAGATTTATTGTTAAATGACATAAGGCAAAGATAATTCGGTGAGATGAATGATTTCTGACTGGGCCTAAACCTGAATAGTTCCTCTCAAGGTGACAGAGTTGGTGAAGCAAACGAAGGAAACTGAGTGGAAACAAAAAATAATGTCATACTTCAAAATAATAGAAGAGGAGATGAGAGGATGTCAGGTTTGTTCACCAGGGATACAAAGATAGAGAAAATATTAATGTCTCCGAAGCTGGTAATTCCCATTCTTTTCCACAAGGAAAGTAATTTCAAGGAAGAAAGGAAGGTGATCATTAGTGGTGGGCCCTGAAGATGAAACAGAAATGAATGTGAGGTGAACAGATTTTTAGGATGGAGAAATTTGGTATGAGGTGCACAGCAAAGCAGAGAGATGCTGACATGCATGACCTGGTTGAACACTGTGAACCAGAATAATATATGATATTAGCTACCCAGTAATAGTAGACATAATTTAAGGTCTCTCCCCTAATTAACTTTACTGTCATAAACTTCAGCCATGTTTCTTCTGCCCAAATAAATGATCACTGAAAAAAGACTTAGTAAACAGTGAGATGGATTGGAATAAACTGAGCCACTCAGGTAAAATAGTTTAGTCTGCCTTTTAGTCGAGGCAGGTTTTCCATCTCTGAACGTCAGACTTTGTTTAAGAAAGTTGCAAATATATTATACATATTTGTGAATATATAGAGATATTTAAACCCTGATTGGCTTATGTCAGATTGCTGGAGCTGTGAATTAGTTATATTAATGGAAAACTTTCTCATCAAACATCTCTAAAGATTCAGCTTGTAACCAGAAAAAGAGCCAAATCCAGCTAAACGTGAAACTATTGTGAGAACAGTATTCATCAGGTTCTTAACATATAGCAAGTTGTCCCTGCCGCGGATTTAAGCCGTGTTTTGTCTGACTGCAGGTGAGAGCAAGTATCCAGTCACGGTGAAGCTCTGCCAGCTTCTGGGTGTGGGACTTAATCTCCTCTAATGTGACGAAAAGAGGCTTCAGCACCCGGCGATCAATACTGAGTTGAGTTTGTCCAGGTCTGGCAGTAAATCTGCGCCATGGTTGTGAGGTTGTTGCTTTGCTGTAGTAGCATTTAATACGGTTCACCATGTTTGTCGAAGTCATCCAGATACATCCAGATACATCCAGAGTGAGTAATGTTGAGAATACAAGGTGCAATTTAAATACAACTATGTGAAAAAACACAAATAGTATTTGTGCTTGTTTAAAATGAACAAGGACTTAATTAGTGAGATGGGGTGTTCTCACAACAAGGCTAGTTGTTTCCCAATCACCTTGGTTTGTTGGTCCGATTGGTTGAAGTAGATGATTCTGTGTAACAAACCATCTGGTGACTCAAGTTAAAAAATAGCAACTACATACTCAGGAGCCTCTCTGGCTGCGTTTTCTCTGCTCACGTCAGCTGGAAGTCCACGGACGGCTGATCTAAGCGCAGCCACATGGACACAACAGTTTAATCACATTATATCACATTACACACAGTGTCATGAGCATGTGCAAACACATGTTTTAGAACTGCCTATCCAGATCACTATCTCTGATTCTCTCTCTCTGTATGTAATGTAATGTAATGTAATGTAAGTCCTGTTCACTTGTTGTGTTTCTTCAGCTGCCGCTCCACTCTGGGTTGTATTTGGATCAGTGGGTGCCTGAACTTTCTTTGATTTATATACTGTGTGTTCCCGGGCCACAGCAGACTTACTGACGCAACTCGTCAGGTGTCATACTGCTTTCAAACTCTTGTGTGTTTGTATGTGCATGCATTCAGTTTGAACAGCAAGTGGAGGGTTATTAAAAATTATGTGTGAATCCCACCACCCATAGTACTGCATCTCTGTAATGAACACAGGGAAGCAATACGATGATGATGATGATGATGTCAGTGAGAAAGAGCTGAGGGACAGTCAGGGTTAGGGTTAGCACCCTAGAGGTTACTTTACCATCTGTGAGGCCACCAGTGACTCACACAAAGATGCAGAGACAGACCCACTCTTCTGTACTCTGTTGTATATACTGTTTATATACTATCAGAACTTTTAAACATTCAAGTTACAAGTATCGGTTTGGGTTTTAAATTTAACACAATGATAGAGTGTGCGAGTTAAAAACTCGCCATTAAACACCCATCATACAGGATGGCTCCTGTCTGTCTTGTTTTATTAGATAATATTATCGTATTATTATGACCATATCTAAAATGTAAACTGCATCTCAGTGTATTTGCATTCCATCGCTCTGACTCATCACTAGATTACTAAACCTCACCATACTATCATTAATGCTTTGTCACATTATAAATAATTTGTATGAATAGTTTTCGAGAGCACAGACAAACAATGTCCAATATCCTGCCATCAGATAGAAAACACCACGTATATGTTGTTTTGGAGGACAGGGACAAACACATATTTTGTTCACTGTTTGAAATTACTTTCCTGAACAGAACCTCAGAGTAGAGTAGAAACATAAATGACAGGAGCTAATGAGTTATTTGTACTTACAGCAGATACAGCAGATATATCATTCTAACAAGCATAGTGACCTGTAAGAACACCATCTATAACACAGGTTGCCTGCTTCACGTTTCGCTTGTTTACTTACTCAGGCATTTTGGGATCTGTCTTAATCTGCTGATGTTTGGGCCAAAGTCGGAAGCAACAAATCAAATGGAAATTTATACCAGTTGTTGCAGAGTAAACTACCTGGTTCTGCATCGAAGAAAAGACCCCAGTCGTGTGTTTATTTGCCCTTTTCAAAAGCATAAAAACAAAACAGAAAACGGTGTGTATTGTAAATGTGGTATTACTGTACTAGCAGAAGCTGCCCTTTGCTTTTATATACTCATTGCATTTATTATGGTTATTATGGTTTTAATGAGATAGGTGAAAACACAAAAGAGTCTATTGCCTGAGCTCAGTGGTAACGCTAATTTATCAAATCCTCCATTAGTTTTGAAAAACTGAATGTATGTCTGATGATGAAGATGATATTAAAAAATGAGTGGAGTGAAGTAGATATGTATTTCAGCGTGGATCCCCAACACTCATTGTGTGGTAGTATTAATTGTTTTGCACCACTCCACTGTCTAGATATAAGTCAGAGGATCAAGAAGTCAGTATGGTTCGTCCTTTGGGTACCATGAATGTACCAAATGTTATGGCAAGTCATCCATTAGTTGTTGAGCTGTTTCCGTCTGCAGTGCTGAACTGATCAAAAGATCAGCAGATCAACACTGCTTTCCCTGTTTCTCGATGTAATGCTAGCAGTTATGTTCCAGAAATTGCTACCAGGTCACCTCAGCTTGTCTACACGTGTATTTCTGTCTGAAGTTATTTAAGCTTATTTAAAAAACATTTGTCCTCACCAATGTCACCAAGTGCTTGCTCATGGTGGAAAATGTTGAGTCTCAGTAAATAATATAAAGAGTACAGTCTAGGCATGCTCTTTATGTAACGTCACATGCAATATGATTTGGTGCTATATGAATAAAACTGAATCTAAGTGTATTAAGCTGCAATGCTGTTTGCTTCTGACCTTTTAAATGAATATTTTCAGCTGAGAGGGTCAGTACCTCATGCCTGTGCGCTGATTGTGGCGCTAAATTAAACAAACAAGATGCAATGTGTTAATTAGGAAGCTCCAGATGTGCTGCAAGACATGTTAGCTGTCATAATCTCATCCACTCGTGGCTCTAGCTCATATTTTTTGTCAGCGGTGTCAGTCTGTTTATTAAACTCACGCACTCAACAGCTCGAGAAAGCAAATAAGACTATTTATTTAAAGAACATCCAATGAGAGGACGGCTACAAAAATAACATAATCATGTACATGTTTGTTGCTTTCCAGCAGCATAATATTACTCTAATTTGAAAATAAATGTATGTTGGCTTTTCCGCAAAGCACATCCCTCATATTTTAGTTTTTGTCTGTCAGTCCTGTCAATTATAAAAATTACAGATTGACTTGTGAGTGCTCTGCACAATTTTTAGCACTAACTGCTTACATCAGCAGATCCTCTTTCTTATAATAATGAAAACTCAAACTTAATAAGAACTGTCTCCCACAGAAACTCGTACACAGTGTGGACTCTGTTTCATTGTGGATTTTGAATGCCTCTGTGTGTGTTGAGTGTTTTGTATATCGTAATGGCTTGTTTTAGCTCAGTATGTCCTCCTTTCTCTCATACCTCTCTGACTCTAATGCTTCCCACTCAGTTCGACTCTATGTCTCGCTGCTGCTATCGATCTCCATGCCACCCTGCCTACTCCAGCTGACCCTCTTCCACTTTCTTCTCTCCCTCCTCCACACTCTCCTCCCTTCTCTTCTCGCTTTTGCAAAATTTCTCTGTCATTGTCTAATCCTGTCATTCTGCCTTTTTCTTAATCACCGTTTGTTTCTGTATTCCTCTCGTGACTTTCATCACTCCTTCTTTTACCTTTTTAATCCTCCACACCCCTCTCACACTGCCCAGTGCTGGCCTCAACCTCAGCCTCTCCTCCTTTTCTCCATCATTCATATTTTTACTGCCCTCTCTCTCATTGCTTTGCCTTTCCCTCGTACTCTTATTTTACAAGGTTAAGTTATGATTTGTAGAAGTAAACAACTCAAAGGTGCCCCATGGGAGCACCCTGCTGCTGTTCTTTGCTTTCAGGCCAAAATTAAATGTGGTCCCTGTGCTGGGCTGCACGCCTGCCTACTTCGACATAAATGCCAGGGAAACTTTGTGGCAGGAGAGGGGATTAAAAAACAATGAAAGAAACGGGAAATGAAAAATGAAGACAATCAAAGTCAAACAGAAGTGCTTGGCTTTATTCAAGCTGATACTCCTGGACATGTCTTACATTTATGAGGGTACATGCAAATATCACACATTTATAAATAAATAAATACATTCTGTGGACACATAAAGCTCCAATAACATCAGAAATGTGTCTTGACCTTGAATTTGAACATTCTCCTTCCTCCTCCAGGCGGTCGTCAGGGAAAGATGCCGGTGACAGCACTGGAGGCTTTTGACCTGGAGATGAAGAGCTGGACACGTTACCCCTGCATCCCGAGCCGGAGGGCCTTTTCCTGCTGTGCTGCAAATGAGCGAAGCCTCTTCAGCCTGGGGGGGCTTCAGCAACCAGGGCCGCATAACTTCTACTCCAGACCTCACTTTGTTAGCACCATGGAGGAGTATGATCTGGATCAAGGTGAGCTGGTCCTACTGTAACTATACAATGGTAACTTATACTTTTAAGGCAGTTAGATTGTCCATCTGGAGCTTTACCTTTTGGTGACCCACCACATAAGTTAAGCAGCAGTGACTGAAGCAGTGCAGTGATATGACCATATCTCTCCCTCTCACTGCCAATAATTCTGTCGGAGTGATTCCCGTTTGATACAGTCCCCTGATGTTCCCCAGTTGCTCAGCATCAACTCCTACTAATGACTAGCAACTTGCTAGAGCAGCTAACCGCTAATTAACAGCTGCTAACAGAATCTGTCATTGGCAAGCAACAGAAGTGGGATCCGGACCAACTTCGAGCACTGCGTCTGAAACCAATAGGGGATAATGTTATAAAGGTGATCTGAGGAACTTTAATGATGGAAAGATTGCTCTGTTGTTAGCACAGACAGCTAACTGAACCAACTCTTCAGTCAGGTTCAGAGCCTTAAACTTTGAGTTCAAAACATTGGACAAAAGTATTTTTCACATTACAACAAAAGGTGTGCAAACCAGCAGTCATGAATAATTAAAATGTATGTAACTCTTTCTTAGTTTGATATATTTGGATATACAAGGAGCGAGGAGCTACCTCGTGTGCAGCCCAGAAGAATTGTTGAATTGTTGGTTGGGTTTCTCACAATGTACGCAATATTCCACCCTGGAGCACTTTGAAAGGAGGGAGAGCACGATCTCTTCTGTGCCCATGATCCAACCAAATATAGGAAGATTATGCATCAGTTGAGTCAGATCGTATCAAGGCTGATGTTGATGCAGAGAGATAAAGTCATTTTCCTGCACTAGATTTCTGACCAGTGGAAGGAACGAACAAATGCTCCCACAGGGCTTTTTACTGACGAGTTATGGCTCAGATGAAATGTAGCTGCATAAAAGATGACTAAACAAAGTCATGCATGCAATGTGGGTAATAAATGGCTTGTCTGCTGAGTTAGATGAGCTGGTTTGAAAATGTGATGTAAATCTGTGAGTGACTTCGTAGTCGTACATTTTGACTTTAAGGCTCCATTTTGCTGTGCTGAGAATGTTAGAACCAAACAAATTGAACCATCACCCTGAGAACATGACGACTGGAGCTATGATAAGATTTAATTATCCCACCTTATTATTTTGCACTCTTGTACTAGCATCGCAACGTCTGCTCCAAATCCCATTTTAAGCAGCATGAAAACAGAACAGAGTGCCTGTTCCGTCATATATTAATGTTATTATGTTTGATATTAACAAGAACGAGATATCTGATATTCCAGATGGGTCCCAGCGTCTCTGTGAAAGAGTATAATCTTTCTGAGCAAGATGGAGGAGAATCGTGTCCCTCTGGTGCTATGGTTTGTTATACATTTTTGAGGGATTATCTTGGTTTAACTTTTATATAACTCAGCAAGTTAGCTGTTTGCTCCATCGCTTTGATGACGGGACACTGGCACTGCGAGTTGCTGACACAAAATGCTTATTTTTTTTATCACTGTCCTATTATCTGTCCTATAGTGACTTTCTGATATCAGTGTAATGTTACAGGAACTGTACGTCCTCGGACTTTTTATTGCAATTTTCTTTCCGTGTTTCTTATCCTGAGGTTCTGAAAATAAATGTGGAAGGACTGGTCCTCTTTGGTATTTGGCAGATGGTACCAGGTGGTAATGTATGTTGAAACTAGGATGAAAGAAGAATTATAAGGGCCCCTTTACAAAAATGGTGAGATCTTTGATTGTTGGTCATTAGCAGTGGTTTTGTAAGATACGTCAACAACGGTTGATGAACTCCTGCAACCGAAGACGAAATGCAGCATCAGACATTTGAGACAGGAGTGAAAGCATCAGTCGTTTTAGCAAATGACTCACTCTAAGTAATTTTTCTGCCTAAATGTGCCTTTTGGTAAGCACTGTGAACCGTTCCCTTGCTGGACGTATTGATTAAGCTTGGAGACTCCAACAAATCTGCCTAATTATAAACTTAGGAGGCTTTCTAATCACCTGCTGAGCACTATGTCCCGGACGTCAAACTTATCAACAAAGTCAAATTCATATTCACTTCACATCCAGGAAGTCTACTGTACATCTCATGATTACCTCTTATGAGTAAGAGGACAAAGAGAAGTAATCCATGCCGACTCATCCTTCTGGCAAACGTCAACATCCTGGCTATGCTTTCGTTTGTGATCTCTGACTGCTTCATCCTTACATCATTGGTGTATCCCTGGGTTTCCTTATTCTCCCTAGGTGATGCTAACACACTATAGCCTTTAACAGTTCCAATGTGGGCGAACTCTTCTAAGCCTTCCTTTGCGAGATTCTGTCACAACCTGTCTTAAGACAGTGTTGTAATTACATTACAAGATAGCAACAACCATAATAGCTTCAACTATGTCAAACTAAAAGCTTTAAGAGCACAAAGTGAATCTTCGTTGTTAATTAATGAAAACGGCTGCTTTGCTGGCAGAGAGCTCTCTTCTGCTGTTCCAAAAGTACCTTTGTCAAGTGTTCAATAGCTTCATTTACAGGATATTAAGTATCCTGTAAATGAAAGGAGGAGTATTAAATATGGTCACAGGATAGGTGTGATCTGGATACAAAGAAGAATGCACTGATGCATTATCATACCTGGATAAATCTGTGCAGCAACAGCTGCAGTCTCCACAGGTGTGTTAGCACTGCAGGTACACTGCAGGTAGATGAGTATGAGATGGACGGATGGATTATCAGAGACATGAATTTTGTTTTTGTTTTTGTTTTCTGCCAGTGCTACCTAAGAGTGGACCAGAAACTTTATCATATCATGCTATGATTTGGGCTGGCCGATACAGCCTTTTATTAATATTGCCTTGTCACGATACGGCCACGTCACTATATATATCTTGGAGGCATGCAATCACACCAGCTGATGATTCTATGAAATATATGGCACAAATAAAAGTTAAAAAAATGTGTAGTTGTTTTTTGTGCATAGTATGTTGTGCCTTTGCAACAACAACCAGTGAATACCAGGTCGTTTAGAGGTTTTGCCCCAAAAACACAAGCCTATCAGCTGGTTTGGCATCTGCTTTGAGAGATGCTCGATGGCATGTAACTGTAATATTACCACTGGTACTAAATACCCTTTCCGATGGGGACCTGCTGGCGGGCACACACAGGTACTTTTTTGCCACATTTTTCAGGTTTGGGAACATTTCCTCATGGTCATTCCACCACTGCTGGATTTACTGTTGACAGTAACAGTACTGTAAGTAAACAAGTAAGCAGATGACTCTTTTTCAATACGTTCTCTCTGCGACAGTGTGGCAGAAGATGTTGCTGCAGTTTTAAAGAAGCCTCCCAGGGGTTTCTTCCTTAGTGGCTCTGCTGGCTGTGATACTGTTGTTGCATCTTGAGGCAGTGAAGCAGCCAACTCAGCTGTGCCCTGGTCAGAGCGTTGCCTCCATCTCGGTTATGGCTCTGCTCTTGATGTCCTCCAGCTTTTCTTCTGTGCAGTTTGTTATCTTGAACCTGGGATCCACTAAACCTGCCATGTCCAGCAGGTCGTTAGTGGAAGGATCAGAGCACTTCTCCCTCAGGTAATCCAGGATGGGGGCTTTGATAGACTAGGTCAGTGGGGTGTCATCCTCCTGATGTGCCAAGAGGCTGGACTGCAAGAGATGGAGCACAGACTTGACATAGGATACTGTGACATAGCTCTCACTGGATAGAGTGTCTGTGAATTCCAGGAGAGGTTTGAGAGCCTTGTGCACTGACTCTAGAACTTCCAGGTCTTGCCAGGTGAGAACGAGATGCTGGGCTTTCTTGTCTGCAGCTAAGACTTGAGAAATGGCTTGTTCCTGCTCCAGTACCCGCTCAATCATCTTCTCTCGGGATCCTCACCTTGTCGGAGACTCAGTGATGAGCTGGGGTGCAGGGAGATTCAGCTCTTGCTGCACTGTGGCCAGGTCTCTCCTCTTCCAACTGGAAGAGAAGCCGCTCACAACCTTCGTGCACACAGCAACAGCACAGTCAATACGGGGGTCCTTCATGCTACAAATTGCTTAGATATAGGATTATTAAGTTCTGTGTTATGACCGTGCAGTAGGCTAACATTGCTCATAAACTAATAAAGATAATTACTATATTATCATAGTGGTAAACACTCACCAATTGCAAGATGCAGGCGAGGGCCAAAACACTGTAGACGTGACCAGTGGTTCAGGCTCACAGCTTTGACGATGTTAGCACCGTTATCGTGGTGATCAGTGTTGGGTATAGTTACTTTGGAATGTAGTTAATTAGTTTACAGCGTTGCCATCAATTAAAAGTAATCTGTTATGTTACAGTGTTACCTATGTATAAAAGTAACGTGTTAGAGTACAGACACACAGCCTCCTTTAAATGCACCGAGACGTCCTGACAATGAAGATCGTCAGTCATCCAACCAAATTAACTCTGCAGGATAACAATAACAGTCAGCAATATGCCACATAGCGTTTTATGAATTAATTCAGTCAGAACATATGATCAAAATTCAGGAGTTATCTAATCTTGTTTGGTACTCATACTGTATATACCTACCCAGCCCAGGTAGCCTATATATGAACACCAAACAAGATTAGGTAACTCCTGATTTTTTTTTAACTTGAATGCAGTTATGAAAGTGCATTTAACTGCGCTTAAGTCGACAGAAGCTTTTCACCAATGCGGAGTGTGCATTTTTTTTTAATATTATTTTTAAAATATTATTTTTATATTATTTTAAACATTGTTTTTTGGCCTTTTTGCCTCCGCTGACACATACGCAGGTGGCACAGTACTGACTGACAAACAGAAGGCTGCAGTCGAAATTTTTCTTTCCTTATCCAGAGAAATGATCAAAGTAATGGATTACTACTACTTATTACTAAAATAATAACAAAGATACTGATTACTTAACGCACAAAACTAACGCATCACGTTACACGAAATAAGGACCCATCAGATTATATCTTGGGTCAAGTGTGTTGATGAGCTTTCTGAACCTGGGTTTTTCAGCCACACTAACCGGGGCCATGTGGCCATGTCTTTCGTGGTGGGTTACTGCGCACGTCATCTCCTTCTGTTTTTGTGGTACGGTGTTGTTCTGGAGATGGAAGAGGCCAGACTCGGTTGCATGAGTGCTGGTTGCTTCGGCATTTTCTTTGATATGGCACCAGCCTGAGATGTTGTCATGCGGCGTTTCAAGCACTCTTCATTTTCTAGTGGGTGGTTTCTCAAATGATGATATAAATTGGATGTACTGCTACATTCTGAAGCAACGCTTTTGCAACATATTTTGCACATCACCGTTGTTTGTTCAACATCTTCCTTCTTGAAACCAAACCACCACCAGACGATGGATCCTGTGCTGTTTTTCTTGGGAATTAATTTGTCCTCCTCCTTGTGTTACCATTAGCACCTGCTGCCGCTACCTTTCTGCTGGGAGAGGGTGTATGACGTTGCACGCATGACAGACTGACGTATGTAACTAGGTGCGCTTGTTTTGTCTCTGTGAGAGGGAAAGACGAGAATGAGTGTGAGAAGCCTGGAGTTAAAATAATCCGCGGCTAAAAGCAAAGGCGTGACAACATCAGCTCAAGGTTCACGATATTGTCATTTTCTACATCACACAGACTGCAAGCCGCGATATATCAAGTATATTTAATATATCGCCCAGCCTTACTATGATTCATACCACAATAATGATAAAACCCTGTGTAATTGTGCTTTCGTCTCTCAGCTTTTATGGTCACTCACGCTGGCATGTTAAATCCTTTTTCTGTGCCATTAGTTTTTAAGAGCAGAGCAAAATGTTAAGAGCCTCGAGATTGAAATCTTGGGAACACACACTGATTTTACACCCTAGATTTGGAGCGTGAAAGTGATATAAATTTAGAACAATCCTGCACATGTTTTAATGCGTGGGCATGCAGCAGAATACTGTATGGGAGAGCAATCTTTAAGATTAGAGTATGAAGTATGCATGATGGATCAATGGGAAGCATTTCCATTTGCTGAACCGCAGCTGTCTACATTAACATACACTTTTCATTTAATGTAACTTCGTAGACTGAATCTTTTCAGTCCCCCAGAGCCTGAATGCTCTTAGATTTTGCAAAGCAATGTCTGAAAATATCCTAACTGAAAGTGTGATGATTCATTATAGATCTTATGGATAGATAGATGGCTGCTGCTCAAAGCTCTGTGCAGTGAGTCGTGATTTGATTCAGCTTGACTGACATTTATGAGTTGCAGAAAGAAACAGAAAAAAACTCAAGATCAAAAATCTGTAAAAAGACTCAGAAAGCACAGAACTCTGGCTCGGGTTCGGCCAGGTCTCTAACCTTTCTTACCAGAGCTGTAGCTAACAGTTGTTTGGAACACTTTGTTTTGTGACTTTGACATTCTGGGCTCAACTTTGATAAGTGCCTGAACCCATGCCCTGTTTGCCAAAGGCAGGACAAGCCTGCCAAATTTACTTTTAGCAGTTTTGTAGCCAGAGGTACCCGGTGCACCTAGATATGATGTAGGGTCAGAGAGAATACATTATCATTATTATAGTGGGCTTTTTAAGGTCTTGACAATCACATTTGCTGCATTCATCCCATTCAAACACAGACTCTCCTAAACTAAACTAAATGACCTATACAACTGGTTGAATAACTAAATTAATCTCTCTGGCATTAATGCCATAATTGTAATAGGTGTGATGTCATGTGATCTCGTGTGGAGTAGTTAAAGAATGCAGAACACAGGTGTATGTGTGTCCTCAGTGAGGTGTATTTGGGAATGGCGTCAACCTGCAGAGGAGGGCAGCAGATGCTTCAAAACGTGATCATTCTTGGCGCAAGGTTTACAGTGCACAGTTGGACTGGAAACAACACACCATCTGCTGCATTTCACCTCCAGGTGAAGACCCAATAAAACATAGTGCAAAGTGAAGCACATATTTTCTACAGGACAAACCTTTTACGCAGCGGGCTTAACGTAAGTGGAGAAGCACAGGTGTAGATATAATATTTCTAAAAGGGCTGCAGTCCAGGGTTCTGGTATTGTGCAGCCTGACTCACAGGCATGGTTTACTGGGACACCTGATGGAGCCATTGTTAATGACATTTGTGACAAGTCTGCTGTGGAAAAAGTCTATGATTAGCCGCAAAACTGGGGCAGGTTGAAAGTTGAAAAACATCAAGAAAAGTGATGCATTGGTGGACAGGAAGTACAGTCTTTGCCAGCTAGATAAGCAGGGATGACTGGCAGGCACTGTTGCTCAGGCTGAGAAAATACAATATGTAAAGACCGGTCAATCCACTGAGTACTCTATCTTGGTTGAGAGCAGGAATTATGCAAAGCCTTAAGGGGCTTTAGGTCAGGGTTAGAAAATGGTGTAAATGGACTGTACTTATATAGCGCTTTTCTAGCCTTCCAACCACTCAAAAAGCTTTACAGTATGTATCTCATTCACCTATTCACACACATTCATACACTGATGGCGTTGGCTGCCATGCAAGGTGTCAACTGCTCATCAGTTCGAGGAGCTAACCATTCATATACATTCACACACATTCACACACTGATGACACAGCATTCAGGAGCAATTTGGGGTTCAGTATCTTGCCCAAGGACACTTCGACATGCAGACTGGAGGGGATCGAACCGGGGATCAAACTGCCAATCTTCTGATTAGTGGACGACCTGCTCTGCCTCCGAGTCACAGCCGCCCACGGCCGCCTGTCCAGTAGATTTATGATGGCCAAAACATGAAGGGTCAAAACATTTAACATCAATATTGGGCTTCCAATACACACTCTCCCAGCTTTTACCACTGCGTGTTGATAGGTCTGTATGGAGAAAATCATTTTTGTAGTTTCCTAGATCCATCTTTTATATGTCCATTGCCTCTAAGATTACCAACACAAATAAGTTGTCATATGTTAGAAGGTTAAAGGGATTCCACATGTTCTCACCACTCCCACGATGACTAATGTATTTAGTATTTTGTTAAGTTTACTGAAACAGGGACTGCCCCTGTTTCAGTCACGTGTCATATAACCGCTACTACTGTATATAAATAAAGGAACAAGGAACTGCTCTGCGCCTCTCTGCTCTCTGTGGCTTAGATGTTGCAGTAGCAGGGTGCCCTTTGTACAAAGTAGGGCCCTCGTGTCTGACTCTCATTTGTTCTGGTCTCTCACAGGTGTCGAGCAAGTTGGTAAACTCCTCACATCATACAATGTGGCAAGTTGCTTATTTAGAGCGATACAAGCAAGCTTGTGAGCACTGATGGTTATAGCAACAAGCGCGAGGTGTCGGAGGAGATACTGCATGATCTATTTACTTCCACTGTTCACAATACCAAAGCAATATTTGGAAGTTTCTCCACCTCTCCTGGATGGATTGGCAGAAAAAGTTTCACAAACATTCACAGTTTCCAGATGATGGTTCCTAATGACTTGCCAATCCCCAGACTTTGCCGGAAAGCCACCATGAAGAGGACACAGCGAAATGTCTAAACAACAGGGAAATTTGGCACAAACATTCTTGTCCCCCTCACATTGAATTATAATCACTTCTGTCCTGTAACCAGAATTAAAATTTGGTTTTTGAACACATACTTTGTATTAAGCAAGACACAGCCTGACCTATATTTTGTGCTTAGTGCTCATCAGTAGGTGTGTGTAGGTCATGAATGTATCATTCAGTTTGAGCTAATCTTTTATATGACTCAGGAGTAATGATTCGTTCATTTTCATGCAGTGTTTCCTCACCACAAGGCAGCTGCACACGCTCAGTCAGGACAGGAAACAGAAATGATTAGTTCACGACCCAACTTTGCGTCCTCAAGTCTATGTCTCTCCTTCATTTGTCACATGAAAGGCAGCTCGTGCTGTGTGACGAGCAGTACACACAGCGGTTCGTTCATATACAGCGCTACAGCACTGCCCTAGTGAATGAGTGAAATGAACAAAATGACTCAAAGATTAAAAGTTCAGTTAACCATGAGAGTAAGTGATCTGATTCAGTAAAAAAAAACTTGAACTTCCCAACACTGCTCATTAGCAAATGTTAGCCTGCTAACACACTGTCACTGTGGACATGTATGTAGCACAGTGACTGTCTTCCTGATTCTGTGAGTGAAGTTGAGAAATGACAGCTTCATGCCTCAGAGAAATTCTATCTAGACTTGTTCTCTGCTGGAAAAGTGTTTATTGATTATAATTTAACATTTGGACTGAACAATAATGGTTAGAGTCTACACACACACACACACAGAGCAAAATAACTGTGACTGTGTTGTGTCCTCTGGGTGTGGTGCAACCAGGTGAAGGAGGACGATTAGAGATTCTGGAAATGAACTGCAGATGATTTAGCTGCTCATTGTTGTATAGACTACAAAAAGATATTATTAGGCAGCTACACTCTGCTTGTACTGCGTGTTCTTGTGTGTGTGTGTTAGCAAACACCCACGTGTTTTGGGAAGAGACGTACAGACGCAGATGCTCAAAAGCAGGCAGTGTTTGAGTGTGTGTAGATGAGAGGATTACGTGGTGAAAAGATACTGATTGTGTTTGTGACAGTTCAGTGTAAAATCAAGCACCTAACCTCCATCCATCCATATTAACATGCATCCTTTGACACACACCCCCGTGCCTGCCTGCATGCCTGCGATATAACATTTGATTTATCCTTTTTGCTTGTGTGAATCCTCTCAGTCAGGTTTAAAGTGTTTGGCTTCGAAGGATAATGTCCTTTCTCTCAACTATCGAGCCTCATTCTCACCTCGAGACGAGGTTTAGGTGTGAACACAACTCAAATGGAAAAATGTCTGCATTACAAACTGGGAGCATCATGTTAATAAACTTAACTTAAACTGGTGTTTTCTCAGGGAAAGTTTGTGTTTGTGTGTGCTTTGATGCTTTCGCTTGGTGACTCAAAGATAGATGACTGAGTCTCATTTCCAGGACATACAGCATTTATTGTGCTGTGTTGTCTTGTGTTACTCATGTTGACAACCTGGGAGCACAAATACCACCTGCTATTATGCTAATGATTGCTTGAGTGAGACTCGGCAATCAACTATTCAGTATGACTGACCCTGCCTTTAAAGCTGCATTAATTAATTTTCTTGGCTGCTTGGAGGCAGTGCAACAAACTAGAGGCACGATAATAATATATAATCACTTTAAAAAAGTTGTTGATCTTTGCATTCAAGAAACATACAGAAACATTAGCATTCATTTCAAGCCATGTTTGTGTCTGGCCAATGAATCTAAGCCCAGCGTCTGTTTTGGTCTCTGTTACTCTTACTCCTTAGCTGCTAGACACTAACTTTGCCTGGCCAGGTAGAGTAAAGCAGGGTTATTAGTTTTATTGAGCTTTTTTTCTCATTAATGTCACCTATGATTAACATAAACACATTGAGCAGAGCAGCTTTAGATACATCAAATCAATCACTTGGGGATGTCAAGAAGTTGATTCCACACTTTGGGATGATGTGACTGAAACCTGATCACACACTCTGATCACACACTGACCTGACCTAACCAGGACCTGATGTATGGCAAATGGACTGATGGCAGAGGCTGCCATGCGAGGTACCACCTGCATTATCGGGACCGGTACAGCGCTCACACCGCCCGAAGCATTCACGCTGATACTCTTACATTCACACACAGACGTCACATTGGGAGCAATTTGTTCAGTATCTTGCCAAAGACACTTGGAAGACCCGTTCTACCACCTGGGCCACAGCCCATATCACCAAGATGACGGTTAAACATGCCAAATTAAAAAATGCTATATTCAGAACTTCCAGAGCCAGAGTAACTTCTTCTTACTGGTTCTATGTACAAGCAACAATTTCTTGTTAATCTTCTCTGTATACCAGAAAAAGACCAACTGTCCTAATCTTGCTGGTACAACACATGTGAGAGTCTCAGCAAAGGACAGGACACCTTCGAGATCTGACACCAGTGATAAAAAGCTGAAATACTTCACCGATTCTTGTAAACATCACAACACTTCTTGTCATGGCTTCACTTTATGCTAAGATGTCCTCCAGATAAAGTGAGACACTGAACACACTCTGTATATACTGCACGTCAAACACACACATTCAACATACAATCCTACATATAGTATGTATTAATGCATGTATGTGTTAGTACCTCCTATGTAGAGGGCGGTCTACTGTTGGCATTCAAGCATGTATGAACAGCAAAGCTTGAGTGTGGCTTTTTATGTACCAACCAACTGTTCACGTGTGTTATGTCCTATTCTCACGTGTGTGTGTGATTGATTTCCCCGCACCGCTGTTGTTGCTCTAGATTTAGTGTCATATCTCTGTCGTTCCATTTTTCATTTTGCTTCCTTTTATGGGGTTGATTGACACACATACATTACGGATCACAGGAGTGGAGAGCGTACTGTGGCGCTCCCCATCAGAGTAAAAATAACAACATATTCATATATTGTATGAGTCCTCCTGAGGCTTCACACACACTGTAACAGTGGCATCAGGAGGAATCACAGATTGGATGAGAAATGAGGAGAGACAGAGAACCAGATTTAGTAATTTAGTGGCACAGTGGAATGTCCAGTCAAGTTTATGCACAGGACAGTCATATGTGTGAACGTCAAAGAGAGCTGTTGTGTGATTATGCTCTTTAATAGAGGTCACAACCTTCTGTGCCTTTGCTACTACTGAGCACGTTCATCACCTGCAGTACCTGTGCAGGCTCTGAAATGTTTTAATCAAGGTGATTTGCATTTAAAAGTTCCCCCCATATCAGCATTCATTGCTGGTGAGAAGCAGAGCGGCATGCAGGGTTAATGGATGTTCACTGGGAGATATTTCAGTGTGGAGCATACAGTATGTTTTACTAAAGGAAGCCAGATACAGGCTGTAGCACCAAGCAGAGATGATTCTCAATGCAAGACTATCGAATATCGTCCCGATTTTTAAGTGAATGCAGCTCAGTTTTGGGTCAACACACCTGTAAGTATCACATCTATGTTAAACCAACCACTGAGCAATATTATAATAGTTGATATGCTCTTGGGTCAAAGATAATTGTTGGAAATAGAGCCTTCTCACATTTCACAATCATTTCATTTCCATCCACTTTGAGTAATAACATTTCTGAAATGAAATGGTGCTTTTTTAAAACATCTTTAATTATGAAGGGATTTCTTTTGGGTGAAACATTTTTTTTGACAATTTGTTAAAAAAAAAAAAAAGTCAATATGCTGTTAAATGTGTTCAGTTTGGACCAGATTTGTATTTTTTCAGGGAATTCAGCCAGTTCAGGACGCATGTGCCAAGACATAAAGTGCTTTTAAATCGCCTCATTTTGGTTCCAGATCAGCACAAAAACTACTGTAGGTACTTTTTAATCATCTCTATTTAATAGCATTCATCAAGTTTCTGGTCAGACATGTCAATGGTACTCCACCTCTTACTTTAAATTGCTAAATTGTTGACATCAGTTAGCTCCACAACAGCAAAACAAATTGCTAATGCAACCCGTTCTTCTTTGTGTCCATGTGAAGTAGTGAATAGAAATGGTAAATTGAAACAGCAATCTGGTGATGTACTGTAAAGTGACACATGGAGCAGTTTCTATTTCAGAGCTTTTATGAGAGGGTGCTGCTGCACAGCAGGGATAGCTTCCTATAGCTCGTCGTCCTCTCAGAGGTCAGCAGTAAAACATAACCATTTTAAATGCTGCTGTGACTGGGCCGTGTCACATGTTTGTTTACCGTGAATGGTAAACAAACTGATTCAGTTTATGGTGCATTATTAAGACAGACAGTATGTTATTAATTTACTGACAGGAGCTGAAGGTAATGCCTTGGTGTGTATGCACATACTTAACAAGAAGAATATGCTGCAGGCGCTGTTTTCCATTCCCACCTACATCCCCTTCAACTGCTCTATAGACTGTGTGTGTGTGTGTGTGTGTGTGTGTGTGTGTGTGTGAGAGAGAGAGAGAGAGAGAGAGAGAGAGAGAGAGAGAGAGAAAGTCCACTTATGAGGGATGTTAAAAGTGTATAATGTCTCTATGGGGGTGTGTGATTGCGTACTTAAACACTTGACAGTGGTTATAAACAAATGTGTTGATGTACACAGTATTGTTAGATCATCATCATCCATCCTGTTTCATTCCAGCGTCTGGAACATCTGATTTTATGAAACAGTGACTGCAAAATGAAAAGTGAATGGGAACATAATACACTCTGCTGTCTGCCTGACACTTACTGTATAGCGTTTTAATCCTTCAGTATCTACACTGCTTTTAACTTAAGTAGGCTGATTGTTTTATTTTTTTATTGCTAATGGACTAATGGACTACTATCAGACTGATGAAAAAGGTGGCCAAAGTAATTGACCCTCTGCATGAATGCTCAGTCTCAGGTCTCACTGCGGGGGAGTCGGAGGTGTGAGCTGCCTGAGTGAAATGGAGAGGGGTGAATATAACAGGTTAATATAAACCAGTTGAGAGCAGCTCTGGTAATATCCACCCACTGTTTCAGTCTGTCTGTGAGGACGGAATGGTCGACGGTGTCAAGCAATAGTAACACAGAACATGCAGCCATTAAAGTGCAGTAAGTAGGGCAGACTCTGTGCTATAGCTTGATGGAAACTTTTCAAAAATACTGTTATTAAGTGCTTGTTGTAGATGGTACCTTGTAATTGACCTTTTTTCTCTTCTTCGTTTGGAAACTGGCCATGCATTTGCAAGTCTGTAGGATTCAAACAAGGTCCCATCAAGCAGCTTTAACTCTGGTACAGCTCCAGAGGTCAGAGAGTGATCGACGAGCACAGGTGTGATCGACTCTGCTGCTTCTTTAAGCAGTTTTGTCAGGATAATATCAATGAGTGGCCTAGTTTTCCCGCAGATCTTGCAGTGATACTGGCCTAAAACAATCCCAAACACCCAAGTGTGGCAAGGAGATGGACTGCAGAGGTGGGAGGAGTGATATGTCCTAATATGATGAATGTGAAGAAGGTTAGAATTTTGTCACAGTCGGCTGGAGAAGAAAAATCTGCAATAGAGGGAGGAGAGTTTACGAGCTGATTGATGGTATTAAACAGGTTCTCCTGGCTGTCAGAGATTAGCTGTGAGAAATACCGCTCTCTGACTTCCTTTACCGCGCAACCCTATGAAGTTAGAAGATTGAGCAGCAAGTCGTGAACCTGCAATTTACTGGACTCAACTTTTCTACGGGTTCTTTGAAGGCTGAAGGAATTTCCTTGTTCATCCACATGCCTTTTGACAGTGGCTGTCACACAATGCTCTCTGCATTCTCCTGTTTTCAGTGTTTTTTTGTCGTGCAGCGTGGCTAGCAGTGCTAGTATGGCTAAAGAGAAAACATGGTAAAAGTTAGAAAAAAGAAAAAAGACACACCTCATTCCAAAGTGAGACATGTAGAGAAAGATGCAGTCTGTGGGATTTAGTGACATCTAGTGGTGCAGTTGCAAATTGCAGCCCTCTCACCTCACCCTCTCCTCTCCCCATTGTGAAGGAGAAACTACAGTTCAGCATCTGTAGGTATTAAAGTCTCAATCCAAGGTAGCAAATATTTAACAACATATTTCTTATTTTCAGGTGATTATACACTAATGAAGACATAATTACGAATATTTTAGTCTGCCATATGCTGTAAACAGACACCCTAAATCTGACACACTGGACGTTTAAGATGACTTAAACTTTAAAAAATGTGAACCATAATCATGCAGTACATGTGAGTTGTTACAACATATTCCCTGTCCTGTGTTCACTGTGCTTTAACCCTCTTATCTTCCTTCTTAACTTATTTAATTGTGTACCTCTCCTAATGTGCCTCTGATTATTATAGGCCTTCAGTGCAGTAATCAAAATGTACATTGTTACAGGGATATGAATGATGAGCAGCAATTCCTAAGTATATTCTCAAAGAAGTACGATATTATATAACATTTGGTACATTTTGTGCGTTTATTGTAACCCCTTTATAATTATTGTTGCTACCTCTCTGTCTAAATGGACTCATGGAGGCCTCGCACTGCAGAATATTCACTTTCAGGTGTTTTTAAACCTGTTGACTGACAGGCAAAGCACAAAATACACTTTAACTGAAGTGCTGATTGGTTTTATAGTGAAGTGCGGTGCTCTTCCTTTCACTCTACATCTCATCGTTTCTCCTGCGTCACAATTCAGTCATCACCTGAGAGAGGTCAGGTCCCTTTCGTAAAAATATCCTGTCCGTGTCTGAACCAGGTCACTGTGTTTTCTATATTCTCCTTTCTGGGCTCAAAAATCATGCAGGGTTACATTTATGTGAAGGTTAATATGGATTTTAGAATTCATGCCAACACTAAAGCCTGAACCCCACCCGTCTGCGAACCTTCTTGGCTGACATGGCAAGCCAGTCAAGTTTAGAGATTCTAAAGATCCTTTACAGATTCACTTTTGAAAGCCTGAATGGTCTTGGAAGCTCAGATTCACTGGTTATGTCAAAGATTCTGAATATGTTCGGTGACATCTGGATTTATGAGGATAGACAGATTGATGCGTAGAAGGACAAATCATATTTGAAAGTTAAACTGAAAAGTTGGAGCATATACTTGTGAGGAAGATGATTCAGAAAAAGGCTGTGGTCTTTTTGAATAATATACTTTGTCCCTCCAACCATACTCAAGAGTCCACATTTAGATCCTTGATACCAGAGTGTTTTTGTCGTGATTATTCATGCAGTATGTTGCATTAATTTGCATATTAATACGCACTATATTGGTTTATGAATAATCACACAGGCTCTTTTGAGAACAGAGACCTGTGCTATATCAGTAACAGTCCCTTACCAGGATGCAACAGGATGACCTTTGTGACCTGTTTCCTCACAGTGTGTAAACGCCCACCCGTCCCTCCTCAGTCTGAATAAAAGAATAAAATAAAGTAACATGTTGTGGACAGGAGGTCACAGCGATGTTAACCAAAAATGCTCTAGATTATACACTGTTTCTATACAGGCACAGTTACCTTAGTAATATAATAATGTATTTTTATCTACTCTCTATGAATTATTGTTGTATTATTGCTGTATCTGCGTGAGTTGCATGTGTTAGGCATGATAGTTGTGACAGGCAGAGGAGGGCTTGCAAACACCAGCCTGATTTTTCTGGTGCGTTGCGACTCAAAGGTTTACAACGACTGTTCCCCTCCACACCAGTTACTGTTGCTATGGAAGTGAAGCCCTGTTGCATAGCAGTGTCACATTTACCATGCAGAATCTTCCTCACTGCTTCATCTGTGTAGCTACAAGCAGCATTTCAAAGCTAGTTATATTATGACAAAGAAAATATAAGATGAATCTTTCTTTCTAACATAACACTCTTTGGAAGGTTGTTGGCTATGTCTGCAGCTGACGTTTGAACAGATTATACAACAAGCAGGTCCGACCGAGCAATCTGATTCATTAACTGGATCTTTAGAACATGCTAAAATCAGCATGACAGCACACGTTAATACAAGTGTGTACCTTGTTAATACAGTGTGTACCATATTTGTGTGCAGCATGTCAGAGATCAAACGGTTCAGTGAGCACAGAGGAAATGTTTTTTTCATTTCATTGATCTTTGTTCAATGCATTTTGACTTTTGGACTTTACAATGATGTGATGTGTGAGTTACAGGAAGTGTTTGGATCGTCTTCCATCAGCTCTGCTGGTGAGTCGCTGATACGGTGCTAGCTTCAAAATAAATGTGACGATAGGAGGCCAATCTGTCCATGGAAAAATCTCTTTTTCAGTTTGGGAACAATGATCTCCATAAGCCTTGATGGGACTAGAAAGTGTCTCCGTCATTACTAAAACTCTGGCTACTTGCGGGAATAGTGAACTGGGTTCCATTACACATAGGAGACTACTGCTGTGACCAACCGCATCACTGTCGTGCCAAAGATGACGTTAAAGCACACCCTCTCGTGTTCTTGTATTTTGGGCTTTGTAAAAGTGATACCACTCTTTATATAAAGAGTATCATTCGTACTACAGTCTAATGCACCTTTTCTGGGAAGTAAGAAACACACTAGCTATGACTGATTTGACAATCAGATTGCATGAGTCATATCTTTTATGTGTGGATTTGAAGACTCAAATAGGCTTTTCAAAAAGTCTTCCAGTCTTCTCTCCAGCCACTTCCTTTAAGCTTTTAGCCCTCTCATCTTGTCCCTTCAGACCGTCCAGCTCCACTTCTCACTTTAACATTCCCATCCAACTCCCCTGACCTCTCCATTTTAAATGTCTGCACTTTTTCTCGCTTTCCCTCTCATTGCACTCTTCAGTTTCTTCTTACCACTTTCCTCTGTGGCTCTGGTCTGATCACATATTTTATACTTTCATCCTTTTTGGTGTACACCTACTCAGGAGTAGATAAAAATTCTCCTGGAGCCAACAAACAAACAAAACAAAAACACATTATTATTACAATTACAGAAACAGGTGGAGGTTCTGAATACAAAGGTTCTAATCTCAACTCTAATTATTTATTCTTTAGCAATATAAATACATTCAACTCAAAATAGGGACAATATTTTCACACTCTATTTTACTACCCAGAGCTAACAGCTTGTAACTAAACCATATTTCAGTGCATCTACTCCCTGTGTCGACGCTGATTACCAGACAATTACACAGTAATCAGCTCAGTTGACTTTAGCGTTTTTTTTATGAGGGGTGCCTGTTGATTAGGGGAGAAGTTTAGCTTGTGAAATGTCAAAGAAAAACAGCCAGCCTGAAGCTGCCGGCTCTCTTGTCTTCTGTTTACCTCACCTGCTCTTGCTTTCTAACTGTGTCACTCTTCCAATTGCGTTCCCTCTCTCCACTGATACTGATAATGAGTTTCATTACCAAAAGTGGCCTTTGGATGATCGTTCTGGGGATCGTGGAGGTGGCAAAATGCAACAGGTTGTCGCGGTGATTTGTTTTCCTCCTACTTGTCTTACCCACCATGCAGCTTGGCAGAAAAGGGGTGATGCTGCAGTCATATCAGTATGCAAATGGACACACTGGCTTCATGGTAATTATATTCACACATATTAAACTGATCTTCTAACTGACATTGCTGCAAACAACTATAATTATGTTAAGTATGGAGCTGTTTCACAGCAGAACAGGCATTATATATCTGTTGTCCAAGTATATGATTAAAAGACCAGCTTACTGTTCAGACTATTATTGATTAGGACATGCTGTCACAGGAAGCCTATAAATAGGCCATGGGAGGTGGTTGTGACAATGGTATGTGTGTGTTTGTGCATGCCTTTGCTTGTGTGTGTGTGTGTGTGTGTGTGTGTGTGTGTGTGTGTGAGCATTACTTTAATAAGACACAGAGCAATAATGTGATGTTTGAGAGAACAGGAAGATCAAGCCAAAAAAAATTGCATTTGTAATTGCACTGGAGATTCCCAGCTGTGGTCAAAATATCTCCAAGCATCTCTGGAGAAGATGAATAAGACTGGATGGAGTGGAAAAGAGAAACTAGATTCATTATGCAGTGCCATATGTGATGCCAAGTGGCCTGAAACCAAAGCTTGTGTCACTGTGAGCTATGCACAGAACATGTTTCCTGTGCCGGTGGCGGATGCTAGCCCTTAACTGCATCTCTAAGCACAGAATCCAGCTAATGATGAATAGTTTGTTCATGCAATGCTAAGCAACAAATAAACTTTGATCTGCAACTTGTCATGTACTTGCTTTCAATTAGGCGCTTGCATTCTCCTGATAACTACCAAGTGGTCAGTCATGTGCATCCTCAGAAATGAATGCTGCACGTCCACACCATCCAATTAAGCACATGAGCAGTGAGGCTGTATATACAGAGACGTGAAGTAAGGTAACAGATGACAACAACAAGAAGACATGCAGATAGTTTTAGAGAGAGTAATAGTAGAGCTTCTCACCTCTCTGTCTTATACTGCAATGATTATTGCTATTACAGCCTCCTCAAGTGTCGTCATGTTTACAGTAGTTATATTTATGTTGTACAAAGGCAGAAGTCCTCAAGGCAGGTATGTTTTTTTTATACTACTACAGTACATATGTCATTTTTCCATGCGTTTGCATTACGAAAAAGAAAAGCCTATTGGGGGTCTAGGCATAGTACAGATTATACACAGCAAATTTGTGATATTGGGCTCCACAAATAAAGTTGATTTGACTGTCTTGATACCAGACAATTATACAAAATATAATACAAATGTAGATTCCAGAGATAATTGTCTGTACAAAGAAGAATATCTCAAGCCTAAAGGTTTGGGTATTTCAGGAATTAACTGGTACATGCAAAGCGTTTAAAGGCAAAGTGCTTATACCTGTTTGGAACGGGATGTAATAAATAAGGATAGAGATAATGACGCACCATCGTCTTCCATCCATGGTACTGCACTGGTTTGAACACAAGAAAAGTGACAAAAGTAGTAAAAAAACAAAACAAAAACAAAAGAGAAGCCCACTTTCTCACCTTCATACACCTTTCCAGTCACTGTATGAAGCTGGTGTGCATCGATCCAACAAGCTTTTTCTTTCAGACAAGGATGTCAGTGTTTGATGATTCCACAAATCCGTTTGTTACATAGGCTGTCCTATCAACAACCATGACAGCAGCAGTCTTTTCAACAAGTCTCGGATCTGTGGCGCCCTAAAGGCATGTGATATCCATAGTGAAATTTTACAATCTTTGCTTCCTACAATATTTATACAGGCACGTACGTGGTTATGGCAAAAAAACATTTGGTAAGGCATGGTTACGGTTAGGCAACTAGAACACTTGGTCAAGATTATGGAAGATTATGTTTATAGCTAATAGGCATTAACTGCAGCCGTGTGAAGTGATACAAACTCCTCCTGCAAGAAAGTTAGATATCTTAGATGCACATTCAACAGCCCAACATTCACAATGGATCTAGCATCCAGGATAACGAAATACTGATCCAATATGAAAGTTTTTCTCTGGATACTGCGCTGATAAAAGATGAGTTAACGTAGCAGCATCAGTAATCAGGCACCCGACAAACAGACCTCAAGCTGCAACCTGTAAATGGAGAGTGTCTGGTCAAGAGCTTCGAGCTAAAGTAGTCATTGTTACTCCAATCAAACATGACAACACATAATTGCACAAGAGCTTGAATTGCCACCTACATTAGATGCATGAAAAGCTAACCCCTGTACTTTGTGTGATCTACTTTTATGATTAACATTTTGGGTTAACATGGCCCTCAAAGCGCTGAAAAGCATTTGTGACCGCAGTGACATGAAGCCCATTTTATTACAAGTGCAAAATAAAAATCAGAGGTGTGAAGTACAGACTGTGTGCTTTTGACAGCAGCTCTGTGGCTGTTCAATTAGGCACTCACAACAACAAGAATACTATATATAATATATTTTGGACTTTTCTGTACGCGTACAATACATTACCATCCAAAGATATTGTCTCTGGCAAAATGCTTGAACTGCAGAGAGTGATTAAATCACATTTGTAGGATAAAGTCAAGGTTTATCAAGAGGCTTGGCCAAACACTTGACACATCCCTGAAGCCCCGAGCACTCATCTTACCAAGAAGACACACTCCAAGGAGAAGGACTTACACGCCTCACACCTCTTAATCTCTCTATAGGCTGAACTCCAGCATCTCTTGTCAGTGAGCATGTCTGTCGGTCTGTCCCTTATGAGGCTGTTTACATCGGACTGTTACTCCTTCAGGCTCCATTTAGTATGAATAATTAGTTAATTATTTATGTCTGTTGGAGTTTCCTTTTTTTCTTATTTGGCATTTTTGACTTTATTTGATAGTGACAGTACAGAGCTACAGGCGGGAAATGCAGGGAGAGGTGACGGAGAATGTCCTCTCAGGAATGAAGATCAACATTGGTCGTTTGACAAATGCCCAGTAATGAAATGTTAAGTTTAAATGACCTCCTGCAGCCCTAATAACAATGATTTTTGTGCAGAAGAGGATACAGTGTGACATAGTTGACTCATATTCATAGAGGGAGGTCGTGGTAGATGGATGGGTCACCAAAACTTTGGACTTTGACTCAGGAGACACCGTCTTGTTTTTATGTAGTTGGAGGACAGTTTACCTTACCTCAAACTCCCTTTTTCACACTGCTTTCAGTTAGGAACTGCTGTGAGTGGCTAAGGAAGTTATTTAATACTGACACATGGTGGCTTTGATATTTTCGTATGATTTGCAGACAGTTACAGAAATATTACAGAGTATTGCCAGCACTATCAGCACTAAGAGTTATATTTACTCTGGTTAATCCCCAGAGCATGACCAAGCTATGACCAAGTTTAATATGAACTATTTCTTTCTCATTTTCTTTAAAAAAGACCACAAATGAAATTTTATTCACCTCCACTGTGTTGGGAGTAGCAGCAGAATGCTCAGGGGTGGTGTATCTCCTGACTGTACAGAGAGCAAGATGTGGGAAATGTTTTCTCATGCGACCATTTAAAAATGAACACACACATTCACAAAGCTGTGTCTCTCTGACTCAAACAGTATCTCTCATATCTGTGTGTGCTCACAGGTGAATACACGCACACACACAAACGTGCTGAGAGGCTAATGGACATGGGCTCTGGTCTCAACTGGTCCCTGTGGGCTGCATTTTACACAGTAATTGAACAACGTTCGCTGTTGGGTGGAGGTGTAAGGGAGTTTGTGAAAGAAAGGAGGAGAGATGGAGGCAGAGAAAGAGAGAGAGAAGGCGAGGGAATTTATTCATATAGCACATTTTAAAAATGCTTTCCCTAAGGCATAAAGCCAGCCAGCTAATATTACTTATTAGTCCAACAGCAGTCAGCCCAGCTCGGTGTCTGTCTTTCAGCCTTTATTCATTCATCAAGCTCTCATGATTTAAAACTTGTTTATGGTTGTAAAGTTACAAGATGTTGCTTTAAATATGTTCACAAACAGAAAATATGATAAAAGAAGAGAGTAAAAGCTTCAGTGTGGTGTAAAATTTTAATCAAAAGTCTCCAGCTTTGATTTTAAAGAGCAAAGAGCTGCAGCAGACCTGCAGCTAGAAGAGCGAAGCTTTATTCCACTGGCCTTTAGAGACGGGATCAGTAAGACGAGCAAGCAGAAATAAGTCGATTTGGAAATAGTGAAACTGCGACAAGAAGTGGCAGGCAGACAGAATATTATGATCATTTCCATTTTGTCATTACAGTCCACGGTGGCCTTAAAACAGCAACTGCCGTCTCTGCTCCTGTTATTCTGCCAGTTCTAACACTCATATTATCTTGAGATTGCATAGACTATCAAATAGATTTGTTAGGCCTCCTGCTGATTACATCTCTTTCCATTAAAGCATGATCTGCAGAATAATTATGGTGTGCAAATTAGTGCTACTCTTCCTCACCGGTGGGAGAGCACAGAGGTATAGGAGCGATGACTCAAAATCTGCCAGCCGCTGTCAGACCTTCAGAGCCAAAGACTTGTTTCTCTCCCTCTGAATCATCTCTGTCATGTTTACACTCTCCCCTGCGTGTCTTCGCCTTGATACTCTGTGAACAGATTTCAAGACGTGATGTTTGGATATTGGATTGTGTTTTTTCCTGCTGCTGTTTTGGAATCTGTGAGCTCGGGCAAAGTTTTCTCCATCACGTGTGTGGCCGTCTCTCTCTTGACCATTCATCAACACCATTCAGCGCTGGATAAATAAGTGATAGCCAAGGGGTGACAGTGGATGAGAGACAAGACACAGAGTGTGACTCATAGACGGACCTCTGTGGAAATCCTTGATCTCAGAGCAGACATGTTCAGAAAAAAAATCCCACTTCCTTTCATTTTGCAGTAATAATATTTGAAATGATAAGTGTGCGTGTGTAATGTAGTATTGTTTCACATGAATTCACGTAATTACTTTTCAGAAAACAGAGGAATTATATTACAGCAGGTAATAATCCATCTTTTAGAAATCCAGCTACTTCTACTTCGCCCTGCTCATCTCTCATACTTACTATTGCAATGACACAGTGTTCCCATGGGGACAATGAAGACCCTGAAACCCTGGAATTACAGTGAAAATGGATGGTATGAGGAAGCTTCTAAAATTCAAAAGATTGATTTCTGCCCTGGTTGTAAGATTCTCTTTGGCTGCATTGTTTGACACCAGAGCGTCCATTTGTCAAATATCAGCAATGGCGGTAGTTCTACCCTGGCGTCTGATTGGCTACCTTTGGTCATACGCATCATCATCAACAAAAAATATGAAATAACTTCAATGCATGCTTTGCTTTGCCTCTTGCTTTACTGTATGTGTGTATTTTGGAACTAACAATAAAATAAAACTGTGATTAATCCGACTCAGAATCAGCTTCATCAGTTAAATGTGTGTTCACATAAAAATAATGTGACTCCAGTTCAGTTTTTTGTCGCTCTCAGTGTCACACACAGTACAAAGACCAATGATCAGGAAGACGTGATGCAGCAGCTCACCTTCTCTTCTGTCTACAGTCAGGATTTAGAATCTTATTGAACAATGGAAAGATGTTTTGTATCACATAAGTAGGCTCGATCAAAGGAGGATAGCTTTGGACAATTAATGTTTTAAGATTTTCAAAGACGATGAGATCTGTGATCTCTCTGAACTGAGTTAGTGTTACATGACCATTAACCTGGATTATTCTAGTTTCAATCTAAAACAGTAAAACAGCTTTGATTAGAGCAGTGTGCTCATGAAGGACAGCCTTGTTTACCAGCTAAGGTGAACATAAACAGGAGAGTCGAAGCTCAGAACCACCCACACATCATTAAAACCCTTTATTAAAAAAAATATATGTGTATCCACTTTCACTCACTCCACATAAATATCCACATACAACACATTTCACTTCACTGTAAACATGGATTTTCGCATCTGGTGCTAAATGTGTCTCATTGCAGTGTTTCACCCTCCTGAAAGAGGTTTTCATTTACAAATTTACAAATTTACATTTCACAGTGTTGATGTGTAACTTCTACTAGCTAAGCTAAGATTTAGTAGTAATACACACATTGGAGTTAACTACCAGCATGCAACATTATAGCATGTTGAAATATTACAAGTGCCTTTTGTCATTCCTGCATACACAATAATAATATGAAACAGAAATATTACATTATCTGCTAGAGCAGCTTAATTATCAACTTTATCTTTTGTGGCTTGAACAATGTGGCTTGTAAACTCTCCCATCAGAATTTGGGAACAACAGTTGTAATCCAGAACGGAACAGTGCAGGCATGACTGTGATGCTCTTTAGCCCTCTGGCATCCTTTTAATTGCTTTGGCAATCATTGTGATTGCAAGGACTCCAGAGGTTATGAGTAGGATTTGTGGAGGAAGTTCAGAAGATCAGAATGTTTCCACAATGCAATGATCTCCCTTCCATGAATCAGTGGGAATTTGAAGAAGCTCCCTTAATTTTCAGAGATTTTGCTTTGTTTCAGCTGACCCCTATGCTACAGCTCAGTTTCTTGTATCTTGATAATTCAACATGTGTGTCTTTCACAACTAGGACTGTCTCTGCATGAGTGCTCTTTATCTTCACGTAGGGGTTGATCATAAGTCTACATTCACAGGGCTCTGCTTTCACTGGGTGGATTTTTGTATTCTCTCCAGCAACCAATTGATGGATTGATTGATCGGCTCAGGGTTGCGCTGTGGAAGGTCATTCACATTACCCTTTTCTTGCAGACTTTGGAATTATCCTTTGTGCAACATCTGTAGCTCTGTTGGTATTTGAGAAGCATCAGGATGCATGATATGGTCGTGACAGTGGTGAACTGATTAAAGCCCACATCGACTTCTAGGCCCACCCACTTAGCATGAATATGTATGGGATTACTGCGAGGCCAAGGATACTCATTAGCAGACCTAGTAGAAATCTGCAGCTTGTATCTCCTGGTTGTCCCCTAAAGCCAAAATCTCCAAAATGAGTGCAGACAGCTGTCTTTCCTCCTCATGTGGAGCTCTCCACACTGTTGAAGGATTCACCTGCACTGCACTACATGTTGCAAATGAACACATACCCTTATCTCTGCACTCACAGGAAGTTTTCAAAGTCTTGTGGGGAGTATTGTTCTTCTCGGTTGCTTTGCGTACCCCCTCGATCCTCATTAGACATGTGGATTAGTGCATCGACCCTTGTAATCGATAGGAGAGAGCTATTAATCAGACCTGCATTGCAGCAACGGCCCCAAGCTGTACATTCATGAGTGTGTGTGTGTGTTGGCTCTGTGAATGAATGTGGTTATCTGCCTGTCCGGGATGCAAATCCAGTTGCAGAGAAGAGAGGAAATAAATACTCTCCATCTGAGAGCTAGATAAAGAAATGCAGAGACTTTTAAAGGCTTTATGTTGCACCAGCGGATCGAGGAGAAAACCTGGTTAAGCGGGGGGAGAACACGCGAGACAAAGAGAGTTCTGAAGGCTTTTTATAGCAGCGTGTAACATGTGCTTTCAACAGAACAGTAAAAATACCCGCTGAGAGATGGAGAGTGGCAGAGGAGAGTTTTTTTTTTCATCATATCAGAAAACTTTTACTTTTAATTATAAAGCCCCACTCTCAAATTTAGTTGTCTATTTTACAGTATTTGCATGATAGTCTATTAAAGTGAGATGTCTAATACATTTATTTCAACATATAAATTAAATATTTAATGATTTAATGGTCAAAGATAAATAATAAGTAATTTAATATGCTGTTCAGTGTTTCAGCAGTATTTCAAGGAGAGCTCAACGATCTATTGCTGCCTGGAATTTAAACACAAGAAAACTTTAATGATTAGTGCA
Source organism: Nibea coibor (assembly GCA_023373845.1). Classification (NCBI taxonomy): domain Eukaryota; kingdom Metazoa; phylum Chordata; class Actinopteri; family Sciaenidae; genus Nibea; species Nibea coibor. Next base: position 4,182,089 of record CM041717.1, read on the forward strand.
GCCGAGGTTGGTTGAAGTATTTGATTGGATTAAAGTTTTTACCAGATGATGAGCTAAATTAAATGTCAGGGTTTTACGAAACATATTATCGTTCATCTTGGGAAGATGGTTTCATGGCAATTTGTCCAGTAGTTGTTGAATTATTTCAGTCTGACCCAAAGTGGTGGATCAATTGACCAGCATTGCCATCCAGAGATCCATACCAATGAGCTTGCGAGGCAGCTTCAGAATCCATCTTGCAGGGGTTCCATTTATGCAGGCCAGTCAGCATCCTATGAAGAATTACTGGCAGCTACTTGTAGCTCCTTGAACCTGTGATGGTATGTGTAAGAAATGACTCTCAACTGTGGCTGCTAAAATTGTTAGTATAGAAGCTGCTAGCACTGTATGCTAACTGGAGGGAATTTCTTCAATGAAAGAAGCGCAAAGAACAACGCTGAAGGTTTTTATCCGTGCTTTCACTCTTCTCCCATCTGCCTGCGCTAAAAGTTGGGTTTGTTGATCGGATTCCTGGTTGCCTGTGATAGATGGGGATAGACAGATGCCACCTGCATACACCTGCCCTGTAGTTTTTGAAAGCGCTTGCAAACCCTGACTTCCCAGATGGTTCTGTATAACAGATTAACATGCCAATACTGTGGCTAAAAAGATGATTACTGTTAAAACCTTCATCATGAGTAGGCCACAAGCCAAGACTGATTTTTCTGTCACTACGTTCTTGGCAGGAAGCCACCTTAAAAGTTCTAGTCACGAAAGCCACAGTGCCCCCTGGTGACGTGGCCTAACAGATGGTACTGAGTGCTACTGTACAGATGGCTCCATCAGGTTGAGTTGAGTGCCACTAATTTTTCGACGTGATATCACAACACTTAAAATGTGCTCACTCAAACAGGAGAGAAAACCATTAAAGGATTGCCATCATTACTGGATGGCTGACTGATATTATTCAGTGTTAGCGTGCTTATTAAAAAGCAGCCATGCTGATACAGTTACGGCTCTTGACTCCCTCTGACACTGCAGCGCCGGCCTCCAATCCGCTCATATGACAGCCTGTTACAGCACATTACTCCAACGGCAGCTCGCAGGCACGTGGGTGTTCAACAGTTTGCTTTCAGTTTGCTGACTGAGCTCACAAGCAGCCCACGTCTTTCTTCACATCACCCTGATGAGATCTCCTGCACAGGTTGGCGTGGATACATCTACAGTCTTGTCAGCCAGCAGATGCAGATGCGTTCGACCATATGGGGACAGCGCGGCATCCAAACACACTGTAGACCTTGATGCTCAGCTCAGATGCGTGTGCAGGGACAACCAAACGCCTCTGACAGGGATCAACCTGATTTTCAACACCTTGGATATATAAAGGTCATTTCTCTTCATTCCGCAAAGACTCTCAGTGATGACTCACATGCTGAGATTAGTGTTGGGTATGTTTGAATGGTGAATACCATTATGGAATGTCTTAATGGTTATATATTGCATTCTAGGTAATGATAATCTGAAATTGTTTCCTCATAATGTGTATCATTTTTCAATTTAGCTTGGATTGTATGTTTTCATAAACAGATGATGTCCAAGATGTATAATCAGTACAAACTACACAGTGTTCCATTATAATCTACATCAGTCTGCAGCAGCTTTTTACAAATAATAGATGTTATTTTTTTAGAAAAATATGAGTCTCTAACAACGTACGTGAAACCTTAAACATAATACTGCCCTCAGGTGCAGTCTTCACATATTCAGCGGGAAATCTGGATACAAACAGTGTTTGCGTTTTGTCTGTTTGAACTAGTTTGCTTCATGAAATAAACTTTATTAAGTGTATCACTGTTTTGCTGCATTGCTTCTGCACTTTAGCTTTGCAGGTCAGCAAACCTCGAAATGAAAATATACCTTAGTCATCTAAAAAGGAGGATGAGCTGTCTTCTTCCTGCTGCGTGCAGCTGGAAGATGCAACAAATGTTGTTAAACATTTTTCAGATTTTCTAACAGAATGTCGGGCCGCCTGCCGTCTCGTGCTGCTTTGTGGGTTGTGATCACAAGCAGCGTTGCTGTTTGATTTGTGCCTGAAATATTCCAAGTATTTTTCCATCAGAATGTGATCCCCGCTGTCAGTACCGCCCCATTTTTTTTGCTAACGTTTTCCCATTTCTACCCTATGCTTGGAAATGAGGCGAGGTGTGGCGTAACTGTACCCTTCCATGGTGGATGTAGCAGTGGGGTTTTTTGTATGCATAGGTGTAACCGTGCATATTTGTACCTACATCTACCCACATGGATATTAGACTTATAATCTGTGCCTCTGTGTGCATGTGCATGTATCTGAAGGCTTATATCTTAATATGTGTGTGTGCTCCTGCTTCTGCATATGCCTGTCTAGGTGTTTGTGTGTGTGTGTGTGTGTGTGTGTGTGTGTGCTTATCTTATTGAACTCTGTGATGGGTACATGGTGAAGCGCCGGTGTCTGGGAGGGCGAAGCACGAGAAGGAAGAGGATTGATTCTGAGCTTTAAATAACGCACTCTCCTCTCCTCCAGCTGAGACCACCAGACACATATCTGCCCCACACGTCATTCAACTCACCCTCACACTCGTGCACAGTACACTGTGTGGATCTATGCATGTCTGTGTGTGTGCATAACCTTGGCAGAGAAAGATCCAACAAGAACAAAGTAAATTATCTCTTGTACTTGGCTCGGGCAATCGAATTAATAATTTGTGCTGATAAACGGCAGTGTTTCTTCCTCAAAGTGACTCATTTGTTCTTTTTATAGGTTAAAGCAGCACTTAGAAATGCCCCTTTCTGCACAAGGGAATGGTTCACTCTGTCTCTTGGTAGCTTTCTGCTTGACATGCTTTGTGAGCGGCTGTGTGAGAATACACACGTGACAGGCTACTATGTGGAAACACATATTAAGCCTGGGGATGGTGTGTGGCTCAGGAAGTGGAGCGAGTGGTCCAATGATCCCCCTGTCCACACGCTGAAGAGTCCTTGGGCAAGACACTGATGGTCCAGTTCCAAAACACTCCAAATTTAGCTTCTCTGATCAAACTCTGTAATGTTTCAAATCCTTTCTAACTGCGAGGACTGTGTCCTTATTAACAAAGTGAAATCCTTTTTACAAGAGAGTACGGGTGCGGGGTTACTTGAAAAGAATTGGTTTGACATGTCTGACTTTGTCTTAAGGCAACGGCTCACACTTTCACAGTCCCTCTTTGAAGACATTGCAGTGCTGTGCTCAGTTTTACACATGCAAAGTATCTTTGCAAAGAATGAAAAAAGACTCATAGCCACACACCTGACCAAAACTAGTAGATCATTTTTGATATTTTGACATTAACTTCTTGATCAATGCCAGCTTCTACAAGAGCCTAACAAAAAAGTAAAAAGTCTGCATACAAGTGTTGTGGAGGACTCCTGCGTAAAGTTATATCAAGCTTTTTGTCACACAAGAGGGAGCTGTGTGAAGTCTGATAAACGTTCTGATGTTCTGATATAGATGCTATGGTATGTGTCAATTATGTCTGCTGCAGGCTTGTCCAACATCAAATAAACACAAACACACACATTTATCGGACAACCAAAGAAAATGCACAGGGCCTGACTTTAATCCAGAGATAGCCGAGAAACTGAGACAACAACCCTGTCATGGCTATTCCCTCCAAATTATCTACAGACAGCTCCGGGAAGAAGAGGGAAGCAGCAAAAATTACAAGCTTGCACGACTGTTTGGGAGCTCAGCTGCTCTCTCCCCTCTTCTATATATCTGCACTATATTTGCATGTTATCTGGCCTTTCCATTTTCCATGGCTGAATAGCTGATGCGTTGCAGCCAGCATATCTATTAGTGAGCTGCTGGTGGCTCTCTCCCTTCTCCTCCTCTGACTCAGAGACCATTTAGCTGCTCTGCAACTCTGCCATTACTTCCCCTAAGCCGGCACTACAGAAGCTCTGCAACCCATTTGTGCTATCTCGAAAATACCCCCCTTCCTCCTCCCTCCCTCTCTTCCTCCCCTCTAGCCTCTCGTTGTTTACAGGAAAACACATCGACTAATTTGTATCTAGTTACTGAACACGAGGAACATGTTTGAAAATGTGCTGATTCCTTCATTTCACAAGAAATTATTTTATGTTATCCTTCTGTGTCGTTGCTTCTGATTCACAGAGAGTGAGAAAATGAATTTTGTACACCGAAGTGATGTTTTCCTCACATGCTCTTGGGTAGTGATGCATGTCAAATCTGAACAGCAGTTCCGATTTGATATTTCATATGTGCACCTGAACATTCAGAGAACAGACAACAAAACGGCACTTGCTTCTCAAACAATGATGAAGTTGGTAAAAACTCTGTCATGTAGTGCTGGCACAGTTTTATTTGCCAGTCTGTTATCAGCGCTGGGAGACTGGGCTGCAGTAGAAGTACACTTGCAGAGACCTTCCTGTTTGTCTCTGGTATTAACTGTACTCTGGTGACCGTTCAGTGCTGCACCATGAGACAATGAAACAAAGCTTATTGTTGTCAAATGACAATTCATTTGTTCACCCATCTGTCCACTGATCGATACCTCCATCTACTATCCAGCTGCTTAGGCTTGCCCCACAGCAGTGTCTAGCGCCACTTCCTTTAAGTGCTTCTCGGATTTGCCCAGTGTGTTGTTTGTTCTGGTAACACTTCCACAGGTCAGCTTGCTCCTGCCAGTGTGGGGTAGTAGTGACTTGACACTGAGGTTCTGCAGAATGTATTACCTTTTCATTGCTGTGATGCACCACAGTCTGATGCATGTCACCGCCGGTCAGTATTTGGATGTATGTTGCCAAAGAATGAAGCCTGCTGACTTTAATGACCATAGCATAGCTTAGCATAGCTCCAACACAAAGCTGACATTTTGAGTCCTAATTGTGAAGGAAATCTGGTGAGAGATGGCTCACTTGTAATTTGTAGAATTTCTCAGTAGTATTTGACGCTCGACTGAGGAGAATGGATGTCAGCATTACAAATGAAGATAACAGCCCCATTCTGAAGGGTTTCTCCTGACACAGATCTAGACCCATGACAGCTACTAGTATTCAGATGAGGCTATAACTTACCCAGCCAAATACGTGCGAGGCTTAAGTTGGATATTGGTTCCAAACTATGTTGGATCACACTCATGGTTGCTTACAGTGTAATCTACAAGGCACACTGTCTGTCTGTTTGTCTGAAACAAAATCACATGTGGGCAGGTGGGTCAGGCTGGTCAGACAAACTGTCAAACAGTTGACTGACTTCAGCTTACTGTTTTAGAAGAGGCACAGGCGGTGACCTCTGGCTTTATACCATTTTGCCGTTAGGGTACAGTAGGAAATGTCATTGCTGCGCAGACTCGGCTGTACTTGGTGCTTCTGCTAATTTTAGCCCATTTAGGGTGTCCAGTAAAATACTGTCCACGTGTGAATGACTGTGTCATCCATTTTCAGGCTGGTATGCTGCAGCACCATGGGGGCAAAGTGTCTCCACACTGATGGGTACTTAACATCTGGTCATTTGCAGTGTTATGCATGAATTTACTTTATGTCAACGCAGCATTTTTTTTTTACTGCTTGCCCTGTTGTGTAGGTTGTTGAATTTGCATACAGCTTATCTTCCTCACTAAGGCTCTGCAGAGGAGACATTAAGGAATAGGAAAGGGGATGTGTCACTACTTGAACTGTCCCCAGTTTAGGAATTTAATGTGCTGTTGTGTCGTGGGTTTGAAGCCAAAGGAAGAGAAAGAAAAAGTGAAGAGTGAGGAAGCACATGAGGTGGATCTTATTGTGCTGGCAGTTACAGATCTGGTAGGCAGATTCCTGTAATGTTCTCCATTTTGTTTCTTTTATTTCTGTTGTTGCTGTTGTTGTTGACTTCTGCTTTCTCTTCCTCTGCCTAACACTGATCTCCGTTATTTCTTCATTTGTTGTGTCCAAAAACAAAGGCAGCTATACAACCACGTCTAGATTGAAAACTTTGTGACAAAGATGCTGAAAACTCTCACAGCACACATCCTTTCATGTACTATGTGTTGTATGAAGGATAGGCGAGAAGGTCAACACCACTCATGTCTTAAAATTACATATAAATGAGTTATTTTAGCTTAGCATAAAACAAATGGGACATATTGTGTAAAATAACAGGCTTTCGAGGTTCTGAGGCAGGATAGGGTTGAAGGACAGAGGGTGTCACTCCCTGTACAGATTGTAAAGCCCTCTGAGGCAAATGTATTTTGTGACTTTGGGCTATACAAATAAAATTTGATTTGATTTGATTTGATAGATATTTCCCCCACAATTTGTTATGCTAAGCTATGCTAATTGCCCGATGGCTCCAGTTACAAAATAACCATACAAACATACAAGTCGTATCGTTCTCACCTCAGTCTTGACAAGAAATATGTACCATTATGTGAAATATGATGTTTTAATGATTCATTTAAAATAAAACATTGTGTGTTCTGTATCATTTAGGCCACAACACACTCATCTGTATACATGATCCAACCAACATTTTCATGTACTTGTAGTCTCAGGCTGTTCAGGCTCAGCCTTTTTTTTTTAAGCGAGGAAATGTGTGAAACTGTGCATATCATTACTATTATGATTTGATATTTCATGATAATATTTTGTTTTGTTTTATAGTTTTCATGTTCTATTCTGCTTTTTCTGCTGTACTTTCTATACGCCATGTATTTTGAGTCAGGTGTTGAACTTAACTTGAACGAAAATCAGTGAATCAATAAAACAAACAAAACTTTGGGAGACTCTGACAGAACATAGTCAATAAAGAAAACTTTTTTTTGAGTTTGTTGTGAAACTTGACTGACCTGCACACAGACCTGACCATTCACACCATCCAACACCTTTGGGATGAGCTGAGGCTCAAACTGTGAGCCAGACTTGATCATCCAACATCAATGTTGAACCTCTCTAACACTTGGAGCAAATCCCTTCAGCCAGGTTCTAAACCTGAAACTAGAAGGATTAACAATTATGTATAAATGTAATCAGTGTATTCAAATACTTTTGGCTATGTCATGTTGTTTTTCGTAAAAAAAAAAAAAAAAAAAACGGTAATGAGACTTTTGTTTTCTGTTGTGACAGTCTGACAGTACCTTGTGTTCTCTCACCTGGGACAGGTATTTGGATCAAGCCCAGCCGAACATCCAGGATGAGGGAGAAGAGGGCTGACTTTGTGGCAGGCTGCCTGGGAGGAAGAGTAATCGCAGCTGGTGGTCTAGGTCAGCACATCCATTCTTTCCCCATCTTTCTCAATTGTTCTTTTCAGTGCATTGATTGCAGTGCTTGTGCTTTGATCCAAGAAGGAAGGAAAGAGAGGAGAGACAGAACATCACCCTGTGACTGATTTCCAATGTTGCAGCACATTCTGTTAATGGACATACCTCACACTGGCCTGACCTCTGCAGGCAGAGGGTATTTTCTCACTTTAGAAAAGTCCGTCATGACAAAACTGATTCATATGTTAAACCAGCCTTTGATATGATATTAATATGAGTAACATATCATTGTGTTAGGTATTTTCCGAATCATCATGTCTCAGTGACAATGACAGTATGAAGAATGGACATTGTATGCGTGATGTCACCCACAGGCTTCAGAAGAGCTGTTTGATTACAGATTATGAACTGTGGTACGTGACTTTGCTGTAGTGGAAATTCACTCAAAATATTCCAAAATTTCAAATTAAAATAAACTATGAGATCACTGGAATATAGCACATTCATTTATGATTATAATGTCATTTTTAAGTTTAAGTTATAAACTTAAAAATGACAGTAAAACACCATAATCAATGCTCTAAATGGGAAATATGAGGAAGAAAAAATCAGACATACCCTTTTTTCACCAAATTACTTCTGACTTGATTCAACAATAGTCAAAACTAAATAATCTTAGTAGGAATAAAGTTGATGCTTCTTAAACCACGTACACAATTTATGTAATGTACTGAACCTACACAACATACGTAACGTGATGTTTTGCTGAATATAAACAAGTATCTTTGGTTAGACTAAACTTAACCAAACTGCAACCATTTCACAAACACGTGTTTATTATTATCACCAAGACGTCCAAAACTCAGTTAATTCAATGAATCTGTAGTGGCATTAAATAGCACATGAAAAGCTTAGAAGGTGTAGACATGACAAGTGAAATGTGTGGTATTTATACAGCATTCCATCATATTACATTGTTGTTAACTACCGTTACTATTACAAGGCAATCAGAATATTTAATTGAAATATTGCCCTGATACAGTTGGCTTCATCACCATTAGCTGAAGTTGCTGGTGCTGACTTCACTGCAACAGCGAATCAAACACCATAAATGATTAATCACAAACACCACACACACACCATACACACGCTCACACAGCAAAGCACAAGCAAATTAATTTTCCACTAACTTTCCATTTTCTCCTTGACTGAGCTGCTTTTGTTAAAGTAAATATAGTGTGAAGAGAGATTGAGCAATGCTACAAATTAATCTGCGGTCAGCTTTTATTCTCAACAACTTGCTTGTTAAGCAGATATTGACTCTCCTTTCTGTACACCTGTGTGCATCAGCAAGATTACACACACACACACATATGTGCACACACAAAGTGGTTATACTATAAAATCTATTGACAGATTTTTAAAAAATCCTACAAGATTGTCTCTCTGTACGTGCACATAAACAACACAGCCCATGCTGGATGAACAATTCTTTTATTATCTCAAAATATGAGATAATTTCTGAAATTATTATCAGCTAAATTATGAATGTGATGTTTTATAGCACAGAAGAGTTATCTGTTTTTACATATGTAGGGGAGCTGTTTAACCTCTTCAATAAAGTCCTAAAAATCTAACAAGCTATGTATTGATTGTTTTCAGATTGTTCTTTTTTTTTACATTCCCATGTAGGCCTAAAATACTAGCACTTTTTCCTCTGTCCACAGCTCAGGGTAACAGTCATAATATGTCCTGACAATTGTTGGGAATGTGTGTGTGAAAGAGACAGAAACATCAATCTTGCCCTGCTGAAGAAGACAGAAATTCATCGGGTAGCGTGTACACAAAAGAAAGAAAGGACTGAGTGAGAAAGAAGAAGGAGATGGATGTGTGTGTGTTTGTCTGTTTGCTAACATGAAAATGAAAGAGTGGTGGAGAGTGAGGGGAAAGGATGTAGATATGTTATGTGAGCATTGAATCCAGGGGATATTTTGGGTTTATGAGTCATGGCTGGTTTATGGCACACTCCCATTCTCTGCCTTTAGACTTGGGAAATAAAGGAAGACAACAACAACACACACACTATCGCTTTCCATAATTGCACTTACAAGTGGTCCAGATTATATTCCTGGAAGGTGTTCCACAAAGATGAATATTAGCCCCCCTATTATTGTCTCTATACATAAATAATTGTCTGATATATACAGTAGCCTTATATAATTGGTCATGGTGTTCAGCTCTATTATTCTCTTCCTGGTCATCACGCAGGTGCACTGGCGATATTTATGCACATGGTTGTATATACTGTATGTCATTTGTTCTCAGGATTCTCCTGCAAGAGATCCTTAATCTCAGTGAGACTTCCTGAATAAATAAGGATTCACAGAAAGGACCCTGCACCCTCTTCTTCCTAGAATGAAGGAGAAACTATGGTGGCTGCAAACCATGCAGAACCCCAAGAGGTCCTCTTTAGAGCCAGTTTTACAAACAAGACAGTTCAACATGGCTGAAAAAGGACCTGCAGGATCCGTAGATATAAAAGACTTCTTCTAACAAAAATATAACCAACCTTATTTTCAGTCGCTTACATACTAATGAAAACATAGTTGTGAATATTATGTTCTATTTCTTCAATGATCTCTTAATAGAGCCCCCTAAATCTGACACACGGGACTTATACTAATCGTGAAACAATTATGTAAGAGCTAAAAGAGACAAGAGTTGAAAATAGATTCATTTTAATTAAAAAGGCTTCATGAAATTAAAAACCTAAAAAACAAATGATTCACTGCTCCTGACCGCTTCCTGCATGGTGAAGTTTTGTCACAGTCATCCAAGGTTCCTCTTATGAACGTGTTCTGCCTTCTGCTGAGCACATGTAAAAACAACTGTAGTTTGAAGGAGCATGGATAAAAACAGAGTGCTCCCACTTGGCCTGCTGCAACTTACCTTACTGAATTACCTCATGGCTGAAAAATTCTGGGCTACTTTAGCAATATGATGGCTGACTTTATATCCCTCTGTAGATATAATGGGCTTATTCTGTGGTAATGAAAATGCAACAATTATGATTTTCAGATATGCACTAACAAAAACATAGTCATGAATATTGAATTCCATTTATGCTAATAGATTCTCCTAAATTTTAATCTAGCTAGCATAGCTGTGAGTTGGTGGTTGCCACAATTCAATGACATGCTACGTACATTAACTGTGTTTTAATTTCTGTTCTTAACATCTGTCCATTTGTGATTTTGTTGAAGTTTCACATTAAAACTGTGATACTTGTGGCAATACAAATTCAAATGTGCCCTGTAGAAGTCCAGCACTAGGTCTGTTTTCATTATTGATGAATGTATCAATCAATTTCTCAATTTATTGATTAGTTTTTCGTAGAGCTGTGACGATATGGATTTTTCTTACCACGGTGAAAAGGGAACATACCTCTGTGATTATGCAGTTTACAAAAGCATGGATTAATCGTTGCAGCTCCAGGGAGCAGCAGATGAAGACACTTTGTTTTTCTTCAGTGCTCGTCAGTGCTTGAGCGTTTTCATGTAAAAATGCATTAAAACCCTTAAAAGATCTCAAGCACACGAAGGAGCCACTTGTGTGTGCTTCCTCAAGAGAGACAATAATAAGTGACAGTCTTCATCCCGCCCACCTACGCTCCCTGTATCAGTCCATCTCTTCTTCAATGCCTCTTTATTTTTGCACCTGACACATTCGTGATGAACGCTCGTCAACTTTGATGTCTGCGTGTAAATTGTAATTAGACACAAACTCATCAGAGGAGACCAACTTGAGATGCAATTACGTGCTCAGCCATATCATTTTATTATCAGATTATTTGTCACAAGCATACACACACTCACACAGACACACGCGTGCACAGAACACGCGCATATATATTATGTCATACACACACACACGGCTGCTCACATGCTGTGCACATTTTTTCCTAAACTTTCCTCCTTTGTTTTCTTCATCTCTGCCTCTCACCCTTTTTAACTTCATCATCTCTGACAATATTTATTTCTGCATGAAGCATTTTAGGTCCATTACACTGGATAGCATAATTAATAAAGCCCTATAGGCCAGAAATAACACACTGACAAGACATAAATTTATATCAGCTTAATGTAGTTTAAACCAAAAAAATCGCATTATGATGCAGGCTCTGTACCTGCATCTAAGTTCTCAGTCATTCCATCATTCTGTGTTAATGGAAAAAGATGTCACACCATTCACCATGCTATGATCCACCAATAGCATAACAGTATGACAGGCTCAGGATATACAAAAGGCCATAATTAATAGTCTATTTAGAGTTAAAAAGATGTTCAATATATAAAAGTAATTCTTACGGACTGGACTTTCAATCAAGGCAGTCTTCATTCTGAATTAACTAATATATTCACTGACGTACACAATAAAGATAACTTGAAAGTCTTTGTCGATTCAACCCCATTGTAACATCACCACATTTCGAGGGGTTGGTGAAGGGGTTGGTAATTAGAGAATGCTGAAGAATGGATATCTGATGAGCTCCGCTGCACAGTGGATATGATGAACCAGATGTGAAAGAGGTAGAGGAGGGTCGCAGAGATTTTGCACAGAAATGGCAGCTGACAGCAGCAACGTAGAAGAAAGAAAAAGCAAAGTTTGACAGGATGGATTGATGGTGATCCTGGCAGGATCTGGTTGGTTTAACTGAGAGAAAACCTAGACACAATCAGTCAACTGCTGCAGTGTCATGGGAGAAAACAATCATACTGAACTTTTAGAAGCATATATTGATGATAGTTAAGGTAAATTATGACCCAATCAGCTCACAAACATATTTAAACAATCCAGTAACACTGAAGAACATAGTCTGCACAGCTGTCCAGTAACAAGCTGTTCTCAGTCTGTGTTCTTGTGCAAGGATGTGCTCAGTCACAGTTAAGTACTGTTCCAGAACAAGTCCAGACAGTTTAATTGGGGACACTAATGGGAGATGTCCTGTGTGGACTCATCCACCTGCAGCGATGACCCAGACTCAAAGCTGTTTTTGCGTTTCTGAATTCAATTTTGGTATTTTGTCAGGAGAGAAAGTAACCATTTTGTTTGGGCCAAACCGTGTAACTTTTACTTTACTGTCAGTATCTATATAATTAAGTCTTTCAGGATCTTTGCCTGTTTTTTGTTTTTTTTTGTCTGTATATTTGAAGCACATTGAGTTGACACCTCGTCATATGAAGTGTGTCATATGAAGTATATGTATAAATCTGACTCAACAAACATTAATCACAGAGACCTGGAAGGAGTGAGCAAGAAGGTCAAGGATGAATGCTGTGTGTTGTCTGCTAGAAGATGATAAGTGTTGAAAAGTGTCCATGTGATGACACAGCTCCGATCAAATATTACCACAAACTCCGCTGTGGGTTTTGTTGTGGCTTGTTTGACCTAACACGCCGTGCTATTGTCTCGCTCTCAGAAAAAGGAAGCAGCAGGAGGTCAGAGAGGGGTGAGCAGAGGAGAGAGAAAATAAACAACTGACAGCTTGAGAAGAGGGAACGACAGAATGAAAGACAGATGAAAACTGTCAAGGGTAAAATTAAGAAAACAGCAGATGCAAAAGAGACAGAGTGCAACAGATGTTAAATGAGTCAAGCTTCTAGGAATGGGAGTTACTATCCTCACTCCCAACTCCCTCCCTTGCTTACCTTTCCTTGTGAATTGCCCAGCTACCTGTTTGGAGTTTGCATGTTCTCCCTGAGTCTGTGTGGGTTCTCTGTGGGTACTCCAGTTTCCTCAGTCCAAAGACATGCAGGCTAATTGGTGACTCAGTTGCCCATTGGTGTGAACGTGACAAACTGGTGATTTGCCCAGAGTGTATACTCACCTCTTGCCCAATGTCAGCTGGGATAGGCTCCAGCACCACCGTGACCCTGATGAGGATAAGCAGTTATGGAAGATGGATGGATGTTGGGCGAGAGTAAAATATTGCAGTCTACCACAAGTGAAAAAGCTTTCTAATCCAGTTCAACAGTTCAGTTCTACCTTTTCCCAACATTTCCTCCAAATTTAGCTGTCTCTTGGCGTTTTGTAGGGATGGCAACGTTGGTGTTTTGTAGGGATGGACTTTGGTCCAGACTGAAATTGTCAAGTGTTTTCCTTCTTTTGCTGAAGCTTGTCCCACACTTGAAGGGTAGTACCAATACCGAACTTTAAAGCTGGACTCCACTCAACAATCAGGCCTTTGTTCCTTTTTTTCCCTTTTATTTTTCCTTCAAACTGTGCCCAGACATTTACAACTGTTGTTGTTAGTAGTAGCAGTTGCAGTAGCAGTAGTAGGTGAAAAACCTTAAAAGACAAGCATTAAATACATGCATAAGTTGACAATGCTTAATTGTTTCATTGTAAATACATCTATAAATATACACGTATATATAAAAAATATACTTAATTTAATCACAGGTTTGTATAATGAATTAAGTAGCCTACTAGACCACTTCATTAATTATTTAGCAGCAACCAGCAAAATATGTTAACAAACTATCCCCTCTGTACAAGTAACATGTGCTGTACACAAATATAAAGAGTTTAAACCCACATTTAACCCTCTCAGTGATAAAGCACGGTAGTATGGAGACAAACCACAAACCGTCGCTAAATTTACCAGCCACCATTCACACAGAACACCGCGTGGATATTTGCAAACAGGCCGCAACAAACGCAAACAACTTCCCCACGTCTCAATGCCTCGTCAGCGCAACACGTTCATGAGGTTTAATAACGCAAACGCGACGCTTACCGGCTGTCCGTTCAGGTCTTTGTTTTGGTAATAGCTTCAGCAGGTTTGTATTTCGCGTTAAAGCCGTAACTGTTGCCGCCTCAGTCCTCATTCACATCCAGGAATCAGGAAGTGGATTGTTTCCGCTTGACTGATCAAAGGTGAGTACTTTACTCACTCACGCTGCGCATCAGCTGACGAAGGGGGCGTTCGCCGCGACAGAAATATCTCAAGTATTAAATGAATTTTCATGGGTTGCACACACATTCATGGTTCCCAAGAAGAATGTATCTGACTCACTCTGGTTTCCTCAGCATGAGGAAAAGTTAGAGTATCATCATCACAGTGGAAACCAATGGTGATTTTGATGTTCCGCAAAGCCACAGTTCACTTGAAGTTTATCTCACTCACCTCCAGCTCACTCTGCACAGATTATTCTGCTTATGTCTTTCCATCCAACATGACATCCAAACATAGATATTTTCAACTTACACTTTCCACATAAAATTATTTATAAATTAATGAGTTTCATATTTGTGGAGCTTTGCGTCAGATCGAAACATCGTCCCATGTGTTAAAAATATAAAAACTTAACATACAGTATGACCGTGGAAGTAGCTAAAGTGTGGCGTTTCTAGTCTTTTTCAGTAATCTTAAGGTCTATCCAGCTTTAACTTTTCACTGATGAAAGCAGGTCTCTAATAGATCTTGAGAGCCAGCTGTTTCACTTCATAGCAGGTGAGTTGCATTAGCTCAAAGGGATGAAATGATGATACCAGTCTTCAAAGACACATTGTGAATAATGCTATATCGGGAAATAGAAACTTTAAAGAATGCCAAGTCTTAAAGTCATACTCCTGTGATTTAATACTGTACTTAAAAAAATGTGTCTTTGAAGAAATTGATGCAGCAGTCATTGAGTTATCCTGATTCATCCATCCACCATCGGTTTTATGTGGGCGCCTGTGGCTCAAGGGGGTTGACTCCGTTGATCAGTGGCTGCACCTTCTGTGAATGGTTAACTCCCAAGAACTGATGAGCACTTAGCACCTTGCATGGCAGCCAATGCCATCAGTGTATGAATGTGTGTGTGGATGAGCTGTAGTGTAAAAGCGCCTTGAGTAGTCAGAGAGAAAGGTGCAGCATGCACACTACATCCATCCATAAATACATTTGGTACAGTAAAGCATGACTCTACTTTTCTGTCTGCACAAAACTTCTTTTAAGCATCAATTTTGTTATTGCTAACACTCTGCAAGTAAGTCTGTGAGAGGCATCCTTGGAAATGAAGGAAATTAGTAGAACTGAAATGAAAGAATCCTAATAATATATCAATAAAATTAGCTCTTGAACACTCTGATCAGCACGGACTGATGAGATGAAACTGTGTTGAAGTTATCCACAAAATGTCAGCATGAAGCACGAAGAATAAATCAAAGAAAAAAGGTTCAATCACTGCACTGCATGTTTTGTAGATTCAGTACCCAGTGTGTGACTGGCAAATAGTACGGAGGTGAGAACAGGAAAAGAGCTGGAGAGAAGAAGAACAATGGAGCGCTGGTTGAGAGTTGGAGGGCTGACAGAATCAGAAGAAAGGAAGACAATCTGAGGCATTAAAGAGCAAAAAGTGAAGCAAAAATGAGAACCACAGGGGAGGTGAGAGGGAGGGGTGGAGGAAGAGGTGAACGGAGGAGGAGTGCTTCAGAGTGGTACAGCAGAAGAAAGTTTTTTTTTTTTAAATAAAGAAACAAAAAAGAACTTAATTGCGGAGATAACAGCCAGTGTAGATGGAGGAAAGAGGAGAGGAATGGAGGTCAAAAGGAGAGAGGGAGCAGAAATGACATGACGCCTGTTGGGCGTGAATCAAAGCGAAGATGGAAAGCCTTTGAGCACCAAGAGCAGCATGGAGTGTGTTTCTGTGCTCTGTGTGCATGTGTGCATGCAGTTGCGGGTGTTAGTGTGTATGTGTGTCTTCATAAAAAATGATAAAGGAGCCGAGGCCTGAGCGGCTTTGAAAAGGCCGACTCGACACTGTCACTTTGTTCTTCCAACAAAATGATGATAATAGTCCTCCTTAGACAGACAGACAGACAGACGTAGACACACACACACACACACACAACACTCACCATTCCATATAATTTAGGGACTTGCTGTGATGTGGGTCTCCATGGAAACAGCAACAACTTAGTGCTGGCTGATGTATTATGACAGTGAGCGTTGCACCTGAGGTGAAAGGGAGGGAGAGTTGGGGGAGGGAAAGAGAAACAGAGGGATAAAAAAAGAAGATGGAGATCAGCGCAGACCTTAAAGGAGAGGAGTCCTCACTGAGGCACCACACGCTGCAGGTAAAATTAAATATGAAGGCGTAAATAAACCTGCTGGCTTTGTACTTCAGAGTCACTGTCATTGTGTGGAGAAGCTTTTCCTGGAGCACAAATCCAGTAACGTACATAAAATTAATGTCCCGCAACATTTGTATATAAATTCATCTGTTTTATTTTAAGTTATGCATTGTAATTCAACCTACAGAGTTAAGTGAAATCTTTTACATACATTATTATTAGCCAAAGAGCAGGCAGTTGACAGTAACAGGTCTGTTCACTGTGATAAGACTAGAAAGTATAAAAGAAAAGAGAACATAGTTTTACACCTGTAAACTACTCCTGTGATTATTCTGTAAAGATTCAAATCCTGCAAAGCTTTAAATATTTCAACTGCAAAACTTATTAGAACATTATTATATATTTTACCACACAAAGTAGCTTACTGTAGCAAATGGATGAGTAGATGCTAACAGCTGTATTTATTTTAACACCCAGCAGACATAAAGCAACATTAACATCATTATCACTGTTACTGTTACTGTTACTGTTCTCAACACTGTGGGGACCAGGGTTGAAGAGACCTACTGTATTGCTGCCATCCTAGACATAATAGATAGCTTGCCTTTGGCGGTCCAGTCTGTGTAAACAGACATCTGTGTCTCCAGACTAGAATATGCTGACAATGACACCTGCACGGGTAAAAACTTTCTCTTTGTCTCATTTGGGGCATAGAGTATTTGTGGTGTAATCTTTTGCTTAAGCATGAATTCGGCAGAATGTGAGACCCAGGCACTTCTGATGTACTTTGAGAGCATCAATAAATAATACAGCATAAGACATGAGAGGCTCCTGAACATTTTCTTCCTTCCTGACCTCACATTGACCTTTGACTTCAGCAATTTCTCCACAACATAAACAAAGGTATTTATTGAACAAAATATGGATTAATTAACCAACAGGAGGTGCTAAAAGGGAAACAAAAGGTGAGTTAATGCTGTTCAAAAAAACAAACAGATATAGCAAAAAGAGAGCTCTCTATAAACTAGAGCCTATACTACTTGAATGAAGACAAAACAAGAATAGAAAACCTAACTGTCTAATCGAATTTCTAATAAGAAAAAGCACATCAAGAGCACCCCTAAAACTAGTGATAAAAATCTTCTCTAAATATGTGTGTAAATCAGTGAAATTTAAACTAAGCCCAGTCCCTAAACCACCACAAAATAGTTAATACACTAACACACAAACAAGCCTCCCCGATAGTTGGTTGGACGGTTCTGGTTCAAATAACATTGCTCTCACAAGATCTCTCTTTTTCTCTCTCTGATTGGTGGGTCACGTCTGGATTTACATGGTAAAGAAAACACTACAAACAGAGACATACAGTACAGTACCGGGGGCAAGACACAGTGGCCGTAACAATCACCATTTGTACTTTGTAGAGACAAAAACAGACCTGAAGTGGGAGTGAGTATCAGACTGATATTCCAGGTGTCCAGAAACATAACTCCTGAAGGAAATGTTCCTGATGTGTGGTGTTGGACAGTCAGTGCTTACATGCACCGAAGCAGCACCCTGACTGTTTTTGACCTGAATGGAACGGAACCTAAATTAGTATTATCACCTGTGTTCACCTATTTCATGTCAAAATGGCTGCTTCTATAGTTCTGTAGCCTTCACTCTTGCTGATATCACACATCACAGTCTTCAGGGAGCTTTATCAAATGTCCTCAAGTGATATCATTTGAGTGACTTAGTGCAGAAAGCTACAAAATATAGGGGTTTAAGTAAAAAATACACAAGTGTGCTTGTCAGACTCCATAGCTTGACTATAGCTTGAGGAATTAGCCACCCGTAGCATGACACCTAACTTTCCAACTGAATGATCGGCAGTTCAGGTGGAAACTGGGTCATGTAAAGAAGGACGTGTGGATTAAATAAAGACATCATTTTTGATTCTGTTACCTCAATTTCAATTACTTATTTAATTGATTTAATTGTCAACAATGTAATACGGCTGCTAAATCAGTCGACGACACTTCAAACAGCAGGATGAGTTCATCCAAATGTTGCACATTTTAAAGGGACTAATGGTTTAAATCATTAATGGTACACAACCAACACCACATGGGCTTGTTGAAAAAAGTCTTGTACTAACATTCATAGGCTTCAGGGCTGAGATGTTCTCCTGACAGCACAGCATCAGTACATCACCTTGTAATCCTGGCTGTCAGATGTCAGTCAACCACTGCCATGATCTCTGCTCACGCAAAGGTTCAAAGCTGTATCCTCAGATAGGTCTAAAAATACTTTTATCCTCTTTTAAAAATATTTTTACTCAAAATGTAACCATTGCAGGGTCAAGTGAGTAGAATTTGAATTTTAGCTTCACTTCCACATAAAGGTATTGATTAAAGAGGCTTTATACTCTGAATAAATCTGACAGTTCAGATATCTTGTATCTGCTGTTTATTTGAATAAAAAACAGATACAGGTTTTACCACATCCTGTGCTCTAATAACAGCACTTCTAAGAAAGGACTAATTATGGTATTGATACTATTTTAGTGTGTTTATGACAACAGGGTGAGATGGAGTCGTGGGGATTCTTCAACACATTGCTGTAGGAGGTGTTATCTTAGATTTTCTGTTTTTACATGAGCGTGTACAGTACATTTGCTCTCAGTGCTTGTGTGACCGTGTTGAAGAGTTCATTCCACGCCCCGAAAGTCCGACTGTCAAAGCTGATATGTGTGTGTCAGTTTGCAGTGACTTGTTTTCCTTTTGATGAGAGGTGTGATGAGTACAAGTGTCAAATTTTAATGTGTGTGTGCTGATGCACATTAAGGCTGTTAACATTTCATTCTTTTAAATGGCTCATTTTCTCAGACATGGGCATCTTGTGTTTGGCTCTCTTCTGACTTGAATCCTGTTTCACAGGGCATCTTGGCTTGGACTGTTGTCCACATCTCACCACCACACCACAGGGCTGCCTCAGAGCTTGGTGCTGGGGCCCCTTCTCTTTGCTATTTATACCCTTCCTGGGTCTGATTATTCTCCTATGCAGATGACACTCAGCTTTATCTGTCATTTCCTCTGCAGTCTCACACATCAAAATCAATGTCTTGTCCACACCAGGGTAGTAAGAAACTTAGGGCTCATAACTGATGATTAACTTATCTTCTCTAATCATGCCTGCCTTTGAACTTTACAACATAAGAAAAATCAGGCCTTACCAAACTCAACATGCTACCCAACTCCTGACCCAGGCTGTGGTCATCTCGTGATTTGTCACTATACCGCCCTCCTGACAGGCTTCCCAGCCAGCACAGTGTAATCTTTTCAGATAATCCAGAACGCGACAGCATGCCTGTTTTTCAATCAACCCAAAAGGGCACATGTTACTCCGCTGCAGCAGAAGCAGAAGCAATTGAGCCTGATGGTAAATAAATGAAATATTTACTTTTAGTGAACAGTGTTGTCTTTAGTTTAGTCTTCAGTTGTTCTTAGGGTTCGTATCTTAATGGCCATTATTTGCTTCTTAGCCCACTTCAGAAAAAGAAACATAAAACAGCATTGTTTTCCAAACTGAATTAAAGACTCAGGTAATGCTTATTGAAAACATAATTGCTGTCATCCTAATATATGACTTTCCATTTTGCAGGTAATGAACCAGCGCCGTTAGGCACGGTGGAGAGCTACAACCCAGTGAAGCGGCGCTGGGAGTACATGGCACCCATGCCCACCGCCCGCTGTTCCTCCGCCCTCCTGCAGACAACCAGCATGCTCTTTGTCATTGGCGGAGTTGCCCAGGGACCCAGTAATGCTGTGGAAGCCCTGTGCTTACCGGAAACAGTGTGACATATGCGCACACAACAACACAGACACACACACATACACAGGAAAAAATGCAAACTTGCATTGATATTTTATTCATGTACGTGCAAAAACCACAGACAAAAACACAGGAACTGGATCACGCTTAGATACTTTTGTACCTTTATGTCCAGCCGATGGATTCCTCTTGTACACTTGGATGTAAGAAACTCATTTTCACATTCAACAAGCATTTTCGAAACGGGGGCTGCAGAGACAGTTTGTGACAGGGCTGGACGAATACAAGATTAAGGACATTCGATCCGAGTGCTGACAGCTTTTCTTACACTGGGGAAATCAGAGGAAGAAGCAAAAAAAAAAAAAAAAAAAAACACAGGCACACACAGTGTCTGAAGAAACAACACGCCTTTGAACTGTTGAGCATTTTTCAGATTAAAAGCAGGGTACTTTTCTGGATATTAAAGGAACATAGGGCCATATCTCTATCTCTTGCAGCAGTGTTGCCCCCCCCCCCCCCCCCCCCCCCCCCCCCCCCCCCCCCCCCCCCCCCCCCCCCCCCCCCCCGCTGCTGCAACAGCAAGTTGGGATACTTTTCTATGACCTTAGAAACTACACTATGTTCAGTTTTAGACAGTGACGTTCTGGGAATGTGAATGTCTGTTTCGGTTCTCCTGTTTTTCTTGCAGTGTTGTACAATGTGTGAAAGTTAGCGCTGTTAACAACTGCGACCACAGCATCAATGACAGTGGCCCTTAACCATGCGTTCACACTGCAAGCGACTCAAGCAACTGCTAGTCAGAAGCCTATCCATTTTCCATGAGACATGGGCTGATGTTGACCACAGTCACTGTGTTTCCTTTATTTTACAGTTGCAGAAAAGTTGACTGTGGTCAAACTTGTCGGCACCTTGCTTTGCTACACATCTATCCACCTCTGCTACAGCATTAGTACCACAGCAATCAATCACCAAGCTCATACGGTCCTTCACACTGTAGCGCAGGGATGTAGTTGCTCGTGGAGTGAATGCAAAGTTACTCATACCTGCTGCACTGAAGCATCCACCAGATAAATAATAAGCTGAGCATCAGCTTCCTGACATGTTGTATTCCCCTTGAGTTTTATGACTGATAGCAGTGCGGTGTTTTCTTTACCTCAACTTGATGTCAGCCAGTTGATGGATAAATGGGAGCATCAGAAGGTGATGATACCTGGGCAACATTTTGAAGCAATTTTGTTACTTTCTCAGTTTCAACATGGAGGAGAATGTTTAAAATTCAACATCATACGTGTGTTCAGTATTTTCAAAGGAATAGTAGTGAAATGGGTCTGAAATAGCCTTTGGTCTAAATATAGGGTAAGGAACACCACCATGATCATGAGTGATCCATATTTGCGTAAACCGTGTGTTTTGAGTATAAAATATTCATTGTAGGCTTCAAAGGAGACTGAAAAGTTTGTAGCTCGCTCAAGTATGGAGTTGTACTGAGCTTGCAAAAAAAACATATTAAACTGTCCATGGTCTATATGCTCAGCATGTCACAAACAACATCACTTGGCCAATATAATGCGAACTACGCTAAAGCATGACACAAGTAGCGTACTTAGCTGTTAGTGTTGGGCAAGTTTGTTACCCATCTCCATCAATGGTGCCTTTAAACAACTTCAAAGTCTCCACACCAACATCTCACAATGTCTGCAGTTAACACATGTATAAATAATTTCACTGACAACAGCTAGCTTAGCCTCCCAAGTCCTGTCCACACACCCTCCAACAATGAGGTAGAAAACAAAGAACACACAGGATGGACTTACCAGGAGATCATTTGGTAAAAGGTAGCTGTCTTCTAACACTTCCAGCTCCTGCACTAAGCTAACCTGTGCCATGTGAAGTTGGATGTTCACTTTAGCTGCAGTTTCACTCATGTGGACGGACTGCCACAACTCTCCAATAAACTCTTGTAAGTCAGGGAACAAGATGACCTCCAAAATGTCAATGTTCCACCCGCCTGCTGGTCTGGACCTTTATGCATGCCCTCCTGTATCTGCATGGGTTCTCTCCAGATATTTTGGCTTCAGATTAATTGGTGACTGTAAGCCTGAATGTGAGCGTGAATGATCACTGGCGAAAACTGGCGACCTGTCCAAGATGTAACCCCAAGCCAGTGTCATCTCAGATCAGCTGCAGTTCCCCATGGCCCAGCAGCAGTGAAAAAATGTTTGTACTGTTCTGAATCCAAGAGGACTACATCTGCTACAAACTTTTCAGATCTCCCTTATAATCCTACAGTGGGTGAGCAATCAATACTCAAAACACAGACTTTTAGTAGAGATTGAGTTTATTCAGGGTGAAGTGAGGCTTTGTGTACATGAGATGATGGAGGGAGCTGCGGTGCAGAATGTTTTGTGACAGATTCAGTGACCTGTAGACAGACAACAAGGTTGAGCAGGAAACAAAGGAATTACCCAGTGCACTGTGTTGCTGTCTGCTGGTTGGTCTTTTTTTATTCTGCCATCATTGGTCACAATATTTTGAATGTGCTCTTGAAAATCCAGTCATCAGTCTCTATTCCGAGTTAGAATAATATAAGACAAGAGGCACTTTTGGCCGAGCTGAACTGATGTTGGTAGAGTCAAATAATTATGAGCTCCAACCCAAATTAAAAACTTTTATTATAAAAATGATGAATTATGAAAAAATATTACATTTATTCATTGTATTTATTCAGAGTATTCCAGCTAAAGTAGTTGATGCTCTTAGTTGCACTTTTACTAAGATTTGCATTATTGGTCCACTAGGTGAAAGGTAGGCTGTACTATAAAATGACAAATGGGAGTGAGACTCACAGTGAGAAAGAAACTTACTTATAACATCAACATCAACAAACATTATTGGACAATTTTACAGGCAGCCTATTTACACACACAAAAGGACGAGATAGACCCCGGCACCCTGACTGCACGGTGCATCACTGAGAGACAACATTCATTCGCTGCATCCAAACGATTTGCAGTTTCATGAGAAAGAGCATGATGAGGTTTAAAATGACCACTATGTCTCTCAGTAAAAGAAAAGGTGACTCATATACACACATGCATACAGAGGGGAGAGAGAAAGTCACATAAATACTGTACAAGAATAGGGAGCTAACGCTCATCCCCAAAATCAGCATTGTTTCTTATGCACACACACACACACACACATAACACGTCCTTTTCACTGTCTTGCGCTTCATCATAAATTTTTCTGGACTGCACTCTGGCAGACCTTGTTAACAGACTCAGACATCTATTGCTGGGAGAGAGCACTGAAGCTGCTGCAGCTCAGATGTGATGCCAGTTGACAGTTGGTTATTTCTGGTGCTGTGTTGTGTGCACCTAATTGAGTGTGTTAGGTACGAGGTACACACTCACCGCGTACAGTATGTGGAGGCCTGCAAGCATGAATGCATGCCTGCAAGAATGCAGTCAGTTTGAGTCACTCACATCGTTTTATCTGGTAACAATTGCTCAAAGCTTGGAGAGAACACAGAGATCACTTTGTCAGTAAACGGCTCTGCTGGATGGGGGACCGTGACCCTCTCATCCAAGACTGATTAGCCTGCTAGAATCAAGTGCAGTTTGTGAGTGTGTGTTTGTGTGTGTGAGAGAGATAGAGAGAAAGGGCATCTGTGTATTTATGCCATGATGTATTTCATGAAGATTTGGCAAAATACATTTGCATGTAACTTATTCATGCAGCACAAGCGCCCCAAGAATTTAAGTTATAGAACAAAAAGTAATAATTGGCCTTGTGTCTGGCTTTTTTACAGATGCTTCTTTAATGAGGCCACGGGAGATTTTGCATTGTAATACCATAATTGGCCACTGGGGAGAATTGGCGTCCAGGCTGAGCTTGCCACACTGGTTCTTAAAGCTGCATTAGCTGTAAACACTGACATACCATCACATTAAGTTAATGTGTTAGCAAACACTTTCTGCTCATACATTCAGCAGCACGGGGGCAACTTTTCCAGCTACCTTATGAATGTAAGTCCAGTGTTCAGCAGAATGCCAAATGCCATTCAATGGTGGTCAGGTGATCATGTAGTGGGTTTATCTGAACAAACAGCCGCAGGCTGTGGCTGGAAATGAGAGCTGTGAGACTGAACCAAGTGGTGTGCTGAAAAAAACAAAACAATGAGCTGAAAGCTGCTAAAATGCTCCATAAAACTGAGGGGGAAACCGCAGAGTCATGTCATAATTCTCTGTGGGTTTGTCAGCATGAGGGATTACTGTCGCATTTTACATACAGTAGTCATCTCACCGTTGTTGATATAGAAATATTCATCAGTGCAGCTTTAAAGCTGCTATAATTGCTTTTGGTGCCACTAAAATACAACATCTGACATATTATCACCTAATGACGTTATTGCATGTGTTAGCAAATAGAGCAATGTTAGCACACACTTGAGGGTGTCAGTGGAAACAGCATCCTGCTACAGGAAGAGTTTGTTAAAAACTGAATGTGCAGGCTGTACAATCAAAACAATTGTGCTAAAAGAGGCTAAAAATCATAGCCCCACAAAGTCTACTACAAGAAGATACCATTCGCATGACACATAGTCATTTCATCCATTGTCAATATAAAGAGACAGTAGTTGCTGCAGCTTGATTTCCTGTGTGATTGCGACTGCATGTGGGCGCATGTGAGCACGACTGTTATTGTGCTAGCGTGTGGGTGTGTGTGTCCGTGTGTTCAAGAACACACTCTCAATCTCTGATTTGTGGGAGCGATCTCCTTTGCAGTCTTTCAGTTTCTCTGGCTCTTGGATACAGTTTACATGCCACACTGCAGTCTCAAGGAAATTCTGGGACTTTGCCAGAGCTTGCTCTTTCTTTGGGTTGTCTGGTTTGTTTAGTTTGCTTTTCTTTTTTTCCCTCTCCTTCTCTGACCCTGTCATGTCATGGTGGTTTTTATAAATCTCTCTTTCAATAGAAATGATTCATGAATCTGTTTTTCTGTCTCCTGATGTGGTGTGTGTGTCAGGCTGTTTACTCATTGGACTGAAATCCCTCTGCTGTTATTCTGACAGCAGGTTGAGGAGCACAGAACAAAAGAGCGGGATGCTTCAGTACAGGTAGCGTTTAATTACATCCTGTAAGTTTTTTTTTTTTTTTTTTTTAAGTAGGCCACGCGTGGATGATGCACAAGCACATGTAAATGTGTATGTAAATGTGTTCTTACAGGACTAGTTGAAAGCCAAAATGTATTGTAAACCTGCTTCCCATGACAAGAGCATTAATATGATTTTAATTAGCCTGAGTTCCTAGGTGACATTTTTCAAAGTGAGTCTGAAAAATCTGCAGAACCCGAGGCGCACGGCAATCTTACAAGCAATAAGTGCCCAAAAAAGATTTTTAATATACTTCAGTAAAGAGAAAAGTTGACTGGTAACAAATGCAAAAAGTTCAGCTTCAATGTTCAGGCATGTTTTTATTATCCAGAGCAAACAAATGAGACTTGCATTGCCCCCAAAAAGTTGCCTTGTGTATCATTACCTCTCAAACATATGTAGATAGAGTATGTACCCTCTTGTCCAAGACACATTCAGGGCCCTGTTTTAGTGTAGGCACACTGTGCATGACAGGTTCTGTGCCTTGATTCATAAAAAATAAGGTCCACAGACTCAGGTTCTGACAAAACAGCAGGCGTGCATCCAGCACAGTGCAAAGATGGGGGTGGAAGATGCTGAATTTACTGTGTTCAGTGTATGAATCCAATGCATTACTGTGTCTTATTTTTGACAATGAAAAGCCTCTCTATTTCTTCCTCTATTTCTTTTTTGTTGTTGTTTTGTGGGCAGTCTTGAACACAGTTTCCTGGGCAACAGGGAACAGTGTCAACACCCGCAGGTAGCATATATGTGTTCACATCAGCCTAACCATGTGTTTATTTGTTTCCTATTTGGGTCTGTAGTTAAAAGATCAAACATGCCCTTGATTATTATAGATTAGGTCATCAGAATTTGATAAAATCTGATTTAGTTTGTTCATGTTTGTTGATTTTTTTATCCTCCAGTTGTTTGTGTTGTGGATTGAGGTTGTGAGGTGACAGATTGTGTCGTGGTGTTGTCCGGCTCTCAGCTGGGTTCCCCAAAGTGTTTGTCACTAGTGACGTGCTGTTGCAAAGCTTCGCTTGGGCTGATGTTGCAGCAAATCATTTTCTCAATAGAAGTATATACGTAAATCTGAATATTTTCACTATGTCGGTCAGAGACGCATAGGCACACAGTTTGTAAAATACTGGGAATGAAGATATATAACAATATCTAATATACAGTCTACAAAGGGTTTATTTAGTCATGAAGACAGACAGTAGAGATGTATTTGAAACAAACGAGCTGGAATGTTTTATTTGTATTTCGATCTGTTGAAAATGAATTTCAGTACAGAATAATTATTTGTGATCTAACCAAGATTCTTCAGATAATGGCTCAAGTCGCATGCAGCTCGAGAAGCACCGGCCTTCACTGCAGACTATCGATTGATCCGCTGAGTGTGGAAGGGAAACTAGTTTGTACAGACATTTTGGGAAACACAAACCCAGAATCCCTCTCGTGTTCTAATCTCTCTCTCTTGCTGTACTGTGCTGTTTCTCTACAGTGATTGACATGGTAGAAACCCGGTAAACTGCTTTGTGGTCTCAGTGGATCAGTATCGCCATGTGCTCTGTATGTGCAAAATGTGATTTGGGGGTAGATTTACTGAACCTAATGAAAAGATATGGAAGGGAGGACTCTACTCACTCGGATGGTGATGTGTGGGGAGGTGT
Source organism: Nibea coibor (assembly GCA_023373845.1). Classification (NCBI taxonomy): domain Eukaryota; kingdom Metazoa; phylum Chordata; class Actinopteri; family Sciaenidae; genus Nibea; species Nibea coibor. Next base: position 4,209,091 of record CM041717.1, read on the forward strand.
GTGTGAAACACTAAAAACTTTAATATAACCGTATTTATGTTCTAATGCTTTATTTTGTAATGTATCTTGATAATGACACATTTAGTTGTAGAAACACTTACATAACCCCTTTCAGACAAACAGGCTCACCCACACACAGAAACAGTTACCACTTCAAACTATGCACTTACAGTAAATCAAGTTCATTCAGAGCTGACTGCACTCTCAAGTGAAGACTGGCTAGATGCCAGTTTAACAACCGAGAACATTTATATTCTTCATACAGCAGAAAACAGACGGGTGACAAAAGAATTAGTAACCAAATTAGTACATGCTGATGTCACCCTGGGTATAAGGGCTCACAGAATTGTCTGATGAGTAGGAAAATTATGTGATCATAGGCTATGGCCTTTACGGTCACCAGATCTCAGCTATGGGAGACTTTGGACCAACATGTTAGACAGTGCTCATCATTAAAGCACCAAATATGTGAATATGTTGATTTGTCACCCGTCTCTACATGCATGCAGCAGATCAGCAAATCAATACAGCATTGATATAATGGTATTACACAATGATATATTGTTCAAGGCAATTAGGTCAGGTCAACTAAGAAAAATAGAATACAGTTTCTGCCAGGAGTGACATTCAGTTATAGAGGACACTCATTTCAAAGATTAAAAGGGCATTCCCAATGTCAATACACATGAAGATGGCTTACATCTCATGAGCAGTAATGCTAAATTGTTGGCGACAGATGACATTCTTGTTCTCTGGCTTTGTGAGGAAACAACCATTAAGATCTCACTGTCATGGCCTCAGGTTGAGAAATTCAATACAGTTATTACAAAAGCCTGCGTTACAAACTGTGAGCATTGACATGGAAAGATATAAGTCTAGTCTACTGAAAAATGCTATGGAGTTGAATTATGGGAATTGTAGGAGCTCAGCCCATTTTAGGGACTAAAAATCTGAACCATTCTTTATGAAATCTGGCTCCTGTGATTCCCCCAATTTTATGGAAATACAATCATAAATTAAAGCTGCAAGCAGCGTTGAACGGGCCCTCGCACTCCCACGCAACTCGACGGGCTGGCACGTCGGAAGGCAGCAGTCGGAAAACGCGCGAGCCTTTGACGCTTTCAAAGGGTTTTGTTCAATTGACCACACACATTAGCCAGAATTGGGACAAAAGGTCAAATTTGACGGACCGCCACGCCCACACCGTTTCATCAAAATTCATGATTTTGATAACTTTTACTCGGGAAGGCTATATGAACACATCTGCCAAGTTTGAAGTCAATTGGATAAAATACCTAGGAGGAGTTTGTTCAAATATGACCCCTTCTCAACCAGGTCGAAACAGCAAAAATGGTGATTTTCATGCTTAAATATCTCGCTTCCTGTTAATTTTAGCACATTGCTGCAAGAGACTTTTTTGTAGGTTATGTGTTCCCCTACAATTCGGCTGAGGTATCATAACTCTGTGTCCAAAACTGTGGCGGGGCTGCTTGAAAGAAAAATTCAAGGGGGCGCTATAGAGCGATTTTGCCCCGCCCCCTAATCAATTATGCAGCCGACTTCTGTATCTTTTTGGTCTTAATAACCTCAAGAGGTTTCAGACAAGTCTGAGAAAGTATATGAAAGCCCAACACATTTGCCTGAAAATTACCCAAAAAGTCAATGGAGTTCCATTTTTCGTCGAACGCTTGACTTTGACGTGCTGTCACGACCACGCCCTCTGATGTCAAGTTGAAATTCTTTCTCAGATGTCAACACCAAGGCCTTGACAACATCTCCAACTAGTTTGAGGTGGATATGGTCAATATTTTCCGAGCTGGACGTCATTTCGTAAAAGTGGTCTTTTCTGTCGCCACTAGGAGGCGCTGTGAAAATCTCCAAATATTTTTATGGAAATGTATTCTAGGGCAGACCGTGATTATATATCTGAGGTTTGGTGAAGATTGGAGTATTTTTGGCAAAGTTATAGGACGTTGAAATTTCACGCCAAAACGCCAAATTTCGTGGCCCCGCCCCTCTGACGCAGTAAATCTGGAAGTCACGCTTTCTGATAACTTTTCATGGTCGAGGCCTTAAGAACACACACGCCAAGTTTCAAACAGATAGGATGAAAGCTGTAGGAGGAGTTCGTTCAAATACGACCCCTGAAAATGACCCCAAAAACACGAAAACGCCAACTTTGAAACAAAATGGCCGCCATACGCTTCGCGATAGCTTGGGTCACCAAGAGACTTTTTTGTGCGTCTCGGTAGTTTACATACTCCCACAAAATTTCGTACACATGGATGAAACCGTGTCCAGGGGCTCCTCCGACAACTGAAACGTAGGTGGCGCCGTAGAGCCATTTTTGTTCGTCCATGTGCGAGACCCCCAAAATACGTAATTTTACGCCCGACTTTGGGGGGGTAGGCAAATTTTCGCAACTTTTCGAGTACATATAGGCAGTCGAAAATGCGATTCATTTAGCGGAAGAAAAAGAAAAAAAATAAAAATAATAATAATAAAAATAAAAAAAAAAATAATAAACATTTGAAATGCAATAGGGCCTCGCACACAGTGCGTGCTCGGGCCCTAATTAGCGCAGTACCCCTTCAAACAACAGTTTCATCAAAATGTGATTTCTGGTTTGATCTAACCACAGTTTCTAACTTCAGCTGCATGAATTACATTTGAATTAAATAAACATTTTCTACAATTATCACTACCTCTGAAATGTGGTATTAAACCTGGTGCTCTGGAGAGACCTTTTCTAACTTTAAAGTCAATCTTACACAAATGTATATTTCCTGACAAAAGACAGATGATTATCCTTGTAATTAATAGATTGATATTTGGGGGGAAAACGTTTATTCTCTCTCTTTCTCTGAGAGTTAGATGAGAAGATTGATATCAGTGTAATGTCTTTGCATTAACTATGGAGCTAGAGTCTGGATGTGATTAGCTTAGCTTAGCATAAAGACTGGAAACGGAAAGAAATGACTAGCCTGACTCTCGGTTAAAAATACAGCTAATGACAGCTACTGTAATATAAAGCTTATTAAGTCTGACTAATTAATATGTCATATAACAAGCTGTATAGTGTGTCCACTGGTCCAACTCAGTGTCACCGCCAGATTCTGGTAAGTCACTGCACCTGGCTGTTTGCTAAGAAAGAGTTATCTCACCTTAAAACCACAGACTGTTTCTAATAAGAGATGCAATATGTTAGTTTGGTAGAATTAGAGGTTTTTGGCAGCAGATTTTTGAGAGAGCCATGCAAACTGCTTCCCTCTAATCCCAGTGTTTATGCTAAGCTAGGCTAAGAAAGTGAATAAAGAAATTTCTCAAAATATCAAACTATTCCTCTGATCAACACACACACATTATGCTTTTATGACTGGGATAACACTGTTGCTGGCCTGTAAGATCTATCATCACATAAAAGCACAAACCAAGGCAAACTGGAAACAATGTTTCACAAGTTTCATATACATGTCACGTCTTCACCTGTGGTCACATGTGACTCCAGCTGGCCCCTTAAAGGGTAAGCATCGCTCAGCAGCAAACAGAAAAAGCAACACGCTGTGATGTTGTTCGCACTAATGCAGCGGGCTAATTCTGCGCCACACATGTACAGAGTTATTCTAACATCATTTCTGCTACTTGATAATCCCTCTAAGAACAAACAAGATTAGGCTACTGCCTGTTTACAGGATAAGTGTTTACCTTCATTACCTGCTCACACAGACAAAGAGAGTGAAACAAGAAGAGATACACCGGTATTACACTTGTTATTATAATTCTTATTATAATAATGATAGTAATCCTAATAATACAGTATCTGTTGTGGTTGTTGTTGTAATCGAATAATGTGACACTGCTGTGTGTTCTTAAACTGTTGGTTGGGTTAAGCGAAAAAGTGTTTTAGGATGTTTTAAAGAGACCAGGGCAAGGCAAGACTGAATGAGTTGAAGTATGTTTAAGGTAGAATGATGTGAAAGGCTGCCTCCCCTCACCAAAGCCTGCCAGGCACATTGTCATACCAACAATAAGATCAATGGGATCATTGTCAGATTGAAGTTTCATCAAAAGCTTAGTCAGCCCCACTCACAGCTACATGCTTTGGTTAATGACTTGATAATGAGAGTTTAGGTCTTATTAGTAAGTATAATAAGGTTTATCACCTTAAAACAGCTATTTATTCAGATTACATGCATTGTCACAAGTAGATCCACATCAGATCACATAATTCAGCATCTGTGGAATTGATTGGGTCGATCAGTGTGATGACATATTGTACATGTAGCTGTGCCCAGCATCGGCGTGGCTGGCAGGCTTTGGTTTTCAGACCGAGTCGTGGCTGTGACTCCAGTGCAGTAGTTCAGTGCCTATACTAAATGTGAGGTAGTGCCTCGACTATGAATCCTGTTCTATAATAAACTATTTTGACTTGCTGTCTGATTCCATATGTCCTGTGTACTTCTTTTTTCCCCTTTCTAGCAACAAATCAGCGAAGATAAAACGCAGAGATAATAAAAGGAAAGCATCTATTTCCACGTGAATAATTTCATGCATGAGTCTTAAGAGGTGTATGTGGAAGTTTCATCAGAAAAATGTCATTTGATCCATAATAGATGAAGCTGACAACGAGAGCCGCTTGAGACGCGGCGCATGAATGCAGTGCTCCTATAGAGAGAAAAATAAATTAGAAGGAGCGTTTATTTTCTGTCGGTGGTAATAACTGGATGTATGACTCCATGGTCAGCTGCTCCTTCAAATGAATATCCTCTCTTCTTCACACTCCAAGGGAACGGTCTGTCACACCAGAACACATGTCACATGAAATCCAAGCTGCAGTCCCTGGCAAACAGTTTGCTAACAGCTAGGATGTTACAGTTTGAGGGAGGTGGTGCTTTCCTACATCTTTAGATGATCACAAGCATTTTAACATGTTAAGAATATCAACCAAGATCAGACTGAGTGATGCTTTGTTGTTCTAATTGAAGCCTGACTTCAGATGAAGGCTCACGTCTGCATAATGCGGTGCGAGGTTGAAGCCAGACTGGAGAAACAGAAGGAAACAGTGTTAACTGACTGTTCACTATGCACAGCGCAGCTTAGTTACAGTTGGCAAGCTGCCCATTGCTATTCACAATGATAACAGTGTAGCACTGATAGCATTCATTTACCATTTCTCCTCTCTGCTTTAATTACAAACAGTATAACACTCTTTCTTACATTCAGTTTCTTTAAAAAGAAATTGTACAAAATAAAACAATTCAAAAATACAGTCACAATACGGATACATTCTTGACAAAATGAATTAATTTAATTCATAAAATGTTCAGACTATTTATGAGCAATAGTCTGGTCACACGTCAACATAAACTCAGGTCCCACCTATGGCCACCTTCCCTAGATACGCCCCTGTACGACAGAGGCAGGATTCCCCTTGGGCCTGCTGAGATGACTATTGATGCTATGAGACATCAGCTGTAGCTGACTGAAACCATATGAAATGGCACCCACGTTAATAGCCATACTATTAATTACACATACCTTTTAATCCTTAATATCATCTGAACAGGTGAGTTGTATATAAATTCACCCTCAGTACAGTTGTCATGAACGGGGAAATTAGCTACAGAGACCAAAACTGTTCTTTGTACCAGGCTGTAAACGTGTTTATTTCTACTGTGAAGTTGGACATTTGAACACATGAGAATATGAGATTCTGCCTGAACCGTCCGCCGAAAGACCCGGTAGCCACGGGCAAACCCAGGTTCACTCCAGTAAGCTGTGAGCCGAGGAGGAAAAATCCCCCCTCGTGGAAGTAAATGCAGAGACTCCGGTGAGTTAGCATACAGTTAGCCCGTAACCCGGTAGCCATTTAGACGGAAAAATTGCATTTATTGTGTTATCTGCCTATTTTAAGTTAGTTAATATTGTTTACGTTTCTTATTAAAACTAATTTTGTGCACTTTTTGCAGTAGTTTATTGTGGAAAACAAATTGTTAGCAAATGCTAATAGCGACCGCAACATGCTAATCGCTAGCTCCTAGTTGCTAGTCTGTCCATTGTTTGTGCTTATGTATGCTAATCGCTATGCTAATCGTTAAGCAAGCTAATTGACATGTGGTCTGCAATGAGAAGATGCAGTTTATTTCTTTTATGCCATTTGAACTGCCTAATTGTGGGGGTTAACAGTACCATTTAAGGTGTAGTATAATTCATTTTTTTATTAAGGAATTTGCACTTGTGTATAAAAACTGCAATTCATTTGATGTTAAATAATTAAAAGGTGAATTAAAATAGTTAAAAACTGATGATATAAGATAAATAGAGGTTAAAAAGAGATGCATAAGTAATGTGTCTGTTAAAAATACTGTTTAACAGGAATTCATGATTAATTGATTACATTTATGGTTAAAGCAAATTGTTTTAATTCATAATAATTCATTTATTGTGAGTTAATATATTTCCTTGATTTTTGGTGATATATTTCATGATTAACAGAAAAGATGAGGTCTCATATAGAACTTGACAGAATCAGATTTAGTTCTTACACCTATACATTTTCTGTGTAGGTTGGTTTTTTCTTTTGGTTATTCTTCTGCTAGTCTACTGTCCGAGGAACCGAGAAACCGATATGATTAAGATGGCGAGCCCAGCCCAACGGATCTGAGAGTTCGAGAAGCAGTGTGGCCAGCTGCAGAACCTACCTCGACGACTCCAGACCTTCTGATTCTCACACAGAGAAACACAGATATGATACTCACACACTCACCTACCCGGGTAGTAGTGATAGTAGTGAGTATACCAGTAAGGAAAAGAAACTGTGGACAAGGAAACTGAATTGACTGACTTATTGACGAAACACACATTGGACCCATCCTGAACTGAACTTGCCGAATACTGAGCATGATAGCTCAGTCCCAGGATTCTCCATTCTTTTAGTTTTGTTTGTTATTTTACGGCGCCTTATTCGTTTCTTTATTAATTTGTAACAAGTGTACAGCTACACTGTCAATGGTTTATTGTGTAAAAACAAAAAAATAAAACGTGAAATGTGTTGTTTTAATGGTATAGCGAATGCCACTACTGAGGAGAGCTTGTTTTCAAACTGGCGTATGTGAATACGTGAATACAGGAGGCTAAGGCAGACTCAACCTCTGCCTCTGCCCTACGTGAAATGTACGCGAACAGTTTAGAAGGCTCGCGCATGCGTAGTCTGTTCTCACGCTGTCTTCAATGGGCATCATTGAGGCACAACGCTTCTCTGCCTCCACAGTCAGGGGTTCGGGACATGTCGGAAATCCTGCCGAAATTCCCGACATGTCCCGAACCCCACCCTAACGTCTCGTGATGCTGTTGTCACCTGTGCAGTGATTTCGGCTAGCGAAGATGGATATTTCGTATCTACGAAGATTTTCAATATTGGCTTTTGAGGAGAAAAAAATATATAATTTTAACTGGGAGACCAACCGCTGAATTAAAATATTTAATCCAAAGGAAGGGACAACAATTGTGAGGACTTTTCAAACAGACTGGTATAAAAAAGACTGGCGTGGATGTAGCCAGGTTAGCAAGCTGCTCTGCTTCCCGTGGATAAGTTCGTGCAGGAGGACAGGCGCAATAAAGTAAGTGCCCCCTCACTTGTTCGCCAATGGTGTCGTATGGTGTGCTGACACCAAAACTTTAGTTTCCTCTCTCCTTCTTTTCAGACAGCAGATTTTGCAGAGGTTTTAATACTGAGTTCTACATGATTTATATTTTTGTATGCGATTTAAGCTCTGACTGATCCTGCCTAGCCAGCCATGGACTTCACTGCACGTTACTGCTCTTAAGTGTCAAAGTAAAGGTGCTACATAACCACCAACAACTGCAGCAAAAAGCAAGAGCAGAGCATAACTTCGAACAGTATGTAGGACCCTGGCTTCCACGCACTGAGGAAATACTTGACAGCGGCTGTGCTGGTTGTGAACACTGGCTTTTTAGTAAACTAAAGCTCTGTAAGCTGGACATGCAAATGTGGCGGTTAGAAAACTGTCAACTGACAAAGACGCTGCAGCAGCAGACATCTAACATCGAACAACATATCTGCAGTATGAAATCCATTTTGTCTCAGCTGTCCTACCGAGCAGATAATGTGACAGGGACATAACAAAAAAGTGAAAATGAATAACCCTGCAGAAACTGCTCAACCACTGTCAGTCCAAATTGGCTTGAAGGCCAAAGCAATTAAACTGATGAACATGACTCTCAGGTATTTTGAGCTGCTCTGTGTGTGTGTGTGTGTGTGTGTGTGTGTGTGTGTGTGAGTGTGTGTGAGATGCTCTGCAAACTGGAAACATTTGCCAAGCAGACTTTCATGGCCTCGCATTAGCTCAAGTCAGATGTAACATTGGGCTGTACAGTGAGAGGTACATCAATGATTAAAGATAATTAATCAAAGATTAATGATCATCCTGTCACCCCTCTCACCCAGGCAGTCCCTGGTGTCTGGTCTGACACAGATTCATAATTAGCATTATTCCAATTATGTCATGTAATGGTGATGATAAACATGTTGCCGATGCTTATTTAGCTCCCGGCAGGGCAGACAGAAGATGAATAATGCAGAAAAATAAGTGGGAATACTGTTAAGCGTTAGCTTTGTCAGATCGCTAAACCACCATTCAGACACCAAGTGGACAAAAATAGGGTTTGAGGATTTATTACGGGTGCAACAAACAAAACAGCTGGGCGGGAGAGGTGTGATCTCTGGTATTTAGATTAACCGGAGGTGGAAAAAGCAGTACATCCAACATGTCAGCAGCGTGTTGCACAAGTGTTGCACGTTTTCAGCTTTAAAACAGCACTTTGGAAACTAACGGGTGGCGTCACTCCATTCTTCATACTGTCATTGGTTAGGATGCAAAAACAGACAGGACTGCAAGAACACATCTGAGTTTATATATTGCAACTCTTCACACACTTCTCACAACTAATTTTAACTACTTGTTAACTGCTACAGTAAACAATCCTACATTCATGTGATGATCACAGAAGTTTTTTTTTCTTTCCACGTGATCAATTAAATGTCAATCAAACTAACACTAAACAGAGGTGTTGAAAATGGTAAATGTTACAATAGTGTAGCATTAGCATAGTCATTGCAGGCATGTTAGAATGCTGATGTTAGCATTTATTTAAATGTACAACAGCCTCAGAACCACTAGCATGTCTGCAGATCCTTGTTTTGTCTCTTTTTCTTTATGAATGAATCTTATGTCCCTGTTGGTCAGGATAATTCACACACCTTGCTGGCCACATACAAAAAAATAATATTAATATATTAATATCATAAAGAGAGATCTTGCTATATGATTCTGAACACCAACTGACCCAGACTGAAACATACTCCAACTATGTTCATTCAGTCATCAAGCCTAAATCATTTATAATCTGCTCAACAGTCTTAGAGAGATATTTTACAATTGGTTCTTAAAAAGTTGACTGTACAATTAATAAATATTGCAAAAGATATAAAAAACATATGTTTTTGTTTGTTTGTTTGTTTTTATTGTTTGCTTTAATGATCTCACAGGTGTTCACGCACTGACCATTCTTCACTGCAGAAGAGTGGGAAGAAACCAGAGTGCCCACAGAAAACCCATTTGCTCTTGTCCTTCTCTGCTTGCAGCTCAGTGGAGAACTTCTGCTGCATGAGTCCATACGCCGCTGGCAGCTCCTCAAAAGTAGTTTGCAGCAGTTGTTTTTGCTTGACCTCATTGTTAAGGTCACAATTAAAGGTGTCAGCCTGCTGTCTGATGCTGGTGATCAGTCTCATACTTCTCATTGAGCTCATTGTGCACAGTGGTGATCTTGTCCAGTTCCTTTTGGAGAAGCTGTTTTTTATTCTTATGCTCCTGGAGCTCAGTGGTGTTTTTATTCTCACCGGTGACATGAGCCACTTACTTGGTCACTTGGAGGTTTTTCTTCTCTCACCTCATTATTTCAGAGGCAATCTTTGTGTTCCAGAGAGTTCCTAGCTTACTCTTTTTCTTCAGCCTCTTTTGTCCTCATCTTGCCTTTTTTCTTTGGTCAAACCCAGTTCTCCTGTTGTCCTGAGAAGCAGAGTTGACCTGTGAGTCATTCAGCACAACCTCTTGACTACCTGCATTGCGCTTGATCATGAAGTTCACACGTGATGGGCCTGGTGCCTCCTGTCCTGGGCTCCTCTGGTACCATGCTAGCTTCCTTGCTGTATGCATTTTCTTTCCCCTAACCCTAACAACGATACAATAATAATGATGATCATCACGATCAATGCTGAAAGCAGTGACCTGCTGTGTTGATATGTGATGTCTACAACATAGATGTATACATAATGGTTATAGAGCCACCCCAGTTTCCAGAGCATTTGTAATTGTAAATAGATTGTATTATCATCATAACTGACTGAATTCTGACTCTCTTGACAAGACGGTGTTAGATGTTAGCTTTGTCAGACTGCTGACAAACACAAGCCTGATATAGCTAATAGTGTAGCATTAAATAGCACTGTAATATCTGTTTTTAAAGGCTGATGAACAAGAATAATGAGGATTCTTTCTCATGGGACACAATGCACACTGATTTCACTAGCTGCCTGTAGCTGGCCACTGTACCCTTATTATTTTTGCCCAAGCAGAGAGAGAGAGAGAGAGAGAGAGAGAGAGAGAGAAACACCAGGAAATCATGACTCTGGGTCTGATGAACATGCTGGCAGAGTGTGAAATTCTTTTATCCAAGACACGCTGTTGTTCTTTCCCTGCAACCCACGGCACCATGAAGCTATTTCTAACATCTCTGCAGTACAAAGCCTGACTGTTCTGTTTGGTTTAGCAGGAAACCAGCACATACACATCACATGCAAGGCAGATTGTTCGAGGCACACTGAAATATGCAATGTCCATACATCCATGTCTGTGTGCATAAACCAGCCTGATATATGATGATCAAGAAGAACATTTGGTAGAGCTCATTTGGAGTTATAATACCGTGAGGAAATTATTGTACTAAAGAATAGGTTTAAATATATGCAGTGCTTTGCAAGCATACATGTCCATGTTTGATCTCATTTAGTTCAGTATCGTCATGGCTTCATGATCCCTCAGCTATTCGAATTGTGAAACAATTGCAGCAATGGAATAAAAACAATAGCTTTTGTGTCTTTCCTTGGTCATAAAAGGAGATTGGAGATATCAAGGAGATATCAAATTTGACAAAAGAAAAAACATTTCTCAATTCAATTAAAGACAAAGTGCCTTTTGGCCACGCGTGTCTGATATGAAATGATATAATTAGAGGATGCTAAGGCCTACCCTCACTGTTAAGAGAGAAGAGAAGTACAGTAGACATTTCAATTGCAAAAATCCACCTAACCACTGTGAAATAGCAATGTCTAAAGTCAAGGAAATATTACGGTGGAGGTTCCATTGAGTCTAATATCAGTAATATTTTGGAATCACCCACCTACTGCACAGGTTTTAACCTGACAGATTTGACATACCGTGTATAAAACTCTTTGAAAGGTCTCCTTAATGTGTCATATTGAGAGGATGTTGATGTTGAGTAATAAACTCACAAACCCGTTCTCAGCCCCAGTCATCAAATATGACACTTTTCATGCCCCCTTGACGTCTTGGTCAATGGCATAACTGACCAATTATGAGACAAACTAAAATAATATACATCTGTTACAATAATCCAAACATTAGGAATGTTGTGTGCTGCGACAGCTTTGTGAATTCATACAAACATTTAAATGAAAGTGTTTTTCTTCTGGATGAACTGTTCATGGCCTTAAAAATGATTACAAATATTTAAAGATACATGGTGGAATTTGTTTTTCTTTTGAGATTTTGTAAATTAACTGCACTGTCTGGTGCTAACTGCATGACGGCTGAGAGTGGTAGACCTTAACGCTGCTTATCTTTCTCTTCACTAGTTCTTATCAGTACGGGTGTAATATATTTTTGGCTCTATGTGGGACTTTGGTGGTGCTGTTTCTCCCTTTTATAGAAAAGAATGTTGCGTTAGTCATGTGATGCACATAAGTTATGAATCTAAAAACTGAACAAACCTTAACCTGGGTGAAAGTCCTGTGTTCTATGCAGCCGTACATGGACTTTCTCACTCTTCTGTATCACCTGACATGGATATGTATCTTAAGAGAGGCATGTCTGAATCACACAACACGTTATTGGAAACTATCTAATGAAATACAAATGATATCTAATAACATTCAGTAATTATGAAAATGAATAATGAAATAACATTTCATAACAATGAGTTTTCATTTTTTTCTTTAGACAATTTATTCATGATTATTTGTTCCATAATGTCTTATTTATCCGATAGAGTTTCTTTGGGTTCTATATACAGAGTTATTGTTTAAAGTGTCATTTTGCTGTACACCTCAACTTTTTTTAAATATTAATTTCAACAATGCACATATAGCATAAGCCATACAGTATACACAGTATATGCACACACTAATATCAGAGGGAAGATGGCCAAACTGCCCTGTGGCCACCAAACAGAAGTCACTTTATAATTAACATGTCAGAATTAAAATATTCAGGCAAAACAAGTATCTGACACCCAATAATTAATTCAACTAAGTGCCCAGACAAAGTTAGAAATGCAAAAGTGTGTTTTCCATTTTCCTGTGTGGGACCATTAATAACAAAAAGAATGCACAGTCTCTGTAGGTGATAATACAGAATCCACACACAGCATCACATTCACTACAGTCAGTCAGTGCTGCAGCTCAAACGCTTCCCCAACACATTCTGTACACATTACTATACAGGCAACATTATTAAGTGCAAAAAATGTTATGAATCACCCCGCTTTGATTTAGGTGTGCATATGAGTTGCATCTTATAAACACGTTTCTGTTGGGAATATGGATATGACTAATACAACGCAACTGTTTATTTATAGAATCAGCTGCCCTCCACTCCTCTGCCTGCTCCACTCCGTCTCCGTCAGGGATGGAAGTCCGTCATGTGGATGTTTGGATTTCACCAACTGTATAGATGGACTAGCTCCTCAGTCTGTTAACTGTCTGCAAATACATCAGAAGATTTCAGAGCTGCGGCTACCAGAGCCACCAGAGCAGCAGGATGGAACTTTAAAATGTAAAGTTTCATTCTGTAAAACATATTTTGTCTTTTTCCGTGAAAAGAGCAAGTTGTTACCTGATCACTTGAAATTTGGACCTGCAATCATTAATGTAATCTCTGTAAATATGTGCTTTAGTGTTTCTGCCTCTGTGAAATAAACCATGAATAAATACATCAGGCCATGACCGAACAGAAGGACAAGAACATTTCAAAATGTAATGCTTCAGGTGGAAGAAAATGAAATGTTAACTGTATTATGTATTATGTATTATATATGTATTTTTGTTTTTTTCAGTGACTGCAGTAAGATCAAATCATCAAGTGCATGAGTCAGTCAAGTATTTACATTTACATTTTTTATTTAGTCATTTAGCTGACGCTTTTATCCTAAGCGACTCACAGAGAAGGGAACAGTCAAGGGACAGTGTGATAAGAAAGCATTAGTGCAAAGTTGTTGCTGTGACAATAAAGGGGTAGATTTCTCATGTCCAGTTGTAGTCATGCTGGGAGAGAAGGGCCTCTCTGAAGAGCTGGTCTTCAGGTCTTTAAAGGTAGAGGCCCTGCTAACTCTGCTCTGGTAGGAACTGGTGGTGCGTTCTTCAGCAGAGAACAACAAATGGAAAAAGTCTGGATTGCCTTGAGCGAACAGGTGGCAGAGCCAGACGTGGCTCATTGGAGGAGCGCAGCAGTCGTGAGGTAACGTATTCCTGTGCAAGGGCTTTCAGGTAGGCAGGTGCAGTACCAGAGACAAGTTTGTAGGCGAGCATTAGAGATTTGAATTTAATGCGGGCTGCGACAGGTAGCCAGTGGAGCTCAGTGAGCAGCAGGGTAACGTGACCTTTTGGGTTGGTTGTAGATTTTTTTTTTTTTTTTACAAAGTATAAGTGACTAATCTCTCTTTTCTCCTCACAAATATATCTTATTCTTTTTAATTTTATTTAATGAAAAATCCCTTTCTTAAAAATGATTCACATTCTGCTTCTTCTGCTGGGTTTGTTACAATTGCAAGTAGTTGTCTGTTTCTGCCACCTAGTGGTGAAAACATGGTTTTACAAAGCCCCTTTGATCAAAATCCTCAAGTTTGTGTGTGTGTAAGAGAGAGACAGATGTTGTTTAATCCTTTGCTGTGTTATAAACTTTATTTTCATGTAAAAACTTAATCTGCAAGTAATTAATATGTTTAATTAAAAGTTAAAAGTTAACAAATCATCGCAAACATGAAGCATTTCAGCATCCGCTGAGAAACACAAAGAACAAAAATGTTAATTTTTCATCCACAGTTTATATTAATCAGTTATGTGAATATAATCTACATAATCATAAGACATAAACAAAAACAAACATTTGGTTGGCTTTAGACATTTCTGACCTGCTCCCAGAGTACAGTCATCATGTAGTGACACCCAGATCAGAACTTTTGTTGAGTGCGTCCACGTTCAGAACCAAACATTTCTAGTTTCTCAGGGTGTGAAGAGTTACTGTGAGTGGGTGTTTGTGGTTTGTGCCTGTGGGGTGGATGTGGCTGTTTTGCAAGTGTTTGCATGCATTTAATGTAGGGCATACAGAGATAACATGAAATAATTATAAAATAAATCTCCTTGTCTCCAATCTCCATGAGCTGCTACTGCTTTCATAAGCGGTTTCTTCTTCGCTGATTACATGCACGGAATAAAAAGCTTTGACATTAATAATTTGCATTTAACATCAATTAACATTAACAATGCAAAATATATCAAAAATAGAATAAAAGAATTAGAGTGAAAAAGGTAGATTTAAATCTGAAATAAGCAGAAGAACAGAGTGTAAATGCACTGACGTTTCTTCATGTCAGCCGTAATCTGCCACAACCATCAACATTTTGTGTAAGACGAGGGTGAGGATCGGAGCAATGTATGTGACAACCAACTCAAACAAAAATGACTTATGAATGTTTATGAATGCAGTCTTCAGACTTCAGAAACATTGTTTTTTTGTTTTTGTTTATGTCAGATGACAAAAATATTTTGACATTTGCTGAATATGATCTTTATCTATATGGCACTCTTTCTACTCCTCAGCAGTTCAGCGTGTTATATGCGTGTTCGATTAAAATCTCTGGATGGATTCATGTGTCAACCTTTTAGGACAAGACAGATATGTGTTGTGTGTGTGTGTGTGTGTGTGTGTGTGTGTGTCTGCTGTCAAAAACTAAATAGAAACGCTTTGTTATTATAATCAATTTGTTCTGCAGCTTACATTTTTTTTCAGCACAGTTTTTTAAATATAATAATTTCTCATGTACAGATGGTATACAGTGTCAGTAAATGTAAACACACAGTACATTTAGGGAATTTAATTTCCTCATCAAAAATAAATATATGGTAAAAGATTGACAATTCTATTTTAATTCTATTTTTTTCCTCAGTTGCTGTATTCTGTAAATTCTGTATCCAAAACGATTTAACAACAATAATTAACATTTGGGACATTTAATTCACTTTTTATAATTTATTTTTTACAGGCTTGTTTTTGTCACCTTCACTTCTGCCTTTATGATCTGAGCAGGTTCACGTCCACACTAGTTACACAAAAAATCCATAAACTTCCCTGCCACCGTCATTAACAACATGCCCCTCCGCTCTTTGCACAATATGAGAATCATTTCAGCACAGTGAACACAGCAAAAAAAAAAAAAAAAAAAAAAAAGTATATAATGTAAAGCACATAACAGCTGTCATCCATCCGTGGAGCAGTAAACGTATATACACACACTTGTAATACACACTGCTTAACACATTTAAAACTCAAAGGACTAAAAAATTCAGTTTGTAGCCCCTAAATAAAATAGAATAATAATAATAATGAATACAATTAAAACCTATAGTATATATTTACTGTTACCAAGTGTGTCAGTGTTCATTTGTGCCATTAAATGTGTTACGTAAAATTAAGAAATAATAAAGTACAAGAAGAGCTGCAGCGTGCCAGCACACTTACATGATTTCCATCAGTGTCGGTTCCTTCAGATGATTTCCAAACTCATCACTGCTTTCTGCTCTCTTTATTTTTTGTACATTAAATGATTAATTAAATGATTAATTGTCAACAGAGATCTAATGAGAGAAATGAAAACCAACACTGTGTGAGTCTCTCCACACCTGACTGTCTGAGGCTCTCAGCCCAAAGCCCATTGGTTCCTACTGAAGACGTACATCTTTAGAAACAGGTCACAAATGTAAACTTTCATTTTTTTAAAGGTTGAATAATTTCATACAACAGCTGGGTACTGTAGTTTTTAACAGATGTCAAACAGGAGGAAATGGCGTATTTCAGCTACAGCCCTGTTGAGTATTTGGGCCAACAGAATGGTGTATGTGGGGCTGCGTCAAAATAAAGTAAACTAGACTCTGACATGACGTCCCAAAAACAGTTTGTTCTTTCTGTGTGCACCATTATGCAACAAGATGAAAACACAGCAGCTGAATCTGTTTTTTGGAGTTCATTCTAACGCGAACAGACAAAATCAGTCGACTGTTTTACTCTGTGCCAGTGAAACGATTCTTGATTTGTGCACTAAATTTCCATGGAGACATTTTGTCCTGGTAGACTATTTTGTGGTCAGTATAAATGTCACAGTGTCTTGTGGGACATCAGTGTGTGTGTGTGTGTTGGACCGCTGTGTAGTCTCAGTATGAGACCCTGAGCACAGGGGCGGCTGCTGTTGATGGTGCTATTTAAATTTTTCTACAGTTTGATGAAATTAGATAACATTCAATACAAACTGACGGATTTCCTGTGTCAATAATAACATTAAAGATACATTAGAAGTTTGTATGTATGCAGCTATTTATTCTCTCAAGCTCTAATAAAGACAGTTAAGAGTGGATGCTTACATGTTTCCTGAGAGTACATGTGAAGCAGAAGCAAGTGTGTTTCCTGCTTAGATAGGAGATTTGGTTTCAAAAACACAACCCAGAGGTTTGTGGCTTTTTTTTCTGCTAAGCTAGCTCGGCTCGCAAACCGATGGCGGAGGCTGTTATTCTTAATCTGCGATTGCTTCGCTGATATGTGTGAAATGCGTGGTCAAAATTGCTCATACGGTGCACGTCACCCTGGGATCAAATGTTTAGAATGTTATGCCGTAATGTTCAACCACTGCATGGCGGGAAGTCACACATATTTCATGCTTGTTGGAATAACTATTTATTAAAGAAGACAGCAGCTAATGTCAAAAAACTCTTCTTGTGTTCTTGAGATGCATTCAAATACCAGTTGATGAAGAGTTTTATTAGAACTGTATATATTTGGTTGTTACTTGTTTAATTATTGTACCTGAGTGAAAATAGGGCAAAGCTTGCATGCATGCAATGCACCTACATCCACGGCAAACATACATATAAAAACTTTAACTTTGACTAGGCCACACCAGAACCTGCCACTGGTTTTGTTTTTTAAGCCAGTTAGAGGTGGACTTGCTGGCTGGTGTTTTTCGGATCATTGTCCTGTTGCATAACACAAGTGCTCTTGAACTTGAGGTCTCGTACTGATGGTCGGACATTCTCCATCAAGATTTTCTGGTAGAGAGAATGGTTCCATCAATTACAGCAAGTCGTCCACATCCTGAAGCCGTAAAGCAGCCCCAATCACACTACCACTACCATGTGCTTACATCAGATGGAATGCACAACTTCCTAAAAGTCCTACTTTCGCCTCATCAGTCCACAGAATGTTTCCCCAAAAGATGTCTTTTGGCAAACGTGAGATGAGCTTTTGTGTTCTTTTGGTCAGCAGTGATTTTCGCCTTGGAACTCTCCCATGGATGCCATTTTTGCCTAATCTGAATTGTGAACACTGACCTTAGCTGAGGCAAGTGAGGCCTGTAGTTCTTTGTTGTTCTGGGTTCTGTTCTGACCTCCCTAATGAGTTGTTTATGCACGACAAGTAATTATGGTAGGCCGGCCACTCCTTGGAAGGTTCACCACTGTTCCAAATTTTCTCCATTTGTGCATAATGGCCCTCACCTTGTTTGCTGGAGTCCAAAAGACTTAGGAATGACTTTGTTACTTTGTTGTCACATCATCTTGGCATGATGTGCTACTTTTTTTTGTTTAGTTTTTTTTGTATAACTTTATTTAAGGCATTTTCACTTATACAAAAATAAGCATACATACTTTAAATGCATATACATGCATACATAGTCCCATATTAGTACCCTCTCCTTCTCCTGGGACCAAGAGAACAAAAAATAAAACAACAACAAAACAAAAAAAGTTCCAATTCTGCAGAGGTATATCAATGAGCTAATCAGGCAGTTGACTCTAGAGACCGCTTAGATCATACGATCTGTTAGAGATTACCCTATTGCGAATGCTATTGCTCTCTTTTGTGTACTTGTGGTATGTATTTCCAAGGGTGTGACCCTAAATATAAATATAGCAGTGCGTGAATTGGGTTTGAGGGATGTGTTGCATAAAGCTGAAAGAAATATGGAGGACCAGAAATGTAGGGACATGACCAGAACATGCGTCCTAGTGATACAGAGTTTCCACATGTGGGACAGATAGGGTGAACAGATGGGTATATTTTAGCTAGCCTGTCATTGGAGTAATGTACTCTGTGAAATACCTTGAACTGTGTCAGTCTATGCCTTATACACATAATGGAGGTATGTATGTTGGAGATGCATTTAGCCCAGAGATGGGCTTCTTTTTAAAAATCATTTACTGATATATGATCTGTATGTTTGATATCATATATAGCAGTTATAACAGTCATATATAAAAAATCACCAATCATCACCAATGAACACTTTTTAGCACTTATAAACAGTATCTAAACACACACTGCATGTATTACTAAAGAAATATAACTACATTTGAAGTGTCCAGTGTTGTCTGTTCTCCTATAAAGACATCATTTTTATTACCTATTTATTACAGCTATGTTTTACTATATTTTCACTTATCTCTTTATAGAGCAGCATCCATTCATTAGTACACACAGGAGGAGTTATAGTTGTACACTTATCTGCCTACAGCCACATTATAGTGTCTAATAAACTGTGCATTAAATGTCTGTATACTGCTTACAAGTATACTTTCCACTCCATTAGATATTGTTAACATACTTAACAGCTATAAAGTTTAGACATCGCATAGAAAATATAAGAGTTCATATATGATGAACTGTTATGATTGAACTAACAAACTGCATTTAAATGGTTAAAAACATGAACAAATACAATGAATCAGTAATAATAATCTAATGATGTAATATGTAATAGTAACACAGTGGCTATGTTTTCACATTGAGTACATAACATCACAATACTTCATTTTGCTGATGATACACTTTCATACATGAACATTCATTTATACATCAATGACTTTACTGGTAATATTTTACAGTGTAGTGTGACTACTTTAACTGATGTGAAGGACGTGAACATGTCCTTGACCGCTGAGAAATGCTGTGAAAATAAAGAGCTAAAAGATAAAAATGCAAACCGATAACTCTTGTGAAAACCTTTAAGCACAAGTTTCCCAGTGAAAACACAGTACAAATCTTTTACTGGTGTCCACTGCCCCCAGTAGCAGCCGGGTGCAACAAACTAAAGCTCACTTTTAAAAGTTGTTTTTCTAGTTTGTATTTTGCATGCTGCTGCAGAGTGTGGTTGATTATTTCTTACTGGTGTGTTACAGCTCTGGAAAGTCTGAAGCCACAAAGCCACAGCCCTGTGCAGCTCTGTCAGATATTTCAGTTTGCACCTGTAACCACAGTCCACATCCACGCAGCATTCACATGTAAAATCTGACCTGGGCACATGAAGACACCATAATTTGATTCAGTGAAAAAGTTTGTTTCATGTCAAGGTATTTTATCATAAGGACATTTTAATCCAGCGGGTGCATTTCTAATAAAAAGTGGTTTACACAAAAGATAAGATTGATGTCTTAGTACAGTGCAAGTAAACTAAACATGCTATCCTACAATATCCTGTCCTACAAAATGTACTTAAAGTACATATTCCACATTAAACACACATTTGTGGCTGAAATATTATGACATTATTATGATCAGTGGTTCCTACTTTATAGAGGTCAGGCCTCCGCAAAGATAAATCTGAGAGTTCAGATGATTAATGGAGGAAAGAAGAAAAAACAGAAAAAAAGTTTTTCTCCACATACTTAAATTTGTTTTTTTGGAGATTTTATGTTTTTTATGTTTTTAAGTTTTTTTGGCTACTTGATGGCCTACTGATAACCAGAATATGGTCTCACACACTTTTTAACCTAAAAGTCCTGAAACTTTCACACGACTGTAACCTGGCTGAATGAATACAGCAAACATACATATATATGAGTTACATCCAAAATGTCAAAGTATATTAAATTACCCATTTCATGTAACTATCTCCATGTTTTTCAACGTCTTATTTAAAATGATCTCCCCATCAAGGAAGCTAGATCTTCCTCCTCTCACTGTCAGAGAGTTTTTATAGCTTCTAGATGCTTTATGATAACAGATAGCATTTTTTCCTCAGAAACCAATCTTTGGTTTCTCAGAAAATTAACAGCTTGACATTTCTCTGATGTTAGCTGACATTTGGCTTCCTTGATGACTGCAGAGTGTGTTGCTCCTTAAAATTCTTTTTTGTGTAGCGACCCTGGTACCCGAATTATTACAATATATACAGCACAATGCACGGTTGCCGGTTCGTTCCAGCCCACAGCCTTTGTTGCATGTCGCGTCATATCTTCATACCTCCTCTCTTCGTGTTTGTGTCTTGACTCACTCTTTCTAATAAATGCAAAAAGTGTCCCCAAATAAATGTCAGATTCAGAATGTTGATATTTATGGCTGATATTTAAAACAACTCTGTTAAAGACCGAAGAAAAGTTCTCCATCATATTAACGATGCTGGCATCGAGGTTAAGATGACTAAAGCTATGTTGCTATGCATAAAGTGTGACAGTGATTATAATGTGAATTATGAAAAACAGACCAAGGTTATTATTGTTTAATTAATTAATCACTTCTTCTTCTTTCAAGACCAAGAAAAATAAGAACTTGGCGCCATCCTGGCGACCCCACCCAATGAACACGAGTGTTTCTCTAGTCTGTCTCTGGCAACAACTGAAATATATTAAAAATATTGATAATAATTAACTAAAGAATTTTACAATATCGTAGTATTTTCTTGCTTATCACTCCCTTTATGTCAAGTCTGGATGAACACTTTTTTGTTTTTACTGCTGGAGAGAAAATCGTCATCTGCAAAGTTGTAGCAGCCAAACTGCTGGTGGAAATACTGTACGTCGATGAACTGAAAAAAAAAATCAAATTGAACTAAAATTAGATGACTGAAGAACATTGTCCTAAATCATAAATATTGCGCTGATAATAAATGGTATAGTAAATAGTAACTTGTTCCACCTTTACCACAGTGAGTGTTTCTTGCAGATTAATGAGGAAAGAATTTGCAAATTACAAATGACACATTTTTGTAATTAATTATTTTATTGAGGGCATAGATATAACTGTGAAGAAGACGATATTTAAAATGTATGTAATGCATTCACTGTCGTGAGACAAGATTTCAGGTTAATGTTTCTTAAATTTAATTTTATGTGTAAATATTCCAAGATGTTACAGTGTGCTCACCGGGCAGTAAACATAGTTGGAGTCAATTCTCAAACGATGGAATGGCTGATGGACTATATATGTTTGAACCTGGTCTGGATTTAGTCTGAGTGGAGAACAGTTGGACCTGAAGGTTCTTGGATTTGAGTTATGTCACTGATGAACGCACCACATCCCATTTAGAAACACATTCCAGAGGTTTGTTCAGATAATTTGGCTTCTTTTGTTTTTATTGTTTTAGATCAGTGTTTTCATTCTTACATCCAGGCTGCTCTCAACTGTTAAATCGCAGCTGAAGCGACATGGGATTGATTTTCTTTAGTCATGCTGTCTGTCTGGGTATTTAATGCTATTTGTTACTTACATAATACTGTATTTTTTTTTTTTTTACTTTTGAGTTGAGGCTCACAACCTAATTTTAAAATTCTATTTATATTAATTATTTTATTTCTGTTTTATTGTGTAATTTACATTTTAAATAAACAATTTCTCTTGATTAACAGTAGACATCATTAGAGAATGAACACTTGTGTGTGTTGCCGTGTTTACAGAGGTGTGGTCGTGTTGGAAGCAAAGATATTTTAATCAGATGCAGCTTAAAGAAGTATGAATACATTGAAAACAGAAGGCTCTGTGTGATGGATAATTCTCCCTCAGTCAGATGTTAGAAGAATGTAAATGGACTGGATTTATCCAAATGTTGAATCAATTTTACATCATAACTAAATGTTTACATTCAAAAAGAAAAACATGTCAATAATTTTCGCTGCAGACAAGTCATAATGATCAGTTGTAATCAGTTTGAACACACACCTTACGATTAATCCAAGTTTTCATATATTTACTTAAAACAAAGACTTACTAAGACAATCTTTTCCTCCCTTCATCATCTGATTTATTCATTCATTCACTCAGATAGGTGTGGCCCATTAAGGTCCAATTGGATACAAATGATTTGATGATTTTATAAGTAGGGTTTTGCATTCATATTTTCCTCCATATAAATATGTTCCTCTGTCAGTCAGACACTTTGTCAGTCCTGCTCACAGCTCATATCCATTTTTGGTGGCCACATCCTTGGCAATATAAAGCTGAGCTGATCACTGATCTTCCTCACTCTCTAGTCATGAGCTGTAGTGACGATGTGGTTCTTCCTTCTCCTCTGCGCGGCTTACATCCTGCCAACGATCTCACAAGGCAAGTTACAGCTCTTCTTCTAAGACTTGACTCTGTGTGTTTGTAACTGACAGAAACAGGACAGTGGTTTGCCTCCTTTAACACATATTGGGGTTTTGAGGGTTAAGAGATAAAAACTCCATAAACTAAATGTAAGTCAAGCAGAGCTATTTTTGGAGGGAAAGCACATGCAGGTGTTGCAGGAAATGTGTCTCTGAATCTAAATATATATATATATATATATATGTTTGTATGTATTTTGTCATTTCCTGAAAGTAAAAGCTCTAATGACACGGTAAAGGGGTCTGTGAACAGTGCAGTAGGTTCCAGTCTCACAGCTGAGAAAAAATGAGTGATTGGAAAGCTGAGAAATATTTTAGAACTCATGAAGAGTTTGACTTGAAACAATCTGGCTTTGATGAGGAAACTGAAAAAAAAGAAGATTCTGCATCAGCATCAATTTGGATGTTTGTAAGTTGTAAGTAACTTTTGAGGTAAGAAATAAATAATTTCATATTTCATATTAATAAATGTTTAATGATTCAGCAATATTATATGACACAATGGAATGATTTGGGAACTAATTTAAAAATTTTTAAAAATATATATTTTTTATTTTAACATTTTTTGATGTGTAAAAAATATTACATAAATTTCTATTGCGAAATCAAAAGCCAAAAGTATTTAAGTGTATAAGAATACAATAAATTAAGTTCATGTTAATGTTAAATTCTCTATATAGACACAGAAGTCACACTCAGATGCATTTTGTACTGTATGAAGTCTTTAATAGTTTTGGATCAGATGTTATTCCTGCGTTGCCATGAAAGATTCCTCTGAAAGGATTTGGGGACACTTTCAAAACTGTAGCATTCATAGACAATTTTCACAGCGTCACAGCAACGGCATCATCAATAAATAAATAAGTAATAAATAAATAATCATAAATAAATAAATATCCTTAATTTGCATGAAAAATTGTCAAATTGTGTTGAGTTCTAGTTTGGGTAAAATTCAAAACAGCGGAGATTGAAAACATTCAATAAAATTTGACGGCAGATGGCTTGGTAGGTACGCACCTGGTATACAAACAGTGACGAAAGTTCACAGCAAGACTCTAAAATTGAAACCTGTTTATGTATCTATCTGAATCTAACTATATTTAACTCTATAATCCTTCTGTCATGTAACCAGATGATGGAAACAAGGTGATTCTAAAGGGTGGAACCATGGCTTACCCGTGTGAAGGCCACGCTGAAGTCTTCCATAAAGGCAAGTGGGGATATGTCGGCGACAAGTACTGGAACGAGGCAACCGAAGAAACGTTGTGCAGGAACACTCACTGTGGGAAACCCGTGTCAAGGCAGGACGTCCTCCGAGACACACACACAGGGAAACCAGTCTGGCTCAACGAAGTGGTCTGCAAAAATGACTCGAGTGATCTGACGAAGTGCAGCCATCCAGGCTGGAGCGACAGCTTTTACTCGAAGGACACTGTGAAAAAGGTCAAATGTTCAAGTAAGGCTGAGATCCATACATATGTATTGCATGTCCTGTATTGTAAGTTCAATCAAAATTTCTGAAACTTATATGAAAATGATATTTTGTTTGTGTTTGTAATGGCCATTTTTGTTTTCCTAGAGAAAATCGATTTCAGCTTGCATCCATTCAGATGTGCAGGAGCTGTGATGTACAACACCTCTGAGGGCGACAAGGGTTATTTCTGTGGCACCCTGAGTAAGAGTTAACACGTGTATACAGTACACATCTCAAAAGTGTTATAGAAAAACACCATAAACACACACATATAATAACTATAATTTGCCATCTTAATCAAGACATATGTGCTTTATTATAACAATAATAATTATATTTTAGCAGCATATCATTCTACATACTGCTGTATTAATCATTACAGAAACATAAAAAATGATTTTGATAAATACCAATACTGTTAATTTAGGGCATCTGTGGCTTAAACTTTACACTG
The DNA here is from genome assembly GCA_023373845.1 of Nibea coibor. Classification (NCBI taxonomy): domain Eukaryota; kingdom Metazoa; phylum Chordata; class Actinopteri; family Sciaenidae; genus Nibea; species Nibea coibor. Next base: position 4,234,015 of record CM041717.1, read on the forward strand.
GGTGGTGGTCTAATAAATTTGTTGAGCTCTGTATACGCACACACATTCTCCATTACAAGTCAAAGATGTAGCTGTTCAAGGTGAAGGTTCACACATCCCAACATGTTTTGAAAAAAACAAATGTGTTTGAATATTTTTTTAAACTTTCCATCTAATCTAATATTGGATAATTTTACGTCTTTGGGTTTCACACAGTTATTTAAATCAAACCATTTTGTGTGGTGTCAAAAAGCTTGATCTTCAGCAACACAACAATTATCATTCTTTTTTATTTAAGTACTAGAATTGAATGTATAGGGTAGAAGTATAAAGTAGCATGAAGTGGAAATGATGGAAATGATCACAAACAACTACAGAATTGCTAATTTATTACACTGCTATTTTTTTTTGAAAAACAAAAGACCCATGTATCTTCAGATTTTTTTCATCTTATTTTATATTTTTTTATATATTTTTATGCTCTCTTTAAAGTTCAATGCACCTGTTCAACAGATTAGTTTGACTTTGAAGTTATTTCTCACCACCACCTCTGTGAAGTCTTTTAATACTGCTGCCATGAATATTGTTACATGTTTAGCACTATGATAATAATTACTAAACAATATATGTATGATTCCTCCCTCACAAAGAATCAACTGAAGCTAATCTGTTGTGTGAAAACCTCAACTGTGGCCAATACAAAGAGGTTCTTCAGGATGAATGGATAGTTTTGAAAGACTTCCAAACCCTGGACAAAAGGTCCATCAACTGTCCAGACATCCAAGTAGAAAATCTCTGGCAGTGCAACCCTCTCAAAATCTCATGCAAAAATCCCGTATCTGTCATATGCACAGGTAACACACACACACACACACAAACACAGAAACTATGTTTACCAAAGTGTTCATCGCATCAGTGATTTAATAAATATTTCATTAAAACAGGTCATAAGACGGTGCGGATCAAAGGAAAGATGGAAAATGTCTGCAGTGGGCAGCTGGAAATAGAAGGCCGCAAATGGAATCCTGATAAAAACTCAGCGAACTTAACTTCCAGTGATTTGTGCAAGCAATTACACTGTGGTGAAGAAGGCAGCTTCACTAAGAATAACACAGAGCTGGCATGCAAAAGTAATTCAACTAATTCATATTTAACCTCGACTTAGCTGACCTCTGACACAATTTTTTCACCCACTATCTTTAATTCTAAATCACAAACACTTACCTCGGTTTTTGATTCCTCACAGAAAAAGTTGAAGTAGTGCTGATGGACGAAGGTGTACAGAGCACATGCTACGGTGAGGTTCATTTTAAGGTGAATGATAGATACAGTCGTGTGTGTGGCTCCAGCTGGACGAAAGTGAATGCTGAAGTGGTCTGCAAGGAGCTAAAATGCGGAGGGGTGAGTTTTTATTCAGTCAGTAGCACAACTTAAAAAAAAGTTTGAGTTCATGCAAGTCTTAAAAAAATGACAATTACAAGACAATTCTAAATACTAAAATGTGCTTAGCATGAAGACTGGAAACAGGCAAAGAAAAAAAGCCTCTGTTTCTAGTCTTAATGCTAAGCTAAGCTAACAGTCTCCTGGTTTTATCTTTGTTACTCTGTATGCATCTCTGTACCTGTCAATACAAGTATTCTGTCTGGCACAAATGAATGACATGATAACTACATGATAACTAACTATCCTCTCTTGCAGGTGGTTTCTCATCTGTCTAACAATTATAATTCAAAGGGGATGATGGACAATGTGCAGTGCTCTGGCCAAGAGTCCTCACTGTGGCACTGTATGGCAAAGCGTAGCGACGATGATACCTTCTCGTGTTCTTCCGGCGCCTATGTGGTCTGTGCAGGTGAGATATTGCAAAGGTCATATGCTGATGTATCATATATATTTAATCAGATAGTATAAGCTAAATGTGTGCAGTAAAATGTTTTCATTCAGTATGTGTCCCATTCTTAACAATTCCTTTGCTGTTATGGTGCAGGTAGCATAGATGTGAGATTGGAGTACGGTCCTGGAAAATGTGCTGGGAGAGTGCAATTGCTGTATGAGGGCCAGTGGCAAGGGGTGGCTAAGCAAGACTGGACAGACATAAATGCAGATGCCGTGTGTACACATCTGGAATGTGGGAAGCAAGCAGTAACAAGCAAAGCCAACTTCAGCCATGTTCCAGGCAATTCCCTCAAACTATCCTGCAAATCAAGTGCCTCTGCCATAGCTGACTGTGGTATCACTAAAAGTCAGGCTGGAGAGAAAGAGTCAGTGGGGATAATCTGTGAGGGTGAGTGCTTATTTCACTTTGACCTTCTCTTGTTACACCTTTTGACCTTAAAAAGTTAGCAAATAGTTGTTTAATCAAACATCTAACAGACAGAGCTCAAGTTGTGCTACCTGACAAATGTACAGTCCAATATTTACTTTACTTCAACTCCTTCAACTTCAACTCCTGACGGAGATATCTGACTGAGCATGCAACAATAAACTGATATAATCATTTAGAATAGTACATGCACTATTAATTGATATTTAAATGGAGAAACTTAATTTTATTTTCTGTCTGCTTAGTAAATCCTCTGAAATTAAACCATACGAAGAAAATATTCTCACCTTCCCCTGAGAAAACATGAAAAAAACCAACCATCCAAACACACTTAGGTAGACTATTAAAGATAAAAGTTTCAAATAAAATTTGTCTGAGGTAAATTTGAATGTTTTGAGTTCATGGATGAAAACAACACTGCTTCTTTTTCACATGGTCCTTAAAAAAAGAATTAATCTTAATACATTTTGAGTTATTGTTTAATTACATCTCAGCATTTTACTGATTCTTACATAAAAGTAATTTTCTATACCTGCTGATGCTTTTCAAATAAACTCTCCCAGCATGCATTGTGACAGACCCTGAACAAGTTCAAGTATCATTCTTAACACTTCCTTTTTCTGTCCCTGTCAGAACACAAGGTATTGTTTCTGGAATATGCTTGTTCTGGAAAGGTGGGGATAGAGCGTGCCGACAAAACTAGCTACTGGCTATCCGGGTCGAGCAACACATGGAACAAAGACTCTGCAAACATGGTGTGTCATCAGATGCACTGTGGGGAAGCTGTCACTCACACCTCCATCTCTAGTGCTAATATGATGAAAGGCATTTGGCATGAATCTTACAACTGCTCATCCAACCTAACATCTCTGTTTGAATGTGAAAAAACGTCATCTGACAACAGAGCTGTTGCCTCTGTGCACTGCTCAGGTAATGTGAAGCAGCATCCAAACAGAGTGTGTATCCTGTAGATATTTTGCTTAATCTCTGAAAATATCATGCATTTGTTTTAACAGAAAACATCTCAGTGAGCCTGACCGGAGAGTGCTGGGGGTATGTCAATGTTTGTACGGGAGGGAAGTGTGACGGTGTGTGTACTGCCGCCTGGACGGAAAAAATGTCTCAGATGCTGTGTGCAAACCTGAGCTGCGGAGAGGTGATGACTAGTGATAAACACACACGGGAACAAAGCAAGGTGATTTTCAAGAGCATGCACATGACCGAGCACACGACCAGCCTGAGCCAGTGCAACTTGGTGAAAAAACAAGATGAAGTCTTCTGTGAAAAAGCCTTTGTTGTTTGCAAAGGTAATGGATTGTTAAATATTCATATAGTCAGTTATCATAATTATGTTTTATCCTATGACAGCATTTCTGAAACTTTTTACAGCACGTGCCACGGGCTCTCCATCGTACTGTACCACCATTTTCATGCAAGATGCAGCAACCCTTTCCCCTTTTCAGCATCAGTTTATGCAGGAGGCAGATTTATTCCTAATACCAACAAGACTGTTTCTTGTTGACTGTTGAATGTTTTGCACTTCTCCTTTTTATATTTGCCCTTTGCAGCCATGATTGCGGTGTCTCTGAACCATGAATCCTGCAAGACATAATCACAACAAAAAAAAGGAAAATAAGCACAAAAATTATGAATTTTATGAAGTTATGAAATTCCCTATTGGGCTTGAAGTGCAAACCTAACTTTCACCAATCTTCACTTAAAACAATAAATAAAGGTCCCTCTTAATTAAATAAGGACGAATTTCCCTATTGGGATTAATAAAGTGCAAATATAACTTTCACCAAACATCACATAAATAAGCTCATAATAATCAGTGTTCCTGTAAGATTTAATGGTCATATCTCTTTTTGTTTCATTGTTTTGTTGCAGGTAGTGTCAAGGTCAACTTTAATGTTTCCAGTTCCAGATACAAATGTTCTGGCAAAGTGGAGATGCACCACGAAGGCCAGTGGCTCCCAGTGTGCAAGAATGCTCTAGAAAACAAAAAGGAAACACAAAAGATCATCTGTGGGGAGCTGAATTGCGGTCAGCCTGTCGAATTAGTTGACTACATTGGGCCAAGAGCAGCAGAGTCTTCTGTCATTTCAAAAATAGAGTGTTCAAATGGCAACATGTCATCATGTAGCACATCTGCTGCCACGTCCGGATGCACTCTTGGTCACCTCCGGTGCTCCAGTAAGTGTAATAATTTATCACTTTCAAAATGTCTTCAGTTACTCCTTACTCTTTCACCACGCTGCCTGTGTGAGCATGATTCGAAAAGAATATATCAGGGCGAGAAAATACAACAAGACACAAGCTGTGATTGAAATATCATGTTAGAACTTCCTACTGAAGAATTGTTTACAGTGTAAGATCATTTGTATTGTCATGTCCCTGTGTTTATCGCAGGCTGGGGTAACATGGAACTGAAATTCGGAAATGCCTGTAGTGGAGAAGTGTTTGTTCATTCGGGGGGAAATAGGAGCCATATCTCCTCTGAAGGCTGGACTGAAACTGCGAGCAAGCAGCTTTGCAAGGACCTGAAATGTGGCGAGCTCAAGTCCAATAAGACGGGCAAAAATATACAAACAAACCTTTACTGGAAACGAAACTTCAACTGTGATGGTGTAAAGACGCCACAAAACATCTGGGACTGTGAAAAGGATGTGCTGGTCACCTCAGCTCAGCCAGTCTTGATTGAATGCCAAGGTAAAATTTATTTCTGCAGGACCACTGAGATGATTATAGAAACTTTGCAGTTGGGTCACAAATATGGCTAATATGTCATAATTATTTTTTATTGACAATTAAAGGAAGTGACATTTAGGAAAATTAAGTGAAAATACTGCGTACTTTCATAATCAAAATTATGAAGATTGCTAAAAGTATCATATAGTCACATCATAAATTAGCTAATATAAACTAATTATTAAAGCAAATTAGCCATTTGTTAACATTAGAGTTGTAATTAGCTAGCTTATAATTGATTTAGATTAGATGATGTAGATTGTTACAGAGCAAAATGCTAACTAACTAGCTAGCATTTGCTAGCATTTTGCTAACATTAGCTTAGTTTTATTAGTTTTATTTTTAAAATCTAGTTGTCTTTTGGACATAAAGTACACAGCACGTTTAATATAGGAAAGGAGAAAGCTGACAGAAGTTCTGACTGAGGTTAAAATGAGGGTTAAATGAACTTTGCTAGTAGAGTAAAGGTCCAGTGTGTAAGATTTATGAGTATCTAATGGAATTCATATATATAAATGAGTACATTTTCATTAGTGTATAATCACCTGAAAATTAGGAACGTTGTGTATTTGTTGCCTTAAAATGAGTCCTTAATATTTACAGTGAGAGCAGGTCCTCTTCAATGGAGTCTGCCATGTTAAACCACTATTTTTGTACAGACAAACCAAACGCTGACTCTATATATGGCCTCTTGCATTTCTGTGAATTTTTTTTTTACATGCTTTGAAGGAGAAGGTGAGACGTCTGAGAGTAGTCATTTGTAGTCATTTTAATCTGCAACTTCAGCTAGGTGCCACTAAATCCTACACACTGGACCTTTAATAGAAACCCTGGCAGTGTGTACTACACTTATGAACTCTATGAACTCTTCAGTGTCACATTGTTGTCAGTGATGTCTTACTTGCTGTTGACTGTGTGTTCACTCAGGGTGCTCAACATTATCTCAAAGTGTTATTTTATTGTTTTCTTTCCTAGACGAGCCAAATGTCACTCTCTCAGAGGATTGTCATGGTGAAGTGAGGATAAATAACATCAGTGTGTGCCATAGTCACTGGAAACACAAGTATTCAGACTTGATTTGCCAGGAACAGAATTGTGGCAATGCAGTGCCAGGCGCTAGTGGTATCAAATCTTTACCTAAAGATGTGGAGAGCTACCGTGTCACTTGTGAAGAATACCATCACAAGCTTGGCCAGTGCAACAGATATGAGGCAAAGTGTAAAGACCTGGTGTATGTTTACTGTTCTAGTAAGTATGTATGTGCTTCCTGAATTAATCTAATCCTCCTTTCATACGTATCAGTATCATTAATGTGACTTCCCACGATATTTTTCACTTTGTACTGATTCATAGTTGAGTGTGACAGGAGCTTTTACATGTTCAGTAGTGCAGGTAGCACAGTTATTCATTGAGTTTTAGTTTATTTTTTTTTTTTTAACTTACTTTTATTTTTGTTTACCTGATTTTAGGAAGAAACCCCCCCCCCCCCCCCCCCCCCCCCCCCTTTGCAGTTAGCAGTGAAACAGTGAATCCATCCAAACAATTTGCATTACAGAAATAGAAGACTTTCTGCAGTGCACACTTACTCTTTGCTATTTATCGCCGAGAGTTTGATTAAAACACTGACAAGCTCTCATGTCACCTACAGCCAGGAGACGATTGGCCTAGCTTAGCATAAGGATGTGGGCCGAGTTGAGCCAGTTTGCTCAGCTAGCTCTGTCCATTGTGGAAGAATATGCCTACCAGCATCCCTAAAGCTAAAATGACATGTCATATCTTGCTGGTTAGGATAGTATAATCATAGTATAAAACAGCAACTCATTATTTTTACACTGACACTGGTTTTTATATCGTTGGACAGAGTGAGTGAGTTTCCCCCTGCTGCCAGTCTTTATGCTCAGCTTAAAGACTCATTGTCTCCTAGTCCATATTTAACAGACAGATGTGGGAATGCTATTGATATTATCAACTAGAAAGAAATAGATAAATCTGTTTCCAAAGTTAAATTATTTATTCATCTATTTTTTTACAGAAGCTGTCAAGTTCAACACCACAGAAAAATGTGGAGGTGAAATACAAGTCATCTACGGAAAGACAAAAGAATTTATTTGCTCCCATGTTAATTTTTCCCCTGAAAGGAAGAAGAAGCTCTGTGATGAGCTTAAATGTAATGGTTATAATGATAAGAATGCCATGAAAAACCCCCCCCCAAAAACTAGAGGTATAAAGGTAAATAATTGTTTTACATGTTTTGTTTGTTTGTGGTAAGATCCCACTCATTATAATTTAATTAGGATCTTTTCCAAGCTAATTCCTCTTGTTTTGTATGTATTTGTATGTATGTTTTCTTATAGGATCTGAAAATAAAACTGCAATTCACCGAAGACAACATGGACAGTGACATCAATCGCTGGGTCACTAAAAATAATGAGAGCTGCAACACCAAACCGGCTTGGATCTACTGTAAAGGTAACTAAAATCACGAAGCTTTTCCCAGTGAGTCAGGCTACTTTCCAAATGAAACAAGAATAACTAGAACAAGTAAGTTAGTAGCTGTGTTTGATTTCAGATTATAAGAGTCCTCAGACGCCACCTCCGCAACCAGACCACACATTGCCCATCTTCCTCGGATTAGGCTTTCTTCTGATTGTGATGATATTGATTATTGTGTTTGTACGCATCCGCATGGCGAGGAAAGCCAAGAGGCCCATGAGTGTCTCATGTGAGTACATTATTCTGTTACACCCATCTTCTGCTAGTTGTTGCCAGTTAAAATCAAATACTGATAAGATGTTTCACTTTTGATGAATTACTTTGAAAAAATAAGAGGAAATAAGATCACTCTATCTAATAAACATCCTAAGAAAAAGGTGTGCTGGAGCCATTGTGCCACAAGAGGCCAGTCTTTCTGCACGCTCACTACATTTCTGTCTGGCATTTACATTCAGAGCTGATCCACATCGCTTCAACAAAAATCTTTAAAAAGTCCAGACCCAGTCAGAGTTGTAAAATGTGTACTTGTGTTGTTTTCCTGCTGTCCTCATTCATTCACTTTATTCATGTTTGTCACATAAATGTCTAATGCTCTTTTGATGTAGCGAGAACATTGCCAGGAAAGGAAGTAGAGTATGAAAGTGGTGAATATGAACCTGTCACAGACAAAGAAAACGAAATGGACGTCTTCAGTAACGACAGTGAGTCTTATTCATTCATTCATTCATTCATTCATATCAGCAGTATTATTAGTGTAATGGTTATATAAGAAGATAACATATCAAATAATTTTAATTTAAATGGCATTGTATTACTTTATAAAGTATAATAATACTACAATATTATATTACTATATTATATTTATTATTGTAAACAAGCTATATAGCAGTATCTTTAGTTTCTATAATATTGTATATGTGTGTATATTACAAATACAGCACTATGTTCTATAGAACATTATATACTTAATTATACATTCATCATTGATGTATATTGTATTGGGTATGTATTAATCATACCTAAACCTATAGATATAATATAGACAGTAGATTGCACATCAAAGCTGACAGATTAGTAGATAACTATTTTGCACAATACACACAAGTCTAATGTATTGTAATATTATTTAATAATATATCATTATTATATAATAGATTTAGTGTCACCACATTAAATATTTTAATCTTTTTTATTTTTTTTTTACTTGATTCAAATCTTGTCTTGTCTGTGTGCTGCGTTTACGTGTCTTGACTTGATTTCAGTAAAAATACAAATAATAATAATAATTGTTATATGATGGACATATCTGTCATGACTGAGTTTATTTATTTTTATTTTAATAGCTTCAAGTTTTCAGAATGAATTTGTGAAAGTGTGTTGCTGCTGTTGTTCCCACAGGGTTCAGGACAGAGGCTGAAGTCATCATGGAGAGCGACGCGAGGAGCGCCTCTTCTTACGATGATGTTGACCAAGTGGCTGAGTCTCGGCCCCTGACCTCACCGGCACTCCCTGCTGGCGCTTCAGGAGACAGCTTTTTCGGTGATGGTGCCCTCAATCAAAACTCAGGAAAGTATTGAACCAGTTTAATCACATCTTAAATACCAAAACAAAACAGTCAGATCAAGCTCATTTTAACATGCAACATGTTTTTCGTCTTAACAGATGGGGTGACCTACGAGGTGGAAGACCCACAGGAGAACTACGACGACATTGAAGCCAGCCCTGAATCCATTCAGACTAAAGCTGAGGTCCACAACGTCCCTGAACCCGCGCCTGAAAGCGTCACCGTGGCAACTCCAGCGATGGTGCAGGGAGAAGAGGACTACCTGGTGCCAGGCCAAGATAGGTGAGACAAAAGTGGATCACCCCAAAGCCCAGCTCACTTTCACTCTGACAAAGATGGAAAAAGACTGACACGTGAACAAACTGTAAAGAATCTTCGTATGCATCAGGCAGTGGTTATAATAAATAATGTAAAACACATCACAAATCAGACAAAATTCAATAATTTATCAACATTCAAATGGACGTGTTTCAGGGACTTCATACTGCTGATGCATGTACCTTCCAGTGAGATTAAGGTTGCTTTATGTCTTATTTTGCAAGAGTGTATAAGAAATGTATAACATGTTTACTTTTTATCATACATTTGTTTAAAAACATAAATCTGATGTATATTTAGTAGTTCAGCTTCCATGATTTACGCATATTTCCATTCAGACAGGTGTGTCCTATAACATAACTCCGGTGATATTTACGTATTATTATTTTTGAAGTTAATTTAGACAGCTTTGTGAGAATGTATAACATTGACATTTCACTGTCACATTAATTAATTATTATTATTATTTTTTTAAATAAATAGTCGCTGAGAGTTGGCTCAATGCCACTCTCACAACTGTACAGTAGATTTAAATTTCCAGTCAGCAGGCAGTTAGCTTAGCTTAACTTAGCATAAAGACTGGAAACGGTGTCCAGCTGTAGCACATAACACGTCTGAAGCCCACAAATTATTATGATCTCTTGTTTGCTTCATCTGTCCAAAAATGGAGTCAAATCCACAAGATGTGTTCATTCTTTTAAGAATTTAAGAATGCTGGCTGGTGGATCTTGTTAGCTTTGCACTGAGCCATGCTATCTGGTATCCTCTGTTTCCAGTCTTTATGCTAAGCTAACTAACTGATAAGACTGGTGTGGATCTTCTTTTCTAACTTGCAAGAAATGAGCATAATGTATAAAACATGAACATAATAAGTTTGCATTGACTGTCATCTTTTATTGTTTGAGTGTCTTTAACAAAATTAGAGATACATTTAAAGGGGGAAGGGGCGACTGTGACTCAGTGGTAGAGTGGGTCGTCCAGTAACCCCAAGGTTGGCGGCTTGATCCCTGCTCTCTTATTTTGCAAGAGTGTATAAGAAATGTATAACGTGTTTACTTTTTATCATACATTTGTTTAAAAACATAAATCTGATGTATATTTAGTAGTTAAGCTTCCATGATTTACGCATATTTCCATCCCTGCTCTCGCCACGGCTGAGGTGCCCTTGAGCAAGGCACCGTACCCCGACATCTGCTCCCAGGGTGCTGTGAGTTGATGCCCACCGCTCCAGTGAATCTGGCATCTGTCAATTTGAGTGTGTGACCCTGTGCATGCGCATGTGTGTGTTCAAACCTGCCTAGATGGGTTAAATGCAGAGAGGTAATTTCAAATTCAACATGATTAATAGTTTCTAACCTTCTAAAATTAAATTTACTGAACTGGTAACAACAACAAACATTTTATTGTTATTTTTATATGCTTCATGCTTTCATGAGTTTTTATGGACTTTCAGTTATAGTTTGTTTGTGAAGTTGCAGCTTGTCTTCACAATTAAATCCAGTCATTGCATCGTAGCATCAGCTTTACAATGAATGTAACTGCTTCATTATAAAATTAATAACTGTGCCGCTTGTGTGCCTTGTGTTAATAACATATATACATGTATGTGTATATTACTTTACATATGCTCTGTCCACTTTTAGACTTTGTCCTCGACACTGTGCCTCTGAGACTCCCGGTTTTGGAAAATGGCTCAGATGTTGAGTATCAAACTGTATGTTTTATATGTCATATATAGTTTGATACACAGCACAATAAGCCGTTTTCTTCACAAGACATCATCTGTAGACGCATGATTGCTGAAGTTCGCTGTTAGTATCATCTTCAATACAGTGACGTCTTTCACAGCATTCAGCGTTCATTTCTGATTCATTTATTTCTCATTTCTTGATCCAATTTGATTTGATGGTTGTTATTTTGCCCTTTACCACACAAAGCCAAGCATTTCTCCCGGACGACAAAAGACATCCAAACGCTCTGCTCAGAACATTTGGAATACAGTTTTATCTCCATGCACTTTAACATTCTCTATAATCACTTAAAAATCTCTCCCCAGTGCTTGAGATATAGAGAGAGCAGCTGCTCGCTACAAATGTTAACATGAGTACTGTCATCCGTAAGGGACTGACAGACATACTGGTGCTGCTTTTAAAAGATTGACAGACCTGCTATAGAACCTCACATGTTTAGTAAGGATTTAGCCAAGGGCCACTGCGATCACAGAGTCAGCGATACACCCAGAGGGACTAATTTGTAAGCAGCAGGCCCTCGTATGATATGTTAACCTCACACCCAGCCCTCGCCGTCACACTGCCTGCTGAGGGATCATGATGTAGGAGGTCTGCTGCATGGCTGAAGCTGAAATAGATACAGTCAAGTTATAGCGATCTGTAAGTGAAAGGGGTAATGTTTACGTTCAGTGTCAGGTGCCACTTCGTTACAGCAGGCCCTCATGGGGCAGAGCAGGACCGTGGGGATCTTTGAGGGATCAAGCATCATGTTGTTTTACTCACTTTGTAAGTCTGACAACAGATACAGAAACCATGTCTGTTGACGAAAGAGTGAACAAACTCTGGTCAGTGATCCTGTGACCCTCTTTCCACCTTAAATTAAAGGATCATACTATACCTCAAATAGCCACAGCTATTATCCACAAGTACAGACACTCATTGTCCCCTGACAATGAATCCTAATGACTTTGGTCCACTGACTTTTGCTCTAGCAACAAGCAATAATGTAATAAAGCTAATAACATAATAACGTGCCAATAATGTAATAACGTTTTTGAGCCAATAACAATAAAACTAAATAACATTTTGCGGATAATGTAATAATACATAAATGAGACTGCATTTCTTGGAAATTAAAGATTATTTTGCAGTTTTTGCTCAGGTTTGCTCATGAAAAATCGATACAGTGGATGGCAGAGTCATCATATTCATTGGTTCATTCACTGAGATGGAGTTTGTAGCATCATTATTAACTCTTTTAATTTCTAAATGTTTAATATTCTGAAAGAACAGAAACATCTTGTCTTTGAATTGACGCTTTGACCAAATGTTCATAACCTCGTGTTTGTAATGAGAACACCCTGATCTTGTCTCCTCTGCTGGCTACGGCTCTCATGTTCCTAATATGTTCCAAACTAATTTGCTCAAATGTGATTAATGTCGATGAAAGTTTCTTTAGTCACCTCACGCTGGATCTTTTTTTATAGAGGTCACAGACAGATGAGCCAGCAGCTGGGAGAAAGGCCCCAGTTGTGGTGATTTTCCATAACAAACACAGTGGTATTATTAATAGTGCTCCCATGTGTACGGTGCCATCCAGAAAGCCTGGATATCTTGTCTATGGCTGTGTGTGTGTGTGAGAGAGAGAGAGAGAGAGAGAGGGGACGCTACAGGCTGCATGATGTAATCCAAACTGGAAACACATGACATATTAATACACGGCTGCTCTTTTGTTTCAACATGTGCTCCTTACATCTCCCAGTACCTCCGACAGATGGCTTTACATGGCCAAATCTCCCTGTTAGGCTAAGGATTGTTACCAAATAAATATCCAGAAGCTGGACAGGCAGGTTGTAGGCATTGGAGACCATCTGCTGTGAGCCAGAGGAGTACCAAAAAGAAGGAAAATTGTTTTGTATTTAATTTTAATAGAAATTAAATACTACTATTCTACTAATCTACTATTAAAATGGCATAATTTGAAATTAATTAATTAATTAATTAATTAATTAAATGAATACTGTAAGCTGGTGATGGTGGTGACGCCTGTGTCTATCTATCACAGTGCACGATACCCTCCTGATGTGATCAGAAACATGACAGCCGTGTAGATAAGATGAAGGGAAATGAATATGGCGTCTTTCAGAACTGCATGTAAGATCTTTATTCAGCACACAAACCAGATGATGTGATGATAAGACCTGTGTAGATGCACTTTCCTGGAAATGATACTTTAGTTATCTTTAGTCGACACTTCGTACTGATATATTGAACACTCCCACTGGTATGCAGTGAAAACAAATCTGCAAAAAAAAAAAAAAAAACAAGTATAAAATATATATTTTATTCAAGGTTTATCTGTAAAGTAAGAAATGTCCACATGAATGAATGGAACGTTTGGTCAGTTTGTATGAAATACTGATCTGCTCTGTGTGAAAAGTGTCCAGAGATAAACTCTCTATGATTTGTTATGATATAAAAATAACTGAACTGGCACAGAAGCAGAGCTATGCACTGCTGTGGACAGGGTCAGCAAAAAATGTATTTTGTCCACATAAAAAAGGCTCATTTAAAATAGTAAGGGTACGCTATAAAATGTAGAAATGAAATGTGGTAAAAATGCACAGCTGTACATATGTGTATTTGTTCTGACCACATTACTTGTGATCAAAAACTAACAAGTCGACAACTTTGCAACATCAACAGCCAAACATCAAGAAAGGGCAACAGCAGCAGACATAGCAGGCAGCTAATATTACTTACTAGTCCAACAGCAGTCAGCCCAGCACAGTGTCTGTCTTTCAGACTTTTATTTCCTTCCTTTTCTAAGGTTCCTCTGTTGTCTTCTTTGGTCTTGTGACCTCTTGAAGCAGCATTAAGACATGGACAGGAAAATAATATCCATAAAATTTGATGTAGTTACACCAAAATTAATGAGATATGAGCATCTCCCGACCCAGAGCTCAAAGTTACATAGTGCAAGAGCAGACAGGTGAGTATAGCATCAAAATTATTTCATATTATTTCGTGGTAGAAAAGTATCACAATGTTGCTTTATAATGCTTTATAAGCCTAACTGAGCTGCACACTGCATTATGCCAAAGATCAGCTGTTTGGATCTGAGGTACACAACACAAACATGCACCATGTTTGAAATCTTTTGAAATATGAAGCTCTATTTCAGTCTGATCTCGCAACTTTCTGCCCCAAACAGCTGATTACCTGTGTCACATAGTGTGCAACACACTTGTAAGTTGAAAATATTTCTAATATACACTTAAACTGATATAGATTTTGTGTGTGGGTGTGCGTCTGAAATACATTTTTCTGCTGATCCTTTCCACAGTAGTGCATAGTGCTAGTACTGTGCCAGGATTCCTGTCTGCTTATCCAAACTGGGAACACACTGACCGCCGTCTATTGCAAGCAACGCACTGACTATGCAGAAGTACCTCACACAACCCCAGTTTAAAATACCCAAACTATCCTGTGTGGTTGTAATGCCTTGTTACACAGAATAGGCATGTAAAACAGTATTTTAATCTTTTTAAACACTGTATGTGTTGTGTGTGTTAACACCGGCACAGATTGTTGCCAAAAACAGGCTTTGCGGTTGGATTTACCGTGGCTGTGTTGGTGTTTGTATGACAGCGATGGGTGTCCAGTCTGGTCCAGGGGTCAGCTGAAAGATGACCCTGGTTAGTGCAATGGCCTAAATATGCTGTAAAGCATGAGGGGGCTCAGGCCGCAGGCCAAGTTTGGATCTGCCCCCTTCGGAGGCCGTTCAAAAGCAGGACATCCATCAGTGGAGAGCCAGCTGGAGCAGAGATTATTCAATGTAAAGGGGCTGAAGAAGGTCAGTGCAACGGGGGTTTAAAACTGAGTGAGACAGAGATCTAAGATAGGCCATGGATCTAACTTCAAAGGTAACATGATATCTGTCATGAGAGTAGAAGAAAAAAGCAAAACTAAAGGGATGGATGCATGATTTTTATTTTATTTTCCATCTGCATGCTCTCAGCATGACAAATGTAATGAACAGTGAGACAGTACCATGGGAACTGTGTCAGGGAGATGGTAAAAACTGTCAGCTGTGCACAGTGCAGCACTTCATTTTATCATTTATACTGTATATAAACACATAAATAAAATAGAATTGTAACCATATATATAAAACAAAACCAGAAACACCACCAACAACAATTTTAAAGTTTATTACTTAATATGCATGCATCCAGCAACTACATACAACAAAAGTCAGACAGTAAGATGTGCTGCAGCTGCAGCAGTAAACAATGTGACTTATGAAAAGTTTTCATAAGGAGAACATGCAAATTCCAGACGTCGAATTATTAATAGTTAATAATGTCTATGAAAATTACCTACATAAACAATCCACCATTCAAACTCTAACTTTGACTTAAATCTGCACGTGATAATTTGACAGGAGCAGCTTACCGAGTGTAAGGTCAAAATACGTAAGAGCAGTCTGTTACACTCCGGATGAAGCTGGGCAGGAAACAAACGTGTGCTGCCTGCTGCTTGCAGATCATAGTGACAGGATGAATGGAAAAGAAAAAACAATACTGCTGTCCAGAAAAAAACCTTTTACATAACTTCCTCTGCACAACTACAGGTTTGTGCTGTACTATTCATTGCAACCGTCACATAAGGCGATGCAGAACTGTCTTAGGTTGAGCCAAATACTTTGGCACGTGAAATTAAATTAACACGTTTTACTCTTTAAATTACACTTTCGCACGATGTGAAATGCGATGGGCTTACATGCTGCACAACATTTCTCTGATTAAAACGTTATAGAACACAATGCAGAGCAGGAGCTGAAACTGAAATCCAGGTGCACAGACTTGACCAGTATATCAATATTGTACTTTTTACTACGATATAAAATCAAATGTATTATATTACATATTATATGTATGTATTATATTTATTAATATAATTTCTTGTTATCAAGTGAGATATCCAATCCATTGCAGGGACCCCTCATCAAGACACAGAGCCACAGAGATTAGCTAATAAAGCAGACTCCACCTTAAGGTCCAAGTTATAGTTAGCATCAATAAATCAATCAATCAATTTGAACAATAAATATGTAAGCTGTTTCATCATCCAGTCGTTTTTCTTATGATACAGATGAGCTGTACTTTTACATAAGGAAGTAAGCCAGACTTTAAATGCAGTCTGCACATTTTTTTCCTGCTGTCTTTTATGCTGACTCTAGGACAGAAGAATATTGTATCACCCCACTGCATGATGCAAACACCATATGTGACATCACATGCCTGATACCTGACACCTATGATTTAATGTCTATATTGTATGTTTTGCATGTTGTCAAAGCAAATAGAAGCTGTATAAAAGTGCAGTCTGTTACTGAGTTTTAGGCTGTTCCTGCACCTCGCCATGCCCAGGACCATTCCCAGAGGCACTGACTTTCTCTTTTTCTGCTGTCTGCTGTTGCCCGATCCCATGTCCCTTCTTAAGCCAGTCCTTGTCCACATATGCTCTCACTTCCCCCACTGTAAACCTCTTCCCTGCATCCAGAGCCAGGAGCTTACCAAACATCTCCATGGCGTCTGGAGTGAACCTTTTCCACAAAGGAGGAATGTCTTCCTCAGTGTTAGGCCTCTCCTCTATTCTGCACCAGTCTGCAAACTCCTGGTAAAAGTCATCCGAATCCATGCAACACTCCCAGGGGAAGTAGCCTGTAAGGATGCAGAAGATAACCACTCCAAAGGCCCAGGTGTCCAGGCTTGGCTCCACACTAAGTGGAGGTGCTGTCACTTCTTTCTGGCCCTCCACTAAGGCCACGGTACAAAGCTCTGGAGCCATGTAGGGCAAGGTTCCTGTGATGAAGCGTATCAGAGTACCTCTTTTCTGGGCCAGGCCGAAGTCTGCCAGCTTGACTTGGCAGCAGTGATTGTCCAGCAGGAGGATGTTTTCAGGTTTCACATCACGGTGGACGAGGCCATGGCTGTGGATAAACTCCAAAGCACTGGCAATCTGGAGGGCACAGCGTTTTACCGAAGATTCTGGGATACCCACCTACAATGTTAGGACAAAAGGGGTAGGGCTTTTTAGGGACCAGAATAAAAACTGATCACTTTAGTCATACATCATATGAAGTTTGTGAGTTTGTAAAACCTTGAATTCTTGAAGATAGCCCTGGTACATAACAGCTGAAGTCTCTAGAAAGTTCAGCCCCAATTCAGAGCACATGAATTGTGGATTTGGACAGGCTATTTGTGCATGTCCCTGGAGCAGTAGTCTAAGTCTGTATTCAAAGACTGTAAGGCAATTTTGCCAGTTGTCGTTTAGGATGAATTGCCCTGAAAGTTTCAACAGACATTTTATATATGTTTACATTGAAGTGCACTTAATTTAACAATCTGGTTTCCTCTTCAACTCTTCAACTCTTTTCAGTATTCACCTCAAGCCCTCACATTTCTGAATTTGCCTTTAGCACTATTAACTCTCAAATACCTTCATTTTTTTAAATTTGGCTAATGCCTGAAAAAACTAATAGTGCACATAAAAATAGTACTAAAATACTGCACATGGTAAACATTATACCTCAGCATGCTAGTCTTGACATTGTAAGCATGTTAACATGCTGACATTAGCAGTCATGTCAAAGCACTACTGTACCTAAATATATGACCGGACAGACCCACGAGCAGGGCTGTAGTTTCAGTGTCTTGTTCTTGTTTTGCCAGTGTTTGCCTCACCTTTGGCTGGATGACAGCAAACAGGTCCCTCCCAATGACAAGCTCCTGGGCAAAGCAGTAGTGCTCATTCGACTGGAAGGCAATGCCAAAGAGGCCCACGATGCAGGGGTGACAGGACAGGTGTAAGGAGATGCAGTACTCCCGCAGAAAACCCTGCAGCTTAGTCGAGGCTTTGGGCATCACTTTCAAGGCCATGGGAGTCCCTGTAGATCATCCATATTTCATTTTGATTATTATTGGGACTGTTCATGCACATCTTCTTTGTCTTACTAAATATTTATGACTACTTAGCACTACTGTACTGATATTAGGTATTTTCTTCAGCATGGCAATTATCTAATGTACTGTAGCATAGAGTTTCTGCAACCTTAAACTTATCCCAGGTCACATCACCCTTCTCCACATCAAATCAAATCAAATCAAATCAAATCAAATCAAATCAAATCAAATCAAATCAAATTTTGTTTGTATAGCCCAAAGTCACAAAATGGCAATATAATTTGCCATGGCTTATTGTTTAAGATTTTCATACATTCAGATGAGTGCCGTCTTCCATACAAGTAGTGCCTTTGTCACCTCTGTTCTGTTGACTGTGGTTTCTCTGTGAAGGTCTTTCCTTCTGTCTCCTTGGCTTAAATGTATTACTATGAATTATGCAAATATATTTGCATTTGCTTGAAAGGTGTGGAAAGTTATTTCTTTTTGGAAATACAATGCTTTCTCAGTTTCATTTTCAACATTTTTTCTTTTTTTTGTATCTGGGCTGACAGTTACAAAAGAATAACATCATATGTTCACTTTCTTCTTTCTCTTTAAAATAAATGTCTGAAACAATTGTTAAATGACCAAAGCAACCTTTTCTGGGGGAAAAGTGCTTTGGATTAGAAAATATAAACTATTTTATGAGAATGATTATGTGACTGTAATTGGTGTTAGAAAATGAAGAGATCGAAAGAAATCACTACAAGGCTAGTCTGTACTGAAAGAGATTAGAAATCAAAGGGAAGTCTTACCCCTGAAGCGATGTGTGACCAGCAGCACTTTGCCGTATTTCCCTCGGCCAATCTCCTTGATGATATTGAAGTGCTCCTGAATCTCCAGGTTACCGAGGCTCTGTGCCGTCAGCTCCATGAGCTCGTCGATCAGGCTTCCGTCAGCGAGGCCCAGCTCAATCATCTTTATCCGCACAGGGTAAAGCAAAAAGCAAAAGGGTATGAACATTATTTCATTGTTTCCCACAGGCTCATCAATCAGAGCACTCACTGATTCACAAATGAAGAGAAATCGCAAAGTGCAGAGCCTCCATATCAATCGTCCTCAGACCTTTTTAAACATGGTTTTATATGTCACAAAATGTTTTTAGTAATGTGTAACACTTGGTCTGTTAAGTATTTAAAAAAAAAAAAAACTGCAATCGATCTTTCAGCATGCAGGAAATTCAGATCAATTATTCATTCAGTTTTTTGGGGGGGATACTTGTGGCATTCAAATATGATCCTGAGTAAAACCTCTGGGTCAATGGAATGTCTTCTGAGATAATTTATCTAATATATTTTATAGCTCCTATCACTACTTTACAAACAATGTCAACTGACTGATGCTTCTATTCATACTAAATCAAAAATATGTTACTTTCATACCTTCTTCCCCATACACCTTTCCAATGACAGATTAGTGGGATGCTGTGTCTGTCTGGCCATTTCTGTAACTTTCCGAGCTTTCTAAAGTTCACCCCCTGATTGGTCGTCTGCAGTGAGATGAGGCAGTACGCAGGGCTTCTCTTCTTAATGTTGTACTTTTGATTTCTTACATGACTAATTTTGATCACTTTTCATGTGAACAAACACATTAAATGTTTGCTCCAGCGTAGTCAGACAACACAAATCATACAAACTACTGTAGTTCTGTTCAAGCATGACTCAACCCTAAGAATAGTCACACTAGGGTGTATTTATCGCCTTAAAAAGACAAAAAAAAAAAGCAACAGAATGCCAGCTATATATATATCAAAAATATTTTTTCATTCAATTCAAAATCTGTCTGCATTTGCCACAGCATGTAAGAAACACGGTATACTAATTTGTATAAATGCTTTCAGACTGGATGGACCTGGTTCACCCGATATGTCATTTCTCAGTTATATATTATATATGCACAATGGTAATGTAAGCACATGTAAAAGATAAACCACAAATAAAAAGTCTAGAATTTTTCATGTCAAAACATGTCATGTGTTCTGTATACCCTAAGTTTATGTTGGTGACAAACTATCTATATTAACACCTAAATTACTGCTAATCCCTGTACTGCATGAACACAGGTCAGGCCATGAGGATGTTGAACTCTGACCTCTGTATATCCTCAGTGTTGTCTCCTTGTCTAACACAACTACAGTACACAACTAGCCCCTCTAATTAATTTTATTGTTTCATTTTCCTATTTATATGCATGTACACTTCACATTTTTCAATAATGTTGATTATATATATAATAATATATATCATTTTTAAACTTTTTAGTTTTCTTTTTCCTCATTTCTCTTTTCGTAGAGCCTTAATGAGTGCGTCACTACATTTCAATACACGCATTGCATATATATATATATATATATATATATATATATATATACACACATATATATACAATGCATATATATATACAGACAGTCAAATCTTAAATAATCAACTTCCTGGACAACAACGTAGTCTATATAATATCTAGAAAGAAATTAAACATTAAATAAAACATTAAATATTAGCATTAGCGGATATGGACATATATAAATATAAATATATAGACTTATATAAATATAGATATAGATCACTTTGCCTTACCTTTTCCACTTGTTTTTTAATACAGTCTCTGGAGTCTGAAAACAGGTGAAGCTAACACACAAAAATGACTGACATACACACTCTCACACCACCATGCTTACAGCTGACAAAATAGAGCTAATGGTTACACTGTAGAAGTTGAATGTCTGTCCTGTCCGTCCTCCTTCTTCACTGCTGCTGCTACATGGATCAGCATGCAGAGTGGACCTGAAACACACAGCTCTGCTCTCAACTGCTGCAATGGGGACAGAGCCCACTTTGACAGCTGATTACAAACTGCCTGTGCAAAGGGCACACACACACGCACACACACACACACACACACACACACACACTGGCCAACATACAGTACAATCAGCTACACACGCATATGGACTGTACTTATATAAATTCATGTGAAGCACAGGCATAAACTTTCACATAGCAAGAAATACAACTCTGTCATTCACATATTTATTTATATGGCAACACAGTGTGCGCCCATTCAGAGGTGCCTCTGTGCTTCACAACCTCCTGTCAGTGAACACACCGTTATATTAATATTAATCACTGCGTTGCATAAAATTAGCATGCCGGTCAGACTTTTTGCAGTTCATAAATTAAGCTTTTTGAAGACTTGTGTGACTTTTACGCTGGATTAAAAATATCAAAATGCTCAGACACAAAAACAAAATACTAATGGCTAGAATTAAACAGATATTTTATTTTTGATTAATTTCAGAATCACATAAAACATTTTATTTTCTGAACCTTTCTCAGCGATCCAAGAACCTGGTACAAGTACTGTACTTCACATTTATTTGACAGCTGTAGTGATTTTACATAAAAAACAACAAATGTTATGAATTGTATAGATGAAAGGTACTCAAAAGTAAATCAAAAATATGAAAATATGACATGATTAACGACAACAGTAAGTGCTTATTTTTGACACTTTAAGTACATGTTGCTGCTAGGGAATTTAATTGAGCTGCCTGAGATGTTTAAGTTAATATATGATAGGCCACAAGACATGTCTGATGATCTGATTAGATTACACATTGCACTCAGACATCCTGGCAATAACACACATAGATGAACACACACTCTTTTTGGAAGGCCCCCACCGCACTGTGCAAAGAATCGTTTGGTTTGCTGAGAGTGATCAGTAGTAGAGACACTTGTAATTCTGACTTTACACTGGTCACTGGTCCTGTCACTGTCACACTTGTGCCATCTCACATTTGGTAATAATATATGATAATGTTATGACTTCAGTTTTCTGGTTGAGGAAAGAACACAATGTGAGTGTTACAGAGCTGGACTAACTAAAGATAATTGCCATGATGATAAAGACAAATAGGAAAAACACATTAAGCTCTGAATTCATACTTCACCTTCTCCATCTCTTGTCTCCACCTCATCTTCATCACTCAACAAATCACATTTCTGTCCTCTCAGGACATGTCTCATCCAGAACAGGATGAGACATGTTGGATAGGAACGATCATGGGTGGCCTGTCCATCACTTTGGTCCATTCCATGGCTTTCCTTGAAATCTGTTGCTTATGTTCATGGTCCCCAGATGATGAATCCTACCTACCTTTGGTGAGCCTTCTACTGTGGCGCTAGAGGTTGAGGTTGACATTTTGGGTTTTTGAAGAAACATCTTGACAACAATTGGATGGATTTCACTGGAATGCAAGAGAATGAGTTTGGTAATCCTCAGATTTTTCATCTAGAGCCTTCATTGAGTCAAAATGCTTTTGTATGACATGGTAAACATCAGTATTTTAGCGTTGTTACTGAGAGCATGTTAGCCTAAAACTCTAACCACAGTATATTCTTACAGAGCTGTTAGCATAGCTGTATAATCTTCCCATCCCACCAGGCACAGCTCTGTGATGTTGTGACTGTTTTGGTCCATTCTCCATGCGGCTTCAAACCTCATCAGGAGTGTTTCAGCTACATACTGAAATTATTTCCTTTTCTGTTTTTACAATCTGAAGTTTGCACAGGGAGTTTTATTTTGAAAATTGGCCGGATTGATGGATGATTTCTGGCCAGCTCAATCTGCTCTGTGCTGTCAAAGTAGAACAGCTGCTTATTCTCCGCAGAGAGTGGCTTCTGAAACACGCCATGGCGCTTCTGGTGAAATCACAAACATTGCCTAGAGCGGCTGTGTTCAGATCGGCCTTAACAGAACGTGTCACAGTCATGCCTGGTAGGATTGAGCCCTTAGTCCTGTTGGGATTTTTTGGTGTGGTACCTGGCGCACACCTGAATAGAATCATCTCATAGAGTTAGAACTTTCCACTTCATGAGGGATTAAACAAAGCCGGCACCAGCCCATTGGGAGTCTAACCAGCATGGCCCTGAACTGGAAGCCATGAATGCACTCAAGCTGTGGCACTCATACAGACAAATCCCCAGGGGTGTCACCTACAACTCGGGCAGGCCTAATGGGGTGTTGTTGTCTGCGCCTGTGCGCGAGTAAGTGTGTATGTATGTTTGTTGGCCTGTGTTTCATTTACTGTGTACTCACTCAACACTGTGACCCCTTGTAGTTATTCTGGGGGCACCAGCTATGTTGGTGTGTTGGCTTCTGCGGGGCTTGGGTGGGTTAATGAGGTGTCAGTCACTGTAGTCCTGGGCTGCCGGCTTTCCAGAAGGCTATAAAGGTCATTTTGTTGTAAATAACTGCTATAAAGCTTAGATGATTTTGATGAAATGGCTGGACGTTAGGATAGAATGAGGTCCGTTTTCAAATTAGCTCATTATACTCTACTTGAGACAAAGTTTAGATGCAGCTAGAGTGTAAACTGTAAGTTATCCTGTTGATTTCTGTTGCAGTTCTCTAACAACACAGTTACCATTAAGTTCAGTAAGTCTTCCTTCAGTGTTCAAAGTCATGTTATGGAGCGTGTTTTGAAGTTTATGATCATCATGTTACGCTGTCACCACAGACATGGAGTCATGTCATATTTGAGATCTTTTACATCCCAGGGTGGTACGGAGTAGTCTTCGAGGCGCCAGATGGGGTCCATTGCCCAACTTCCCGTCCCATCACGATACCACTGCTGTCCTCATAGTCTCACTGGAATGGAATTACAGAGCTGCGTGGACAAACCAGCTCAGTGCAGGCGAACTTCTTGCTGTTCCTTTGCCAAACATTTTGAGATCAATTTTAAGAGGCTACACCATGCTGTGTAGTCTCAGCTGTCAGTTCAGGGATATCAGTGAGAAGAGTATGGTCATTTTCCACAATTAATATTAGAGAGGCATTTAATTTTTTTTTTTTTTTTTTGACATGCAGTGAAAATTAAGCCACGGCTATCAATTCCAAAACAAACTGGAGGGAACATTAATTCCAAACGATGATGATGTTCCCACCTACATATGGTGGAAAGTTCATCAGGAGCAATGAGGCAAAAGGTTCCAGAAGATTATCTGTTTCCTGCTGACTTCCCTGTGCCTAATTAATAAGTTGTTCATGGTGCCCACAGCTCTCAGAGGAAATCAGCGAAAATCTTTTGGGGTCTTACAAGAACACTCTGACATTTGGGAAACTATGCTTGTTTTCCATCGCACGCAGAGTCAGACCAGAAGATGGCTATCAGTTTCAGCTCTGTGGATGCAGAGCAGAGATAGGTCTGAGACGTGACGAGCTTCGCTAAGCTCAGAGCTATGAAACGAGGGAGAACAGCTCAGCTCTATCAATACTACACCATTCAGCAACTCTAAAACTGTTTTATCAGATGGTGCTTACTGCTTACTGTATGTATGTAGTTATGTATACACAGGGATACACAAGGAATATGATTTCCTGTCACAAGCATTGCTATACAAACAGTCACTGACCAGAAAATCTTAGCTGAGCAACAGTACATAATAATAATAATGTTTGGCCACCAGAATACTATAGTATTCACTAGGGTCTTTTGTGCTATGGTTTTGGTCTCCACCAGCACATGACAGAAATATCTGGCCTTTACTGGTTAAATTATTTGCCATACTGCTGGCTGCTGACTTCAGTGTGGCTCCCAACCTGAGGATCATAAATCCCTTTAACGTTTTATATTTAAAATTTCTATGACAAGAAAATTAAATGAAAGTTCTCACATAATAAGATTGTAAAGATCGAAACACAAATTTATGCATATTTTCAGAGCTTTCACTCACAGCTAAACATTAGTAAAATATTCAGAAGAAATAATTTGCTCAATGTTCTTGCAGTTCTGCATTCTGGTTATGCTTTGAACATAATATAAAATTAATTACAGTAGTCATCAACTTTTTCACTGCTCCAAAACAATGAGCTAAAAAGATGCTAAGCACTCCAATCAGATGAGGGGGACTGCACGGTCGGGTAGGACATGGTCATTTTTAGTGACCTCTTTCACATTGCATATACTTCATTCATCCATTGTTAAAATAAAAATGAAGTAGCTTTGATTCATGAATCATTTAACCTGTGAATGGTGCAGAATGGGCTTTTCCCTTAAAGAAAAATCTTAAATACACATGTAAAAAATGTTTTTTCTTAACTGTAAATACATATATAGAACTGTGGAATCCTGACAAATTGCACATCTGACACAGCTGTTCTGAACAATAACCAAACAGACAGGAGGCAGGACAACACATGACATTTAGTTCAAGGCTTAACGTTACGTTCGAGAAATTTAGCCCTGTGTGAAATTACATCAACGTGTCATCATTTCCAGTGCCGCAGTGTTATCACAAACCATATCTAACAGCTGTTCTGAACACTCACTTTAATGCGAGGTCGAGATTTGACTCTTTCTACACGTACAGATTGCCTGTACATGATGTTTCAGTCATTTGGCTTGTTTACAGACGTTTTATATTTTATGTGGCTTAAGCTTGTGTGTCTGCGCAGGGGGTGCGAGAGTGATTTCTTCCATACTAAAAGAGTGAAATATTTCATCCAGCCAACAGTAAACTATAGGCATGTTCAAACACACAAGTGTAAACACCTGCTGTGGAAGAAAAGATTTATTAATCACCACTAATGATTCGGGGTGTAGGGTTCTTGGGCGTGAGAAACTGCATCTTTACAGTTCAAGTCTTGGTGACAGATGGTTCATCTTGTAGCATGGTAGTCTCATTCACACACACACACACACACACACACACACACACACACACACACACACACACAAATGTATACAAGGCATGCACAACATCCACGCACACATTGGTCCATAAACACAGCTTTAACATTCCTGACTACATTCTTCAGCTGCTGCTTTTAAGGTCTGAAGGTTCATGATTGTAACATCCACCAGAACGATCATCCACATAACTATTGTTTTATTGTTATTACGTACCACTAAACCCTCATTGTTGATTCAGTGCGAGTATAACTTGTCCCATAAAGTATCCCATAAACTGGTGAATACACAGACTGCTCTATTATGCCATTATTACATGACTCCATACAGAGGAAACAATATTTTGTGTCAAAATATTGATTTAAAAATCATTTCATTGATTTAAAAATGATTTTATTGAGTCTGCTGTGGTTCACAATCAGAACTGTGATCATACAGTATGCTGACAATAATAGGACCATGATAATAATGAAGTCATTCACAATATTATAGGCTAATATCAGTGTAATACCTTCATAATCACATGAACATGAGGTGTACTATGAACTTCTGTTGCACACTAGTGTCTGGAGCTTGGTATAGTTCTGTAAAACACTGATACGTTAAAACTACAACCACACACATTTTCCACTCAGAAAGTGGAAGGCAGCTGGTGTTTCAGTTACAGCAATTGTCTTTTTCACGGATTTAGTTGTGGTGACAGCAAATGACCTGGCTGCCAAAACTTTACTTTAGTCAAGAAGTCCTCAGCAGTGTACACCCACACAGTCGGACCAAATAAATTACAATAAATCATCCGTTGGAACTAGATGTACCCACTGGTTTGAGGCTTACAGTGGCTTACAGTTTAACCTGGTATGTGTTATGGTGGATGTACTCAGTAAGAATGACATGTCTATCCCAAGGTAGGGACCCCCACATCTATTTCATTTGTCACATTTTAGGCCTGACCTATAATAACTTTTATATTTACTTTATTCACCTTTTATTTGGCCTTATTATATATATAACTATTTATATACTGGGCTATTAGCCTGTATGTGTTTATGATTGATGATAAAAAGTTCATGCATAATTATTATCAGTCATTAAATGCCAAGAGCTGTGAAAACCCCTGCCTTAAAGCATACCTGCTCCTCAATTTTATTTTAACGCTTTGGCGCCTGAATTTATATGCAATTATGTTAAAAAATGTATTAGTTGTGTTTTTGCTTTCAAGCAGAGACCAAATTAAGTGGTACTTAATTTTTAAGTAATTATTAATTTGACCGTAGCACATAGAATAGTTGTAAATTTGGGTATGATGAGCGACAACAGGCATTAATGGAATTGCAAAACGTTCCTAGGTCCGTATCGAAGAGGCATCAACCGACAACGCATGCACTATTTCAGCTGCATTTTGAAAGAGGGTTAATCAAGATAGTTTACTAAACAGTTTACTAAATGAACGTCATACTGTATGGAAGAAGACTAGAAGACTTGAAGCCAGCAATTGAGACCAGAAACTCATGAGATCACTGCTTGCTGAGGGTCATTTTGATTGACCAGTACATTCGCCACCTACTGGTCATCGGAAAGATTGCAGGTTTAAGGTACCCAAAAACTCTATTCTTTTCAGAACTGGAAGGTCTGTCCACTAAATATGCTGTCAATGATCAGAACCCAGAACTCAACCGAAGCTAAACAAAAGCATTACCACTTCAGAAATAAATAACTTGACAACTTGTGAGCCTCAACAGCCTTCTTTTAAACTGTGAGTGTTAAAATTCAGCATGAGTAGAAGTGTCATTAGTGTGGACAAAACACAAACACACACAAGCACAACAAAGAGTAGGCCTATACCTCCAGAAACCCGAGAAAATGTTTTGAATACATCATAAAGTGACATGCACTGACTTAGTGGCTTTAATTTCTGTAATTAAAGTGAGTGTAATTTCATCGCATGCGTAAAAATGTAAGTCATAATAAACAGTAATCAGAGATCACTAAGTAGTGTATGTGTAATGTACTACAGAATACCTCTGATGAAATGTGTATGTACAGCGCTCAGATGGTCAAACAAGAGGAGGGAGTCAGTGGGTCTTAATATAGAAAGGTTAGTAAGTGGATGAAGGAATGGGGTTTACAGCCGTGCTGGTGTTGATGGACTGGGTGAAGACAGGCTGCTAAGATATGGTTTCAGATTGACATGCCACCTCATGGTTAGAACTTTCTGCCTAATAGAGTTTTACCTCTGAACTCAGTTTTCAGTTAATTAGTTAATTTAACAACAGCCGGACAGAATCTGCTCTTGTACCATTTGGTAAGAGATAGAGCAGCATTCAATTGATTGATTATTCAATCATCTGATTGACAAAACTTGAGTTAATAATATTTTTAACAAGCAAATAATTGTATTTGTAACCTATTAGGGACATGATAATCTGTCGCTTTGTTTCTCTGTCTCACATCATTGAAACTATGCTATTATTAAGCTATTATTTTTAATGAAATACTTGTAATCGTAACTAATAAATAATCGTCAGTCCTAGCACCAAATGAAATACTGCGTCTCTCGTTGCTGCAACCCTTTAAATAAACGGCTCTGCCTGATCCGTGCCAGAGTGTCCGCGGGACCTTTGGGACCTGTCTTCTCTCTGATGATGTATAGAGAGTCACTAAGTCTGTTGGTCATGAACTCAAATATTGTGCATAGCCATGGACACGGCTGAAATGAGGAAATAGCATGACGTCTAAATTGTCCAGTCGTTTCTAAATATAGGCTAGGACTAGACAAGACAGAATTAACAACTGCAGATAAATAAATGTTCCTGTAATATTACTGCAAAAAGGGAAAGGCTGTACTAGACACCATGTGCAGATAATTTGGGGGCATTTTGATCCTCATTCTAATCTAAACCCTACAAAATCCAAAATGCAAAGTGTTGATATGATTCTTGGGTGGCAGGTCCACCACTTTGGTCTAGAAAATTCTTCCATAAAATATCTCAAAGGCTACTTGGTGGACTGGCATGCAATTTATTAGGGGCTTTGATGGTCCCCAGGTTAACCCTAAGTACTTTGGTCATTTAGACCTTTTTCTTTCTTTCATTCATTTTTCGTAGTCGTTGACATTTCATTTGACATTTGTACTTTTTAATGAAATGTCATGACAATTTGGAGGATAGTCCTAAAAACAATGGTTCAAACATCCATGTCTTCTTTGGATAAATTGTAATCACTCTGGTGACCCCCTGGCATTTGGTCTAGACTTTTCAGCCACATTTATGACCAAAAACCTCATGATTCCCACCATAGATACCATATGTTTTATTTGATTCCACCTCTCAGTATCCCCACTGCAAATCAGCTGTTTCATTAATAAATAAATGGGGTTGTGTTAACACATTAACACGTATAAACACATTTTCACTCGCAACTTGTCAAAAACTGCAGCTTGGTCAGTGGCCCTACACTACAAACTATGGCACTGTAGGTACCATTTGAACTTCACATTTTCACGTGCAGGGCATGGTCAAGTTAGCAAGAAATAATATGCGGTTTGAATTAAAATAAATATGTACAGTTCCATAAGTAATGTAACTTAAAAAGAAGTCAGCCGTTAACTTTTGGTTTCATACAGGACACAAACCCTCCCTCCTCTGTTGGCATTCGGTCTCAATCTTTACATCATCTGGCTTCAATGGTACACTCAAAACATACCATTAGATGGGCATGTCCTGATGTGACACTAGGGGGGCACTTACAGGGTCATAATTTGACGCACAGGGCCACAGACCAAGCTTCCATAGTGAGATTGTCCTTATTTTATGACTTATTTTATGACTTAATATAACATATTTCATTCTCTCGCTGTACTTACATTGATTACTCACTGTAATAGAGAGAGGGATTAGGCTGAGCAGTTTGCAGTTTGCAGTTGAAAGGCATGTTACTGAAGGCCTTTTCAAGGTGTGATATTTACAGAAACTTGTGCAAAAACGCGCCTTCACAGATCTTGCAGTGCCAATGTGGTACCTCCATAGTCACCGTAGCCCTGATATCGAGTTACAGTTTTGAGGAAGTGCATGTGTAACCTGTGATTTATGTAGCTGCTGCGTGTACAGCATGACCTGCCACCTACCCATCACCATAGCAAAGAAGTATTGACCAGATGAAATGGCTCCTGCTCTGTGATGCGGTATGTCTCTGAAACCTGACTGTGACAGATGACAAATTGAGCTGTGATAGGAGCACAGGTGGCTGGAGGGAGAAAAGATATGGTGACTTGTAGAAGTCCTGGTGGGTTTACAGAAGTAATGTTCAGGATGCGTGTTTTATGATGCCTCGTGTTCCTGCCAAGGCAAATATCAAACAATGGAATGAGGAGCAATGACCAAGAGAGTCACACCAGACTCGCATTACAACACGAACTCTCTCTTTCGTCTCGTCTCCCCCACACCCCTCCAACTTTTTTTCCATCTGTCAAATCCAAAACAGCACCCACACCACACTGTCCTCTCAGGCCTACAGCAGGCCCTGTGGCTGGTGTTAATTGAGATAATTGTGTGGAATGAGGCTGAGCTGCTGCTATGCCTGTTCAGTTATTCCTATCAGGGGGTAATAGGGTGGCACACAGATTCCACAGAGATTTTACAGGGAGCAGGGTGCTGGAACAACGAGTGGCTGTAATCCCTGAAGGACTTCCAAGTTGCTGGATACGGTGTGTTGTGTTTTGTCAACAGCCACTGTTATAGTAGACTTGTGTCTTGTCTGGTGTGATGAGTCTCTAAGAATAGCTTGATGGTACTGTAGCTAATATTCAAGTTGGCTGATAGGAGTGTGGCAGTACTCTGAGGGAGGTGTCAATATAAGCAAAGGTCTCAGTGTCCCATGAAAAACATTCTGATACTGTAATCTCAACTCAAGGTCCACTCACTGGATCTTTTAACCATTTAAAGTAGATGGAGTTTGCTTAGTTGTCACAAACCTTAGATGTTTTCTGACTTTTTGAATGACCCATTGTCCGTCAGCTGACATTATACTGAAAACATAGTAGCAAACCGCTAGCAGAAATGCTAGCTCAGCTAACCACCATTTTTGCTGGTGGTCTACGCTTGTTGCGGCCCAAGAGGGCAATGAGATAAAACTCTTGTGGGCTCGTGGAATACACAGTGACATAACAGTGACATAAAAATGTGGATGAGATGGATTGATTAATTCTTGGAGTTATTATTTATAATAACTGAAGAATTGATATAATCAAAAACCTCCAGAGCAGGCTAAGAGGTGGACCTTGAGTGGAGATTGTTCTGTCAGTCATGAATGATAAGAGCAGGCAAATATAGAAAATATAAACTTTAAATTACAAAATGTGATTACTCTCAGGATTAAATTAGGTGAGTGACATCTGCAAGAATAATAATAAAAACTGACCCTAGTTTTGACATTCCCCCCGTCAACACTCAGTTTAATGTTGTGTCGCCGTGGTCAAAGCTCTGTAACTACATTTATTGACATCGTCAAAGAGGTGTTAGTAGATTCATTGAATTTTTACAGTGAGGAGCATCATGGTTTATGAGCTCTGGTAATGACGTGCAAAGAGCACTGGCCTATGCCATGATGACACATTGTCAGCTTGGGAATTTACTTTTGTGTTTCATCCACATGAGAGATTGCTCCCTTTATCTTCTCTTTGTTGAAAGCTGCTGGATGACATTGAAGATATCTGGAGTTATGCAACACAGAAACACTCGCTCATGACTGCATGATCCTATAACACAAGAAAAGCCAAGCCGCCATCAGTAAAATATGTTGTTGTGATTAATGTGGGAGCTATGGAAACAAGATAAAATGCTGCCCTCTAGTGACACCAAATGAGAACACGTATCAATTCAAATGCCTGCAGGCCTGTTTGGATATTTCTATGAAAAGGAATGGCCTTTTTTAAGATGTGCAGCAGCATCATAGATAACTTCACACCTCTCTAAACACATTCTGCAGAATGCTCCTCAAGCATTCAGCTGTGCTATTCTGGCTCTGTCTAACACGCTGAGAAGAAACTAGATAGCTAACTCAACACTTCAGTCAGGATTCTTTGCGCTCTGCACACATTAACATCTCACCTTGTGAAACAGGGTTTGCCTGAATGTAACCTGAGCACTGACGTCACCCTGAAGGGCTTTTTTTTTAGTTCACATTGCAACAACTAGACTCTGTAAACACAAAACATGGTCACAGTTCACAGTCATTTCAAGCCTAGATAGCTAATATACAAAGTTCTAATGAGTAATATAATAAGATATAAGAAAGATATTTCCATAATATGGAGGGCTGTTATGTATAAATTGATTTTTTTCAGTTATTTCAGTTCAGGTGATCCATCTGAAATATTTAATTTGTAACAACCTGATTAAGTTATTATTAAACAAATTTGTGGTAATGTCAGAATATCACAATGTACCAAAAGGTTTTTTATGTAAATGTTTATTAGAATACTTGCTCTATTTGTACTATACTTGTTATAGAATATTTGTTTTATTAAAATGAGTGATGAGTGTTGTGTCTGGTGACGGACAAACATAAACTTTCAGAGAAAAGAAGAATGCCGTATAACATACATAATATATTAATATATCATTATTTATCTCCATTGGCATTGGCAGTGATTGTAACCTTCACCTCAAATGACCACTGACAAGGGGGACCAGGGTCAAAGCCCCAGCATCCTGGCGGTGCACACTGTGTACACTATGTTTTTCAAAGGAAGAGTCCAGCATCAGTCATCAAGTCCTGCTCTTTTTCCACCAGTCAGCTGCTTGGCACTGATGCTGCTGACGGGGCTTTGCTCACCAGCAGCCACCCGTGAAAGATGCTCTGTTTGCTGGGCTGGGTCTCACGCTTGGCTGGGAAACAGCAGGAGGAGGCGTCCCGGGGTCCCAGGACCCCTGACTGCAAACTAAATAGCTGTGAGTGTGTGTGTGTAAGGTGTGTTGGCCGGCGTCCCTCTCTAACAAACGAGAGGAGATAGTCAGCAAAGCAGAGAAATTGAAGTGACAGGACCTGCTGCCCTGCCCCCATATAGAGTGTCTCTGTCTCACACACACACACACACACACACACACACACACACACACACACACACACACACACTTTTCTTTTTTCATCTTTGACAGCTCCACTGGACATTTGGCCCTTTGACAGTCATCTCATTCCTTTTCTCTCTCAGTATCAACTCTTAGTCTCTATATATAGGTCACTCTTCATTTACATATAGTGCCCTACAAAACAATATGCAGTATGTGTATATATATATATATATATATATATATATATATATATATATATATGCGTGTGTATGAGACATTAATGTAGATGTAATAACCTTTTGTAATGTAAAGCTTTGGTGGAGTCATAGTGCCTCTCTGTGCTTTCTTCCATGACTGAAATGGCAATTAAGGCAGTTTATTTTGTATCTACCCACTTTGAATGCGTTCAATGCTGATACGCTGACCTGCAAGATAAAAGTCCCGTTTTTGTCAATGGAGTCTTGTGGCGAGTGTGATGTGTCAGCTCGGTGTCAGCTGGTCTGGGTAAACAAAAACACTCTTTGCATAATGTTGTCAGACACCTAACAACAATATGAGCCATCAATCAAAAGCAAGCAGCAAATATTTTCTTGTTTAACTTGTGCAGTACAGGTTTATTTTGATCAAACCAAGAATTGATGATTCCTGGAAAAACAGTGGGAAGACTAAGTTAAAAGTCCCTTTAAAAGTGTGTTTTATGATTTGGTAAAATAGCTCAAACAATTGGTTTTGTCAATGGAGTTTGTGGGCTGTAGCCCATTTATTTTGGTCTGAGATGCTGTGCTGAAGTGGGACAGCCAACAGTGAATTTCAGCTATATAATCATCATATGCAATGGCCGTTACATTATTTTATATTACCATAAACACACATTTACTGTGCATGCACACACATCAGGTACAGATACTACTGCCACAGTAGTACTAATAGATGTGTGTTTACAGACTGATTAGAGATGAGTCGGGTCTGTGAGATCCTGAGGGCAGCATCACAGTGTCAGCTTTGTAACGGGCACACGGGGAGGTAAAGCCCTGAGTGACAGCTCCACAGAGACAAACGCAGCAAGCACTGTCACCTTCACCACATGTCAGGTCTTCATGTCTACCGGGGACTTAATGTTTTATTGTGGCGCATGCAGGGGAGGTCAGTGCGTGCGGTCATGCTGACACATGGAGCAGGGTGTGGTGGGCTGGGGGAGGGGGGGGGGGGTTGTGTGCATTTATTTGCCAGCCTATTGAATGCCATAAAAAAAAGGAAGAGGAGTTGTTTTGAAAGTGAAATGACTTCCTCGGAAAGAGGAACTGTGTGGAGTTACTGGAAAGGGCCCGCCCCCTTCCCACACAGGCCTTCCTTCTTTTTCAAATTGTTGATATTAATCTCTCCTGCTTTCTCTTCTTGTTCACTTTTCAGATAATTTCAGACGGTCATGTTTTTGAGAAAGGTCACACCATTATTGTTACTCAGTACTGCTTTTTTTTTTTTGTCACCACAGTGACTGATGGTGTGAAAAGCATGCAGGGTCGAATGGCACATGCAACATGTTGCTGCGCTCATATACTCTATCTCATGTACAACAATCAACATTTTTTTTGCAAATATCACCTGAGTGCTGCAGTTCTGTGAAAGCACGTGATGATCATCAAACGCAGTGCAGTCCATGAAGTCCAATTACAGCTCGAGAACATGCACAGCCATATTCAAATACAGGATAACTGCACGCTTTGTGTGCATGGCAAATAAGTTTGCTCATCTGGCGCAATTTTGCATTGATTGAGTTATTCAAAATTTGCATGTGCGTGGGTGCGTTTCTGTAAATGCGTCCTTATGCGTGTGTGTTTTTTTATTATTACTATTATTATTATTTATTTACTGTCTGACCTGTGCAGCTTACATGTCATTTTTGGATTGTGAGAAGAGCCAGTCTAATAAACGGTGGTTTCAGCCTATGTGATAATAAATGTGCAGATATTTTTCATATACCACAGGTATAACATGTATCTTATTGACCAGGGGTTTACATATTTTCCTATGTTTCCAGTATATGATGACATGAGAAGACAAAGTGTCACTCAAGTATCAAATTGAAAGGACATGCAACAGTTCATTGGACTGTTTAATCAACCCAGCAGAGGGCGCTCTGACATAAGTAAAGGTGGAGACATTATCTTATGTCCACAATAAAACATAAGGGGTATAAATAATTATCTACTTTGATATCTCTCATGGAGAGAAATATTATTCGTTATTTTTAGTATTCCAAAATGTTTGAATGCAGCACTGTGCTGGCCCTAAGGTAAACAGTGTTAATGTACTGTACTCCATGTGTACTTATCACATACAGTATGTGCACACACAATGCTGATGAACGATACACTGGCTGTAAACCTGTGGTTTCATTTAAAATGAATAGAAGCGAGTGGAGGGAAGCAGAATAGAAAACACACACACACGTCCTTATCGCGTCCATCCAGAGGGTAGCATGGTCACTGCTGCTATCTCAGGCTTCAGTCTTGTTTTGTGGCTGCTTCCTTCCTCTTTTGACTGTTTGTTTTCTAAGAAGTGATTCTGAGTTGTCTCACCGCAGCAGCATAGTTTCTCACACATATCTCACAAATTCAAGTTTGTTGGTTTGTCACTATGTCTACAACAAACAGTGTTTCACACCTAATGCCCGTTAGCAATAGCTCTCCCTTTGAGGATGTGCATGAGGATGCGCTGTCCTTGTGCCACGAATGAGCTTCTGTGCCAGTTGCAGAACGACTGCATGTATTTTCAGTTTTGATGTCTGTTCGTAGTTTTGTTTTGCACATTTCCACATATTTCTATTGGATGCTTGCAAAAAAACAAAAAAGTAGTATGAGAGTATGCACTTCTCAAGGACAAACCTATAGACTGATTTATGTGTTGCATTCTCAAGTGCCACTGCCTTTACTTCATTTATGAATGATTTCTGGATTTCATTTCACTCTGTCTTTAAGTGTCTCCCGGTTGGTGCTGTCAACATGTGACTGAGACTGAAATTGAGAACTGAGTAACATGAATTTGGTGCAGCAGAGGCTCGTAGCTTTTACTTTCGCAAAGTCTTGGTTTGTTGTTGGAGGAACTAATAGCAGCACAAACCGGACCAGACATAGAGCTGTCAGTTGAACTAAATTGCAAAGTGTTCTAGGTATATAACCTTAATTTGAAGTATATTTTTAATGTATCACCAATTCTGGACAGATATCTTGGTAAACATGCTTAAAAAGTGAAATTCCTTTGGTGGATTACTGTAATGACTTAAAGGTTAGAGTTTATAAGACAGGTGCCACCACTGTCTACTTCAAGAGATCATTCTGAACTTTCAACAGCAGTAAGAGTGAAGGTTACATTGCTCATAAAACTTCCTCTGGTAGAGGATGTCTGTGCCCCAGGCAGTGTATGAAAGCATGTCTTGGACAAGTGTTCATATGTGTGCGTGTGTTCATGTGTGCGTCCTTACAGCTGTACAGTATTTGATCTCTGTGATGTGGGCCACAGAGCGCTCGCCCCAGCGTCAGAAAAAAGGCCAAAAACGGTTAAATTGGGTTGCTCCCCTCGGATGCCAGGCTGCAGCATGTTTCCTTGGTAACAGAGGAGTTTGGCTGGAAGCCAGACCCTGCAGAGTGGAGTCCCACTGCATCGAAGCCAACCTAAATATACACCCACATCTCTTACCACTACCACCACCACCACCCACCCCACCCCACTCTGCTCCGCTCATACACATAGAAGCAGACACTCGATTGTGCATAAATTCACAACACAGGCATGTCCTCATATGGACATATAGTCCTGGCTGTTAGCATGTGTGCGGTGCAGAAAACACACAAACATACACATGGAGAGACATGTGGCTGCCTCATCCAGCTTTTCCCCTCATGTTTCTGTAAAAGGTGTACACGCGAGTCATTTTCGGCATCATTCACGCCATGTGAAGCTGTTTCTCATCCCGGTTATCCTGCTGTATAATGAGCCAATACACTGTCGTGGAGCAGCAGCAGTGCTGTCTGTCGTGAGGGAGCTAGAGAGAGTGTGATTGTGTATGTGGTTTGCAGGTGCATATGCGTGCATATGTGTGTGCACAGTACAGTACTACTAATGTCAGAGGAGTTAGTGTGCTGCGCTGTAGGCCAGCATGGGTTAAAGAGCTTAATGTTTAATGA
Source organism: Nibea coibor (assembly GCA_023373845.1). Taxonomy (NCBI): domain Eukaryota; kingdom Metazoa; phylum Chordata; class Actinopteri; family Sciaenidae; genus Nibea; species Nibea coibor. Next base: position 4,271,127 of record CM041717.1, read on the forward strand.
CATCATGATGTTCTGACTGATCTTTCCTCAGAACTCACTTAGGCAGTTTTCAGCCGTTGCCAGGAATCTGTACACATGATGTGGTGCTTCGTCTTTTGCTCCTTACACTAAATATTGAACGCATACATCATTGTGTATCATCCATGTGTGGTAAAAACAATGTGCAGTTTGTGCCATTGTTCGCCTGCTTTGGAAGCTATTTGTCACTATTTTTTTAGGATTTCTGGAGACAGTTTGGAAATGAACCAGTTTTTGCAAAATCCTCTTGTCACTTTGGGAAACCAGCTGTCATGCAAAGACATTTTTGTAATCCTACCTGTCTTACTTCTTTTTTTTTTTTTTTTTTTTGTGAGACCTGCTCGTAAAAGTGCTCCAAATTCAGCACACCCCCTCTTTCTACACAAGGCTTTCTGTTCTGCTTTGGTTTCTGGGCAAGTTTTATTGATATAGATAGATAGATAGATAGATAGATAGATAGATAGATAGATAGATAGATAGATAGATAGATAGATAGATAGATAGATAGATTGTCCAGGTTTGAAGAGTTCAGGTGAAAATACTAAGATACACTGAGATATACCTACACTGCATTGCACATTTACAGCTGCCTTAAGGCAATGGCTGCCAGTAGCAGAAGCATTTTATAAGGACACCCAGCTCAGTAGCTACTTGAAAACCACATAAAAACACATCTGTCATGTCTCTGCGAATGATTTGGTTCTCCACGTGAAAACAAACACCCCAGGGTTTTGGTGGCTTCTTTGTTTAAAATCCATCTTTTCAGGGGAAATGCTGGTGAGCTTCTTGAAGTGCACCTCCTGTGGCCATCCTCTGTGTGCAGGCGGGGGAGGGAGAGGGGGTTTGGAAAGAGGAGAAGGAGGAAGAGAAGAGAGTTGCGGGCAAAGACTTTGAGATAAAGAGGGGGCCTCGTGGTCAAACTCACGTGCATAATGAGGCCCCCAGCTCTAACGTCAACTTTAGTCACATGGTCGCGTCTACAGAGAGGTCTCAGAGGGGATTCAGCTCTTCAGAGAACATGTGCGCATTTTCTGTATGCATGTATACTCTTGTCTGAGCTACAATAAGTGAGAGGCTACATGTGCACCTGCAGCCTTTGACATGCCTGCCTCTTAAAGTAGCACTGAGATATATAGAAATACCATCATATACAAAAAAATAACTTCACTTTTGTCATTCATTCTTGGAATAAGTAATGTATACATTACGAACCAACTATAAACTATGACAATTCATTATTGTGTCTGGCCTAAGGCCCTGTCACACAACCATTAAAAACATGACATTTTGTGGTGAGGTCAATTCATTCCCATGGAACCGCCGTGATGAGTTGATTAGTGCACGGGACGAAATGAAATTAAGTTTAACTCTGACATGTGACTTTGCACCATCACAGTGACTGCTGACTGCTGAGGGAATGGACAGCCAGGGGCCTTCAATCCACAGTGAACTCAGTAACTTTATATTTCTTCATGCATTATTTTCTAGGCTATGTAGGAAAGATGATTTGGTGGCTTCACTTCTTTATGGCCCCTAAATTTGACACGCCACTCCAACTGAAGAGAAAGGTCTGTGCTATACAAGACACCTCGTAACCTAAAGGACTTCATCACATGCTTTCAAATTCACTTTGACCCCAGTTTCATCGTGGCCTTCTGGTATCTTTGGTAGCCCTGCATCAGCAGTAATGGGATGTGACGGATGTTTGAGGGCAGTGCTGTGTGAGAACAGGAGCTGGTGTGGGGGGTTCAATCTTTGAACCACCCTCCTCTCTCTCTCACACACACATGCATACCTCTTCTTCCCACCTTCTCCTTTTTTGTATCCTTTTTCTCCCTGATTTTCCCTCCCCTTGCTGCTTCTCCTGCACTAACCCATAATCTCCCTCTCCTTCCATTCCTTCTCTTCTTTCATGCCTCCACCTTGCCTTGTCTTTTGCGCTGCTTTTGTTTCTCCGATCAGTCGGAGCCGTGGAATGCTGCTGGCAGCCTCAGCCCGCCTCCTCCTGTGGCATTCCCATGCTGGGTCATTGTGGGTGGGATTGAGTGAGCGAGGGTCATAGCCGAGGAAGTGAACTAGGAAGTTTTCACAAGAGTTTAGCTTCTTCTACATGCAACCAAGACTCTCATTCATTTGCAGTCCTTCTCTTCCCCGTCCCGAGGCCTCTAACCATTCATTTCTACAAACAATTAACAGAATAGTTCTTTTGGAGCTTCATGTTAAAGACACAGAGAGGGCTCATTTGTTCAATTCAAGGAATTAGGGGAATGCCATACCTTGCTATACATACTTAGCTTAAACTTTAAGTCAGTAGAATGGAGAGAGTCGAGGCACCATTGTGATGAGGTCATGTTATTTTGGGCACCTCCATCTCAATCTTATTTTATAACAAAACTTATTTAATATAAAGAAATATAAAGAATCAGTTTGCTCTGTATGAAAAGTGTCATAACTTCCATTATGTTATTCCGTTTGGCGCCAAAGAAAAACTGAAAGTGGAAAGAGGAAGTGAACTGAAGGAATGTCAGATAGTTATGTTAAACTTTGGATTAACGTTAGGTTAACATTTAACATCTCTACTCACAGCCATGTTTTTAAATCTACCTAAACAAAATATACTTACACAAGAAATAATCATGCAAAATCTGTTCTCAGTCAGGGCCTTATGAACAGCGTTTGCTAGCATTAGTTAACCAACTAGCATACTTTCCTTACATACACTATCTGTCATTTTTAGTTAATGAGTCCTGATAGACCTTTTCACTTCATTATGGTGTCTCTTTTGTGCATGATTCCTAGAAAACGCTTGCTGTGTTCCAGATGAATGGGATCCTGCTTCGTCTGGTGGTCACATTCCTTTTCTGTTTAATGTGGGAAGACGAAGCCATGGATTACATGAGATGGGGGTGCACACACATACACACACAGACACGCACACACACACACACACACATTAGGGGAGAGTGGGCATTGGATTTGTGGCTCCAACGGCCGGCTCCAGTGAAAGGACCTGTGTGTGGCAGTCGCAGTGATTCTGGGGCCTTTCTCCTCAGGAGCCTTTGTGTCTCATCCAAGGAGAGCAAGTTCACAGAGACACAAAGAGACTGGAAAAAGGAGGGAAAGTGAGGGTGGACAGTTTTTTTCACCCTTTCTACTCAACACTTCTTTCTTCTTCTTTTTTTTTTTTTTGACTTCAAAGGCAGCTCTCCGGTACTTGAACGTCCATCACGATTCGCTCAATTGTTGAAAAAGGCTTGGCTTTTTTGTCATGCTCACTTTGCTTTGCTTTGTAGGAGATAAAACGATGATTCAGACTGAAACGCAACAGTCATGAACTTCTCTTGAAACATGATTTGACAGAAGTGCATCAAGCTGTGAGTTCATACTTTGTGAAACACTTTGTTAAAGTGTCTCTGAGTTCATTTCAGGTGAGAAGGCAGCCCGGGTGAGTTCATTTGTACTTTAATCTTGTTGTTCTTGGGCATATGGATCATTCGTACATTAAAATCATCCCATCAGCTCCAGTTCCTCCCTTCCTGCTATCCAGTTTCATAGAAAATAAATAACTACTTCCTTACTACGGGGAAAAAAACTGCACTAAAATACACAGACCATCTGCTAATGCTCCATTTAGCTTTCCAAGAAAGCAGGCCATCTTGGAATAGAAACACCATGAGGATGGATCTGTGTTTGCATTATCGTCTGGCTGAGTGGTGTAAGTGTCTCTTATTGAATATGCTCCCATTAGGGCCAGCCAGTTTATATCCTCACATACACATTCATGCATACACTCTCACATGAACATGTGTAGCAATAACAGCGGACATGCATTCACACATATATGAATGCATGAAAACACATGTTGCATATACATTTGCACATTTCCAAGTGTTTGCGTGTGCGCGCACACACACACACACACACACACACACTGCCTCTATGGCGTTTAATGAGCATTTAGCTCTGCACTTGTTGCTAAAGAGTGGTTGTGAGATGGGAGGCATTTCCTCTCTGGCTTTTGGTTTCCACAGTGCCCCATTAAGGCCCTCATCAATCATTGGATCACAGGCTGAAACCCTCTTCTGTAGCTGATGGCTGGCGTTGGATCTAAAGCACCTCTCTCTTCCTGGAGCTGTAAGGATTAAGAGCCCATTTTGTTCACAGGCCATTTGAAGAATGTGTTGAGTGCCAAAATTTTCAGCTTTGTATACATTTGTTTTATGCACTTCGAAGTGTGGATTCAGTGATGTTATTTTTGCCTCGATACCAGTTATAAGATTTGTTCTGCGCTTTTATCTGTGCTCTACTGCCAGGTGTCACTATGCTTTACTGCAACTTCTGTAACTCCTTTGAAAATGGTATAAAACCAAGCAGCAACCTCTGTGGCTGTGAAGAGAAGCAAACATTGAAGTGCCAAAAATTGCACTTCCTCAAACATCCACTTAAGGCTGGCTACAGAATGATTCAGCATCCATAATGTTCAAATGTCCAACTCCACAGCAGAAATAAACATGATTACAGCCTGGTGCAAAAAACAGTTTTGGTCTCTGTCTCTATTTCTAGTTACTTTCTATTTTTATATAGTTTTTAGTATGGATTAACTTAACACAGTTACATATTTATTTTATATGCAAATAGTTAATTTCTCTGCACATTTTTTAACTTTCAGAGTTTTATCGCCTGCACATTTTAAATTTCTCTGTACATAGTTAAGTTCTAAAAATTATATTTAATTAATTATTTTATCTGCAAATGTAAATTTTACTACACATGTTGCTGAATGATGTTGCATTGTAATGACGCAAGTTAGGACCAACACATATTGCATAATTTTCTGTCCCAATAATAAAAAAAAAAACTTCTCCTTTTTCATTAAGTTTTTTGGCACGATTCAAAAAAAAAAAAGATGGAACTGCACACATATGCAGTGCAGAAAAATACAAGACAAATAGCAGGTGCCACAATCCTCAATCATTAAAGGAGAAGAAGAAGGCCCAACAAGATGATGTAATTTAAAGAGTAACAGATGAACCTCAACTGGTGAAAAGAAGAATGGAGAATGTAAATACTGTTTGACGTTTGTGTTTTTTTTTCATGTATTAATATGAGGAAGGTTCTATCAGATCTGTGTGGAGCGGCCATGGATGGATTACAGAGCCATGAGGAAACAGCTGATCAGTCATGTGACCTTAAATGTCCCCTGTGTCAGAACTGAATTCAGGAAAAACTGTTTCCATCTCCCATTAAAACTTTTTTATTTTCGCTTTTTCCACCATTTCCAGCTTATGTGTCACCTGTCACAACTCCTTGCTGCTTGCACGCAGAAGACATTTTGATATGTTTCACTGAAAGGGCATGAAGTTAACTCTGTCATGATAACACAGGAACTGACCCAAAATGCAAGCTCAGACAAAGGTTGGCAAGAGAAGGGGATTTATTCGTGACATGGGAAGAAAGGAGAAGATGATGATGATGAAGAGGGAACGGCTGAGGTGAAGCAGTGGGTGAATGTAAAGATGGTGGAGGCGTGGAATGTGAGCTGTCTGGAGATGGTTGGTGAAGAGCAAGCAAGCAAGTATATGGCAGGAGGTGATGATGGACAGATGATGGTGGACCTGAGCACAAGAGGATCAGAGGCTAGGAAACCAATGGGAAACACAAAGAACAAAGTTAAGGTGGTCTGAACGTAGACTACCACGGTACCTGAACAAAGAAACACCAGGATGGGGAAACAAGGAGGAACACAGGGCCATCATGACAGAACTAACATAACTCCTAAAAATTAGCATTCAGATAAAAAGTGATTAGTAGAATAATCTAGTAAAAATATAAAAATGGTGACAGACTCAAAATTGAATTGACCTGAGTTTAACATATTTAAAGCTAAACCACATTTTTCCATTGAAATGAACTCAAATCATTTTATTTTAAACAATCAAAATTTTTTTTTGTTGTTGCTATAACTGAGTTTAAATCAACAGCAAAACAGTAAGCAGCATGTTATCTTCCTCTGTGTCACCCTCCTACATCTATACACATGTCACATGGCCCTTGGTTGGGAACAGCTTCAGCTCATTCCTCCTCGGTCTCTTGCCCCCCCCCCCCTTCCTCATGTCGCTCTCTTTTTTTTTTATCTCTCTCATTCTCAGTCTCTCTCTGTCACCCTGCGTCTCTCCGTCTGTCAGTCTTACTCCCTCTCATCTCTCCCTATCTCCCCTACCACCCGACCTCGTCTGCATCACAGGATTCCCGCCACTTCAGTCTTCAATCTTGTTTCACGGCAACTGGCTTTCAATGAGGGGCTCTGGTGGTGGTGCCGGAGGAGGTGGCGAAGGAGGCGGGTGGGTTTGACACTGAGAGGAGGAGTTGCTCCTTCAGAATGGTGGATATCTGCATTACACGAGGACAGAATGTTCTGAAAGTACACGTGAAGATTGAACTATTCATGTCCATTATGTGCGAACACTGGGGGTGGGAGTGAGGGGGGGGGGGCAGGCCTTTTTGGCAAGAGTGATGTTTTTCTTTTATTTGTCGGCTACAGTTGCCAAATGCACGTCAAACATGTCAATATATGACACACAGCTCAAACTAATTGTCACAGGTTTATGACACTGCAGGTGGGAAAGCTTCCTCACATGACTTGGTGGTGATTTATTCTGTGTAATGTGTAATGTATTCTGGAAAGTACACCAACAAGATTGTTTAACACCTGATTGCACTGGATGGGATTTCTGACATATTATTTGCAGAGCTGTTAAAAGCATATGAGGACAATAAAAGGTTTATTGATACAATATGGATTTTTCAATGAGAGTTCTGTGTAAAGTAATTGATTTATTCACATTAGTTTGCTCTTCCATGGGGAAGATCATTATTAAAAAAGCAGGCTGACGCTTATATCCAATGAAAGACATACATACACTTTATAAAACATTGATTACTTGACAGCTAAATGGGGCTTTTATAGTTCCCTCCCGCTGCATTTTAATAAGTTCCAGCTTCTGTGTGTTACAGCTCAGCCCACTGCAACTCATGACCCTCCGCCGCCAAGAGGGATGGACTGCATGTTAAAGAGCTTTCCCCTCCATGAACCCTCTGTCTGCCACCCAGTAAGTCTGTGTGGGAGTGTGTAGCATGGACATTAGTGTTCTTTGTGAGCTTTTATATGTGCACCTATAAGGTCTTTTTTTTAAATTTCTTTCTCCAGCTCTTGTGTATACACATGTGTCTATGCACCATGGAATGTACAAGTATATGTGCTTCAAGTGTGTATGCGTGTGCTTCATTCCACTGTTCCAGACAAAGCTTGTGATTGCACCCGATTTGGTGGAAGGTGGTTTTAGATCGTTCCAGAAGCCGATCTCTACTCTTCATGACCAACCACACCAAGAAAAGGGCATAGACTGCATGTGCAACTCCTGACCATTAGAGAATCTAACATGAAAGAAAAATTTAAATGAAAATCTGATCAAATTTCTCATCAAATCTGACCAAAGTAAGAAAATCGGCAGGCAAAATGCTACGCTACTAAAACACTACTGGTGGAAGATGCCAAAACAAAGAGCTGTGTGTGGTGGAATCAAGGCATTAGGCAACTTTAGATCAATCAGTCTGAGTTGTCACATACAGTCACACTCCACTCACAAATGGCTGACGTGTAATTTGCTAGCTAATTATCGCTATTGTCTCTACGGTTGGTACATAAACTGTTTGTTGCACATGCACACAGACTCAACAACCAATTTGCGTGTATATATGTATTTATGTGTGTATCTGTGTGCATTTGTAGAGTCTGTATGTGATTATCTGTGGAGACAGAATACAGTGTATACCTACACCAAGATGGAAGTGTATGATGATATTCATTATTTGTTGTGTGTGTGTGTGTGTGTGTGTGTGTGTGTGTCCTGCGATGCTGCCACCCATGATCAGCAGCAACAAAGTTGTTGAAAAGAGAACGGGTCCATGCTGTCGGAGGTCACAGATCACTCAACTGACCGCATTAACATGTAACAATGTGTGAGTGAAGTGCTTAACCCAAATGGAGGCCTGTTTGCCGCCGTTCTTGTTAGTGAAATAAATCAAACCTTCAGGGGAGCATGCTGACAGAGGGACTGGCCGCAGAACAATCAGTTTAGGGCACAATGAGGGTGAAAGGGACAAGGTCACAGGCTGACCTCTAAAATTAGATGTGAGGGGAAAGTAAGGAAACGAAAGCAAGGAGAAAGACTGTTTTTTGTTTGTTTTTTTTTTTGCAGGAGATCTTCGTTAGGGTTGCAGCTAGTGGGAAAGGGGAGCAAAGGAAGAGCACAAGAAGGAGAAGGGATAGAAAAGGTGCGGTTTAACCCTGGTGGCCCATCTTAAAGGGGGTGAGGAGAGAGTGGAAACTGGAGGCATAGCTTGGAGGGAGGGGGGTGACTCTGGAGATGGCCTCTCTTTATAGGGTAGTTAACACAAGGAAACCCCTCATGTTCAGAAATAAAGAATGGGTAGTAAATGTGTTTTCAGTCGAATTAGCAGTAAATCTTAATTGCAGGTTTATGTACGACCAAAGGTGGAGATGAGATAAAGAGAAAAAAGGTCAGACCCTTTCTTCCTTTATGGACTGCTTTAAATTCTGCCTTCATCTGGGTGAAGTAAGCTAAGACACAAACGTTGCACTGATGAGTTTGAATGAAAAATGGTGTACGGTGCTCAAATGGACCCAGCATGCATAAATTAATAAAAAGATAAGATCCTGATCTGAAAGGGGCCCAAGGACAGTCCTCATGTATAATGCAAGCTGAACAGACCCATACAGAGAGGCCCCCACAGCATCAACTGCACCATGATGCACCACCAATTTAAAAAGAAAAAAAAAAAAAAAAATAGCAAGACATGTCAGTTTTCACACACTTCACACCTCCACACTTGGATGTGAAACCGTTCTCAACACACACTTTTCTTCTGTGATGATAACACCACACGTTCAGAGGTGACGGCAAAGCTGCTCAGATCCAGTCAGGTAGTCATTCATTGACACACAGACCCAGACAATAAAATGGTACCTTACCCAGATATATTGAACTGAATGTAACTTGGACCCCGCTCAGGGTTCTGGTCCAGTCTTGGTTCCTACAAACCTGTGAAGACCTCTGCTGAGATATGCAAGTTTTATTAAAATCTACTACTACTACTACTAAAATACCTGAGTTGTGTATACATTTCACACACACCTCATGGAAGTTTAATAAAATCGGGATACAGTGCCTAATGCTTAGCTTGCTACCAATTTTGCCCAGTGGCCACTCGCAGTATTGCACCCAAAAATTTCCCTGTGCTCCAAAAAGCATTTTTTTCATAGATCACATTATAAAAGAGACATCTGTAAAACTTGACAGGACACCTCCAACTGAAAACAAGGTTTATTATGACTCTCTTATGAGGTTTTATATTTGTAAAACACTCCCCGAACCAAGAAAAGTGAATTGAAAAACATATTCATCAATATTCAGAGGATATTCAGTGGGCTGTAAAACCAGGAAGTAAACCCAGAAGGCAGAAACTTCTTGTCCAGTATCTAGGTCTGTAACATATCCATGTATTGCTATAACAAAACTATTGTTGTTTGTTGTTCTCTAAGAGAAAATATTGAAAATGCTGTGCTGAACTGTTAATCACACTTACAGATGGACATTATTGTTTGATTATAGAACAAGTACAGTAACTCCAGTGAGGTCTGACTGCATCACTGTTGTGCCAATATTGACAGTAATAGGAAATATTGCTTAAACAGACACATTCTAAATATATCTTCTATTCTTAAATTAAATTCTGTTTCTTGTTTCACCTGTTTCAGCTTCTTTCATAACCGCATTCTCGTGTTGCTTTCATCACTCTCATTTTGCTGTTTTACAGTATCATTTTTCTTGTTTACAGCAGTGATGTCACACTTTATTTTAACTTATTCAAGCAATCTCAAGCAGCCATCTTATGACGGCAAACATCACCTGCTCATGCATGCCATGATCTTTCCATTATTTATTTTCATTATTCTCAACCGCAATTATTCATCCATTCATATTTAAAGTGAGACGTATCATACAGAATCACGTAAGAAAGTAATCCCACTTGTACAATAAATCTAATTATGCTATCTCAACTGATCAAAGATAACATGTTTTAATATCTGCAATAGATTCATTTATTGTCGCCTGCCTCATTTGTGCATTCATTCCATGAATTGGGTAATTGGGTGGGAATGAGTGCTGCTAAGGATTATATGTGTTCATGTAAACACACGCGCTTGTGTTTCTCCTGCCTGAGTGGCATGCTAATGATGATGGCGGTGCTGCTGCCCATCCTGGACCTGATCTCCATCATGTGGTCCTCTGATAGTTAATCCTCATGTGGTAATGAGCTGAGGGATGGAGTAATGAAATGAGAGCACTGCGTGTGTTTTTGTATGTTCATGGGTGGGGGTGTCCCTGTGTGTATGTATGCTTATATGCACATGGATACACTTCAGTCGTTGGTTAGAAGATGGGGGAATTAGTGGAGATGGGGGAAGGGGAGGAAAAGGAGGAAGAGGATTTGTGTGTGTGTGGGGTGGGGGTGTGTTTGAGAAGCGATGAAGAGGATGAAACAAGAAGAGCCTGTGTTACTTACACTGGTGCGAGCTTCTGTCTGCAGTACATGACTGACATATTGACACGCACACACAAGCGTGCGCTTTTGCGACCTGTGACCTCCCACCCCAAGCTGGCGGGTTACAGTTGATTCTTGGGTACCTTGTTAACCCTGCGGCGGTAAGTCAACAAGCTTTCAAAGGATGCTGCTGACCAGGCAAGACACACACACACACACACACACATACATACAGCCCATCGCTCACACTCGAGGAATACACCCCAAGATATATTCCAGAGTGAACGATCCTCCTCACTCCCCCCACATGGCGCCTAAAACGTTCATGTCAACCCCACCCATCCACCCCGCTTTTGAGCCCCTCCTTTAAACGCACTCGTTGAACCCACGAGTGTGCGTGCAGGGCCCGCCTTCTCAGTGGCTATAACAAAGTGTGGGGATCACCCGGGGGTCTTGCTGGGGGCTTGAGATGGGAGGAAAGGGGGGGTCAGGGGGCTTTGTGTGTGCATGTGTGTGTGTGTGCGTGTATGAAAGAGAGACAGAGAAAGACAGAGACAAAGAGAGAAACCACCAGCTACCTCATGTTATATAAATAAAAGTACAAATTGTTTCTTACACAAGTGCAAAGTGCTGCCACACATGAACATATGAATAACCCGTAAAATAAACAAACAATTACTAATATGTAAATATATAAATTATTAGAAGATTATACAGGATTATAGGTTCTTTTTATACACAGTGTTCTTTGTTCAACCACACCCACCACTTGTCGCAAAAAACAGATCAGATTATTAACAAGTACTGTATTAAATATATACACAATCAGTAACATTTCACTGTCTTATACCACAGACACTTGACTGGCCATGTTTTTAGTCTCTCATGTACCTGAACTACCCACAAAGTCTCATGCATTTGGTATAATTTTGCCCCCAAACCAATGTGGACAGCTTCCAGTCCAGCATTTGCAAAGTGGCTGACAGGCATGCAACCAGAAACATAAAATAATTTAAAATAAACAGAAGTAATTATTGACTTGAGTATGGATGACTACAGAACGTCATGTCCGGATCAACATATCGAGGGACCCACTTAAACACTGTCTTATCACCTGACAGGTAGTAAGCTTGAAATTTGTATTCGTAACCTCAATACAGAAAATGCTTTCAAAACATTTCTCAGGGTTGGAGAAGAAACCCCCTCTGCTCGTCCTATCCATGCTTCATAGTGTCCTTGAGCAAGACACTGAACCTATGCTTGATCCTGACATATGCACACAGGAATAAATCTAAGTTGGTTCTTAGCATCAGTCAAATGAATATATTAGTGAAGGTTCTCTGATGTCATCATTTTCACAGCTGCCAGTAGATACTGGTATTGACAGAAGTATAGCAAAGTTATCAAGCAAGGGGTTAAACGGGTCAAGCAATGGTAGCATTAGCCAATGAACAAAGGGGCCCCTTGAACAGACTGGCCCCTGACCACTTGTGACCTGAACCTAACCACACATACAAAATGCTCATTCAGCAGTAATCATGTGCGTGTAACCGCACAATATGCCGTTCTCGCCACATTCAGATGATTGGAAGTGCTGGTAATTTTGAAATCACCATAGGCTTTGCCAGACACTTTGCTGTCTGAAAGGTTTGACTTGTTTCTTGTATGTTCGAGTGGGTCGTATGGTAACTGGCCATATGTTGAGGGTTGTTCTTGTTCTGCCCCCGAAGCTGCAACTTTTGTGGGTCACTCTGGATTTTGACTTTCTGAGGTTATTTTCCTTGTGACCAACCAGTGGTTACTGAAGATGTTTCAGTTTCCTCAAATATCTAAAAAAAGCAAAGTAATATGACTTTCCCTTATGATACTAGACACAACACAGCGTGACAGCTCTGGAGTAAGAGGGTTGAGCACTCAGTGGAATACAGTGCTGCATTATCTGCATTATTTAGAGCCTCCATTGTACCATTACCAAATGTCAACTTCCTCCCTCGGTGGGGGGATGTGTAAGACACGACATACAGCAAAGAACACTAATCTAAATCTTAATGATCTTCATCTCTAACATTAAAAAATGCATTTCATTTATACTTGTAATGAGAAGGCTGACAGTACAGTGCAGAATTTTAACCAGAAAAATGGTAGAGTAAACCTTAATGTCATTTTAATTATGTCATTTAATAAACTAAAACCAGTGTTGGACTGTGACCAGTGTTTAATTTGTTGTGAGACAGTGGAGTTATGATTTTTAGTCATAAATTCCTGGAACAATGCCAGAAACCTTAGCCCCTGTAATATATTGTCTCTATATCTCCTCCACCCAGTTCATCTGTTTGCACCTCTTTATTGCCTGCAGTGGGTCACGAGTGGCAGAGCCCACCTGTTACACACTCTGTCATGCAGCAACAGACAACATAGCACTGTTAACTCACACCTGGCTGCACTCTGCCCTGATGTTCACTTTCAACACAAACCCAAAAACACATATGGTCCATCTTACTCTTGTCTTTCCGTCTTTAGCCCTGTTTTCTTTGAAATGTTGAAGAACCCTGCAGTACCATGACATAATCTGAAAGACTGTGTCCATCCATACATCCAGTTACATTTTCAGCTTTTCCTGGGAAATCCTAATGTGTTCCCAGGTGAGGTTGGATATGTACTCCTAGCGAGTTCTGGGCCTGCCCTGGAGTCAGCTACCAATTGGATGTGCCAAGAAAACATCCAGACCCTATCTCTCTAATGGATGAAACCTATTCCACATATCCGCAAACCCATTTTTTCTGTCACTGCCCAAAGCCCATGGCCATTGGTGAGGTCTGAAAAATGATTGGTAAATCATTCCAACTCAGCTCCCTCTTCAGTACAGCGGTCCACTACAATGTCCGCATTACTGTTGATTCCGCACCAATCCACCCATCCATCTCACGCTCCATTTAACTATCGCTTATGAACAAGAGAGATACAAACTCCAAACTTAAAAGTGAAAACAAATTGGATATGAAGAGAAAGATATGAATTTGTCAAACTTCTGTAGCCCACTCCTCATATCTGCTTGAGACTAGATTGAGGCTTCCAGCACACAAATATCTCCAAACAAATAGTCAGTGCTAGAGTTGGTTTGTGAATAATGTAGGTGCCAGGTACTGTCAATGAAGAATAAAATAAGATTAAACCTGCTGCATTAATTTCAATCCTTTTTTAAAAATTCCATCTAAACCAGTTCCCCTTTAAACAAAACAGATTTCACTCTCAGCCATTTCACATTCCTGTCAGCTGAAGACAAATCATGAAAGCTGAAAATGATAAAAGAAAAAAAAAAAGAAGACGTGAGGATCAGAGTTGAGAATTCAAGATGCTTCACTGTGTAAATCATGTCTCTTCCTCCAACCATTAGCAGCAGGCATAAAAGAATTTTATGTTCAATCCAAAAAATAAATAAATTTAAAAAATGGATCTTTACTGCCAAACTGTACCTTGGGAGTCGTATTTAACTTCCCAGCTTACATTTTAATGTACACAGGCTTGTACCTTTGACTTTTTAATCATAGAACAAGATATTTTCTAATACAGTTATTAATCTTTTCTGCTGATGATTCAGCCGTGGAGTGTTGTGCCCACCCAAGCTGTGGAAGTGCTCCAACTGTTGTAAAATTGTCTGTGGAGAAAATTGATGGGATTTTTATGTCCTGATCCAGGGACGCCCGAAATAGCCTCTCCCTCAGCGTATTAGAGCCTGGTCGCACCAGCTACAGTTTACAGCAAAATATATTCATGTCAATGGAATTACAGCGGACAGTGGATTTGTTTGCAAGGGGGAAGTAAATCTGTGCAAATCCTTCTCGCTGAGTTCAACTTTGGTGAACGAGCAAACTGGGTATTGTCAAATACTATCTCCAGCCTGCATGGTATATGAGGGAATAAAAAGGGTCAGTATACTTCAGGGGGGTGCACACATTGTTTTCTGATTGATACAGCTTCACCAGTTCTTACTTTCTCTCTCGCACACACACACACATGTATAAGCACACACAACACATCAACACAGGAACACACACACTTAAACAAACAGAGCATACAAGGTCCTAATAATTTTCTCTAGCAGATGTTCTTGTCCTTATTAACTAATTGTAATCTATGACTGCTTACATTCATGACTGCATTCATTCATGCCATTTATCACGAAACTGCCCCGTAACAAAGATGGCTTTCTCTGAGCGGTGACAGATATGACAAATCTGTCACCACTTTTCATCTCTCTGCTACCCCACCTATCCTCTGATGAGCATGTGGTGTAGGGTGTGTGTGTGTGTGTGTGTGATGGTGTGTGGGTGTGTTGTGTGTATGGATGAGAAACAGCTTGTATGTAGGAAGCGCATTGCATCACATTTTGGAAGCAGCCTTGGGGAGTGGGACATGGGGTGGGGGGGTAGGTCACATGTTTTAGGAGATTGTCCTTCAACATGAGGTCTTAGACTCTAACCTTCATGTCGGATAGCACCCACCATGTGCTAGTGTCCCTGAAGAGGTGTCTTTCTCTATCTGACCCTGACCTCTGACCTTCATGAAGAAAACCCAGGAAATAGAAGAACATTCAAAAGAAAAAATTCATGTTCATGTTAGTGAACAAATCATCAGCCCAATGATCTCCACCATGCAGCATCTTCTCTTGACCCGCCCTTGTTATCTCAGGAGTATATCTATCATCCTTTCCTGACATTAATTGTAATTGAATAATAAATT
Source organism: Nibea coibor (assembly GCA_023373845.1). Classification (NCBI taxonomy): domain Eukaryota; kingdom Metazoa; phylum Chordata; class Actinopteri; family Sciaenidae; genus Nibea; species Nibea coibor. The sequence continues at coordinate 4,286,511 of CM041717.1, forward strand.
AGGCATGTTGTTAAAGCTTGTTTCTGGGCAGGCAGGGAGGAGGACAGAGGAGAGCAGAGGAGAAGGTTAATTAATGACTTGAGCTAGACCTGAGCTCAAGCTTGACTGCTTTCAGGATTCACCAAAGCATGCTGAGGTACTGCAGGGTCACTGCTGAGATGTCTCTGAAGAAAAACTATGAGGCCTTGTGTTCCACCACTGCGTCACTTTTTTGTCAAATTACTGCAGACCTGAGATGCAAAATCTACCCTCAATCTTTCAACATTTGAACCCTCCATTTTTATTTGCACTGTGTCTTAAAGGAGCCGAATTTGTGTGTAATTTGACTGCATAAGATGTATATTTTTGTCCAAGTGAATGATCAGTTTATTTTTTGCGTTTCTTTTCACTCTATCTCATCTTAGGCTTGGCTTAAATGATGCAGACTACAGCCCCGTATGCCGGTAACTGCTTTTTCTGTCCTGATAAAAGAAAGGAGCTAAGGGAGAGTGAGTTTACAACCAAGAGGATGAATACAAATGAAGATGAAGGGAATAGGTCAAGGAGAGTTGGGGGCCAGCTTAAGGTGGAGAAATTGTCTCAAAATGTGGTGAAGAGGAAAGAGAGCAGATTAGGCGAAATAAAACATTTGATGATGTTTGACTCAAAAGCTCCATCAAACACAGTTAACACTGTGTAAAGTTTACTTAGTGCTCCAAATGATTTCACAGGGATATTTGTCTTCTCAGGGCAAACGGGATATACTACTCATTTGACGTTCATCAGCAATTTACTCCATAATCTGTTTGATCTTGCTGATGGGGTTTGCATTATGTGAAAACACATAATTGCCTGTCGACATGAGTACAAAAGCGACATAATCTTCCAAGTGAAGGGTTAATAGAATAGCCAGGTAGCCATGGAAACAGAACAGATAGGTGTGTGTGTTTTCATGCACATGCATCACAGGACATCCTCAACAACTGTGTCACATATATGTTTAGTGCACCATGTGCAGCTGGAGAAAATGGGCAATTATTGCACGTCTGAAGATAATTATAAAGTATAATATAGATGATGATGATGAAAATATTGAGCTTGGAGTTATTTAAATGTGTAAGTACACATTTCAAACTACTCTGTCAGCTCTTTTCCATTCATAGGAGCTGTACAGGGCTGCAAACTGCATGTAGTATGGTGTCAGCCCAGAGTAGAGCTCTGGATAATGTATATTTCTCTTCTTTCTTTACCAGTAATTCTCTTAAGTATTATCTAAGCTACAGTGAAGTTGTTAGGTTAAACCCCTACATACCAAGACATGTTTAAAATATTAAGCAATATACTCAATTATCCGCCCAAAGCTGATGCACAAAACAAACACATATGCACAATATATGGAGTGAACATGAATAATTAACATATACTCTGAATGTACGTAACATATGGCATGCACATACATGTGTCACATCAGCATAATGCATAAAATAAAAGGTTCTATCTTCTTCATGCCACCAAGGATATGTTTGATAAATTAATGTTGATCTGCGCACAAGAGTAGTGTTCACTGCAGGTGTAAGTTACAATATGATCATGATGCTACAAAATTTGGGGTGCAGGTCTTTTTCTTCTTTTTTTTTTTTGCATTTTGATGACACTTGAGTAAAACAGTCATGCATTAAACGATAAGGTGATGATATACTATATTTTTGGGATGGTGAACAAATTTCATGAAAAGACCAAAACTAACAATGTCTTAGTCTCTAAGCTCATGCTGCCTTTTTATAGTCCATGAGGGGCAAAGGCCTGTGCTGGACGTAACTGTGGAACACACCCCCATCAAAAATAGGGTCTGTGAAATAGGCTGATCATTATGCTTGACTAATTGATGGCCTAGCCACTGTCACCTGATGCAAAATACCGCAGCCACACACACATGCGGGCATACCCTGCACACACACACACCGCATTGTATAATCATTGGGCCTAAAAGAAACTTTGAGCCAGAACGTCTCACATGATCTTATCAGAGCTGACAGGATCCACGAGTCTCTCACACCGGTCCTCGTCATTCCTCACATTCCTTGCGGTAACATTTGCAGCGTGGCCGCACTGTGGGCTCTCAATGGCACCACGCGGAGCTGGCCCGAGCTACAGTGCAATCCACCCCTCGCCTCTTGTGACTCTCTCTCTCTCTCTCTCTCTCTCTCTCTCTCTCTCTCTCTCTCTCTCTCTCTCTCTCTCTCTCAGAGCTGCTGACAGTCAGACCTTTAGAAATGACGTAGACTGGCATGCACCATATGCATGCAGCGGCTGAGGGGTAGAGTGAGAGGCAAACAGAGAGCGCGAGAGAGGGTCCAGGCCTTTTTAGTGGATGGAGGGTCAGCTTGACACTGATGTCATCCGTGACCGTTGGGCATGAGATAACTCCACCGGTCTCTGCCTCTGTGGCTCTTTTGCCTTATATGGAAGTCTGCATTCATATTACAGCTCAGTTATTATTAGTAGGGCTGCAGTACAGTTGGCTTTCCAGTGCGGGAAAGGCAAACTACACATATTCACATCACTGCTGTGTTTGCCAACATAGGCCAAAGTAAATACAAATGAGCACAAAAATATAATACATAAATGATAACTTTGTCATTGCTTGATATTTGGCTTGTTGTGCCGCATGATTTACTCCTCCTAGTGATGTCACAGGCTGACAGGATGAACTTTATTTTATTTTATTTTTTTCAAAATAACAGACATAAAATCCCACAGCTGACTACCAGGGGACACCACTGTTCCCCCATGTCCTCTATAAGCCATCGTCAGTGCCTTGTAACATTGTGATCAATGACCTTCAGCACAATGTTATTTGATCAGAGTGCCTGACACTCTCATCCTTTCATTGGATTCCTAAATGGCACAGATGAGATATAAAAGGTCGTCATGCCCCTTTTAGCCATTTTTCATGTGTATAATCCCACTGACACACACACGCACGCATGCGCGCGCACACACATACTCAAAACATATGAATTGATCTCGATCCGCTGGAGGCTCCCTCATGCCATGCTTTGGCTCTGTCGCACACAAACACAGACATGCATGTACATCAGTAGTGGAAACCCGACCTAACGTCTTCACTCGACAGCTGCACCCCAGTGTGGGTCCTCTTACCCTGTGAAGGCATAACTATGCATAACCATCAGCGCTAAACCTGAGACTCGCCTATTAATAACACACTGGTGGGAATCTCACTTTGGCAGATACATGCTCCAAAGTGCTCTCGGCAAAAGGTAAAATGAGGTGAAACTCTCAAAAACAATGAGGAGCTCAGAGACGCCCTGAAACAACCTCATCATATCTGGTGCACGGTGTATTCAAACCTGGTTGTGCTGTGAATAATTTAACAGCGGTGTGTAACTGAAAACTGGACGTGTGGTGAACTGCAAAAAGGAGGGATTCCCTGTGTGTGTGTGTGTGTGTGAGAGTGTGAGTGTGTAGGTGGGTGGTTGGTCATGTGTGTGTGTGTGCTCTCCCCTCCCCTCATTTCTGCCTCTGCAGTGAGCCTCACCCATCCAACAACCAATCAGAGCACAGCTAGAGGAGAGGAACGCAATGATGGGGGAAGCCACGCTAGAGATGGTGCTTGCCCGCAGTGATGGGCGTAGGTGTCTGTATGTGTGTGTTTATGTGCGTGGAATGAATTTCAGTCATAAAATGTGTTGTAGGAATATGTGATAGTGTGTTTATCTTTAATATTTCTTCCACTAATTTTGTGCACGTGTTCACATGCACAAACATAGACACACACACGCACACACACACACAGGGAATGAGATGCAGACAAACAGAGGGAACTGTTTGAAGTGTGTACAGATCCTGGTCACCTCTACTGCTGAACGATTATATGATTCAGACTCACATGTACAAATCCTTGAGGAGGATTTCAATGACACAACACAGGCGGTATAAAACTTACATAAGGACTGACAGCTAATGACTTTCATGTGATTTTCAGACCGAGACTGGCAAGTCTAAATTTACTTGCACAATGTGGTGAAAAGGAGGAGAGGCAGGAAACAATGTTGGCATGTTTAGCTGGTGGGCAGTTACAATAGCTGCATACACCTTTTAATCAAGTACCTACTGTCTGCAGTCCACATGAGTCCAACACACATCCACGTCTGAGTGTAGTTTTAAGACTGCATCCAGGCCAAGTCCAAATGGGGGTCACATCTATATCTGAGTTTAGTCCAAACATACTGAAAACCAAAATTGAGACAAGGATGGAAAAGCACAGCTGTTTGTGTTCATGTTCCATCAGAAATACAAATTAAGGCTTTTTAAATGAAGATTTGCTTAAATGTTCTCTAAGAAATCAAATGTAATCACATTACATACTACAGTGGTTTAAAGAATTGTAAGACTGGAGTAAATATGTCCCACTCTCCTCGGGCTTGTAACATAAAAATGAAAGTATAACACATTCCACTACATGTCTAAAATGAAGATGTCTGGTTTGTGACAAAGGCAAGCTATAGAAAGTCAGCATTAGCACTATACTGCTAACATGCTAACCACAACAACAATACTAAAAGGCTAATATTTCGAAAGCTTGTGTTTGCCACATTGGCATGCATGGTAGGCTAACTACTCTTGATAAATTTCACTGAAAAGCACTAATTTGAACTGCGCAGTGATTCAAGAGGAATGTCAAAGTGAGATGTTTATATCAAATTTTACAGTAATCTATTATAAATAGTTAGTGAGATATTTGAGCCTCGACCAAAGTGGTGGTGTGAACAACCGAAAGACCAATAGTGCTGTATCTACAGCTACATTCCTCTGTCAGACTAAGACAAAGCAAATGTTTGGAGGCTTGTCTTTGTAGGCTAGCTGCTCCAGTCCAGCCTCAGTGCTTATTTATGTTACGTTTTCCTCCCAGTCTCCGCCGTAGTATTTCAGTGTGAAGGCCTCTAAACAAATGAAACTGAGGTCAACTCTGCCATCTCTCACAAATTGGCTGGACATTGGCGAGTCTTGTTATTTTGCAGGTCAAAGGTTGGTTGAATTCATCAAGGCGACAGGAAGCAAATAAATCTTGACCACTTCTTCATTGAAATGAATGGGGCCTGAATTTTGGTGTGACCATAGCATTACTCTTTCTTGCCTGCCCCCATGGAATTGGCAATAATTCAATACTTTGTTGCTTTACTTGCCCAACACCCATGCCCTGTACACATCTGGTTATGCTATGATCTGACATATAAAACAAACAACCCCAAAATTTCCTGTACCACACGGACCGATTAAAAGCTACATAAACACATGACATGACATGTGTTTATCCAATACAAGGACAAATTAGTGTTAGCATCCATTATTTCCATCCAGATCCACTATAGTTAGATCAAATCACAAATCAAAGCATGACATTTATGCACGCAAAACATACATGAATTGAATTATGTCCTTTTAAGGGCCGACATGGAAACAACAATTACATTTCTATTTGGGTATTACATCTCTTGTTGAAAATAGAAACTTTGAAGACATTCTCAAGCCGTGAGCCCTCTGGGGAAATCTGGAGATAATCAGTGAATTCCAGACCTGCTGGGCTCTGCCTCTCTTCATGCATCTCCTGAGACCATGACCTGTCATGTGTGTGTGTGTGTGTGTGTGTGGTAAGACTGGGTCATGGGGGAGGGGGTCAGCCCACGATTAAATCCTTATTATCTCCCTCAGAACCAAATTAAGAAAATTACTTAAGTGCCCTATGAGGAGAGATGGGCATGGCCATAGCTAGTTAAGGAGCAAGGGTTAAGGTTCAGGGATCAAACTGGTGACCTGCAGGGCTGCTGTTTGCAGGATGCCTCTCTCCCTGCTCTTACACCTAACATCATTTATGCTTATTTTTAGATTAATATTGAAAAAAAATGCTTAAAAAACTGCCCTGCATGCTGGAATCACATGCTCCATTCACATGATCTGCCAACTGTTTTTTTAAAAGGCCAAGCTGGTTGTGTCGTGTTTGTGGAAAAATACACCATAATCGCTTCCTCACAACCATGAATGCTTTGAATCACATTTGAGGAGCAGCTGACTGGTACAATTATGAAAGGAGAAACAAAGAAAAGGCTGCAAAAAGTGCTTAAGGCTTGAAGAGGTTCCTGCGCAGTAGTTATTAAGGAAAACCTTGTGTAAGTGATCTTTTCGCTGTTCATTAGCTGCGGCAAGCGGTTTTATAGCATGCTCTGTCCATGTGTTGGTCGGTTAGTCCGCAGAAAACTTCCCCACCCTTTGGCGGCCACAGTTTTTGCCATAGGAGACTGAAATTTGCTATGGAGGTCAAAACTTTGTAAGGTTGTGGGGTGGGGAATGCAAGAACATGTGGATACATGCACATAGGTGGTTACAGCAATTAGCTGTGCTAAGTATTATGCAACAATACAATGCAAACAGCACCTCGACACTCAGTTGCTCTTCAGGAAGTTGACGGAAAACTGAGATTAAACATCCATGGGTGGAGCTGAGGATGGTGAGTTTCTAGCGACTGACCCCAAAACAAAAAGCAGACAATGAAGATGCTGATATACTACACTAATGCTGCTTGAGTCGATAGTTGGGTATTGTTACACAAAGGTGATGTACAATGTGGGACACCAAAAAGGACATGATACACTTCCTTCAGTTATGCACCACAGTGGATCAGATGTGCCAGAAAATGTCACTAGGTCATGGCCCGGATATCTGTTGGTTACAATGGAAGCCCAAAACTTGGCCGTTGGCCCCTGAGGCTACATCGTCAGATGATAACCAATGAGTTCCTAGATTGCTAAAACACAGATCAAGTAGCTGCTTCAACATGTGTGGAGCTGCATTTATGAAATAAATAAGTTCCACGAGCCACTAGTATCAATATAAGGATGAGGATTTCTTGCGATGATTTGCACCACACGTCCTTTCTATATGAAGTTTTATGCTACATATGAATCTATCAGTGTGAAGGTTTGGATTATTGGATTGGATTATTGTTGAAGGTATGTAATGGCCATATTCATGCCATGTTTCTATCGTGTCAGAGTTAGACCAGTCTTACTGGCAGAGGAATGCATGGCAGACTCTGCAGTAATTAGAAGTGGGTTACGAGGCCTTGCAGCCTCTGGGCCCATCTCTATCACTGCCCTGATTCCTTGCCCCTCTCTGCCTACTGTGGGATGCCTGGGAACTGGGTGACAGATATAGTGTAGCAGACAGCGTGCCAGGGCAAGGCAGCATCCTGACAGGGGGGGGGTATCTGGGCAGGAGCCACATAACTGCCGACGAACTCAGTGACCCTGCCTAGCCGGATGTGGCTGGCACACATCGATGTCAGCTTGTAATGATTTATTAATGGTGCCATTAGAAACTGTCATGAATCCAGTGTTAGGGAGGAAGTATCAATCAGTGTCGGTGTGTATGGGTTAGAGTGTATTCACGGAAACACTCTAAGGGTGTTTCAGACATTACTATGAGGTTAATAGTCAAAATAAAGCCATATTATTAGCCCTCTACTTACTGCAGATACCTAGCCACCTATTGTAGCATTTTCTCGATTTGTACTTGTCTCGCTCCGCCTCTCTCTCTTTTTTTCCACTTTTCTCTTTCTTTCCCACTGCGGAGAATTTTCTGACACATGCCAAACCTTGCATCTGAATGACAAGCACGTTCAGCATGAATTAGAGAGGCCGGGGGGGGGGGGGGGGGGTCTGCATCATCACTGCCTCTCAAAACCTAATGCAACTCCCTTTTCCTCCCTCTTTCTCTCCCTCCCTTCTCTTCTCTACCTTTCTTCGTCATGCTACCTTGGTAGCCTTTCGATCTGATTCACACTCTCTAGTATGGGGCGATTCCAAGCATTCGCTGCCTCACGACAGAGAGTGATGGGGATGAATGGAGGGACAATGCTCTGGGGAAAAGCTGGCTGGTTCTTACTCACGGGCTGATCAGCTCTGCATCAGCAACCCTCGGTCTGGCGTCAGCACAGGCTCTCCTGCGTAATCATCCACGGCGTATGGATGCTCACGCGTTCCTTTCCTTTCTCTCGTCATCCTTCGTAGCAGACTCGTTCCTGTTCTGAGCACTGAGCCCGCGGCAACTTCACTGCATGCTGTATATTAGCGCAGCTTGCTTTTGACACACTGGAATGGACATGTTTTACACACATGACAGTGTTAGATACATGTCCCTAAGCACTTCAGCAGCGTCTCATATAAAGACAACAACTTCTTTGTTTGCGTCTGGACTAACTGGCCACAGCAGATGGTGTTATTATGTTTGATCCTCCACTCATCTGTCACATTTTTATGAATTTCATACACACAGCCCAAAAGCACATGTTTGTACGAATTTAAGACAAAAAAAACACAATTTATCCAGCCTACCATCACACGGAATAGATTTTCTCTCGTCACTTATGAATGATAATCAATTTCACGAGATGAATCATGATGAGGCTCACATTTGAGGACGCAGTTCTCATCTTCTACACATGGACTGAGCACATGTGCTGCTCCTCCCCTGTAACCTTGACAGCGCAGCATTGAAAGTATTGATTGCATCACATTAAGCTTTGTTGCGCACATTGATGCCCTCCATACGCTGCACCACACACGTTGTATACAAGCTAACGACCCCGTAGATGACTTGTCCAGGCTGTTATAAGACAGGACATGGATGGCTCTGTGTGTGTGTGTATGTGTGTGTAAATGTCCTCTCCACAGGGCCCAGTTAACACAGCAGCTCAGAGATGAAGATCAGCTGTAACTCTGGCCGTACACACAGGATGTTCCCAGCATGCCCCGGTCTCCCTGGAGGCTACAGAGGTCACACAAGACAGTCAACTGTTCTTCTGGTACTTTGAATAAATAATGAATGAAGAATAAATACAGGATGTGTGGAGAAAGAATCAGACAGAACCAGACTTCTGTTCTGTTTATGTAGTACCTTTTAAAATGCATGCTTATGTTATGTTTGTTTTGGCAGAAGCTACTTACTTTACTACATTTCAGGAGGTTCAGTGTCTTTAACATAGACAAGAAGATCTGAAGATCAAATGTGTTACACACCCTGAAGGGGCCAAACAAAAAGTGTAATTTGCGGGACAAAGATTACAGCAAATAAAGGAATAAAAGTGAACATTTGTGGCTGATAACAAAGCTGCTGATGCTGAAGACAAGGTCAGTGAGGAAATGCAATCCATCAAGGGGTGATGGATTGAGGAGTTCCAGGTTAACTGAAATGCGCATACGGGTCATGGCGGATAAAACACTAATGAACATCTGCAGTGAAGCACAAAACATGGAAGCCAACCTGGAAGCTGGAAAAACTATTTTAGCTCATGCACTTTTCCAGTTCTTATAATACATCCATGATGTAACCCTCAGAAAGCATTTCAGGTCTTTATGCTAAGCCAAGCTAATCCCCTGCTGGTTGCAGTTTCCTATTTAGGGTGCAGATATGAGTGGTATTGATTTTCTTTCATAACTCCCGGCAAGAGGAGACATATTTTCCAAAATGTTGAGCTATTGTTAAGTTGAAAGAAGAAACACTGTTTGCTGCCCTGGTCTTCTCAGGCTGTGTCATTCATAAGTCTCCAGGTGCCCAAAGAAGGGCTGTAACCACATGAGACACATTGGGCATCAACCATAACTTTTTCTCAATTTCAATATAAAACTGCTTGTGAACCTCAGATGATTTGACCTGTGTTGTTCCTTTCAGTTCAAAGATGGAACATTCTGTGTTGAAGTGAATTCATGGACCATCTGCACCAGATGTATTTTCTACCAGTGTGGACAGATACCCATCTGCTACAGTACACATCTCTGGAGTTCACTGATTGCTAGAGTCGGCTGAGCAATGTCCAAGATTTCAAGGGAGTCTCTAACCAGCAAAAACTCTCTGCTGGTAACATGGGTTGGTGATTCCACAAATCATACTGATAAATAATAGTGAAGAAGGGCAAGAGTATGTCCAGTGTAGTGCAAACTGGATGTGTAAATCAGCGCATACTGAATAGGCTGGCAGCTGGTAGAGAGGTATGTAAATGAGAGTTTTACATATTGGCTTCAGAATGTGCCTGTTTCTTGGTTAATTAGAGATGATTTTCAGGAATGCAAAGTCAAGGGTGCAGGAAGCAGAAGTAGCAGTGGGTGAAGAGGGTAACGAGTGTAACAGGGTTTGATGAGAAGACGAGGCTCAAAGAGGATGGAGCAATGCAGGATGAAGAAAAAAAGGGATTAAGGGAGAAGGCTGTGGCTCCGCTGAGCATCCATCAGAGCAGTCGGGGAGCCAGAGGCTTGTGGTGCAAAGAAGTGATGGGTGGGGTAGGTTGTGATTTGTGGGGGTTGGGGGGAGGAAATAAGAGGTTCTGAACATGTGGGAAGAGCAACATGGACAGCGGGATCACGCGTGGGTTTCCATAAGCTCAGGAAGTCCATATCCATTTGTGACTTAAGTTACGCCACAGCTGAAGGTCAATAAGGCTCCACAGACGCACAGATGCATACGCAGCGGGGAGGGGAAATGGATGATGCTTCCCAGCGTAATAGGCAGTCACTGGGGAGCACGGGATGTGGAGCTGAAGAGGGGGACGGATGCATGGAAGGAAATGTCTGAATTAAAGATGAGACAGAATGGAGGGATGAGAGGGAAGAGTGCCCGTAGGCAAGGATGTGTGGTCACTGAGGGCTTGTGTTGTTAACACTGCTGATAATGGCTTGCTGAAATCACAGGATCTTTGTGATATCAATAGTTCCAAATAATAGATCAGGCGCTGTATGTATGCAGAATTTTTGACTGGTATATCAAAGCTAATTAATACACCACGGACTTCGTGAACACTGCTCAGTCTAGTGTTGTGTGCAAATAAGATTCCCAAAACTCTGTGGTGCAAATCAGATTAATTCGCAGTAGAGTTTGGGGGAGGGTAATGCTGCGTTTTTGTGCTCTAATCATTGATTCTCACATGGGCGGCGTTGGTTATTAAAAAGAGCCCTATAGGCACTGGTGCCGCTACACTTTTGCATGTAGTTCAAGTTCAGTTTAAGTTCTCATTTTTTACCAGTAAAATTCTTCCATCCATGTTCCCTTTACAGCCGTTACTGTGTTAAACTTCTGAACAAAAACTGATGAAGACGTAATTTTTTTTTTTTGATAGTTAAGTGTGTGTAGTGTGTCAGATTTAAGACACAGACATTAGCAGAAATTGAATAATCCTTTGTGTATAATCACCTGAAGGTAACAATTGATATGTTCTTGTTACCATAGAATAAGCCATTTATACCTCAGTGCCGTGGGCCTTCCACTAGAGGGTCTGCCATGTTGAACCTAAAAACTGACACTAAACACTGACTCCAGATAAGGCCATTCATGTTTTGCAGAGTTAGTTTTGCAGCCACCGTAGGAGGAGAGACAACAGTCACACTGCACCAGCGCTGGACCTTTAAGGGTTAAACTAAATGAAAAGTGATCTTTAAAATGAGAACTATGACAAATGTTTGCATATACGATACTTGCAAAAATGGTAATTATCCTTCATTTCACAGGAAAGCTGTACATGTAGGTAAGTACAGGAGGCAGGAAGTCTGTAAATTGTGATTGATGCTGACATCTGTCATTCTGGGTAATAATTTCACTGTTCAATTCAACTTTCTATTAAGGAGTGGGCTCTTTCTTTACCTGCCTGACCAGTGGAATAGACTGGTGAGAATTGGAGCCCATGGTGGTTTGCTGTTCCTCAATCTTCCTGTCTACTGGTTTGGGACCAGGTGTGACCGGAAGAATTTAATTTGCTTCATCCCCATGCATTCGATCATTCAAAAAAGTAATTTCAGGAACTGTGGAGAGTTCTTCATCTGCTCATGCCAACAGATCGCTCTTCAAATGAAAGGCATTTGTTAAGTGTGTGTGTGTGCACGTGTATGTGAGTGTGACGTTACGCTCTCTCTCTCTCTCTCTGCCACTGGCTACAGAATGTCAGGTGTGACAACCGTTGTATTAAACCGCCCCGGCAGCCGTCGCTCGTGCTCCCACCCCCAGCTCGTACACAAAGACACACACACGCAGAGAAGTAATGAGCTGAGACCTATTAAAAATCAATTTTATAGCTGCTCTCCCTGCTCTCTTTATGTTCCACTCTAACAGCAAAGCCATCGCCGAAATTGCCCAAAGCATGAGAGGGGAGGAGAGGGAAGGGGAGGGGCTCTGATGGACAGGCTCAACTCACATTTACAGGTCAGGTGCAGTAAGCAAATGTGTGTATGTGTGTGTGTGTGTGTGTGTGTGTGCTTAGATTATGTACACAGCTTCATAGAGATGTAATAGGCCTGTCTGTTGTTGACTTAGCAGCCCAGGCTGTGTGTGTTCTACTTCCTGCAGCGAGCAATTCCTGATGCTTCGACTGGACAATAGCTTTAAATTAGAGCTTTGATTGTTTTCTAAATATCAACTTTGAACAAATTTGAACTACAGCGTCAATGACTGTCATTTGAAAGCAACCCACATAGTGCATTCTAAAATGTCTGGCAACCGTGGTCGCAACTGATTTTCCTGTTATGTCTATGCGGAGAGGGACAGGACACACTTTCAATCAGGGGAGACAAAATGAAGTAATTATTGATTGACTGTAGAACAGATGAGGTTTTCTTCAGGTAGAAGTTTGGTGATAGTTGAGAAGCAAGATGAATGAATGGAGTCCGGACACTGGTGGTGGTGCCTGATGTCAGATGAAATGATAAAGATGGCGAAGCTGATGAATCTGCAAAGTCTAGGTGACGAGGAGGAGGTGGAGGGGTGCAGAACATCAGCACGCATGTACTGAAGGCAAAGATATTAAAAAACAAAACAAAATGATGTTGATTGTCACTGTGCTATTGGACAGACGTGACCAGTCGATGAACACAATCGAGGCCTCAGATAAAGACAGCGAGAGAAGAGAGGAGCGAATGGCAGGATGGAAAGACAGATTGAATCCAGGCCTAAACATGCAGAATAATATTCCACCTGACTGAACTGATGCTCAAGCTTCATTCAGACTGAGCACAGGAGATTGGCTGAAATTAGCGCATGGACGTTAAAGTGGAAACAAACTACTTTTCTTGTCCCACAATCCCCACCCCACCCTACTCCACCTTAGCTTAGGCCTGTGAGGAAATGACACCAGCACCACACCAGAAGTATGTTCACTGAAGAGGTAAATTGAAGTTGTCAAAATTATTAGTTATTGAAATTGGAAACAGGAAAAAGCTATTGTAATGATACACTCTGTCTATATAGACACATACATAGTTTAATTAATGGTATGGGGGTGTAACGTTAGCATTAGTTTGCTCATTCATGCCCGATGGCAGACAAATAAAGTAAGGAGAGGAGGCAGCAGTCTAAACATGGATGGTGTCATTATGTTACTGTCATTACTCAACATTAATCAACATTACTTTATAATGACAAGTTCAAGCAAAAATGTTGTCTTTCTTGATTTAATAGAGCTTAATGAGAACAAACTTAACAACACAATCATATTAAACACAGCTCGGTAAATATAGCATCACTTTCGGCATTCATACATTTCTACATGAATATAAACAAGCTGAGTTCATATTTTTATTCTTGATTAATCTATCCATGATCTCAGTGATGTTAAGTAAAAGTTAAGATTTTTTTTTTTGTCTGTAGGTACTAGTCCTGGAAACCGGAGAGTGACCATTCAAGTCCTGCACAAGACCACAGTATGAGTGTGGACTGGTAGCTGGAGAGGTGCCATCACTCCAACGTCTCTCCACATTTAGGCCATATTAAGTGTATGTGTGTGCATGTGTGAAAAGAAACAGTAATGCCATTCACACTGGAGAAGGTAATGAAGAATGAATGAACTCAAGTGGTGAAAACATGTTTGTCTGAAAATCTTTGTGTGTGTGTGTGTGTCCTTTCTCAACAGCTGACAGTTGCACAGTGTTTGTCTTTAACTTTAAAGCCTTATCATCTCTTCTTTCTCTTCCTCATCTCTCTAATGTGTCTCAGCTGCGAGCTGATAATGGACGTACTCCCTAGACGCAGTCACTCACACACACATACACACACACACACACCTTCAGACACTCAGTTAGCGGGACAGTGTGTCAAGCCGGCGACAGTCACTGTCTCATTACCAAACAGCTTTGAAACGACTTAAAGGTGGCACGCTACTAAAACACACCTTCATGGGTTGTTTTTGTGTGCGTCGAAGAGAAAAGATGGAGAGTGGGGGAGCGTCTTAAATTACATGAAAATGTTGTGATCAAAGACTGATCCTGGTTCTGTTTCATTCTTTCTCACTGAGGCCTTTGTTGTTTTGGAGTATGAAAAGCTGAAGGATAGTGTGACAAGCGTGTGCCTGACAGTCAAGGATTAGTACTGGATGGATGGATGGAAGGATGGATGAATGGATGGATGGATAATGCCACAGGGTGTCTCCTGTGTCTGTCTTTCCCCCTTCTCTCTGGAAACCAATCCCACTTCACTAGGCTTAAGCGTGCACTCATTCACACAAAGTCAAGCCTGTAGAACCATGTGCTCTTTGGCTTCTAATAATAAACGTGGCATGTCCAGAAAGATGAGAGTCCTTCGTGTTGAAGATTATTGAGTTAACCAGATAATCACACTATTTCATGGTCTGCGATATATCCTACAAGGCTTAGAGACATCAAGCACCATCCAGTCTATCTGTGGGTACACACAGAAAATTTCTGTCTTTCCTTGTTAAAAAAATTCAATTTGGTGGCGCACCGTCGTATTGATCCATACATCTGTCGCTCCTCCTTTTTGTCTTACAAGTGATATCTAGTAACGGATCAGCCCTGAGGGAGTCTTCTTGATTTCAGCTGAGCGAGACAGGGCTGTGGACTAACCCTCTGGTGAACAGTTTGATGGATTTGACCGACTCTGTGCGGTCAGCTTTCTTTTCCCACTCACAGGAAATCTTCCATCAGCTGCACTGTGCTGCCCCTGAGGAGATAAAATCACAACTGGAAACGCTGCCTTATGTTAAAGGTAATGTACTGTAGTGTGTGTCCTCAGACTAACATTAGCACAGTTTTAGCGGAGCAGCAGCTGACATTTGATTACAAGTCACGTATAAAGGAAAAGAAACATTAAAACATCCATCCATCCATGCATCCATCCATCCATTCTCTTCCACTTATCCAGGGTCAGGTAGTGGTGGCAGCAGTTTAGCAGCAACATATTCCAGCCCCACCTGGGAGTCATTCCCAGGTTAGTTGGGCTATATAATCGCTCCAGTGGGTTCTGGGTCTCTTCTCTGTTGGACGTGCTCAGTGGGCATCCAATTCAGATGATCAAACCACCTGAGCTGGTTCCTTTAAAAAAAAAAAAACTTTTGGCCTTTATCAAGCTTTATTTTTGACAGAGACAGCTGAAATGTGTGTAGGTAGAGAGAGATGGGGAATGACATGCAGCAAAGGGCCGCAGGTCTCGATTCAAACCCTGCTGAGCCTTTTGAAAGAAGGAGCAGTGGCCCTACTCAGCTCCTCACCCTAACTCTAAGCCTGAGCCCAGCCTCCCAGTGGAGGAAGCTCATTTTGCTGCTTGTATCCATAATCACATTCTTTTGGTCAATACCCAAAGTTCTTTTTTTTTTTAAAGATTATTTTTTTGGCCGTTTTATGCCTTTTAATGATAGTGCAGCTGAAGATGGACAGGAAGCAGGGGGCAGAGAGAGGGGGAGTGACACGCAGTAAATGGGCGTCCGATGCGGGAGTCGAACCGGAGCCGCTGCAGCGAGGACTGTGGCCTCCATGCATGGGGCGGTCAACCCGCTACGCCACGGGCCGCCCCTACCCAAAGTTCATGACGATAGATGAGGAAACCTATATGTTTTTCAACCTTTTTTCCCATGTTTCTGTTTCAGGGTGACTTACAGGGAAACAAGTTTTGGTGCAGTATTGAGTGAGAGCGCTGTAACAGGCTCCTTATGGGCAATTGCGCAGCATCAAAAGAGGTCCAGTCCAGTGTCAAGTGACAACACGACCCTACCAGTGACAGTTTAGAAAATGGACAGAGCATGAGTGACTTCACCTGTATGTTTCCACAGCGTTGTTTTGTAGCCGAAAATATGCGTAGCTAGCCACCATGTTGGATGTACTGCTTCTTCCAGCTCCCAGCTGATATCAGCAAAGATCTGGATTATTTGCTCTAAAAAGCCATCTGTAACAGCATTTACCAGTTAATCAACGGCCATGCTGTTAATTATGCATAACATTAAGCCTTAATATTGCTGAACAGGTGAGTTCAAGAAAAATTCACCCCAGTACACTCGTCATGAACAAGGAAAATAGCTATAGCCGTTTATTTCTGCTGTGGAGTTGGACATTTTAATGCAGGCACTTCTGGAGACTGACTCACTTCTGCAGCCTGTCTCAAGTGGCCTCTCAATACAGTTTTTAGCACTCCTGCATTGGCTTCATTTCCCAGCACAGGAGGTTGTCGCTTGGACCCCACAGAGAATTTTCTGTTCCTTTTGCTAGATCCGTTGTGTTTCTAACCAAGTCTCCCTCAAGGAAAAGTCTCACAGTGAAATCTCTAGTGAAAGTAAGGAAGGCCTACTTCTACTACATGAGTATAGTACAGTAATGCCCCAGCCAGGAAGAGTTTGTCACATTGCATACTGTAGCGTTCAAGTTGAAGAGCTGATAGGAAGAAAGAGGGGGCCGACAGACAGACAGGCTGCTGAAAGGTTGCAAAGCTCGGGGGATTGGTGGGGTTCCTGTGGGTGCTGTGATCCTCGGCCCATGGAAGAGATTTTACAGAAACAAAAGGTAGAGAGTAAAGTAGTAATTGCATTCATTCTGGAGCTTTCTACAGGACTGATTTACATCCACAGCAGCATTCAGTGCCAGAGCATGACATGATGTACCCTTTATGAAGAAAGGCTGGCAGTAGAGACCCGGTGTCTCTCTTCATTCTCTCTCTCTGTGAAGCAATGTTCAATGAAGTGTAACAGTATATTAAACTCTTTGAAGCCACGTGCCAATTCCTTGTTTCTTCTTCAGATCATCTTCCTGAGATGACAAAAATATCTTTGTTCAAATGTCATCTTTCATCCTCGGCAGGCCTCATCTGACAAGAGAGATGAAGATTCACATTCTCAATATTTGATACATTTTTTGAAACGTTAACAAGGTGCTACAAATGGCCATTACAGACTCGATCCCTCCCAACCCACTGAGCAGTGCTCGCAGATCAAACACACCGGAGTGTGTCTTTAACCGTGTCCTAGTGGGTGTGTGTATTGATTGTGGAGGAGGCATTAGTTCTCTGGATATTAATAGCCCGAGGAGGGAAGCCTAATGGGAGCTCTACTTCCTCCAACTGGTTTATTCATAGCAGGATCATTACTACCATAATTGACCCTCTTCCTGTCTGTCTGACTAACGTACTATGAAACACACTCTGTGTGTGTGTCCTGTGTCTTTGTACCTGTCTTTCGCTCTTCTCTCTCTCTCTCTCTCACACACACACACACATCTTCCTTTCCTTGCGCTCCATGCTGTGCCTCATATACATTCTGTTGTATACAATGTAAAGTAGATACTTTATATGCTCTGTAGAGCATTTTGGCAAGTAATTGTGTGTGTTTTCATTCTCTCCTGCTCTCCTTTTCTGGATGGGATCTCAGCTCCTTCTGCTCGTTTCCATATCCAAGATTCTGACAACCTGCCACCCTGCTCACTCCCCCATCCTCCGACTAAGCCCCTTGAGGCGGCAAATTATTCATAAACTATTTCCCATCTTTATAGATATGCTTTCAAAAAGCTTTTCCTTGTCCACCATTTAAGCTGCATTAAGCCGGAGCACCGAGTGCATACGTACATGTGTGTGTATGCACAGTATCTCAGCTGCCTGAGAGATACGTCTTGGTTGAAGCACAGTCCTCCCCTCCGGCTTACATCTCGCAGTAGCTGTGTACACAGAGCTGCATCCTTCTTTCTCCCCATCTACCTCCTTCCATCTCTCATGACCCCACTGCCCTACATCTCCCCACTTCAGCTCTCAGAGAAGCTGCAGCAGTGAATAACCAGCCTTAGTAGGAAAAGCAGGATATGACTATTGTTGTTGTTACTATTGTTTTTCATTCCATTCCATTGCCTCAGTATTTATTTTTTTTCCTATTAATATCAGCAGATGAAACAGTTCTTTTATTCCTAATGAATATTCACTTCCATCTGCCCCATGCAGGTCTTTTCTGCCCACACATAACCTGTTGTAAAGCTCAATATCCAATAGCTTCCTTCCCTGAGGCACAGCTAAAACACAAGTGTACGGTAGTAAACAGCTGCTTAACAATTCAGAGTGTGTGTGTTGATTTTAAAAAAGACAGAAAAGAAAGAAACATGCTTTGTTTGTTGTAGTGAGTACGGGAGAAAAATGCAGAAATAGAACAGCAGCTCAGGGTGAAGAATATGGAATGAAATCGTGATTATACTGTTAAATGTTTGTGTTGTTTCTCTGTGGACACAAAAAGCCCTGATGAGAGAGGATCATGTTTTTAATATAAGGCATGAATGGTTTGACAACAGAGTTTACTTGAGCTTTCATTTCTTGGCCTTCATCAGGTGAAGTTTGACCAGTTGGATGGAACTTTGTGGTACAACAGATGATCGCAAAACAGCCCGCAGCACTGTTGGTGCACTTGTTGCACTACACTTGTGCAAAAATGTGGTATATAGAATATATAAAATGATGGATCCTGCAAAATCCCTAAAAGTCCCTAAAAGCCTGGCTTCAGATGCTAGAAGGATTTAACAATCAAAACTGATCTAAACTCTGATTGAGGGAGGGAAATGTGTGACATCACCTTTACGCAACTGAGGCCTGCCCCCCAAAGCTCACTCATTGTAAGACATTGGCTGAGAAAACAGGTTTTCAGGACATTACATCACTGCATAAAAACATCTCTGTGACAACATCTGCTGCAATTTGCAAGAATATTCTCCATTATTCATGCATTCTTGGAAACTATTTGTAATTTCAGAAGGAGTGATTTCACAAAATATTGCACGTTACAGCTGCAATTATTTCAAATAAATCTGGTCATTTTAATCACCTACGTGTGTGTGTGTATAAGAATGTAATCTGTGTGTGAGTGTGAAGTGTTTTTTTCCACTCCTTTCATACTGTAGTTATATTAGATCCTTCCTGTACGGAACAAGGAAGACAGTTTGGCTGTTTTGCTTCATGGAGCCAGCTCTTTGTTCAGCAGTGTTTGTCCTCTGTCACCTACTTATGTAATGGATACACTCACACACACACTCACTCACACGCTGGCTGGAAAAAACGAGGAAACAGGATTTGTTTTTGTCAGTTTTCAGCTTCAGAGTTCCCTCGTGGAGCACTTCCTGATCTGGAGTATGTAAACACAGACACTCCAAGATGCACATAACACATAACGCATACATGCATTCATGTTCACAGGTGTGCACGCACCCACGCTAACACACAGATGTTCATACACAAACAAACACACACACGTCTTCCTTCCCATTGAGTCAACAACTTGGTGGTGTCTTTGGTGTTGACGAACAAAAAGCACCCCCCCCCCCCCCAAAAAAAAACAAACAAATCACACACTTCCCATCCAGCTTCCACTCAGGATGTGACAGCAGACCATTTTCCTGTGGACCCGTGGAGACAATGTCAGCATGAGTAGCCATTAACCTCCGAGCCACATTCATAAAAAAACACAGCGGCTCTGCTTCCACAACATGTTTGTCTAACATGGGTTACAGGATGGATCTGACTGCAAACACAAGTCATGCCTTCTGCACCACTTCCCCTTCTCAAGTCGAGTAAACAAATGATGCAGCGGGGTTACAGAGTTCTTAGCTTTGTGAAGTTTTTGAAAACAGCTTTGTGCAGAGTACACATTTTAAAGGCTTCCACTGAAACGATGAATGCATCTTTATTTTGTGTGACCTGATATTCACTCAGATCTGAAATGACCTACAAAGACAGGCGATACATAATAAATGCTGAAATGAGGAGAGCAGTGCAAACCATTGGACAGTTTGTCCTTAAATGCATTCATGGCTTTGCATGCTTTTCTACTGAGCATAGCTGCGACACATTCTGGCTGCACCGTGGTCCTCAGGGCTGATTGAGACCGATCTAGACAATTATTGTAATTTCACCAGAGGCTGCGCAGCATATTTAAGTGTCCCAGAGGCATCTCTTAGCTTGATTCCACTGAGACATCCGAAGCAGTATAGAGTTGTTCAAGCTGGAAGGAAGTCAGAGAATAGAGAATCTGGACAATTTTCAAAATAAGACACCCAGTGCAGACTCACAATCGTAAAAACAGACATAACAAAAGTTATCTACTGCACCCTACTTACTTTATGGCCGAAGCACATAAATGAAAGAAAAATTACCAACTGAGCAGGTTAACAAAGTCTGGTAGGCAAAACCATACACCTCTGAAACACTAGTGGAGTAAGAAGCCACATGGAGAATGGACCAAAACAGTTTTTTGAGTTTTAAAAAGCTTTTTACATTTACATGGGTAAATCCAAAGTGTCTTGTAAAAACAAAACTTCATGTGAATTCATATTTCATATTTATCTATGTACTGTGGTGTTCATAATTCTCTTAACTTATAAACACAGTGTGACGTAAAGGTTCATTATAATATGTGTGTATGTTATAATATGTCTGTGCATGCAAATGTCGTAACCCACTTAC
Organism: Nibea coibor; assembly: GCA_023373845.1. Lineage (NCBI taxonomy): Eukaryota > Metazoa > Chordata > Actinopteri > Sciaenidae > Nibea > Nibea coibor. Next base: position 4,307,250 of record CM041717.1, read on the forward strand.
AATGCATTGGTCAACCACATATGCGCTAATAACAGTAAGTCCATTACATTTTACTATTGTGTCATGACAGCAATGTTTCCCTTTTGCTTTTTCATGCACAAGGTGGAGCAAATAAAGCATTACACGATGCATGGTAGGATGATTTTGTAGCATCATCCTGGATTCCTACTTTGGTGATTTCACTGAGGAGCCATTCTTCTAGTCATCACTCATAAGTCTTTTTTAATTGTATCTATATACAGTAGAGCCTAGACATTGAGTCATACAGCTCATTTTCATCACCCACTGTGACTAAAAAGGGAGACATGTTAATGCTAAAGCCATTATGCAACATACATTGCACACTGGCAGTGCTAACTAATGCTGACTGATGTTAGCATGCTTACTATGCACATGAGCTTGGTTTTGTTAGGGGCCATAAACCAAAGTACTGGAAAACTCTGACCTTATGATGATGCTACATAAAGATAAGGGCTCAAAATTCACCCTTAGGGGACCATGAATGTACCACATTTCATGGATATTCATCATGTTTCAGTAAAAAAATACAAATGTAAACCTCACGTGACGCTCAGTGTCACTACATAGTAACACGGTCAAATCAGTGAAGTCATTAGGATGCATCATCTGGGAACCATGAATATCCGCACAAAGTATGTAGCTAAAAATCCTGCTTTCTGCAAATATGATTGGGGTAGTTGGTTTGTGATATGCATTACATGCTGTCAGTGATCTCCTCTTCAGTCTTCCATCATTCCCCCATTTAAAAATAACTGGCCCTGCATCGTCAACTGAATGACCTCCTCACCTCCTCAGCAATTTACAGGATCATGTGTGCAACCTCACATTTGCCCGCCAGTGCTTCAGATGCATTTACGTCATTTCAAGCAGGTGCATTGGGTTGCATCCATTGCCATGTGAAGCATGAAGCATGCTTTAACCTTTATGCCCTCATCTACCCCCCTCTGCACTATCCAACACCCCGGCTCTCCCTATCCCCTCCTCCTTCTCTCACTCCTCTCTCACACCTGAAGCTGTAAAGTCAGTAGACAGAACACATGAGGAGAGGGGAGATGTGGAGGAGATTGGGAAAGAGGAGGTGCTAACATTTACAGCAAGTCCAGAGAAGTGGAAGACAGGGAAAGGGGGTTGGGAGTGTGTTTTTGTCTATGAGGGAAGGAGGGGAGATGAGACACACAGTGTGAAAGCATGGAGCAGAGCTATTTTTAACTTGCTCAGGCAGCCTGATAGGGCAGGTCTATATATAGTGAGGCAGAGGCAGCTCGGGTAACCATGTGAGTGTTCAAAGTATCTTTATTGTCCCTGACAGGGAAATTGGTTTACAGCCAGGATCATAGAAAAACACACACACACTGATGGACAACAACAGGGCGTAGTGGACAGGGTGATTTAGTGTCAAGGTCAAAGTGCAGAATGTTTAACACGTCAGTGGCAGCAAAGACAAAGGAAACCTTATATCTCTCGGTCGTCATAACAGGCACCCTCAACTAACGACCTGAAGGTAATTCTGTATGAAGGGGTTGAACTTGCCACCCCAGAAGCAAATACCTGAAATATTATTATCCACTTTGATGAGGCTTCTGAGGCTGTTCTTGTTAGCTAAGGTCAAATTCCCGTAGCAAGCAAGAGTCATGAGCTCAGAGGAGACATTGGAGGTCCAGTGTGTCAGATAGAGGGGCCTCTATTTACAGATTATGGCAAAAATGGAATATTATATGCGCAAGTATGTTTTCATTTGTGTGTAATCACTTAATAATTGTTATGTTTTTGTTACCTTAAAATTTAGAAAATTACATCCACATACATGGAGTCCAGCATGTTGAACTACCATGTTTCTATAGAGTTCCAGAACAAACAAACTAAACACTGGCTCGAGGGGGTTTCATGTGTCTAGCAACTACTGTAGATTTTCCAACCAAGGGGGTTTCAACCAGCACCTACGCAGGTAAATTCCACTAGATCCTATACAAAGGAACACTTTCAAAGGACACAACCTTGCATAAAAAAAGAAGCAGCATGAGATTTAGAAAACAGTTTGTGATCAAGAACAAACTTGTAGTGATCCACCTGCTCAGTGTCAGCACCTTTGATTGTGGTTAGTGCAGGACTAAAGATGATTATCATGTTTCTTTTTAGGTTTAATTGGAGGAAGGACTCATCACAGCAGGATACAAGTCATCGACCACAAGCTCATGATGACGCTCTTCACCTTTCAAGAAGATAGGAGCCCTGAAGCCATTTACTGTGCATCCAGGGAAGTATCTGAATCTGTCATTAAGCCATGTTATCCGTGAATACCATGAAACGAGCATCCCTGAAAATCCCCTGTAATTCATCCATTTTATTTCTCAATGGGATGTTGGCCAAGATTATATAAAGCATGTTTTGCAGTTGATTCTGTTCAACCATGCAACCTTTCTTCCCTCTCTTACTGATATGAACCAGTCACTAAGTATTTCCAGATAGATCCCAATGATCCAGTGTTTGGTGATTTGATTGGAGAAACTTTATTGTTGCATTGTGCCTATGTTTAATTGTTTGGTAATGTTGGCGACTCAAGCAAAAAATATGAAATCACTATCCCAAAACCAACTCCTCACCAACATTAAGGACTTTTAAAAAACATGAGTAAAAAATACAAACACTCTCTGGCACGAGAAACCTGCGTCAGTCACCACAAGAGCAGCATCCCGTAATCGGAAAGCCAGTCGGGTGACTGCCACGCTGTGTAACCAGGATACTTTCAAAGTACACACACACAGACACACACACACACTAGCGATGGTCATGCTGTTGGTCACCAGCTAATCTTGTTAATCCATTCACTCAGCACATTGCAACACAACAGTCTCAAGTTCCTCAACCAAGAATGCAGCACACAAAATACATAAGTGTTAAATGTAGTAAAGTAATCACAGAAAGGCAAAAGTCAAAGAGTCTTAAAGTTAATTAATCATTTGGGTAACTCATGCACTCGTTACCATTTCTTCTTCTTCTTCCTTCTTCTTCCTCTTCTTCTTCTTCTTCCTCTTCTTCGTCTTCTTCTTCTTCTTTCTTTCTTCTTCCTTTAAGCATCAGTGGACATAGATGGGAATTCAAGCTGGACCGTCACATCTGTCAGTCAGTGTGTTTTTATGAGATCTATTGCTGGTTTTACAGAGATGACACAATTGGCAGGTGAGTGTTAATGTGTGCACATGTCCATGTCCTAATAGCAGAGGGGGGTTAGCCACAGGGCAGCTGCTGGTGCGGTCATTTGTTGTTTCAGGTGTTTTGACAGGCAGACACTGAGAGAATCAAGGAACAGCTGAACATTTGTCTGGACATGCACATCAAAGCCAGCTCATATTGTATTAGCTCAGCTGCAATTGTAGTCCCTATGTCTCACACACAAACATGCATGCACAGAGCACAAAGCCGATCAAGGTCTAAACAGGAAAATGAGAACTTCATTCACTGTTTTGTCATATCTTTTTTTCCCCCTTTTGATCATGCAACATTAATTATTGAGGAAATATGTCCGACAATTTGACCAACAAACACTGGGCTTTTATGTATAAAATCAAAGGACAGAGGAGTGGGCACAAGCAGACACGAAATGGCCTCAGAGCTATGAATAAGCCTCATAAATATATTTCACTTTTCAGTTCAATGTTATTTATGATAACAGATAATGTGAATAACATTCCCATATTGAGCAGATCCAGACCATAGAGTATAATCTTTATTATAATAATTTATTATTATAATTTACAGAGACACACTGATTCTCACCATGAGGAAGCACTTAGCAACAGTGTCAAGGAAAAACTTCCTATTAAAAGGCAGGAACACCAAGCAGAACCCAGCTCATGGTGGGTGTCCAATGGGGGCGCGATGGGGTATGAGAGTGAGAGAGACAGTAAGGGGGCTACCACATCTATAATAAAAAACTTGAAGTTCAGTGAAGCACTCTTGAATGCCTTAATGTTGTTAATGTTGCTGTCATTTCATTGGACAGTCTGTTAGCCCATCTGTTCAACACTGCTGTCCAGTGAAGACATTGGTATGGATATTCATGTTCGAGAACTTTATCCTAGTACCACCATCACCGTCACAATCAGACCAACAATTTACTTTAAAGAACACTTCAATGACGAGTTCTCAATAAATAATTGCCAGATTTCATTGAAATGTGCTGTAGAATGCCGTAGATTCATTGTCACTGTAAGATTAATTAAAAACATTATTGCCAACTATCTTAAATGTGCTGTACTTTTCATGTTCCACAGAGGATGAACCATTTCTTATTTGGACACTAAATAGGCTTTCATCTGGCAGCTCCAATTGTTAGCTTAGCTCTAGCCTGCTCTAAAATGTACTGAGAACTTTAACTTTTCAAAGACATGAAGACAGGTAAGATACTCAATTACCGATGAGAACAGCTTCAATGTGTTTGGTCAGTACCTCCATGTTGTGGAGTGTAATAAAGAACCTCTTTGGCCCACTAGAAGGGCTTTAGACTACATATTAGCACCGAGGATTAGATCCTTTGCAAGTTATATGATATACATAAAAAGTCGGCATGTCAAGGTCTCCATTAAACTTTACATTAATGCGATAGGACGAACAAAAGAGACTCTCTGCGGGAACAGAACATTTGCAAGTGGTTTAATGTCAACCTCTCCTCCTCTGTTTTAAGATACACACTTTCCACTCTAGGTAGAGACTAGCGCATTAATCATTCAGCAGATGCCACTGTGTGTGTGTGTGTGTGTGTGTGTGTGTGTGTGTGTGTGCAGCAAAGAAAATGCCATGGCTGAATATCAAATAACAGTCCTCCTGACCCTTGCCTTTTACATGAGCTCCAAAGGTCTCATCCCTCTGCATCATCACACCCCTCATTACTTATTCATAACCAGGAGTTACACTGTGAGTGTTTGCCTGCATGTGTGTCTGCTTGTTAATGTCCGTGTGTATGACTGTTTCCACATAAATTACAGTTTACAGTATAGTTTGGCAGATACTGACCTCATTAAAACAATCATGTGTGGCCACTAAACCGCTTCATGTTAAATACACTGTCATTGTCATTGTTATTACAGAATTTAGCTACATTTATGAAGCCACAGCAGGCTGCCAAGTTTCTTGTGTCACACCATCCCTGGCCTCATGTTACCTTATCTAAAAATAGCCCAGTCAGTTTCACACATTGTATACAAAAAAGAAGGCACTGGTGTCAAATCAGGACTACCAGTCAGCAGAGTTGAGGTACTGGAATGGGCACAGAATGTGGGGTTACTTACTGTGTCACTTCTGTTAGCACACTCCTTTGTACTACACCAAGTACCTCCTGTTAGAGTAATTTCAGCAAGTTGTCTTGAGTGTGGCCAGTGTGGAGAGGTATTAGCACCAACATTTGACTGCAAAAATTAAATATAATTAAATCTAAAACATATGTACAACATACATACATATGTAATACATGTGTACAACAATACATACAGCCACCTCAGCTCCAGCAGTGTCCTTGGCTGCCATTATTACATGCTGGTGGTCCCTCCCAAAATGGCCATTAATTGCCATAAGTGATAGAGCATAATACACTGTAGAATAGTAAGTGTAAGTCTGAAAGTATACACATTGTCCTTATGATGAGAAATCCACAACAGCAATCAGCAATAGGATTTCACCATTTTGGTGTACTGTAGTTAATATTTGCACATGGTGTAGCTGATAATGATGGGCATGTCATCAGTTTTACATGTATTTATTAAGATATTATAAGTTGGACAAAATAAAATTGTTACTTGATAAATGTATTAAGGCAGTCCACCCAGTAGTTGTCTATACAATTCACTTAGAAGCACAAATGTCAACATAGCGCAAAATTCCTCTGCAATCCATCTGCAGAGAGTAAAGACCACAGTTTATTACAGTTCATCCAGAGGACACTTGGAATGTCTGGACAAAATTTCCCAGTAGCTGTTGAAATATTTCATTCTGGACTGATGTGATGGGTTGAATTCGTATTTGAGCACCAGAGAACCAGTTGAATGCTCCGGTTTACCAACCAGCACATGTATATCTCTTCTCTGGCTCGTTTCTGTAAGTCATGATATCATATTCTGCGGGCCTCTTTAAGCGTAACATCTGGCTGATCTCAGATCATCCTAGCGTATAGCAGAAATGCTGCAGGCAGCCAATCTGCTGTTTCTCCTGCTTTGTGTTCTGCATGTGATAGGGTGCCATCCAGCTGAGTGGCCGAAGAGATAAGCTGCACTCGCACACATGCACGCAACACACTTGTGTGTGGACACTACAGAGACGCAGAAAGAGGTAGAGAAATACATCTGTGCAAGGTAGATAAGACCACTGCTGAACAAGAGCCACTCGGGCACACACTACCCCAGTCTCTCTCTCTCTCTCTCTCTCTCTGTCTGTCTGTCTGTCTCTCTCTGTCTGTCTGTCTGTCTCTCTCTCTCTTTACACTTTCAAAGACACATTATCCACCCCCTGAGCACTTGCACGCCACTCCCACTGATATTTCCACCTGCATCAGTCTCAGTTTATTGAGGGTCTCCTGCTGGTTTTCCCTCACAGGCGTTCTTTAAAGTTCAAAGGAGCGCACACAGAAAGGGCGATTCATTTTGGTTTGTTGCTGGAATTTGTGAGGGCTGTTTGTTGGGTCAGCGTGGATAAGGCGACATCATAACACGTTAGAAAGGCAGTATCTTATTATTCATGCGTGCGTGTGATACCAGCTTCTCTCTTTGACTACATATTTGTATTTGACTATATTTTTGCATTTGGCCAAGTGCCCTTCGTTGATGAGAATTCCTGTTGATGTGACACTTCCTCCCGGAGCTTTTTAAAGCTCCCCTGTGGCACTCAGCCCTTGGAGAGAGCACTGCGCATTTAGCCATCCATTTGTGTGGCATGGCCATGTGTTTATACCGCACACTGGCATGGGTACCTTCTCCAACACGCATGGCAAGCACTCCCAGTAATTGGCCTGGAGAAACTTGTGTGTGCATGCGAGCAGCTCTACGACACGAAGACTTTGGCATACATTTGCTCACGCATCAGAGTTCCCTTTATCAGCCACTTGCACAGAAATATCTACAAATACAATGACACACATACACATTCAGGCATTAGCACAAATATGCATGCATTATTTAAGAATGCGTGCATGCTCCCTTTTACTCCACCCTGCCCACAACATTTTGTTTTTATAGAAGCGCCGGTTAAAAACAGATCATAGAAAAAAATCAGACAGCTTGCACGGTGCATGGCAAGCTGTTTAGAGGATGCATGCATGCACTCACACATAGATCCAAATCTCTGGAAAAACATATAAATCATCAGTCTGGTTAGGACGGGTATGTAATCAAGAAGCTGATTTTTTAAGGGACATCATTAATCCTGAGTGTAACGCTGACACTGCCTCATATTTCTATGTTATGTCCTTTAAAAGGAGCAAAAAAACTCGAAGATTGTTCCACTGTTACTCGAAAGTTAATTCTATACAGATGTTATGTAGGCGAAACATCATCGTCATCTTCATGCCTGACATCATTTCATAGGTGAGTTCCAGCAATTGTTACAGAAATGGTACGAAATGTTATTTTCCATGTCAATATGTCAAGAAAATGTGCATATGTTACATGCACAAGAAAGAAGCTTAGATTGGCCTGTGAGGCAGCTTGTTTTAATAAACCTGTACATTTGCATAGGCAAATATCCTCAGAACATAAAACATCTTTAAAGCGTCAAAGCTCTTTCTCTCAGCTGAGGGCCCAGCAGGCCCCTCAGCAATCACGCTGAATCACACGCTTAACAGTCATCACACACCAGGGAATTGTGTGTGTGTGTGTGTGCTGGTCCTCACGTGATCAACATACACAGTTTAATTTGTGTATGCATCTGTGGGGTTGTGTGCATACCCCCCGCCCACCCCCAACACTTTCCCGTAACTTCAGTGCTCGTGGTCTCTGGTGGCCGCGAGGGGGAAAACCTGAAGTGCTTCTTCAGTAAATGAGAGGTAGAGAGGGGAACCACCAACACGTCACCATTTTTAGAGAGAGGAAGAGGTGGGGTGGGGGAGGGGGGAGGAGGAAGGTGAAAAAGATGTATGTAAATACTTATTATAACAGGAGTTAAAGAGACTTCTTTTACCATGTAATCATTTATTATCACACCTAACATCAGTAACAGACTGTTATTCCTGCCTGCAACATCATGTTAGCTAATATATCAGACATTTCCAGTATTAAGAAAGCTTCACCACTTTCACCACACGCCTCACTCTGGCTGACATCTGTCTGCTCTGTTATGTGCCTTTGCTGGTTGTGAGTTACTTTAAAAGGTCACTAAGAGCAAGCACCTGAAACCTGTACGAGAAAACCCAAGCAGTCCAAGCTGACCACAGTTCTGCAGTCCTTGCATGGTATCACCAGACATCGTAGATGTGATGTAGCAGTTAGACTTCGGAGGACGTGCGAGTCAGCTGCGGTGTGACCTCAGAGCCTCCTCACGTAGCCGCTGTAGATAACTCGAAACTACGCAAAGTTAGTTAGCGATTGCTGGAAGTGAGAAATGAACTGTGAGTGTGTCATTTACAGGAAGCCCCCTACTTATTCTGAAAGGATAGAGATGTTAGCATGCATGCTGTTTGTCAGTGTTAGCACTAAATTGCATGATATTTTTATTATAAGAAACTGTGTCAGTAGGATAGTCATCAGCTGCAGGAGATCCTGAAAAGAGTTTCTGCAGGATGTGATTTTTCTTCCTTATCTCTAAAAAATTACAAGTGTAGCGTGATGTATTTCCCCTCCAAAGCCATCAGACTGCACCTCTATCAGCTGTCAGCACATGGAAACTCTAAACACACTCTGCAAAGCGTCAGTCACTGAGCCTGACAAACATTTACACCCATTTACCGGCTATAACCACACAGTGAAGGTCAGCTGTGTCTTCCTCCCTAGCTTCTGCCCAAAAACCTGTCCACCAAACCCAGAACTCTGATCACATCAGCAGATGCTGAGATCGAATTCTTCACTCTGAGCTGACAAAAGCTTCCTCTGCGGAATTTTCCACGCATTACTTTTGTGATTTATGCTGTCAGACACAAAGAGTGCGTAATAGAGTTTTATTTTAGAGAAAATATGCATGCAAGTAAGTGCACACCTGGTCAACAATAAGTTCTTATTATATTTAACACCTGCTAGGCACCGTGTGTGATTCCAGGGAGGATGTAAGTATAAAAGAAGTCACATCTAATGATTTTTGATTCAAGAACATTCTACAAATAATTTTGGATTTGAGTTATCATCAGCGTTTCACACAAATACAGCAGCGAAAAAGGAAGGACTAACCAGAGAAGGATGAGGAGGGAGTTCAAAAAATAGGCGGAAGAGGTAAAATTAGATGGAGGTTAGAAGACAGGGTAGGCAACGGGAGAGTTGAGGAAGAGTTGGGGGGAGGGGGGAGGAGAAGAAGAAGATGGAGGGATGGAAAAGTGGAGGGGGAAGGGGATGAGGAGAGAGGAGAAGCAACCAGGGAGGAGGGGGGAAGGGAAGGCCTGGTACAACAGCTGATGCTAAGTTATAATTGCTTCAATTAGCTGGTAGGGCTGCTGTGGCAACAGTGTTTTGAGTTGTTGCCATGGTGACCTGGATGCAGTGGATGCAGGAGTGGGGGCAGTGATGATGATGATGATGTTGGTGTTGTGAGGTGAAGGGTTGAAGTGATAAAGAAGAGAGAGGAGCGGAAGGTGACGGTGGCCTCACATGGTGGAAGGAGAGGAGAAAAGGAAGCGGGTGGGGAAGTGCGGAGAAGCTGCTGTGCAGTGAAAATAGGCAATCGAGGGAAGGGGTGATTATTGGCTGATTGATAATGATGAAAGCCGTTATAAAGAGCCAGCACATGGGAAAATAATAGAATAGATGGGAGAGCTGGTGGCTAGATGAATGGGCAGATGAGAGGTGACAGGAAGAGGAGAAAAGAGGAGGTGATGGGGGAAATCAATCGTGAGAGGTAGGAAATATGGAGCAAAAATGAAGCACAGAGAAAGAGGAAATCATGAAAATGGAAAAGATCGAAAAAATGTAGATGGAAAGATTGATTTGAGATATATATGTATATAAAAAGAGTGAATGACAACAGTCGATAAAAGCATATAGTGTGGGGCCTGATACAAAGGAAAATGGGAGGACTGAATGAGGTAGAGGATGGAGGTGCAGTCGTGCAGGGAGACAGAGGTGGAAGAGAATATGAGGAGAGAGAGCGGAAGAATAGGAAGTAAAGTGAGTGAGTGGTGGGATCGAAGTCTGACGGATAATGCAGCAGAAGTTCATTGTTATCATGTTTGCCTTATTTTCCTCTAGTTCACTGAAAGAATTTCATTTTCCTTCAGACTCCTTCCTTTCACACACTTCGCACTTCGTCTCATCAATAGCACGGTGTGAATCTTTTCTGGGCTGGAAAAAGTCGCTTCACTTCAGGCTCTTTAGACTCGAACAATGTGCTGCAAAATTTCAGGATGAAACTCTGAATTGTTAGAGTCCTCCTCTGGTGTAGCATTGCTTACCTGACTGGAATTGATGCAGCAGAGCTAGAAATATTGTATTTTTCTCACACATTCTTCTTCCTCTTCAAAACAGCACCTGACTCTTGACCACTGACATCTCAGTCAGAGACTGAGGTGTGTGCTTGTAGCTGCAAATGTAACATTGTGCCTCAAGCAGGCATGAAGATACAAGAGGACACAGAGGACTCCACACGCCCAGATTCAAATCATTTTTCAGATTTGTTCAGTGTTCAGTCCCAACTGGTGACATCACCAAAATTTTTCTATGATATGAAATGGTAGACTTCCTTTCCTCTTTAGTCCAGTTGTTCATCTTTGGTGAAACCAGCCTTGCGAGCCAGCCGTATTCACATGAGATCACAAAATCACAAGGTCAAGTGATAATCCTGAACATACGCAAGACCGTGAGACCCTGCGATAAACTGTGTATAAAGGAAACAACAAGAACAAACAGCTAACTTTGCTTCTCTGACGCGGGAGAGGTTATAAAAAGGATCTGTTGTGTTCTAAATTATTGTGTGTTATTCCATTTCAACAATTACTCTCTCGTCGTTCATGCTGAGACCCTTTGATCGCTGACCTGGTGCCACCGGTCATGACGTAATGTTGATGTGAAGCTGTGAAAGGCTACATGAACTGTGTATTGTGTTTTATTTTGAAAGGGAGCGGAAGTATACTATGTTGATTCTGTGTCGGATTTCCTGTCTGCTGCAGTCTGCTCTGTTGAGCTTCACACGATTTAGCAACGGCTCCTTCAAAAACAGAAGTGCTACGAAATGATAGCGCTGCAGCGCGGAGAGACGCTGCTGAGACGTGCGCGGCGCGCCAGGTGGGGATGGTTTCATTGCTTAGAGTGGCAGAAATCAGCTCCCGATCATTTTTTATATTTGTTTGCAAACAAAAACAGATCAGCACACACACATTTCTTTCAATCTTATTATACGCATGTTTCTTCAAAACAAACAAAATCATATATAGCTGCTGTGCACTGCACCTGGAAATTGATGTGCATGCTATACAGCATATGTCTGATGAAAACTGTTAAACAGACAATCGCTGGAAAGATAAACAAACCCTATTCAGCCCTACTGAATTGGGGTGAAGGTGAATAAAATCAAACCTATCTGTATGTCGAGATTAATGTAGGGGAAATGAGCAAGCAATCCGACCTTCAGAGCAAAATTCCCAGGTCGCTGCCCCCCAGGCACTACTTTAGAAAGCAGTGGCCCGAAGGAGAGCCAGGACAAGAGAGGTGAATCGGGGTGAGTGTTGTGGTCTCCGGGGGTCAGCTATTTGACCCAGTGCTCTCCTGCTGCGATTGGCTAACTGGGAACACACTAGCCCTTCGATCAGCAGGAGCGATCTGTCACTCTCCCTGATCTGGTGGAAGATGGATGTTGCCGGTCCAGACAGCAGCTGTGGTGTGAGTGTGAGCGCTGCGAGAGTGTGGGTGTGTGAGAGTCCGGTCCTCCTCATTCAATTCATGCATGTCAAGTGTGTATCTGCACGTGTTTGTGTGTTTAGAGGCTGTCAGACAACGGGTGTGCCAAAGTCAGCGTCACAGAATCGCTCAATCTTCAGTCATGTCAGGGAGAGCAGATTTGAGATGGCGAACTGGCAAAGATACACACGCTCTTTTCCATATATATTCATGAAAGGCCATCTTTTCACAGCAGACAGGGTCTTTCGCTCTGTTAGTTGTGTGATTTATCGTCCCGCCACGCCTGAAGGTTTATATATATGGGAGGAAAACCGCTGAGCTGCTCAGAGCTCTTCAGCTCCGTGTGTGTGCGCAAATAGTGGACACACGCAAGCACACACTTACACACATACATGCCATGAGTGTGGTGTGCCACGCCCGAGTCGAGTCAGTGTTATGTATGGTCTCCCCCTCAGTCTGACAGCTCCACAGATTTAATTTAGCTTTAATATCCCTCTCTGACTGATCACACACACCAAAGATGAGAAACCGGTTCCACGTGTGTGTATTTCTACCCACGTCTGAAGCCGGGGTGATGGCTGTGACAGGTGTTATGATGTAGATCAGGTGGCACATATTAATTTAATGCCCGTCAAGCCCTCTCGCCTACGCTCAGCCAATCAGGATCACTCCGATCCAGATATGGTTCCCATGTTTTATTCCCACGCATAAAATGTCACGCGGCGCTAAAAGGTCTCAATTACAGTGACACTGCTCGTGCAAAAGCACACAAATCACATGCACATGCATGAAAATACACACAAGCTTAGACTCAAACTGAGCTGTCGGAGCAGTAAGGCTTCACTGTCCACACTGTCAAGCCCTAATATGTAACTGTGATTTCATGTCCTCCTTGTTTCATTATGAGTCTTTGACAAAGTGCGTCTAGACGGCACAAATCAGAACAAAAGGACTAAAGTTAAAAGTTTCCCAAAGTGTTTCATATGAAAAGTCTTTAAGGGTTTGTAAAAACTGGTTTGCATTACTTTCGCTTCCAAATTGAGAAACAGATTCCAAAGAAACAAGAATGTAAACGGTTGTTGTTGTCTTAGTTTTTAGTTCCAAGGTAGCTGCTGGAAGGACGAGAGCAAGTTGAAACTGGTTACTTTGTTTTATTTGAAAAACCAACTGTACTCTCTGTTCCTGAGAAATGTTACAGTTCATCTGAACAAAAATGTGTTAAAGTTGGGTGTCGTTTAGCTCAGTTGGTAGAGCATCCGCCCCACGTACAAAGGCTCAGTCCGTACACCGACAGCCCAGGGTTTGAATCTGACCTGTGGCTCTTTCCCGCATGTCATTCCCCATCTCTCTCTCTGACATTCCTGTCACTCTTCAAGCTGTCTATGTCAAATAAAAAAAATATATATATAATAATATATTGCACCTTTCAACTTTCCCATTTTGCCAACTTCCCACGGTAACTGGAAAGATGTTCAGTAATTATAAAGTAAGGGGGAATTGAACAGTGTAGATGCATATCGCCATGTCACACAAACTGTGTTTCAAGCATAAACTTGCCTTTTGAAATCATAAAATCACCAGATCATCCTTTCAGTGTCCTATGAGGAACTACTGGCAGCTGTATCATGAGCTACGGGTGTGGTTTAAGACGAGTACGCGTAACGATGTATGTCCACAACAACCGTGCTGCTAAGAGGTCAGCGTAGACATTAGCTAGCATCATTTATATCAGAACTGGAAAGAAGAGGAAAGAAGGATTTTATGGATGGAAAAGAGATTTTCGCTCTGACTTCAGTCAAAGTTTGATTATATTCTGTGCTTCATTGATCTTTAGATCAATAGGGTAGGTTGTTTTTTCTCTGTGGTAGACATTTGGTTCATCCAACCCAGTATTTTTTAATATACTTCTCATATGGTTCAGGCCATCAAGCCATCTTGCACAGACAAGTTAGATGATGATGATGATGCTATTTATCTTAAGTTGATTTGCTTCTTAAATATAACAACTTGGGGGACTTGTTGCCTGAAACTGAAGGAATATTCTTGTAAATTATTACGTAAAAATAATTACCAGTGTCAGACACAGAAATGACTCATCTTGCTTGGGATTTCTTGATTTCTGCATCATAAAATGCTGAAAAATAAATGAAATGCCGTCAGGCTTCCCAATTACGAAGAATGATTTCAACCAATGATCTCATGTTTCCGTGAAATATTGAACCTTTGTGACAGCGGCACAGTGAAATAATAAAAGGCAGTTTTATTTCATCTGTGTGTCAAGAAAAAAAGGCCATTCACCTTAGTTTGTTTTATCCCTGACGCTGACCTCTGTCCGTGTCTTTCCGGATCGTTCCTCATCATGGGACTAAAGAGACACCTCCATCTTCAGAGTCTTTCTAAATGGAGAACGACTGGCCATGAATCTTCTTCTATTAATTATTATCAATAACGCCTCCCTGCCCATTTATCTCTCCCACGCACCCACTAACCACTTCTACTGATCGCCCCAACCCCCTCCGTTACACACAGCCCATCCCCCCATCACACACATACACTCACATCCATGCACATCATACACACACACCAACCCCCATTTCTCACATACAAATACCTTCTTCAATTGCTCATTTCCCCCCTCCCCCATCCGTTCTCCATCATCACTCTCCCCCCATTCTCTTTCTTTACCTCACCCGCTCACCCCCCACCGGCCACCCCACCCGCCTTCATCCCTTCATCGCCATCCTTCACACCAACACTCGTATCAAACCCAATCTGACTACCCCAGCAACATTTGCGGTGTGTCGTCCACGAGGAGTGAAAGGCAGCGAGGATATCCTCTGAGGTGCAATCCCGCAGAAAATGCTGACTGAAAAAAAATCAAAGGCCATCCTGTCTGAGATCCATTCAAAGAGCGTTGATGGTGAGCCGTTTGGAATTACCCAATCAAATTTAAGGACGGGCTGTGGTTTCTCATGATGACCCGATCCACGTGCAGCACCTGAAGGTTGCCCTTTGTTTTTGGCGCAGCATTAAAATGAGCAATAGTTTCAATAACGCACGCGGCTGTGAGGATACAGCTGACACTTCCCAAGTTTCTCTGCTCTTCTGGTGCATTATAAAGATTGCTTTTGGGATGGGGGAGGATGGGGTGGTGGGGCTTGGAAAATGATGAAAAATGACATACTGGGGTTTTCTACAAAATGAAGTGTGCTTTCATGAAAAATGGGCTATTGTCAGCAAACAGACCAGATACTTGTGTGTCATCGCGTATGATGGATGAGCCCCGCGGCCCATTTTATCTTGACAATTTTGCTGCCAACAGTACGATAAAATAGGGCATGAATCACAGTGAGCTCCATCTTTATCCAAAGTATACAATACTCCAAGACCAAGCAATATTTTTACACCAATGAACGTTGTCCAATAGGGCGGGATATGAAATGAATTCATCAGGAAGACCTTTTGCTTTCCATTTTATCGAACTGAGTTTAACAGTGAAGACAGCTCATTTTAATGTGTTGTACTGTTGTACTGCCATGCAGGAGGAGGGTGAATTACACGCACAAATAACACTTCTCTGCACCCAAGACGGCATGCAAAGCACACACACACACACACATACACAGACGACGTGGATGAAGCATGACAGTGGTCAGTGAATGAGGAGTTAGCAGGTGGCTTTCCCCCCGTGGTGCTGACACATAGAAAAAGAACATCACTTAGGCGTTTTACACACACACACACACACACACGCATGCACGCACAGAGTCCTGCACTGCCCACTGGGGCCCAAGCGTGTGAGCCTCTGTTAATGCCGAGCTGTCAGATCTCCCCTCGTTCTCTGCCTCTTGATTTTATCATTGCTCTCTCTCGCTCTCACCCACACACACAACACACACTCTGATACACTCATGTGAACATGTATGTACTCGCATGCCCACACACTTGGTGTGTTCTCCATCCTCATATCCTCCAGCATGTGTCGTATTTGTGCTAAAGCATTATATTATCATCTCCACTGTCTTTAGCGTGATATACATGTCTGCCTTAATGTATTCACAGTTGAGCGCCAGCTACCAGCAGGCAGCAAGCAAAGGTTTGCCTTCGGGTCGCTCTCCCAGCCTCACTTTGGTCCACACAGATTTACTTCCTCTGGCATGTGTGTGTGTGTGTGTAAATTTCTGAATGTGCATGCGCATGTTTGTATGTTTTTCCATGCTCAAGGTTAGCATCCTCTGTTAACGGCATCTTTGGACATGTGTATTGAGAACACGCAAATGTGTGTTTCTGCACACCAACATGTAGCGTTTTCCCTTCATTAATCTCCTCCACAGGACATGCAGCACGGAGAACAAGCCAACAGATTAGTGCTGGGGTTAAGGAGGAGGAGGAGGAGGTGTAGAGAGAGGAGCAGGTGAGGAGTGGCAATGGCCTCAAATGATGCACAGCAGCTCAGATCACATCTACACTATGCTGGCAAATTCTGGAAGCTTCCTGACCACATTACACCAGCCTGTTTTTACAGTGGAGTCAACAAAAATGGATGTGAGATCAGCTGAGATGAGGAGAAGCGGTTACAGAAAATGGATGGATGCACACGTTGACCTATATGATGCGTGTGATGACCTTTTCTCCATAATGAAAACTAGAATACATCGAGCATGTTGAAAGTGAGCTAACATTAACGTAAAAAAAGGCTGTGCATCTAACATCACTGTTATTTTCAGTCCACTAGCCATCTTTGTGCATGTAGTCTATCAGTAGGGATCAACAATCAGCTGTCAAGCAAACGTTTTAACGTATAAGGGACGTTATCCTGCTGCTTATCTCGGGCTAAACAAGGTAGTAGTCAACAGGCCAGAACTGGGCTAAAACTATCATTAATTATACAAACTTTACTTTAAACTAAATCCTAAATTAGGTGCCAAAATTAGCCTGAAAAGCAGAAAACAATGTCTGGAGTGAATAAATCGTTGTCCTTGTGAGGATGGGTCAAACACAGGTTCTAGAAACATGCATTAAAAGTGACGAGAGAGGAGAGAGGGAACAGAAGGAACAGAAGGTTTAACCTGCTGAGATTCAGCAGAGTTCACCAGGCTGTGAAAACACTGCGAGTGCTCATCGTTTAGTTTCAGATTTAGCCCTTTTAGTGTGGACGGAATCGAAGTGAAGGAGGGAAATGAACGTCAAAGCTTCAAGATTTGATTGAGTGCCTGAAACTCTCATTCACCTTTGTTGTTATTAGGGAACCATTAATGTACTCAAATGAGTTTTCTGCCTTTTCTTCTTCATAAAAAATGAATGTAATTAGCACAAACGCTCATTATGTGCACAGAGACCAACGCTGTAATCTTTCAGACTGGTCTCAGGTGAGAAGGCTGCATGGTTGATGCATGTATTCCCCGGCATATTTTATGTATGTATTCCAGCAGGAGTTCCCGTGTGGAGAAGCAGGTACTGAGGAAACATCAAGTGCCAGCATTTCTTTTTTCCCCCTCTTCTGCAGGTGATGCTCATGTGTAGAGCTCAAGGCAATTAACCCTGCAGTGTGCAAATGGATTTACATAGATGTCAGAAGGATTTCCTCCCTCCAAGTAGGTGGCGTTTTTTTTTTTTTTTTTTTTTTTTTTAATCCTGTTCCTTATCATCATTCCGGTTGCTTCTTCCTGTTGTTTGGGGCCGTGGTGGTCTCAGAGCGAGCTCCTAAAGAGCGCTGATGACTGGAGGCAAAAAGAAATGAATTCCTACATGAGACCAACTATCACAATGCTACTAAATTGGGTGCATAATTTTTGCTTAATGATTTTGACTTCAATATTTAATGAAAACAAATACGTGACAGTATTAAATGGATTTGACCATGCTCTCTAACGTGTGAGCTTCATCCTCTTGGCAAAAATGTCTTTCATTCCTCCTTTGTTGCCTTTGAAGTGTAGCTCAGAAGTCTACAGCAAAGAAATTCTGGAGTTAATGATTCATCAAAGCGCCTGATTTTTCCCTCAAATGACAGTAACAGTCTACCATGGCTGTACATTTGCCAGAGTGTAGACGCTTTCAACCAGTGAAGTCAATTAAAAATAGTCCTGCTACTTGCAATTATTTTTTATTGTGAATAATCAGCTGAAAGAAAAAATGAAATGAAATGAAAAAATGTCATAGGTGCTGACATCTTCAAATCCAACCAAATTTTTGAATTTACAATGAGAGGCGGAGAAAAGCAGCAAATACTCACATCTGAGAAGCTGGAAGCAGAAAATATTTGAAATATCTGCTTGAAAAATAAGCGAGACGACGAATCAGTTATCAAAATAGCTGCAAATTAATTTTCCATGAAGCATAGATGACTATTGATTGCTGTTGCATCAAGGGCCTGGCTTCTCTCTATTGTATAAGTCAAACTGCAGATTTCATTCCTACAGAAGGACTGCCACTGCTTCCTTTGAGGTTATTCATGGAGTTTTTATAACTTTAAAGCAACCTCTGTTTAAGAAACAGCTGATGTGTTAAAATTTGTTTTAAAGCCCGTCCAACAGGCGTTTACCTTGATGTATACGTCCTGATGTACGTGCCTCAGAGCTTTGCAATCTCTGTATGTGACGTCTCTGCTACCCCAGCGGATCTCCTTTGCTTACATAAATGAATAACCCCTGACATGCCACATGTCTGACGATGTATAATTCATAGATGCGGGATCAACCTTTGATCTCTGAGGACTGCAGATGGTATCAGGTCAAATTTGTGCACAAGGATTAGAAGATGAATCTTCCCCGCATTTGAGTAGCAGCACTTTGATTTGGTCTCCACGGAAAACATAAAAAAAAAAAAAAAGTTTGATGCTGCAAGCTGCACAGCTTTGAACCACTTTACTGGGAAAGGAGAGACACTGACCAATACCAACGACTGACTGACTGACTGATTGATTGAGAAAGCAAGAAAGAATTTCAAACTGGTGCATATATCTATATTCTGGGATACCTTATTGATCGGCTGTCTTGGTACCACCTTTGACTGTACAATTAATTGCAGAGTAATAGATGAAGTGTTCATGTTTGCATTGGTTCTTTTTGACATCTCCCTTCTAAAATATTTTACATTTTTCCAGGTCTGTACTGCTTATGCTGTGCAAACATACAGACATACAGCACTGTATCTCAACACTATTATTAAGTATTAGGTGGATGGACATTTGCTTGTTCTCCTGAGGATGAACCCTTTGAGTATTTGCTGAACTAAACTAAGATGCACACCTGTGTCTAAGTACAGCCTCATAGAGCCGCCAGCATAGCTTTAATCTTGCAGGACAAATAAGACCCTTGTTCGAATTATATAGGTGGTTTTAAATGTCAACCAGCAGGAAATACTGCCACACTTACAATCAGCAATAGACATAATTGATAAAAAAGAAGGGAGCTATCCTCAGGGCAGAAACACCAGAGACAAACCACCAGGACATGCAGCTTCACAGATTGTCAAGAACGTCTTCTTACCATCAGAGGCACTGCAAAGTCTTAATAACAATACTGCCACAAGTGACAGTTCAGTGCAAGTGTAAAGTTGTGAAGTTTGCCAAAATAAGCCACCGTAAACTCATGGACGTACGCCATTTGTTTTTTGTCTCCATCAAACTCATGGATCTGTGATTTGAACCAGCCTTCCTGTAATCTATTTCACCAGCTCATCAGTTCCTGAGCCAACTTCTTCTCATGTTCCCCCCTTGTTTTAGCAACAAGATTCTCCAGTCCTGAATACATAGCCTCTAGCTTACAATAGCTGAAATAGCTCCTAGCTGGGGGTGATATACTGTACATACTGTAGCTTTGGAATGATTTGTTCAGTATATAGACAGGCATCAAGGCCAGGAGCTTTTATAACTCAGAGTCTGTCTTTGTGAACACATCCCTTTCCCTCAGTGAACGGTGGTTATAATGTAACTCACAGTTCGAAATCTCTAGCTTGACATCTCTCTAAGGGCTTGTTCAGGCTGTATCCTTAGTCTAGATAGAAAAAAACACGTGTTTTTTGCTAATTAGTTTCAAATCACATTTGGAGGTGGATGCATCTGCAGAACGTGCCCAGACTAAGATTGAGAATCTGGCTGCTCAAAATGGATTTCAAAGTGCTGTTTGAGTCATTCAAAGTGTGAGAGGCAATGCCAAATCCAGAGTGGTGGAAGTACATCAGAGCAGCTGAGGAGAGTCAAACTGCTGCGAGCTGTGCAATGTGGAGGACAACCCAGAAAACAACAGTCCATGAGTGATTTGTACAGTCAAAGCTGCATCTACATTGTCAAACAACGTCACCAGCTCACGTAGTTCCTGGCACCTACGTCAATGGCATTAAATCAAGTGGATACGTTGATGATGTCTGGACAAACAAATCCCTTCAGATCACTTGCAAATAACAGCGCAGGCAGTCTGTCTTAAAGATCTGATTTGAAAAACAAATCTGACCTTAAGGCTGATAACATTTATAAAACTCTTCTGCTGTGTGGAACTGTAGGAAGTCTGTATTTAAGCTTTAAAAAAATTGTTAATAGCATGGATGCCTTCACCCTTTGTAGACTCTGTGACTGTAGTACTGTCTATTTCTCTGCAAAGGTCATGTGTTCTGGATACATTCATAGCAACACAAGGAAATAAAGCCCTGAAGAAAAATAGAAAAGATTTATTTAGGAAACAATGCCATGGTGTTGAATAGCTCAAGGTTCTATTTACTTGGAGTTTATTCATAAGAATCTCAATTTGGCATCCATTCACTGTGTCCATTCATCAAAGCTCAGTGGAATATAGTACAAATGTCAAAACTGACCTGTTTCTGTAACTCCAAAGTTCCACAGCAAATCACAGTCTGACATGTATATATCTCATCATGCGAGTGTGGGGATTGGTTCTTGATCAATCTGAAAATCTCTTTGAAGAATCTTTTCACTAAATGATGGCACAAAATAAAAAGTCACTCTGATTTATTGTCGTCTGCTGGCTGTCTTCTTGCGTGCTCACTCTTTCCGCTTTTTTTCTTGGCTTCTACCGTCAATGTTCTCTTTGGTCTCTTCTCCTCTGCCATTATGTCCATAGAGGCTGCTGAGCCCAGGTTACATTTCCTGCTTTCCTGGGCCTAAAATCACCCCTCTTCCCAGTGGCCCAAATGCCTGTGATACAAACACTAACCTGCAACACATTTTTGGTACCAGGCACCAGGAATGCTGAGCTCACAGTCTGGGCAGCCCAGCTAACAAACTGAGCTAACATCAGCTAACAGCAGCTACAATTGGCAGCGGTTTACTTTACTGTCCATCAGGAAACTCTGTAAATCACAGAGAATTAATGAAGGTGGAACAGCTGCCTGATTGCTGTTTTGTGTCCTGGCTGCAATAATTTTTAAAAAGAGGTTGTTATTATTATTATTTTTTATTTATTTTTTATGAGCTCTTAGTGATTTTGAAGTTAAAAACTGGTAGATACGATAGCTTTTTTCCAGCTCGAGTTACAGCAGTGTTTACGTTCTGTCACATCTGACACAGGCATTTATTTCAAGAACATACAGATACAGTTTCTTATGCGCACACACACACACACATAAGTACATACTATGCATTAAGTCTGGATCATTTAACTTCAGCTCCATTCTCTGTGCATTATTTATATTTGATGCAGTACATACAAGAAGAAGCCTGCCCTATGGATACGTTGTCCCAACCTGACCCAAGAAGAAGCATGTATAGCCTTTATGTGCATGTACATTCATGCCTACATAATTGACTGACCCAACATGCCATGTTCACAAATCTGTTTAAATAAATGCTGGAAGAAGGCAAGAACCAATGAAAGCCCGGAGATTACGGACGGACAATGTCACGGCTTGAATGTAAATAGAAGCTTGAAGCCTCAAAGACTGAAGAAAAGATTCAGCACCTCTGCCCTCATTTTGCTCTGGCATCCGTCAGCCAGCGTGGATTTAAGAAGGAAATTCAATTTAAACTCCTTTCTTCCACAGCAAATAATCTTTAACTGAAGAACACACATATACATGTACATGTGTGCATTCAACTGAAAACAAATGGTTTCTTTTACCTTTACAACGTATTCTGATGAAGACATTTATAGTATGTGAGTGATTTATGTTTGTATGTTTCCCTCTTTCCCAGGCCTCGGCTTTTATTAGTCGTAGCTAGCTTGACAGTTTGATCTTGTCTGATTCTGTGGCTTTGTTTCCCTTGTACGCTGACTCTGAAATGATGGAGCTGTTTTACTATGAAAGGTTTGCATGGATACAATTTGTGATTTAAATTGGAAACCGACAATGATGGAGAATTCCCATGTACTGTCCATTTTATCAGCATCCTGGCACATGCGGCTGACAAATAGAGTCATGGTGAACATGCATGTGTGTGTGCTCTTGTACTCCTATCTTTGTGAGGACCATTGCATGTTTTCTTAACATTGAGGACATTCTTGTTTCTGGAGAATTAGGTTAGTATAAAGGAATGTTTTATGTCAATGAAAGTCCTCACAGTCTCCAGTATAAAATTAAAAACATGTGTCTATGATGAAGACCTCTATGTGTTGCTTAATCAGCAGTTTTAATTGTCTGCATGACAGGATCCCAATTAGTTATCCAGTTTAATTTAAACTGTGAATTTTCATTTTAATGATCTAACTAAGAATGCATATATTAACAGAGTAACAATAACAGTGTGAAAACATCAGCATGGGTCTGTAAAAAATACATTAACTGATTACTATCCTCACAGCATCCGGTCTATGTTCAGTAATTGAGAAAGTGCGGATTCCACCGCGTGTGTAAACTGATTTCTAGTACAGACGAGTACCTCAGGATCATACGGTACTCTAGTATTTTAGTATTTTACTCATAAAGTTGGAGGACTTGCAACAGACATTTTTGAAAGAAACTGAAGGTCTAAATTCAAATAGTCGAAACTGAGGTATCCTGACTTGTCTGGTGCGTGTGTGACGCAGGAGGCGTCCCACAGATCGAGCTGGCCAGAAGTCAGACACCAAACCAGCATAGAGAATCCAGTCAATTTTCAAAATAAAACACATACAAAGTGAAACTATTTAATTATGTATCCTACTTAACCAAGACAGAAGCATATAAACCAAATCTAAGCAAGTTAACAAAGTCTGGCAGGCAAAATTCATATCATTCAAATTCATATCTCTGGTGGACTTAAGCCATATTCACATTATAGTGTAAAAAAAATAAAGTGCTGTGTTGGTCTGTGCAGAATTTATTTAATAGAAGTTAATTGACGGTTTTGCATTTTTTTATTTTTTACATGAATTCACAGAGGACTGGCTTTGAAAGAAAATATCTGCTCTGTCCTCAATCTCTGGTTCATATACCCCTGCCTCCCTCACCCATCGCTCTAATGTCTACCTTTGTCATTTCTATCAAAAGGTTAAAGGAGGATTATTCTCAGTATCTTAAGCCCCCGAACCTGAAATGCTCCCTGATATTATGGTGAGGTAAAGCACATCAGCACAATATTCCCATGACGGATCTGGCTGGCCATTAATTTACTGTGTAGTGCGTGTGTTTTTGTGGAAGAGAGTGATAATTAGAGTGCAAAGGTTAAATATCGAACATGACTGCAGATATTGATTTAGCAGCAAATGACACACAGCCATGATGATGTTCAAGGCTTTTATTCTGAACCTCACAAACCTTTAGACATCTTCATACATTTTCGATTTCACTCTCAACTTATGTGGTTCCCTACCAACTAGAGCACATCAACATTTTTCCTTTTTTTTTTTTTTAAGTAAGCCCACATAGAGCTTTTCCCATTTTAGCCATCTCTCCCTTTACACTGATTCAACATCTGGGAGGACCCTTCATGTTGTTGAATTTGTATTTCATTCAGAAAGCTTAAGTTAGCATAGCTTACTACTGATAACACTGATTTCAGTCCGTTACCTTTTCACCCACTTGCTGTCGACACTTATAACTCACACAGTCAATATAGCGATGGTCTGGTATTATATAACACAGTCTAGTTAGCATCAATCATAAATGGCCAGACAATGACCAGACTGTCACAACTCACAACAACGGCTGATAATCTCAGCACTCACTATAATACTCTGTAATAATGTGTAGACTCATACAACAGTCTTGCTTTTAAGCTCCAACCCAAACAGATATTGCACCACAAAGTCCTCAGTAGAGTACAGGGGCATGATTAGTAGAAGAGAATGAAGATTCACACATAGTCTGCGCTTGGTTAGATTGGCATCAAAGGAACCGCCCTAAGCTGGTTTAGGTCGTATTTCTTAGATCAATCTCAGTTTGTTCACGTCAATGATGAATCCTCCATACATACCAAAGTCTGTCATGGAGTCCCACAAGGTTCTGTACTAGGACCACTTCTATTCAGTCTATATATGCTTCCTCTAGGGAACATTATTAGGAATCACTCCATTAATTTTCATTGTTATGCTGACGACACCCAATTATATTTATCGATCAAGCCTGATGAAACCAATCATTTAGCCAAACTGCAAGCGTGCCTTAGGGATATAAAAAGTTGGATGACCTATAACTTTCTGATGTTGAACTCAGATAAAACTGAAGTTCTTGTAATTGGACCCAAACACCTCAGAAACTCTCTTTCCGGAGACTTGGCCACCTTAGACGGGACCACCCTGGCCTCCAGCTCCTCCGTAAAGAACCTTGGAGTTATTTTTGATCAGGATCTCTCCTTTAATGCCCACATAAAACAAATTTCAAAGACTGCATTCTTCCACTTACGTAACATTACCAAAATCAGACGCATCCTGTCCCAAGCGGATGCAGAAAAACTAGTCCATGCATTTGTTACTTCTAGGCTGGACTACTGTAACTCTCTATTATCAGGCTGCCCCAATAAGTCTCTTAGGACTTTGCAGCTAATTCAGAATGCTGCTGCACGTGTTCTGACAGGAACCAAGATCAGAGATCACATCTCACCCATTTTGGCTTCCTTACATTGGCTACCTGTTAAATCTAGAATAGAATTTAAAATTCTTCTCCTTACATACAAAGCTCTTCATGGCCAGGCACCATCATATTTAAAAGAGCTCATAGTTCCCTACTACCCCTCTAGGCCACTGCGCTCTCAGAATGCTGGGTTCCTTGTGGTTCCCATAGTTTCCAAAAGTAGACTGGGAACTAGAGCTTTCAGCTATCAAGCTCCTCTTCTGTGGAACAAACTACCTTTCTGGGTTCGGGAGGCAGACACGGTCACCACATTCAAGACTAGACTTAAGACTTTCCTTTTTGATAGTGCTTATAGTTAGGGCTGGCTCAGGCCTTCCCTTAGTTATGCCCCCCCCCCCCCCCCCCCCCCCTTACTAACTAAACTTCTTCCCCGGAGTTTCTGTGCTTTCTCGTCCAGCAGGTTCTCATGGATCGTGACTGCTGCTGTGGTCTGCTGCTGACGTCCACGCCTTACTGTAAATCCTCTCTCTCTCTCTCTCTCTCTCTCACTCTTTCTCTTATCATGCATATCAATGTAAAGCAGTTCGATATCCCTTAGAGTCTGCATAAACGGGGCCTGAGGTTTTATTGTTCTGTCAATCATTATCTCTCTCTCTCTCTCTCTCTCTCTCTCTATCAATGTAAGGCAGTTCGATATCCCTTAGAGTTCGCATAAACGGGGCCTGAGGTTTTATTGTTCTGTCAATCATTATCTCTCTTACACCTTTTCTTTGGATATTACTAACTACACTTCTTCCCCGGAGTTTCTGTGCTTTCTCGTCCAGCAGGTTCTCATGGACCGTGGCTGCCGCCGTGGTCTGCTGCTGACGTCCACCATATTTAGCATTACATGCCATATATAGTCATTATTGCTACCATCCCCACTACAGCTTTGTTGGTTAATGACTTATTGCTGCTGTGCATCTGTGTTCCACTGCTACTGCAATCACCTTACCATTTATTGTAATTCATTGTAATTGTACAATATGTTTGTGTTGATTGTTCTGTACATGTGACATCCATTGCACGTCTGTCCGTCCTGGAAGAGGGATCCCTCCTCTGTGGCTCTTCCTGAGGTTTCTTCCACATTTTTTTTTTTTCCCTGTTAAAAGGGTTTTTTGTGGGCAAGTTTTTCCTCACTCGAACTGAGGGTCTAAAGACAGAGGGTGTCACTCCCTGTACAGATTGTAAAGCCCTCTGAGGCAAAATGTGTTTTGTGACTTTGGGCTATACAAATAAAATTTGATTTGATTTGATTTGATTTGGTTTGTGAAGGCAGGCATTTCACTGATACGTACTTATGTTTCATGTCTTACACATATTTGCCCCAAATTCAACCACACTCAGAAAGGACTCGCAGAAATGCAAATGTGGAGAAATGGCGTAATGAGCTGCCACATAGAGGCACTCTGGGAGCAGTTAGGTGTTCGGTACCTTGTTCAAGGACACCTTGGCTGTGCCATGGGGGTGAACTGGCACCTCTCCAGCTACCAGTCCACCCTTCATACTTTGGTCTGTGCTGAACTTGAACAACCTTCCAGTTCCAAGAAATCTTTCCAGGTCAACACTGTAGTAGTTCTTTTTCCTCTGTAATTACTTGCATAAAGGGAATTGTAGTTATCGAGCAGCATAATGAGAACAAGGGAGTAGCTGAATGGGATATTAGTATGCAAGTGTGTACACATGCACCATGCTGTGGGGTTGGCTTGTTGTCAGTATGTAGAGTTATATAGTTGTGGTGTATGGCGGCTATGTGTGTCCATGTATAAGACACACACACACACATATATATATATATATATATATACCAGTCCCTGCTGTTACCACTGAGATTTCATTATTCACATTGCACTCCATTCATAAAGGAAAGCAATTATGATGGAGCAGCCCAGCTTTTGATGTTGGAAATGCATGTTGAACATTCTTTATGCTCATGGTAGCGTGTGTGTGTGTGTGTGTGCGTGTGTAGACTATATGTCCATGATGGGGGAGGTGTATCTAATCCATTGAGTCATACAATTGTGATTCCAATATATGCATCTGTATTATTGCTCCAAGCATATATGTGTGCATTCGTGTGTCATTCCATATGCATGTATGATGAGCCCATCAGCCGAAGCTGTTAAAAATGTAGAAGTGCTGCCTTCATATTCCCTGTCAGACCCTCATTACCTGTGCATAGTAAATCAGCAGGCTGATTAATTCCATATATGTTTTCATAAGGAATTGCATGCATGCATACAGTAAGCCTGCCCGCTGGAGATGGATTGCAGACCTCTTAGGCCCACGCGACAGTACACATCTACCCACAGTGCAACTTGTTACCGACATAAACCATACCATGAAATATTGAACAAAGTCTGTGCATCCTTAGACAGAAAAACAATGAAAAACATTGAATATAAAGGCTGCTCAGAAGACTACAGCCACGTGTGAATTATGGGGGAATGGCAAGAATGAAGAAGCTCTGTGGGGTTTGTTTTATCCATTTATTTTCTTGGATGCCTATTTTTATAATAAACCCGCTGTATAAAAGAAGTGGACGTAGCTTCTGTGTCTGAAAACTGAAGCCAATGCAAAAACCTGTGTTTTTAAATTATTATTATTATTTATATTCAACCTGATATGAGCTAACCTTGCATTCATGTATGGTTTACAAATTGCATCTGGAATTCCAAAGAAAAACACTGCGCTGCGATGACGAATATCGAGTATCTAGACTCAACACTGTCACCCTGCCCGCGCTTCTCTTTATCTGTTCTCCAGAGAATTCTGTATCTGTGTGTGTTTGCTTGCGTGCATGTATGTACATTTACAGTTTGTACAACTCGCACATGGTGCAATTTCCTGGAAAGCAGGTCTGAGTAATCTGGCCACCCAAAGAGTATTAACAACAATACGCCTGAAAGATGACCTCTAAGCATATCACACACACACACATGCGCGCGCACACACACACTCAGACACAGAGCTGTCTGGAGCTTCAGTGCCTTCCTCTCATCCATGGCCATCTGGCTCCAACATTAATGATAATATGATCACAATGGATTTCATATTGTTATTGGATTATCTATAGGTCACCATGTCACATTCATGTCTAGTTCATGAGACAGTTTTCAAATCCCCACTCCTGACATCCATAACAGTCTCATGTTTATGTTTGGTGATTTGTCAGAATTCCTAGAGACACATGCACGCAAAAGACATCAGGAATAAAGGTCGTAAACACACAGCAGCCATTGTTGCATTAGTATCCTTGTTGTTCGCGTGGTGAGCTGTGAATAGTTGAACAGGGCTACCTTTACATGCATGTAGTTCTGTTTCAATGGTGGAATGAAGGTCAAGGCTGGACAAAGACAGGATTACCTGGGATTAACACAGACTATCACTAGCCAGCTAATGAGGGCCAGAGGTTTCCTCTCGTGGTCCTGCCTCTGGTGTCAGTGCCATGTTTAAACCTGCCACACTAATCCATATGGATCTAATCCTTCATTCATTCATTCATTCATTCATTCATCACTGGGACCAATTTTGTCTCATTTGTGCTGGCGGATAGCTATCAAAGCTTGTTAATGATGGTTTATTACTTGTGTAGCCGACAGCAGGGTAAATAAAGGATAGAAGGCTGGACCAATGCACAGTGTATTCCACAGTCGTCTGGCTGCACTTGAATAGCAAATGTTAAATAAAATATGCATAAAAAGGATCTTGATCTTTGCTGTGGAAAACTATGAAAGTGTTGTATATTGCTTGATTGTGTTGAGCATTTATAATTATAAAGGGGCATTCTGCTGATTTTACAAGCAGTTGACCTGAAGAGTACAACTCAGCCCGTAAGACATCTGTACACGGTACTCTGTGACTCTGAAGAAATCACCCTGATGACGTAACAGTGATGTCTTCATGAGTTGTCTCGGCTTGACTTTTACAGAGTGCATGTGTGTGGTTCGGAATAAGTAGGAGGTAGGGAGGTGTCTCAATTTACCAAACTTCCGTATTTATGAGTGCATAAGTGCGTTCACCGTGTCTGTTATGGTGCACTCAAAGTTGGGTGTGCAACACTAAACACTTCTCACCCTCAGTGGTCACCATTATGGCTACGTAGCAGAAAGGAAAGGACCACCAGCACTGTGAAAATGTGCTGAAGTATCTGAGGCAATACTACCCTCACAAAATTAGTGCACTACACCTATATAGTGTACACAGTGTATGAGAGAGAAGTGTGCTAATGGAAGTATCTGAATTTAGACACAGTCATGCATTATGGGAAATATAGGGTTCTTGAGCTTGATTCACGCTTGGAAGTAAAAGTCAGGACATCTCAACCTCAGCTGCTGGCTGGCTGTTTAAATACAATACGTGCATTGGATGATAAACCATGATCTGTATGTACATTGTAATTCATGCTCATCCTTGTTAAACCCAATTTATAAAGACTACACACTGAGAAAGACGTAGCAATGGGAGGTGAAGTTGTGTTCATTTAAATGTCTTAACGCAACAAAGTTTAGCTGCAGTCTGTAGTGATTTCATTGATGCCAAAGTTCAAGTCTGTAGAACACAAACCACAGAGTCCCCATCCAACGTTTGTCTACATTACAGAAACGTTGTGTTCATTTATACAGTAATAGCCTAATTGCTTCATTTTGTTTTGTAATTATGTATGCACAGAAGACTATACTTAATGCATGTTTCTTTTCCCAGTGCAATCTCCCATGTGGGTCTTGTGAATCCTGTCTGTGATGTGTTTACATCTCTCCAGAGTTTTACTTTCCCTGCAAAACTAAAAGTCTCAAATATTGTGACCCCAGTGGAATGCATCAACTTCTGCTAACGTGTCCTCCAGTTATTAATAAGACTGGTGTCCTCCCTTAAAACACACACTGCAACCTTAATAAATCTGAATTTTAACCTGCCTTGTATTAAGTATTTTGGTCAGTGGCCATGGTTTTATGTTGCTTGTCAGTTACTTCTAACAGTTTTGTTTTTCTGTTTGGTCCTGGATTCTCAAGTGAAGTGAGTGTTTTGAGGTTAAATCCTTCGAATATGCCATTTGGTAGATGGTTTTACCATCATGGTGTCGTGTAAGAGTTCATTTTCGTGCAGACAGAAAGGAGAAATCCAAACCATACAGTGCTACAACTGCCATGCTCCTGCCCTCTAAACTAAAACAGAATCAAAAACAACTTGGACTTGCTGTCTAGGCTTTTTCCATCATACGGAAGGCCATCAAACACACCATGTGGTCCTGGACGTTGTCCACTGCAAGTTCTCTCTTCCTGTGCAAGCCTGAATAGGCAAAAGAAAATGCAAGAGCAGCACAGGAAACAGAATCTGCACAGCTGCTGATTTTAACACATACCGAGAAGAGTTTTATCTTGTTTTTTTTTCAAAGTTCCTCGTGTGCTGCTCATTTGGTTGGTTTCTCTGCCACACACACACACACAAAAGATGCTCAACACAAAATGTTCATCAAGAGTAATTTACTGTCCTTTTACATCAGTGAGGACACTGAAGATTAGAGCTGAGGCGTTCCAAGAACAAGCGCTCCTCATTTCAGATGACAGTTTTAGTTCATCTTATGAAACACCCTGAGTGTGGAACCATCACAGTACTCTTTAAAAAAATATGACAAAATGAGGTGCTACTGAAAGAGTGTCTGAATACTATACCAAAGAGAGAATAGCAAGTTGCACAGCTGTTTACAGCCACTCCTGCCTCGGCATATTTCTCAGGCGGAGTCACAGACGGCCTGGTTGTGCCAAGGCTTTGTAGACAGAATTTTTGTGGTTTAGAGACTGAGTAGCAACACATCGTTTCCATCCCTGCTGGTGGTTTTTTAAGTCTGTCTCAAAAACCACGTCTGGCTCTGCGTGTCACATCATCCTGACCTAGATCCATCCCTCTTCTCCCTCCCGTCTTTCCTGTCTATGAGTGTCTTCATGTGTGTGTGGGGGGGCGAATGAGTTCATTCCCCGACCACGAGACAATACCTCACCCTTTCTTTCCAGCCCTCTATCTGAATCACAGGCTGAGAGGAGGTGGAAAACATCTCCATCTCTCCCTGTTCTCCTAATCTGTCCAAAAGAAACAGCTGTGGCTCAGTGTGTGTGTGTATGTGTGTGTCTGAATTAACCAATCAGGCTTGCAGTGTTCTGACAGGTTTCTGGTAGCCTGCTGTCAGGTGCCCATGCAGATATCATCCTGCAGAAAGAGGCAAAGAGGGACTGTTACGGCTCCACTCGTGTCTCGTGTGCACTGACCATCTGACTGGATAAACGGTTAACTGATGCACTGAATGGCTAAATGACAGACAGAGTGACAGGCTGACTAGTTTATAATCTGACTGAATTAACGGTTAACTGGTTGACTTACTGACTGACCTGTCGATCAGCTGAATTACTGGCTGGATGTATGACAGAGCAACTGACTTGTTAAGACAGCGTGGCGTGGAAAGGTTGAGAAATGACTCATGAGTGAGTCACAGCTGGGCAGTTCCTATCAAAAACACACAGCACTTTAACAACAGTTTAGCTGGGTTCACTGTTCTACTTAAGTTAAATGCATCAACATCCGAGCTCAGATTAGCATTATATCATCCACTTGTCCACAGCACTACACTCTGATAAACCAACAGTAAACAAGCAGGCTGGCTGGTTTAATGACAAGCTCTGAACGGCTGCTTAATTAAAGCCATGTGGTAGTGCAGGTGTGCATGAGGAGTGACTCTAGGAATGTTTGTCTGTGGATCGGTTCACCCCTGTAGTACACAACACAACTGCTGTTTAATGCTGTTGTATTGTTGTTGGTGATGGTGGTTCCTATCCAAGTTTAGCACACATTAGTCGAATTTCAAGAAAATCTGCGTGGAAAACTCAAAACACAAAAAAATGTATGCACATTTCAATCTACTACTGTAACATGAATGTTAACAGAGCGGCAATCGATTGAAAACCACGTGGAAAATATGACGTTTATGTTTGATTCATGTACTCATTTCAAGGAGTCTCCTCATAACTCCAAACACGTCTGATGTTTCGTCTGCTGCCATTTCTTATCAGTTCAGTCGTGCTGGAGATTCAGCATCTGTCGTCACGGCACTTTTTTCACACCAGCTCTTCTACTTCAGCCATGTGTGTTTCCACTCAGGTCTGAAATGTGGAAATTGAGAATGGAACACACCCACCCATTGTCTTCTGTCAACAACTTATCATTACAGATCATCCATAATAACGCCAGAAACAACACAACTGTTCAATCTTCATCCACTTCCACTCGACAGATGACGACATTCAGCATAACTGTAGCTCATCTGATAAACAGTGCCCGTGAGTGAATTTAATCATTTTGCCAGACACATCTGGATTCTCTGTTTTGGGTTTGGCAGATTGAACTTCCTGTCACCTCAGAATGTGTTTATAGTGTTTCAACATAGAGCCAAACTCAAGACTCAAGATTCACTTTAGTGAAATTTTGATTATGTGATCAAAACCATCAGCATTACAAAATGTTACTCAAACAGGGTTAAATGTTGGGAGACTATTTTCATCCACTGGTTTCTGTGGGTACTTTCGTTCCCAGCAGCAGGACAGTGTATGTGGGAATGAGTAAAAATAAACTGCAGTGTTCATCATAATGAAGGTTACCCAGTGCAACAGTGTGGCTCAGTGGTGTGTTTAATAGTTTTTAGACAATAATAGAGCTGTTTATGGCACATTGGGCTTTAGATACACACACCACTTACTAATACGATGAGTTCAGTCTCAGTTTTGGTCTTTTCATGGGATTTGTTGACAATACATCTTCCCACATGATGGGCACATATCAGTGGTTTTGCTCCTGCACTCTACAATGTAACGGCGTATCTTCTTACACATGTAGGAAGCACACACGTTAGAAAGCACCATATTTTGTGTGTTGAATTTTGTACTGCAAAAACTGAGCGGCATTTTCAGATGTATTTACATTATTTACATATGTGAGGACATACTGCTGTTTGGATATCCTAAATGATTTACTGCTTCTTGTTTGCATTTTGTAATGATTGAATTTCTGATTTGCTGTCTGACTTGCTGACTGATGGATTGCTTAATGAATCCAGGAACAGATCTGGAACGAGGCATCCCTTCTCAGAAGAGAAGAACAGCGGGATGAGGAGGACGAAGACTTGGATCGTGTGAGGCATGAAGCGAGGATGAGAAGAGGAAAACAAATGAGGTGCATAGGAGAGCGAGAGAGAGGATAGAGGACTAAGAATCCAATATTGTTTTGTTAGAAGTGATTAGGTTTTAAAGAGTGCTATGAGCTGCAGCACAGATCTGGTGGGATTATGGGTAGAGCTACAGCTTTGATGTTGACCTGCGATGAACTAAACTGGCTCTGTAACCCATTGGCCCGTTGTGTATTTTTGGTTTTTGTTGACATCTTCAAGCACGGAGATCTGCTGAACACATGTATTTGTTCGGAGCGATGCTGTGATCATCGCAGCCTTTGATGAAGTTTTACTTTCTTTCTTAGTCAACTGTAACTGCACTCATTCTCCTTCAAGCTTCTTTGTTGTGCTTGGGGAAATCCTGCGGTGTTGAAGCAGAATAGATAAGTGGTACAACCTGAGCGTGCTATCAGAAAAAATCTGAACCCTGGAGCTCCCCATAACCTGAACGTGGTGTTTGCATTGTCTACCAAACAGCAATGTTTCAAACATGTTATTAAAACAGCAACACCGAGGCTAATCTTGTCTCATTTTCACAGCAATGAAGTAATTTTCTGTTTCAGAAGGAGGTGTGAGTGGAGAAAAAAATGCGCAAGGCAGTCCAATCATTCCTAAAAATGTTTTTTTTTTCATTATAGAAAATAAAGAAATATCATTTGGTTGTGTTACCTTGCTATGTAGCAAATAATAACTCTATTGTAAATGTTGTGTTGACCTTACCATGCGTTACTAAAAAATGAAGCAAGTAGAAAGCTGAAGACTGTCCAAGTACAAAGCTTAAGATGCTGTCAAATGCTTTATCTTAGGTTACAGGTTGTTTCTGTAGAAGTCTTATGAAAGGTGTTTTGACACGTGACACTCCTTCACCCTTTCTTTGGAACAAAGTTGCTTTCTTGTAACAATATTTCCTCATAACCTCAACCAGGTTTAGTGTCTAAATTTAACCAAACCATTTAACCATTTTCATCAAGGTCGTGCGTGTTTTTGGGAAAAACAGACAAACTGATATATTTTAGGTGCCAAATCAGAAAACACCCATATAATATTTCATAGGAAAACTGTTCTACATTTAGTATGGAGCCCATGTGATTGTATTGCTAAGTACCGTGATATTTTGTAAGTGATCAGGGTTTTAGACACTGGCATCCAGCAGTTCTTGTTTCTGAGGAATGGACAGTAAACTAACCAATGACTGCGGTATGACTGCATACTAGGGTTGAGCAAGCAGATAATGTGCTTCTTACAAGTATGAGTATCATCACAGTAAGATGTGTCAATATCCTTTTTATGAAATAAAAATAAAAAGTTCTGTAAATAGCTGTTTTACTACTTACTTTTGTCAACAACTTTGCTGTGAAGATTAATTTTGAGGCTGTTCTGTAAATAGTTTTAGTTTAGTAGAAAAGATGGCAACCCATATCAGTCTCTGCCCCACCCATTCTGAGTGTAGATATTGATAGATATGGATACATCATTTAGATGGTTGATTCAAGCTGAAACCTCTGGGGCTGTGAAATGAAGCCAATGCAGAAAACTGCAGTTCCTCTTTTCATCCACTTGAGGATGGCTACAGAAGTGAGTCTCCATAAGTCTCCATGTTAAAATGTCCAATTTCACAGCAGAAATAAACATGTTTACAGTCTGGTGCAAATAGTTTTGGTCTCTATAGCTGATTCCCCCGTTCATGACAGCTGTACTGAGGGTGAATTTTTATACAACTCACCTGTTCAAATGATATTAAGGCTTAAAGTTATGCTGCTGTGATTGACAGGCAGGTGCTGTTAGAGATGACTTATTTGAGTACCAAAGTGTCATTTGGCCTGCCTTAGCTCCACCCATGAACCACGTCTTTGCCAATTTTTAAATTAGCGTCCAAGACAACGGTATACTCTTCTCTACTACGCACTATTAAAAAACAATGAGAGCCTATTGTCTTCACATGCCAGAGTCTTCACATGAAATCATTCCATTTTATATGTAACCATCACTATTGCATTACATGGTTTCTGTATGGCAGCCTTTGAGCATGTATTTAATACTGGCATTCTGCAGCTATAAAATGAAAATCTTCTCTAACAGAGGGGCTTTTACATTTACAAACACTGGAAAATCAAGGGTGTTTGCAGCTAATACCCTCTCCCTCAAACTCTCTCTTTCTCTCTGAGCGGACAGCTAAATCTGTTCAGGGAATCTGTTCCCGTGGTTCCTAATGCTGAAATGCTGCCATGTTGGCACCAGTCCTACTACTATCCTCTCCTCTCCCACAAACCAGCAGGGAAATTGTTGGGCACCATGGCAACGTTGCTACATCAGATCAGGAGTCATATTTGCTGTTATTAATATTGTGTCTGTTTCTCAATGCAATGTTGCGTTGAGGTTTTATGGAAATGTTAGAAGGCGGGGAAAACATATTCTGTAATATTTGTGCATCTGTGTATGTAGGTGTGTGTAAAAGCTGATCAGACGCAGCCAAACAGAATCTTAATCACAAGGCCCTAAAGCCCAGAGCTCATTTGGTAGTCAGGAAACATTATAGTTATTATTTCACAACTTGCTGCAGTCATCTGGTCACCTTGTGTAGAGAAAAGGAGAATAAATTATAATTAAATTATGACTTCTCTGTTTGTTTTTTCTACATATGTGTACATACACAACGAATGTGTGCACACGGTGCAAAGATGTTTTCTAAGTATTTGGTTACGGCGGAGGCTGTGTATAGACCTGTTTTTGTGTTCGATGGTATCGTCGCCTCGATAGTCAGGTTCCTGTGTGGTTTCATAGTCGCAGGGGTTAATCTGGGTGATTCTCTGAGGTGGAGGCATCATCGTGCACTCATCAATTATGCAGGTTATGGAATGCATTGCATCTGTAAAACGTCTCCAGCCGTATACTGTTAACCCCGCACAAACTCCAAGGCTCGGGCATCCCGCCCCATAAATAAGTAAGCAAAACATGCATGTAGCTTTCTGAAAACATACATGTTTAAACCGATGTCGCTTGAATTAAATTTAAAAGGTTTGTAGAAAAAAGTTGGCTTTCATAGAGGAATGCATAACACAGAGTATGGCGAGGTAACTGGAGCAAATATGGTGAAAGCCCAAACACTCCGGCTCAGACAGGCGGTGAAGACGAGAATAATAAAAGGCTCTGTATGCGACAAAAGCAAGACAAGCAGATGGCGGTGGCAGAAGAAGACAGGAAGAGAAATGGAGTGGTGAATCCTCTCTACTAGACGTGATAGCAGATGGAGACAGACGAGAGGAGGACAGAGTCATTTAGGGACGCCTCGAAGGAGCAGAAGGAGATGAGGAGAGGCAGAGAGCGAGTGAACAGATGAGTGTGTGAGAAAACCACTCAGGCGCTTTAGACTGCTTGTGAAAATAGACCACAGAAACACACAGCAAGGTTCACCTCATGTAACGGATGCCGTATCCATCCATACGGCTGATAGTGAAAAACAACAGTGCAGTGCAAGGCACGGCTGGCAGTGGTTAACTATCTTTGTGGATTATCATCATCTCTATAATCACATTGTCTGACTGAGGACTGAGATGTGTCATCATCTGTCATCTTTACAGGTTAACAGTTTGTGAGAGCGGGTCTTATAGTGGACTTATTTGCCCTTGATGGTGAATGTCACGGGAAAAGTTTAGAGTTGGGAAATGTGTTTTTTTTGTTTTTGCCTACATCCAAGAGTTAGATGAGATGATCAATGCTACACTCATGTCTGTAGATTAAATATGTAGCTGGAGCAGTTAGCATTACTATTTACCAAAGCCTACCAGCACCTCTCTGTTGTATACTTATACATACACCAACCTGAGGTTTTGGGGGCGTTTATGTGGTGGGCACATGGGTATATAAAGAAAGCCGGGTGCAGCATCAGAGCTACGGCTCTGTTCTTTCTCTCTTTTTTTATGATGAAATGATTTTGGGTCATAAAATCATTTCACCCAGATTTTTGGCATATGCTTGCTAATTTGGGGTGACTTGAGACTTTCTAGTTATAAAACCAAAACAATTTGTCATTTCGTGGCGGTTATGATGCTCCAAAAAATGTATTCACTGTTGTACAGCTGCCCTGCCCTTCTCAATATAAGTTTATGGCGAAATGATGGGAACACTTTTCCGCCAATGTGCATAACATGATGGGCACGATTG
This sequence comes from Nibea coibor, assembly GCA_023373845.1. Lineage (NCBI taxonomy): Eukaryota > Metazoa > Chordata > Actinopteri > Sciaenidae > Nibea > Nibea coibor. The sequence continues at coordinate 4,344,636 of CM041717.1, forward strand.
ACATTGTGACAAATTGGCTTCAAAGACTGGCACTCTTATCTCGAGGCTTGAGCCGGGGCACAGTGACTTCCTGGGGTAACCATGAGGTTGCCAGGCAACCGGCAGAGACTCAAAGAAGTCACAGTGCCAGCCAGGCTTCAAAGAGTGTTGGAAGTTAAAGCGAAGTACGTTTCCACCTCCGATCATTTATTATTTATCCTAAATGAGCTTGAGACAGACACAATGACTGTGTGAAGAAAGTGAATAAGCGCATTTCCCATAATGTCAAACTGTTCCTTTACATATAACGGTATCTAAAGCTCTCTCTTATAGTTAGCTTGTTTTTTATTACCTGGACATTAATAGGGAGGTTGAGCTATTTCATGGCAAACAACAGAAACACTGGCAACCAGACTAGAGGCTGAGTACTAGGTCCAAATCTGAGATGAAAAGTCTTCTCATTACACTGAGAAAGGCAATAATTGTACTTGAACTCTATATTTATCTATATTTTAAACGATTTTTTTAAAGATTGATTTTTAAAAAATAGATTGTAACAAATGACTAAGCAACACAACTCTAGCACACAGCTGCAAGAAACTTTTCAGCTGCTCTATAGCCTACATTGCTGAAGATGCCAGCATCCTGTTCGTCCTGCTTTGGCAACACACACACACACACACACACACACTTAGCAGAGTGAGAAACAGCAGCTGCCTGAATTTCTGCTTAGCATAGTTATTACATCAGATATAGGAGCAGATTTACAGACGTCAAGTCATCCCTGAAGTTTTTCCATGGTTGCAGCCGTTACTCTACCACCAGAAGGAAGTGTTTGGAAAAAGGCTGCAGTACTAATGAAGCACAGATGCATGGCGGTGGGTTTTTGAGATGCACCCTGCCCTGCCTGTGATGCACTGTGACTACATGCATTTGCTATGAGCTTTCTAGGGACTCACATATTGTATTTTTGAGACTATGGCTGTGTGTGTGTGTTTGTGTCTGGGAGGTTTTGTGTGTAAGGTCGGGTGTCTAATCCATCAGGCGGTGCATAGTCAGAGTGAAAGTAAGAGCTGAATCATTCTGCTTCCCCAGCCTGTTTCACTGTGACTGAAAAAAAAAAACACACAAGCAGCGGGCCTTTGATGGGAAGTTCAGTCGATCGACTTTATCAGAAACAGCTTTTGCTTAGCTAAAGTTTTCATTCCCCCTATTGCAGAAAGTTCTGTCTCCCTGAGAAGCAGCCGGATACAACCAGAGACTGTTTAATTAATCTTTCTAAGCCCCTATGACGTGGAACTTGATGTTGTTTTATCACATGTCTGGAACTCACCTATGTCCCAGTTATCTGGCCTGACAAAAACAAAATAGTCACTTCTTTGGTATTTCTTAGGTACTCCACATGGTTTGTAATCTCCTAGAAAATGTAAAAAAAAAAAAAAAAACAACAAAAAAAAACATTGATGATACATTCTGCACTCAGGGTCAGGGTGCTATGCTTCATCAGAAACAGTTCCTGACTCACTGATAACAGTACAAGAACAACTTTAGTGACTGATTTGGGTGAAACCTAATCATATGTTATAGAGAAGATATTGTCTGGTGTCTCCTGGTTGCCCCGGCTCATTTCTTTGTGGTTGACATTCTTTCCTGGAGTTTCCTGATGGAAAGACAGCTCATCTGGCCAAGCACATCTGGAACCTCCTCAGTTAGCCCCTGTTCCCTTGTATGCTCAAATGATAGTCAATACCTGCAACAATTCCCGTCCATAGAAGGTGGCTGTCCCAGATCAAATAAATATTCATAAGCAAATACCCCTTTGTGTTTCACAGGAACTTCAACAGTAAATTTCAATAATGGGGTTTCCATTGAATCATAATATCTCAGCTGTGATTCAAAAGAATTTCGGTCAGACTTTGGATGGGGATCAGCCCTGCAGCTGTTTTCACCACCACTAAATTCTGGGAAGGGACGAAGGGAGTCAGCTGCCAGGGGTCAGCGAGTGTGCGGATGAGAAAGAGGGAATATCAGCTGTACAGTAAAAAAGAGGTTAGGTCTGAACTGGTGGAAGGGGAGAGGCAAACCACCCTGCCTGTGTGTGTGTGTGTGTGTGTGTGTGTGCGTGTTTGAATCAGCTGTGTATGGAGTCTTTGAGGCCTAAGTGAGGCTGACACAGAGCAGACGAGCCGCATTAACCAGACATGGCCATGAAACAGACCCACTGCCTTGGAGATGCAGCGTTTTCCTGGAAAGAATCTGACCTGTATGCCTCGAGCTGTCCATCCTGCTTACACTGAAAAAAAAGAAAAGGTGCTCAAAGAAAAAAACATTCACGAAACTGTTAATCTTGCTTTCAGAAAGACAGAGCTTTAAATCAGCACAAAGGCAGTGGAATTCATCTCATTTCATCCTCCTGAAACATTTATCATGGAAGAATTGTAACCTAGGGACTCTTTGCAGGACAAGTTGGCTGCTCGCTACCGCTAACCAGCTTCTATCCATTTCCTCTACTTTATCACAACATTTTGCTAATTAGCTCACCAGGTTGCTAATAGTACAATAGGTTAATTCACACATACAGATGTAAAAAACCTGGCTGGTGCAACAGTTAATAAACTATGACAGCCTCCTGCCTACACACTGGTCTTTAATTGAACCACTTAAGAAACATTGCACTGGATTCCATTTTTGTATCATGTTAAGATTGTATTAAATACATTGAACCACTAAATGTTTGCTCCACAGTTATGAAGTACTGTTGTTGAACTTTTCTGAGGACACAATATCATGCACAAGTTTTTTTTTTTCTTTTTTTTTAAATCAATGTCAGTGTTCATCTCTCCTTGTGTGGCGATACCACTCTACACAAAGAAACATGAACTTGTTTTTTAAGGGTGGATTTTGACTTTATTGCTGTGAGAAGCCCTTTTAAGCTCACTGGTGCTGCCTGGAGAATGTCTCTGAAGCCTGAGGAATGCACTGACATCATTGTTTAGCATTCTGCCAAGGCTGAAGAGTTGGGAGTAGTTACATGCAAGTCTGACTGAATCTCCTCAGTGTCCTCCCCATCCAACGTTATGGCATTCCCATATGTTTTTTCAGCTCTGCAGGGTTGATATGTGAGCACAGAGAGATGAGTGTTTCCTTGGAAACCTACGGCTGTGGGCTGAATGTTTAACCCCTGGTGAAACATCTCCTGCATTTGGAGAAAATCAGTAATTACTTTTGCACCTTTTAGCAATGCTGGCAGCAAGCCCCAAGTGATGGCAATGTAAGCAGGGGCAGTTCTAAGATTTTTTCGCAGTATTTTGCAAGAGATCTCTGCCAGGAATTACATATTATTATAGTTTGACTCTGATGTGGCCTTTTATGCATGTTAATACCCACATAACCAACAAATCAACTTGGGACACAATATAGAGGAAACTCAGTGGAGGTCTCTTATATATGCAGCCTCCATAGAAAGTAATGGAGTAAGTGTTAATGTAAGAAAGTAAGTAAGTGTTAATGAGGCACTTAATGGAACTGAGGCATCATAACTGTTATTAAGTCCACCTGTGCTTTTTCTATCTTTGACCAAATGTTTGCTGTGCAACCAGTCCAATGTAAGGTTTATCTACATGTACACACATGGATCACTGTGTCTATGCTAGATTATATTATTCTCCAACAGCGATGGGCTGAAAATCTACATTCAAAGAACATAAAAGTACAATTTCCCCCATAAAAAACGACCCAAGAAAAAGTAAACAAGTACCTTGTTTGTGAATTACTTTCTATTTTAATATTGCTTTTTCACAACAAGCTTTTTCACAGTAAGTGAAACTTAGTGAAGTAAGACTCGTGGATGTTAGAGGAGGAGGAGAAGAGGAGGAGTTTTCAAAAGTGGGGATCTGTTGTCTTTATTAGATTTTGGTAGAAAAACAGATGTGGTGAGGGGCTGCCCCTGGAAGCCATCTGATGTTCTGAGTTTCACTCCGTCATCATCACATCTTGGTCAAAACAGAGGTGGTGCTTTTTTTCCATTCAGCAGAGAGAAGGTGTGAAATATATGAATTTAAATATTGTATTGAATTCATTCCCATGCCCGCTGCATGATGATTCTAAATATGTAAAGTTTGTTTATCTTCTGCCTCCTTTTGTGGCTTCATTTTTTACAAAGTGCTGCTCAAAAGTTTGTGAACCTCTTGAGCATTTTGGAGTTTTCTGTTGTTCACCCTGATTTCCTTATTTAATCAAAACCATTTTTTTATATGAAATGAGAGGTGTAGGTTTATCAATTCAATATACTCAATATAGATTTTTTAACAAAACCAATAGTGTGGCCAACATTAAATTAAAAACAGTTTTTGGTCAACTTACTATGTAGGTACAAAAGGCAAGCAGTTACACATATAACAAGCAGTTAGGTAGGGACAAAATTGTGCATCACTGATGGAAACATTGATAAAACCAGGTCACTTTAGTCTTACCCGGGTGAACCCATACAGGTCAACCATGCAGAGAGGAAGCGAGATCTCAGAGGACCTCAGGAAGAGGGTAGTGACAGCACATTTGTCTGGGGGTACCTATGAAGTCATCTCAAAAAAATTCGAGCTTCGTCATTGCACCATGAGACGGATCATCTACAAATGGAAAGCAATGAAAAAGACTACAACCCTGCCTAGAAGTGGATGACCTTCTGAAATATTAACAAGAGACACAAGAACATTGGTAATGGCAAATATGCTCCAAATTACATGTGAGAGACTGATGAGTCACTCCAGAAACCGTTTGGTTGAGGCACATAGTTTTGCACCCATGAAGTCAGATTTTTTCTTAAATCAACCTGTTTTTTTAAATAAAGAGTAAAAGAAATTGGAATAGAACTTAACATTTAATAAGGTTATTATTAGTATTTCTTACAAAAAATCTGGCCATCATTGTAGGGTTCACAAACTTTTGAGCAGCACTGTAATTCTGTTTGTATCAGATCACTTTGAGCTGTAGTGTCCAAACAATAACCATGACCAATATAGTGGCATGGTTCCTCAGAGATCCCTGCTTTCTCCTCAGAGCAGATTTTTGGAACGGCCAGCAAGATGGTGGACCAGAACAACTTTCAAGGAGCAAAGGACCCATTGCTTCTGTGTTCTTCGCTTTCTCATAGTCGTGCATGAAATGTGGCACATGATCATGACAATGGCAACTCCCACCGTCGGATCCTTCATCCAATAGATTTGAAATCCTGTTCAACCAATTATCTAGTCACGATTCTAAAACTGTTCTATGTTGACTATGTACGTATGTGTTTTAAAGCAGAACAGTGGAGTTCATGGTCTTTCATGTTCTTCACAGCATTCAGTCTGACTTTTGATAGTAGAAAAACAGAAGTATTTCCAAGTATTTTCCAAGTGTCCCACAAAGCCATGAAAGTGTGAAAGTGAGACGGTGTACACAAACTAGGACCTTGAAACTGAAGAAGCTGACTGAATTCAGTCATGTTTCATGTTAGTGTTTATATCTGTGTTTTTCATACTGTGACATGTCAACATTTCTTCAAGTGTTTTAGCTATTATTGCTTATTGACCATAACCACAATTTGTGTCTCACAATCATGAGAACTGTCAAAAACATTGAGTGATCTAAAGTGTGTGCTATGATACTGAGTTTGCTGTGCGCATGTATGACACACTGTTCAGGACAGAACCCTGTATTATATATACCAAAAATGACAGACATTTTGAATAATACACTTTTGAATAACTTGTTGATGTTGATTCTAGAAATCATTTTCCAAAGCTCTCATCAAATGATTCCCCAGCTCCTCTGTTATCTGTGTTCATGCTGTATGTAAATTGTTGGATGTTCATCTAATGAGAAAAGGGACTATTCAGCCTGTTCTTTGCAAAAGCACTGGGAGATGCCTTTGGCTTGCCACTGTTAATACTCGGGATCTAAATGGATTTTTCCTCACTTATACATTATAGATGTCTCATGTGTGACTGCTTAATATAAAAAATGGCACCCGGGCTCAGGAAGGGCCTCATCACTTTCAATCTAGCGAGCACGCTAGCGGCGTGAACACGGACGTGTCACAGGGGCCGTCATTCTCTTCCAGAAAAAGTCTTGTCTGCAGGCCACCAGAACCAATGCTGAGAAATTACAAAACAAACAGACACGAGGATGTGCAATATGAATTGCCCAGAACACCCCTCCTTTTCTGTGTACACACACACGCAGGCGCTCAAATACACACAGAAACATGAACGGCAAAGAGCATGTGCACACACCGGACACACACAGTGTACGCATGTCATTGAGGAGGCCCAGCGCGTGCGTTGGTTTCTCTGGAAGTGGGAGGGCAAGATAAGAATGGGCCGGGCCTTCCACAGAAGTAGGAGGTAGTAAGATGACAGCTGAAAGACAGAGAGAAAGTGCAGTAAAAGCGGGGGGAGTGGGGTCACAAAGAGGAGGTCAAAGAGTTCGCCTGAAGTGCTCACTGAAGCTTCCTCATGGTTTGCTTAACTCGTCTCCATTATTACTATTAGCCATGCTGGCAAGATTTGATTGAATACAGTAAATAATGTGTGCAACCACACTGTGTTGAGCTTAAAAGTAAACTTAATCTGCCACAGATTTAGCGTCGTTGCAGAGGAGATCTGGAGCTTTCAGCGAGCTGCATTGCAATTCCAAAAATGTGTCAGATGAATATATTATGCATATTAAAATCTAATTGTTCTTTTGTTTTTGTTGTTTGTTTGTTAACAAATGCCATGCTATAAAATGTGGCCGCAGTACTGTAACCATGTACTTTGTTTGCCTTTTAAAAGTCAATTCTGTGCACGTCCCACTCCTCGTGTCATAGCTTTAGTCATCGGTCACGATAAACTTACACTCACCACGCTTCAGAATTGAAATATGGGGAAGCGGTGACATCACTAAAAAGTGCAAAAACACAAAACAGAGTAGCGTTATGATTGTCATGCCTTGTCACGGGTGTCGTTTTGCAGAAACATTGTTTGCTCTCGTCAAAAAGCTGCAGTCGTGTCATGTTTCTGCATGGTGGGATGTAGGGAAACTGCAAACTGTGAGGGCGAAAATAAATTTTCAAATGTAGTGTTTCATCAAAACAATGAAATTCCTTCCTTTCATTGGCATATTTCATGTATCTTTATTAACTTCCGTTGGCTTGTTCTTGTGGCCTAGTGCACATATTCGTGACGCAAACAACTGATGTTTCAAACCAGGAAAATGTGTTTGTTTGTTTTACATGTGCATATATAAATAGGCTTGAGAATTCATACTGGTTTATCAGTACAAGAACATTAGCAGCCTGTGGTAATGTCAGCATGCCAGATCGGTGGCACACACACACACAAACACATACACACACTCACTGTAGTATTATTGCTTCTGGAGTCACACCCTGAGCACTATTGCTGCTGCCAGTTACTATGTTATTACAATGATAACCTTTCGCTGAGGTTATTGGGTTCATACAATATTAATAGACTTCTATCATCCGGCTGACAGTTAATGAGAAGGGATAACCCCAGGATCTCTTGCTAGAATGTTGGATGTGTTGACTGCTGGACGTGCTCCGTGGTATTGGAAATAGAATAGCTTCTGCTCTGCATGTATTAATGGTGTGAATTTGGACCACAGCTAATATCACCTGAGGTGTCATAGTCCCTCCTCTTAGCTGTCCAGAGAGTGGGAGAGCCGCGTCTGGGCGCTCACATTATCACGGCTGCACACATGTTGAGTATGGGCAGCCCACAGCATGTCATACCCAACATGCACCAGGGCTTCTTGGTCCCTTCATGGTTTGTTTGGGGTTTTCTCTTTTTGTTGTTGTTGTTGATTGCAGAGCAACAGGAATTTCCACAGTTTTGCTAGAGCCCAGTTTGCAAAAATGTGGGGGGGTTAGAGACTTTAGCTAGGTGAAGTAACTTCCTTCCTTTCTAGCCTCCAGCAAAAACTTCCTGCTGTCATCTTCCTCCTCCAGGAAATGACACCAAATAAAATAGTCCAGTGCTCTACCGCTTGTGAAACCACATTTCACTTTTCACACAACACTTTTTTGTAGCATCCACAGAGTAAACGAACAATATATAGCATGTTTATTGGCCTGCTCTTTGTGTTAAGTGAGGCTAAACAGCTGATGGTAGCGTCATATTTAACAGACAGCCTCTCATTGGCAAATCTCCCAAAATGTCTGTTTATAATAATAATAATAATTGTCTGTTACCAGTGTACTAAATTATTCTTTCAGTATGAAATACACAATAACAGTTGTGGAAACTGACCACCTCACTCTGATCACTGGGGAGAGTGTAACATCCACTCAAAAGGTGTGTCTAACTTGAAGTGTATGTACTTGTTTTTCCTGTGTTTGAATAGAGCTGATGATCAGATCAGATCTACTTCTCGATCTAGATCCGGTTAAATTTGACTTATTCATCCTTAGTATAGAGTATAGAATGTATTTCATTTGTCCTTAATGGATACAAACATTGCACGTTTACTGTAAATGCGCATCTGTGATGTTCAATAGAGGTTCATAAATAAAAAAATAAAAAAAAAATCAGTGACAATATAATCAGTATTTTACACTTTTTTTGGTGTTTTAATTAAAGTTTAATATCCACAAGAAGATATATTGTCATTTTAAATGCCAACCAGCTGCTGTTTATATTGCACTATGCATCTATATTTAAACTGTAATACCTTTTTGTATTTGCTATATTTTATATATTCGTTTTGCATTAATTCTCTGTACATATGCCAGTGTTGACAATAAAGTTGACTTGACTTGAATAACACATGGCCAAGCCAATCACAGGTAAAGAAACTTGTGGGTCTGGGTGGGCCATGAGGGCAGTGACGGTATTTATACAGAAACCAGGCCTACTTAATAAAAAAACAAACTTTTTACAGTATGGAACCTTTTAAGAACTAAATATATTTTTCTGGGTGTGAGCATCAGTAGGTTAAAAGTTCAGTGTTTGATTTCTAAATACACTGCTCAAAAAGTTAAAGGAACACTTTTTAATTAGAGTATAGCATAGTATAGTCATTTTAACTTCTGGGCTATTGATCTGGTCAGATAAGTAGCTGGAATGACGCACAGACCTCTACAGGTTAGACAGTGGCATCCTGAGTGCTGTTAGGTATCAGAATGAAATCCTTGCACCCTACGTTTGTGCAGTGGCTCCTGGGTTCCTCCTGGTACACGACAATGCTCAGCCTCATGTGCCTAGAGTATGCAGGCAGTTCCTGGAGAATGAAGGAAATTGATACCATTGACTGGCCCCTCTGCTTGACTGACCTAAATTCAGTCCTAACACATTACCCAGTCTATATCAGTAAAGATGTCCAACATGATTTCCCCCCCCATTGAGATCTGATGTCTTTTCAAAGTTCATACAGTGTTCCTTTATTTTTTTTAAGCAGTGTATTAAAGCACTCTGGATCCAGAGATTATACCACAGCAGTATACAAAAGCTTTAACAATTATTTTTCCACCATAATATCTTATTCTTTAGGATTGCATTGGAGTTAGGAGCTGGAGTTTAGAGTTGCATTAATAGGAGTAGCACAGGACAATTTAGAGGAAATCCATTCAAAACACGAGTTTAACCCAGAAGCAGCTCTGCAGCAATGTGGACAATCTAGTTTCCACACGGTAGTTTGTGTGAACTACTATTAAGTCTTCTTAAAAATGATTACACACAACAAACAAACAAAACAAAAAAAATATACTGGCCTACAAATTACCAAAAAATGTGCCCCACCCTTCTGTCCTCTGACTCCCACACCCCACCCATTCCACACACACACACTCAAAAACAAACACACCGCAGGTAAGTTATCCTAAGTATGTAACTCAGGCCCTTTTGTTTCTCCTCTTTCCTTTCACGTGGTTGAAGGTGGTGAATCTATTGTTAACCGGTGCTTTACTTTCACACTAGCACTGTGACTCATAAACAGAAAAAGGTGTGTGTGTGTGTGTGTGTGTGTGTGTGTGTAGCTGTAGCTGTTTCGTACTCATGGCTGTACATGACTCACATCCTCTTTGTTTTACTATATTTAAGTGGACACTGGGGTGAGGTAAAGTGGAGTTGTGGGTGGCAAAATATTTATTTAAAACTGCTGTGAAGATCCAGTTCTCTATTCCTGCTTACATTATGAGTGAAAACCATCTGTCTGTCTGTCTGTCTGTCTTTCTGTCTGCCCCCCTTCACTCGTGTTTACGATCGAACGATCGTAGGAGTAAAGCGGAAATTCTCAGTCCTGTTTTCCCCAGATGACTATTTTTATTCCACAGGTGCTTCAGTTTCCTGGTTTGAAAATCTGCATCTGTTTTCAAAGATTTTTCAGGACATGCTGTGTGTTTGCAATGTTATTATGCCCTTCTCTTTTAATTTTGACCTCACCGTTTTATTGAGGAGGATGAAAACACCCAGCACCCACCAGTTCCTTCTCTCCTCAACACATAATGAGACATCATTTATACCTGCGCAGCTCCAGGCGAAGAGAATGATGTGATCATTAGGACAATGAGGTTTTTGTTCTTGCAGCTAAGAAGCTTCTGTTACTTCCCTGTGTCTAAAAGTTGATGGTTATTACATAAAAAAAGGAGCTTGTATTCCATTCCTTGGCTGGATGATTTTGAATAACACCTGTGTGTTTATCTGCCTACATGTAGATTTGACCTCAATATAAGCGTTATTGTTACACCTGATAATAATACCAACTTCCTTTTAGCAGTACAACACACTTCATTGTTGAACGAATGGAAACTAGGTTAAAGAAATCCCCATTGACAACTGATTTCCAGTTCCCTTCCCGCAAATTTAGAGTCACTTCCTCATACTAGGCCTTCTTGATGGCCAGTGACCCGCCAAAAAAAGAGTGTTGCTGTTGACTAGGAGGCAGCTGTTCAGCATTGTTCCTCTGTGTCACAACAACTTCTTCCTTAATGTGACGCACACAGAACCAGAAGTCAGTGTCTCAGAATTGCTGTCTCATCGCTTATATATTATATCGCTCTCTTTATTAAAGGTCCAGTGTGTCTGTGTTGTCAGGCAGCACGGTGGTGCAGTGGTTAGTAGACACGGGGACATGGGTTCACTGCAGGTACTCCAGCTTACTCCCACAGTGCAAAGACATGTAGTTTAATTGCTCTAGTAGCTGTGACTGTGAGTGTGAATGGTTGTTTGTCTCTCACTGGCTCCATCTGTCCAATGTGTACCCCACCTCTCACCTAATGTCAGCTGGGGTCGGCTCCAGTCCCCCGCAACCCTGATAAGGATACACGGTTATGGAAAACAGATAAATGGTTATGTTTTCATTAGCACATAATCAGCTGAAAATAATAATAATAGTGACGTTTTTGTTGCCTTACAATGAGCCTGTTATATCTATGGACCCTATGGATCCATGCTGAACCATTTTTCTACAGTGGCCCAGAATGGACAAACTAAACTCTGGCTCCAGTTTTGTTTTGTTTTGTTTTTCATTTTCACACATTTCGCAGCAACCTTAATTTAAACTTCATGCTATAGCGAGGATGAGGGGGCTGCAATCAGCAACTACATTTCTACATGACACTAAATCCTACACAGTAGTTAATGAATGAATGAATAACTCTTTATTCATATTTTTTACTTCATTTAAATGTTAAACATTTCATATTGTGCTAGACTCATTAATAAGTCTGATACGATATGAATATTCAACACTTAAATTCATCAGCTGTAGAAATGGGATATCGACATTTACCCAGAAGGCAATTGTACAATTTGGTATTTACTGACCATCACATGTTGTGTCTTCACACACAAAACCATGTGGTTCTTGAACATCGGCTCTATGATATATGACAACTTGGAGCTGAAGAAGCTAACTGCATCAGCAAAACTCAAGCTTCTCCACGTACAGGATCCATCTGTGAACAGAGAGAACAAACTGATATTAATCAGTAATTAAACAGTGAGACAATCAGACATGGTGACGTCCAAACTGTAGAAGTTACTAGGACCAGTGGCTATAATTGCTAAATTTAAAATTGTAATACCTAATACTAGATAAATAAATGTATAGTTTAATAGTTTAAACTAGTATAAAGCCACATGTATCTAGTGTAAATGCACATTTATGGTATCCATATAAGTAAAACGTCTGATCTGATCTGAGATCATCATTTCATGATCCTTCACATTAATGCAAGAAAATGGTAACACATTACTAGTCTTAAGTAACCATGTGTGTTATGTATGTATATGAATTATGTATCTAAAGTATATGTGTTATGTACATGCACATGATTTAAAGGAATGTATGCTTTCATTGCTTATTCCAGCTCCTGCCTCAATCTGTTAATTCTCCTCTAAGTGGCAAACAATGCACAATATTTATTCATCTCAGCTCTGTTTCATGTTCTGTATTCAGTTCGAGTTACAACGCTCCCATTACAGATCCAAATATTCAACTCCCCTGGTGTTTCAGCGCTGCCGTCATTACATGATTGCCATTAAAGTAATTGTTGGAAAAGCATCATTAATTGATGAGTTGCACAAGCGACCTGATTCCCAAGTAGTGAAATGAGCTCAGCGGGGCACTGCACAGCAGCCAGTGGCGCTGAGGCTCCTGCACAGATCAGCATTGTGGTGCTAACTGTCTGTGATCCTCTATTGTTGCTAAATGACCGCTGTAACAATAGGTCACATTCCAGTCCTGCTGGGCCACGCAGCCGCAAACCTGCTACTGTATCTGAAGTGTGTGTGAAGTGTGTGTTTGTAAGTGCATGTCACGTTTGTGAGCATCTGTGTGTGGCCTAGCCGTGCGCTGTAACCGCTCAGTCATGAGAGGGGCTTGTCAGAGCTTCACTTGGGTGAACTTGCCCCTTCATGACACATGGCTCCGTGCTGTGTAACCCCTTCATCTGCTGCCATGCTGGCTGGCCCCTATCAACCGCCCACGTAGAGAAAGGAGGGGACAAATTACAGGAAAAAGACATGAAATTCCAGAAACGCTCTCCTGCATACTGCGCCACAAAATTTCAAACAACCATCCTCAAAATGCTTCATCCAATGGTAGTCAACAACGGTCATAGTTTCACTAATGCTCCATTAACCTTCTCATACTAAATCTAAAATTTCGTCTCTTGCCCTGGGAGCCAATGCTCATTAAAACACATTACCATGAGGGGATCCATCAGTAATAGGCCCACAACCTATTTAGAGTCCTGACCCACAGAAGACAATCCGAAATGAATTTCCCCAGAGAAATGCCTCATTTCCACAAAGAAACACCACACTCTCATTTACTTTTTGTGATATGCTATTGATCCCTGAAGGAGAGATGTTCTTTTCACTTACCTTCCCTCACATGGGAGGTCAGAGGTCAGAAGATAGGGGGAGGGGGGTTATTCGGTATCTGGTGAAGGACAGTTCTACTTCGTCAAAGGCCTTGAAACAAAAAACCCATGTGAAGGACATGCGCCCCACTCCTTGCGTGTCTGCACAGATAAAATAAATATTTAAGTGGTCTCATTGATCTATTTTTTCTGTTTATGCTTCATTTTACTGCTACGGGGAAGGTATGTGTCACTATTTTGGAAAAGCTGACAGCCTAAGACTTACAGTAAGAGCACTCTCAGACTCTCAGACCACTTGAAATGTGTTCGCTGTCAGTTCCTCCTCAGTCCTTGTGTCCATATGTGAAAATCAACATTTCAACACAGTAGAATTTCCAGCGTCTGTAAGTGACGCTTTTTAAAAAAAAGTTGTACTGATATGCTTCTGTGACAAAAGTTCCAAAAGTTTAAATTAGCTCCTGTGATGTGGATGTCTGGTAGTCGTATGAGTTTCACGCTCACAGAAGAGCAGAAGAAACACTTCAAACTCAGACAGGTCTGCGGAGAAGCATGGTATGTAGGCGGTGAAACACACGATGAATCATTGATGAAACACTCTGAGCGCTCGATCATGTGTTTCACCTGCTGACACTGACATGCACGCCACGAAAAGAACAATTCATGTCTATTAGCAAACTATGAAACCTTGCCTGACAGGCTGTCCCTGTGATCTACAGGTTAGGCTTTCAAAGAAGTCACATTTAAAGTTGAATGACTCCAAAGTTTGTGTTAACTGATTCTAATTTCTAATTCAGCTCTTCAAATGAAAACACCTTTCTCACTTGATGTTTTCGTGTCATTCATTTCAATTCTATGAAATGATTTGATTTTCATACTTAAGCCTCTGAACATTGTGCTCTGACTGTTCTGATGAGATATGAGTTGATAAAAAAAATGTTGAATACACTCCTCTGAGTCACTTTAAGCCATTGCTGTACTTGCCCTGGGTTTTTGCCTCTCTGGCTACATATATAATGCTTAGGTCCTAATCAGATGAGGAGCACCACACTGCAATTTTTGTTGAAGTCTAGCATTTAAAAAAAGATAGTGGTACAGCATTTTTTTTAAATTAATGTAATCGCTGTATCACTTTAAATCTCTTTCAATTTAAATATATACATAGATAAAACATGTATAAATGGGCAGGCTCTGATTGAGGTTGAGAGGCTGCTCCTAAATGCTTGACACGGGGAAACATGAGACCCTCCAGCAGCAGGTTCAGGTAGCTTTGCCTGGATGATGGTCAGTTCAAGGCTTCAGCCTTTAGATCAGTGTTTTCTTTGGTGGATGCAGCCAAGACCTGCAGATAGTACTCAGGGCTAGATGGCTCCCAACTTATTTTCTCTATTAAAATATCATAATGCTCTATATTTTTGTTTGTTAATTATTTAATAAATAAATAATATGTTTATGTTTTATTATACCATTATTATAGGTATTTTTTTCACTTCATTGTATGTGCTCCTTTTCAAGCCCTTGTCAAGACCCACGCACAGAAAAGGACTCCCTGCAGCCAAGCATTAGAGCCTCTTTATCCAGAGCAGAAGGAAACCCTCTTATTAGCTTGAACTGGGCATGTACTGTATGCTGCACTTTTCTGGGTATTAAATCAGATCAGAAATATAATGTGTTTATTGCTCACTGCAGCCCAGAGCCTGTACAATATCAGGATCACATCACATACTCTTTGTGCTTTAACTAAACCAGTATTCGTTCTGGACTAGAGTATCTGATTTCTCCTTTCATTCCTGCCTCACGCAGGCCACACCCAGAAACCAGCCGAAGTGTTAACTAGGCCAGTATATTTCACCTCAGCTCATTTTGGCTCGCTAATATTGCAAGTCATCTTATCCATTAAATGTAATACTCCCAAATGCCTGTCCAGAACACCGTGCCCACTGACAGGGATCGTGTTCTTCTATCCTCCCGCCTATCTTATCCAACTATGTGTCTCTATTTCATTACCCCAGTGGGAAATGAACACGTTGTCCTACACAATGTAAGCTGTGTGTGAAGATCTTCACTGTTATGAAGAACAGCTAGTTACAAGAGAAGAGGAAGTGAGCCTTCATCAAGGTTAGCGGGTGATGGATAACTTGTTACACTCCCCTATCATATTTTACTCTGAAAAATAATCAGGGACAAAAGCAGAATCGGTGCAGCATTCTGCACTTGAGGACAACTATCTAGGCTATGTGATTTAGTTTGTAGAAAATGTTGCATATATGAATTTTATTGAAATTTATTTTTATTTAAAATATGTATATTCCTTGTAAAATGCTGTATTCCTAACATGTACATGTCAACATAACAACACTCGCCATCAAGACCTGAGTGTCTCTGTTCTGTTTTCATAATAGAATGTCTGAGAAATTGAAATTGCTTGAATTTAATACATAGCAGGTCATAATGCACTTATGACCCACAAGAAGTGTGTGGCTGTGCCTGTATCTGCAGAGGCCCTGCGCTCTGTCTGCATTTTCACATTTTGCCGTGATCAGCGAGGTGTCTGGGTGGCAGTGGGTGTGTAGCCCACAGCCAATAACAGCGTGGAGGCACCTGAGGGCATGATTCTATGAAAATGTAGCAACCAGGCGCCAGATCATAAGCATGCAACCAAGAGGAAGCTACAGTGTTGTTGAGCTGCTTGGAAAGAACCGGCAAATCATCATCATCATCATCATCATAACAAAAATGATGTCATGACACTTTCCATACACCCTTTACAATATTATCTACAGAGAATCGACAATTCCACCACGAG
Source organism: Nibea coibor (assembly GCA_023373845.1). Taxonomy (NCBI): domain Eukaryota; kingdom Metazoa; phylum Chordata; class Actinopteri; family Sciaenidae; genus Nibea; species Nibea coibor. Next base: position 4,360,784 of record CM041717.1, read on the forward strand.
TCAGCACTTAGTGACAGTTCTCATGGTGGGCCACCCACCGTCTGCTGTGATCAACTGAGTACAACTCATTCAGCCTTTACTGTACTGATACTTTACTTATACATGTACACTATACAATGTACACTGCCCATGCTACATTTGAGAGCTTTTACTTTGAGAGCTAATTACTGGGCTGTTAAAAGTGGGATCGGTCACACTGGAGAAAGATAGCTGATTGTTAAATCCCATTCCCAGGATGTCAAACAACAACTTGAGCTGAAGTCAAACAAAGTGTCTCAGCCAAGTTATAGCGTAGCTTTTGTTTGGTCTGTCCACATTCTGAAGTACTGTGACGAACAAGAGCAGAGTAAACAGCTGCTCTGATGTAAGAACTTCCTCATGAAATTAGGAATATTCCAGTAGTGGATTGTTTATACCATATGATAGCAGAACTGAAATTTACCGTAACTGAATGAATTATTGGTGGAATATAACTTTACAATGTTATTGTGCAGTGAGGAGACACAATAGGGTAAATTTAGGGTAAACATTTCAGTGCAAATGCTTCACTCTGAGCCATCTCGGTCTCTGTTTTGAGGACTTGTGTTTAATATCTATATTAATTTCTTCATTAAGCAGTGTATGTACAAGCCTGTCTGTCAGAACACACCGCAGGAAAATGATTTACCCTCATCTGTGCCTCAAGTTGTGGCTAAGATTCTTTCTGAGCTCTGGAAATCGCTGATGCAGAAGCTGTCAAACACAGATCTTTTACTTGACTTAACTGAAGTTACATAACCAGACAAATGATCAGCTCCAGGGCCTGAAGTTGTGAAAGCAGGTTGAACCTGGAGGAGATTATCATTGGCTGAGAGTTACTACAGTTCAGGCCAGCTGTCTTCACTTGCCTGTGTGGACAGGATTCCTTTTTTGACTCTGACATGACAATGAGTGACTGATAGCATGAAGAAGCACAGAGTCAAATGTATGGAATCCGACTGACCAGCTCGGACAGTTTGGGCGTGTCTGGTGGCCAAGATTTATTCATTCCTGCATAGCTCACCTGCAGTAAAAGTAAAAGGTAAAGTAGAGTCTTCATGCCTGCAGCAGGTAGATTGCTGCATGAAATGAGGCCCCTGTCATGAGAACTATGAACGGAGGACAAATCATAAATGTCACATTTGTGCTGAGCTGTTGTTGAAAGTTGAAAGTGACAAAGACAATTGAGAGGGCGAGATATCAATATGTGTGTGCGTGGATGAGGAGAGGAGAGGAGAATGTGACATTTACAGACGCAGAGAGTGCACAGGCGAGAAGTGAGAGCCAAAGGGAGTGAAGGGTGATTAACCAAGCCTGGAGTTTCAAAATGGAAATCTCTTGTGTCAGCGGCTGACGTCTGCCGGTGTCTCGAGTTACAAGCTTTACATGGACTGACAGAACCTGATGGTCTATATTTGTTGAGCACGCCCATACTGTATGTTTATCTCTCTTCACTCTGCCTTCACCTCTATCCTCCTCCCGTTCTTTTCCCAAACTTATCCTCCAACGTCATGTTTTTGCGATCAGCGTATTCTCCCCGTCTCTCCTCCTCCGGGTTTGCATCTCCTGTTTGCTTAAGATGTAGTAAAGTCATACAGTAATTCTCACAGGTAAGTAAACAGGACTCTCCCGTATGGCCACTGTTGATCCACCGAGCCCACAGCGCTGGGCTGACGTCAGGGCAGGAGAATGTAAACAAAGGCTGGGACTCCAGACCGTGCCTCTCCCACGTTCCACCCCTTCACATTAATGGTCAGTGTTTATAGTAGGCTTCCCTGCAGCACAAGTGGCCTCGGTGGTGTGTGAGCATGAAAGGAAAGCCACACATCCGTGTGTGTTGTTAAGACTCGGGCTGCGCCAGGTTTTGCGTAGTTTTTGTTTGACCTGTCCACTTTCTGAGTAAGTTTAACAGGCAGTAATCTGCGGCACAGCAGCAGAGTAAACAGCTGCTCTCACGTAAAACAAGGACTTCCTTTTTTTCATAACAATGAATCATTTATTCAGCAGAAGTGAAATCTTGACTTGACATATAATTATTAAGTGGTTTAGTTAACCCTGTAGGTAACAGATATAAAAAAAAGAAATCACATGTTTAATTATGCAAATGAGGCATTATCTCATTAAGAATGCATCATTTTCATGTCTCCAGAACAGGAATTTGAAGATTCAGTGAAGCAGATTCAGTATTCTTGCAGCTTCTTGTGTCTTTTCATGAGATATTTTTTATTAGAGCTCCTAGAAAGATTGAGATTCATTTTTCAAGGGAGGGCTGATCAAGAACAAGTCAAACAGATACATCCAAAACAAATGAAGGTGCAGTACGAGCAATGAGTCCAACAATTCCAGTTTAAGCAATAACAACACAACATTTCTGACAAACATTTGGTACAGACAACATATAAAAGTCCCTTGATTACAGTGTGCTCATCTTACTTTTTTTTTTTTTTTTTTCAGCTGAAGAGTGACAGGAATGTGGGGAGAGAGAGAGACGGCAGCAAGCAGCAAAGGCCCACAGGTCAGATTCGAACCCTGGGCCGCCACAGCAAGGACTGAGCCTTTATACATTGGGTGGCTGCTCTTCTGAGAAAAGTAAGTACACAGATAGGAAGGGAGGAACCCAAGAATCAACTTGTATATGAAGATTTCATATGTGCCTGGAGGGCTCTAAACCAGAACATCCATTTTTTTAAGAATAAAATATTGTTTAAGGGCGGCCAGAGGGGCAGTGGTTAGCAGTCGCCTCACAGCAAGACGGTTCCTGGTGTTCTCGTGTCTGTGTGGGTTCTCTTTCTCTCCAGGTAATCCGGCTTCCTCCCACATAGGCTTCAGCCCCACCATGACCCTGATGAGGATAAGCGGTTAGAGAAAATGGATGGAAGTTGTTTAAATCAGACTATGAATGATGAACACACCTATCTGTAAAACCCTTCAGAGTATAGATGAGAATAACAGTGGGAGGTTTGGTGTACAAATGTTACTGAAATGGAGATTTCTCACTCAGAGTATGAGACACTACGGGTGAATAACATTAACATTAACTAATACATATCACCATGAACCTTATCAACATGATAAATGACAAGAGATAGCTCACATGGCAAAATGCTCACATGGGCAGCATTTTGTGGAGAGTTTCTAACTGCATTTCTGGCATTTTTTCTTTCTTTATCTCTGCTTACTAATTCAGTTGCATCAATTCTGGGGGGCTCAGCTGGGGGAGATCTGCAGATTAAGATTAAAAGCACAATGTGGCCATAACGTATCTGCCATCGAATGCAAGTCTAAACAAAATAAAGATTTTAAGCGGCAGCCGCTACCATCATTCATCCGGCCCAAACAGCTGCAGTACCCTCATTGCACTGCAACGCTGCAATATGTGCTCCACCATGTGCTCCCTCTATCATTAACTTCCACAGTGACCCTCAAGGTCACCAGGGCCATAAAGAGGTTGGTGGCTCAGAGTCGCTGAGGAGCTTAATGTGGAGGCCAATACAAATGAGAAGAAAAGAAATCAAGTAATTTCATTTGTAAACTCAGGCTCATTCATAATACAGGGTACTTATTATATAAATATACAATCCAATCTTAAAGAGCATCAGGAACAAAATCTTCACTTCTCAACTGTTTGTGTACAGAGTGCCGGATGTTCTTTGAACATTTGCGGCACAAAGGAAAAAGACTAGATAACATGTCCTCGGAGCCCGGCACTAATTAGCTAATGTTTGTTTACACGATTTCCGTGATGTGGGAGGTATTTTCATTCATTTGTGTTGGGGGGAAAAAACATCCGACGTGAAGAATGGAGCGCGTGTGTCATCCATCCACAGCTTGGAGACATGATGTAATGTTAGACGGATAGAGAGGAAGAAGAAGACCACAGAAGAGAAGGGGGGAAAAAAGGGTTAAGAGTGAGCAGGAATCAGACAGGGAAGTGAGGAGTAAAGGAATTTTTGCTCCGCATTCCCGCCCTTCCCTCCGGGGACAACGCAGCCAGACGACTCCTTGTGCTTCCTCCTGCTTCTACACATATGCACACACACACACACAGACACACACATATTAGAGTGAAATAGCCATGTTGAGAGGCCCCTTGGCAGCATGTGCTGTCCGCACGTGTAGAGGAGGCCAGCAGAGAAAGGAGGCCAGGGATGAGGTGGGTGAGGTTGGCAGCATGATGTTTTGAACCCCCCACCCGGCCTTTCAAAGGTTAATCCACTCATCAGGGATCAGAAAGGGAAACTGTAGGTGCACAAACTTAACCTCTTCAATGTGAATAGGAATTTTCTGGTGAATTGAATGGAGCCTCTAAATATTCAACATTGTCAACATGAATAAGCATGAGCGCAGCGGGTAAGGTTGGATCTCTTTAAGGTTTAATGGTGCTTCTTTTTGTTAGTGTTGAGCCTCAGTGAGGTGAAGCATTTTACTGTGCAGCCAGGAGGTCAGACACAGACTTGTGAAGTGCTAATTTAAAAACAACACGGCAATCAGAATCCACTTACACTCTGTGCCCAACTCACTAGTCCCTTAACTGCTGTAACAACCCCATTTACTACAGTGTAGTGTTTACTGCCCTGCTGTGTCCATGGCATGTACAGTCTAAGATCTTAGACTTTACTGTTACAAGGAGGAGTGAGAGACTGATGAGTGATTTTGAATACATTCAGGGTCTTTTCAGCAGACAGAATATGCTCAACTGTTGACACGTGAGCTTGGTGGCTCTTAAGATATGGCATCACAGCCATGACCTCACATCAGGGGTAACTCTATCTGGATCCCCTTTTTTTGTCTAACACCGGACAAACAGAGCACTGGTGGGAGATGAATCATAAACAAATCGAGATGAAGATAGCTAACTAGCTCTCTGATCCAAATTAAACAGCATCATGCGTCCTCCCAAATGTTGAATAATGTAAACTGTTAAAGGTTGATAGCCATCACTTTGTGGGCTTGCATTGCAAAACCTGCTTCAAAAGTACGGGAAAAACCTTGTATCAGTTTTCATAGCCTAGGGCCATGACATACACCACGAGAGCTGATAGACAAACAAATTCTGTGAGGGGAAACCCTCCTAGACTGGAATTCTGGTAGACTGTGTAAATATTTCCAATGTATTCATACTGCCTCAAATAAATAGATCCACCTTTGTCATAGTTTTCCTTTTATTATGCTTGAGATGTGACATTAGGCTTGAATGTTGAAGCTGCAGGTTATTTTTTGACACATCACAGCTCTGTTTCATTACTGCTTGGTGAGAATAGTACCTTTTTGTTTCATTCAGCAAAAAAATCATCTGTTTATTCTAAAACAAAGCCATGAAAAAAAAGTCAGGGCTGATGAACTAGCTGAGCTTTGTTGTTTTTGAGTTCAGCAGGTTCACGTTGGCCATCTCAACCGGCGGTGTATGGGAACCTAATCAGAAAGCTCACAGTCTCTTCCAAGCTGCTCTGCTATAACAATCAAGGAAAGGAAAAAAATTGTCTGGACTTCCTCATATGGGGTTTCCCAGGGAAGCAGCTTTGAGTAGTTTCTGGGCCATGACATCACCGGCAGCAACACAGTGTTTTGATTCAGCCGGAGGAGAAAGAAAAGAGAAGCTTGTGGGAAAGCCCCTCTGCCATCACAGCAACAACAATAACTGCCTACCTCGCTCTCAGGGCCGCAATGCAAATCAACTGTAAACTGTGCGAGGAGGGGGTAGTGAGAACGAGGGAGGGAAAGAGAGTCGGGTGGGGGCAGAAACAAAATAGAGCAGCTGAGAAACTCAAACTGGAAAGAAAATGCAAAACCAGTTGTAACTTTTTTACAGTCATGGGTTTTTTTAAAATGTTCCGCAACTTAACCAAGGAGTCTTATTCATCTGGGACAGGCCTATTTATAAGCGAGTATCAGTGAAACCTGTCTCTAATGTTGGTTCTCACGTGAATAACTGGGCCATTCACGCTGCCTCCATCCTGCTCAAAACAAAAACAGACCAGCTGATTGCCAAACGTAAAGAAAGGGCAAAGGCAAAAGCCCCTATTCTATCCCTGTGGGAAGTCTGAAATAATCCCACCGCCAACATTCTTCAGCAGTGACTAGCAACAGTGTCACTGGGCTGTTTGTGTGACAGCAGTTTAATATGTCACTATCTGTTTCCCACGTGGATAAATGTGTACAGCCCCCTACTAAACACAACCCCAACCCCCCCAACTGCTCCTAACCTCCGTGGGAAGGTGACACCAGCAGCCTTCTTCCTGGTTCAGCACATTCCTTGTCATCTCTTATTCACGTTCCAAAGGCACATGGGTTCCCGCTCCCTCCCCAAATCCACCCTTCTCTCTGCGGCCATTAAATCCATTACAACACCAGTGGAAGTGCAGTGCAGGGTGTGATGCATTGGGGCAAAGCCGAGGTGCTGCTGCAAATCAACAGACGTCATATTGAGCTGTGTTCGGTTAGCAGATCATCAGTTGACCCTCAGCTAAGCCCCGTCCCCCTTAGCTACCGCTACACCTGTTAAGCTTTCCAGTTTCGTGTACAATAATAATAGTGGCAAGTTTAACACTTCAAATTGCAGAGAAGTGTAGAGAAGTGGGAACATCCCAAACCACTTATCCTTAAAGCAGATTGTGCTGTAGCTAATTAACATTAGCCCCATGGGCTTGTTGGAAGCACTGTTTCTGTCTGTCTTTTTAATGTTGCCACCTGACTTGTTTTTAAAAACAAGACATGATGGCTACATGCACATGCTGTCATGCTTAAAAAACGAATGCTGAAAGTTGTGTATCTCAGGCAGAGCCAGCTCTCTAATTAATGGATTGGAAACAACATGGTTTTTACAGGCGAGCTTGTTAGCCCCAGTACAGTATTACAGTAATATGAAAACAAAAATTCTGTATGTAGGCCTCCAGGTGTTACATTATGATTTGCATTTTGAAAAAGAATGTTTAACTTTGAGAACCAACTAATACATGTATATATCTTCTCAAAACTTTATTGATCAATCTCATATCATAGTGGAAATTAAACCACAATTAATCTGATGTGTATAAATATTCAAATGTAGTTTAGTGGTGGTAGTAGTGGTAGTTTAGTGTATAGGAGATCTGCTCTGTATAGTGTGCGTCGTGGCGCCCCATGCAGAATGATGTCATCACACTCCCTCTGCCTGTGTTGTTCCCAGCCTTTCTGTGTTTTGTTTACGAAGCTGGGCTGATGGCCACGTGTGCTTGTTAGTGAACGTGAGCCCCTCCATGTGCAGCTGAGGATCGAGGATGAAACAACTGTTTTTCTCATCCACGTCAGCGACTTGGATGAGTTGGTGGTTGGACACACAAATGCAGGTTTGGCAGGTTTTATTTTGTTTGTGTCCACTTTCCACTCAGATTAAAGCTGCAATATTAAGATGATCTGCAGTGTATAATTACCATTTTTGTCGATGGTACTGAGCTTTAGCGATATAACAGCTGTTCCTGGTAAAAATAAAAAATTAAAAGTCTCTCTCTTCCTTAATGTTGTCAGACAGTGGACAACAATCCAAGCCTGTCATTGGCAAAGACACACTAGAGGTTACAGGGTTAACTAACTCTTTATGGAATAAAACACAGTGATTTTGGGCGGAATCTTTTTTTATTTATGGGTGTCACTATCAACAGGATCAGAGCGATATACTAGGAAGTGCTATTTCCTGTGCACCTCATGAACCCTATGAACCCCCAAATGGACAGATCTAAAGCTGGCCACAGCGCTATTATTGTAACTGTTGGCAACCTTAAAACATCCTGCCTTTTTTACACACAGATTATACCCTCCTCCTTAACAAGCACAACAATGGCCATAAACAAACCTTACATGGGCCCTTCAGTAGGCGCACCCCTAATTGAGACAAGTGGGGATAATTTCCTAGAAGAACAGTCTGATTGGCTCTGGACAGGTATGCCAATGACCTCTGACCCCAAAGCAGGCCTGTTCTGACATGAAAGTTGACCCGTGGTGACCTTTAGGGTTCTCCTCAGGCCCTCTGTACTGCTTTCCCACATAGGCCTATCTTTGATGTCCACTGGAGTCTTTTCCCATGGCCCCCGCCAGTCAAGACCTGAGGAGCGGAGGGGGTTAAGAGGCTACCTGAGGAGAGGTCAGGCCACATCAGGTTACCCACCACGCAGCTATTCCTTCTTCCTTTAAGACACCTCTAAAAATAATTCACTTTCCCTAATATGCCCACCCTGCCTTCCCACTCCACGCACACACACACACACACAAGCACACACACACACACAAGCTTTCACACATGCTGATGTTTTCCTTATTTGGGGAGAGTTAAAAATCCTTTGCGGCTAATTTGGAAGCATGACAGATAATGTTTCAGCGTTTGTGTTTATTTGTGTACGTGTGTGAGTGTGTATCAGCGTGGAGCGGTCGGGTTAGTGACTTCTGGGTCCCGTGTTCTCAGAGTGGGCAGCTGCCAACCATAACCTTCTCCTCAGACATGTTCATGCAGTGAGATCAGCGCTGAGAGGGGTTGACATGTTAACAATCGGTGACAGCTTGAAAGCAAAAACAGAGAGAGCCAGAACAGGTTACACAGCTTGTTTGATACCTCTTCATGTTTAGAAGCCAGCAATGAATTCTTGACCGTCAAGTCTAATGAGAAGAAGATGACCCTGAAGGCCTCATTGTCTGGCAACCCAATCAACATAACTGACATGGGCAGGCTTTGTTTGTCTGAGAAGAGAGAAGCTGCTCCTCCTGCTGAGCTGCAGGGCGGTATTACGACCCTCCTTTAATTATGGGGTTATCTTTGTCAATCACCGTCAAGGCACACACAACACCATGAGACACCTGGCTTCATTCCATTTCCGCACAATGCACTGTCCGTCACACATCCAGCATAACCGGATGTCAGCGATGAGCACAAATGACTTTTTTGGGGGGTTGCTTTGAGTGATTTAACATTAGCACTTCAGAAAATGATGGCTTAATGGTTCCATTTATTATGTCTGCGTGAAATAGCCTTTTCACAGACATAAAAGCTTCATTATGAAGAATGTAGCCTCATATTTCTATTCAAAATCTATGCATACGTTGTAGCACATGCAAAATAATCCCAGTACATGTGTGAAGACTAATTGCTGCTATTAATGCTGTGTCATTCAAACCTGTCTATTAAAAGAATGTGATTCATCTGCATTTCTGTCATTACAACTGAAAGGTTTTTTCAGTCCATTGTAGGCTCACAGAGCTTCAAGCAATTATGATATAAAAACAGCAATTATCCTTTAGTTGGGAATATTTACACATCTGCAGCGCTGGGTTTTATTGCTTTAAAGTTGCCGACATGTCTGTGAAGTATCCAAACCATTACGGGGGAAAATTACAGAGAAAGTCCATTAACCCTTAACGCAGTCATCACTTTAAAGAAAGGCCTGTGTGTGTTTACTTAAACTAGCTATTTACTGTAATTACAAGTCTCATTTCCATACAGATAGTTGGAGCATAAAATACAAATACATCTGCATATCTCTCAAATATATATTCTGTCTGTGCATGACATGAAAGATGGTGAAGGTATCAACGCTCTGTGCAAGCCCACACTTGTCTCATCCACCTCCATAATTATTTCCCCTGCCTCTTACAGAGTGGCAGCAGGTGGGATCAGAGGACAGCTGGAGAGGTGATTGGCTGGCCATCGTGATTGATGAGTGCACAAGTGTTTTAAGTGCAGACAAGTGGCTAAGCCTTTTACGACATCCAGGAAGACAGAAAGGAGCAAAGGAGGGAGAAGAAGTCTTGAACAGTATCTACCAGGTCAGAAGGCAGGAGGAATTGCATCATCTCCCTGAATGATTAATATGTTACACAGGAAATGTCATAACTTTACAATGAAGGGTTGGGCCAGAGTATCAGGTCAAGGGTGTACTGAAAGGTCAGATAAATAACAGAGTTTATGGAAGGCTTCGCTTTGCACAACACACAGAGTTGCACTAAAAGTGAAACTAACTTACAGTATCAAGACAGAGTGGAACACAAGGTGCTTGCAGTAGATACTATATGTGCAAATTATAATTTACTCAAATTTGTGTTCTTAGTTTAAAACTCCATCACAATGTCTACAGAGCATTCACAGACAGGCATCTTATTGTTACACATACATATAAGAAGTGAGATTTAATGTTAACATCAAGATGTAAAAAGAAAAAAACAACACATTTCTGAATGAAAAAGGTCCAATTTCAGAAACATGACAGATTGCACTGACATTTTATGTTGAGAAATCAAATTTGGTGTCGTGAAACCTTCCTGTGGGTAGGGTTTCTTTTTATCTAGAAAGAGGAAGTAATTCATGGAAGTATTATGTAAGCCAAATCTTTTGCCACAGTGCTATTTTCCCTTGTGGTCTCTAAAGTGTCAGCGTGCTGCAGAAGAAGAAAAGCTGACAAAAACTCCTCATATGCAGGGCTGCATGTGGTGACTATCTCTGACGTATCAAAACTTGGACGCCCCTGCTATACAGTAGGAACCTGCTGCCCTCTCTCCCCCCTTCGAGGGTGGGGAGGGAGGAGAAACTGAGACTTCCAGAGATTGGACTGAGCAGCTGGCCTCAAAGTGAGCAGTGCAACTAATAATCTGTCCTTCTGACAGATGAGGTTAGATGGCCGTCATTTGAGCCCTGCTGATCATGCAGGCAGGGATATCTGCAGGCCCAGGAGAGAGATGCGCTCACTGGTGGCATTTCGCAGGCCTGTGGTCACTGCCGCACTCATTGCTTTGGACCTCTCCACTTTCACACACCTCTCCAATGCCCCTGACTGAGCATGAACTCATACACTCCTCTTTTCACCTCCTGGACCTTTCAGGACACTCTAAAACCATTTATTCTTAAACTAGTATTTCACTAATTGTTGCTTGTAGTCTTACTAACTGCAGTTTAGCAGTATTATTAATGATTCATGCACAGAGCACTACTATGGGACTAAATAGTTTGATTCATTTGTACACTCCCAAACACACACAACACAGAAACTACTTTGCATACAGAGAAACTAGTCTATCCACTATTTTAATGAAGACCTTTAAGTGTTTTGCCTTGTTGTGGCACTGAGGAGCTACAGAGTACAGCACTGATTTTGCATATAGTCTCCAAACATGTCAGAAGAATTAAAGGAATTTGCCCTGGGCATCCCAAAAGCAAGTATGGACACTCCTGTGTGCTCATTTGCATTCCAGTCAGCTGGCATGCCCTTCATACTCTTTCATGAAACATTCCAACAAACAATTTTTTAATGTACTAAATATGTGTCAGTACTTCATGAGCAGGATTCATTTATGCAGCTTTATATTAAACTTACATTTTGTGTACTTGTCTCCTCATAACATGGCCCGTGCACATAAAGAAAATGCTTATAGTGCGTGCAAAAGATCGGAGGATGGAAAAAAAATATTAACCTTTACTACTGAACATATGCAGCTGATAAAAAAAGTCCATTAAATAAATCAAGTTAAAAACAAAGTAAATACACATTTATTCCTTATCAATACAATTTTCTTCAGTTTGATTGCTAGATATTGTCACATTACATATTTATAAAATATAATATACGGCCATTGCGATTGTTTTACAACTTTGCATGACATTTCAAAGAAAAGCAAAACTTTGCTTTGGCATGGGAGGGAGGGGAAAGCGTGCTATTCACACAAAAGCATGCGCGGGAAAAGGAGGGCGAATAGAGGAGAAGCAGAGAGAAGAGGGGGAGGAGAAGGAGGAGGGGGGAGTAAATGGAAGTCTTTTTATCTCTAGTTTCCCACATCCTGTGAACGGCTGCAAACGCGGCCACCCAATTTGAAAGAATGAGAGGAATGCGCCTATTCTCCCCAGCGCGCTTTGATGCGCAGCCAGTTGAGAGGCATTGTCAGGCAACTCAAATAAAGACCATAGTCCCGGACTTCACTTCAGCCCATAAACCACTGTGTTTAATGTGAGAATAATCAGGTAAATGACGGGGGTTAGAATACATGGAATGCGACTGATGAACTGCTCCCAGGTTGTGTAGGTCTGTGTGTGCGTGTGTGTGTGTGTGTGTGTGTGTGTGTGTTGTGCAAGTCTTTATGGATCCATGTGGATGCTTCAGTGCAGCCAACAGCAACAGTCTGTTTCTGTTGTCAGATGCAGACAACGTTCAAACGAGGGAACAGAACAAAATACGGAGTTTTAAGTATCAAATGTGGCCAAACTTCATCATCGTATAATATACATCCAGTTTCTGTAACTCGATCCACCCCTCGTGTTTTTGTAAGCCTATATTAAAATAGTCTATTCATATCTTATATTCTCCAAATCTGTTTCCCGCGAAGGAAGGAGACGGCGGGCGGGCGGCGGGGGGGGGGGGGGGGACTTGGCTTTGAATTTGCATCTCTCTCCAACTTGAATTCATAATTACTACTTTGGTCCTCCCTCTCTTCCTCCATTCCTCCCTCCCTTTTAGCGCGTTTTTTATTCCCGCCACGTCTGTGTCTGGCCCAGCCGGTTGGCTTTATTTTTATTTGGTTGACTGACGTGAGTTTAAAAAGTCGAGTCCTATTGGCGCAGAGGGCGGAATAGGGCGGGGCCGCGGCGGACGTCGGCGCGTATTGCGACGCCCCCTTACTACTGCCTTATAACCGTCCTCCCCCTCTGCCCGCTGTTTCTAAGAGAGCCGGTGTCAGACGCAGGCTTCAGTCGCTACACCGCCTTATCTGTATATACCGTGAATTTTACTCAGCTGTTTACAAAACATTGCGGGGGACTCAGCCGCCGTTTATTCTCCTGGACGAAGCTTCGGGGTATATTCTCCTGGATACACGAGCCTTTATTTTTCTCTCCTGTCTGGATAAGAGGACCCCTACCGCATTTTTTGTTGCAACAACGTGGACTTAAAACCTCGACACGGGAGACGGAGAGAGTCGGGACTATCGGAATAAAATTACTGTTTAAAAAAAACAAAACAAAACGAAGAACAACGCACACGTCGTCGTCCTGTGGTGGATATCCTCAAAGGGATGCTGCTGTCCAAGCTCAATTCTCTGGCCCACATCTCCACCGTAGACATGCCGGCGAAAATCCAGCTCCAAGTTCATCAAGGTTAGACGCCCTTTTTCCACTCTGTCGTCATGGAGGACGGAGCTGCAGCAATGGCTGGCAGCCCGCCTCAGTCCACGCATGCTACTCGCTCATTCTCAAGGACGGCACTTCGTTTAAACCGTATATTAACGCATTTACAACACAGTAACCGTTTTATTATGTCGTGGTGTTTTCATACTGCCGTCACTTTGCTATAGGACGCTGTGTTTGTAGAGGGGGGTCGTGTGGACTCTCTCCTCTGGTGTTTACCGGCTGTGTTTATGTTCGTTGCAGTGAAGGAGAGGGAGCCTTTCGAGAAGCTTTACCAGGTCGGCCCGGTGCTGGGCAGTGGCGGCTTCGGCACCGTCTACTCCGGTACGAGGACAGCCGACGGAGCTCCGGTTAGTATACTTATATACTCGTGTTAGCTGGTTTAAAATGCATTATACAATTTCGGTATGTTGGCTTGTTACGTGTCGTTTGACGCGGTCTCTGCTTTGCCTCCTCCCCAGGTTGCTGTCAAACATGTGGCTAAGGACAGAATCTCCGAGTGGGGAGAGCTGGTAAGAAACGATTCATACACGGTTAATTAACATGATAGCATTTCATAGAGGACATTATAAAAGGCGCCAAGGTGAAATATTGTATTATTTGAACATGTGTACATGTGATGTGTCCTAATGTTTACCGTGACCTCTTCAGCCTAACGGCTCCAGGGTGCCTATGGAGATCGTGCTGCTGAAGAAAGTCGGGACGGGTTTCCGCGGCGTTATCAAAATGCTGGACTGGTTCGAGCGCCCGGACAGCTTCATCATCGTGATGGAGAGACCCGAAAACGTCAAGGACCTGTTTGACTTCATCACGGAGAAAGGTGCCTTACCGGAGGAGCTGGCGCGGAGCTTTTTCCGCCAGGTGCTGGAGGCCGTGCGGCACTGCCATAACTGCGGCGTGGTGCACCGGGACATCAAGGACGAGAACATCCTCATCGACCTCCGCACCGGAGAGATGAAGCTCATCGACTTCGGGTCCGGAGCTCTGCTCAAAGACACCATATACACAGACTTTGACGGTGAGTTATAATGTTTGTATTTAAAAATAGTTTTATTATCATGTTTAATGTTGGGTACTGTAGGGGGATTTTAGAACAGCAGCCCAATGAGCCCGTTTAGTCTTATGATTTGTGGCCGCAGACCCCAGCAGGAATTCCTAGGTTGTGTCATCTCTGACAACCCCCCCCTACACACACACATACACACACACAGCAGCCTGTTAATACCGCCTGAGCAGCGTCGCCCTTGCTTTGGCGCCCCCTAACGGTGGGATGTGGTAATTTTACAACTCAAAGTTTGTAAACAAAGTCACATGTCTGCTCCCCCTCCCACACACACTCCTCTATCTCACACACACCCTGTCACGCTCCCTGGCACCTGAGCCCAGATAATACTTTCAGAAACAGGCTCAGCCGATAAGTCTGCACTCCTTTTGTTAATCATTCACCTGCGATGCTTTCGTTTTCAGTTTGACAATACAAATCTAATAAATGGTTATCAGAGGTTACAGTTTTTAAAGGTTTCTTTTCTTCTTTTTTTTATTAACAGGCACGAGAGTGTACAGTCCACCAGAGTGGATCAAATATCATCGCTATCACGGTCGCTCTGCCACGGTCTGGTCCCTGGGTGTCTTGTTGTATGACATGGTGTGCGGGGACATCCCATTTGAACATGACGAGGAGATCACAAGAGGGCAGGTCCTCTTCCGGAGGAGAATCTCCACAGGTAAATTCATGCTGCGTTATGCACCCTTAGCGTTTTAGGCAGAGTTTGTGTCATGTTTCATACTCAGTCTGGTGCTCCATACTCATCACTTGTCCCCCTCCTCTTCCAGAATGCCAGCAGCTGATCAAGTGGTGCCTGTCTCTGCGGCCGGCTGACCGTCCATCCTTCGAGGACATCATCAACCACTCGTGGATGCAGAACACGTCCTCCTCAGTGGTCCCATCCACAGTGCAAACAGAGAAGTCGACCACAGAGATCAGACTGCACAGCATCGCTCACGAGCCCACATCCTTCATCCCCACTCCCGTGGGCGTGGCTCGGTGATGGAGGTTCTCTCTGAACCGAACTGGACTGCACTGACACAAGAGACTTTTACAAAAAAGACTTATGTAACAGGCTTGAAGCAGAAGAGAGGAGGGTGGCACTGGCTGATGGTTCCAGGTGTAAAGGGACTACACGCTCTCTGCCCTCACCACCCCAACTACTTGATTTTCCCAGCCGTCAACACGAGTCAGATCTCACGACACCATCCTTTGGTTGGACTCTGACCCAGGCAGCGGGTGTTTATCAGTCTGTAGGAGGGCGTGCTCTGTACGCACGGGCACCCGCATTGAGCAAATACAGTACACGCACCAGCTGTTCTGCTGAATGGCAAGCGGACGGCGTGAGTTATGTAACCTCTCGCTGCACTGTACTCTGCTCTCCCTCTGTTCTCGCTGTCGCAGCAGAGATGGAGGAGCGGAGGCGTTGGCGAAGAGGATCATGCTTTTTTTTAAAAAAGTGCCTTCTATTAGATTGTTGGGGGACCCTGAAAATACTTGAATTTGTGAAAGCGAAGAGGTCTCAACAACCTTTTCGCTCTTTACTCTGTACAAGGCTTTATATTGTTTATTGCTGTTTTTTCCTCTTCCTCTCATGGGCCTAGATCAGTAAAGCCTATGTCATTTCCAACCACTACTATCACTACTCCAATGTCATTAGCAACCAGACAACCTCATAGCTCCGGGCAGCAACCTGTGCAAACAAACCATAATCCAAGAAAACAAACACACACTGGACTTACCTCACTCTGTCTTTACTACAGCATCCACCTCTACTCTACTCTACAACCTCTGCTTCCTCCTCTTCTCCGCGTGTTGTACTGTATACAAACACAAAGGCTTACCGCTCATCCACACCCACCCGAATGCACACCACAATGCAAACGTAACCATACCGAGATACAACATCCTCTGCTCTTTACTCTTTTTTTGTAAACAGTGCCTCATACAGGTCTTAAAATTCAGTGGAGACAAGAATTGTAAATAATAATGATATTTATTATTGCTGTGACTTCTTTCTCACACTCAAACGCAGAATTTATTTATTTATTTATAAGAGAATTTCAGCTGTACGTGTGTATTTCATTCCACAGTCACTGAAGGGGCCCACAGATTATTTAAAAGACAAAGACAAGATGATTTCTCTCTCTCTCTTTTTTGACCATATTTATGGCTTGAAATTTGAAAAGAGCAGATGTGTGTGTATGTTTGTGTATGTTATGTAAATACCGTGTAAATAGTCCTGAAAGCACTTCCATCTTAATGTATCTAAACATTGAACGTCTACTGATGGTAACTGTTTTGTTACGCTGTTGTCTGCTGTGAGAGAAAGTGGATTCTGAATGTTGGATGTTTGTGTGTGTGAATGTATTTGTGTGTGAGTGAGAGAGTGTGTGTGTGTATGAGAATGAGAAAACTCTTCTGGTTTCATGATTGCAGCTTGGATTGTTTTTTCATCCATTCAAATTAGAATTGTAAATTATGTTAGAAACTATTTTTATACGATTTCAATAAATATTTTTTTTTAAACTATGATTCTCGACTCCTTGGCATGTTTTAAATGTGCTGCCGGTGCCGCAACACGCTTCAGACGACCCCGATGTCTCACATGCATCAATAAACAGGTTTTCTAGAATACAATTCATTTAGGATAGAACGTATTTATAAAGACAGACTGGCACACACAACTAGAACATAAATAGACTTTACTAGGTCAGAAGGAGCAGGTTTCCTGTTTGACGTCTTTGTAGAGAGCAGTGGGTACGGAGAAGAGATGAAGAGATACAAGAAGACATCAGCATGTCTTCTCCTATCTCTTCATCTCTTTTCTGTATCCGGAGGCTGCTTACTTACAGAGGAGAAAACAACTTCAGATCATTCCCAGCACTGACTTTCTGCTCCAAACTGAGATATTTAGCAATGACAAATTAGGGGCATTGATTTAGACGTGAATAAAGACAGAAAATACAGAGCTGCTCAGTTCGTTTACTAGCTAACTGCTGTTTCATGCTGGGCAGGTCAGCGTTTTCAGAGGCTGTCACCGAAATGCTGAGCGGTGATGGCAAATTTACACAGTTAAGTTGTGTGAAGCTAAAATAATGAGCTGTAGTTACGGTGCAGTACATTTTCCATCACCGTGCTTATGTCTTTAGACCTTCTTTCTTTTAGCTTTGTTAAAACACTGCTAAGAGTTTGTATCCTCAATATGCCTCTGCAGTATTTACAATATGTCCTGCATCTGTCGTGTCATTTATTAACCGTTCTTCATCAGATGTGGAAGGTAACTACGTCACTCAAGTTTCCACTTCTTCCACACCGTGCGTTCTATATCTATCTGACGCACAGTGTAGGAACTTTTATTTCAGTAAAAGACTTGAGCACCTCTTCCAGCACTGCTCCTCAGCATCAGCACACAGTAATCACTCTCAATTCACAGATGGAATGTGGGCCACTGTTTGTCTTCATGGGTTTAATCCCCCTAACAAGCTGCAGATGCTCTTGTGGGTTAATCTCCTGTAGACACTGATAGTGACCAGCAGGCAGGCGCCTATCATGGATCTGCTCTCTTGGACAGATAAGAGTTGTAGGTTTAATCAGTTGTGATGGCCACGTGGGACTCCCAGCCTCCGCCGCTAATCTTACCTCCAGACAGCACTGCTTGGACCCCACCTACCGCAGAACCAAGATTTACACAATAGCAAATTACATGGAGGGTGAAAACACTGCTGCTCCCATCAGCCCTGGTTAGTGTCTGTTAGGTGGACACAATGTGTGTTTATCAGCTGTAATGTGAATGGATGGATGAGGACTGAAATAAACAGATGAAGCCATAATGCTCCCACTGCATCATCCCTTTGTCTACTGATCTTTTTAGCATCTTTCAGCTCATTATTTTAGTTTCACACAACTTGACAATTTTGGTTCACCCTCACTGCTCTGATGTTCTCATTTTCAGATGCAGCAGGCAGCTGTTTTCAGTGACTCAATAATCAGCCCAGCATCAAACAGCAGACAGTTAGCTGGTAAACATAGTGGAACATTTAGCAGCTAAAGAGCCAGATACTTCCCTCGTGAGTTGGCCCAAAAAAATACTAAAATAGAGCCAGAACTGTGAGAAGAGTGACTAATGGAGTTATATATGTTTGCTGGGAGAACAAACAAGACTTCAGATAAAAGCTAATGTTGCTCAGCACCTGCTGGAAGTCTAAATATGCTAAAACTGCTTGCCAAAAACTTTATATCAGTTTAAAAGGTGATATCTTGTGTTGACAGCAGCTTGTGATTTGCTGCAGGTTTTGCTGCAGGACCAGTGTGTAGGATTTAGTGCTATCTAGCTGTGTAGCTGCTGATTACAACCCCCTCACCTCATCATACCCTTTCTAACGGGAAGGGTGACCTATGGTGATCACGAAACATGCTAAAAATGCAAAAGTTCCTCTGTTTTAAGAGCAATTGTAGAGACAGGGTGGTTCAACAGGTGTACCCTGTGGAAGAAGAAAAAAAAATATGATGATCTTTCAGCCCCTTCAGAACGCCAAACATAAAGTTTTGTCTTCATGTCCTGTGACACATTTGTTAAAAGTTTATTACTATACATTTTTTTAACATTATAAAAATATACTTTGACATTATTAGGGTACATGTGTACTATTTATTTAATTATTACGTAATCCCCAAGCAGTAACTTCTGACTGTGAAATCTATGCAGAAGAGCCAAAAATTGCAGTCCATCAAATGGCCACTTGAGGCTGGCTACAGAATGAGTCAGTCTCCATAAGTCCCCATGTTAAAATGTCCAACTTCACAGCAGAAATAAACAGCCTGGTACAAATAACAGTTTTGGTCTCTATAGCTAATGTCACCATTCATGACAACTGTACTGAGGGTGAATTTTTATAGAATTCACCTGTTCAAATGATATTAATGCTTAAAGTTATGAAGAATTAACAACATGGACGCTTTGACTGACAGAGCCACCACAGTGAGCTTCAAAATGGCTCTTTAGAAATCTATGGGTGACATCACGCATATGCCATCCATTCTTACTGTTAGTGTATTATTATTAAAGTATTATTATGTTACGTTAAAACATTACATTACATTATACTGATCTGTTTCTTTTCTTTTGTACCCACGCATACATGTTTCATGGTTCACAACAAAAAGTTCTGTACATGCAACTCGATGTATGCATCTTATCAGATAATAACAGCCATATGTCATCAAAGGAAACCAGTCCTAAAAATAAAATGTCTTCTCGACATGAATTTAAAACGTAGTGTCAGCCTTTCTTCTGCAGGTACTCAGACGACATACAATTTCCCTGTAAGAGATTACAGTGTGCTGGAGACCACAGGCAGTTTCCGCGAATGACACCGCCATTCATTTCCCCTCTCATTCTAAGAACCACATGCCACATCAAACCCTACACGTTGCCTCGTGTTGTCATGAGCGTCCCGAAATGCAGATAAAAAGTTCTGCTGCCCTTTATTCAGCTGATGCAAAATGGATCATAGTTCATCATGACACGGAAACTAAAAATAAAATCTACATTTGTCTTGTCTGCAGCGATGGCTTTGGAGGCTACCTTACAGACAATAATCACCTGACCCTGCAGCTCCCCTCGGCATTTTCAGAGCTCTATAGTGAGTTCCAGCTCACTGTTTAACCCTCTGGCTTCAAATTTACTGTTTTGGTTCACTCTCACTGCTCTCATAACGTCATTTTTGCCTGCAACATGCAAATAACTTGAGCGATAATATGCAAATAACAAATTGTGCACACGCATGCTCAGCTCCAAACTACAGGCAGACAAAGTTGGCAAATAGCTGGTGAAGAAGGCGGAGCTTTCAGCACCTGCAGCCATCAGATAGCAAGAAATAGAAATAATGTGGCGCTTCATACTTGCTGCTTTTCGCAACTTACACTACTTACCCCTGTTTCTAGTCTTTAGGCTAAACTAACTGTAGTTAGGCTGTATTTTGTGAAAGAAAAACAGAGAGAGAGTGGAATCTATTTCTTTTCATGTAACTCTCTGTGTAAAGGAAAATAATAAGCTCATTTCCCAAAATGTCAAACTCTTCCTTTAAATTTTAAATCCAGCTCGTATGTGGACACAATAGTCATCTGTTGGGTGCTATTGTTCCTACTGCCATTGTTTGTTGACCACAATTTTCCATGCACACGTGGAAGGACTAATCATGCAAACTGTCTTCAGAGTCAAATACAGGGTTGGGTATTTGCATGGACTGCCAGTGACTCCCCCCGAGAGTTTATTTGACTGCCTTAGTTCAACACTGAGTCATCACAAAAAGAGGACACAGTGAAATAGCTACCAGAGACATTTTGGAACAACACAGTCTATGTTTAGCTTTCAGAAGAAAAGACACACTGATAACTCATTGTGTCTCCTTAAAGAGACCTGCTGTGTGACAATGAGTCAGTGAGTGTCTCATTTGTTTTGGTCACATTAGAGATGTTATGATGTTCTTTTCATCCGTGCCCTACTCACCCTCAGCACACTGTATTGACCTTTATTGAGTTCTCACCGCCTCACCAATGAGTGCTGATTGGCTCATCTTTCTCTTGTTCTCGTAAGTGGTGTACCGCACCTTCTTCTGAAAAAGACAGAGAGAGACCAGCTGTTGCATCACAGCCCTCCTCCCTTCACCTCCCCCTCTGTTCCAACTGATAGACACAGTGCCAGAGCTGTTGAGTAACAGTGTCAGGAACTTCCTTCGGTCCTCAATCACAAGAAGAGCACACACACATTTTTTTTATGTCCAAGTCTTTCAATGGCCTAAACATAGTCACTGAAAGGAAAGATAATAAAGTACAATCACAGTGCAGATTTTAGGTACCTGTACTTATGCTGCATTTTATTCTATGCAGATATAAAAATACATGGTCAAACATGGTTCCTCAGACTAAGTCTGTGTATGTAATGGATGTGCTCAGTGCAAAGGTTATTATTTTAGATGGATAAAATTGTAATTCCAAGCTAATTATCCTGCACCCTCTCTTCAATATGTAAGCACTGGGGAGGTCGACCGGCCCATTCAGTGCATTTTCCACTTTGATTTCCTTCTTTATCTCTCCTTAAATACTGAATTCCAAATATTGTATATAGATACTGTAAACAATTTCTTTTTAAATTGCCCTCTTGGAATGTAAGCGTGTCCTTCATTCTGTTTTTTTTCCAGTTTGTGCTTGTTGGTTTTGAGACGCACAGACATGTTTTATTTTCAGGACTTTCTCAAGTTGCCCTCTCTGGGGATTCTATGTCCTTCAGGTTGATTGGTCAGAGAGCTCTGATTCGTCCTAGTTACTATAAATGTGAGTCAGGTGACTATCAGGTAATTATCCTGTGAAATGTCTGTTTGCTTAAACAAACTTAAAGGTTAAAATAAATGATTGCATTTTGGAGCTTTCCCCCTTCCTCATATCTTCAAAGATTAAACGACCCAGCACTTTATGAAATAGTTGGAGGCACTATTCAATGCAGCTCAACCATTAATAAACCCACGGTTTGGCATTCTTCATAAATGTTACTCTTCCTTTTGATATTTTTTAGTATATTCACGTTTGAATGCAATTATTAAATATGTTTCAATGCTTCTAACAGCTCTAAAAAAAACAACTCTCTAATCCCTGTTTCAATTTTAGCGTTGCGTTACTTCAGAGAGATTAAACCAGTCAGAATTGAAGCCACGAGGAGAGATATCCTGACTTTTAGTCCTTGACTTGTGAGTTAAGCTCCAAAATATCCTGCATCACACGCTTCCCATAATGCAACTCAGTAGCGTCTTTCATTGGCTGGTAAATGCCCACATCATTCAAACGCCGCCAGTAAAGTGGTACTGATCTTTTTGTAGAGCTTGGTGAACTGCCCCTTTAACATCACAAGCACACATTTTAACCCCGACCTGCCTCAGTAAAGTCAGGGGCAGTAAAATGTCTTCATCCCGGAGAGTCTTGATGAGGTCACTTTAACCTCATAAAGGCAGAAGTACAGGAATACACACACAGACATTAAGTGAGTAATGGATGGTGGGCAGTCAGTGTCCGAGTCAATTCTTCCAGCAGAAGTGAGGGTGCGATGCTCCCGTAAAAAAAAGTCGACATGAACTGCCTCCTCACAAAGTATTCCAGATGTCATCACTTGGCTCTGCTCTTGCTCACTGCTTGTGTGTGTGTGTGTGTGGGGGGGGGGGATTTTGGGCACCAGACTGTCGGGCCCTCCTGACTGCTATGCTCAGTCAAATTTAGCCTCTAAGGAGTTTTTGTCTGTTGCCAGGCTGAAAAAAGAAAAAAAAACATCTTTCCCCTGATCAGGAGCTCACAGTTTCCATCTGTATGTAGCGGTTAAAGGTGGGTAAAAGTATGACCACCAGCTGCTTTTTGCATCGCTGTCTGAATCTGCTGTCTGCATCTCTACAGAATTTTATGACAGCGAAATTGGTTACCCTCAGACTCTCTCTTGTGTATTGTGTGTGTTTTAATTGCTGGTATGGATATCAGGACGTAGGGCCTCGCTATTATTTGATTTTTCAGATTGCATAAATATTCCAATTATTTATACAAAAATCTGTGGCTATGGCTGCCACCATGTTGGTAGTCCTGCTTCTTCGGCCTTGTGGCTAATCTAAAATTCAGCAAAGACATGGATCATCTGTGGAACTAAAGTGGGCTGAATGATGATGCACTGGTGTTCAAACAAGCCGCCTGTAATGATACATACCTCAAGGTGAATTCTGCATTGAATTCTTAATTTCAATTTAATTTGAACAAGTGAGATGTATATAAATTCACCCTCAGTACAGTTGTCATGAATGAGGAAATTAGCTCTAGAGACCAAAACTGTTTTTTGTACCAGGCTGTAAACATGTTTATTTCTGCTGTGAAGTTGGACATTTTAACATGGGGACTTATGGAGACTACATGTTCTGCTTGAGAAATGCAGTGGCTAATTCCCCAGCTGTGGAGGTTAGCCCCACCCATCTGCTCCTTCAAGCAGGATAAAACAAATACCCACAAAAATAACACATTGACAGCCAGTAAAATAAGAATCTGATCAAAATGAAATGATGGACCAACTGATGCTCACATGATTTACAATGCTGTAGACATGTCTACCCTGTTACATTTTATTACATGTTTTTGTAATGAATATTGCATCATCCCTAAGGTCTTCATTTGTTATTCCTTTGATGTTAACTATGTATCACAGATGTTAGGATGGCCCGATCTATCCTGAGCAGCCCAGCTTGGGCACAGAGCAGTAAAGTACTCTCAGAGCACAGTGATGATGATTGTATTTTCTGTTTGGTTACATCTGTAGATTCATTGCAAATAGGAAACAGCCGAGTGTGAAATGAATGAAAGCAAACACAGCAGCAGAGTGTTTGTTCATCAACCGATGTTCCCATGGCGGCGTTATTTATTGCCTCATTAAGTAAGAATGTTCCTCACTGTCTTGAGCACAAATTCCTCCTGTTCAGTTTAATCGGCATGACAGGACAGCCGACAGTCATTCGCTTTCCCAACTTGTAGTCACATGAAGGCAGTTCTGTTGTTGACTTTGTTTTCACATTTTTATGAATGACTCAGACTTTCATAATAAGAGAGGGAAGGAGTGTGAGGGCGGACAGCTCTCCGCCCCACCTCAAGCAGCGCTCTCTCAACAGCTACGCTGGATCCCACGGGTTGTGGCTGTCCCTGGCTCTTACACCTCCATAACGGACAAGCCCGGACAGGGAGGAGGTCTGAGGCTGATGGTGCTGGCAAATTGAGCAAGTGCTGTTGTTGCAACCGTTTTTTTTTTCCACCCACAATTATCCGTTAAGAAGACAGGATTCTTGATAGAGATCATGGGAACCAGAGAGGAGGCATCATTTTCAAATAAAAATGCACGTGCATTCTCAGTTCCTCACTCCTTAAAATATTCATGCGGCAGATCAGACAATTTGTCCAGTTGACCTGAAGAACATGCCCTTTTGACTTTTATTGTTTTAGTTTCAGTTATGATACCATATGCGCATTAAACAAATTGCTTAGATATTGCTACAATGAAACATGACGGGGCAAGAAATACGTGCCGTCAGAAGGTTAGCCAGATTACTGCCAAACCTACTTCATTTGGTTATACACTGAGCACGCCTGAAGTGTCAATGTTGATACATCATTGCACAGCAAAACTGTGTGCATCCAAGTGCAGCGAGCCATGGAAGAACCAGGAAGATAAACAGTTTGACTAAATAGTTTTTCCCGCTTTCTTTTGTTTTCCTTTCCAAATGAGTTTGATCAAAATCATCAGCTGCTGTCTCATCTGAGCAGCTCCACATGGCTGAAGAAAAGGATAATTCTCTGTCAGTTTATAACTACAAACGACAGCTATCATGAATTATCGGACTCATTGTTAATTAAAAATATGAATTGCAGCAGCTTTGACGGGGAGTTTTCCACCAGGCCAGAAGGGCAAATACGTATTAAAACAGCTAGACATGAGCTAAACTTTCCTCCTCTGTCCACCAGAAGACATTAGGGAGCTTTTCACCAAACACACTTGAACAGTCTCTTTTCTTTTATTTGCCTTTGTTAAAACATTTTCTGAGTATTTTTCCCAGGGCCTGGCTGGGAAGTGTGGGAGTCCAGGAACTCACTGTGGTGGCTCAGTGGCTCTGTGTTTGTCTCTAGGATGCCTGTTGGGTTTCCACGGCAGTGGGAGTAAGTTGTCTGAGCCAGGGGTGACCCTGACTTTCTCTTTGGCTAATTCCCTGAGCAGCTGATAGGCTGTTGGGAGGGGGAGGCAGCGGATTCTTGAATCTAAAAGGTTATGGGAAGGGGAGGTTGAGGAAGCTCGGAAGAATGGATTTGGACCAAATCACCACTGCTTTCATGACGCTATGTGTGTTTGAGTTTATGTCATGGCCTGTACTCTGTCTTGCACCTATGAAAGTCCAGTCACTGCACGCCGTCACTAAAAAGAAATAGTTTACATTTTATGAAACATGCTTATCAAATCAAGTCTGTCAAGTCAGATTTGATTTATACATTCCAAAATCACAATTCATAAAGTTTCTTTAAGGGGCTTCACAGTTTGTACGCCATACAACACAGTAAGGGTCTAAGCAAAGAGCGCCGCTCTAATGACTGCACAATAAATATGGAGCTGGATGCAGTAAGCTTAGCTTAGCATAAAGACTGAAAGCAAATGGAAGCAGCTAGCCTGACCCAGTCCAAAAAAACACCTACTAGTAACTCTGAATGTGCTAATTAATAACATGTCCGTTCATCTATACCTGAAGAGAAGTCTTCAGTCGTCACTGTGAAGTTGCCAGATAAGCAGCAGATTATAGCACATAAATCCCATTAAAACCACTGCTTGTAGTGGTTCTCACTTATACAAATTTACATAAAGAGGAAGTGAATGAAATTCTATTTCTCAAAATGACAAGCTATTCTTGCTATTAATAAAGTGGTATAGTTCAGTAGCTAGTATCGCTTGCAGCATAAATAATCAAGACAGAAACTCCTCTTTTAAACTTTGCTGTCTTTCAGCAGCATTGGCATGTGTTATTTGTATCAATAGGTGCGAAAGGTCACTGTTGGTATTTGGTTCCTGACTTGCAGAATGAGGCTGAGGGAGTGGCAACAGCCTAAAGGCTAATCAAGCAGGCTTTTCGACCAGGTCGACCAGGTTCCAATGTTTCATTCAGCCTTGAGAATAACTGACTTTCACCCTAAACAGTTATTATCTCAGAGGTCATTGAACTAAGTGCTTGATGAACATACAGGAAATAGACTGTGTTAGCTGGAAGGAGAAAGGGGAGAGTAAAGGAGAGTACACAAAGTGTGTTTGCTGAATGTTCCTCTTGGTTCTGGGTGATTAATAATTCTCCAAACGGAGGATTTTCCCAAGGATAGAAAAAAAGAACTTTATGACTTTGTTTGTAGGGAAGATGTCTCTAGATGGTACTGAGTAGAGAAATATGATTTAGCAGCAACACTTAGAGGGGGTAATTGCTCCCAGAACTCCCCCTATAAACTCTCCATCTCTGTGAGAACCTGTGCAAGTTTTCCAAGAGATGCCACGGGAGTGCCGCATTCCTATTGGCTGATTCACAGGCTTACACACTGTGTGGGGCTGCTGCCACGTCCTTTAAGGGAAAAGGTCAGCCTGCTCTCACTCTCTGTGAGCGAGTGAGAAAACGTACACAGCAGCACCAGATATGGACCTAAAAATACAACCAGAGAAACTGCAATGCAATGCAGGGCTGAATGGTGAGTCGTGCACCCATCAACGGTCACACAGTGGTGTAAACACATGCATGTCACTGATGATCTGTGAATCATGCTGGGTTCTGTATGTTTCTACACATTGTGCTTTTTGCATTGTGTCTACTTTTCCTTCCCTTTAGCTAGAACATATTTTACCAACTTTTTATGACATTGTGAAAGAGAACACACATTGAGAACACAGCGTATTATTGCCTTCAGTTACAATAATTCCCTTTTTGAATAATCCCTGTTTGCCAAATAAGACACTAGTATGACATTTCCTTTCACAATAACTGTCAGGTTTGCCAAGAGGTTGCAAGCAGAAACAGAATAACAATGATGATCCAAAGGCTGGGTAAACAGAGGCTGTCCACAGTGCATAAGATGAGAAACATGATTACCCGGCCTCAAATGAAATTAAAGTTTTCAACCTTTGCACTTTGCATTTCTTTTCGTCCCTGTCCGTCTGTCTTAGCAAATATTTGTCATAACCTCCCCACCCACATGCATTCCCATTAGCCCCTCCCTCTCACACTCACTGCCTTCCCGTAAAGCTGCTGCCTCACACACTTCCTCATTCCTGAAAAACCAATAAAGAACACTGATGTGGCAACGCTCAAGCTTCTGCTTGCTAGCGCTGGCTCAGAAGGGCTTTGATCCTCGGCGAGTGTGCATTTGGAGGTGACGCCTGAAAACCTGCATTTCTCAACTGTGTTGTTTGGGGTGAATTGCCACTCGGCTGTAACTGCTTCTGTGATGATTTATGAATAGTAGTGACGCATGAAAGTGATCCAGGTGCTGTAAACAGGTTTTATTGAGATACTATCCAAATGTGTCATACTTCCTGTAGGGACTGGTGGAGGAAGGGCATGTAGTAAGGTTTGTTAACATACAAAAGCAGGCAGAAGAGGTAGGAATGCCAACATGGTGGCAACCACATGTACCACCACATGTACTCATACAGAGTTCACTCGTACACAGTGCTTTGTGATGAAGAGTCATTAAACAAAACTGATATTATAGTGCATAGTGCACTATAACAGTCATGCAGTGGTATAAGTTGTCATTGTATGTGTTAAGTAAAGTGAAGTGCATAGTGATGCATCTATAATAATGCTTTCTTGATCATAATGTTTCATTGTTGGTGTGAGGTATTAGCATATAACTAGCCAAGAGAGAATTATAAGTCACATCTATAATGTTTAATGGCTGTTGATCATCAAAAAAAAAACAATCCATAGTGTACTATAGATGATTCAATGTGTTATTAAAATTTTGTTTACCTCACTGAAACAGGGCATACTATGCATTATACAGTCATCAGATAACTATAAAATCAATTGAGGTGTTCCCCAAGGCTCAGTTTTAGGACCTAGCCTTTTAAAACATTACATGTTGCCACTTAGGGACATCATCAGGAGACACAGCATAAAAAATATCCATAGCTATGCTGATGACACACAGGTTTACATTGTCTCCTTGTGCCCAATAAATGCCCTAACTCACTAAACAAAACTCAGCACTCTCTGTTGACCAGAAAGAGGTCTCTGTGCTGGCTACCCGTGCACTTCAGAATCAATTTTAAGTTTCAGCATCAGGATTATACATCTCTTAACTTCTCTTGACTTCCATTAAGAAGTCCCACCTATATATCAGATTTATTTTTAACCTATGAACTCTGTAGGACCCTTGTATGAAGCACTTTGTGAGGACAGGTGAGTAATTTATTTTTGGCAATATATAATAATGCTATCCTCAAAAAAAGCCTTTGCAAGCAACTAACCCTGATAGTCAGTAGAACAAATTAGGACATTATATCTCAACAGGATGTCATGTGACTCATTAGCTCAATTAAAATCCTCTTTATGTAACAATGTTGAGTTTATCCCAGCTGAACTGTGTAAAAATGTTTCTCTGGCTCGCTTTACAAGCATCTATTCATACTTTGTGGAGCAAACAAAAAGATATCACTCAAGGTCTTGTATAATAACAAATGTTTTGGCTGTTATATTTTAAACCTGTCTTACTGAGACCTCTTAAACTGTTCCCCTGCTCAGCATTTTCAAGATATGAACAACACAAGCTTCTTTATAGTGAAGATAATATATAAATGACAATCTTCACGCACTTTTCGGAATGTACCAAAGCAGTAATAAGAAAGCAAAAAGGACATATGTGATGGGGACATCTGGGCCTTCCTAACGGAGCATGGAGCTTTTTCTCGGAGGTGCATTCTCCAAGTCGTCCAAGCTGTCCTTTGCTTCACTGTCTGAGGTGACTCTCCATCCTGCTCAAGGACTGCTCACACAAACACAACTCTTTCATGTCTCCGGTCAACAAGGGGACGTGATCCACAACCTGCAGTAAAACAAGAACATAGCGAATTATTTTGTCTTTTGGTTGATGTTTTTCTGGTTCATATTCACATTTCAACTTCAAACTGACTGAAGCCCTCACAGTCAATAGAAAAACACAGCAATCAATTAGTTAATTAGCATCAGGACAAATACTCTAACATGGATTATTAGGTCACCATTTTGTTATCATGATCTGAAATCAATGAATCAATGAACCTCAGAAATGATTCATGAAACAATAAGATTTCCCATCCTTACAGTGGATGCTCAATAACACAACTGCAATGTGCCCAATAAATGGAATAAAATAACTATTAATTACATCTTGCTGCCCTTTCTGCGAAATATAATTCATAATCTCTGAAATAAAGAAATAAGTTGCTGTGGTTTTACCTGCCTTGTACTTTATACACATTTGTTGATTGTACACACTCACTATATAAAGAGCATTCCCGGAGAGATGGAGCTGTATGAGCAAGCACATTTTAAACACCTTCTGTTGCATTCTGTAAATGTCTCATTTTCCAAGCAGTGAATAAAATAACGCAGCGAATTTCCCGCCCTCACACTGTCTGTGAAGTGCAAACTTTTTCCGGCTCCAGCCAGGCTGATAGTAACTGCTGAGTAGGGAGAGCCTGTCAGTAGCTGCTGAGCATCAATTATATAAAGCTCCCCCTGATTGTACTCCCTGAACTTTCCACTGGGCTGTTTCTTAATCACTCATTAATAGCAGAGGAAACTGGGGATTATGCGGTCTGCAGTTTATAGTAATGAAGAACTCGAAAAGGTACAAAAACAGGAACTGACCTTGACTCTTCCTGCTGGCTGTTTGTGTGTGTGCTTTGCGTTTCTGCTTCCTCTGAGTCAACTCAAGTGACCAAAGCCTTGTGTGTGTGTGTGTGTGTGTGTGTTGTAGTTGGAATGTACAAGCGATGGGAGTTCCTATGTGTTGAAATTGTCTGTCTTGACTGTTACTGGTTCCATTCACAACAGGAGGCAGGATATTATCATCACACCGTGGCGACAGAGCAGAGGGTGATAATCAGCTCCATGTAAATAGGCCTGGTGATTATAATAACACTACAAATATGAATACAAGCACACACACACACTGCACTGTCACAGTACACACATACAGTACATGCAGACAGTGGTAATAGGGCAGATGGAAAATACTATAATATTGAGCTGAGCAGTATATTATCGGCACTCTGTAGTGTCTGCTGTCAGATCACTTAGCACATGGACCCAACAATCTAAACTGTCGGCGCACAGGCAGATCGCACAGGAAAGGTGCTGTTTTTAGGTGACCTGCATAATCATATGTAAATACATGTTACTCATCTGGGTCACATAACAGGGTCAAATCTGAAACGGACTTTTTTTTAATGCTTTACAGGAATGTTCATGAACCAGAGCTGACACATGAAGACGTCATTTTTTTATGTGCAGATGTGGCCTTGAATAGGTCAAAGTTCAGTGCTGACTGAGAGTTATAACATGTTTCATGTTTGTGTGACCAATAAATAATGATCCTTACAAGTACTCCATTTAAGAATAGTAATTATTGTGGAATAAATGGAATATATAATATTCATAATTATGTTTTTTATTATTATATAATCAAATGAAAATAAGAATCGTTATGTTTTCATTGTCTTAGAATGAACATTATGACATTGATATATGTCAGACATATGACATTATATAATTACAGGACATGAAAATGTCTCAGTCCTGCATTTTTTACTGATGGCCAGCAGGGGGCACCTACATTGGTTGCAACAAAAAAAGTCAGATTGTATGTGAGCTTATGAGAAAATGAGCCTTGACTTGATTTGTTACCTCAGTAAAGAGTTTCCTCGTGAGTTTATTGTGTCAAATGAGTAAATAGACAATAAAGCAGAGTTTGCTTCAGGGCATGACTGCGTTGTGATTGATAAGTCATCCGCTGTCAGCATAACACACCAGGTTCATGATGATCCAATATGAATTATATTCAGTTGCTGGCAGTCTGCTCAGTGTTTATCAGTTGACAGCTATGCTTAGAGGCTCTGTGAAGCTGCATTAATCACAGTGGCAATGCTAGCATGCCAATGTTCACCATCTTAGTTTAACATTTAGCATTAAACAAAAAAAGGCAGGAAGGGATATCTGGATATCTAGGAGAGCTAAATAAAGGTTCTTAAAGTTTAGTAATTTACTTGGTCATAAACTAAAGTACTGAACTGAGGAAACTGAAGTACTGAACATTTTGGTCTAATGATGGAAAAGGACCATCAAAAATTCATCCTGAGGAGGACATAAAGATTAACACTACAAATGTGAATCTCACGGTGGTGCTTAAACATAGGGAGATCATCAAAGTGGGTAGGATTCATCTTCCGAACACCATGAATCTACAAAAATTCAGTGAAGGTGTTTACATATGCATTAGTATCCTGGTTTTGAACCATATCCTGGTTTTGATCTTATTCGTTGTGTGCTGTTACATAAGACTTCTGGGTATTCCACCATCTGTGTGCAGTCACTGTGATCTATGCCAACACAGAATGTTTAGAAACCCAGATAAGGTTTCTACCAGAGAACCCTGTTTTCTCAAAACAGGGATTAATGCTATCAGGATACATTGTTTACATAAGACTAACATAACAATCCAGTAGTAGTATATTTCATTCTGGACCCAAGTCATCTGACCAATCAACTCAGACACCACTGGCACACGACTGCATAAGATTTCCGTTTTGCAATTTAAAATTAGCACACAATAACTTCAGTGTGTGTTTGTTTGACTCAGAGGAGCTTATTTTAGCAGTTAGGGCTGTGATGCCAGTAATTCTGCATGTTCCCGGATTAAAGGTAAACACTTGATTCATTGTTGTTTTCTACTATTCAGAGAGGAAGACCAGCATTTTTTCCTATACTACATAGGAAATTGGGAGTTGTGGTCTTGGAAGAGGATGCAAAAAGCAAAGGTACAATGAGAGCCAGGGGGGGCATGTTCCAGCCTCTGACAGCACTGCTTTTACTTCCAGCTATTCTTGTTAATAGGATGCAGTGGAAGTGTATAGGAGTGAATCAGTGAGTGTTGTGTGGTAAAGTAAGTAAAGTAATGCATTTTACAAGACGCTGTTTTTCATTAACTACATTCTAACACACAAGCATCCAGATCCTGCTGACGTTGTTTACTCCCCAACTTTCCTCTCTGCTGAGCCGGAGCACTCTGACCCACTTCCATCCTGCTGTGACCCACATCGTGACTCTGTCGCCCTGTCCACTGCCTGAGCAACACTCACTCTAATCCACACACTCTCTGCTCACACTTAAGAGAGAGAGAGAGGTCACTAGCTAAGTGGGCCAAGTGCTTGTGTAACTGGCTTATTACACTGTGCTTACAATGTTTGGTCGGGAGTCGGATTGTGAACTGTGTATTGAGATTTCAAGAGAATACATAACAGGAATTTGCAGCTTCCACCAAATTACTGATTAGGACAGAGTATCGGTCCTTGATTCCTTCAAAGTATTGACTAATAAAGTCAGAAGCATAGTAGTACTTGATTCTTTTTGTACACATATCTAGAAAAAATACTATTTCAAACGTTCTTTGATTTAATGGGACATGTAACTGGCAGAGAACAAGCAGCTATATACAAACTCCTGTGCTGAAGTTGAATACGGTGTTGAACAGCATAACAAGATGCCACAAAAAGTAGTTTCAAAGTAGGGTTGTATTGCACGTCTGATAATTATAAATGCATACAATACAGAAGGATTATTTCAGGAAGAACTGGGAATATGCATAACACAAGAACTTTGTCAGCTTTGGAGCTGCACAGTGTTCGCAAGGCCAACGGATTCTATGACTGCACCGTCAGTATCAGATGAAGTGCTGTACATATCAAAGGTACAGGTATTTTATAGTTCTAAATGATACGCAGTCCTAATCCTGAGATGTGATGACAGACACTCACGGCGTTATTTTGAACATCCCATAATAAACCTGTGACCCTGCACAGAGAAAAAAGTTCAAAGAGATACAAATTTGACAAATTCAAACTAGCTAATTGCCAAAATCCACATCCATAACCTTGCAGTGACCTTCTCTCCAGGACAACAGCTTTGGGGAACAAAACGTGATGTATTTTTCTTGCTCTGGCAGTAAAACAGTGAATTGCTGGTGTGTTTCCTGTGAGAGATTCTCCTCTGCTGAAGGCCCTTGCTGACAATGACCCTTGTTTCTGTTTGATGACCCAGGCCACTTACTGGAATGTGCCACTCTTGCACTCTTGTGTCATCACCAAAGATTTCTAGTCATTAACAAGACACAAAAACAGGAAGTTAACAAAATAACAGAAATACTTGCCTAAAATCAGTGGTAATGTTTGAGGTTGGATTGTACTGTACTGGATGTTATGTAAGGGATCACGACTGGCAAGGTGTAAGTTCCAGGATTGTAAAGGATGAAACACCATCACCAATACTCCAGACACAGAATAATATCCCTTACTAACACCTCAGCTGTAAACTTCTTGACAAAAGAAAAAAAAAATAGCAGTATACATTACTGCTACTGTATAGCAAAATACATTACAAACTTTATTCTACTTTATGCTTATGGTCCAAAACACTTCACTGGGAAACATTATGCGCTTTACCCAACAACTGAACATTTAAAACTGCTAAGTTTTCATATGAATATGTGAGATTACATAACAACCTTTTTGTCTTGTGACAGCATGTACATTTCAGAGTGATTTCCTCATTAAACTTCTCAGATGATTTCAATTAAATAACTGTTCAAGGCTCAAAAGGTACTGACTGTACTTGAGCAGGATTTTGATTGAAAACATAATAACATAAAGAATCGGAGAACTTTAACTATAGCAGATTGCTCCCATTCAATTCAGTTTAACTCAATTAATCTAAGTCAATTCAGTTCAATTCCATTAAAGTCTGTGTAAAGGCAATTCCATGTTTTCTTTCAAAACACAATAAATATGTTGGAACATAGTTGCTGAAAACATGTGAAAAGACATTAAGCGATACATTACTGAAATGTGGAGTTTGACGTTCAAACAGTTTTTCACCAGTTTTATGTCCAGGATTTTGTGGGCAGTGATCATTAACATAATCGATCATCAGTTCAGTTGGATTCAATTAAATTAATTTATTCAAGTAAAATCAGGAGAAACAGACAGGTTGAAAATATGTTCATTCAGTGCTGCATGAGTGAGACATTATAAGAGTAATTCATTATAACTATGAAATATGTGCCTGTACTGTTGACATGCACTGTTAGCAGGCCTCCCATGAATCATGTTCGTTTTTTACCTGGAATGAACTCTGCAGATCTCCTCCTGGTGTCTGTTTACTGTATGCAAAGAAATGCCTTTGGTTGTACTGCCACCTAGTGTTCAGGTTGTACATTTCATAACGAAGTATTTTAACTATAGGAACTGAGTTCTAAAGTTAAATTCCACAAAATAAGTAAGTTATTTTTGTTCAGCCACCCTCTCCTTTCATTCTGTAAACAGATAACATGACATTCATGTAATTCATGACATATTTGTGACTTACTTTCATGACATACTCAGCACAAACAAATACAGAACGCTATGCAGAAAGTGTCTTCTGATTCTGCAGTGTTTTTCTGTTTTAGTTGAGTTTTCTCACTTTGTGCTGCTTCCTTTCTAAATGCTATTTCGTGTTCTGTCTATTTGGATGTGTTTTTTTAAGTTGTGTGCTGGGTAACTCCATTAGCCATGTCCACTTCATTGTGTTTGTGAATTTATTTCTGTCACTTTTGACTTCCTGTAGTACTCGGACAATGTCCTCTCCAAAATAATTGTTCCCTGAAACATTAGTCTTAATTCTGAAAAACGGTGAATAATGTTTTTTTTTTAACACAGTCAGACCTGAAGATCAACAGCAGCTTTTCCCTCAGCATGCAGAGTGAAGATAAGAAATGTATTATTTATTTAGATGTGACTTTTCAGATAGCATATTTGACTGAGATTCTGCTCTAAAGAGTCCATACTGTCCACACTCTTACAACAGTTCTATGTTAACTGTAAAGCCATGAAGGTTTTTGTGTTTTATCAAAGCTGTTAAATGTTTGTTGTATTTAACAAGGACCCAAAGTTGAAGTCATTTTTTGTGTATATAATAAGATTTTATATTATTTGGTAATGGTAATTAGAAAGTCATGATTAAATGATGCATTATAACTATGAAATATGAGCATATACTGACATACATCTAGTTTTACTGCCACCTAGTGTTCAGGCTGTATGTTTGATAAAGAAGTATTTCAACTACAAAGGAACTGAACTTAAATTCCAAGTTATCAATCATCAATATCAAAACACCAAAGCACAAAGACTGCACTGGTCAAAGTAATAAATGACATTAGAAATAATAGTGATTCCTCTCTGATCTGTTTTCCTTTGATACTGTTGATCATAACATCCAGTTAAAAACGGAGTTGGCCTGTCAGGCTTGGTCTTACATTGGTTCAGGTCGTCTCTGAATGGGTCGGACTTCTCTGTGATGCTGGGTGACCTCACCCACACCACACAGCCAGTCACAAATTACAACTGTCAGAGGCGGTGGTACAAGGTTTATCCACCTCTTGACAAAAGCTCAGAGATGATGGTGATGATATCAGATGATGACAGTGGGGTCAAACAAAACTGTCCATTTGAAAACGTGCATGTACATGTACTAACAATATTTTGTCAGGATCACTGACCAGAAGGAAAAAACACAAAGTTTCAATATATAGAAGAGAAGACTAGTAGAAGACTGACACTAAGAGGCTGTCAATAAGCTGTAAACAATTAGGATGATGAAGGGTCAGAAAATAACAACAAGTTTCAGACATTATCAGTTCACCCAGCCTGTGATGGAAAGTAATCAGGTACATTTACTAATACAATTTTAAGTTACATGATCCAAAAGAGACTCCAGTGCCTGTGCTTAAAAAACACACTGAACTTATTATTACTGAAACTGGCAGGAAATCAGAGATGATGCAGTGACAGTGATTTCAACACTTCTGAGTGTGTGCCATACATTGAGGTACAATGAATAAAATAATAAATAATTGATAAAAAATAAAGTTAACCAGTTCTTTGTTTAGTGTGATTTTACTGTTTTAGGTAACGTTCATCATCAACAGTGTATGTATCAAATAAACTCCCAATGTACAACTGTCACTGAGTATATACATGACAGGTGACATATTAAAGAAGTAGAAATATAAATATGAACTACTGCTGTAGTTACCTTTTCCTTTCTTTCCCACATTCCTAGTCACTTTTGTAGTTGTGTAGCTGTGACATGACATTGTTGATCTACTGGATTCGTGAATGTCACAACAGAGTCATGAGAGAATGTTTTATTGTGCACTTAAAGTTAGGTTGGCATAGGAACACAGGGAAACTGGCACATCTAAACTGTCCATAGGTGTGAATGTGAGTGTGAATGTGTGTTTGTCTCCACGTGCCCTGTGACGAACTCGTGACCTGTCCAGTGTGTACCCCGCCTCTCGCCCAAAGTCAGCTGGGACAGGCTCCACCCCCACCGTGACCCTGATGAGATAAGCGGTTACAGGTAATGGAAGGATGGTTGAACTTGAACCAAGTTGAACTTGGAACTTGTGGCACCAACTCTGTGACCTGTGGTGGGCTGGCGTACAGCTGTGCATAATTTTGTGCAGGCTCCCGGGTGTCCTTCCACAGGTTACCACTGTCAGGAAAAGAAATGAAAAACAAACAGGCACAAGTTAAAAGGATAACCTGAGTTGTGAGCTATGGTTGAACTATCATCTGTATTCATGTCATGCTATATACAACTTTACTTTAATCCAAATTAGTCCAAATACATGAATTCAAAGTAAGGTGATAACTACTTTATGAACAATATAAACATGGTCAAAACATTTATTTGGGAGTGTTACTACCTACCATGTCAAGCAAGGCTTCCTTACTTTTGTAACTGTTTTCCCTGAAGGGCATGACACAAACAAACAACACAATTAGTTAAGAAATACACAAGAGGTGCATACATAAAGGAGCTGTTAAATATGTGCACTATAGAATAGCTCAATGTATTATATAATTAATCAGTTTCCAAAAACCTTTGACAGCAAGCTACAACATATGTACTGCTAGCATACAGTACAAGCTAAACCATATTAATGCCGCTTTGAGGCCGTCAACAAGCAAGAAACAGCTAAAGCAGAGGTTACAGGATTTATCTCACTTTCTGAGCGTGAGGACTTTCAAGCATGTGAACATCAGGAAGGAAGCAGGACACGCTAGCACCGATGTTTACAATGGCATTCAACCCGTCCCTGGATCAGTCTGTCATACCAACACACTTCAAAAAGGTTCACCATCATCCCTGTGTCCGAGACACCGACCGTCTGATTGACTGTTGCCCAGGGGAACTGTAGTGATGAAGTGCTTTAAGCAGCTGGACAAGGATTACATGTGATCAGTTTGCTTACCACCTGCATGCACACCTCATCCACTGAGCACCCCAGGGATTTGTTTTGAGTCCCCTGCTATACTCCCTGTGCAAACATGATAATGAAAGGGCCTATCTGAATAGAGAACCTGGCCCGATGGTGTCAAGGCAACAAGATCCTCCTGAAAATCAGCAAGACTCAGGACATGTGGTGGTGAGAGTGTACAGCTGCAAGAACCTGCTTAAGCTGTGACCTGTCTGTCACAGCTTAAGCAGGTCCACCAGGTACATGAGAAATAGGAGCTAAACGTAGACTCAGTACCTGAACTAGTGCAGATCAGTGGTTTATTATCACAAAAGTACACAAGCTCATGGATACCCAGTTAGAGCTGGGAAAAGCAGTCCAGACTAGCAAGCAGGTTCATAAAGTAGCAGCCTAAATTCAAAGTCAATTAAAGACACAAGGTCCAAGAAACCATGCATACATATCATTTCACAAGAACACCAATAAAAGGGAAATTACTTACATTAGGACTCTCCGTCCACAACGCTGTCAGACAGAAAAAGTGTCCGTGTGCAGAGTTGACTGCATTCTAAAAAAAAAGGACATAAAATATTACATGAGGTCTGTAAAACTGTAGAAAAATGTACAAAAAAACCCATTAATCTATAAACCATACCTAACCTGTACATTTACAGTTTTATACTTTCAATCACTAAATCTAACCTTTAACTTTCCATTTTTTTGGCTTTGGTTGGGTTGTGACGTCTGACCCTGGGGGGGAAGAAGGTGGCCGCTGGATGGAGGTGCAGCGAGGTGTGGATAAATTTGAGGGAGGTGGAGGAGATACAGGGATGTGGGGAGGAGGCTGACTGGACAGTAAAGGAGGTAAGGAGACAGAAGGGATGCCCGGAGGCAGCAGGGATGCAGAAGAGGATGAGCGAGACTGAGGGAGGGAAGACTGTGGTACAGGCTCTATATGAAGAATATATTCTTTATGAACAATATATTCTCCAGTCTCATTTTCATCCACCACTGAGACTGGTGCATAGTCCTCATTTTCCTCCATCATTGTGACTGGTCCATATTCCTCATTTTCCTCCGTCACTGAGACTGGTGCATAGTCCTCATTTTCCTCCGTCACTGAGACTGGTGCATAGTCCTCATTTTCCTCCGTCACTGAGACTGGTGCATAGTCCTCATTTTCCTCCGTCACTGAGACTGGTGCATAGTCCTCATTTTCAGCCACCACTGGGACTGGTCCACCTGCTGGTGTCCTCTTTTCACCTGCAGCTGTTCGTGAAGGTGTAGATAGTAATTCTGCAAAATATTTAATAGTAAATATTAATTTAAACCCGGGCAACTTAGAACTTAAATTCTCTGATGACACTGCTTTACTTTACAGCACACAGTAAATGACACAGTAATCAGATATGCTCTTATGAGAATGGTGTCCTTGTTGATAACATGTTTACATTATGTATATGTTATACCAGGCAGTCTGGAGAGCCTTCTCAAACATGGTGTTGGGGAAAATTATTACAATTAACATGTATTACATTTGATAATATTAAGATCAAAATTAAAGCAGAGTTGTAAGATGAGTGTGGACCAACCCATGATTAATCATGTCAAAATGTAGCAATAACTACTGGATTGGAATGTCACACATCACCAGCCATGAAGTGCGTCACAGCTGGTATACTCCCATCACAAGATGGCCTCTAACGTAATACCACTGCAAAACAGCTGACGTCCAGAAGGTGTGTTTACTCCGTGATTAGCAGATTGTTAGCACCGTTAGATGATGCAAAGAGTGTCATGGAGAACTGTTTGTAAAGCAAGGGATGAAACAGCTAGACAAGAGGAAGTAAAATCAATGCATAACATGGGTCCATAAGATGAGAGGAAGTAAGACGTCATGTGGCTAGCCTTCAAATTAGAGTAACCACGCAGACAACCATGGCTGCTGCTGCCAGGCAGCCACCACCAGAAGTTCAGCATGGTGAGCTTTGGTCTGCAGAGCAAAGTCTGTGCATGTGCTTCGATGTGATGAAGTACTAAAGTAAATCTTGTTTTTCATGTTAAACAAACATCTTACTTCTCAGCAGGTGTTCATACAGCTTTCTCATGTTCATGAGGATCTCCTGTACAACCCCTTCTGTCGGCTCAACGTGATGGATAATGTCGCCCACAATTTGGCCTTTCCGATCATGATGGCACAGAAATAAAATGGGCTTGTAGTCCAGGACATGCAGTTTTGAGACCTGTGGGAATGACAAAGAAAAATCTGTGCAGTCAGACTGTTTCGACAAACAGTAGTAGTAGTATAGTAGTAGCGTAGGCATGTAGAGGCCAGGCTAAAAAGCACCAAATTAAGAAGTGCAACAACATAAATCATGTTAAATTCGTTTTTTCTTAGTTTGAAGAAAATCTTCAATCTCATTTTTATGTCACCTGACGCATAACAAACGCTAAAGCTTCACTTCTTTGTTGTCATAGATAGTTAGAATAAAATAATTACGGTGACTGAAGCGTTCTGGTCATAATCCCCCTTAATAACATTCAGCCAACTTCAGCCAAGTTGTGCCTTTATTTATCTACGCTGATGTTGAGCACCGCTCTTATTTTGGGGGCGGGGCTCAGTCCATAGAGACTTGGCTTGGGAACCGGAGGGTGGCCGGTTCAAGTCCAGCATGGACCAAAAATATGGAAGGTGGACTGGTAGCTGGAGAGGTCCCAGTTCACCTCTGGGGCACTGCTCTCTCTCTCTCTCTCTCTCTCTCTCTCTCTCCATGTTGCATGTCTATGAGCCCTTGTACTGCATGTGTGTGTGTTCTGGGTTACAAATGCATGGAGATAAAACAGAGTGTAAAAAGAATTTCCCTGTTGAGGGATGAATAAAGTATCAGTTATTATTATTATTTATGCTACTTCATATGTATCTACCCGTCTTGTTAGTTTTGATTTAACTGTGATAAATACAGATTTGTCTGGTAGAGCTATGTAAACTTACCGACAGCTGGGCAGAATTAAGAATCCTGCTGGAATTGCGGTTCTTTTTTACTGATGCGGCCCAGTTGCTGTTCTTTAGCTCTGCTTGTTTTTTTTTTAACTTCTGCTTGGACTCCAGACTGCACAGACATCCGCTGCAGGTCTTCAGGCTAGATGTGTTGTTAGCCTGGCAGGAAAGGCACAGCTTTGTTTTTGGCTTTGTCATTTCTGAAAAATAAAAATGAAACATGCAGGGACGATTTCACGTTTGTGAGATGATTACAACATGAGCAAAGAAACAACCAAATGTAACGTGCTTTTTTGTGTACATAAAATTCCCATTTCCACTTCTGTAATATGAAATATCATATGCAGTACATACTGAACACTGATTTCAGTATGCATGTCTATACAAAAGATAGATGAATAAATGTATATCTGCCACTCGGCCTTTCTGGGGGTACTGAGCATCTCCCTGCTCCCCTAGCAGAGAGATGGAGATGAACTCATTTCGCTCAGTGTTTTGAAGTTTACACAAAATCACTTTAAAAAGGCTGCTCCCATGGGTGGGCGTGGCTCCAGCGTAGTCAGAGGATACTCCCCCACACTCCTGGAGCTGAGAATTCACTTTAACCCGAATTTGACACCAAATTTCATAAATGTGTTATTATTTTTAATCATTCAAATTTGACTGGGTGGTTGATAACCTCACATATTTATTCTGACTTTACATGGACTAAGAGGGAAGGAAAATTCAAACATTTGTTCAGATAGGAGATTCAACTGCCTATTGCAATCAAACTTCAGCTTTGCAGGCCTGGCCATCCTCTCTCCTGGTATAGTGGTAAAAGTTTAAAACTACAGCTAATATAGGCTAGTACTAACGTTAGCTAGCTGACCAAGCAAGTGTCTTACACATGAAAATATGACGCAAAAAAATGTAAAATAAAAATCCTGTTGCAGAAGTAGTTCTCTTGGTACCCAGACTGATCTCTGAAAATATGTTATGTGAATCGATTCATCTGAATCATTACCTCGGATCCTCTTACAGACCCGGGATTAACTAGTCTGTAGTCTCTATCTTGTCTCTCAAATTAAAATGATAAATTCACTACTCTCCTTTAACCTGGGAGTGTCTGCATAAACTTACTCAACACGTCAGTTACACCCATGCAGCTGGTAAAATGCTGATAACAAAGGTACATTCCGACCGGCTTGCCTGATCGCATGATAAAAGAGGCATTTTAGAAATCCATGAGGGTGGAGGAACTGTGACTGTGATAACAAACCATTTTTATTCATCATGAATGAAAAGAGAAGCCAGTGGAACCTGTCCACCCAGCCCATGTTTAAAGAGCATGTTATGTACATGAATGTAAACTCAAGTCAACTCTCGGTGCATACAGACTGGTCCTGTTCCACACAAAGAGTAAAGAGAAGACGACTACACGTACACTAGACTACGTCACGATGTGACGGCCAATGTTATCGTGGTGAAACTACAAAATTCACAAGATGGACTACAAAAGGCGCATCCGAGAAAGCAACAACAACAACAGAACACGCTCTGTCTCTGCTACACTCTACGCCGTTTAAATACATGAACGTTTCTTTCTTATGCCTGTTTGTGAATGACTGAACAGCGCGTCGACTTTTCTGTCGCCTTACCTCCTTTCCTTTTGAAAGGGTGGTCCGCTGTATCCTATGTTAGAGGAGATAATAAAGGAAGCAGTGAAGCTCCTTTCCTTAACAGAGTGGGAATTCGAACAGCTCTTATCATGGCGGCTACCTTAATACTTCCGGGTCATTCCACTCAGTTGGGTAGGTTCCTAAGCAACGTTGACCATTCGACCAGTGCTCACTTTGAGCAACACTGCCCCCAAACGAGTGGCTGCTGTAACTGCATGGCGTTTGTTCCGGCAGGTCGACCAACCCGAACGAGGTGTAAACTATTTTTGGCATTCCGTCCCCTGGACTGTGAAAGCATCAGAATAGTAAAGAATTAAACAAAGAATACAAATGACAACAGAAGTTTCCCCACACAGGAAGATAATGAAGAAATTAGCCACAGAGACAGACAGTTAAACGTGGTGACAAGCAAGAAAACATTCAGCAGCTAAGAGCTCTGGAGATGGCAGAGACGAAAACAGGTTTAAAAGGTTTCATTCGTCAGGCGACCAGAGGAAAGACTTCACACTGATGCTAATGTTGCTCTGGAAATGCACCATGTATCAGTGCTGTGCTCCAGGTTGTTTCCACTGCCCCCAACTGGTCAAAAAAGAGAGAGAAGTACAAGGCCGTGGACTGTTTAGAGTGCTGCTTTTAAGCTGAACAGCAGAGACAAGATGACGGTTATAACATCAGACTGAAGGCAGTCCAATGGAGCTGCATGTTAGCAGCTGCAGGTTATATAAGGCAGCCACTTTCCTTCCACATGTGTTCAGTGTTGCTGAAATAAACACCTTGTCAGTCTGAACTTCAGCTCTGCCTCAAGCCTCCAGCTGACACACCCAACACACCTGAAAAATGACTCATGTTTGAAAAATAGGTTTGTTATAAGGAACCATCTGCTTGGCAGATGATTGGCTAAACCATCTATCTATCATGCTAAACTACCAAAGACTGGATCAATGAACCAGTCAAACCCATGACTGTGAAAATGATGTATGTATTTTTATATCATTGAATCAATGTCTTGCTGACGCCAGTTAGAGAAAGGTCCTCAGTGCTGTTAGCTGTTAGCTTCTTTCATTGAAGAAATGCTTAGTTCTGATATACTAGTAACGTCAAAGCTAACCAAATGAACGAAACATGTATGAGTGGCACATGAAGAACGTGGTCCAATCCTGTTCTTTCCAATTAAGAAACAGCCCCCAAATCAAAAATGGATTATCTTTTCATGATCTTGGAAAGTCATTTGCATTTTGTGTCTCATAATTCACTGTTCATCCTCCAGTCACTCTTAGTAATATAATTTAAATAATTGTTCAAGGTCCAAAAAGGGTCAAATGATGAGGAAAAGTAAATACAAAGAGAAATGGAACTACCCCAGCTTGGAAACCCCAACCTAACTGTACACAAGTAGTTAAACACAGCATAACAGTGGGATGAGAACTTTTACTTTTGATATCCTAAGTAGTGTTTGATTACACTTTTTCTCTGGTACTTTTATTCAACATAAAGAATATGGAACTCCACTATAGCAGACTGCTTCAATGATTGATTCATTTGAATTTATTCGGTTCAGTTTATTCAGTTCAGGTTGAAAATATGTTTGCACCATTACTAATTTAATGAAGCATGTTGCCTACCTATATATAGCTGTATATGTCATAAAAAGTATTTCAGGGGGCGGTCGGTGGCGTAGTTGGGTTAAGCAGCCGCCCCATGTGTAGAGGCTACAGTCCTTGCTGCAGCTGGCTCCGGTTCGACTCCCGCATCGGACGTCCATTTACTGCGTGTCTCTCCCCCTCTCTCTGCCTCCTGCTTCCTGTCTGTCTTCAGCTGTACTATCATTAAAAGGCATGAAAAGGCCAAAAAAAATAATCTTTAAAAAAAAAAAAAGTATTTCAGAAACAGAGGAACTGAAGTTAAATTCCAGAAAATAAACAAGATATCTTTGTTTCATCTTATGTTGAAGTGTGTTGAATTCTCAGGGCCACCCAAAATGCCACAAGTAGCCTTCAGATGATGAGTGGATTGTCAGACACAGAGACTCCAACCATTAAGCCTGCATCATCGTGCTCGATGCTCTTTGTCCTCAAAACATGACCAGGAACCTCATTGAGGACCATTTCTTCACCGTGCCTGTATGAAAATACAATTTTCCCATGCTTATCAAGAAATCTGTTTAGGCTTTGTTTTTTATCACATGCATGCTGCATGGCACTGTGTATACTGTACCTCACATAGGCTCCACAGATTCCTAATTCACAGCAAACTGAGGTGATTTTGAGTGGAAGTCCTCTCCTCAGCAGGACGTTCAGGTCTGTTCTTGGTCTGATCCTGTCCATCAGAATATAAGCAGCTCTCCTTTTGTCACTTTTCACCTCCTGTAGTACTCGGACAATGTCCTCTCCAAAATAATTGTTCCCTGCAGTGGTAAAGCAGGCACACAACATACAACAACAGAGTCATGACATGTTATATTCAGTGACTTGTAAAGAAATACTAATACATTTCATATTTTAAGTTTTTCAAAGAGCATGTCGATGTCATCTTACCTCCTCCTTCTCTCTGAGGCTTCAGGACAAACTTATCTGGGTTGGCCAAAGCCATGGCCACTGTCTGGTCACCTTCTGGACCCTGGAGGCCAGAAGAGGTAAAAAAAAAAAAAAAGATTACAGTGAATATTACTTTTTCATCAGCATCAACACCAGCTTTTCTCTCAGCATGCAGTTGAGTGTTTGTGTTTTAGCAAGGTG
Organism: Nibea coibor; assembly: GCA_023373845.1. Classification (NCBI taxonomy): domain Eukaryota; kingdom Metazoa; phylum Chordata; class Actinopteri; family Sciaenidae; genus Nibea; species Nibea coibor. The sequence continues at coordinate 4,405,503 of CM041717.1, forward strand.
TTGATGCAACACTATGACAGAGTTTAGAGTAGATTAGATTTTACTTTGTTTATCCCACAATAGGGAAATTTGGGGAAACTTGTAACAGCAGCAGAGAATTTGTAATATACACTACAGAAAGAAAATATCATGAAGAAGTATGAAGTAATATATCATATATTTTAAATATGTATATAGTTATTTTTTGTTTTATGTTCATGTCTGTGCCTACTTGTCATGTTCCTTGTTAAACTGTTTATATCCATACCTGTATGTCCAACTGAGAGCACAGTAAACCAGAGTCAAAGAGTCTCGTGTGTACACACACGAGGCCAATGAAGTGATTCTGATGTTTTATGATGAAGAAATCTTCACATTTGTCAGGCCTCATGGATACACACAGTATACTTTGAAGATGTTTTATGGTCTTTATGAGGTTCATTAAAGGGTGCCAGGTTTCTTCCATCTGTGCAAGATAACAGGGTGTGTGATAACAGGTGTGTATGTGTTATTTCCTCACCATGTCCAGAGTGTAGAGGCCAGTGAACGTTGCTCTGATCTGTTCCACTATTTGGGGCTGGTCGGGGAAGAACCTCTCCAGAACTCCAGGCCTGGCGAGCACCTGCTGGACCTTCTTGGTTCCAGCCAGGTGAGTGCTGATATCTGGACATTTCACAGCCAGAGAGCGCTCCATCAGAAGACGAGCATCCCAAACCTACACCATACAAAAATTCAGTGTTTACAATGATTCTTAACTAGAGAGATTCCTTTATATGAATTGAAACATTTTCTAAGAACATGTTTTCTTACATCTTTTTATGATACATGGATTAGTGATCAGGAAACACTAACAGCAGTCAGGTGTCAACCAATATTATAAAAGTACAGAGCCAAGGGTTAGTCCTAGGCTCTTTTTTAAGCCTAGGACTATTTGCATTTTATTTCTAGCTTTATCATCATCTAACCAACCTCGCCGCACATCCTGAAAAATACTGTACAGAAATGCACAAATACTTCCAGTGGATCATTTAGCATGCATGCTTGTTTTCTTCACATTACTGTGTTTTGCTGTAGTTAGTTTGCTGAACAGCATGCAGACCTGCTAACCTGCAGTGATCAAGGAGATAAGTGACAGGTATGCACTTTTTTATTAGGATTTTGTAATAAACTCTGAACTTTTAATTGTGTAGCTTCTTTTGTTTGTTTGTTTGTTTCTTAAAGCTGAGTCCAGTTCATGTAGTCCTACAAATACTTAGCGTCCAGTGGATTAGCTTCAAACAACCCCAAATGAATGCTAATGTTTGCTCCGTGTCTGCTGGATGATATCACCTTCATAAGGTGTTTACAGCCTGTCTCTGCTGCCCTCAGGAATCTTCATGTCTCACCTCTTCTGTGTAGTTGTCCGGCATGTAGCCATAGCGGAAGTACACAAGAGCTACCTCCAGTCCATCTCTGCAAAGAAACAAAAAGCAGTTTGCCTAAAGATTACAGTTTCAAAATCCTTCAATGCCACACTGACTTGTAAAAGTGAGGATGGTGCCTCTTTCATTCCTTCTCTTTGCCTTGAAGGCCAGATCTAGTACTGTGTAACTTGAGTTGATTGGGTAAGAGTTTCAGTGACAGTAGGACAAAAGAATCGCTCATAATCTGCACTCACGCTTGCTTCTCCCATGTGTCAGTAAACTGAACATGCTGCCTGTCTCTGATAAAATATCCTATGAGCACAGCAATATGTCACCCATGACCAACTATGGGACTTCAGTGTCTCAGTGTCGCTCTAACCTGTTTTCCACCTGCTCACGTGGCTCCTATGAAATGTAACAAATATGTTTGATTCCTGACAACTGAAGGTTTGACTGCTGGATAAAAACACAACTTTATAACTTTATCCACTGATTTTGGTGGAACTGGATAATATTTTATGAAGAAAGTAACTCAGTAATTTATAGAATTTGGTCATGGACAGATGGCTTTACTTTGCTAAAGTAACCTCTAACTGCTGCAAACTGTAGCTTTGTTAGCTGATTCGCTCAGTTAGCCTTGTAGCTAGTGATCCTGACTCTCTCTGGACTGGGAGCTCAAAGCACCAGGAGACTGTTGGTGCTTACACCACTAGCAAGCAAGCTTCGGACCACTGGGAGGTTTTCAGGCCTTGAGTGGGGACCCAGCAGGGAATGATGGTGGAGAGCCAAGCTGGGTTTAGCTTAGCACAAAGACTGGATGCAGGGGGGGACAGCTAGCCACGTTCTTTTTTGAGTGTTTGCTCATCTGATTCTGATACAGCCTTCCACATACAATGATCACTCTCTACCATTTACAATTCAGCTAACACACACTCACATAAACAGTTTTTTGTCATCATCCAGAGATGCTCTTCTGGACACCTCCTCAAATCTTCTGCGGATAACAGGAATATTCCTGAACAGAAAGAGAGAACGCTGTTTCAGCTCAACAAATAAGAAACTCTTGGTGTTTGCATGACGTCATCAGATATCATACACATCTATCGCCACCTGTTCCACAGCTCTTTCTCCATGCAAAGATGACTGAGTTTGCTTATCTGGACATCTTCAACCAGAAACAGGATTACTGCCCTGCAGAATGAGAACCAGTATTGTTATTATTAGTCAGTCAGGAACAAATCACTTTAATTTGCTGAACCTTTAAAGCATTTGGAAATGTGGTTTGAAATAGTAAAAATGAATATATGAAATATTAGTGAAAATAAACAGTCATAAGTACAAGAAAGACTGGTGTAGAAAGAGTTGATTTTGCTCTTTAGACCATTTCTTTCTTGTTTTGATTGACAGCTCCCTCATGAGGATTAGCACTGAAACAATGCTGTGGAAGGTAGCAAAACATATTTTAACCACCTAAAAAATGTATATTAGTTTCCATGTAAGGTACTTTCGCTGCTTTACTTTGCTATCAGACAAAACTTTCTGAATCTGTTTTTTAAAACTACCAGGACTACTAAATATTTTTTACATCTCACTCTCACATCACAGTAGGTGATGGTTGGAACAACAGAAAGACTAACCAAGACATTTTTGTGAGAGCTATTTTGTTTGTTTGTTTGTTACATTTGAATAAAGTACAAGGAAGCTCATCTTAGTCCAGTAAAATAAACTTAAATTCAGAAATGGTATGATTGCATTTTCTTTAATAAGGAAGATAGCTCTGAGAATGTTTTTTTTGTTTTTGACACAAAATCAATATTAGGAAAGTTTTCATCAATGAAAAATTACAAATCTGGATTGAAGCTACTCCTAACACCTTTTAGGTGCTTATTATTATGTATATAAAGACACTAAATTACACAGTTAGAAGGCTTTTGTGGATTTGGGTTTCCAACGGCTTTAAATATATGCAAATTATGTTACTACATCATATCAATGAAAATAACACAAATACACACACTGTTGCACAGTTGTGCTCCAGAGTTTTAATGTTGGATAAATACTGCATCATCTAAGAACACTTACTTTGGTTGACCGTAAAGCTCCCAGCCCTTGGCAAGAGCAGCAGCCATTCCAGAAGCAATACTGTTTGTATCTGGAATAGACTCACTCTCTTTCAGAAGTCCAACTGACTTCAGAGTGTGCCTGTTTTTTTGTATATGAAAATCACAAATTTAGTGAGGCATCGGTTTAAAATGATGTATGACACTGTTCTCATTGTTTACCTTCATCTTAATATCAAACATGCATTTAAAGGACCAGTGTGTTCGATTTAGTGGCATCTAGTGGAGCACTGTTGAAGAAACTGGAGCGCAAAAGGCAGTTGGCAGTTCTAGAGCAAGTCAGTTGGAAGCAGATTGATTTCTGCAATTCTGAAATATTCCGTAAATAGAGACTACTGAATCTTACACACTGGACTATTGATCTCATCAACATACTGTAGCAGATACCTGTGCACCATAGGAAGACGGTCAGTGGTCCCAAATCCACCAGCAGAAATAGTGTTGATTTCTATTTGTTTCAGAGAAGTCGTTCCATCATCCCTTTGATCCAGCATGTAGTCAGACCGGTTCAAACCCACCACAATGGACTGGTAAGAAGATTACTTGCTATTTACTGCCAAAATTCAAGCTCCACTCACAAAATCAACCACCACAGAAATAATCTTATGTCTACAAATATACACTCAGCACACAAATATGATGACCATTACTAACCATATAAACCTACATCATCCTGATCAGTGGGGAATTCTAATTTGCATGGTATAAGCTAACTGGCTTAGCTGAAAAATGATATACATATCAGTTTTCTGCCTTCTTGGAAAGGTGGGGTGCTGGAAGGGATTTCATCTGGTGACTCTATAGTTCTGCTGGGGAACAGTTACATGGGTGGCATGGCAGCAATCTAAGAACCCGCTGGTGGATACCAGCACTGAAGAAGGCACTTAGACTAAAGGACTTTCGGGTCTCCCAAGACAACATAAGGGTACCAGACTGGTGGGCTGAGGTAAACCGTCAGGAGGGGGAAGCATGGCTTAGCTCAGACTGTGTTTAACCAGGAATTGCTGACTCGGTCTAGTGATACTGTTGTGGAAAGAACAAAGCGACCAACATATCATCTGAAAAGGAGGCAGGGCCTGAAGACTCAGGGGAAGCCTCATCTGTATCTTTAGCGGAGGTGACCAATGTAGTCAGAAAGTTCTGTGAATAGGATTTTCCCTGAGATGCTAAAGGATGGATGGATGGATGGATGGATGGATGGATGGATGGATCATTATTATTACCTTTAGTCATATCTCCATTAAAGTTTATAGTCATAGTTATCTTTGCTTTGTTGCCACTGTGCATCTGACCAGCACATAGATAGAGTACATGCTGGTAGATTCTGCTGGAGCCTTTCTCACCTAACCTACATTTTTTTGACCTGTCTCAACCAATGGTCTGGGGGAGGTATCCACACAGGGTAGGGAAATCACTAAGTACTAAGTACAGAACATGTTGTCATATAAAAGTGTTAACATTGTAAATCAAATGCAAATCTTACCTGTGCTCGACCTTCCTGCTGCACTTGTCTATATATGCCAAACAACCTAGCAGTGAAATCATCTGCCTGGATAGTACTAAGATGTGGAAAGAGACCAATCATCATTATTATCATTAAGAGCTTTGATTGCAAATGGCAATGTTAGCATGGTTGTCATTCCTTGTGTATCAAATCATCCAGAGTCAAGGGTCAAGGCCAGAATTAACTCTGGGTATTATGTAAAAATAATTCATTGATCAACAGAATTAACAACACAGACATGCCACCAACAATCTCCTCATACCCTGCGAGAGCCTCTTCCAGAAAGTCTGGGTCCTGGCTGATCTTATCCACCAGTGTGTTGTAGTGAGTTTGCACTGCCAGAGCCTGCAGGAAGGCAGCTTTGGGCACAGGAGTGGGAAAGAGTGTGACCGGGAAGTAGGTCACGACCTAAAAACAAAACATGTCATTAGCACATCCTGCCTCTATACTGAAGAGCTGTCTAGAAGAAGATAATCTTTCTTCTGGTTAAACTTGACTTTGTTTGTACGCCTTCTGTGGTTTCAAGGAATACTGCATCAAACAGTCAAGCCAAAAATAAGCTTAACTGGAAGAAAGATTAGTGGAGTGTTGAGAAGTAAAAATCTCTGGACGATTGGTTTGGCATTTCTGAACTGTCACCAAGATAATTCATTTTTTAATCGAGCAAAGAGAATACAATGACACATAACTGCATTGACATGACGCAAACAACATGTTTAATATCAAGAATATTACTTTGTTATGAAGGTGGTGACATGGACCTTCACTGGACAGTGACAGCTAAAGATGGACAGAAAATTCAGGGGAGAGAAAGAGGTAATGACATGCAGCAAAAGGCCCAGGTCAGGAGTCAATTCAATATGTATTTTACGATTTTTCAAAAGTGGTGCAACCATAAGAGGTTCTTGAGCATTGGTCATAAATATGCATGTGAGATTAACTGGAGAGAGGTGCACACATGAACACACACATAACCAAGCACATGATCTCCTCCATTATAATTTTGCATGGTTGTCCCTACCTCCGATGAATTGGGGGTCTCATGTGTGCGCGTAATAATGCCATGAAAAAGAGCCAGCTCTTTTGCGTCCTCTGCTAAACGGTTTAGTCTGTCAGGATTTGTCATCAGCTGCTGGAGAAATACTTCTGTTGCCATCACAATGGACCTGAGGGGTAAAACACAGCCACCTTACATATAGATGATTACGATACTATAAAATTATTTTTCATGCTCCTTCAGCTGCTTCACATAGAAATTAAAATCAGCCATGAGGATTATTAAAAATAAATAAATAAATTCAAGACAGAAATGCCTGTTACTGTGAGCTTTTCAACACACCTTGAAATATTTTATATCTTTCATACATTTATTGGTACTAATTTAACTTTGAACTAGGCAGTAAATCCTTCAATGTAATGACAGTTTGAACGGTGTCTCTAAGCTATCAATTTAACTGATCTGAATCTGACTGATTTTGAATTTGGAAATAAACCCAGTAAACTACTGGCCCTGCAGCCAAGGCAACAGAGGGCCCAGTGTTTAATCCCCCGTGTCCCCCGGACACAGGACTCAACTGCAGGACTCGGGAGGCAGATACAGGAGGTAACCAGTCTTTAATTCCAGGCAGAGGTTCAGTACACGGGCAATCAGTCAGGTAAAGCAGGCAAACAATCCAAAGGGGTAAGGCAAGAGCAGGGTCAAAAAACAGGCGAGGGTCAAAACCGAGAAGCACACTAGGAAAACGCTGGAGAGTAGGACACATGGTTCGCTAACAATCTGGCACTGGGACAGGGGAAACCAAGGGTTTAAATACACAGGTAACAGGGCATGGCAAACACAAGGAGGGAAACTGGGAGGCTGGAGAAGGCGGAGCGAAGACTGACTGTGACACCCAAACCTGAATCTGAAGAGATTCTTACGTTGCTTGACACGGAAAAAGCATTTAATTGTGTTGAGTGGAAATATTTATTTTACATGTTTTGGAGAGGTTTTCAATGATTGGATTAAGCTTCTACATTCCTCTCCTGTTGCTTCTGTCCATACTAATGATACCTCATCCCCTTACTTTCAGTTACAGTGTGGAACAAGGCAGGGATGCCCTCTTTCCCCTCCTCTCTTCATTCTTCCTGTAGAACCCTCACCATAGCTATTCGCTCAGACAATGTGATCTCTGATATTTCCAGTGGAGGTCTTGAACAAAAAAATTCTCTTTACGCTGATGACTTCATACTTTTTGTCTCAAAACCAGCTATGTGTTGCCTATGGTCCTTGCCTGTATCAAAAAGTTTGGCTGCATCTTTGGCTACATAAAAATCTTAAAGAAATTCAACATCTGTATTCTTTGTTTCTTTTAAATGTACAAAGGTACGTTCCAACCGGCTTGCCTGATCGCATGATAAAAGAGGCATTTTATAAATCCATGAGGGTGGGGGAACTGTGACTGTGATAACAAACCATGAAAACAACAACACACATTTTGAAATGAAAAGCCAGTGGAACCTGTCCACCCAGCCCATGTAAAGCATTTTAATTATTTATTATTTTAATTTAGTTGTTAAATCTGTCACGCACTCTAGATACTGAGCTACAGACAGACTATACTGTGCATGAATACGATATTTATTTGTATGTTTTTATTAGTGTATAAAAACCTAGTCTATATAATCCTCTTCTATGACATGTTGAACCACCATTTGTGTACAGTAGCCAGAACAGACAAACTGAACACTGATCTAGTTATGACATTTTGCTATATACAAGGAGTGTTACTTTCATCTCTTGCTTGAAAGTAACACAAAACTGGCTTAAAACCCTGTTATTTGTCACTTCATCTGCAATTTTTTTCAATTTATTTTAAATTAATTCTAATCATTTCTAATCACAATTACATAGAAATGCCTTTACCATTATGTATATAGAAGCTGCTGAGCAGCTCACATTGCCCCCTTTGCCTGGGCCTAAACACCAGTGGTACAAACACTAACAATGTCAGAGCTCATAAACCAGGTAGCCTGGCTTAAAAACTGAGCTTACATTAGCTAACAGCAGCTAAACTTGCGGCATTTTAATTTATGTCCATCAGGAAACTCTGTAAAACACTGAGAGTTAATGCACAGCAGATTAGGAATAACAGAGACACCATTACACGCCAGTGCAGCACCAAAACAATGTTACTTTAAGTGAAGTACTTTGAAATGTCTCAGTTCTCACATTAAATTGTATAGAAACCATTTGAAACTCCCTCAGTATGTGAACTGTGTTGTATAAATTACATCACCTTGCTTGTTCTAGCCAATAAGAAGTTAAATCTGCATTTATTACATGATAGTAACATGTGCTTACCTGTGTAGCCACGAATGCCTGGGAGTTCAATATGACTGAATCTGATTGTTGCTGCAGAGGTACAGTATCAAAGGAAGGACTGAATACCTTAACTTACTCAGCAGAGCAGTTACACCCATGCAGTAGCTATGAACCACATTCTATTAGGTGGTGCAATCCCTGCTGAGAACATGTTCAACCTACATTATACATTTGAAAAGCAAACAATCTGTCACTGACATTTAATGCTGATGAAAGACTTAAAGAAATTCAACATCTGTATTCTTTGTTTCTAACTTTTTAAATGTATAAAGGTACATTCCAACCGGCTTGCCTGATCACATGATAAAAGAGGCATTTTAGAAATCCATGAGGGTGGGGGAACTGTGACTGTGATAACAAACCATGAAAAAAATCAAACCAAAAATTAAATTCATAATTTTTTGATAACTTTTCATAGTCAAGGCCTTAAGAACACTCACGCCAAGTTTCAGTTAGATGGGATGAAATCCCCAGGAGGAGTTTGGTAAAATAGGCCACACACATTAGCCAGAATTGGGTCAAAGATTCAAATCTGAAGTGAAACTGAAAGCCCAACACTTTTGCCTGGAGTTACAAATAAAAAAAAAAAAATTGCACTTTTGACTTTGACGGGCTGCCGTGTCTACATAGTTTCTCAAAAAACTCACCATTTTTGAGGGTTTCTTCCCAAGGCTGTTTCTGATATTTTCACTCAGTTTGAGCACCGTTCAGTCAATATGGTCCGAGCTGGATGTCATCTCGAAAAAGTGTTTTTTATATTGTCACTAGGAGGAAAATCACCAAATGTTGTCCCGGAAATGTGTGCTAGGCCAGACTGCCATTATATATCAGAGGTTTGGGGAAGATTGGTAGTTTTCACAAAGTTATAGCACGTCAAAATTTACGAAAAAATGCAGAATTTTGTAAATCCCAAACTCACAATTTTGATAACTTTTCATTGTCGAGGCCTGAAGAACACACACGCCAAGTTTCAAATAGATAGCAGGAGATACATGTGTCTATATGTGAATTTTTGTCAATGGTGGAGGCTCCGTACAAGGTTTTGCAGGTGGTGCTGTGGAGCCATCTTTTCAACATACTTTGTTTCGTGAGTATTCCAGCTTGTTTAGGCCCTCAAAATGCCCCTGAAGTGACACGGAAGGAGAAAAATGAAAGAATAATCCAAAGGATACAACAGCTTTCACTGCCCGAACATTGTCCAGCGCTCGGACCTAATTATGTTCACCCATCCCATGTTTAAAGAGCAAATAACTTGTTGTTAAGCCTGTGATGCTCTTCATGATGATGTCTTGTCATCTCACGAAAATTCATTACTGTTTCGATGCACATAGACTGATCATTTTCATGGTTTCCTATTCTGAAACGAAATAAAATGGAAAATGAAAAATGGAAGACTTTTTTATTATCATGTTTCTAATGTTTTGAAAACAGAAAAACTCAAAATAGATTTGTCATTTCATCATTATGAATTAAATAAATCCATTTCAGTAAAATGCAAAATACTCACTTTTAAATGATCTTTGTTTTCTGCTTATCTTTTCATATCTTATAAAACACACGGTGACCTGCCAGCACTGTCAGTAATAACCTTCATGGAAATGACACATCAACAGCAGCAGTTCACACCTGACTTCCCCTGGTGCATGTTGGTGATGATGAGTCTATGCAGACCATGCTGTGTTTATTTATAGACTGAACACAGCTTATGTATACCTGCCACATAGCTGCTGTTATAATGCTGCAGGGTTAGGGCTTATCTTAACCCTTGATGGAAGCTTCTTTATCAAGAAAATGAAATCTGTGAGTGAACAAAACGGATCATTAACAAGCCCCGATGACATCACCTCGGTCACAGAAGACTTTATACTATTAAACTGTTTCGTAATGAGTGAGTGCAATGTGTAAATTGATCTGGAAGTCAGTGGTATCCATCTTCTCATCTAACATCTTCTCTAACATAACGGGTTCAAGAGCGAGAGCTAATGTGGTGGAAAAGGTGTACTCCTAATCTTCTCTCCCATTTGAAGCAATGATTGCAGTTTTTGAACCATCATTTTACCTCCTTTCACTTTGTTACTGTTATGCAAGTTAAACGCTACCTGCATGAACATGACCACATATCAGCACGTTTCAAATAATATTCCGGTGTAACATTTGGTAGTATGGTGTGTCTTTAAATTCATTTATTTCATTTTCAAAAACGATTCCTCCAAGTGCCACCACAAGGAGGTTTGCCAATCACCAGCGGCACTCACCAGTGTTACTATGGTAGAAGAGCTTTAACCAGTGATCTAATCAATTCCAGTGGGTTTGCTGTTCACATAAAAACACTGAATTCAACCATTATAGACAAAAATGTTAAAAGAAAATCTTAAAAGGCTATCCTGACATAGAATTTAAGTATTTTCTATTAACTTGAAACGATTGGAGCTGTGTTTCTTGCAAGAATGTTAATATAAAAATAAACAATGATATTTTTCTTTTTATATAACATTTAATTGTATATGTGGCTTGTTTTAAAATGTGTAATTTGTTATATGTATGAAATAATGTTTAAATAGATTTAGGTATATATATATCTATATTCTCTTTGTTGGTTGCTTGTCACAATCATGAAAGATGAGCACTCAGCATAGTTCAAGACATAAAATGTGGTGAAGAGCACACAGAGCTGTCTAAGGAAGCCTGACTGAAATGAAAGTAAAGCAGTCGAGATTATTCCAGTTCAGCCTGGTCTTTACCTTCTTTGATACATACTCACAACCTTTACATTACAGTTGTGTGTTGAGTCATGTGTGAATACTCCAGTGGTGTTGAACTATACTGAAACATGCTGTGAGATGTTTCTCGCCTTATGTTTGAACTGTCTCAGTCAGTGAATCTGAGTGATCCAACCTAACATTGTAATAACATGAGCCAGCCACAAGATGGAGGTTCAGCTCTGTTTCCAATGCAGACTCAAAATAAACACAGCATCACATCAAAACTGTTCCAGGAAAGAAAAGTGATTATAACAAGCAATGAAGAACTAGTGTATCCAACGTGAGCGGATCACTCTGTTGAGATGTTTTAATCACCTACTTGGTCAAACGTGTTTAAATTGTTGAGTGTGTACTTAAGAACAGTACATGATGAACAGAATCATTACGATATCAAAAACTGAGAGCAAACATGGTCCTCATCATCAGTCCCGTCAGTTATTTGTGGCACATACACATTTACTCAGCTTTGTTTTCAAGCTGAAGCAACAGTGTGACAAAGAAAAGTGCAACCTGGATTTCACTGTTGTCTATTTGCAAATTGTTCTGTAGGACGCCCAGCAGGGCGGGGTGTAAATTCTCAATACAGGAGGGGATTGTCCAGCACGGCCACTCCTGCTGCTACGCCTCCGTCTGAGTCTTCTGAATTCTTGGTCCTCAGCAGGTGACCCACACACTCGTTCATCACCATGTCTTCACCTTGTCTGGAAGGAAACACGGAGAAATGATGAATCAGACCAGTAACTGTTGAAATCTTTGACATAAAGTGAGTAAAGTAATCTTATTTACACATTATCATTGATTTGGAGTCTCTTTCATGTCTTTTGTCTGACTCTGTATCTGCTAAATGCTGCAAAGCTATTTGTTTACTGCTGTGTATTATATATTATTATATATATAGTCTATGAGTATAAGTAGAGTGAGTATATGAGTATACATCCATGTATCCTCCAGAACTTTAAATGAAATTACACAGCATCTGTGTGCAGGGCCGTACTGACAGAAGTTGAAATGATTGAAGTAGTCCAGAAAGAGCACAAACTTTAAGACATTGTCTTCCCACAGCACAAGGAAAATAAAATAGTGAACATGATGTAGTGATTACACACCTGACATACGTCCCAAACGCTCCCAGTTCACTGAGACAGTTTCTGATTTGGAGAGGAGTGTCTCGCCTCAGCAGGTAGTTCTTCACAGGAGCAGGATGGATTTTATCCATCAGAATATAAGCCGTCCTCTCTGCAGTCCCCTGCACTCTCTGCAGGACCTGACAGATCTCTGATCCATAGATGTTGTTACCTAGAAAACAAAAAAAAGGTGTAACAGAGTGTGGAAATCCTTCCAGGACTAGACGTGAAACCTGATTTGGACTTAACCGTTCAGAGACTCCAGTGCCTTAAAGTAGCAGGAGAGGAGTGAGCTCATCACAAACAAGACTTGACACATAACTTAGACTTTTCCTCAAAATCTGAAAACTAGTTCTAACAACTTTGGTAAAAGAGCTGTGAACAGCATTGAATGTTTTAAACAAAACATTCAATGCTGTTCCCAGTGCTTACTGTGGTGCACAGTAACGTGGAGTTCATGTTTTCAAAGGCTTCACATTTTAAAAACTTTCTCTTATCATACCTCCTCCCTCTCGCTGGGGCTTCAGGACATACCGGTCTGGGTCTGCTAAAGCCATTTCAACTGTTTTGTCACCATCTGGTCCCTAAAAACAACAAAGACACAACACAGGAAAAGAAATCTTGAATTAGAGCATTAGAATTCCAGGATTTGACCTTGAATACTTCCTGTATACATTTTCAATACAAAAATGAATATTTAAAAGTTGGAGTCATTCATACTGGAGTCTCATTTGCTCTAACGTGTTATTTCCTCACCATGTCCAGAGTGTAGAGGCCAGCGAACGTTGCTCTGATCTGCTCCACTATTTGGGGCTGGTCGGGGAAGAACCTCTCCAGAACTCCAGGCCTGGCGAGCACCTGCTGGACCTTCTTGGTTCCAGCCAGGTGAGTGCTGATATCTGGACATTTCACAGCCAGAGAGCGCTCCATCAGAAGACGAGCATCCCAAGTCTGCAATAAAAAAAAAAAACAAACACTGATACATCTACTGCAGTATTTTAGCTTGCCAGTGATTGAATATAACTTGATGTGGACCATCATTGCAGGAGAATGCAGAACTACAATGTCCCATGAAGATTTCATTTCTATTTCACACAAAAATCATTACATTCATATTGAAAGTTGACTGGTAGGGGGTTTCTAAAGGTCGGTGTAACAACGATATAAAACCTATTACCTCCCTATCAGCTCCAGGGAATGATCTGTCTCGGAGACTAGAGGTTTGATGGTGGCTCCACACACTAGCAGTGTGGAACAAGCAAGTATATACAAGTATATACATAGTTCTTCAACATGTAAGCGGTGAACGTCCGTCCTGCCAGAACTAAGCCAAGTTCTTCTGAGAAATGTAGTTTTTAAACATCTTATCACCACAAATGAATCCAATGAGTTCATCTCTAATTCATATGAGAGAAACAACCACCAGATATGCCACTGCAACAAGTAGTACTAATGTTCTATGTACTATCACACACGTCGGATTTGGGCCTCTCCTTTATTCTTTTAGTAGTTTACTGTGTAATGTTTCTTTTGTTTACCTCATGGCTGTTGCAATTTAAACTGAAATCACTGTCACTGTGATAACTTTGCAGATCAGTAAATCCTTCACGTACTTGTAGTATTAAAAATTGCCATCTAGCCTTTTGCCATCTGTTAAACATTTAGACAAATGTACCAACAAGCCGGTGTGTTTAGATTATATGTTTTTATACCTGGAGCAACATGACCCCACCAGTGCAAGCACCCCTATTCAATGGAAGACTGTCATCAGACTGAATGTCCATTTAGTGTTTTTAATGCCTGCTCCCCTTGGTCAGCCTTCCTGGCCAAACTGGGCAGCAGGGCATGAAGAAGTTTGTTTGTCTTTGATTGGGGGTGGGGGCACGGGGAACACGTGACCCTGTGCTGACAGCAGTGACAGAAGAATGAAGGAGAGCACTGAGCGCACAGTCACTGTCACTGTTCACAACACTAATTTTAAAAGACCGAAGTCAAGACCTGTTCAGAAACGTAGTTCTGAGGCATGTAGCCATTCCTGAAGTACACCACAGCAACCTCTTGGCCATCACTGAAAAGAGAGTAACATAAATGAGTGCAAGCGGTCACAATTATATTAGAATTGTAGTGTGAATGCACGAGCACCACATTTTAAACACATCATTCATTTAGATTTAATTAACAGAAACAGACTTACACAAACAGCCTCTTGTCCTGATCCAGATACCCCGTCTTACAGACATTGTCGAACCTCTTTCTTTTCGTGGTGATGTTTCTGAGACGACAGAGTGCTGGTTACAAAACGTACAGTTTCTCACACCACTCACAATGCAAGCCATTTCAAACACATGCTGTTGGTCACGGGGCATCGGAGGAAGAGACACAGTGGAACAAAGTTACAGATTTGTCTTCCATTAAAATGATGCAATATTTTCTGAATGTTGGCTAAAGCTATGGGGGAACAGCTTGTCTGTGCTCACACATACCTCTTCCACAGTTCACTCTCAATGTATCGCTGATCAAAGATGTTCCTTTGATTCTCTTCCACCAAGAACATGACGATCGCTCTGTAATGACAATATGTAAAACATATCTGGTTACTCTCAACAGTTTATTATATTACTGACTTTCTTAAAGCAATATTATGTAACCTTTCCTTCTGCTTTTTGCTCCCAGTACAACCACCAGTGAGTGCACAACACTTTACAGCAAGTCACACACCACCAACTCTTTGACTGGTTTTGGTCAAACTGGATCATATTTTATGGACAAAATGTTTCCTGGTTTTCCCTCTGATGTCATCCGGCTGCTCCGCCTCAACTCTCTGTGATTTACAGAGTTCCCTGATGGACAGTGAACTAAACTGCTGTGAACGGTAGCTGCTGTTAGCTGATGTTAGCTTCACTCAGTTAGCTGTGGTGCCTAAAACTAGGTTGCCAACCCACAATGTAGTGTCACTACAAAGCCCTCCTGGCTTTGGATCATCAGGAAGGCTCAGCAGCACCTCCAGACAGAGCTAACGCCAGAGACTAAATCTGATGTTATGTGATCATCAGTGACATGACCTACTGACCTACTGGACATAATTGATGAGGAGTAGAGAAGTAGATTATGAATATTCCATCAGCAAGATATTGTACTCTAGACTCACTGTAAGGCACATTTATTAATTTAGACCTTTTTTCTATAGTGACAGGCCAGACCACTGCTGACCACTGCTGTAAGGACTTCAGCCTCAGGACATGGCTCTACCAGGTGAGCTACCAGGATGCCCTTTTGTGAGGCAAATGAACGTGGTCAGTACTGTCACAGTACCCAGCATTCGGTCTGTCAAAGTGGATGGAAGAGTGTAGCTAAATAAGGCTCAATTCATTGGATGTACTTAATTCCTACCTCTCTGATCCATAGAGCTCCCAGGCTTTGGCAACAGCCCTGGCCAGACCAGCTGCAGGGTTGTTGTCGAGGATGCGCTGGCTCTCCTCCAGCCGTCCAGCCATCTGAAGAATGTGTCTGTCAGAGAAGATGAGGAACGCTTGAAAAACCCTCACATCATAAATACCACAGTGTATGGGAGATACTGTAATAACTTACCGGTGTACATCTGGTGTGCGTGATGACAGACCTCCAAAACTGGCAGCAAAGGTGTTGATTTCTATCTGCTTCAGAGACGACGATCCATCATCTTTCTGGTCCAACATGTAGTCGGATCGATTGAGACCCAACACAATAGACTGGCAGGAAGGAAAGAATCAAGATTCATTATGTCCATTTGTTGGTAGTACTATAGAGGAGAGAGAGGTAGGAGGTACTCTCTGAAGAGGTGGGTCTTTTAAAGGTACAGAGGGACGCCCCTGATCTGGTAGGAACTGGTAGTATATTCCACCAATGGGGAACAACGGACAAGAAGCGTCTGGGTTGCCCTGCGTGTACAGGTGGCAGAGCCAGACATCGTTCACTGGAGGAGGTAACATATGCCTGAATAATAATAACATTCAAGTAGGTGGACACAGTACTAAAGACTACTTTGTAGGCGAGCATTAGCATTGAATTTAATGCAGCCTGCTACAGGTAGCTGATGTAACCGGCAGCAGGGTTTAAAACCAGGTGCACCGCTGAGTTCTGGATCATCTGGGAGTCGGTTTTGATGTCGATGTCATTATATACTGACTAGAGAAGTGTCTCGTACTTCAAAATACCTGAACTGTGTCTTTAGAAAATCAAGACAAAGGCCAGTCACATACCTGAGACCTTCCTTCTTTTAGGATTTGTTGGTGGATCTTGAACAATCTCGCAGTGAAATCATCCACTTCGATGGTGCTGTAAAACAAAGAATGTCATTCTGTTAAATCCTGAAAAACCCTTCATAAAACTATTACATTAGATTAACTCTGGTAATATTCTGCTGCTACTACACAGGTTTCCAAACTACTTAAAAAGTCATCATCACTGGAGGCTACCTAGCTAGCGCCTCTTGTAGAAACTCTGGATCCTGGCTGATTTTATCCACCAGCGTGTTGTAGTGAGTTTGCACTGCCATGGCCTGGAGGAACACAGCTTTTGGCACAGGCGTGGGGAAGAGTGTGAACGGTGCATAGGTCACCAACTGAAAAACAAATGATGAAAAGAAAAAGAAAAGAATGCTGATGTCAAAAAAAACTGTTCATCCAAAAACACCAGCAGTGGCCATGGAATGTGAGGAGTGAAAATAAGCGTCAAATCCCTGTCGCTGCAGACACAAGCTTAATAAAGATCTGTCCCAAATCCTGTGGCCTAAGGCTGAACAAATTCCTTACATGACTTCACACTGAACACGCCTGTTTTAGCAGCGTTGGCACAGCAGCCCACTGCTGGATAATGTCCGGTCTAAATGGGTGTGACAAATATTATTTAGAAATGTCAAGACTGACAGAGAAAGGCAAGATCTTTTATTGAATATGCAATAAAGTCAAACAACCTCAACTGCCATGCTGCATTCATGCTGAGTGCGACTACTCGTTCTTTTGTTGCATTATCTGAACCAACCAGCCAGTGTCTGTCTGTCTGACATTTCATGAGCTCTTCTGAGAGATGCAAGCAGCGTTCGGTTCATACTTGTGGCGTGTAGCGACAGGTCAAACTAAATGTAAAGATTTGCATTCTGACTCTTAAATAACAGTGGCTCAACACGTACACAAGGCAATCATGTCTGATTTTGACAGTTGTCAAATGTCATGTGCCCACAGCTTTCTCGAATCACAGGGACTCATGAGAAGCATGACTTTTGCTGTCAGTTACAAACTGAAATCTCCATCATGCCCTCTGTGATTTTTCAGCACTTAAATAAGGATTGACTGAAACAGAAACCACAGCTACAGTCTGCCAGATCTACTGTGTATGTGTGTCTGTGCTCTCTTTTCCACCAATCTTTGTTTTACTGTTGTCTGACTCACTTTTCTGTTTACTTTACTAAAGAGATGGAGAATTAGGAGTGAATAACAGGTTTAGTAACAGTGTATTCACTAGTGCTCATTAATCTGTGCAGTTCATGTGCAGTTCCCCTCTGGCTGGCCTTCATCTTCTGTTCTGTTGAGTTGGTCAGCGTGGTTTAGAAGTACTCCTCCTCACGGTCCACGGGCTTTGTGCTACAGTATGTGCGTGCAATGAAAAATAATGTGTAAACAGGAAGCAGGCAAAGTGGCTTGTTATTCCAGTCAGGAGGTATGTGTTAGACAAGTTATTGTCTAAGTATTGCCTACAGGAACTCAGCTTCACTTCTAGTCTGACAAGATCCAATGCTGTTAGCGACGGCAGCAGGGCGGTTGTGAGTATCGCTGTCTGCAGCTGGTGGGAAGAAGTCTTAGCCGGACAAAGTAACCACATGCACGCAGTTTTCATCATGGGAGAGAGACAGCTGCTGGTAGCTGTACTCAATCATGCAGAGAGAATCTGTGCCTCATGTTCACGTCTCACCTCTGTTGAGTTAGGAGTCTCCTGGATCCTCATGAGGACACCCTGCAGAGCTGCTGCGTCCTTTGCCGCCTCTGCCAGCTCCTTTATCAGTGCAGTGTTCATCAACACCTCGTCTGGTATGCCCTGAGCCATTCTGATTGACCTGACACACAAAGCGGAGCCAAAGCAGTCAACACACGCTGCCATCAGGTAACACACTGAACTTTATGACATCACAGGAAACTAAGTGTACACATAAGAAAACATCAGCAAGTAACCGAAATAACGGTGCTATAAAGCAGAGAGAGGGGCTTCCTGTGTAATAATTGTAACAAAGGTCGTAGACTACGGAAAACAAAGCTCGTAGCTGTCTTTAACTAACGCTGCCAGTTGTTCACTGCTTTTTAACCAGGTAGCTACCTACAGACGTCAGCTAACAGTCAGCGGCTTCAGGTCACTGTTTTCTGCGCTGCTCGACACGTTGCAGCAGCACAACAATAATAACAATAATAATAAATGTATTAAAACAATAATATTACCTTTCGAGGTGGACTTCTCTCACTCTCTCTCTCGACAAAAAGAAGGCGTTAAAATATGAAGAGCCGCATGTAATGTATGAAAATGACAGGAAAACCGGATCTGCTGAAGTTCCCCGTAAGGCTAGTAGTGACCGCTGATTGGTCAGTCTGGGGCATGCTCTTTGTACAGCCAATCAGTGCCCACGACGTCACCAAACAGCTTAAAGTCCGCTCGCGCTCTGAGCAGGCACTGAAATGCTGACTGAAGAATGAGGCAGCACTTTTTGTCTCCGGTCAGATCACCTGAGAGGAGCTCCTCTGTGTCAGGTACTGTGTGTGGCTCATGTTTGAATGACTGTGCTTCATTTCACATTAACCTTTACACTGATAGACTGAACACTGCCGTGACTGTGTGCTGCCATTGTTGTGCAAAAGCAAACGATAATAGTACGAATATGAGAGGATAAAGACTGGTTAAAACAGGAAAGCATAATAAGAAAACAAAAAGACACAATTTAACAAAATAAATCAATCGATATCTAACATAGATATATCTAAAAGAAAATAAGATCCAAAACAAAAACAACTGTGGAGTTGTTTCACCAACAATTTCATCTTTTTTTTTTTAATTTTAAATATTTTTTTCTGAATAACAGTGATGTGGAGCAGACATCTCTAGATGATAGACACTAGAATGGTGTCATGTTGTTACCCCTTAACAACATCATCTCACCCTGAAGGTGGCATCCATTGCAACGATCAGTTCTTTTGGGGTACCAGAGATATTATAAACAGACATTATTGTCAACCCTCTTCAGAAGAAACATACATTTGTGTGATTATGATTATTAATTGTATTATTAATTAAACAGGAGCTTGCATGCCACCAGATCTTTCGTAATAACCCATTACAGTAATTATAATATTTCATCTGTAATTTAATATTTAATCAGAGCGGTCAGGATCAACAATAACAAAGAAGTAATAAAACACGTTGCAAGAGTCAGAAAAAATAAAAACAACAGATTAAAAAGGCTTTAAATTTAAAATGAAATGTTAAATTAAGCATTAGTACTACATATTACTACAGAAAGTAGAGATGTGAGGTAGAGCTCTTTACATGAATAACACGAGTTATTTTGTCAGAAAGAGAAGAATGACGAGTGCACACAACCTTTAAATCTGTACAAGAAAGTAGTTTTGAATCGGACATTGAGTCTTCTAAGCTATTAGGTTAATCATACGACTCAGCTGAAATAATAATGTTCCTTTTAAAGTTTTGATGACAGGTTTTAATTCGAGTCATTGCTGAAGTTGTAGAACGCCATGTACTTTATCATTTGTGCATTTAAAACTTGTCTGTGGTTAAGGTGTGATAGTTGGCAGACTGAAGATTCAGGGCTTGGACTGGAGTTCCACCTGGGTCATATAGGAGTAGCAGCAGCAGCAAAAAAAAAAAAAAGACATTAAAGCGTTGATTAGGAACATTTATGTTCCTAATCCCCCTCTCAGATGATCTCAGGTGGCCCTGTCAGTCCTGGCCAACTCAGGTCACCACCTCATCTCCTGTTTTACATTATTACCATTGGATTTGGGCTACCAAAATGCAGAACAAATGGCTATAAAACTCCTTTGTTCCTGCTGCCACAGGCCTTTTTAACAGCGACACATGAAGCTGTTTAGTAGCGTGTATTTATTGTATAGTCTATATAATAAATATTCAAAACAAATTCTTTTGAGATTTCAGTGAAGAGGGCAGGAAGGAGGACATGTTATCAGTGACCAGAGCTGCCGCTCTTATTGTGCTGTGATCTGTGTGTAAACCAGGCTGTTGTGGCTGGAGTAAGTTTAGACTTAATAAAAGCACATTTTACATTTACTGTATTTATTTTAAGCTTGTAGAAAGGAAGGTTCCATATTGGACAGCAGTTGACAGCAGAGACGCCCACTTTAGGTGAAGCAGAAATGATGCCTGTTTTAAAAGGTTTGGTTAAAGAGATGAGCTCAGTCAGGACAGATTAAGGGGGCACTTAAATGACAGATATATGGGTCGAGATTATCTGCACCAGTGTTTCTGCATGCTTTTAATTCAAGCTTTTGAGCTTTGGAAACATCTGCACTGCTCATGAGACTAAAAGAAAATTTACAGTTTGAAAAAACTGATCTGTAGTCTCCAGTTGAAAGTGCAGACACAAAAAAATCTTCAACCGTAGATGATCTATCTTTTGGTAACATAGATACCTGATTGATTTGAGGAGGGAAGTGTTCTAAAGAGACGTTATTATGTAAGATATGCTAAAATAGTTTGTCATAGTCATGCTGGAGCAGATGTTTATTGTTGTCTAAAGGTTAAGCAGTCCTCAGCTGTGCCGCTGGATCTAGCCTTGGACCAAGCTTCATCTCTGCTGTGGATGAGAGTTGTGGGAAGAACAGAGGACTTTTTAATTCTGTGTTTTTTATAAAAAGCTCCTCCATGAGCAAGAACGTTAAAGGATTGTGGAAAGTTTTGCAGTGAAAGGCGGGAATATCACAGGCTTCTGAAATGCCAATGAAAAGTTCAGTCCAGGGCAGGGATTCCCCTCCAGTTGTCATTCTACTCCACACCAGCAGAGGGAGCTAAAACTTTGTTGATACGAGTCGCAGAGCTCTCCCGTTAGGCTTCCTGGTTCTGCATACAAACCTTCAGGCCTTCCAGCTGATCAGTGGCTTCCAGTCAGGTCTGTTGACTCAAGCATATGAAACAAAGAGGTCAGGTGGTTTTTAATGGTGTCACCCTAACAGTACATGGCAAAGGGGAGCAATGCCAAGTGGTCAGCAAGCTCTGGGCTGTGACTGTGGAATTCTGCTGTGTGTTTTGTGTGTAGATGGCGTGTGGACAGCTGTCGAGGGCGGAGGCGCTGGCGTGCTCAGGCTGCAGGCACGCGTGCCATGTGATGCTCTACTCTGACACAGAGAGTCAGCTGTTTGGAAAAATTCCCATCAGACATATTATACTGGTGAGGAAGAGCACAGTGTGTGTGAGTGAGTGTGCACATGTGACTGTGTGGTGTGTGCACATGTGCATGTGTTGCGAGTGATGTAGACCTTTGCTTTCAGTGATTCTGCCTGTTTGCATAAAAACACAGTCCTGCTCATGTCTAAGGACCTCTGCCTCTGTGTGTGTGTGTGTGTGTGTGCAGCAGTGTATGAGTGTATAACAGCCTCTGTCACTTCCCACAGATGCAGATGCGCTTTGACGGTCTGCTGGGTTTCCCTGGCGGGTGAGTCTTTCCTGCTGCTGCTTTTGTGTTAGCCTCTCCTGTGCACAGGTACGCCTAGCTTAGGTTTGTAAGTCTGTTTTTCTTCACAGCTGAGCCCCGTCAAAGGATGGAAACCTTTTACAGCACAGAACAGAGATACACACATACAGGACTAAGTGAAACATGATTCAAAATGCATGGCATGTTCTTCTGCAAGTTGCCTTAAACAAATACTTTCAAAAATCTGTAAGTGCCAGCCACATGCTGCTTAATTAGTATTCAACTTAATATGAATCACTTGTGTCTTTGGATCTGTGAGTTACAGTAGTCATTGGCCAAATTTCTGTGGCATCATTCGCCAACACAGTGCAATTATGTAACCTGACAAGAAGAAGTTAATATAATCGACAAATAATGATGACGTATGCAAAAGGAGGGAAGACAGCATTAGCAAATGGGAACAATGGTCAGAAGCATTATATTATATGTACATACATTCCATATAGTAACAGTATTAGTATACTGTGTTCCACTTACAGTTGGCAGAATGTTATATCATCACAAGTTATATCTTGTGTTCTCGGCTTTTCACAAAGCCAGGATTCAGAACTTCTTTCAACTTTTCAAGCATTTCCCACATTTCCTTTGCGCAGTGCATCATGGGAAAATAATATCCAAAATCAGTCCTAAATCAAGCACTTGTCTTTTAATGTACTGCATACTGCACACTGACAGCCAGCCTTACCGATTCTGGTGCCAGTTCCAACATCGTTCCTCATGAGCATTCCCCCCAGGCCTGAAAACTTCCAGGTGGTCCAAAAAGTCTGTAGTATGGGCAGCCCAGCTAACAAACTGAGCTAACATTAGCTAATAGCAGCTACAGTCGGCAGTAGTTTACTTTACTGCCTATTAGGAAAGTCTGTAAATCACCCAGAGGACATCAGAGGGAACACCAGAAAACATCAAATAAAATAAAATATGATCCACTTTCATCAAAATGAGTGAAATAGTTGGTGGTGTGTGCACTTCATCATACATACAGGGCACAGTGTGAGCATGAGACATCATTCACCTGTTTCCATGTCAGTGTAGTATGAAAATGATTTCAAATCTGTTATTTTACTGTAGAAAAGTTACATAATGATGCTTTAACTTGAAAGTGCTGTTTGGGGCACAAACCTGCACAGCACAAACTAGTCTCAGGCTGTGAAATTCAACGAGTTTCTCAATCGGCGTGATTTATTTACTTACGCACTGACAAGCCTCAGGAGAGCAGTGTGACTGATGTTGTCTATCTACTTTCATGTGTGGCCCTGACCTTTGACCTGCCCCCCTCCCACGCTTCAGGCTTGTTAGCCCATCGGAGGAGACCCTTGAGGCGGGGCTCAGCAGAGAATTGTTGGAGGAGCTGGGTGTGGCTCTTCCTATATCAGTAGAAGATCATGTGGACTCCTGCTATGCCCCTGCCTCCTCCCCCTCCTCCCCCTCCCGTCTTATTACACACTTCTACGTGAAGAAGATGGAGGAGGAGCAGATCAAGGAGGTGGAGAGAGCGGCTGCATCCACTGCAACAGATCACGGACAGGAGGTAACGTGTGTGTGTGTGTTTGTCCTTCTAGAATGACTGATTGCAGCCATTTAAGCAGTCTCATGCTCATCACCTCTCTCTCTCTCTCTCTCTCTCTCTCTCTCTCCACAGGTTCTAGGGATGGTCAGAGTCCCGCTCTACACCAGGAAAGGCGGGGGTGGCCTCGCGCCGTTCCTGTCGCACTCGTTCATCGGCAACGCTCGCTCCCAGCTTGTCGACTCTCTGCTGCGCCTCAACCTGGTCACCCCTGAGGAGCTGCACAGAGCCCTCACACACTCTCTGAAGATACACTCACACACCGCAGAGGACCTGAAAGCGTCCCTCGCGATGACGGAGGCGAGGAGGAAACGGTTTTGAAACACACCTGCATGCGCATCAGCACATCCTCACGAAGCAGTCACACAGATACCAGTTTGGCCATCAGCAACACGGTCCTTCAGTCTCGCACACACACACACACACACACAGTCATACCGATTCTGAGCTGCTGACTCATGATTTCCTACTGTGCATCCTACAGTTTGGGGAAAACATTATGAACTCATTAATGGAAATAAAATCAGTGACACTGTCTGTTATATTTATTGTCATTTTTCTCCTCCTGATACAGAAAACACAACCAACACTCCTCCATCAAACCTTTCTGTCTTAATATCCCCATGAAGAAGGGAAGCCAGACAAGACAAGAAGCGAAACATCTGACACTAAAAAGCAAGTCTGTGCTTCCTTATATGGAGATGCATAGACACCTTGTGGTATTCTGTAACTGTCACCATGAAAGGGGCAGACAAATACCCCTGTTTTTTTTGGTCTTGTTTTGTTTTTTTTTTCTTTTCACTGAGCTCTTGAGTTCTTTGTCTGCCTCTCTGCTGCTCACATTTTCGCTGGTTTCATTTATGAAGTTATTTGCACGGCAGCGCTGATGCCGTCCAAGGATTAATTACGTCCATGACATACTATAAAGCCTACAGGCGCAGATTTGATTCTGTTTAAGTGTACCCTCGGTGCGCATAATGCGCCTGCACCAGATGTTAGTAACCTCATTCCCAGACAATATCGCCGGCAGTGAGAAAGAGCAGAGACATGATGCAGCCTAATGTTTATACCATACTGTAAGTGAACATTGTCACTGTTTTTTTGCAGGTGAACCTGACATGATTGGTATGTCATATGTATAACTGTATATACAGTTTATCTTTGACTCATTAATCATGCAGCTGGTTTACACTGTGTGACAAATCCCCCAATGTTTGATAAATTCAAAAGATGAAGCAAAGGCGATGAAAGATGCTGAGAGAAACATACTCAGTCACTCATCTTTTATTCAGCCTAATAATACAATACATTTATTGTAGAGTCATTGCATTTTACAAGGACAGCCACATCCATTCATCACAACTACATACAGATTGAGCGGGCGTTAACAGAATTAGAGGTGCACGTAGAATTCATTTGCAAAGGAGTACAAATGTGATCCGCTGCTGTCGATATGCGTCTCAATCAGAGTGTGTTTTTCTCAGCTGTCAGGAGGGGAGGGGGAAAAAAAAAAGCACCGCATCCGGCGCCACAGACAGGAAACACAGGAGACGTTTCATATGAAACACTTTTGTCTGAGGATGTGTTTGTGCAAGACTGTGGCTCTTTTTTTTTTTCACGCGTGCAGCTGCTTCGAGGACGTGCCTCCTCCAAGCATGCATTTGAGCACTTGTGCGTGGAAAACAGTCAGTGCATCCTGCACGAGAGCACGCGTGTCTGTGTGTGTGAAGGGGGAAAAGGATGCTGTCGTGTGATGGTGCTGTAAGGGCGAATAATACAAGGTCATCAGAAAAACATTTCGAGAGAGAACAGGGATGGAGGGAGGGCAGTGCAGGCGAGCGATGGATGGATGGAGGGAGGGAGAGAGCGGGAGCGCGGGATGCTGAGGGGAGGAAGACGGTATATTCATAGCAGCAGCGGTATTTATAGCCGCCCAGAGGAGAGGAGAGAGCGGGGGGCGTGGCTTCGGTTGTGGCACAAGGCAGAGAGGGAGAGAGAGGGGAGGGAATGGGAGGAGAGAGGCAGCTCTGGCGCGAGTGAGAGAGGGGAGGCTATTTGGCATATTTGGCAGGAGAGGGAAGAAAGAAAAGGAGGGAGGGAGGGAGGGCTGTTTTTGAGTGTTTGTGTGTGTGTGTGTGCCTGAGAAATGAGAGAGAGAGCGCGAGAGAGAGAGGGAGGAGGGTACTGAGCTGAGAGAAATCTGTCAGATTCAAACACACTGCTCTGTGTGTGTGTGCGTGTATGTGTGTGTGTGCATGTGTTTGATAGAGAGAGCGAGGGATGAGAGGAGAGGAGGAGAGCTGAGGAACAGATAGAAAGAGACAGAGGAAGACCACAAAGTGAGGTACGTACGGCTGTCATGCTGCTCATGAATCCAATAACAACCTGTGTGTTTATATATATATATATATATATATATATATATATAAGTGTGTGTGTGTGAAAGTGCATGCTTGTGTACATGTGTGACTAAAGTGGATGTGTATTATGTGTAGTTCAGTGTTTTAAAGGGGCACTGTATTCACTTGGGGTTTTCTAAGTGGACAAATGAATGTAGGCTACTGTCAGTGATATCAATTATGTAATATGTGTGCACCATTTTCAGTGTTGATGCTCTCTCTCTCTGTGTGTGTGTGTGTTTACATGCTTGTGTTGTTATGCTGGGGTGTTTATGCGACCATTGTGTGGAGGCTTGACCATATGGGCTGATTTACAGCCACTGCAAATAGAACTCAACACTCCTGTGCCGTTAATGCTGTGGAACCTTAACCCAACCACCACCCCCCACCCCAAAAGCAGTCACCCCACCACCACACCACCCCCAACCCCCCACCTCTGTTTATCACCCACACTGTATTGACAGCTAATTCTGTTATTATATAATGGAGATATGCAAAAGTCCTTAAACATGCTTCTCACAGGCGTCTGCAAAGTGTCATTTCCTTTGTGTTGTTGCTTTGCAGTGATGGTAATGTAACACACCAGACTTGCAGAAGAAACTGTAACGTTAAAAGCTTGTGCAGGTTTTTTATTATTATTCTTATTTGTTGAGTTGTAGTTTGTCTGATCTTAGGAGAAGGTGCAGTTTCAGCATCAGGTGCATTTTCTTAAAACGTACAGCTAAGGTTTACGACCGTCCATGCTGTTTTGAATCTTGGCAGTGCAGTCGGACTTTAAAAAAAAAAAGTCTGGTATATAAGATGACGGTTGACCATCTTGACCTCACTACCTCAAAAAAACAGTGCAGACAAAGCATGCAGAATACACTTTGTACCGGTGAAGGACACATAACCCATGATATGCTTCATGTGCGTTTTCTGTACTCGCACACAGATGCAGTTGCATGAAGAAGTTTCAGTTGTGGGCTGTGGTGGGAAATATCACTACAAACGTACCTTAAAAAAATAACTCAAACGTCTAACTTTGAAATATGTACAAGCACACAACTGACTTTTTGCCCAGTGGTATAAAATGAGCTCAGATCTTTACATAAATACATACAAGTGAACAATGTCCATCAAGTAAAAGTACTCAAGTATATCACTTTAATATTCAGTGTTCACATGTCTCACATATATTGTCATAAGCGCTGATGCATTCATGTGTACGCAAAGATGTCAGATAAATGTTACGAATACAATATTTGCCTCCATAGAATGGAATTACTACAGTTAAGTATAGGTATCTTAATATTGTACTTAATAAACAGTACAATATTATGATTGTATGTATGAAATACATTTACGCCACTGTATTTTTCACTCATATGAGCTGCGTTACAGTGGAACCAAGTATACATTATCTATCTATAATGAGATCTGTAATCTAGATGTTCTGAAGAAAAAGCTGCTGAAGTTGAGGTTTAAGAGCAATGCCTGAGGAGCGGATGTGGCCAACCTGACAGCTTCTCAGCCCTCACAGTGCCACACTGTTTTCATGACACTTTTCTATTCAGCATTTTTTTTTTCCCCTTTTCGCCCTCCGCCAAGACTTACAGGTATGCATTCCACAAACATTACCTGTAAATGATCCTCTACATAAAGCTTGCCCTTGGCAGGACCTGAGAAATGTGGACAGCAGTGGAAATGTTCCTGTACCCCTTGGCTTTAATTTCATAGCCCTGTCTGAAGCCAAATTGTCCTCAGTGCTATTGCAATTAGGTACCATGCCAGAATGTGAAAGGCACCTTATACTGTGCATAAAATGTATTTACCCAAGCCTATTAATCTCCACCTTTCTTATTATAAATGTACATCCATTTACTATATTTACAGTACTTAATCAATGGGCAGCCACACTCCAGTGCATTTCTCCACTTCCACCTTGAAACTAGTCATCCCTGTGGAGTGTGTTTTGGCAGTGATGAGAACCAGGATTAAGCTGCCACTGAAAACGTTCAGTGAGATTTTCAGGTACAGAGTAATTCTCTACAGATGGTACAAACCTGCGGCGGCGTACTATCATATGGTTTCCTGTTTGCTCTGCACACATAGCAATTGCGAAGGATGTTCAGAGAGAGCGTAGAGAGAGTCTCAGGCAAGAAGCAAACTTTTGCCAGTGACATGATGATTTTGGATTTTGCTGCTTTGCATGGCTAATCGCGCAGCGCCCTAAATCTCATGACACGTTCTAAATGAAACCCGGGGCCAGTGCCAGCACGAGGGCGCTCTACCTGCATGAGCTCTTTCCAGGTTTGCTTGCAGTCTAGCAGCAAATAAATGAGCTGACGTGTCCGTAAGCTTCCAGTGGTTCGAGGTAGATCAGCTTCAGCGTTTTGCCTGTAAGAAAGTACCAGCTTAGAATCTGATTGGTCAGGTATATTTAACCAGAAAGTGAGAGCGAAGAAATCATACGTTCTTCCTCTTACAAATTAAAAGTTCAATTTGTCAGCACTCAGTTCAACACAGTCATGGGTTTTGCTGCTACAGCGTGACTTAGCTTAAAGTGGCTAAAGTTAGTCAGCCTCTGCTCAGCAAAAGTAAAACGGGCTAACTTTAAAAGGCTAGTACAGCGATTTAGTTTTCATAAATCATAAAGTCGGGATACTTACAAGAGACGGATTTAAAAAAGAATCATCAAAATCGACGCAGCAGAGGCCGAGATATCCTGGTCCTACATTCCCCATAATACAACTTGATAGAATTTCTTTCCTTATTACAACTTTCTGTCACAATTTTCAAACCCCAGTTGTTAATGCAGGCTTTCTGGTTCAATAGTAGCCTCCAATCTAAAGTCAAGATAACCCTAATGACATCATCAGGTTATGGAGATGCTATAGATGACATCGTACAACTTTTCTGACAGTCCGAGTCATAAGACGGGTCAGTTGACTTTGATGTGTGTAAAATAGGTGGCATGTCCTTTTAATTAAGCGATCTTTCACTGGAGGGACCAGACACTGTACGTCCATCCAAATAACATCATTTAAGAAAAGAAAGTACGTGACAGAGCCCAGCAGCTGTTGCTCCACCATGAAGTGGAACACATTTTAATCTCCTGATCAAACCACTTCAGGTCATGATGAGGTCTGTCAGACAGAAGCTGCAACTTTGACAGGGTCCGTCTGCCTTTGATTGTGGATCTAATTCCACCACGTAAGGTAACACGGTTACAGTATGAAATGTTCTGACATGCCGTTGTTTTGTTGTGCAGTACAAGGCATTTTGTATTCAGTTTTCTGAGTATTCCTCCAGCTATTTAGTAGCTAAAGTTATTTATCTCCCTGCTTCCTCCTGCAGCACAAATTGCAATCCGCGCCTTCTCCCAATCATGTCTGTGTCTGTAAGAGCCTCTCCAATCAGTCTGTCAGACAGACAGACAAGTGTCACACCTGACTCTACCTGACAAGTGTTCAGAGTGGCGAGCGTACAGCTGACAGCGCAGATCAACATATGATCGCGTTCGCCACCCTGATGCACCTTTACCGTTTCAGCTCTTATCTGTGATCATGCACCGCAGATAAAGCGAAGGCTTCTACGCCTGCGCCTGCTCTCACAGCTCAGCTGAAACCTCATATTTCCCAAAAGTCATCTTATTCGGGAAGTGAAATCATCCAGCAGAGAGGGTCCTGGTCCATTTTTTTGACATTTTACAATGCATTAGCGATGCTTTGGCTTTGTCCCAGGTTCACAGAGATCAGGGCTGATTTTCTACTCATAGAAGGCAGCTGTTAAGAAACAATGCAGCTGTATGGAAAAAAAAAAATGGGGACACATTTCTGCACTCTGAGTCAAGATAACGTTCTGTTCTGGCTCTCTTCAATATCAGGAAATCCCCGTACAGTATTGGACATAACGACAAGCACATTTCTATTACTTCTGCTTAGTGCTTCATATTTTTTTCTTCAGAGGAAATTAGCTGAAAATCCCCTCAGTAGCAATGAGGATCAGTATCCTCTCTGTCTTCGATCTACTTTGTATTCACCATGTGTGCCACGTGACCTCCTTCTTCCAGTGACCTTGACTTTAAGTATGAAACACTGACAACCTCTATCTCTCTGTCCTAACTGCCCCTTTTTGCCCTCCTCCGCCCCCCATGTCAAGTGTTCTCTCATTCCCCTGGTCTTTTGCTGAATCTCTGACAACCTCATCCTCTCTCTTTCTCAGATCATTTGCATTTGCTTTGTTCTGTGCAGATTAAGGTCGCACACTGATGAAGGCCCCTGGAGCCACCAGCATCTCAGGGCCCTCACAGTCTCATTTTTGCAGAAATCTCTCTGCATTTGTTCGCCACACTTCTCCATTTACTCTCTATTTCGGTCTGAAACCTCCGCTTTAAGTCTGTCTGGATCACATCCAGCGCACAGTTTTTGGGAGAGGAAATGTGAGCTCACGTCTAACGCTCCTGTTCCCGACACTGACAGCGTTAGTTATACACGTCACACGTCAGATCTTCTAAAGAATCCCACGTGGTTTCAAACCTGCATCAACAACAGTCTTCCTGCGTTACAGTGAGGTTACGTGGCACCTCGGGGAATACATTAAAACAGGTTAGTGTTGGAGTGAGTGTGTTTGTCTGGTCATGCTTTGCCTCAAGTTCTGTTTTGGGGGTTTCAACCAAACCAAAATGATCTGATGGTCTGAGGCTGATTGAGGAACAGCGTTTCCCATCAGTGCAGCACACGCTGGCACTGCAGAATTCTGAAACCTGTTGAGAAACTGACACAGGATGTGGGAAGTAAAGTTGCTTCTGTGTGTGTGAGTGTGCGTGTGTGTGTACTTGCCTGTCTCAAAGCAAAGAGCAGGAAGTGTGTGAACCCATCATCTCCGTCTAGTTTACGCTGACTAATTTCATCAGCCTTTTTAAAGGCAGTTAAGTTGATTTGTCTTCTAATGATTCTCTCATTCAGCAGCACCCAGCAGTTATATTCATCTAAAACGAAGTGTGATCTGCCTTTAAAGGGGCCCTGCAGTGGTCAAGCTTTGCATTTTCAGAAAGTTGGAAGACTTGTAGATTAAAAAGAGAGAAAAGAATAGCCAAAATCAACACAACAGAGGCTGAGATGTCCTGGTTTTTAGACACTTCCCATAATGCATCTTTCCATGACACCCTTTATGCCTCTCATGTGTGTTCAGAGAGGGAGGAGCTGTTTTGTTTCTGACAAGTTCCGTTCAGTTTCTCCCGAGACAATGTTGCATAATCACAGCTGTTACGCTTGCACTGCTCAGACTGAAATGAAACCCCCTCGCATGAAAGTGACCAGTTGGCATTTTTTTTTTTTTACAGAGCAATTTCATCCAACGGTAACAACGCTTTCAACATTAGCTGTAAGCTTGCTAGCAACAGAGGCCTGAGTGTGCGTTTTTGTGCGTGTTCGTGGTCACTTCAGCGTCAGCTTGATCCTAGGACTCACCAGAAACTCTTCTGCTCTTCTGTGTGTTGATATATAAAATAATCTTTTTGCTCTGAAGTGGAAGCATCACACCCTTGTGAATTCTTGTCTAATATATTTTCGTTAATTTTGTAAGCGATTGCGCTTCCTCAAAATTCATCATGCAGTCTGTCTGAACATGCAGCCAGTACAAAATGTGAAAAAAATGGGTTACAAAATATCTGGTTCTTTGATAAAAAAGTAGAAGGTACCAGGTTGTGTACATAAAAACTACAGCTCCCAGGATGATTTCAGTCAGAAACCCACCAAGAGCTTGAAATACTTGGGCCACTAATGGATGCTGAAAGAATGCACTACACTGAAAACTGAAAGATTAATCTTTAGTTTAAATGAATTAATGGTTAAAGTATGATATGATTCTGGGTCAATTTTAGACGAATTTTGAAGTTTTTTACTAATACTATACTAATTTGAACTCCTAAGAGTGGCTGAGGATTGTATATTTTGACCCATCAGCTATAAAACAAAGTAACCTACAGTATGTAGGCTAACATTTGGGGAAACATTACAACCACACCCCTCAAGCTCCCTCTTTGCAACTCTGTCGAGATGATGACATCACTAGAGTTATTTATCAAAGCTCTGTCAGAGCCACAAAACACACTGTACAGCTTCCTTTCCCACACTGAGCAATGCTTCTCGTGTTGAGTAAACTAACTTAGATGTGTGAAATTGGTGGACTTTCCCTTTTATATCAACGCTAACCAACAATGCAGTTAAAATGTAACCATCAACAAACCGCACGTTTAAGCTCAGAGATCACAGGTCAGGTCTATGTGGGTCTCCATGAAGTGTTTACTGCATCATCCTGTGACTCTAGGTTTTATCTTGGACTTGTTTCTTTAAAGAATCCTGTTAAATGTGTGTAAAAAAAATAATGTGCTTGTGTATTTGGCCATCACCTTTATGGACATCCCCAACCCCCGACCTCAAGGCATTGAATGTCCTTCATTACCGCTATTACTCATCACCTCTCATCTTCCCATCCCCCATCCTTCATCCTTCCTCTCTCACATCCCCGTCACCCTGCCCTCGTACTGTCCATTCTGTGCTCTACTCCCCCCCCCACCACCACCACCCTTCCCCGCTGTCCCTCCTATTAAATCTCCCTTCTCTGGTGTCACTGTCCCTTTCTGTCTCGTTGCCCTGGCCTCATTTGTCCTCCTCCTGTGGCTCTCACTCATTCTCTCATTCCCATCTCAATAAATCTCCCTTTCTGGCCCCCTTGTTGTCCTCTTCTCATCCTTATCCACTTCTTCTCTTCCTTCTATCTTCCCCTCTGTCTGCTGCTCAGGTTAGTTCACCTATGGATCAGCCTTCATGTCAGAAACCCAGGGGAGCCCGCATCGACACGACTGACATCGCCATCGAGTGCAGTCGATCCACGCTGACACTGATGCGCTGCATGCAGCTGTAGATTAGCGAGGGCCAAGGGGTCAAAGGTGAAAGGTCACCACAGACAGCGCACGCTGAGGTTAAAAGGCTTCGGGAGGGGGAGACTGTGAGGCTACGAGAAGAATCAAGGTTCAGGAAGGACGGTCTCAGTGACAGACCAGAGTCAAGGGGGTCAAAGATGATGACATCACATGTAAAGCTGCGGAAGGAGAAGGGGAGTCTGGCCGAGTACGAGTCACAGATGAAGGGTAAGTCGCTCTGGATGCGCATGTGCGTGCATCACGCGCTCGTCTCTGTGTGCGTCTCAGCCCTTTATCACACTTCTGTTCATGCATGTGCGCTTGACTCCATGCATGAATGCATAGAAGACAGCGCATGCGCATTCATGCATGAACGCGCGCTCTGCAAAGTCATCCAGCCACAAACTCTCACTGAATGTATGTGGACATGTATGCATTCAAAGACGTCACACGGTGCCCTTCTTATGACACAGACACCATTCTTCGGAGCTTGATGACAACACAGGAACACTTTAATCGAAAAACATTTTCACGTGACAACAGCAGAGTGTGTGTGTGCGTGTGTGCGTGTTGTTATTTTCTGTGTTTTTGTGGGTGCATACCGTGGTTGGGTGGCTCTCTGTACTGTACTATAAGGGTGTATTTTTAGCCAGTATTAGTGATGCTGTCTCCTCACATCCAGTCAGCCTCGGGCTGTGTACTCACACAGAGACAGAGGAATAAGAGTAAAGTGGGGAAAGAGGGTAGGTGGGGAGTCAGGGGGTGTGGGTGGGTGAGCGAGGAAGAAAAGAAAGGGAGAGGGAAGGTAAAAAAAAAAAAAAAAAAACGAGGTGGAGAGGTGGTGTTGTGTTATTTGAGGGGAATCATGCTTGTATTAGCATTTTCAAAACAGAGTGCAACGCAGGGCCACGTCGCCACTGGCTTAGCTGTGTTTGCATACAAGCCTGTCAACATGATACAAGGTTGTGTCGGGTTATTACAAGGGCTGTGTGTCAAAGCTTTAAATGACAGCATGGACGGCTTTTTGTTCCCGCTCTCCTCACCTGAACAAGGCGCTGCATACATAGAGAGATTATTCAGGTGAAATGCGTGACATCGTTACAGATTCTCTAATTGGATCATTATTAATTGGATTATTGTGCGAATGAACACTTCCTCACGGAGCAACGTGCATCCCCAGACACCGCAGGTCTGAAAGTACAGCGGCGTGTAGCCACATCATTAGTTTCATGGGTGGACAGTGTCTGTGAATGTCTGTGTGCACGCACACATCTGCAGGAGGGAAGAGGGAGCAGCTGTGCTGTGCATGGAGATTTTATTTTATTAAAATGAGACAGAAAGATATGAAATACACACACACGGCACACCGTCACAGAGCCACGCTTTAACACTTTAAAAATCAAAACTTCAAAATTAACCACCATCCTGTGTTTGCATATGTCAGTGTGTGTCCAGGGTTATAAGCATGCATTAACTTAAATCACTGTCTTCCTCTTCATGTCTGTCTGTCTCTGTGTGCGTCAGACCTGCGGGCCCAGCTGACAGACCAGATCAAGATTCTAGACTCTCAGGTGGAGGTGAAGCAGCAGCAGCTCTCAGACCTCTCTGAGTTTCTCAGGCGTCGAGGCGACATCGAGGCCGAATATGCACGAGCCTTAGACAAACTCACGGAGAGATTCACCCACAAGACCAAGAAGTAAGTGCATGGGGAGTTGCACAGGTGTCTCTGTTTCTCAGGTGATTCAAAAGTGGATCACTCTCAGTGAGGATGTCCGGTTTCTTTCAGGAAGGAGCAGTGGGGTCAGTCCGTCTGTCAGGTCTGGACTGTTTTGCTGTCTCAGACTCGTCTGGAGAGTCGGGAACATGCAGCACTGGGTGACACCTGCTGCAACACGCTGACGCAGCGGTTGACACACAGCACGGAGGACACACACCGCCTGCACAAACGGGTGAGTGGATGTTTTGGTGTTGGTGGTTACATGCACAAAGAAACAGACACACTAGGTGCATAAAGACCTTACAGTGAAAGGTACAGTGCCATCATAGAAGTCCTCTTCCCCCCAGAGAAATCCAAATTCTTGATTTTCCATCACACTCATTCTTATTTTGAAGGCCAACTTATCATTTCTCATATACAAGTTAATGATTGTATTCAATGCTGAGCCGTGGTAAAGCTGCTCGATGCAGGAATGATAATGATGGTGAGTGTAGTTGGAAAACTGTCCTTTGTAAACGGTAAGGACGTTTTGCAACCTAACCCGAAGGGCACATTCAGGCATCAGGATTCGGTGCTGTAACAACTTTCCGTTCATTTGAATGGGGGTGGTGTGCTTTGGCTGCTGCAGGGGTGTCTGCAAGAAACGCAGCGACCTGCAGGAGAGAAGTTGGAGCTGTTGGAAAAGCCCAACGTCACGCTACAGCTGCCAGTCAGACGATGAGACTGTTTTCTTCCTGTTCTTCCACAGTCAGCCTGAAATGTCTGAAACTGAGGTGGATTCATGGACTACGCTCTGATTATGTTTATTTCATGTACCCAGCTTCTAAATCTGTGTCTGGCTCACAATTTACGCTGCAAAATTGTGACACAAGTTTCCTTCTGTTGGTTTGTGTCCGATGGATTTAACCTCACCCCCCTCATGCCCACGCACTGCTACACAATCCTGTGGCGATTTGCTGCAACGACAGTCTGAATGTACCTTAACCCTCAGTGTTGAACTTTAACACATTTGTACCTGTGCACGTAGCTTTACATAAAACAAGTTTGTAAAAATATGATTTTTAATAGAAACCAAGCCAAAATCATAAAAATAAGTATGTAAGAATACAGAACTTTCCCCATACTGTCAACTTGTCTTTTTAAATCAAGTCTTTAAGACTGTTTCTGTAGACAGATCACTAAACCAATATCAAGTTACACTAATAAATGACTAAAATCACTCCTTCTGTCAGCTCCCGCCTGTCAGAAAAATAATCTCAATGCTTAGATTTACAAAAAATAGATTAATTTTGTAATTTATCACGACACCGTTGTTACTCGACAGCCTTGGAAAGTGAACACACTCACCAAATAAGCTCTATAAGTTTACACACACTGAACACAATGAAGAAGTCTCTGTTAGAAACGCCCCTTCATGTCTTTATCCTGTTATCTATCTTGGTACCGCAGTAGCATCTGCAGTCTCATTCATTTTATAAAGTACACAGACTCATCTTGTTCAAATTACAGGTTGTCAGACACGCTCTCTGTACCTTCTCATAGTTTAAAAGTGAGCAGAATTTTAATTAAGCTACTATAGTCATTTGAAAGCAGCTAAGAGGTGTTGTTAGGCCCGACGCCAGGCAGAGCAAGACCCTTTTAACTTCTCTGAAATCACTGCCAACACCACACTGTTACCATTAAAGTAGCTCTGTGCTGTTATTCTGAACATCAGTACGAGTAATGGTGATTAATTATCAATATACATGAAATATTTTCTTTCCAGCCTTGTATTAGTATTGTGTTTAGTTAGCTGACTTCAATGAGTCGAACTTCTATTTATTTTGGCTTTTTTCCCCTAAAGTTAGATGAAAGGATTGATACCTCTCGTATCTGAACACTAAATATATAAGTAGAGCTAGCATGTAATTAGCTTAGCTTAGCATAAAGGCTGATAGCAAAGACAAGCAGCTAGCCTGGCTCTGTCTAAAGCTAAAAAAAAAAAATCCACGATCAACACCTCTAAAGGTGATTAACTGACATGTTTCTATCTTGTTGTCACCCTGAGGTTTTCAGGGAACTAGCATTAAAGTCCAGCACATAAAACAACTTTTCGTTTGTGTGTTTCAGTTTTCATATGGATTAGACAAGATATGAGATTAGAAGTTAATTAGACTGGACTTTAGAGAAGTATGCATGTCATTATTCTAATCTAATCTAAGTCTCCAAACTGTCAAACTATTGCTTTCAAATAATTCTTTTATTCTGTCAAAGTGTCAAATGTTTTTGTCAAACTATCTCCTTCTGTAAATTGCAGAGCAAAGAAGTTGGCATCCAGATGCAGGATGAGCTGCTAAAGGTCACCACTGAGCTGCAGACGGTAAGCATTGTATTATGTTATTATATGAATCCAAAAATATTGTAAGAATCCACTGACACTGACCGATTCTGTTGTGTGACGTGTGCTAATAAAGGCTCTGAAGACATATAACCAGTACCACACGGACTGTCTGATAGCCGAGGGGAAACTGAAGGAAGCCGAGCGGCTGGAGGAGAGGCACACCGGCAAGTCATCTGAGCTCGGCCTCGGCCAATCGGGTGGACAGAGGCGGAGTTCCGTCAAGAAGATGGAGAGATTAATGGAGAAGGTGAGTGTGTATGTGTGTGTGTGTGAGAGAGAGAGAGAGAGAGAGAGAGAGAGAGAGAGAGAGGATAAAAGAGAGAATAGGTAGCAGGAAGTATCTAAGCGGGTTTCCTGTTTGTCTGTGTTATGAACTTCCTAATGCTGTAAATGCATATCTCTCTTAAGTCTTGAGTGAGATAGGGCAAATATGGCATGATAGAATGTGTTGTCTTTTTTCCAAGATTTTGGGTTCTTATGTATGTTATCTTCTCTTCTCGTCTGTGTGTGTGCATGCACAGAGGCACGGCAGAGTGCAGGAGACCCAGCTGAAGTGCACCAAGGCTCGTAATGACTACCTGCTGAATCTAGCAGCAGCCAACGCAGCCATGAACAAGTACTACTTGCAAGATGTCAGCACTCTGATCGATGTAAGAAACACACACTGTCTGTCGGTCTGTGTGTTTATGAGGCATTCAGGGGTTTTGAGTTAACTTTCTGTGCCACCCTTTCTTGTTTTGTTGAGGAACTCAACAGGAAATGTAGCGATATGTACAGAAATAATCGAATTGTTTGGATTTCTGAAAAATTAAAAAGCCTGTTCAAATGAAATAGTTCTATTCTTTCAACCCTTTTCTTCTCTGTTTTTCCTCCCCCGCTTCATCATTACTTTCCCACCTCATCATTTCCATCCCTTCTTGGTTCTCTCCTTGCCTCTCACCTGGCAGTGCTGTGACCTGGGTTTCCATCTGTCCATGGAGAGGGTGATGAAGTGCTACCTGGCCAGTAGGTGGCGCATCCAGAAGACAGAGGAGACGGGGCTGAAGCAGCTGGAGACTGCCGTGACATCCCTGGACCAGGGTGGAGACAGAGATGCGTTGCTACAGCAACACGACGGCGCCTTCTGCCTTCCATTCAGATTCAACTACCATCCACATGAGGGAGACCAGGTGAAATTACTGTGCCTCTGGTGGAGGTGTATGGTTTCCATGACAGCCCAAATGTTACCTTTTGTTACATACATTCAGGTATAGCACCCATTAAACATGCAACATAAATTGTTGTACCCTGGCTGGAGCCCATGTTGCTATATTAATTTTTTTCTTATCTTTGATTTAACTGATGATTAATGGCCAATAAACAATATGTATAATAATAATGATTCATAAATACTAAAGAATAATTTGGTCCAAATTTGTAGTAATTAATCAGCTGGAGAGTAACTAGAAAGAAAAACAGCTCACAAAGTTAGCTTTTTAGCAATTAGCCAGTTGAAATTTAGCACAAATTCTTCATAAAACAACTTTTTATTTGTACGTTTTCAGTTAAGAAGAAAATTAATTTGTGGGCTTTGAGATGCTAGAGATATATTTTTTTTTAACTCTGGACAGAGGCCAGGCTAAATATTTGCACCTCCAGTCTTTTTGATAAGCTAAGCTAATCACCTCTAGCTCCAGCGGAACAGACAGAAGAGTTGTGTCAGTCTTCTCATCTCATCTCACTCTTTTTTTTTTTACTTTTTTTAAACCAACTCACAAAGTTAGTGTTAATTAGCTGGCCAGCTACACCTAATAAATTAATAATAAAACGCCATTGTCATTCCAGCCAACTAAATAAACTAGCTAGAGATGACTTCCCTTCCAAGTTTTGAGATTGTAAACTGCATTTATGTGTCAAGTAAAAGTTCAGCAGGATCAGTACGCAGGATGGTGATTGTTGGCTTTCAGACCTACTGTACTGTGAAGCAATCACAGACTGAGGCTTCAGTGGTAAAGGATAGGAATTAGTGCACTTCTGTTTCTTAGAGTTAGAGTGTTAAAATGTATTCTGTAAAATACATTTATAATGCAAACTATATGTGTTTAACATTGTGACACCCTGTTGCTTGTTGTACATTTCTTGCTTATTTCAGGTGTGTGAGGTGAGTGCGGAGAGCCAGGTGAGGTACGAGCTGGAGACCAGGTTCCAACAGCTTCAATCTCGACTTGCTGCTGTTACCTTGGAAACAGAGGAGGTCAGATAATTATTCTCACAGCTTGTTTCCATAATGATCTGTTTGTCTGTCTGTTCCTCAATACGCGTAGGACAAACCTTAAATATTCAAAATTGCTCAAAAATACTCAAGCATGAATTAAGAGAATTACTAAATCTTTCCTCAGGTCAGTAAAACGCTCAAAGCCACACTCACAGCCCTGCTGGACATTATGTGTGAGAGCGACTGTAACCCCTCCCCGGACGTGCCCAGCAGCCTATCACACGAGCCCCCTGGAGGAAACGCCGCCCCAAAACTTACCCTTGCCAAGCGTCGAGCCAATCAGCAGGAGACAGAGACCTACTATTTTACAGTGAGTGATTTACAGTGAGTCAGACCTACTGTACTGTGAAGCAATCACAGACTGAGGCTTCAGTGGTAAAGGATAGGAATTAGTGCACTTCTGTTTCTTAGCGGTGGACAGCCTGACACCGACATTTGTGACACCTCTTGGTTTTAATAGATACTCTTCAGTAGAGGATATTCCCCTTGATTATCGAATGCTGTATGTACGTCTCAATGAGAAATGATCTACAGAAACAGAATTCTAGCATCTTCTGTCAGACTGACACACCTCTGGAAAAGCAACACATTGTCTTAGCTTAAGTAATGATGGAGGAGAATGTCATTTTGTTGACACTGCTGCACTCACTGACTCATTCATTTTCTCCTGACACCAGTTCAGGCTTTGGTGTGAGTAATGGCCTTTTTGAAGCACAAATGAAACAGAGTGCTGCTCTCTGTTCTTTGCTGTGGTGATTGCATGTTTCGCTTTCAGGAGCTGTGCTGAAATACTCGATCGTTTTGTTTTATTATGTGTTTTAGAAAGTGAAGGAGTTCCTCACCAGCAGTTCTCTGACCTCCAAGCTTCAAGCCAAACATGACCTTCTACATGATGCCATACAGAAAGGTACCCTGGTGCTACGGTGTTAGATGATGGGGAGGGGAATGCAATGCAACTCAACCACCAACAGTTTGAGCTGAGATTTGGGTTTGTTATGTTAGTAGCTGCTACTGTAACTTCATGCCACTAACCTCAAACAAGAGATAAGGAGCGCTTTACAGCTGTCTGGTCAGCTCACTGCCTTGACACCACACCTCCAGATTTCTTTCATTTTCAAACTCACGGTCATGGACCCAACCGACACTGACTCAAGTGACATCAGGGCGTTTATAAGCTTTCACAAAGCTCCCTCTGGATACACAAAAGGCTTTATGGAACACTTTACACATGTAGTAGTACTGTAAACTTACTGTAGACTTTAATGTGTACACTTCCCCTTTAATATTGCTGCTCATTGTTTGCACCAAAACCCTGAACCAAACCTCACTTGTTTTCTGTCTTTCTTCCAGCCGAGGCGGTCGACAGTGACCCTTCCAGGTAAACAGCGTATTTACACGGAGTGTAAGAGTAAAGAGAGTATGACTGAGAGAGGCACAGAGACAAGGAGAGAGCAGAGAGGACAGAAGAGGAAAGAGATTCAGCAAATTTCAATCAAAATACAATTTTCTATTATGCATATAAAAAGCTGATTTTTGGAGGGGGGGTGATGCTAAAAGTGTAAATGATAATTATATCTTGAGTATTAACATCATGGATTTAAATTGGCATTGTATTTATTATATTTCCCAGAATGCAATGTGCTCGGTCAGTGCGTGTTCGGAAGTCCAGGCCTGTTTCCCAATTCTGCCACACACTCTTCACCACAGACATAGTGTCCTACATACAGGTAACACTCATGCACACACACACATGCAAATAATATATATATTTTTTAAAGCCCGTTGAAACACTCTTATTTTTTATTTGCTTGCTGCGCTGCACTGCTGCTCAGCCCTCTCTGAAGGAAATGATTTAGTAAATCCTGTCACACTGAAGCCAGAAGAATTGTTGGGGGATTCTTGCAGCACATGCACACACTGACAGTCCAATCCCCCCCCCCGTACTTACTGCTGCCTTCATGTGTATGGTCATGCTTCGAGCTTATACCGCTGGCTTTCTCTCCTTTCAACCCCCCCCTTCTCCCTTTTATCTCCTCCTCTTGTGAAAGGGATTAAAATGCACTGGCCTCTTTGCTGCCTCCTCTCTTGACTCCTCTATTTAGTGTGTGTGTGTGTTTATGTTCGCCTCTTCCCACTGCTTCTGAATTTTTATTCCCCTTATTTCTCACCCTGCCTTCTTTTCTAATCTGTTCTTTTTCCCCTCTGTCCCCTCTCTGCTCTGCTTGGCTTGCTGCAGGAGAAGAAGGAGAATGTCTCGGACCCAGGTACCAAACCACATCTGTGACCGCTTCTGTACTGCATGTAGACCAGTGGGCTGTCATCACAGGACCAGGGCCGTAGCTACCATTGATGACCCTGAGGTCATGTCCCTTTAGACCTAACAGTCAAAACGTCAAAGAATAGTTTGTCATTTTGAAAAATTACTTGACTTTCTTGCCCAGAGTCAGGTGACGTGTTTTGTACCACTCACATGTCTGTACAGTACGAGGCTAGGACCAGCAGTTTGTGTAGATTAGCACAAAGAATGGAGGAAAAAAGCTAGTCTCACTCCGTCCAAAGGAAAGAAAATTTCCACATATCGCATTTCCTCTTTCTTAAGTTGTATATCCAGTTTTATACAGATATAACAGTGGACAGAACAGTGGACAGAGCCATGCTAGCTGGATAAGCTAACAGGGCTGCTAGCTCTAGCTTCATATTTAAGTGACAGATACAAGACTGGTATTGATCTTTTCAATACCTTCTTCTAAATTCTTGTGAATGTATTGGATAATTTGACAGCTGATTCCAGTGTTTTAAGGCTCAACATATTTACATTTGAGGCCAACAAAACAACACGATTCAGTATTTCCACCAGAACAAAAAAGTTGTAATGTCTATAATTCTATAATTACCTGATAATCTTCAGAAAGTTTCCTGGAAAGAATAGTGTCATTTGGTACTAAATAGAAGTAAAATAAAGACAAAGTTCTTTGAGTTATTTAACATAAACAGTCATCAATTTGCAGAAGAATCTCTTAAAAGAACTCAACAAACCTTTCACTAAATTGAGGTGAGCATGTATCTCAATAAATAAAATGTCAAACAAAATCATGTAGGTATTTAAGGATCAACTAAAGTTGTTGTCTGAGTAGATTTTAAGGGGGACTTTGACTCAGGACCTCAGTATTTCAGAAAATTCTGGTCACGGCCCTGGCAGCGACATTAAGCATTTTACCCGCACCTTGCATCACCCAAAGCAAATAAAAGAGCACTTAGTGATTTTATTACTCACTCACTGATGTTCCTTGGCTCTTGTAACCCTCTTCCTCTGTTTAATCACTCTTTGCCTTTTCTTCTGTCTCCCCTTGGCTGTTATTTCCTATCACCATCTCTCAATCTGTCTCTAACATCTCTCCTCCTCTGCTCATCTGTCTTCTCCAGAGCTCTGGGCAGCAGATTCCTGTGGTGGTTGAAAGCTGCATCCGTTTCATAAACCTTCACGGTGAGTCACTTTTTATGATATAGCGATCAATGAGCCTTGCTGAGAGAGCTTTGGGCAGTGAGAATGAGTAGGTGGAAGTTCTTGTTCCTGTTACGTGTGCACAATCCAGTGTATGGAATATCAGGCTTCTGTGAACGCATCATATAACGTGAATGTGTGTGTCCCTCAGGCCTCCACCATGAAGGGATATTCAGAGTTCCTGGGTCACAAAGAGAGGTTAACCTCATCAGAGATGCATTTGAGAGAGGTAAATGAGCTTCTGAAATAAACCACATTTCAGTTTTAGATCTAACTGGATTAACGTCTATCAAAATCTTCCACGTTTAGAGAAACCTCACAAGCTCTATTATCCAGTGCCCTCAATCCTCAAAATATATCAAGCACACAACTGAATTCTGCTCTGATAGCAGCAGCATCTTTTAGCTTGCTCGTATGCTCCAATAAACATTAATGGGGAGTGGGAAGCCAGTGAGGGATCATGTCCTTGTTGCTGCACTACAGTTATTCATAACTTTAAACCCCAGATTCTTGGCTCTGTCTGCCTCTTAGGTTGCTAAATACTCCACTGTGTTCTTTTTCTGTCATTTGGTGCTGGAAAAGTAGCATATAGCTGTATAATATAGCTGTTTGCTGTAGCCAAAAACTGTTGGCTGAACAATGACCTGAAAGAAGCACTGTGGATCTGAGGGGCAGTGCAGCGATCTCTATATATTGTGATGCCTGCGTTAATTAAACCATTATTACTATAAAATATTGATTATAGCTTTCAAGACAAGCAAAGAGTAATTAGTCTATTTAATTACCTCTCTTCTTCCAGTAATGATGATTAGGGGTATGATGTCTATGGCCAAAATGCTAATCATAACGATCTAATTTCTTTAACCAACTAATACATAACTCACAGGCATTCTGAGGCACGCTACCTTTTTCTGTTACCGTGCTGCATCTCGTTTCGGACTCATTGAGCTCACACGTTCTGTTTTCCGCCCTGCAGGAGACGATCCACTGTCAGACAGCGAGTGTGATCTGGACTCAGTGGCCGGCGTGTTGAAGCTCTACTTCAGGGGCCTTGAGCCGCCTCTCTTTCCTTACGACAGCTACTCGCGGCTGCTGGAGTGTGTCCGTAAGATCCTCCCTTATATTACCTGTGTGTGCGCGTGTGTGTTTCTGCTTTCAGATCATGCATTTTTTTTTCAGTTATTGTACTGTCTTGTATCTATTCTGCCCCAGTTTAGCAGATTCAGCCCTTGTGTACAGTAGAATGAGGGTAAACTATTTTAGCAGTTGCCACTCTACTCATGCTCCACACACCCAAAGTAACTTGTAACAAACACATGCAGTGTTGACGCAAGCTGGTGCAACTTCTCCTCTCTCTACTGGTGCATCTCACCATCATATTTGCTCCCTGTTGTTATCGCCCTCCCTCTCTTTGTTATTCCCTTAGGCGTATTCTGTTTTCCAAAACAGAAACGCTGAGTCACACTTTGCACAGCTAATCAAGGTTGCGAACCTGCCTTCAGGTTGTTTACTCCCCATAAATACTTGGATTTCCCATCAGTGGCCTAATAAATCTACCCAGCAGCCACCTCACCTCAGTAGTTTAAGTACCTGTCACAATATTTCTTTATGGTGGAATTTTGGATGATTTGTGCATCCGGCAGAGTTTCTAACACCCACAGGCGTGAAGAAGCCATAACTGTCGCAAATAAAGCTCGCTCCTTTTCTGTGTTGTGATCAGAAATCGAGGTGGTGACGGAGAAGGCCGCCCAGATTAAAGCGATCGTCTCCACCTTCCCGCGGCCGCTCCTCATCGTGCTGCGGTACCTCTTCGCGTTCCTCAATCAGTAAGTCGCAGCGTAATCCAGCGCGGTGTATCCCATCATCTGAAATATCTCTGGTCATAAAAGTCAACAACTGTGCCAAAAAATATCATCATTGAATGTGTGTGTGTGTGTGTGTGTGTGTGTGTGTTTTCCCAGTGTGTCTCAGTACAGCGATGAGAACATGATGCAGCCCTACAACTTGGCTGTTTGCTTTGGTCCAAGCCTT
This sequence comes from Nibea coibor, assembly GCA_023373845.1. Classification (NCBI taxonomy): domain Eukaryota; kingdom Metazoa; phylum Chordata; class Actinopteri; family Sciaenidae; genus Nibea; species Nibea coibor. The sequence continues at coordinate 4,450,255 of CM041717.1, forward strand.
CTGAGGGGGTTGGATTCTGATGACGCTGTTGCTAGGCAGCCACAGGTCAATGATCTTGTCAAAACCATGATCCTCCAACATGACATCATCTTCCCGGGCCAATCAGAGCTGCCGGGCCCTGTCTATGAGAAGCACATGACTCTGGAGCAGGAGTACTGGTGAGGGATGGGGAAGTCTTTGATATGAATAAATAAATAAAATGCTGTTAACATCAATATTAAATAATGATATAGATATAAATATAGCTGAATATTAATATAATTAATATTTATTGTTAAATAATTAAATGATTATAACTAATCAGTTTAGCAGCATTCTCGTGCCTTGTTATAGGCTACGTCAAGCCTCTGCATCTTATTTATACACTGCACTGTGGTTATTTGTTGATGCTTTTATTATATTTCTGACTTTAGTTTCACAGTTCAGACTGTACGGAAATAGTCTGTATTTGGCCAAATCTGGTTAAATGGTTTAATAATCTAAGTTGAATACATGATTCTTTTTAATGCCCTACGTAATATTTTTGCTTTGAAAAAAACGTCTAATTTCTGTCCTTGGATGACTTGTAGTAAATGAATGAATGGGCAACAGCCTCACATTGCCCCGGAGATTTGCTGGTCTTGTTTTAAGACTCTGAGATGGTTCCAAGTACAGAGAGCAGCTTTCCCCTTAGCCCCCTTTTCATGGCTCATCCTCTTGAAACAGTATTTCATGCTGTGCCAGAGACATTTCTCTGCAGCTCTCAATGCTTTGTGTAAAAACTGCTCAGTACTATTAAGCTGATAGCTCACTAAATTTGAACACAAGCCTCCCGACTACAGTGTCCATGGAAACCTCTAACACCCTCTCATGGGGAATTTAGTAAAGCTGTGTGTTTTGTTTATGTGTATGTATATAATATACTTTTTGACATTTGACACAGCATCATCAGTCATTTAGTTGTAAATCTGTAGAACACAGATGTTTTTGGGTTATTTGAGAAATCTCAGTGAAATCTCAGCAGTGAAACTTCCAAAGCAAAGTGAGGAATTACAAAGAGAAACGGCGGTATGACAGTTGGTCTGTGTGTCAGACAGAAGAGGAACTTTGCGTGACCACAGCTTTCGTTTTTCTGTTTGTCTGCAGTGAACCAATCACAGAGGAGGGAGATGGCGAGACTGAGCATCTGCCCAGTGAGGACGGTGAGAACAGCACACACACCAGAGACAGGCTTCCTTCAGATACAGACTGTGCATCACTCACATTTCCATTTGGATAACTTTAGTGCCTGAGTTGATTACCGTGCTGTGTGTGTGTGTGTGTGTGTACAGAGTGGGAGGCAGTGGCTATGTTCGACTATGTGGCGAGGTCTCCAGCAGAGCTGTCCTTTAAGATGGGAGAGATTCTCATCCTTCACAGCAAGGCCTCCTGTGATTGGTGGAGAGGTGAAGTAGGAGGGCTTAAGGGACTCATCCCTCACAAGTACATCAGCGTATTGGAGGGGTGAGTGACATTTCTTCATCTGAAACTGTTCAAGCAAACTATTTTCCAAGACGTCTTGGCTCTGATAATTTGTGCTATTTGCCTCCCAACTGAGTCAAAAACTTTTGAATACAATATAGAAAAAATGTACTACTAAATCAGTTTTTACCAAAGTGAGCGCCACGGCACCCTGTGGTGCAGTAAGGACTGGCAAGGTTTATTTGCAAGAACAAAGAACTGTGAGAATGACTCATTTTTTACTTTTCATTTGCCATTTAATCACATTTTATCACATACAAATACTTTATTTTCATGACCAGAGGTACGTTATGCTAACAATGCTAATTTTACATTGAAGAAATAGAAATACTTATTTGCTTTTTAGATAGAAGTGTGTTATTATTCTTTCATCCATCCATCTAGCTTGGCATTCCCAGATTAGATGTCCTATGTAGTCTCCAAAGGGAGACACTCAGGGGGGCATTCTATTATTATTGAAGATACAAGCGGCTGAAATGAGCTTCCTCCACTGGGTGACCAGGCTCAGCCTTAGGAGATAGGGTTAGGAGCTAGGACATCCAAAGGGAGCTCCAAGTAGAGCTGCTGCTCCTTCATGTTGAAAGGAACAAGCTGAGGGGTTTCGGGCATCTGATTATTCTTTCATCTGCTTGTTATTAAAGATGTTGTAGTTTCATGTGCTGGATGATTTATTGGCCAGGAGCAGTGACATCCTCACAGTGACAAAAGGATTCCTCGATCCCCCATAATTCCCACATTTGTATGGAACGAGCGAGATAAAACGTGTCAATTGCTGAGCTTTAGCTGTGTTCTTAGGTGGATTTTGTTACTTTTGGACAGAGCCATGCTAGCTGTTTCCCTCTTTATGCTATGCTAAGATAAGCTAGTGGGGAGAAATAGATTTAAAAGAACACACAGAGCACACTCTGGGTCAGATCCAGAGCCAAACAGTAGTATTTTTGTACATCTGTTGCATTGTTTTATATTTTAAGGGGTTTGTATTATTTTGTCCACCCACAATAGATCTCTGCCTCATATTGTTCAGACATTTAATTTTACTTCTGTTCTGCTCCCTCTTACAGTTATTTTGTCACTCAACCTTTATTTTATATTTAAACTTGTACTGGTTGTACTTTCTGTAGTGAAATATGTACTTATATATATCTCCCTCTTCTTCTGTTCCCTCAGGTCAGAGCGAGTCAAAAGAGAGGAAGGAGGAGGAGGAGGAGGAGGCAGCACTGGAAACCTGCCAGCAGAAGATCCACAGACAGAGAACACAACCCGGTATACACACGCACACACACACACACACACACACACACACACACACACACACACACACACACACACACTTTAATGCACACTGCAATTTATGAATGCATTTGCACCGCAAACATACGCACAAAATATACGCACACGCTCACACGGATGAATGCTCATTTTCACATTACTGCACATGAATGCACATGTTACAAAAGTTTCTGTGCACGTCTTGACAGGATGCGGGTGAACAGTGACAGCGCTTCGTTGCCTGGGAGACAGAGAGGAAGTGAGGGGAGCCCCAGTCGAAAGCCGCCAACTTCCCCTGCCACTCGACACCTGCCAGTGTAAGGCATAGACACATAATAGATCTAGAGAGGGCAGCGCCATTCAGCCTTTTGGCTGAAGTGGTCACTCATAGTATTGCAAGAAAAAGAACTCTGCAGGCCAAAAAACATTTTCCCTAGAGACTACAAACTGTTGAAAGGACACCTCCGACTGTAAACAACATCAGTCACTTGAATACAAAGAGGTTTATAGCCTCTAGGGATATGGTTGATGAATAATATTGCCATCACAGGTGGCTTGCTAGAGCAGCCAGGCTTCATTCAGCCCGCCTCAGCTGCACGTCTTTTTTCTTTTTTGGATTATTATGGAACCGGTAAAGGCTGCACTGCCAAGATGGTGGCAGCCAAAGCCACCACACTGAGCTATAGGTGACACGCCCATGTTTGATGGAGTCTATGGTTCCGGGTCAGCTCTGTGTAGCCGTTTATTGTCTTTCAGCTCATTGTTTTGGTTTCATAGCCTGCAACTTTACTGTTTATGTTCACGCTCACCTGTTCTCATTATTGTTTTGTGTATTCTCTCTGTCCAGCACCAACATCAGACAGCATGTAGTGAATATAATGAAACATTTAGATGTTACCCTCTGGAGTTGGTGGAGACCAAAGACAGAGCTAAAAGACAGAATGAGAGCTTGATATGGACGCTAATGTTGCTCTCTCTGCTGGATGTGTAAAATGGCAACAGTTTGCCGGCAGGTTCACTATACTAACACATGTCAGTCACAGCAAGTCTGTTATTGCAGGTGTAAAATAAAGTGTGTTATTTGGTTTTGGGAAATGCCCGTTTATCTGTGAAAGGGGAATAATTATAGTAAACAGAGTTTAGTCTACATTATATTTAGACAGTCACTACAAATCTGATCTGACATGAAGTCTTTATAGTGTGAGACAATAGAAAGAAAGCTTGACATGCCAAAACCTGAAACAAGGTTCAGTCAGATTTGGCATTCAGATCAGAATCTGTCTACAGTACATTTTTTAGTTATCTCTGTCGCAGTTATGTTATGTTTCACCTCTCATATATTTTGTCTTGTAGGTCTCAGGAGCGAAGACACACTTTGGACACTTTGAGACAGGGCGGCTTCAAACCCCCAGACAGACCTCCATTTGGTCAGGCAGACAGAACTCCAGTCGACAAGGTCAGTGGTTCCTCCTGCTGTCACAGATTTAAAAAGGGCAGAGGACTCAGGCTGACAGCTCAGCTCTTTTTAATACTGTAGACTCAGTCCGAATGTGGAATGTTTGTGATGCTCGAGCACACCTGTGACACATTTCCACTGTATTCCAAGAAGCAGACTGAATACATTTTCTACATAACACTGCTGACTATAACCCAGAACATGGATCTCATGCAGCAAAGACAAAGAATGACTGTATTGATCCTCAATGGGGAAATTCTCATATCACGTGATTCTTGGAACAGGCTTCGGTGTTCAGATAATAAACTACATGTGCTATCCGGTGCGGTCTTGTTGTAGCACATCTCATATACACGCAACCAGCAGCTCAAGTCAAAACCTCGCTTGTTAAGCTGCTTTGCTCAGTCAACCTGCTTACAAGATAACTAGCTTACAGTCCGAGACATCAGCCGTTTGTTCTGGTTAAATGTGCTGACATGCTGATGAGAAGATACTCGTGATACAATAACCACAGTTTGAAAGGAAATCGATCTAATCAGACTTTCTGTAACACCTCTCTTTTCATATCTCTAATTTGTGCATGCTGTCAGTTTTACACTTTGTAAAGACCTTGCCTTTCTGTTCTTTTTTCCATTTTTTTCCATTTGTGTTGCTGCATGAACAGACACGTGCAAAAGCAAATCATACACACTCCAATACATGGAGTACATACATGTACATGGTTTAGTTTAAACCGCCGTTATGTAGAAGTGGTATTTGTTACGATTTGGTGCCACAAGATTTCACTGAGGTAAATATGGACAGTTATAAATTATTTGTTATTACTTAAGATAACAAACTAGTGAGTTAGACATAGGGGCCAGCTAATATTACTAACTAATCCAACAGCAAGAAGTCTGGCTTGGTTCCTGTCTTCTTAGCTTCCTCTGTCCTCTTCATCTGCACCTCTGCCATGCTCTGTCTCTGCTGAACCCACTCGCCTGTCTCTCGTTCTGCTGCCCATCCATATCCCTACCCGCCCCGGCCCTGAACACCTCCTCTTCCCAGTGGTCCAAAACACCTGTGGTTCACACACTAACACTCCCCCAGCACAGCTAACTGTGAGCTAACAGCAGCTAACATTATAGTTCACAGCAGGTAGCCAGAAAACAATTTCACCATAGTTGTGTAAGTGTGTGACTTAGTGCCACAAAGTTGACGCACTCTAAGAGGTGATTGAATCTGGAGCTCAGAGTTACATAGTGCATGATGACACCACGTTTTCACGACCTTCCATGTGTCTTTCTTTCTAGGAGATGATAAGCCGCCAGATGAACTCGGTCTTCAAGGAGCTCCTGTCTCGCCAGCCTCCCGTGCAGCAGTCCGCTCTCACCACCCCTGCTGGTCCTGCTCCCTCTTCCTCCTCCTCATCCTCCTCCACCTCCTCCACTCTTCCTCAAACTGCCCCCGCTGCCAAAAAAGCAGGATTCGGCCTGAGAGGTCGGGCCCTTTTCAGACCGGTGGACTGAGAGAGATGAGAGGATGACTGGAATTATTGAGTTATTATTTGACAATGATGATTATGCTGATAAAGATACATTAGGTGGAGATCTTGATTTATTTTTTTTGACACGTGTATAATATTTACGTCTCTGCCATCTCATAGTGCCACTAGTCTTGGTGCCGTGTTACTGTACGTCCAGTGTGTCTGTTTTCCAGATGGTTTTTGGTCTTTTATGTTCTGGTCGGTTTTTGTTCTCCAGGATTTTGCAGTTTTTGGAGAATCAGGGATGTGACATTGCCAGTGATATCACCCGACTGACTTTTTTAAAGTGGTTGCCGTGATACAACAACAACAACAACAAAAGACTGAAGCTGCCCCCTAGTGGCTCACCCTTATAATGTTTCCTTTATGTCAAAAATAAAAGCTGATCTGGGGCCTGAGTGCCTTCATATCTATGACTCTTCACATTTATATCACTTGAAAACGACCTGAACTCTGCATATTATGTTTAAAAAAAGTGATCTAGGAAGGTGTTATGGAACCCAAAGTGTTCAATATTAAATAATGAAATCATAATGACAGAAGATTTGAACCTTTTCAAAAGACTTTTTTTTCACAATATTTTTATTTCATGTCAAGTTTTATTTAATTTCAAGGTTTTATTGACAATGGTGAAGTCACTGTTCTTTCACCTTTCAGCCAATCACTTGCCCCCTGCTTCTTAACACAGCAATCTCAACAACTGCTACCAGATTAGCCTGTTAGCTCCTGTTAGGCAGCAGACAGTATGTGAAAGGTGAGAGGGCTGTGAATACAGACACAGGCATACAGTCATGAAAAGTGACATTGCAAAATAAACATGTCTAACATGAAATAAGTTCTGTAAAGTTGATTACATCACTCATTATGAAAATAATAATAATATACTGTGTTTTAATCATTTCTTATTTCTTACATTTCACAAATGACTGTTGTCACAAGTATGTGAATATTTGTTTTATAATTCTTTTTTATTTATTTTTCATTGAACATTTTGAGCTCCGTGGGTATTAGCTGGGAACACTGTAAACAGTTAAGTCGGTACTTTATAGCAGCATGCAGCATTAGCATACACTGACACTGACTCACACAGACAAAGATGAAAAACACATTCCCCTTCATATGTGATACGTGGCCTGATACACAGGCCATAACTCAGGGCTTTTGCAGCGTTAGAGACGGGCTAGCTCAGGTTTGGCTTTCGAAGGAATAAGTAAGAGTTTCTCACTCAGGGCTTTGGTTGACATACTCTTCAACTGGAAACTGTGCCCTAGCCTCAAGAGCCAAAATGGCCCCCATATTAGAGAGGATTCAGTTAGTGACTTCCTCTGGTTTAAACTGTGAATGCAACGGCAACATTTTGGAGCCACGATCGAAACTCATTCATCCACACACTTTAGCTCCCCTGACTATTATCTAGCATCATCCACAGGTCCCATTCAAATGTGTGCTTCAGGATTTTTGCAGTGCGGTGTACAATTACTAACTGACTCCAAAAGCATTTGAAATGTTTTTACATAGCCGATGGCATCTCCCCTCTGTTGTGTTTCAGTATTGGAAACATAAAAGTAGAATCCTTTTTTAATGGATTCTGCTTCTATGATTCAGACACCCTGTTATTCTGGATCACTGTTTGATGATGTCACTAAATTTACTGTGTCCAGTTGTATATGTGGTTAAAAAAAGAATACAATAAAGATGACAAAGTGATGAATGATTAAGAAGTTGTCCGTGTATTTAAACTGATTATGCTATCGGCTTGCACTACACTTGCAATAGAGCTGGTGGATTCCTTTAACCTTTTTTGTGTAACTTAAAGACTTAAAGGTCAAGTGTGTAAACTTTAGGGGGCCCCTGACAGAATATGACAGAAATTTAATCTAATATTCATGTCTATGTTTTCATTCTACACACTGCACCTGTAAGTTGATCAATAGATGTGATTGGGAAAAGCTACTGAGCCTTCTTATTTGATTCCAACAGGCTGTAGGTGCAGAGGAACAACACTAAACCATAGTTGTTGTCATGTTTGAACTAATTAGAGTAGCAATTCCCAATCTGGGAGTCTGGACCATCTAATACTAAATCTGTGAGGTCTTGATGATAAACACGATAGAAAATAAGAAAATAAAGATATTTTGTCTGATTTTTCTCTTATAATATGATTTTGGAAGGTTTTCCCGCTTCATACTTTATCTCCTCTCTTCATGCTATAATCTTTTCAAATGAAACGATCCTACCACCCTAGCAGCTCAACTGGTAGAGCCTACACCTTATGTGAGAGATCCTTGTTGCAGCGACACAGGTTGGCTCCAGTCTTTGGACTTTTGCTCTGTGTCATCCCCCTATCTCTCTCCTCGCTTTCCTGTCTGTGGTCACATGTTCTGTCAGGCAAAATCAAAACAATCTATGAAGGACATGTGACTCTTTGCTTGAACTGCTTGCAAGTGAAGACATGCAATGCACCTGTGACAAGGCCAAGCAGCCATGGGTAGACATAACTTTGTTTTAAAGGGTCATAAACCAAATATGTTGAGAGCCTCAGGATTAGGGAATGTGGAGGATGATGGTTTATTTTTAGGGAACGGATTTTAGTAAAGATCCTGTAGCCTTAAAACGTCTGTGTGTCTGTCTGTGCCAGAAGACTGAATATTTTTAGAAAAATAAAATATTAGGAAATGAACCGCCCACCTGTTAATCTGAGCAAAGCAAGTCTGCACGCAAACAGCCTGCATCCTCAGGCACCTTTAGCTTCGTAACAACATGCTCCAACAATACAAAATGAAGGAAACATGTAGACATATTCAGCTTCAACAAGACGGAGAATGCTTGTAGAAGGTTGCAGGGTGAAGAGATGAGAGAGAAATATAAAACAGAGCAGAGACTCACAGAACAACGAACAGACAAAGGAGGCAAAAGAAATGAGACATGGACCCTGCACTGGTCATGTCCTGCACGGTCTCAGACCAAGTTTAATCTCTGATCATATGAAACACACCACGTTTCAATAACTGAAGACATTCTTAGTAATTGGCTATTTTCTGCAGTGTATATTTTTATGTGGCGACCCCCAGCCATGCTCCCGCATGCCACTCCTCAAAACCTCTCGTCATCCCACATAAAGTCGTCTACATCTGCCACTGCTGTACCCTGACTCATCGTTGTGTGTTCAAGTATTCACTGAAGTTACACTTCCCTGCATTACTGGTGTGTATGTTTCTGTGCTGCATTGTTACATTTTCTGTGTCAGGAGGGCACCCAAGTGCTGTAACACTATCTTTCAGTCCCATCCACTCCTCCTCCTCCTAAAATAACCCCCTTCATACAGCCACTCAAGACACACACACAAACACACAAGGAATAAAAGGCACTGTACCACATTAGCACTTCTGCTGCTCTAAGTCAGTGTCAAACACTTCTGATATGCCAAATCAGCTCTGAGGGACATTGTGATTAAGAAGCTGAACTGATCTCATTGACATCTTAGATTGGCACTCTCTGCAGGGCTCCCCTGCCCCGGTCTCTCTGCAAAGGGGGTCACTGATTCGGGATTAAGACAGCACTTTAAGTAAGGTAAGTCAGACATGATTCATCATTTCCACCGCTCCTGTCCCCGTCCCGGATCTGCATACGATGAGCTCTCAGCAGGGATATGACTTAGTGCAGTCTGTCCCCTCGTTTCATGTGTCATGTCCGATACATGCAAGTTAGTCAAAAGTCTTCAAATCAAAGACTTTTAATGATATCTGGTGATTGAAATGAAGCGAGTTTGCTAAGAACGCTGACACAGAATGATTATATTGTGTTTCATTTTGAAAATGTCACTTTATATTTACCAGAGCTGCTATTTACAGATTTTGGTGTGGCTTCCTTTTTGGGTGCTAAAGAACAGGTGGCAGTGCTAGTGCTCAGCTCCATGTTACACTCCACATGCCTGCTATCTGCTACAGGAGTGTATTTGTGTGCGTGTGTGTGTGTGTGTGTGTGTGTGTGTGTGTGTGTGTGTGTGTCTGAATAGGTTTACAGAATTAACGTGCTCACGTTTAGATCTGACAACATCAGAACGTCTGTTTATGAACAATTATGTGCCTTCATACATGAGAAAACAAGCGTGTTCCTTCCTCTTCCCCTCAGCGAGGATGATGATGGTGAGCGATGACTGTCTGGTGGAGTGTAACATCGACGATGACAGTGATGAGGACAAAGGTGGAGAAGAGCAGATGAACACTCCTCCTCCTCCTCCAGAGTTTGCGTCCAAAGCCCCGACCCTGGCTCCCAAACCTCCGACACCAGTGCCCAGACCTCCGACCCCACCCCCCAAAACTCCGACCCCTAGCACATCCACTACGCCCACACCTACCTGTCCTGTCAACAGGGACCCTTATGGTATCAACCAGCACCTAAAGGTTCTCTTTCCCTTCTCCTCTCCCTGTGTGAAGCTGCATTTTCCGCCCTGGCAGTGGCGTTGTGTGTGAGAAAATCACCAAAAATACTTTTGACAAGTACTTTTGCTTCTCATTAAACAGGTTTTCAGCACTTCAGATATAACATTCCTTTGTTGCTATTCTCATGACATGTACAACATTTTTTAACACCTAACAGGGTAAGACAGAGGATTCTTCTCGTGATGTAGCCAATTTTCCTGGGCCTCTGTCTTCGAATGTCTGTACACATGCCAGAAACCTGGATGTAATTTTTGATTCTGCTGTAGAATCTGGCAGTATTTGTTCTGCTTTTATCTCTTTGCACTCTAACTGTCTTTGTGTGGGAGTCAGTCCATAATTCCTGTCTCATCTGAAGCTGTGAAACACTCAAGTTAACACTTACACTGACTTGACTCATGCCACCCACTCTCTTGTTCCTTGTCTGTAGGTGGAGGTTAGTGACGTGTTGGCGGAGCCTGCCACACCTCGTAGCATAGACAAAGTGTGGCTTTACAGCGTGGTTGGCTTTGAGAGGGCTCGTATCTGGACGTACCGCTGCCTGTCCTTACTGCTTGCCGTGCCCTTCGCTTTCCTTTGCGGTGTCTTCCTGGCCATCCTCGCCTGTCTACACGTCTGGTATGCATCAGCAAAGACAACGCCGCCACATGTGGCCATACACATCAGATGTTGTCATATGCTCACTCATACATCAAATACAGAAGATACACCTTGATAGCACAGTAGCACTGCTGTGTTTTGTTACCGTAGAGTGGAGTCTGCCATGTTGAATCACAATGTAGGGTGTGGCGAGTCGGTGACAGTCTGCAGCCTCATCGCTAGATGTCACTAAATCCTCCACACTGGACCTTTAAGCTAGGTCTTCTTGCATTTATAGAATTAACGTGCTCACATTTAGATCTGACAACATTTAGATCTGACAACATAAGTCATAAGTAAGGCTGGAATCAATGATTATCTTCATTATCATTTAATATATATAGTACATTGTTATCAGTTCTTAAATTATAGCATGCATACCACTGATGCCACATGACCTCCCTCTAGTGGTACATGGAGGAATCTCTGCACTATATTTTAGAAATAACATATGATGACGAAAAGCAAATTATACAGCAGCAGTTTGAATGAAAATAAACTACGAGACCTCAGAAATACATATACATATACATGCATGCATATGCATTTTCTGTAATATTATGTTTCAAAATGAGCCTGTTGTGTAGTCACGTATAGCAAGTGCATGCATACATGAGTGATTATTAATTATGAATTATTATTAAGTGATGGCATGATGGTAAGCAGAGGTAAAACGAATGGTTGAAAAAATGCTGCAATCAAGGCTTCAGACAGGAAATATTAGGTAGTATGAATTATTTTCCAAGAAATTAGCTCTGGTTTTTGAACTGGTTTTATTCAAGATGAATAACTTTAGAGAAATCTGCCTCCTGTATAAACTGTCTGTAATAATAATCATTTGAATTATAATAAGAAAAAAGGTGAAATTGAGGGAGTGATGAACCCTTTAATTCAGGACTCTACAGAAGACAACAGAGAATTAAAAAGATGCATTTGAACATGATGATAACTCAAGTGATGACTCAAAATTAGACTTCTCTTTACTCCATCCTGGGCTCAGACGCTGCTCTCTTCAGGTGGAAACATTTTAAACATATCACACATATCTGGTCCAACTCTAATCGGTGATGTCATAGCAGGTATGTGACTGAACCTCTGAACCTCTGCTGTGACTGAAGCATCAGCATCCATCCAACGTCTACTGCTCTTGTAGCATGAGATCATCAGAAACATTATGCAGCCAATACTCAATGCTCACTCTGTGACAAACGCAATGATGAAATCATAGAAGTAGGCTATTGTAATCAATAATAATTATTTAGTCAATATGAGAATAAACCATATGAGAATACTCTGGTAAATATTAAGCTACAGCGTTCAGGTGGTTAGCTTAGCAGAAACACATAAAACATGAGGAAACAGGTAGCCTGGCTGCCTGCGCCTGATATATCTTGTTTGTTGAAATACCAATAAAAGTTGGAGGAGTCTTGTTCGTGATGTTGCCAGGTAACCAGCAGAACTCCAGGAAGTCAGAGCCCAGCCAAGAAACAGTATGGCACATAACACGAACCACAACTTCTTGTCTAGTCTTTCTGCTAAACTAACCTAGTCACGATGGAGAGGTGAAATAGCCTAAGGCTTCTTTCAGAGTTTAAAAGTGTAAAATAACCTGTCAAGAGGTTTTTTTTAAAGATCCCTTTGGTGTCATGGGTTACCATTCTGCATGCTGCCTGCATCAGAGCCTCAAAGAGGCACTAGCGTGTTCAGGTATATGTGACCTAAAACAGGTAGAAAGGTGCTATATTTGAGCTCACACACACTCATCTCAAACTTCACAAACAGAACAAGTTTTGACTGATTCCCTGCCTTGCCTCAGGTGACAAGGCCTTCACATTTTTTCTCACATAATAAAGATTTCGGTCTTCTCTCATCTGTCTGTGCTGACATGACATTCTTATGCATATTTCATTTTATAATGATGATCTATCTATCTATCTATCTATCTATCTATCTATCTATCTATCTATCTATCTATCTATCTATCTATCTATCTATCTATCTATCTGTCTGTCTATTAATTACTCTCCCTCCCTCTCATTCTAGGTTTGTGGTGCCCTGCATACAGCTGAGCAACACCTTCCTTCCATGCCTGCGGTCCTTGTGTTTGTGCACTGTCAATGTTTTCATCGCTCCCTTCTGTTTGTCTCTTGCTCTCTGCTGCAGTCAGATCGCCATTTCACTGTCGAACAAGGACTGGCATCCGCTCAGAGACAAAGAGGCTGTATGAATGTGAGACAAATGGAGTGATGTGGAGTCTAGTGCGAGTTTCGTTGAAAACGGCATGTGTTTTTTAGTTTTTTAACTGGTACAGTTCTGCAACCTGGTAATGCTATTTGATGTGTTTTCTATAAACTAATTCATAAAATTATAATTATCGTTATTATCATTGTTTTATTATCATTATTGTTATTACTGTTTATTTAACACTGTCTTAAGATGCAGTTTTAAGAAATTTGTATCAAAATAAATGTCCTCCAATAAGTTCCTTGTCTGACATTTACATTCATTTACAGCAATAGTTGTGTCTAGAATCAAGCTGAATCAATCAATAAAAAATATGAAATTGATTTTTTCCCTTTAGCTTATTAGCCTAAAATCAATCGACAATGTTCATTTCTGGTTCATCCTCAAAGTCATTATAGTTATTCATTAGATAGTCATTATATTGTTTATATTATTTATAGCTTCACATTAATTGAATATTTAACATTTTGTAGACATTACAAAATTAATCGATTAATTATATATCGCATTGGTGATTTGATAATAACAATAACAAATTTGTCACTCTTATTAGTCGTTGCTACGTGCATTCTTAATTCCGAGGTTTCCTGGAGTACGCGAACGCATCATATGTATCTACTACCCAGCATGCACTTGGTCGACGCCATCTTTCTTGTTGTGGTGTGCTGGTGGAGGTTTACCATCACAGTTCTGTGAAAAATCTCTGTTTTAGTTCACAATTTAACTTCTCCTGTTATTAGGGTCTTAAATTTCATTTTTAAGAAGAGCCGAGAATAAAAATAAAAGCAACATGGCGCAGTACAAAGGCGCTGCGAGCGAGGCCGGGAGAGCCATGCAGCTGATGAAGAAACGAGAGAAAGAAAGAGAACAGCTCGAGCAACTCAAGCAGAAGATAGCTGAGGTTTGTAACTGTTTTTACCTTCAGTTATAGCACATTTTATAACGTGTTCATCAGTGTCTGCGAGCTTATTTAGCCCTATGTCTGTTAGCGGTAATAATTAGCCGTTGTAGTATGTAGCTAGAGCCCTGAGTGACAGCGAGCTGCAGGTCAGTGAAGGGGTCGCCGTTAGTGTTTTAGAGATGAGTCGTCTGAGCTGTGTGGAGGATAATGACAGGATGCGAGCTTATTTTCTAGCAGAGTGTCCTAAACTCAGAATGCTTTAAATAAATGGCAAAATAGCCTGATACACACCTGCCTGACTGCTCTCTGTCTGCTCTCAGGACAACATGGTCAAGTCCAACATTGATAAGAAGTTCTCAGCCCACTATGACGCTGTAGAGGCAGAGCTGAAGTCCAGCACAGTCGGTGAGTATCTTTGCTGTAACACTGCAGTGTGAATAAGAAATACTTGGTGTGACATATAACATGTGACTGAGCTGGCCTGAAATGTAAAAAGTACTTCTGCATCACTGCATGGTGGCTTGTGAACTGATCATGCGTGATGACATTTTTAAAATAAATATCCGCCCCTGATCATTGTTTGTCTGTTCAGGTCTGGTGACACTGAATGACATGAAGGCCAAACAGGAGGCGCTGGTGAAGGAGAGAGAGAAACAGCTGGCCAAGAAGGAGCAGTCCAAGGAACTCCAGCTGTGAGTAGTTTTGGTTCATGCTCGTGTAGAGCACACGGCTCTGCGACGGACAGACGCTGTCTTAAAACACCTTTCGTGAACTGATATGTTGTATGTTTCAGGGGGCAGAGACAGACTGTTGATTGCTTCTGCTGGTTATTCAAAATACACCAGAAGATGTCAACAGAACAAAAAAATACAACACAACTCTTGCATATCATCTCTTAAATATATAAATTATGCAGCCAAAGCTGTGGCCTTTATTTTCAGTCTGGAAGGAAGGAAGGTCTTAATGTAATGATATTGACACTGCATGGTGCAGCATCACTTCACCCTCGCTTTTGTAGCTCTACTTCGTTTTCCACTGCAGAGAACAGTAATCATAGCAGCACTGTTCCAGCGGTTGGGGAAACAACACATGGGGAGTTTTACTTTGGTCTTGAGAAGCTGCAG
Source organism: Nibea coibor (assembly GCA_023373845.1). NCBI lineage: Eukaryota > Metazoa > Chordata > Actinopteri > Sciaenidae > Nibea > Nibea coibor. The sequence goes on from CM041717.1 coordinate 4,465,352, forward strand.
CCTTTACTCACTGGCCAACTGTTCATTTATTGCCAGATTGAAAACTTCTCATGGCTTCCTCTGTTCCACTCACATTCATTCTCACTCTCTGCCCCTAAACCACATACTCTGATCAGTTAGTGTTCCAACAAGCCTTTAATGAATCATTCACAGAGGTGATACCAACAGCTCCTATTTCATTCAGTGAAAATGTGGCTTTAGATGAGAGGTCCCAAACCCGGCTATATCATAGACTGTAAAGAACATGGACGTAGTATCTGTGATGTCACCCACAGCTTTCTCAACAGCTGTTGGGAAGCTCCGTATGGTGGCTGCTGCCTTTTTGGCCGTCCTGCCTTCACCAGCTCCTCAATAATGAAAAAATGGGCAAGGATGTGGGCCGTGGGTGGAGCAGAGGTGGGCCAAATGAATATTAGATGCTCAAACAAGCCACATGCAATGTCACCCACCTGTCAATCAAAGCAACCATGTTTACATGTTTATTCCTGCTGTGAAGTTGAACATTTCAATATGGGCTCTTATGGAGAGATTCATTCTGTGTCCAGCCTTAAGTGGCCGTTTGAGGAACTGCAGTTTTTTGTACTTGGAGTTGGCTTCACGTCACAGACACGGAGGTTGCCACAGCTGAACCCAGCTTTTTTTCTTTATTCATTGAACTTTTCTCAAGTACCAGCTCCAGGATCAAGAAAATCAAATGAATCGATTATTCCAAGAAGGGAAAAAATCACAAGCATATTGATATCTCATTCATATCTAATGAGGAGCATTATGTGCTGAATAGAGATGCAGCTATTATGGAAGCAGTAGGTGGTGCTGATTCTTCAGTTGTAAAACTAGAAGAAGAGAACAAATTATACTGCATTCATTTATTTTACAACAGTGTGGATGTATAAATGTAAAATCCTTAATTCAACATCATACAATGATGCTTTTTATGTTTTGATGTTATATTATTTTATTTTTTAATGCTTTTTTGTGGAGCACCAGGCCACAAATAATCAAACGAAACATTCAAAGAAGCTGTGTAGCTGAGCTTCCACAGATACAAAACTATGACATTTAATATCAGGTCATCGCTGATGGTGAATAGCTGCAGTTATGTTTGTGTTTGCCCCTTTCCTGCCTCAGTGTGAGCACACGCCAAGCCAGGTCCATATGGAAACACTTTTCCCAGTTTGGTCTGAAAGAATCCGACTGACCTGCATGGAGTCCTGACTTCCAACACTTTTTAGGATGAACTGGAACTCCAACAGGCTTTACCAGCCAACATTAATGTTGGACCTCACTCTTGTGTCTGGGAACAAATAAGGAGACATGCTGTTGTCAATACTGAGGCTATTTTTCCTCCAAGAAGCATTTCTGATGAAGTAAACTGGTAACTTGACGCTTGTGGCTTTGGAATAAGATCAACAATAACATATCAGTGTAATGGTGCAAGACTTTTTTTTTTACAGTATATATACAGCACTGTGCAAAATTTGTATTTAATAGCCCAAACATTGACCGCCAAGTCCACATAGTTCTGCTTCTTGTGTAAACAAGCCATTATGTGACTGGATGGAAACCGAAAAGCTTTTGATTTTGGTGGCTCAATTTTTTTCTGTTTCCAGCAAGCTTGAGAAGCAGAAAGAGAAGAAAAGAAAGGAGGAACAGAAGAGAAAAATAGCCAGTTTGTCGTTTAATCCTGAAGACGAAGAAGAGGAGGAGGAGGAGGAAAATGAAGAGGAAGAGCAGGACTGTAAGTAATTTATGTTAAAAATGGAAAACGCATGTTTCCCATCCATTTTCATTTGGTCTGTCTTTAATTCGCTTCTGAATCGGCCAGTGGTCCAAGCTGTTACTTTACTGCCCAGGTAAAACATGTAATATTCAAACAGGGTCAAGCAGGGTTTAAAGACGGGGAGTCCATTTCAAAGTTTCCTCTCAAATACATTTATTATATGAATCTAGAAGTTTAACATCAACTTTGCTAAGTTCCCTTTAGTTTGACCCATTTTATATACACCAGTCAGCCCTAACATGACCCTGACCCATGGACGCATGGACTCTGAAGACCTCTGAAGATGTGCTGTGCTCTCTGGCACAAAGATGTTAGCAGCAGATCCTTTAAGTCCTTTCAGTTGTGAGGTGGGACCTCCACGAATCGTCCCACAGATGCTCGATTGGATTGAGAGCTGGGAAATTTCAACATGTTGAGCTTGTTGTTGTGTTCTTCACACCATGTGGCAGGCACATTATCACGATGGAAGAGGCAAAAGCCATCAGGAATCATTGTTTCCTTGAAAGGGTGTACATGGTCTGCATCAGTGCTTACGTAGTTGGTGCATGTCAAATAACATCCGCATGACTGGCAGGATTCAAGGTTTCCTGGCAGAACATCAGCCAGAACATCATACTTGCCATCTTCCCATAGTACATCCTGGTACCATGTGGTCCCAGGAAAGCGACGCCCACAGACCAGACCATCTTCACGTGATGTTACAGAAAACATGATTCATCTTCTTCCATTGCTCCATGATTTGGCTCATGGGCCCATTGTTGGCAACAAACAAACTGTGTTATACCTTTCTGTCAGAACCAGCATGAACTTTCAGCAATTTGAGCAACAGTAGCTTATCTGTTGCATCACATCGGCCCACCTTTACTCCCCACATGCATCAATGAACCTTGGCTACACCGTTTTTCTATAGTGGCCCTGAAGTGCAGAAATCAAACAAACTACTAAACACAACAACAAATCAAAACACAACAGAAAATCAGAAAACACAACAACAAATCAAAACACAACAGAAAATCAGAAAACACAACAACAAATCAAAACACAACAGAAAATCAGAAAACACAACAACAAATCAAAACACAACAGAAAATCAGAAAACACAACAACAAATCAAAACACAACAGAAAATCAGAAAACACAACAACAAATCAAAACACAACAGAAAATCAAAACACAACAACAAATCAAAACACAACAACAAATCAAAACACAACAGAAAATCAAAACACAACAACAAATCAAAACACAACAGGGGTCCGTTTCACAAAGAAGGTTCAACAAACTCTGAGTCCAATCCTTAACTCTGAGTTGATCTACTCTGAGATAGGAAACTCTGAGTTTTCGGTTTCACAACAGCTGATTTGAGGTAGTTTGATCAACTCAGAAGTTTCACCTGGAGTTAAACATGTGTACCACAGACATATAAAGCCAACATCAATGGAGCCCAGATTCGATGATTGAACATGGGAACTGACAGGAAGAGGGCAGCATTTTTCACCCCAATGGAGTTATTGACATATTGATGACTGCATATGGAGATTTTGAGCATGTCTTAAGAAAGAAGTGCAACACTGCAACAGCTGCTAAAGAGAGGGAGAGGGTGTGGGAGAACATTGCTGCTCAGGTCAATGCGTAAGTTTAAATGTAATATTTTGCAATCACAATGACTATTGAAGGATAAATTGCATGAATGGAGCCTATTAATTTATTTCATGTAGGTGCAATCCAGCGGGGGAGAAGCGCACTTGGCAGCAACTTAAGATGAAATATAAAAACATTGTTCAAACAGCAATATTATGTAGAACAACACATGCCACAATAATATCGCAGGCCCTCTTGGGGGTCACCCTGAGGTGACGTAGGCACTGGAAACAGGCTTTCAGCAGGCCTATGGTCATCTCCACCTGGGCCCTCGTCCTGCTGTGAGCACGGTTGAAGTTTTGTTGGGGGCCTGGCTCAGGGTCAGGGTAAGGGGTCAGCAGCCTCTGTTGGCATGGGTAACCCCTGTCACCCAGCAGAAGGCCGTCAAACTCTCCTGTGATGTAGAGTGGATGCATGGGCTGTTGTAAAGGAGGGAGACAAGGGAATTATACTGCAAACCTTCAGGTTTCTCACCACGCTGCAGTCTGGCACTCAGGTTTGACTCGTGGTATATCCTTGAGTCATGAACAGACCCAGGCCACTGGGCCTCCACATTAGAGATGATGTGTGCAGCATCACATATGATCTTGACAGTGCAGAGAATGACAGATATTAGTTAAACTATGAGTAAGTGCTTAACACTGTGAAACTTCTTGGTCTACATGTACCTGCACATTAATGCTGTGAATGGACTTCCTATTCACATAATCAGCCTCATTATGTGAGGGAGCTGTGATGGGGATGTGTGTGCCATCTATGCAGCCAATCACACTGGGAAATCCTAAAACAAATAAAAATTACTAATCCAAGTCTGAGGTGGCAGCACAATGTCATAATACAGCCTGATATTAAAGGATCCTAAACGATCCTGTGGAACTCTTCCTTGATGGCCCTGACAGGTTTGTGTCCAGGGAAGATGACAAATGTGGGTAACAGCGTTTTCAGGGCGAGGCAGACTCTTCTGATCGCCCTGCATACAGTTGCCTTGCTCAATTGCTCAGCATCTCCGACAAAATCACGCAGCGCCACACATAACATCTGCTGCATGACTGCGACTGGTGAGGGTTTTTTTTAAAGATTATTTTTTTGGTCGTTTTATGCTTTTAATGACAGTGCAGCTGAAGATGGACAGGAAACGGGCAGAGAGAGGGGGAGTGACACGCAGTAAATGGGCGTCCGATGCGGGAGTCGAACCGGAGCCGATGCAACGAGGACTGTAGTCTACATGCATGGGGCGGTCGCTTAACCCGCTAGGCCACGGGCCGCCCCTCGACTGGTGATGTTTGAAATGTGCGGACGGATGAGGTTGTGTACGTAAATGATGGACTGCGGAGTAAAACGGTACCGCTCAAAAAGAAAATTGTCCGGGAGGGCTCTCTCCCAACAGATATTTAATTCCCTGCGCGGGATTGCTGCACATTCATCCACGGGATCGCGGTCAAAAGGACACGCCATGTTCATGGTAAAAAGTTGACACCAAACGTTGCCTACTGGAATTAGAGGATGACTTAAATCTGTCAGCTGGCGAGTTCTGACAGCGCAGGAATGAGGAAATCAAAAGGAGTGTGTGGCTCTGAAAGTGGGCGGAGACAGAGACAAACTCGAGGTTTCCTCAGGAAAACCTGCTCCCGACCAGGTTAGAGTCACGGAGTCTGTTACTACGGCAACTGACCGCGAGGTTACGTTACCTCTCTTTGTGAAACAGAGTTAACAGAGTTCCAGGGTTAACAGACTCTGAGTTTTCCATAAACCTGCTTCGTGAAACGGACCCCAGAAAATCAGAAAACACAACAACAAATCAAAACACAACAGAAAATCAGAAAACACAACAACAAATCAAAACACAACAGAAAATCAGAAAACGCAACAACAAATCAAAACGCAACAACAAATCAAAACGCAACAACAAATCAAAACACAACAACAAATCAAAACACAACAGAAAATCAGAAAACACAACAACAAATCAAAACACAACAACAAATCAAAACACAACAGAAAATCAGAAAACACAACAACAAATCAAAACACAACAACAAATCAAAACACAACAAATCAAAACACAACAGAAAATCAGAAAACACAACAACAAATCAAAACGCAACAACAAATCAAAACACAACAACAAATCAAAACACAACAGAAAATCAGAAAACACAACAACAAATCAAAACACAACAACAAATCAAAACACAACAGAAAATCAGAAAACACAACAACAAATCAAAACGCAACAACAAATCAAAACGCAACAACAAATCAAAACACAACAACAAATCAAAACGCAACAACAAATCAAAACACAACAGAAAATCACAAAACACAACAACAAATCAAAACACAACAGAAAGTCACAAAACACAACAACAAATCAAAACACAACAGAAAATCAGAAACAGAAGAACAGAAGAGAAACGACAACAACATTAACCAAACTCTAAAATGTAGGTACCCTCAGGCGACATGAATCATCTCTGATTGGACTGGTCCATCCCTTGAACTGGAAGGACATGGTTTACATGTTTTCAAAATATGAGCGCCTCCAGTGACAAAGTATGCGCTGCTATTAAAGTCGGTGTAAAGTCAAAATAAATGTGTTTTAAGTTTGTCAGACTAAAGAAGAAAGTGTTGATTTGAATGATTAAAAATAATAAGTTTATGAAATTGGGTTAGGTGTCAAAATCAGATAGAAATGGGCAGTACTCTCAGCTCCAGGACTGTGGGGGCGTGTCACGGTATCACTGGCAGCACAGCACACCAGGCAGGTGTCTCTCATCTGTGCACGCTGTTACCGACACACCGACAAACTCAGATCTGACTACATATATCACCTGTCATAGCTGCTGTTGCATGTAAGAGACGTCCCGTGTCCCGTTACGTACAGTATTTTCTTCTGGATTCCGCTCAGGAAACCAGAGCAGTCTAACGTTACATGCACTGACATTAAAAAACACACATGAAAATGATGAGAAACCCTAACATGATTATGTTAGTACACAATATAAAATCACATTACTGTACACTAAGTCACTAAGTATTATTTTCAGGTCTCCATTAATATGATCCTCTACAATCCACTTCTTCTTCATCGCTTTGTGAATATGTTAAGCACTACTTACATCCTAATGGAATAGTTTGACATTTTGAGTTATACACTCGAGCACTTTCACATCTGCGTGCTAAATATCAGGCTACAGCCAGGCGACCTCTGGCTTAACTCAGCATCATGACTAGAAACAAAGAGTGTCAGCCAGCACGACTCAATCGAAAGCTAAATCCACTTATCAGCACCTCATCTGCTGGCTGTGAAACCATCCAGAACATAACACCCAGACAAATCATAACGTTTGCACACTCTGTTTTTTGTCCAGATCGACCAAACAAGATGTGACACACTAATTAGGATGTTTGACTTTGTCACACAGACTCTCCGGTTAAGAAGAAGAAACTGGGGAAAAATCCAGACGTGGACACGAGTTTCCTTCCCGATCGAGACAGAGAGGTAAGCTTCTCAGGTCTTTACTGTGTGCAGGTTTTACAGCCAGCTCTAAAGTATGTTTAGCTGGTTGTCATCACACCGCATATCCATCTGTGACTCTAAGGATTTATGGCTCTGTTCTACCTGGCAAGCTGCAGAATAACACACAAAGCAAACCATAATTAGGGCAAGAGGTGACTAGTAAATAGCAGGAAAACCAGCTACACTCTGCAAGCTGTCCTTTTTAAGCTGTAATATTTATATTCACATAGTAGAAGTCTGTTAAAGCCGTAAAACTTTTATGACTTGCTCATTTGTTATGATTCCAATCCCAATGTTATGTTGACATGGCTTCAAAAACCTGCACAATTTACACTGCATTGGTTTGGCCTCATGTTCAGGAGGAGGAGAATCGTCTCAGAGAGGAACTCCGGCAGGAATGGGAGCTCAAACAGGAGAAGATTAAAAGTGAGTCCCACACAAACACACACATCCCTTGTTATTAAGTCAGTTCAGTAGTTTATCCATGTATCTTTAACTGTGAGCACAAGCAAACATGCTCGGTTTTAGAGAAGTCTTAACTTCTAAAAACACACATGCACACTCACTCTTATTGTCGATCCCAGAACAATGGCATGTTTGTTTTGTCTTCAGGTGAAGAGATTGAGATTACATTCAGCTACTGGGATGGTTCTGGACATCGTAAGACTGTCAAGGTAAAGTCTGAGCTGCAACACAAAAAGCCACAGAAAGAAAACTGAGAGCATCGATAACAAGATATTTATGGAGAAGTGATGGTATATTTGGTCAAACAGTAACACAATGTTTTCATTGTGTCTTTGTGTGTCTTCTGCCTGCAGATGAAGAAGGGAAATACCATCCAGAACTTTCTACAGAGGGCTCTGGAGGTCCTCAGAAAAGACTTCAGTGAGCTCAGGTGAGACATCAAAGTTGAAAGGAGTCTTACCCAAGTGTACACAATCACCATTAATGAATTTTCACAGCAGTAATGACAACTGATCATCTTCCTCCCATGATTTCTTCTTTCCCATGTTCCTCCCATCAGTACAGGCAGGGACCTGGACACAGTTTGAGTAATACATCCAGTAATTAGAACGCGTGTCAGGTGCCAAACATGATACTTTGAGACAGTTATTAGAACACAGCTAAGTTATCACAACATCATTCATTTCGTGTTGCAACAATCCCTATATGTGTTTATATTGCACTGTGCAGAGAATGTGCATTCACACGCATATTATTATTGGCCATCGATGCGCTTGATGAATGAGGTTCTGGCAAACGTATGTTTGTTTTCCCTATGCGGAGACAAGTCAGAGCACAGTATACATGAGAGGAAACATCACCTGCCACACCAGGTGTTACACAGACAAAATTCAAGTTACATATGACATGGATTAAGAATATTACTCACATTGTTGGAAACATTACCGTCTATGTCTTTGGATCCTGAGATGCAGTGGAAAAAAAACACACGATAGATAGACATGCACACTTTCTCTCCCTTCTCTGAATTTAAAACGTGTTATTTTTGAGCTGGAGGTGAACGGACAGTTCAAAAAACATTTTTTTTTCTCTCTGTGTAGGTCTGCTGGAGTCGAACAGCTGATGTACATTAAGGAGGATCTGATAATCCCACATGTAAGTACTGTGGTGTACTGGCGCTTCACTTTGTTTGGTTCGGTTACACTTCACTAACCGTCTGATTTATGACTGTGTTCACATTCCAAGACTGAACAAAAAAAGTTTCTGTGTTTGAACCGTTAAACAATTTTGTTTTCCATTTAAGTTGTAACAGTGCCCAAAGTGATGAACCGTGACAAATCTGGATTTTTATTTAATGTTACTACTTTTTGTAGGCATGGAAGTCACGATAAACTGTGATTCATGGAGGGAGAAAACTCCATTTCGCAGAAATGTTTATACGCTTGGTTGAGGTGGTTTTAATACTTGCTTGGAGATGAAAAGATTTTCATCTTAAATGAAATTAGTTTTGACAAAGCGAACAATACTGATGAACGGTTTCCTTACGGTCATGTCATAATATATGGCCACCCCACACACAGATCCAATGTCATATTGGGATCACCATGATAAATAAATCACGACTAGAGCAGATGGGAAGAAGCACTCATTCAAAATGTCACATGTGTAAAAAAAAAAATAGTGATATAGTGAGAGATGATAGTTATTATTATTATTGTTATTATTCCAAAAAGGGTTTGAGAACATTGGCAGACTTAATAGTTTCTGTCATCAGTGTGTTATATTTAATTTGCCCAGCAGGTGTAGAACTTCACTCAACACTTTGTTCATTTATTTTAATAGCACCACAGTTTCTATGACTTCATCGTGACCAAGGCAAGAGGCAAATCTGGTGAGTGAACAGCATGGGTTCACAGCTCATCAACATACAACACACACAAGTAGTTTCTGTACAACAAATGGAGCAATATGAAGCACTTTCCTGCCTTCTCACTTCCTTTTTTCCCTCTTCAGGTCCACTTTTCAGCTTTGATGTCCACGACGATATTCGACTGGTGAATGACGCCACTGTGGAGAAGGACGAGGTGAGGCGAGGCAAATTCCTTTACAGCTGAAAGAGATTCTCAGAGTTTGTTTGTGTTGATGCTAAAAGAACAATCTACACATCGCTCGGCACAGTAATTATGTCAGTCTTGGTGTCACACAAACTGTTGGAAGAAATACGACCCAGCTCAAGGGCTAAAAGAAGGTAACATAAGGTGTAATGAAATGCTTTCTGTAGATAACTTCCTTCTCTGTCTAGTATGTGTATAGTACATCAGTGGAGGACTGACAGTAAAATTATCATTCAGAGAACAAAATCTTTTTAAAGCTGACTGTGCTGCATTATAACTGTTAACTCTGTTATGCTGAACTGGCAGTCACTGAGTATCTATATGAAAATCCCCCTACATGACCAGATGCAGCTGAGCTGTCTCACCTTTATTCAGACCCAGTGCTATGGGCGGCTGTCGTGTCCCGTCCTCCTGCCCTTTTGCATCACATAACATCATTTATTGCTACTAGTAGTTAGCAGCATAGTAATCGAATGTTTTCGGGCTGTCCGATAGATCATCCCATGTATAAAGGCTCAGTCCTTGTCCCAGCGGCCCAGGGTTCAGTTCTGACCTGGGGCCGTTTGACCCATGTGGCCCATTCCCCCTTTCTCTCTCCACACTTTCATTTTTCAGCTGCCACTTCAAATAAAAGTTCAGAAAGCCCAAAACATATCAACACATCAGATCTAACATGTTCAAATTAAAAACAGGTTTAGAAGGTGAGGCTTCAACCCGTTCCTACATAACAGTGTCGCTGTGTGAGCACGAGGTGGGGACAGCTATACGACAGATTTTAACATGTTTTGATTTTGTTAAGCCACTCTGTACAGAAGTCATGATGCAGAATTTTAAACTTTAATCTAATACTGGTACAAATACTGGTGCAGAAAACGTCTCTCTTTCTGTGTTTGCAGAGCTGCGTGTTAGTCAGACGGCCGCACTGGAGGAGGCGAGTTCGGTGGAGATTGTCCACTAGTTAATTGATTACAGATGCCGCCATTCTGATCGCAGATCTGTTTTTTTTAGAATAACTTTAGATGTTATTCAATGTTTAGTTAGTGGAAACACATGGTATTGAAGTATCTTCATAAATACTATATAAGTACCAAAACTGCTACATGCTTCTCAGTTGACGTATTTTTATCTTGAGTGTCAGCTCAAGGCGTCCCGTAACATTTAAAAAATCGCAGAAATACTACTCCACTCTTACAATTCCATATCTGTAAGGCTACAGGCAGCAGTAGGCCAAGATCTGATTTGATATGCTTCACTAGTGATTTCTTGTGCCTGTACAAAAATTTTTAATGCTCTTCCTTTCCAGTAATCCTTCCTCCAAGGCTGCCTTAAACCCAGTGATAATTTGTTTTGATTGATTAGCCACAGAGTCGGACACGGACTGTGTCCACGTTTAAAAGCCATGTCAAAGTAAACACAGCTGTGCTCTCTCGCCTCAAGTCTCATGCAGGTAAAGTGGTGCTGAGGAGCTGGTACGAGAAGAACAAACACATCTTCCCTGCTAGTCGCTGGGAGCCGTACGATCCTGAGAAGAAATGGGACAAATACACGGTGAGAGAGTTGGCATGCATCACTCGGTTTCCCCTCAGGGAGCCAAACTCCTCTCCTCTTAAAGCTGAGCTCTCAAACAAAGTAAAACACCTGACATGTATCTTCCACAGTCAGTTGATAAGAGACTTCAGACATCAACAGTGTGTGTGTGTGTGTGTGTGTGTGTGTGTATGTTAGCTTCATTCGTTCTGGAATTTAACCTCTGACATCGCTGTGTGCTCCTCGATCAGGGTGAAACTGCCAGAGAAGCTTTTAAAGCTCGAGACTACTTGAGATGTAGCGTTTGTTGAGAAACAGCCATGTTGTTGTTTACTTGGTAATTCTCACAATTCAACCCAGAGTTTAAAAAAATATATATGAATTCACAAGATGAATTTCACAACACAGAGCCGTAACCCAGCAGGGCAGAGACATTTATTTTCATTTTGGCAGCAGTAAAATCACTAAAGTGGCATCAAAGGACTCAATGAGAAAAGAATTGTACAAGAGGGAATGATGCTAAACAAAATCTTTTCTAAGCAAAGCAGTCTGTGACTAATGCCAGTCAGGTTTTTGCATAACAAAAGAATTTGCCTCAGCGGTTCGCTGCAAAACTTAAGAATTAAAAAAACAAGTCAAGTACAAACACACCAAGAAGTGTAAGTCTGTGTCACAGGAGACCTCGGGACCTATTGATGAGGCTGGCTGTTCGCATGGCGTCAGCTTTTAGTCCCGATGAACCAGAGAGAGGGTCAGTCTGGACCGACGTGGTGACCTGATCTAAAAACTTTGACCTCGATGTCTGATCCTTGCTAGTAACCTAGTTATCCCATCCATTCAAATTAATATATAAAATATGGACATTGCACATCATCTAGTGCAGGGGTGCCTGGCAGTATGATGGGCCATCCACCCCGCGTACGTGCGCCCACAGCCGCCACTGTCGTCCACCGCATGCCCGCCGCCGCACCAACGTCAAATGCCGTAATTGTCTCTGAGCTTTCCTAACTCCTTATGAACTCTCCTTCACATCTTTCCTTGACCTCATGACATTTTCCATCAAGGTCAAGGAGAAGAGTTCAGGAAAGGACATAGGAGGTAATTATTTTGACATTCGACTGTACTGTGGAGGCTGGATAACAATATGGCATGCACTAGGTGATCTCAGCCTGTTGGGCAACACGGGGCAGATGAAATACTCTTTACGATGAAATCTTAAAAAAAGCTGCATATTCATTTCACACTAGGTTTACTTTACATAAGGTTTGGCTGATCTGTGCTATAATTCAGCCTTGTTATTTTAAAGTCGTGTTTAATTGTGCTGTAATAACGGCTGCATACTTTTCCATAGTGCAGTTCCCTTCCAAAAGAACACTTTTACAGCTTTTACAAGTGTTATGGTAAACTCATAAATGTGTCCATGTTGCAATTAAGTGTATCTGAGTGTTGGAAGTGTGAACATTAATGTCCCAAATTCCAGTGAACTGGATCAACTGCATGCATAGAACATTACAGCTCATGTCTATAACGCTACATGTTGTAATGTAACGTTGGCACTCCCAGCCTGCTGTGGCATGCTGTGGTGTGCAATAGATCCATTCAGATCCAAATCCAAAGAACAAAAGAGCTGCAATCAGTTAAGAATGATTTCAAAAGGTTAGTCCAGATTCTTTCCAGAGGAGCATGAAACTGGGACGTCGTATTTTATTTTATCAGGAATGACTCGATTGAAAGCGGCGTGTTTCATCACGGTGGAGTAACTTTGTGTTTTGTTTCTTTCTTTTTCAGATCCGGTGAAACATCTGTCTTTTCCAGCCACTCGAATTCCTTAATGCAATCTTTTCTTCTTTGTCTTTTTTTGGTTAATTTCATCTCATTTTACTGTTATCACATATTTCATCAGTGCTTTTGATGAAAGACTTGATACATGTTTTTATTCGGTATTTGAAATACTGCTTTTCTGTATTCTGCATTCAGTGCATTGTTTCCTGTGAAAACAGCCCATTATATGTATGTATATAGCTCTAAACACGTAGAATCGCCCGTGCTGAATAAATTGAACCTGGCTATAACTCTCTGGACTCTGGATTATTTTGGCACCACAGTTGATATTTACATGCTGTTGAGACGAGTCATTCCCGTAGTTTTGGTATCAAATGTCTAACTATCAACCTTAAAATGTGTGTGAGAGCCAAACCTGCTATGAGCCTTCTGTTCCTACCGCACGCGATGAACTGGTCTGGCAGCGTGACTGGTTAAAACATGTAGAGTTAGCCTCCACCCATAGCCTGAAGACACCACTCCCCTCATCATCTCTCTCTGTGCCTCTCTCTAGGTTCCTGTCATTCACTCTCACGCACCATTGAAGACACTTCGTAAAGCCATTTCTTCTGTGTGTTTGTGTGTGTTTGCGTGTGTGTGTGCGTGTATTTGAGGTCCAGTACTGACATTTGGATGTCATGCCAAATGTAGCAGCATGTGGAAGGCAGCTCTCGTTTTGTACTATCTTTTGGTACTCTGTCAGCCGTGCTGGGCTCAGGATGATGCCTCAGCCGTCACTCCTCAGGACTGCAGTCTGGACTGCATACAGCAGGTGAGCTGTTTTTTCCAACCTTGTGTACACTGACACGTGTAGATTTTGTTCCTCTGTGTTGACATACACGCTCACTTGACTTCTGTAGCAGTTACACCATATCAACCATTTCCTCCTTTCATTTGAGGGGTTCTCGTGTGTGTGTGTGTGTATAACTACTAAATCATTACAGCTTACCTGGCATGTACTGTGGGTAAGACCTGCCAGACATGCTGCTCTTACTTGAGCAGAATTTGTTTATTTTGTTTTCTAATGTCACCATTTGTGTAATGTCCAATGTGTGTGTGTGTGTGTGTGTGTGTGTGTGTGTGTGTGTGTGTGTATGTATATATATATATATATATATATATATATATATATATATATATATATATATGTATATGTATATGTATATATATATATATATATATGTATATATATATATATATATATATGTATATGTATATATATGTATATGTATATGTATATGTATATATATATATATATATATATATATATATATATGTGTGTGTGTGTGTGTATATGTGTATATATGTATGTATATATGTATGTATATGTGTGTGTATATATGAGAGAGAGAGAGAGACACTTGACACTTATGATATATATATTGACACTTTTTATATTTGTTGAATACATAAATAAGCCATTGATAATGAAAGCTGACCTGTTCTCTAATGCCACCATCAGATCAAACTTAAACCATCAAGCCAAAATTAGAACTAATTTATCTTGAAAAGTTTTCATACAAATCTTCTCAAATTTACTAACAACATTAATGACCACAAGAGTATGTGGCCTAGTGGTTTTGGTGATGATATGACTTTTCCTGTAGTGCCACCATCAGGTCAAACTTTGAGTTTTAGAGTTAGTGCATCCTGAAAATCTTCTGCACATTCATGACTCTCACAGAATGAACCATACGATTGCAAATCTGGTGGGGCCTGGAACCATTTTGATAACATTAGTAGCACTAAGTCTACCCTGCTGTTGATGTGGGGAAAGGGACCATGTTATCTTTCCATTTTTGGAGGTGACCATGTCTGCTGGTTGTTGAGAGACAACAGGAGGGTCAATACTCTCATTCTCATCAGATGAGAGTCCCTCAAAATCGGTCCTCAACACAATCGTCAGTTTGAGTTCAGATGGTCACACACACAGACCTTCATGTCTATGGTTGGAATAGTTGTTTTCTTAACTTCAGACCCATATTGCTCATTTTGCCCCCAGGGAACCTTTGACTCTTTTGCACATGTTGTTTGGGAATGTCCAGGGATTTTGGACTCATGGGAAAATATTTAGCACAATAGCAGCACTAACAGAGGTAGAGTTACCACAGGAACCAGCTATACACCTTCTGAATGATGACTCCCACTTCTCTCTCTGTGGGAAAAAAAACACGTAAAATCTGTCTGGCAGGCCTGACAATGGCAAAGAAAATTGTTGTTCAATGCTGGAAACCTCCCCATGATATCTCAAAAGCTAACTGGCTTTGAAGCTTCTTGGACATTGCATGCCTGGAGCTATCAACAGCAAGAGTAAACAATGCTAAAACAAGCACAATTACAGCATGGGCAAATCTTAAATCTGAAATCTGAAACTTTTATTGAATTTGCACACTGCTGGGTGTTGAGTGGGTGAAGGAGGGAGGGGGCTTCTGGGGTTATAATGTTGATTGTAGAGTGGAATGTAATTGGAATAGATCTGATACATTTGAAATTCAAATAAAAAGTTAATATTAAAAAAAAAAGAATAGCTGACTATTTTGTAAATTCTGCAAATTCTAATCTAATTAGAATAGTTTTTACAAATGAGTTGATCTACTCTACAACTTTTCCACGTGCCCACTGGTAACAGCTCTTCGATTCTGTTTAAAATCTCAGAAATATCGTACACATGACTGAAATAGGTAGCTCCAGGCAATAAGGTCCATGATACCATCAAAGGTTTGAGCCTCAGCACACCGTTTTAAAGGAGAATGCAAGGTTGTTGGCATGACCTGTAAGATTCCATTGTGTGCCACAGAAATCCAGTTGGACTGACACACTGACGGAACGACAACTTATTTCATTCTGTATCAAGTTTCCAGCTTGTAACCACCTGAGTTTTATCTTAAATACCATTTGAAGGTGTTGACATTTGACATTTTTATTATATCAACCTCAGATCAAACATGAGGATCACAGTGTACATGTGATGGGATTCACTTTGGCAGAATCAGATGTAGTCTCGTCTTCTTGCGTCCACATTTGTTCTATGATGTGTACCAAGAAAGTCGTCCATGTTGTGAGCGTGTCAGTGCAGGACATCCCTCTTGTCGCAAACATGTTGATTGAGTTCTGTCAGGAGCTTGCATGCAAGTGACTACTTAACCTCCAAAGACAGACTAAGGCCATTACTTAACCTGACAGTTTAACTGCCATTGTACGAACCACCATGCGCATAAACACACATAGCATGTACGCATATACACACACACACACACACTTTTCTCTGTTATGCCTGGGGCAGGTGCAGTATTTGTATCGCTCTCATTTTCTCCACCTGTTAGTCTAGTCATGGTCTCTAAACCTGCAGAGCGAGTCAGCATGTCACATACATGAGTGTACCACATCACTTGCAGTGTTTATTCTCCTGGTTTCACAGTCAGTCAGTTTGACTCATACGTTCTGATACTGCGCAATCATAATAGGATTCTGCACTGATGATCGTCATCACCGCCTCCTTTTTTCTTTGATCACACCTGGAAGCTGCCCAGTACAGTCACAGCAGAGGACCGTCTCAGGGGATGGACAAACTGTATTTCTCAGCGAGAGTAAGTTATGACAGAGCTATAATTTCTTGGCGCTGGAAGGCTTAGGATTTCCCAGCAGAAAACATGCAGGGCTTAAAGCTCAGTATGTCTGGAGCTGATGTTATTTACTTCTTACACAAGCACTGTCCAATGGAAAATTCCATGAAATTTCCACTGAGGAAAGCAAACTCTTTTCCTAATTATAAATCCCAGATCTCCCCATGTCAAAACAACATTTCCAACCAACCATATTTCCCGACCTGGATCCTCTTCACTTGTGCATAAAATTCCTGAGATAATGTATACATCATCTCAAATAGGTGTCAAATGCAAGGACACTAGTAATGAGAAAGGTGCTACAGGTTCTACAGGTCTTCTGCCCAGCCACTGGTTTATGATTAACCATGTGGGATATTTTAGTCAAAGGTGACTTTACCTTCGTCCAGACGTACCAGTTTGCTTCAGGCCCTCCACAATCACCCTTGCAAATACCCGAGGACTTACAGGATAGGGCTAGATGACCACAGACCTATTGCCCTGACCCTGTGGTATTGAAGTCATTTGGCCATCACACACCCACCCCTTGGTCCCCCTGCAGAGGAAACTGGTCTGTAGATGATCCACTTCATCCTCCAACACTTGGATCAGTTTGTGGATTTGCTGTGGAAATACATCTCTGACTCCCGGACCATAAGCACCAGATTCCCTCAATGCTGTGTCCTTCCAAGTTACTGAAGTTTGCAGATGACACCATCCTTATTAGATTTGGTGGGAACGTTCCACTGCAGGTGGGAGATTGACCACTTGGTTTCCTGGTGCAACCAGAACCATTTGAACCTCAACGCTCTAAAGACAGTGGAGATGGTAGTATACTTCTGTCTTCTGCTGTGGGGTCTTTCTGCTTTTTCGGTACCTTCATTAACCAGGACCTCAAGTGGGAGCTGAACTGCTGCAACCTGGCATCCTTCCATCCTTCCTTCTACACCTACAAAACCCTGAGGTGTGCAGGTGAGAGTAGCTGACCCCTCCCTCCCCTTCGAGAAATTCACCCTCGGCAGATGACCGTGGTCCATCAAGACAAAAAATTTTAATGCTTCTTGACATGCACTTGCTATTTTTTGTCATATTTTCTACTTACTATGTTTGTTGTTAAACACTAAAATACAGAGGCAATAAACCTGATCCTGACACTGATGAACTCACTCTGACATTTGTCAGTGCTGCTATAGGGTTCAAGCCATTAATGTAAAGTGTGTACAGATGTTTGGAAATTAGACCCATGTTTTGTTCTGTACTTGGCACATTAAAATAAGAACATCCCTCTGGGGTTCAAGGTTCTTTGGGGGGGATTCTTTCTAATTGTTTTAGGCAGTGAGGATGTTAGTGCAGCTGTGGCATCTTGTATTTATAATGACATTGTTTGAATTTCACAAAGGTTTTGGCACAGCAGTCAGTCGCAGTTTGTTGGTAGGAGCAGTCATGGATTGTAACTTATAGCATATGTGTATTTAAAGTTACTTTATACTTTTACTCCATGGCATTTTCGAGTCAAATATTGCACTTCATACTCTAACACATTTATTTTGTAGTTTTAGTGACTTTAGATTTAGATTATGAATACAAAATATAAATCAAGTAATAAACTATTATTTATTATTATAGGTTAAGCTACCCAGAAATATCAAAAGTACTGAAAGTTACGACAGAAAGATATAAGACAATAGACAATATAAAACTGACTACACTGGATTCAAAACAGACTGACATAACATAGTTTTGGCAGCTATTGAAAGAGCAGTGTTACCTGACCACCTAATCCTTGATTTTGGGAGAGACAGAAGCCTTTTGTCAGAGGATGTCGGGTCTCTGTAGGTCTATAATGTTTATATATATGTGACATTTTGTTTTGTTCATTTGTTTGCCACGATGACTTTTTAATTTCCACTTGAGTGAACTAGGCATTTCACATTCTTGCCTCTGATCCAAACCCCCTCCAGCTGAACAGGCAGCCACGTAACGCCCAGTAATACTTTTGAGCATGATTGTAATCTATTGGAATTTATTATTTCTCTCTCCTTTGCAGGGAGGACTTGGATGTGAGTACTGTAGAATAACTAGAGCTGATGTCAAGAGGGCTCTAGGTTTGAACACAGAAGCGTTTGGAAGTAAGTTTGACTCTCGCTGAGGAACTGCACGTATAGTTTAATTGCTCAGACTTATTTTATTCTGACAGCAGCATGTTGTTCCCCTTGACCCTCGAGGGGTCTATCTTGCATGCCACATCCTTAACTTGAAGCTACACCACAGTTACATTGTTTGCACTTCATATTAAGGCTTTAACAGGCTAGTCTAAAGAGCAAATACTAGCTTTTGTTAGCTCTTTGTCGCCTGCCAAATGCCAAATGTATTAAGCTTTTTATTACATCAAACAATAGATGGAAGAAATTCCTGTTAATATCATGTCAAATATTTGTCAAAACTTTGGTGGATTAATGTTAGAAATAAATTGTGTAACTCCGATAATGCCACACCACCCTCAGATCAAATGATCTTCCCATCAATAGGTAAATGTTACCTGTTACACATCGACATGTCAGTACAGGAGTTTTGCTTAATTACTCAGTTTTCTTTCACAATAGATATCGGGAAATGTTACCTAGATATTATATCCACTGTTTTTTCTCCTCAGGCTGTGTTCCGTGGCCATGTTTGGAGCTTCTTGGAAAAGAAGACCCTAAAATCTGTCAGCACTATGTCCAAGCACCAAACGATGTGACGGTTGAGTTTGTACACAAGTCAGATCCTACATCTGACACCATTGTTGTCTCCTGGAAGCCCAGTTATTATGGTATGTTCACACAGATTTAGAGCAAAATCTCTCTTCCAATATTTCAATCCAAATTTCTGGAGGAAGTTTTAATATTTAGGTTTGGTAGAAGTCATAAACTCATTAATCATTATCAGACACCAGTTACCTCCCCTAAAGTAATTCCTCACGTCAGGATATGACATAAGCAAGATTTATTTCACAGAGTGAGTTATTACCAAACAGTAGAAATTATGCTTCGGATTATGAGAATGTTTCAGAGTGTGAGAATGTATTCTGTGCACGACTGTGGATTTGACAGGTGACATTGTAACTTTCATGTTAAAAGTTTAATTGACTGTACAGTGAACTGGTAGATTGCACACATGGATGAATCTCTGACACTGATTTCACCCCGTCCTTTTCGTGTTTTCTCGCAGGAATCGCCTTCCTGCGAGGTTTTCAGGTGTCCCTCCAGGCTTTGGGAGGGTCGAGCGTTGCCTGTCAGCTCTTTCTTTTCCCTCGTAATCTCTCTCTCCCGGCATCGCACGCTGAAAGGGTAAGAAGGGGTCACACTTGCTTTGGTTTTACTTTATTTTCCTGTCTAGTGTGAGCCTACAAATGTGTGCGTGTTACAAGTTTGTGAGAGTTTTCATGGTCAGATTAACACTTTTCATTTAAATAAATCTCTATTTTGATCATTGACTGGATGTTATCAATAATAATGACTTATAGCTGAACAACATCTTTGGTTTTTAAAAGATTAGGTTGAGTTTGCAGTCCTAATCTTCTCAGGCAGGCCATTCCAAACACTGGAACAGGATCCCAGGGCGCCATGGGGGATATAGGCACTAAAAAATCTCCTAAATAACTTGGACATAAATCTTTCCCACTTAGTTTTACCAAAGGTATTCCTCCCTGTTGAGTTTCTGTGTGAATTATGACCATCTGACTGATTAAAATGGTGCTTTAATTTTGGTGAAAATCACAGTGACATTTCCTCCCAAAAACTATAAAATCCCTCCTTAGAGAAAACAGCTGTAATCCAAAATCTGTAAATATCATGAGAGGTGCTCCAGCAAGTGAAAACTATTATTTATATAGCCTGCATTACCAGAATGTCCTGAAGGACTGTTTTTTTCCCCATGATATAAAATATTTTATGGGTTTTCTATGGTTGAAGATATTCTTAAATATTGTGGGCTAACATATTTATGTTCATACTAGAGCTATAGGCTCTCTAGTACTCTGGTACACAACCAAATCCAAGTATTATATATACACATATATATATATATATTATATATATATCCAAACTGCAAAGTTAAAGGGCCGGTGTGTGAAGTTGCTAAGTGCAACCCCCTTCGCCTCACCATCTCCTTCTTAGCATGAAAGAGCAACTACAATAGCCGCAAAAAGCATGAAGAGTCCTATCAAGAGTTTAGTTTGTCCATTCTGGGCAACTGTAGAAACACAGAAAACTAATGGAAGAGGATGGTCTTAGAAAGTGTTTGTAGATATTAAAGGTTCATTCTAAGGTAACACAAACACAATCTTGTTTTCAGGTGATTATATGTGAATGAAAACATAGCTTATAATATTATATTCCATTATGATTTTATTCTGTAAAAAGAGCCCTAAAAGAAAAACTAGTCCTCCAAAAATATATTGCAACATATCAGACCAAGATTTCAGTGCACTGCTCATCAAGATATTTTTCTTCTCTTGCCAAATGATATATGACATATAAATCAGATGAGATTGGAGCTCAAGATACATCACAACGCAACCCCAAAACAAAAATAGAACTGTAGATATCCTAGAAATAGACAATAAGAGTCATATACACTTTACATTTTATATACACGTTTGATGGATTGTTGAATAGAAATAATTCCACAGATTGCTGAATGCACATACAGTATGGTGTGTAGTGTTATGCTAAATGTAACTGTAAAAAAATAGGAATGTAGAAATTCTTTATGAAAAATGAAATTTAGTAAAAAAGAAAACAACAAAATGCATAGCAAGACTGATTAAAGTCCACATTTAGGTATTTTACTTCACTTTGACTATCTGTAGATTTGCATATCTTCTAAGGCTATTTTCTCAACATATAACACATTAATACATTAAAACAGGTAGACAAACTAACTAAATCAACAAATATCAGTAATAATAATGTAGTTAAAATGTAGGAGTAGATAAATAAATATAGTTAAAGCAAAAGACTATGAAGATCGGTCATGAGCTTGCTCTTAAAGATATGAACATCTGCTGCCCTCAGGTCTTCAGGCAGGCCATTCCACAAATGTGAACCTTTCCAACAAAAGGCATTTCATCGTGTGTGTGTGTGTTTTTTGTGTAACCTTAGGGATGATTAAAATTCCACCACTTGAAAACATGAGGGTCCTAGAGGGATCATCGGCTAAAAGCAAAACTCATAAATAGGTCAGACCAAGTTTATGTTTAGTCAGGCCAGAAGAGTTTCAACACAGAGTTAACACAAAAAGCAGGTGAAGATAGCCGAGGGCCTACTTGGCTTACTTATAATCTGAATTTCATCATATATGTGATGTTTTGTATGAGAGAGCTCTTCTGCTCAGCCTTTAATAAAGCAAAAACGCTTATCTCATCTTATCAGATAAAAGTCTGCAGTGTGCTTAGAAAGAAAAACCAAGGTCATGCTTGCTGATGTGTTATGCAGGTGTACAAGTCGGACCCATTCTCCGGCCTCGCCCTTGGGTCCCAGTATGCCATTACGGTCATGGCCCTGCCAGTGCCTGAGGAGTGGGAGAGGTTCTACCACAGCAAGATCTTCTCCACACGATGTAAAGAACCTTTTCAGCTCCAGGCTGGACACACACACACATACACACACAGACACAGACACACATAATCTCAAGCCCTTTATGTAGTGGCTTATTCAGAGTATGTGCTCTGTCATCAAGAAGCTTTTCTGTTTCTAAGCACAGCGCTTCTCTTCATCTCTTTCGGTATGATTGCTTTCATAACATTGGTGCATTAATAGTAACACACACGCATCATGTTTTTGCAGTGTGTGCAGAGAAGAATGGCCTCGAGCAGTGTAAAAAAGGTGAGAGAAAACATTTGACACCCCCAAATAAACTCCAGTCAGGTACATCCTGTGATAAAACAATATTTCATGGTCTGCTTGTAGATTGGTACCCTCAGTACATTAAGGTCCAGCAGGAAGGGACTGACATCACTGTGACCTTTAACCTGGCTCCACCAAACCTGGGCATCAGAAGCTACTTCTCACTGTGTTACGCAAACGGCATGAAGAAATACACAGACATCACGCCAGTGAGTGCTTTCAACTTCAGCACCTTTTGTATTTTGCTTCCAGTCTGAAATCAGTCTTAAATATTGAGTGATGACTGAATGATTATGATTATTAACTGCATTAACCATCACTTCATTTCCTTAGAATTCCTTTAAAAATGAAACGTACCACAGCTATCACCTGAATGACCTTCAAGAAGGAACCAATTATACCTGCGAGGTAAAATAGCATGTTCCATACTGATCACTAATATCTAAAATTATCATTGTTTTGTGAATAAAGCTCTCAGGTTGTGTTGTCTCAGAAATATCTACTTTGATCTTGAACTGCGACTCCCCTGATCTTCTGGTCCCAATTAGGTCGAATGTTGCTCTCTTCTTCAGCATGCAATAATACCCAGGATTCGTCAGGTGTTGGCAGCAGAAAGAACTCTTTATTATCTTTACAGACAACAAGAGCCCGAGTCACCCATGGATGGACTGACTCTGCTGACTCGGGCTTTCTCTAATATACCTGTATGCAAATTACCCAAACCCAAATATGTCCAGCCTATTATTTTCCAACTTCCGCTCTGACCTAATGGTGCAATCCATGGTCCAGGTGCATCTCCTCGGGACTTTCCAAGTCGGATTCATGGTACTTTTCCATTACCTAACCGTGTCTCGTGTTGGGCCACCTGACCCGCAGCCCACTGAGGCCCATCACGTTTCCTTTTTTCCAAATTACACGTGCGAAACACAAAACATGTTGTGTTTGGGCCTTATCATCACAATATTTTTAAAAGTCCCTATAATACCAAGTCTTACACCATTATGTCACAGAACCTTTTACTGCACCTTTAAAAGTTTAATATGCCTTGTGCTAATACGAATCACATACTACAAGGAATTACATACTACAAGGTCAAGTGTTCACTACTTCATTACTCTTGTGCTTTTACACTCAGTAGGTTATACATTGAATATCAGGTGCTCAATATACTATCAAACCAGTGTGTTTAACATAGTTTACTTCATCCATCACTCTACTCTCAGTGTGACTATTTGAGTATTACATGTTTTCAAAAATACAATACTTCAATCATACTTTAATCATGCATCGCCTCAGAGGAGGGGCTCTACTTCCAGTGATTGACAATGATTAAAATGTTTCCAGTTACTAGTAGATACTTCAAATGTTAGCATAGTATATAGATCAGCATAATACTTCACCCATTGTGTACCATTATAGATTTCACTCGTTTTATATTTCCCTTAAGTGCTTCACCCACTATACGCTATGTGTATGTTTGATCCTTACACGCTTATATGTTTAAATCAACGAAACGCCCCCCTTAGAGCAAAAGGATTATAGTTAATTCAAAGGAATCAAAACACACACTGAATCATAAGAAAACTGTAAGTCACATTAAAGCAAAGGATATGAGCTGTTTTTAGTGCAGAAATGCTATGCTATGTGTTAATGCAAAAAATTTTATACAACATATCCCCCCTTTGTGACTGATATTCCCTAGTCACAACCACCGCGACGCTGCTGTGCAGAAGAGCTTTTTATCAACATGTCATGTTAAGTACAACACGGAGCTATTCTCACACAGGCAGCTAAGGTATACAGACAAAAGGTGAACATGAAATGATTATTAGATAATGTGGCAGTCCATAGGATAATATACAGGATTGCGTAGCAGTGTGGGTGTGAGATATGATGACATTAGGCATCATAGCTTGTTGCTGGTATGACTGATCGAGATCTTGTCGTAAGTGGTACTCTCTCGCTGACCGTTGTTGGCGAGCCTGTGCAAGGTGTTGTTGCATCATAGTGAGCTCATGCCTGAGCTGAGAGTTGTCAATGGTTGCTTGTCTAAGGCGGCGTCTGAGCTTTTTCTGGTATTGGTTTGAACAGCGATTCTTCTTCGCCCTCAGCCTCAGAGCTGTCAACTCTGCAATCTTAGCAGGATTTTGGTTCAGCCCATGCAGAGAAAGGTACTGACGGAATTGGGGCATGTCCATGTCTGCCAACTGTTGACCTGTAATGTCGTTGGGGCCTGGAGGAGAATCATCTCGAGATGGCGGTTCAGGTCGTGGTTGTAGTGGTACAGGCCGTAACTGTGGTGCAGTAAACACAGTAGGCATGGTTGGTGGCTGTGGTCGTGGTGGTCGAGGAGGTGCCGGTGCAGGTGGATAGTAGTCATCCTCGCTGTCTTCGGTGGCTGGCGAACTCACGGCTTCCAGCAGTTCGCGAAGACAAGACCTTGCCATAGGAACAGAAGATGCAGATGCGGAAGATTATTGTTAAAGCCATGCAGAATAACATCAGTCCCCCTCCCACTAGTCGTCCCTTTCCTTTCCCTTCACTCTCCCTGATTGTGGAAATGGCGCCATGACCCTGTGTCAAAGTCATAGCATGAGAGGAATTGGACTGGGCCTGTTGATGCAGTTCCTTCCCCAGGGGAAGAGGCTGCTGTGGGGGTGTCTGTTGCCCTTGGTCTGAGTGCTTCTGGCGGAGCGCCTGTGGCTCCTGATGTGCCTTCTCCCGACTCATCATTCTCTGGAGAAGTTGCACCACTGCTGCTCTGTGGGCTCTCTTCGGTTGGCAGTGATTCAGAGCTTTGATGTGCTACCTCTCTCAGGGCTATGTTGGCCTGTCAGCCTCAGTCTTTCAGCTATTCGCTGAGAACGTCTCTGTCCCTGCGGGGAGGCGTCGCCTTCTCCCTGGGTCTGCAGGGGCTGATGTCTGAGCTGCTGGGCGGCGTCGCCGTCCCTTGCACCTTCGGCCCTCTGCGGTGATGTTGTGTTTGCTCTGGTGCAGTGATTAAGGTGGAACCAGACGGTCTTACCTTCGACCTTTAGAGCAGTGGGTGTTACCAATGTGACTTTATACGGCCCTTCTCTTCTGGGCTGATCCCACCTCTTTTTGAACACTCTCACGTAGACCCAATCTCCTGGTTCAACCTGCTGTTCTGGTGGGACAGGCTCTCTCCTGCTTTCAGTTGCACCTTTGACCTGTTGAAACACAACCTTATGTATTTGAGACAGATGTTTCAAGTAATTAGTCAGTTCTTTTTCACATTGCTCCAGCGATGGTCCTTCATATGGACCCCTACGATACGGGACCGGCAGTGGTCTTCCCGTTAGCATTTCATGTGGTGTTAGATGGGTTAGTCTGTTAGCTTGTGTTCGCATGGACATCAAAGCAAGCGGCAGAGCATCTACCCAGTTTAGCTTGTGCTGTGCATCTGCCCTGATCTTTGCTAGCTTGGCCTTTAGAATGCCGTTAGCTCTTTCTACTGCTCCCTGTGACTGTGGGTGATATACACATCCAAACTTCTGCTTGATTCCCAACATTTTTAATGCAATCTTCATCACGTCTGCTACAAAAGCCTTGCCATTATCCATACTGAATGTATCTGGAATCCCAAACCTTGGGAAAACTTCTTTACACAAAAACTTTGCGGCAGACCTTGCATCCGGTCCTTTGGTAGGTACAGCTTCTACCCATCGACTATATCGATCTATTACGACGAGAATGTATCTATAGCCATGTACTCGTTCTATCATGTCTATGTAATCCATCATCAGATGCCTGAATGGACCATCAGGAGGGGGAATATGCGCCAATGGTGATGTAAATGACTTTCTAACATTGTACTGCGCGCATATCAGACACTCACTCAACACTCTGTCCACCGTGACTGCCAAAAATGGCGACCACCACACCGCTTGCAACCGTCTGATAATTACCCCCCTTGAACAGTGATCTTGCCCATGGGCATCTCGTATAGCTACTTTCAGCAGTGCTGCTGGCAGCACAAAATGTCCCTGACAGCTCCTCCATAATCCTTTCTGAGAGCCTTCTTGACTAATTCTCATGGCCCCCCTTTTCAGCCATACTGATTGTTCGAATGCTCCGGCCCTGTCCTGTGCTGCTATTAACGATGCCATATTTGTGAGTGGCTCACAGTCCTCAGCCTCCAACAACGGTCCAACACTTCCACTTGATGCTGCCCTTTTAGCAGCTTCATCAGCCAAATTGTTGCCTCTAGCAATTAGCGAATCTATTTTCTGGTGGCCCGCACACTTAATAATGGCCACTGCTTTTGGAAGATGGATTGCTTCTAGCAAATTGGATATAGCTTCCCCATGTGTAACTGGGGTTCCATCAGCCCTAAGGAAACCTCTTTGTTTCCATATGTTTCCATGGACATGACATACTGCATATGCATACTGAGAGTCAGTGTATACATTTAGTCGCCTATGCTCTCCTAGTCTGCATGCTGCTGTTAAAGCTTTGATCTCAGCCAGTTGTGCTGAGCAGGGCTGAGCGAGCTTTACTGCCTGAACCTCTGTAAAGGTGTCATCTTGATTTAGTTGCACTATAGCATAACCTGCATGATTACCTGTTATATCTCTAAAACATGATCCATCTACAAACAGAGTGAGATCTGCTGTTATAGGTTGATTATACATGTCCTCACGTGGTTTGAGAAAATTTTCTGTTGTTTGAACACAATCATGTGGTTCACCCTCGGTTGGGATCACCATCCGGGTTGCTGGATTGATTGTGTTGCAGCGTTGAACTGTTATTTCTGGCGCTGAGAGGATCACCTCATAACCTGTTTTTCTAGCTTGAGTTAGAACGAACCTAGGACTGGTTAGCATGGCGTGCAATTGATGAGACGTATGTATGGTCACTGGGTGACCCATAGTTACTGCTGTGGCTTTTTGGTATGCAAATGCTGCTGCTGCCAATCCCTGATAGCAGGGAGGCAGTCCTGATTCAATGTTGTCTAATTTGGTGCTGTAATATGCTAATGGTTGCTTACCAGTCGGAGTATCTTGCATCAATACCGCGCACGCAAATCCTCCTTTTTCTGCAACATATAAATCAAACATTTTAGAGTAGTTGGGATTGCCTAAGGCTGGAGCCGTCCGCAAGTCATCTTTCAGTGCTGCAAAAGCACCTTCTGCTTCCTCCGTCCACTGTAATGTGTTTGAACTATTATTCTGTCCTGCAGCTTTAATCAATGCACGCAGCGGGGCAGCTTTTATTGCATAATCACAGATCCAAGGTCGGCTGTAGCCTGCCATACCCAAGAATGTCAACATTTGACCAACAGTTTGTGGTTTCGGGGCCTTTGCTATGGCCTCAATTTGGGATGGAGCAATAGCTCTTCTATCCCCACTTAGTTTTCGGCCTAGGTACTCCACCTCTTTTTGGCAGAACTGCAGTTTGTCTCTACTTACTTTGTGGCCTCCTTCTGCCAATGCTGTCAGTACCGCGATTGAGTCCTTTTCACATTGGTCTCTGGAGGCACTGCATATCAATAAGTCGTCCACATACTGTATTACAGTACTTTGGACGCTCAACCGCTGCAGGTCGTCTGCTAAGACTCTGTTAAACAGCGTAGGACTCTCCACATATCCTTGGGGCAGTCTTGTGTATGTGTACTGCTGCCCTCTGTAAGTAAAAGCAAACAGGTACTGTGAGTCCGGATGTACTGGTACACTAAAAAATGCCGAACATAGGTCAATTACTGTGTACCACTTGGTGTCTGGTGGGATATTTGAGAGCAGGGTATGTGGGTCAGGGACGAGAGGCTTTTCCGCATCAACAACAGAGTTTATTGCCCTTAGATCATGAACCAATCTGTAATCTTCTGAATGTGTTTTTTGTATTGGGAAAATGGGAGTGTTGCAGGGACTTTTTGTTTTTACTAGGACTCCTGCAACCTCAAGGCCTTCTATTATTGGCCTAATGCCTTCCTCAGCCTGTTGCTTGAGTGGATATTGTTTTTTTGTATGGTAATACTATCTGCGGCCTGAGTTTTATACGTATTGGCTCTGCTGACTTCACTATCCCTACATCTGTTTTATGCATGGACCATATCTGCTCTGGTACTTGCTCTAGTAATTTTATATGCTCATCTGTCAGTGGCAACTGTTTGGGTGGTCCTGGGCTCAACAGTACTCTTTCTGCTACTGCTTCGTTGACTGCTAATGATGTTATACTCAAATATTGTTTATTCCCTGAAATAAAAATATTTCTGTCCGCTGTTAGATGCCAACTTTGCTGTTGCGCTGCTTTTACCATCGGGCCTAGGTCTTGACACTGATAGCCATCTGCTATCAGCAGGGTTACATGTGGCACAGAGTTTTGGACCTGGAACCAGGGTTGCAATTTGTTACTAAGTGTTACTTGGGCTGCCACTCCTTGTGGTCCGATGTATATGGTTTCACTCTCCACATACAATTCCTTTCGGTTGATTTCTGCTTCCCAACATATCTCATAGTCTTCGTGAGATTGTATTTCATCATACATCAATGTGCAATGCCATGGCAATCGAGGTTCTTGTGCCTTTTCATACATCGCCATGGCCCATCCTTTGTAGGGCTCCCATGTTCGCGCCAGCTGAGATCTTGCAGGATACTCCCACCTCAACCAATACACAACAGGACAAATGTCTTTCCTTTTCTTCAGGTCGGCAGTTTCTGTCGTGCTTTGTTCTTCTGTAGCTTGTGCTAGCATCATCCCATGGGCTGTGTCGTCGGGAAAATCTACCCACAATCCATCTTGGGTACACATAATTTTTGCTTTTAGTGGGCATAAAATGTCTCTTCCCAGTAGATTGATAGGTGTGTCTACTGAGTACAACAACGGAGCCGAAATCATTCTTCCTGCTATTAGCATTGGCACAGGCTGAGTCAGGGGAATTATTTGGGTTTTCCCAGAGAAGCCCACAGTCTTTACAGATGAGCCTGAGAGAGGAAGTCTGGAGCCTTCACTCCCTATGCAGGAGTATGTGGCTCCCGTGTCTACCATAAACTGGTGTATTTGATCTTGTATTTTCACTTCAATTTTAGGCTCTTCTTTAGGCTGTACTGAGATGACTGGCGACATGTGCTCCCCTGCACTGGGCTCCTCTAGGCCCCCCTATTGCCAATTTCTGGCGGGACCTGTCCATGGGTTGGTGGGACAGTCTTTACGTTGATGCCCCTGTTGGTGACATCCCCAACATCCTTCGTCTCTGATTCCCTGATGATTTTCTTCATTCAGATCGGGAGTGGAACGGGTGCGCCCATACTGCTGTAATGGGCGTCCTCTTCCTCCACCTCGACGATATTGGCCGCGACCTCTTGGCCCTCCATATCCAGACCTATAGTTATCTGGTTGATTTACGTGAACATAAATGGGTGGCAGTGGTCCTGCCATTTGCAATGGTTCTTGGTGTGTGTGTCCCGCCTGGGCCTGCGGAACCATCGGCTGCCCTTGTTGTGGCGTGGCTGAACCTTGTGGAGCGGTGACTGCCGCTGGCTGCACTTGGGCCTGTCCTGTAGTCATCACTGGGGCCTGAACTTTGTTCTTCTCTTTCTTTTGTTTAATGTGTAGCTCATTCAACTGCAGCTGGGTTAGCTTGGTTGCCAAGCGTTTGCACTCTTCTTCCTCTTTTTGCTTTTCCTTTCTCACACCTTCTACATGATGTATGAGATGTTCAGAGAATAGTGGCCAGTCCATTTTCATGAACCCAACCACATTATCTAAGCGTTTCTGAACTTCTAGTGGCATCGCCTTCTTTACCATCACTTTAAACAGACTCTTAGTTGTGTCATTTGTGTTCCACGGTCCTCCAGTTTCCTCCCTCCATTTTCTCTGAAAAGTGGTGAGGAACTTAGCTGGACATTCATCATCCTTTAACGTCACTCCTTCCAACTTCGAGGGATCCATTCTCTCAAGGTACTTCTTTCTTAGTTCTGCCCATACTGCATTGCGCCAGGCGTTGAAACCCACATGGTCTACAGTGTTGCCTTCCACCAATTTCTTCAAGTCTGCTCCAGGTAGTATTTCCTCTGCCATATGTTTGCCTGTTATGTACATGAGCAGCGCTTTTATGTCACCCAATGCCAACTTTACTCCAGCTGTATTTTCCTCCAATGTTGTAATCCATTTATTGGCTCCTCCCGTTAGCTCTGGTAGCCTGCTTACCAGTCCAACCATGTCGCAGAACGACCATGGCACATAATGCTGGTCCTGTCCTTTAATTATTATGGGAAGCATTGTCTCTGTTCCCTGCACCTCATCGCTTGACAGACTTTTGTGAGATTGGGTAGATGGTTCCTCTGGACCTGGGCGTGGCTCACCTCCCCTCAGCTGTCTTCCACTCCTGAGTCTTATGCCCGATTTAGGCCGTCGTTCACATTGCTCGCCTCTGTTTAGGTCCAGTTCTTCAAGTATGCTCCCTAATTTCTCCCATGTTTCACCTGGATTCTCTTTATTCACTGTGACCATTGTTCCTTCCAGCTGCATTCTTAGTCTCTGCGGCCCACTGTCAGGTGTCGACTCCAAAGTCTGTCTTGTCTCAGCCAGAGATTCCATGATGTTGGCGACCTTTCTTTCTAGGCTTTCTAGTTTGTTCATTTCCACCTCTAATTCCTCCAGCTCATATGGTGACTCCAAATGTTGACTGGCTCTCATGTCGTATGGTTCTTCTTCGAGGCTTTGGCTTCGGAGTAGGACTTTCTTCCGTACCACAGGCAGCTCCGACAGCTGACGTTTGCATTGAGTTCTCAGTTCAGCGTGCAGCCCTTCTTCCTTTCTTCCGTGTTCACGCTTCCTTTGGGACTCCACATACTGTTCCCTTTCCTTCTTTCTTGCCACTTCTTCACTCACTGCTTCCTCATACTTTCCCCTACTGGAGACTGACGTTGCCACACTGGCTGGGCTACTGCCTCCTACTGGCTTACTGAAATGCTGCAAGTGAGTGCACTCGGACTGAACCTGTCTATTCTGATGTACAGCACTCTCTAACTGTGTGATTTCCCTGTCTGTACTTTCAGTCGCTACACTCACCCTGTCTGATAAGAAGCTTTCTCTATCTACATCATTAGTATCCTGTTGAGTTGCTGTCCAAGTTAGCTGTATTTTGCCTGTCAGCTCTCCCTCTGCTGCACCTCTAACTGGACACTGATGTCCCTGACTCTTTGCTGGATCTGGTGTAGATTGACCGTAATATGGAGGCGGGCGTTCTAATAGCACCGCAGGTGGGTCTTCACCTCGTTGTGTTACAGGCATCTGTTTAACATCTAATATCTGCCTTCGTCCTTCCTGTCTAAACCACCTCAACACTTCCCTCTCACTAGCCCTTTTTGCCTCTCTGCCACTACTTGTGTCTTTCGCTTTATAGTGTTTAATGCTAGCTTCCACTTCATTGCAAAAGGCTGCGACGAAGGTTCCATCTTCCGGCCACTGTAACTTTCCTGTAGTTCGTCTGTGCCATTTTCTCACACAGCTCCGTATTTGTTTTTCATGGTCAGGCTGCCTTTTGATCACCTGCTCCATGGGCGTCAGCTTTCTGCCACCCTTTGCCACTTTTGCTCCCATGTATCCTTGTTTGACTTCACCAGCTCTGGGGACTTCTGGGACTCCTTCCTTTGTGGTTTTAATTTGGGCAATTACTTCATTAACAGTCCTAGGTCTTTAAATTTCTGTTCTCTGAATGGATTATGTCTCACTACTCCGACAAACTTGGTGATACAGCCGAGCTTGCCTGCAGCATTCAGCTCCACTTTGGGGTCTATAGCCGTCCTATGTCTTCCCTCTGTGATATTAAAAATGGTGTTGATGGAATGATCACTGACTTTCCTGAATTGTTGCACGACTGCTCCAGAGGCAAAGCCAAATACCCAGCGGTTCTTACTCCGCGCAGAAATTGCTCACTCGTGTGATAAATTGACGAATCGTGTTATTTGCCACAGCTTCTGGTTTGTTGATTTTGCCAGTGCTCAACTCCCTCTTTGTCCTTACAGGTTCGTTCCAACCAGATATGTCCTCTAACTCCTCTCTGCTCGGGATCTCCTTTTGTTGTCAAATGTGCGGCTGTTATTCTTCCTCACTACTACTATTCATTATTCTTCATATATGTACATTCTGTTTTAGTGTTGGAGCTTAATAGCTCATAACCACAGTACTCTTTTTCCTTCTAAGTTAAATCCTCAACCGTTCTTATTATTATTCCACTAAGAAATAGCACTACAGCTATAAGAAAACATATTCCAAGAGCTAAATGTCCCCTTTGAGACTGCTCCCTTATTTCCTCCAAATTCTCTATTCTGTACCTTTTGTTAACTCAAGTTGTTTACTTATACTGGTTGCTCTGAGTTGTACTTATCTGTTATTTATTTATAACTTCCTTATAATATAATAATAATAATATAATATAATATAACAGAACATAATATTATATAACATAATATAATATAATATAACACAATATAATACAATACAGTATAGTATAATATATAATATAATATTTTCCTATGTATTCTTATAATGCTTATCTTTATTAATCAATTCATTTATGTATTTACTTACATATATCTATGTATCTACTTACATATATTTATGTTTTTACTTACATATATTTACTTAATTACTTATATATATTTGATATTATTGTCGCTTTCTAATACTTTTCTTATGTACTTTAATAATGCTTATCCTTTTGTTAATCAATTTGTTTATTTTAATTACTTACATACATTTATTTATTATTATTGTCGCTTTCTCTAAATAATTATTTGTTACTAGGTTCTTTTACCGTGACCTTCAGTCCGTTTTGTCAGTTTGTGTTACAGTTCGAGGTCTACTAGTCAGTCATTTGTCTATTTAATTCCTATTATGCATTCTGGATTACTTGCCAAACTATCACAAGTATTTTGCTTTAGAATATAACAGTAGACCATATACTGCTCTATTTTATGTTAAAGTCTCTATTTTTCATTACAACTTCACTTCTCTGTCTCATTTCTCACAGTGATACAGCAGAAACACACACAAGATAGAGGCCCAAGATCAAAGACCCCTCCTTTTCTAACCCTACACTCCCTGCTCCAAATTCTTGGCTCTGCTTCACTGCTTCTGTTTACTCTTGTGAAGCTGCTACCGTGCTATCTCACACTCAGCCACTCCCTCAAGATCAGGTGACTACGCCCACAGGAGCGCTTGCGCATGCGCCCACATTCTCAGTCAGACCTGTTTACATACCTCTTTTCTCACACACACACATCTTTTCCTTCCACTCACACTCTTTCCTTCTCACTCATGCGGACAACTTTAGCGTTTTTTCAAAACGTGCATACCACACTCACTCAGCGTTTTCATTCTCACTCGCACATTTATTCTTTTGAAACTAAACACCACCGATCACTTATCATTCATGCTTGGTCGACCACACACAAAACTCAATCACATACAGAATTAAATAAACACTGTGCACTTGTCAATCACTCTCCTGGTGATTCTTTCGCCACCACGGGGCGATGCGCGCTTCTCTTCAGTGAACTGTCCGTTCAGGCCTCCTCGTAGCAACACCTAGCTGTCCCTGCTCTGTGCTGGAACACTATAGCATAACACTCGGAGCGGTATCCACAGTCACTTAGTCGACTTTAGACAGATCTACTTCAACTTAGACCTGTCTCCCGACTCCCTGCACTCGCTGTGTCAGGGAGCCGCAACACTGTGCACCTATCAATCACTCTCCTGGTGATTCTTTCGCCACCACGGGGCGATGCGCGCTTCTCTTCAGCAAACTGTCCGTTCAGTCCTCCTTGTAGCGACACTCGGAGCGGTATCCACAGTTGCTTTTCTCTTTAGCAAACTGCCCGTACAGACCTCCGGGTGGCGACACTCGGAGCGGTATCCACAGCCGCTTTTCTCTTTAGCAAACTGCCCGTACAGACCTCCGGGTGGCGACACCCGGAGCGGTATCCACAGCCGCTTTTCTCTTTAGCAAACTGCCCGTACAGACCTCCGGGTGGCGACACCCGGAGCGGTATCCACAGCCGCTTTTCTCTTTAGCAAACTGCCCGTACAGACCTCCGGGTGGCGACACCCGGAGCGGTATCCACAGCCGCTTTTCTCTTTAGCAAACTGCCCGTACAGACCTCCGGGTGGCGACACCCGGAGCGGTATCCACAGCCGCTTTTCTCTTTAGCAAACTGCCCGTACAGACCTCCGGGTGGCGACACCCGGAGCGGTATCCACAGTTGCTTTTTCTCTTTTTTTATGTTTTTTATTTTAGAGCTCAACTTTTATAGTTACAACATAAAAATCTTACATGACACTTGACCTGGGGACGACCCTTTAATTCTTACTCCCTACTTGCTAATTATTCCACTACCTGGCTCCCAGCCCAGCCTTCTTTGTTTTGCTGCTACTGACTTCCCTGGGCTGTCACTGCTTGGATAGACAGCCACACAAGTCCAAATGCAAAACTTAGACAGACGATCAGCCAACATGCAATGCACACTTGCAGTAAAATCTCTTCAAAGTCAGGCATTCTCTCGCACCATGGTCAAACTTATTAGACTGGACAAGATTGCGTACAGACAGACATTATCACGAACAGACATACAGCGACAAAACAAACAGACAAAAATTCTACTCCCAATCCTGACTCATCCACATTTAACACATAGTTAGTTCTCTAGGTTGTTTTAGTAATTTTCAGTCTTATCTAGGTTCTTTGAGGCATGAGTACGGCGGGGTCTGACCTGGGCGGATCATCCAGACACGCACTCGGACAACTCACTCAAATTTGCAGATTTTTTAGAAAAAAAAGGCTCTGCTTACCTTTTTAATTTGGTGGCCTGTGAGTGTCAAGATGCGCCTCTGAATATCACCGTCCTGGAAATGTCCAAGGTCTCCGCTAGCCGATTTTTTTCTCAGCCTCCTGGCTGGCTCGCCAAGAAATGTTGTCTCAGAAATATCTACTTTGATCTTGAACTGCGACTCCCCTGATTTTCTGGTCCCAATTAGGTCGAATGTTGCTCTCTTCTTCAGCATGCAATAATACCCAGGATTCGTCAGGTGTTGGCAGCAGAAAGAACTCTTTATTATCTTTACAGACAACAAGAGCCCGAGTCACCCATGGATGGACTGACTCTGCTGACTCGGGCTTTCTCTAATATACCTGTATGCAAATTACCCAAACCCAAATATGTCCAGCCTATTATTTTCCAACTTCCGCTCTGACCTAATGGTGCAATCCATGGTCCAGGTGCATCTCCTCGGGACTTTCCAAGTCGGATTCATGGTACTTTTCCATTACCTAACCGTGTCTCGTGTTGGGCCACCTGACCCGCAGCCCACTGAGGCCCATCACGTTTCCTTTTTTCCAAATTACACGTGCGAAACACAAAACATGTTGTGTTTGGGCCTTATCATCACAATATTTTTAAAAGTCCCTATAATACCAAGTCTTACACCATTATGTCACAGAACCTTTTACTGCACCTTTAAAAGTTTAATATGCCTTGTGCTAATACGAATCACATACTACAAGGAATTACATACTACAAGGTCAAGTGTTCACTACTTCATTACTCTTGTGCTTTTACACTCAGTAGGTTATACATTGAATATCAGGTGCTCAATATACTATCAAACCAGTGTGTTTAACATAGTTTACTTCATCCATCACTCTACTCTCAGTGTGACTATTTGAGTATTACATGTTTTCAAAAATACAATACTTCAATCATACTTTAATCATGCATCGCCTCAGAGGAGGGGCTCTACTTCCAGTGATTGACAATGATTAAAATGTTTCCAGTTACTAGTAGATACTTCAAATGTTAGCATAGTATATAGATCAGCATAATACTTCACCCATTGTGTACCATTATAGATTTCACTCGTTTTATATTTCCCTTAAGTGCTTCACCCACTATACGCTATGTGTATGTTTGATCCTTACACGCTTATATGTTTAAATCAACGAAACGCCCCCCTTAGAGCAAAAGGATTATAGTTAATTCAAAGGAATCAAAACACACACTGAATCATAAGAAAACTGTAAGTCACATTAAAGCAAAGGATATGAGCTGTTTTTAGTGCAGAAATGCTATGCTATGTGTTAATGCAAAAAATTTTATACAACAGTTGCTTTGTGTTTGATATTGAAATTATGTGTATTATTTATATATGGTAAACGGACTGTACTCATATAGTGCTTTTCTAGTCTTCCAAGAGGCCACTTGTACATAATTTTCCTGTTAGTTCGAGATAACGACATAATCACACCCATCACGTTTGATTTATTATCTTTAGATGTGTTACTTATGTCATTATCTCAGAAAAACAAACCTTTGTTATCTAAAGTAACAAAGAAAATGAGTATTGTGTGTCATTTCAGGATAATGACAAAAATAACTTATTACAAGAAAACAATAGAATTAAAATGTATGACCGCTCAACGGAGCAGATCACATTATGTACAGCTGAGCTAGTTTTGATAACGATAAGTGAAAGCTCAAACCTTTGACCTTAATTTGACCTGAACCTAATATGATGCAATTGATAGCTCCAGAAAAATTGAGTAAGTGGACCTTGAGTTAAAGCTGCATGACATAAGTGTAATTTAAGAAGTCCTCAGTGTGACAAGAAGATTAATCATTCAACACTACAGGTTGGCAAACATGCCCAGTCAGTCTTTCAGTCGCTAGGACTGGCTGAGCGCCCATGCTTGAGTTAATAAGGTGTTACTACTGGAAAGTCTTTCTAACGTGTGGTTAACATTGTGAAAAGGTCTTCTTTAACCAAAACTATGATCTATTCCTAAACTTAACACAGACTTAACAAATTCTTTATATGTCTCCTAATATCTCCTATATCTCCTGTCTCCTATATATAATAATAGAATGTTTTGTATGTATGTATACGAAACCTGACAATTACAGGCCTAGCTACTCCTGTACTGCTTGAATGCTTTGCAGGGTGTGTCTTGCCAAAACATGCAGTGGGAATTATAATAATGCATTGTTTCCAGCAGCAGGTAGCTATATGCAGACTCTTATCATGTGGCAGAAACACAACTCAAAATTGAAGTTGCTCTAAGTCTGGGGGATAAATAGACATCTGTTAGCCAATGTGTCATGTTAGCTTTATCAGCTTTGTAAGGTGATAATATGTCAGTGTCACTGCCCACAAGTGGCTAAAAATTAAAATTAAACACAAGTCTAAAATTATTTTATCAAACTACAGATTCTCCAAGGTCAGAAAACTTTAATGCTTAACATTTCTTGTGTCACAGATTGCAGCTAACGAAGTGGATGCAGTGAGGAAAATATTCAACGTTCAAGTCATGAACATTCATAAAGGTAGTAGTGTTTTTTTGTTGCTGCTGATCAACACAGTCACAACAGGATCATAGCAGTGTTAGCGTAGCATTATATGGCGATATTTAGTATGTGTTGGATCATATATACAGTCTGTGTTGTGTTTTTACGCGTGTAATCTTTCCCAAAAGGATGAAATCATTACTTAAAGTAATTCTTTAGAATTTTGGGAAATATTCTTATTTGTTACAGACATGGGTGTAAACCACTGACAGTATAAACGCAACATCTCCTGTAGGTACAATACAGTATAATCGTGAACAAAGGAATTAGCTATAGAGACCAGGACTGTTTTTTGTACCAGGCTGTTTATTTCTGCTGTGAAGATGGACAGTATAACATGGGGACTTATGGAGACTGACTTGTGCTGTAGCCAGCCTCAAGTGGACATTTTTGGCCCTTCTGCATAGGCTATACTTCACAGCCACGGCGGCTGCCGTTTGGAAGTAAACAGTTAGCCTCTCTCAAGTACAGAGATATGCCATCACACCATCAACCTGTATCTCATTTGTTTAAACAATGCATACAGAAATCTAAAAATGACACCTGTGGTTTATTAGTAACTTATGAGCTGTATCTATTTTCTTGGTGACCATTGGTCTGGATATTCTGGAATCTCTGCTAACAGGCTGCTTCCAGTCTTTATGCTAAGCTAAGCTAATTTACTCTTGGCTCTAGCTCAGTAATTAGCGCACAGATATGACACTAGTATCAATCTTTTCATCTAACTCACTGCAGTACTGCAAATAAATGTATTTCCCCAAATGTCAAACTACATACAGTATTTTTTTTAAAATCTGTAACTGTGTTGTCCTGTAATCACAACCCCCCCTCCATCCTCAGGAGCCTCACCAGTCTTTGTCACTCCCGCCATGGCTCTGATGCTTCCACTGTGCCTGTCAGTGGTAGCCATTATTGCTGTCTTACTGGTTGCTTTCACCAGGAGGAAGCTCATGCAGCGGATGAAGGAGCTATTCATGAAACCAGGTGCAAAGACAAACAGAACACTTCATTTAAAGTCACTGTTAGATAAGGGACTTAGAGCCAATAATGTTTGCAAAGGCTAATTTTTTTTTCATTTTTACAGAGAACCACTCTTATACCCGTGGCTCCTCACTACCAGCATCGTGTGACATAAATCATCATCAAGAAAGAGGGACTCAGGAAGAAGTGGTGTCGTTGCCCAGAAACAGGCTGACCCCTCCTCGTCTTTTGATTTGTTACAGCAGCTATGATGGCCCTGCTCATGTTAAAGCTGTCATGCAGTTAGGGGCCTTTATACAGCAGCACATGGCCATTCAGGTAGTGGATGTGACATTTCAACAAGGCAACTTATTGTATTGTTATATTTTGTCTTGTGTCATTAAATCAGTTTGTGTCTTACACTTCTTCCCAGGTGTGCCTGGACCTATGGGACTCTCTGAACGTGGCTGTGGAGGGCAGCATGGCCTGGCACTGCCGGCAGATCCGGGAGTGTGACTTCATTTTGGTGATCTGTTCTCGGGGCCTCAACCACAGACCTAAGCCTCTGGAGCCACAGGGTGACGGCGTACACAAGGAGGCTGACAGAGAGCCGGACTTTGGTTCCAACTTCAATTTCAGTTCTGAGGCAGCCGTCCGTCTCATTGGTGCAGAAGTGGGCCAAGCCAAAGCCAGAGGACAGGACCTGTCCAAGTACATGGCGGCTATTTTTGAGTACTCTGAGGAAATTGACATTCCAACTGAGCTGAGACTGGTTTCTCACTACACACTGACAAGGGACTTAGAGCCAATCTTCTCCCATATCCATGGAGTGGCTCTGCATAGGCCAGGCGGTTACCTGAAGATAAACCACATCTCAGAAGAAGGCTTCACTAAATTACCAGCTGGAGCAGCTCTGTGGAGGGCTGTCTCTGAGGCTGGTATGGTAATGAGGGCAAAACGCCATCACTCTGTGGACGGAGGGAACTAGATACAAAAAAATCCACACACCCTGACTTAATGACGGTTCTCACCTGAGCCAGATGGCCACAAGCCTGACAGGAGAAGCCACAAGCTCACAGCTATAAGGTGATCGGTATATCTCCAATCCCTGCTAATGTGCCCCTAAGCAAAGTGTCCAGCTCAGCCATAGTTGTGCAGCTACAGTGCACTTTGACCAATAAAATGTGTTAACATGCTACATATATATGTGTGTGTGTACTGGAAGGATTTATAAAGAGTGTCCAGTAAGGGTCAGTAAACCTATCTTAGTTTTACAAATGTAAAAATGTATTATGAAATGATATAAACATTGCACATAAATAAAACATTAATACACCTTTGTATCCGAGTTACTGAAGTTGCTCTATGAGGATGTTTGCCTTGTAGTACATATTACACATGCATGTTTACAGTCATGCTTATAGTTTATGTATACATGTGCATATTTCATATACTCATAGGAATGGATTAAGTTTGATCATTTTTAATGTTATATTAATGTGACGTTAAATGTGAGTTCTCTTGCACTTTGTATTGTACTTTCATCAAATATAGATACCTTCTGTGCAACTATTCATCTAATAAAATATAAACAAGTTTTCTGTGCCTCATCAAATATATAGACTTTATAACTCATCTCCCTCTATCAGAGCCACAATCACAGAACTGGACTAAATCTACCTGTCACCTTTTGCACTCTGTACCTCAACACTCCACTCCAGTGGAACATTTACTTCATATCATATGTGATATGTGCTAATATAAACCATACATTATACAATATTCTTATCTTTCTGCGCATTGTATGTATATATGTGTGTGTGTATATATATATATATATATATATACGAAACCTGACAATATGTGTGTGTGTGTGTGTGTGTGTGTGTGTATATATATACACACACACACACACACACACACACACACACACACACACACACACACACATATATATATATATATCTCAGACAACGTTTAAGAATGACTTTTCAGTCTGTTGACTGATGCTGTAGGTTGCCAGGCTGGAGGAAAACCTCCTATCTTTTAGTATCCAAAATAGTATATTTGCATCAACCTCATCTGGAAAAAAATCCATTACATAGCATTTCATATTGGTCTCGCGTGAGGGGTTGGTTGGCGTATTCATCCACGTATGAGTAACAAGTCAAATTGTGATTACGGTTCAGGGACGTGAACAGCAGAATCTGGCAACTCGCGTCGGAGGAGTCAGCATTGAGAACTCACTGAGGCGCTCTGTGACAGCCGGCGTGGAAAGATGGTGCTCGATTTGGACCTGTTTCGGACCGACAAAGGCGGCGACCCAGAACTCATCCGCGAGACTCAGAGGAAGAGGTTTAAAGATGTGACACTCGTTGATAAACTGGTTGCCGCAGACACAGAGTGGAGAAAATGTGAGCACCTGTTCGTTTCTGGTTGTTTCGGTCATAGCAGCTAACGTTAGCGCAGTGGCTAATAATGCTAATGCTAGCGTAGCGTCAGTGTATTTAACGCCAAACTCCATTAAGAAATCTGGCTACTGCATTGTTAGTTTGCGAATACAGCTCACTGTCATGTCCTGCCCAGGACATAAAAATACTAGACACATACCTGAAATGTACCCTTAAAATCCGGACACATTTAAGTGCCAAAATAGCTCTCAAATATACTTTCTAATGAATTGCCTTGTTAGCCTCACGTTGTGTTACCGCATGAAGGTGTACTGCTGCAGCTGCTGCAGTGGACTGTGAATCACTTCTGAAAGTTAAATGTTAAAATAGTTCCCGGGCTGCTTTGGTCAAATATATGTATGCCGTATTTACTAGTGGACATTATTTAAACAGAATGTTACATAAGAAATATCTTGTACGGTTCGTGAATGTATGTGTTAGTTGACAACAAATTATAGCGACTGTTTCAATGGAGTTTGGTATGACGCTCTCAGAGGAAGAGGCAACGTGGCTAATGTTAGCGCGGCTAACGTCATTCAACGAATCTAAATGAGGCGCGTGTTTATACACCACGTATTAGTATAGTTAATTAGTATCAGGTTTCTAATAGTTGCATAACAAGCACAATGTAACTACAAATTCCCACTATCTAGTTGAAAGATGGACTACAAATGTTGGCTAATGCTGTGTTAGCTTAGCGATGCCGGGTAGTAACGTGCAATCTGATGCAATCCCAGCCAGAAACACGACAAGTCAACCTCGCCCTGTAGACACAGACAGAGTTACTCTGATGCAGCCTGATATCTCAAAGATGTATGTGACAAAAGTGGTTTGTTTACATATTTATAATCGTTTCTGACAGCAACACCTGTCACCAGGTTACTAGTCATACACATATCTTCATGAGCACAGTCCTCAGAGACATGACTGATTCTTTTATCCCACAACAGGCCGCTTCGCTGCAGACAACCTCAACAAAGCCAAGAACCTCTGCAGCAAGAGCATTGGGGAGAAAATGAAGGTATGCTAATGACTGAAAGAAATGCCACTGTCAGTATGTGTCTGCTTAACCATACCTCCCTTAACACCAGTCTATTATGTGAATGCAGAAGAAGGAACCAGTCGGGGAGGATGAGTCTGTACCTGAAGAAGTACAAAACCTGGAGTCCCTTACAGCTGAAACACTATCGGTACGACTCTTATGCACTCATAACATAAGGTGGCCCCT
This sequence comes from Nibea coibor, assembly GCA_023373845.1. Classification (NCBI taxonomy): domain Eukaryota; kingdom Metazoa; phylum Chordata; class Actinopteri; family Sciaenidae; genus Nibea; species Nibea coibor. The sequence continues at coordinate 4,507,710 of CM041717.1, forward strand.
CCCCTTCCCCCCATATTTCTGATTATTTACACCCTTACCCACCAATAATTATCTATACTGTCTGATTGTATATATCAACGATACATAGTTCATTTTATGCCACCACACTTCCTCAGATTACTCAGATCTAGCTATTTATTTTGTATATAATGCTGGCCACATGCACAATTTAATAACTGTACATAATACGTGTTAGTATATTCATCTACGTGTCCATGCCTCTTATACTTTTTGGTTAGATGCCAAACTGTATTTCAGTGTCTAAGTACCCGTTAATTTGTTTGATCACAATAAAGTTAAATCTGATCTAGTCTAATCTAACCACCTGTGTGACAGCATTTTGTTTCAAGGAATTTCTATAAATGCATGATTTATAACCTACAAATTCCCTAATTTCTCTGCCTTCTTTTTCATACTTTTTGCGTGTTTCTGTGACAGGCCCTGACAGTAACCCAGATCAAGAAGGTGCGGTTGTTGGTGGACGAGGCGATAGAGAAAACCGACAGTGAGCGGATAAAGCTGGAGGCCGAGCGCTTCGAGTACCTGAGGGAGATTGGCAACCTTCTGCATCCGTCTGTACCCATCAGCAACGACGAGGTTAGATGAGATACACACAGGCCTGGCTTTGAATAGTTGTTGGCACTTACAGGGATTGAACAGACTCAGATGTCTTGGCATGCCTCACCTGATGTGCTATTATGTCGTTATAGAGACAACATAATAGCTTGTCATAAATAATTGATGATTTAAAGTAGCTACCTTTTGCTTTAATAACAATTTTGCACACTCTTAACATTCTCTCTGTTAGCGCCAAGAGTCCTCTATTTGGAGGACACAGGTGTTCCTTGACAAAAGTTAATTAGTGTAATTTGTCTCCTTATTGTGTTTGATACCATCAGATCAAGTGTTGTTCAGAGGTTGTGTTGGCATACAGTAAACAGCTCAGTCTTTTACCACACAGTGTGTGTGTCATAGTGTGTCAAAGAAACAAACAAAAAAACATTGACTGAGAAGGCGTGTGTATTACTGTTTGTTTATTAGCTTTAATGCTAATATCGAGCAGATCAATAACACCATCATGCCTGTACAGTAAACACGAAAGCGAGTAGCTGGTTAGCTAAGCCTAGCATAAAACGTGGAAACAGAGTCCGGCCTTGGACAGAGCCAGCCATGCCTCTGTCTAAAGTCTTTATGCTAAGCTAAGCTAATCATTTCCTTGCCGTAGCTTCGTATTTAGTGTAGAAATATGAGAATGTTATTGTTTCAAATCAATTTCAGAGTGGGTCTACACCGTACTCTTTCTAATATCATTAACAGAGACCCAACAATCCCACCATGACCAACATTTGACAATGGCAAAGAAAAAACTTCAGTTTAAGAACCCTTTCATCAATCTTCTCATGTAACCCTGGCAACAGAGCAAATATAATAACTGCTCTCTTTGGTTAATCTGATATTTCTGGCTTCCTCCTGACAGGATGCCGACAACAAAGTGGAGCGCACCTGGGGCGACTGCACTGTCCAGAAGAAGTACTCCCACGTTGACCTGGTGGTCATGATCGATGGCTTTGATGGAGAGAGGGGCGCTGTGGTGGCTGGGAGCAGAGGTTACTTTCTGAAGGTTGGTTGAAACGTAACCTACAACACGTGCAGGACATAAAACGCAACATTCCCTCTTCCTCACAAATCAAGAAACCTGACCCTCAGTTCTTTTCCTCTCCTCTGTTGTGTTCAGGGGCCCCTGGTGTTCCTGGAGCAAGCTCTGATTAACTACGCCTTGAGGATCCTCCACAGCAAGAATTACACCATGCTCTACACGCCCTTCTTCATGAGGAAAGAGGTCATGCAGGAAGTCGCCCAGCTCAGCCAGTTCGACGAAGAGCTTTACAAGGTACAGAAGCTTTTTCTGAATTCCTCAACGTTTTCTGCTAACGTGTATTTAACTTTTCAAGGAGTTGTCTCAAGCGGAGGTCAACCTCAGCGAGCAGTGAAGAGGAATGTTCTATCCTGCAGAGTCCTGCATGTCCCGGCACTCAGCAGTATAAAAACGAGACTAATAATTCTGGAACGAGGCGTTCAGGTGTCCGCGTGTTGTTGGCTGTGTAGTGCCACCCTGAGGCCCAAACAAAGAGCTGCGTGTTGTAGAGTGTACTCTGTCACTGTACACACTTGCTGCTCTGCAGTAGATTCAGCTTTGAGCCACTAGAGATGATTGTTCATACACATTCTGAACAAACAACTTCCATGACTTATAACGCTTTGAAACTCCAGAATGAGCTTTTATTTTCTATATTTGTTTATATTCATATCAGGAAAAGTGTTGAACATTTCACTACATTGAAAATTAGTGTAATTACAGTTTGCAGATATAAGCCATATCACAGTATACAGTATAAACGGAATACATGTGAAATATTGCTGTGATATATCGGCTCTTCTGGTAGTCCTTCATGGGTGTTATGATGATGAAGTGATATTTCTGACCACCAACCATAGCATGAAAAAGTCATGGAAATTTTCCCAGGCCTGCGGGGAAAAAGCAGTTTAGATTGACTTTCCCAGGATTTTCACATCAGTGCAGACCTCTCAAGATGAATCTCTGTCCATGGTTCCTTATTCTCAACTGCTCTGTGTTTTGCCTCAGGTCATCGGTAAGAGCAGCGAGAAGTCAGACGACAGCGCCTTGGATGAGAAGTACCTCATCGCCACCTCTGAGCAGCCCATCGCAGCCTTCCTGAGGGATGAGTGGCTCAAGCCCGAGGACCTGCCCGTCCGCTACGCCGGCTTCTCCACCTGCTTCAGACAGGAAGTGGGCTCCCATGGCCGGGACACCCGTGGGATCTTCAGGGTGCACCAGTTTGAGAAGGTGGGACGAAAGTCCTGTTTTATATTACTTTTCATAGCGAGTACATTCAAATAAATAAACCATTTATCTAAGTATTAGATTTGTTAAATTGTCCAAAAGCTACAGACCAGACTCACACCAAAGAAGTCTGAATGAGAATAATGATTAATATCACAGTATTTTACATTGTAATAATGATCTGATTCTCTTCCCCTCACAGATCGAGCAGTTTGTCTATGCCTCCCCACATGACGACAAATCATGGGAGATGTTTGACGAGATGATTGGGACGGCAGAAGAGTTCTACCAGTCTCTAGGAATTCCTTATCGCATCGTCAACATTGTCTCCGGTAAGTCAAACCGGAGCACTTACACACACAGCAGGCAGCAACAAACTCTGACTTTGAATCATTTCCAATCAAATAGTCCCTCAAGCTGTAAACTCAGGAACAACAAGGTGAAGGAAAACTCTACAAATCAAAGTTTGTGAAGATTATGTTCTCAACACAATGACGCAGAGTCACCATGTGTAATTTACTGGGATGAGCAGGAGCGTTTAGGGCAGGGCGGGAAGGTATGATTGGTATGTTACAGCTACAAAAATTCCTGCAGTTTATTCACTGCTATTAAAGAACTAAATTACTTGATGCAGGAGCTAAAAAGGTTGATGAGTTAGTGTGCGTTCAGACAGGGACAGGCTAACTGGACGCCGGCAGCATTTTTCAATTCATTTCAGTAGAGGGTCGTGCATTTTTGCGCTGCCCTTAAAAAACGTCAGATTCACGATACACCCGATTCAACTTTTGGGAAAACGGAGCCCCATGGCACACTTCGGCACTCAATCAGACACTCAGATCGGTCAAACCTCCACATACAGCCTGAGGTCTCTGAAGCAGAGACTATCCAGGTGGATTCACAGACTAAACTCTGATCATCTACCTGTGTCTGTGTTCTGACTTTGTTTATTTCACATACCAGCTTCTAAATCTTGAGTCTGACTCGCAATTTACACCACAAAATCATTAAACAAAAAGTTTAATTTGATTTGTGTCCAATGATTCGAGAGGGAGAGGGAGCGCTGACCTCGATAAAGTTGTCATTAATCAGCGAAATAAAAAAGTTATTTCCTGATTGTTTCACAGCAGTTACATTCAGCAGGTGTAGACACGCCCACAGCAACCCACTTCAGCTCCCCTCACCCCGCAACACTGCACTCCCCCACCACCGGTTGCTGGTTTGCCTGTCCCTGTGCTGTCAGAACATGATATAAACTGACTGCTTTCCTCCTGTGTGTCCTCATAGGCGCCCTGAATCATGCAGCCAGTAAGAAGCTGGACCTGGAGGCCTGGTTCCCTGCCTCAGGGGCATTCAGAGAGCTGGTCTCCTGCTCAAACTGCACTGACTACCAGGCCAGGCGCCTCCGCATCCGCTACGGACAGACCAAAAAGATGATGGACAAGGTGAGTGCTCTCTTTCTGTGCATCTCGTCAAAGGTCTGTCTGAGAACACTGCCTCAGAGTGTCCACAGTTCAATTCATACACAGCTGCATTTAACACCCTCCCTGTGTGTGTGTGTCTGTCTGTGTGTGTGTGCGCTTCACAGGCAGAGTTTGTGCACATGTTGAACGCAACCATGTGCGCCACCACACGCGTCATGTGTGCCATCCTGGAGAATTACCAAACCGAAGAAGGCATTGTTATTCCAGAGAAGCTCAGGGAGTTCATGCCTCCAGGTAAGCCGCACTGAATGCTTTGACATCAGCTATGTGCTGTTCAAGCTGCTCGGAGGCTGTTCACTTAGAAAGAAAAGTCAATAATTAAGTACAAGTTTTACAAGCTACCTAATATTTGACTGTGCATGTACCTAACACAGGTTAATGATGTGTGCTCCATGCTAATTGTGAGAATGAGAGCTGTAATGAGAGCTGAACTGCTGAGCACAGAAATACCAAACTGTGAGCTCTTTTAGAAACTGTCACCATCAAATATCAGTATTGACCAGTTGGTTATACTATTAATGTCAGATTTGACCTCTGTGGTGGCTTTGATATTGAACTTTTCTAAAAAAAACAAATAACAGTTGAAACGATGAAACACTTGAAAATGAAAAGATGGTATGCCAAAGATCATAATGCATGTTGGAGCTCTGTATATCATGCAAACATGTTTACAGAGACAGTTTCCAAACCTCGTCAATGGTGACAGTAGACTGCACCAAAGTGAAACAGTTATAGTGATGTTTCCTTTGCTCACCCCGCTCGTCTTTCCTCCAGGTTTGACAGAGATCATTAAGTTTGTCAAGCCCGCCCCCATCGACCAGGAGATGTCTAAGAAATCAAAGAAACAGCAGGGAGGAGGGAAGAAGAAGAAGCAGGATGCAGGAGACCAGAACCTGCCCGACGCCATGGAGACCATGTCTGTCTCATAGACTCCACACGACGGCAGTGTCGCTTCACCAACCACACAGATAGAAACCGATGGAGCAGAGCCTGGTGTGTACTGATGGAGGTTAATGAAGGCGGCTCTGGCCTGTCTGTGTCTATCTGGATGGATGGTGGAGTTCATCTCAGCTGTTCCTCCTTTCATTCACCTAAAGCACACTGTGTGCACAAGCCTCATCTACATTTCTCTTCAGAGTCCATTGATCACCTGTATGTCCGTCTGTCTGTCCATCCTGTCTTTACATCTGCAGCAACAATGATCCTAAAACAAACAGATAAGCCTCTGAATCAGGAACTCCATTTCTGGTTTCTGTCACTGGTATGCAGTTCAGATAAACCACTGCTACATGTTCAAATCTGTCACTGAAAAGCATCTTTGTTTTTTGTCTGATTCATTGGCTCTTTGTTGAGACTAGAAGCTGCACCCTTCTGTAAAACGTGGTTGATAACTTTGTGTCTGAAATGGTTTTAGAGTTGATCGAACTGTAATTCAGGATCTTGTGAAAGCAATCAGGTATTTGTCTGTTTTAGGCTTCACTTCATTGTCATCTTCCACACACTGTCGCTTCATGTCACTGCTGACCATCATGCTGAGCACCGGCTCATGATGGAAGTGTTGACATTGTCCGTATGTGCTTGCTGAAATAAAGAGATATATATGATTGAGCATCGAAGTGGCACTGTCTGTAAACAAATATTAAATACAGTTAATATGGAACATCTTTTGTGTGTATGTTGCTTTTTTCATTCATTTTTAAGGCTGCAACAATATTATTATACATATTCATATATTCTGACCACTGTGATGGAGGAATCTGACCCTCAAACGTCTGCCATGACATGACAGTAACTTATTGCAACAGTCTGGTCAAAACAAGCTCAGTCAAAATGAGCAGATGTGTGTAGTCAGTGAAACTCACCAGGTGATGTGTTCTTTAGAATTTAGAAATTGTTTCTAAACTTATCAAGCAAGAAATTAAAACCTCGTCTAATACGGTGGTTGAAATACATCTGACTCACCAAAAATCAACAAACAAGTTCTGAGTCATTGTAATGTGGACATTTGTTTCACAGAGGATCTAATCACAGCTTACTTACTTCTTACTTACATCTTTCAGGATTTATTTTTAAATATAGTTCACATCCTTGTGGACAACGTGCAATTGATGGATCACTAGATGTGTTAATGGAATTTCCAGTTTCCCTGTACATCTGATAAAGTGCAATAAGGAAGACCCAGGAGTTACTCATTAACTCCAATAGACTTTACACCCATCCACCTGTAACACAATAAGGAGTCAATTCACTCTCTGTCGAAGTGTATTTACAAAAAGGTGAGATGGATTTTACAGAATTTCTTCAATGAGACATTCAGACATTTATGTACCTCTAAATGTCTGACTCATCCTTCATTCTGCAGGCGTGTTAACGATGAGCGACACTTCAGAAGATGATCATGAGATCTCCTTCTTGGTGAAGGTAACGTGTAAAAGTCTCATTTGGATGTTTGTGAATAATAATGGGAGCTGAACTTTTGCTGTGTGATGTCGTTCATCTCCTTCATGTGTATTTCTTCCTCTATCCTCTAGTTTCTTGGCCGAGTTGAGGTGGTCCGCCCTGATGGACTACAGATCCTGGAAGAAGCAGTTCAATCCCTAAAGGTCACTAATTATCACTCATCCTGTTTAGTTGATGTTTTTTTCCACCTTACAGGGAAAAAACATTCTTTCCTTGTGTATCATGGTTTTGTTCACGTTCTCTTTCCAACATGGCAGCCAAAACCATTGTGTACTGTGTCCTTTTTTTAGGACAAGCTGGCGCAGTGCTGTGTAGTTTTCTCATGGTGTTTGTAAAAGGGTTTTCCTGAGTGAGTGTGTTAACGTTTCTAAATTGTTGACTTGGATGCTGGAATTATTTTCATGTCTGTTTGTGTGCTGTTGGAAAAACAGTGTATCCAGTGTACGGGTGGGGCATGTGGGTTCAAGTTTCAAGTTTCCTCACCATGAGAGTTGAACAGATCTATCTATCTATCTATCTATCTATCTATCTATCTATCTATCTATCTATCTATCTATCTATCTATCTATCTATCTATCTATCTATCTATCTATCTATCTATCTATCTATCTATCTATCTATCTATCTATCTATCTATCTATCTATCTAGACACCAGATAAATACTCCTCAGAAAAGGCAGCAAAGAAGAGCAAAGTCCATCTCTTCCTGTCATTGAGTGGAGTTGACATTTTGGAAAACAAAACCAAGGTGGGTGACAAAACTTGTCATGGCCCCAAGAATTTAATCACACATCTTTGAGTTATGACTTTTAATCTTCTCGTTGTACTTTCTACCTTCAGTTTATGCTGTACTCGTGCCCTCTGCCCACTATCTCCTTCTGTGCTGTCCTGCCATCTACACCCAAAGTCTTCGGCTTCGTGGTTCAACACCCTGCAGCAGACATGCACCACTGCTATCTGTTCCAGAGCAAAAAGTTTGTGAGTGTTATGCATTCCCTACAGGGACAATTTGGTGGTTTATTGTTTTTATTTGAGCAGGAGGATCACCTGTATATGAATATTAGAAAAACAATGTACTTTACAGACCAGAGAGAAATATTGTATGCATGCCAGATGGGTTTCAAAGTGTAAAGGCTTGAACTGTCTTCACATTTTTCAGTCTCATGTGCTGGTCTCAGTTGTCGGGGATGCCTTCAGAGCTTCAAAAAAGCAGGAGAACAACAGAGGAGGACGAGACCTGATAGTGGAGGCGCTCAGACACAAGGTTAGTTTTGCTTTTCCTATCAGGGACAGGGTTCCGTTGTTTTGACTTTTCTCTTGTTGAGCAGAATTTAGTTTAGTTTCATGAGCTGAAAGAGAATGAAGGCCAGCTCCTGTGAATGCGAAAAAGTGACATTTGAAATCAATCTGCTTTGTCTTTCTCATCCTTTTCTTCTTTTTTTTTCTTTTTCACAGAATAAAATTCTGCAGAGAGAGAACGATGAGCTAAAGAGGAAGCTTCAGGACAGTCTAAATCGCTAAACAACACTGATATATGCTGCTGCATACATTTAATTATGTTTTATCTGTTTGACATTGCTTTTCTTTGTTTCCAAGTGTTTACCCTCAGGAAAACGTTCAAGCTTAATACAAAGCACAAAAAATGCCTGATCTTCTGATTCCCTCTTTTCTGGAGTGTAATAGTTGTAATATTTCGCGTTGAACCGTCACACCCACACCAGCAGAGGGCGGCAGCAGGTCTGCAAACCGAGATCGAGGCGGATGCGTTAAAATGCTGCCTTCACAGTGTCGGAAATATTAAAATGTCATTGTGCTTACACGAAGCATCAAAGAAAGTCTTAAACACAACAGAGAAAAGGGAAATGTTGTGAATTGCTGTGTGACCCGTGTAACTTTTAAAGTTTTACTCGTAAAAATGGAAGATATAGAAATAGAAGATATATAATGTCAGTTGTAAAAATAACTGCTTGTAGCTGTACAATAACTGGATAATAAATTAAGCTTGCATGCCCGACTTTCTGTGTTTTATTGCTTGACTTCCAAATATGATGTTGGGCACACTGTTTCATCCTGTCTGTGAACGCACCAGAAGCTTGTGCCAACGAGTCATATTAAAATATCGGGTATATACGCAGGGCACGTGAAGGCAACACAACATGGACGTAAACTTTGGTGTGACAGTGTGCAGAGAGTAGGCGCGGGAAGAGATACGACTCTGGGATGGCGACGTTTACTCGTTTGGCCTGAAAGGTAAGTTACTCTACGACTGTTAGAGTCTGTTATACCCAATTAACCAATATAACCGCTCTATAGTCAGACTAGCTTATGAACGCCGCCCTCAACCAGGGTCCATGCTAAGTGCTGTCCCCCGCGGACAGTTTCTGAACACCTCAGCTAAAAACGTCAGCTAACGTGTCACCGCTGAGTCGTTTTGCTCACATAGCTAGTTTTTGCCCTGAAATGGCTGCTTCACATCCCCCTTCAGGCGTGGGGCGGTAGTCGCTGTGGGAAAACTCCGGCTGGCCGGGAGCGTTTGAGCCGCCATGGGGACGCGGCTGTCTCGTAGCGGCAGCAGCCTGTCACTCCTGCCGGACAGGCAGCGCTCTGAGCGGCGGGAAGAGGACAGAGACTCCGATAATGAGTCTTTGGACGGGCTCGGCAGACGGGAGGACATAGCCCAGTTCCCGTACGTGGAGTTCACGGGCAGGGATAGTATAACGTGTGCAACATGCCAAGGCACCGGACGAATCCCCTCAGGTGAGTGGAAATCAAAACCAGCAGAGATACTCTGACTACAGACAGTGTGAGGGGGGCAGCGTTATGTAACCATTTGTTTGGAGACAGCATGCACCACAGTTTTTATCACAGAGTAAATATCACACAGGTCTGCAGTGATCTGCACATTCTGTTCACTTAAAGACTCAAAGCATGAACTGTTGACCCCAGACCAGCAGAGAGAGCTCCTCTAGCCTTTAATGTTTGTCCAATAAACACTGAAGTGTGATGAATACTAATCAATCTGACACGTGACCTGTTATCTGCTGCATCACAGATCAAGTGAATGAGCTGGTTGCATTGATCCCATACAATGACCAAAGGCTGCAGCCCCAAAGAACGTACGTAACCAGACCAAGATGTTCCTTAGTGCTGTGAAGACTGTGTTTGTGTTCCTGCTGCTCAAAGGTAGCTGGTGTGTTCAGCCTGTGTGTTTGTGCTTCAGGAAGCTGTACGTGGTGCTGTCCGTTGTGTTGTGTCTCCTGGCTTCGTCGCTCGTGGCCTTCTTCCTCTTCCCTCGTGCCGTGATCGTGGTGGACGATGGGATACACACAGTCACCGTGCTCTTCGATCACGCCAATATGAAGGTCCATATGAACATGACGGTAGGTTGCAAGTCAGGGACTTGCTGATTTCAAATGAAGCAGTGGGTGTACATGTTATTGATCTGCACCGCGCTTCAGTCGAGGTCTAACACAACGTCTTCTCTCTGTTGGAGATAACTTTCAGATCAGACGTCTTCTCATGATAAATTATCTTGTTTTCATGAGATAACGAGATAAATTAGCTGGTTATTAGAGGGAAGGAGAACCGTGTTATCTGGAGATGGGAAAAAAAATCTGACAAGCACATCTGCTCTGAGTTTCAGAGCATATGCCCCAATAATGATAAGAATAATTCATTCATAAGTCATTCTTTCGAGGCTCTGATTTTTGCCATTTTAAGAGAAATGTATTCAAACTTTTTTTTTTTTGAGTGGATGGATGTAAAACACATGTTGCATAATCATTATCACATTTGCATTTCACTGTGTATGTTTTCATCTTCCTCTCAGAGCACTCTGAACCTCACCAACCCAAACTTCTTCTCGGTGCTGGTGCAGAGCTTGAGCTGCCAGGTCCTCTACATGAAGACAGTGATCGGGACTCAGCTGCTGAACAATGCCACCACCATCCAGCCGCTCAGTGAGAGTCAGGTAAAATAAAACACACATTTGTTCAGTTGATGTCATTTATACAAGAGGTGTTTATTTATTTTAAAATCTGACATTTTATTTTATCACTTAGTAAGACTGTACAGTTTCCTGGTTCAAAGTACAGTATGCAAACATGCTACAGGTGTGCCTGCTGCAGGATGTCGTTGTGGCTGTTTTGAATGCAAGCTCTACTTGACAAAGCTTAAAAGCCACATGACTGAAGAACAGTGCGTAGGAGAGACGCACTGTCGCTCGCTGTCAAATTGGAAACTGAAAGACCAACATGACTCATACTGTCAAAAACACCCATGAAAAGAACAGAACCAATAATGAATAGCAAGTTTTCTGTCACCACAGATTCATGCAGTTATTGCTTCATATAGCTGATTAACATGAGTATGGGTTCTGTAGTTTATTTAGCCTATTTATTTCTTCAGCTGCTGCACTTTGTTACTTGCGTTTTAGTACCATGTAACTCATGTACCCATGACCTTTGTAAACTTGTCTCCATCACAGCTGATAAAATATTTAAATATTTGCATCATCATCTCTAGATAACAGCATGTCAGTGTTGTTGTGTAATGTGTCAAATCTTCTGCAGGTCAACTACACTGTGGGTGTGGAGATTGGTAGCAGTGCACCCTACGTCTAGTAAGTGTCTCTGCCTAAACTTTGTCCAAACAGTCAGTGTCAAAACACAAAATAATCCAGTGGTGTCCATAGTGTCTACTTTTTAGCATCAATGGGCTGCAGCACTCTAGAGATTTAGTAGTAGACTTGAGCACTTGAAAGATGGATTAAAGCAATATTATGTAAGTGGTATTTTTTGATTTAGCACCCCCACTTTCAGAGTGTAACCCGACTGTGGTAAATATGGACACTTGTACATATTTGTATTTGTTATAATTATATATTTGGCTAACAGCCAAACATCAAGCACGTGCACCAACAGCAGACATAGCAGCAGCTAATATTACTTACTAGTCCAACAGCAGTCGGCTCAGCTTGGCGTCTATTTTTCAGACTTCTATTTCACCAAGCTCTCACCAACCACTAACAGTCAGTCCCAGAGTTACGCTTGTTCGGTGCCTCTTTGGTCTCTTCTCCTCTGCCATACTGTCCATAAAGGCTGTTGAGCCTGATGACATTGCATGCTTGACTAGTTCCATTCACAGTCAGCATTCCCCCTCCCCAGGTCTGAAATCCTCTTCCTGCTGGTCCAAAACAATTTGCCTGGCTAACAAACTGAGCTAACATTAGCTAACAGCAGCTACAGTTCACAGCTGTTTACCTTACTCTCTATTAGGACAGGAAACAGGCGCATGGGGCACAGAGTGAGAGTGCCATACACCATTTACCTCAATACAGTCAGTGTAACAGCAAAATGATGACTAAACCTTCTCTGCTGTGTCTCTCAGTGCCTTCTGCACCATGCCCAGCATTAAGGTCCACAACATCGTCGTATATATGCAGTAAGTATCTCTCAGACTTTTCTTAATGTCATTGCTCCGCTCCGCTCTTTTTGTCTCGTCACTTCTGTTTATGTTTCCACTGTTCATCATGACAGAGTAAAAACTTTAAAACCTTCACTCAAATAAAAGTACTGATACAACAGTGTTAAAATACTCCATTACAAGTTAAAGCCCTCCATTTAGAATAGATAAATTCATCATCAAAAAAGTTAGCATAGTATTCATTTGTGTTTTAGAATCTAACGTCAGAATGAAGCATTAGCATGATGAAAATGTTGCATTTAGAAGATGATTTAAATACAAACAGGTTTTTGTCAAATAATTCATTTCATTTTTAATATAATATACACACTGATATGAAAGCAGTGGAGCCAAAAGACGAGACAGAACAATACATCCCTCTGAAATGTCGCAGAGAAGATGTAGAGAGGCATAGAATAGAAATAATAAAGTAGAGCACGAGCACTTCAAAATTAAATTGAACTCGTTAACTACTTTGCACCGCTGCAACATCAGAACCTTTGGCCTGCAGTGTAGAGGCAGCTGTGAAACTTAGTTGTCATGTTATGTAACACAGTATTGCCACATAAGCCACTTCCTCAGAGTAGTTGCCTGTGAGAAATAGTGTTAAAGCATTAACACCCCGCTGCTGCTGTTTCACATACATTCACATGGGAGTGACTTGAACCATTACTTCTGCAGGTTTCCCTTCTGGTTCCTGGTTATTAAATATTACAGTAGAGAGATCATCATTGCACATTTCTTCTTCCTCAGTTTCTGTATGCTCCTCCCTGTTTTCAGAACCTCAGTGAAAACCTCGTACATGGTTCGAACATCCCAGAACAGCCTCGAGGCCTATCGCTACATAGACTGTGGTTCGAACACCACATACCATCAGAGCGCTAAGAGCCGTTTCCGCAGCCCTCCTCTGCTGTGAGTGGACCAGTCCTGGACGGCGGAGGAGGAGGTGGGAGATGCCATCACACACTCCAGGATGGATTTCTTCCTTCTATGCAGACAATACCACCAGCAGCAGCACACCAAGTGGTGCTTTGGAGTACCCAACATTAAATAGCAGATGAAGCTAGTTTCCTGGAAGACACGGGGTGTTGAAAGCGTGGCCACTTTTTTTAATCTGCACGTTGGTTTTCTTTGGACAGGCAGCAGGCAGCAGATAGTTTTGTTGTGGATGTGTCTTGCCACAGCTGCCACGTGTGGATTTTACTTGCATCCGTGGGACGTAAGATTACCTAGAATATCTCAGTTTAAAAAGAAAGTTTTACTATGTGACAAAGTGGACGTGTCATTGCCAACCAGTGCTCTGTGGCCCGGGTTGGAAGCAGGACAGCAGACAGAGAAAGCTCTTTTCTTAAAGGGGAACATTCCCAGCTGACAGTGAAAGTGCCACCGGTGGCATTTTTGCCATAGCTTTAATTAGTGCTGCAGAGCTCTGTCTGTGCCGTCTGCTGCTGCTGCGACAACAGGAGAGCATTCTTCAGCAGAGCTTGAATGACCTTTTGGTATTGAAACACTGTGTTGACTGAAAGCTACTGAGTAGACCAGAGGGAGGGATCATTTAAAATGTTTTTGCACCTTTTGAAACTGGAACTTATACATATCGCTTTACTCTGGGTTATTTAACTGTTTCTAAAGTCTAAAAAAGATTTAACATATCACACGTGTTTTTAAACTAATCAGTAAGTTATTTCTGTTACATCGTTACACACACTGATTTTTTTTTTTTAGATTCAGGGTCTGGGTCCATGTGAGGGTCAGAGAGAGGAGCAATTTTCAATGTGTCCTATTTACCAATCGCGTAAACAAATCTATAGTATTCTGGTTAAGGAGTTCTTAATCGTCACCATATCAACCTCTAAATGTCTCTGTGGAGCATTTCAGTACATAACCGCAGAGTGCAACCTTACATCAGCAAGTATCCTCAAGGGACAATAAAAATATGACCTGGTTTGACTGACGTGAGGTAACACTTGACTCTGGAAACAAAGTGACTGAAAGCAATAGTGATTTGGCTTTTTTTTTTTTTTCTTTTTTTTTTTTTTTTAAAGGGACAGTTTGTAAATTTTTGAAAATTTTTACAGGTTTTTTAAAAAAAAATGACGTTATGCTTGATTCTAAAAAAAATATTAAAGGGAGTTGTGAATAAATAAAATGAATAATAAACAGCAACACTGGTTGTCTCAGAAACTCTTTTTTGCTTTTAGCTGCAACAGTGAATTTCCTTTAGACTGATGTTAAAGGAGTGGTATTGTTGATTGCAAATGCCTCAGCTCACCGTCCCATTCCTTGTGTGTAGGAGAAACGCAGGCGGCCACTAAACACACAAAAGGCCCAATTGGTGCTGTGTCTCAATTCAGGGGCTGCATGCAGGCGACTCCTTCTGAGGCTCCTTCGAAGGCCGCATCAGCTGTTGTTAAATGAGACGGTCTAGCCTTCAAAGCTTTTCCTGGTTGCGTCACCAGCTTGCGCACGTGCCGTCAGTTGGTAGTTTTAACGTAGCCGTTGGAAAAAACGTAATAAAATATAAAAATAAATAAAATATAAGTAATTAGTAAAAGTAATTAAATATATATATATATATATATATATATATATATATATATATATATATATATATATAAAACAATATTATCATTTAAATGTGAATGTAGGCCAAAATGGCGGCGGCCAGACCTAGAACAGATTGTGAGCTTCAGAATGGCTCTACAGAAACCTGTGAGTGACACCACGCTTACACTTTTCATTCTTTATGGTGACAGCTCATTAAACCAAAATAACCAGTGACTCAAAAACACTTCAGGTACCACATCATTTCAGTTTAATATTCTATTCATTTTTTGCATACAAAATAGCATAATATCCTTTCTCAAACAGACAAATGTTTCCTTTTTTTATGTCTCATACGCTGTCCTATAGCTGCATGTGAAAATATATTACTACATAATATAGAGTTCAACAAGAAAACAGACCACAATATATTATCGCTGTAATACAAGTAGTGTTTTTCTTGGTTTTTACCAAACAGGGCAACACACTAAATAAATGCATAGTAAAAATACAAGAAGCAATAAGTACAAAAATATAGCTGGATAAAAAGCTTATTAATACAAGAGTGCTTCGTCTTTGGTTAAGTACATCTGTCTTTGAGCCACTGCCTTGCCTGTGTGTGCTAACCTGCGTGTCTTCTCTGTGTTAATGCTGAATGAATTATGTGAAGCAGTGAATAAACACCAAACATTTCACGGCAATGGTGCGATTAACACTGTACGTCCTTCCTCCATCGAGCTTTTTCCCCAGTTTCACGTACATTTCTTTAACAGCGGACGTAACGTTGCCCATCATATTTCACCTGAAATACCCTCTACACACCAAAACCCTCCACACACGCAGTCCACCCCCTCGTGCACATACACGCACACACACACACACGCTCATTAAAAGTTAAAAACCTCACATTCATGTTTACTTTCAGCAGAGTTATGACTCTCTCTCATTCCGATTATTAAGTGTACATGAGTGGAAAAAACATGATTGTCGATTATGATTAAATGTGTAAATGACACTTGCTGTTGTACGGTCAAAGGCAAGAGTGGCTGTAAATATGCTGTACATACATCTGAATACCTGAACGCCTTGAGATATAGAAACTGAATTACATCATCAGGGCTTTGGTCACTTTTTTTATACAAAGAAAAATAAGGGATTTTCTAACAATACAAAATATAAACACCTGCTGTTTCAAAGGCAGTTATCATGTCTAAATGTTGAACATTAACAGTGCAAGGAAAGATCCTCTTTGTAACCGCTCCACACAGTGTGTGTGTCCTCAAAGCTGCTTTGAACATGATAAAAAGCTGTATTTAACCACGGGCCTGTATCATGGCTTCATTGAGCCTAACGTCGTTCATCCTGGTTAACCCGTATCATGGCGCTGGTGCTTAACTGGATCGGTCGATAGATAGTTCAGGTGAAAGAGTTCTTTGCTACAATCAGTCACATGCAATGTCACCAGTGGAGTAGTTGAAGCCCCTGAAAACTTGGCTGTAATTGTATTTCTCTATAATATGAAATATTTAGGACTAAAGCAGCAAACAGCTCAAAAACAAATCTTTAGGTATTCTTTAGTTAACAGTCAAACTCTGGTCTACCTGTGTTGGTTTGGTTTGGTCTGGTCAGATTTGATTCAGAGTAATGAAAAAACATCAACTATCATCAGTTTCTGATTGAAATGTTGCTAACCCTGATTGATCCAAGGAAGTATGTGACATCACCTTTTCTCCAACTGTCCTGCACATTTCAAAGCGAGAACTTTAAATACTCAATCCAAATACTCTGGGTAAGAAGCTAATTTAAAGGATGGATGATGGAAGAGAGATACCCACCACTGAAAGATAAAATATATTCATGTGAACAGCAGATTTATATTCAAAGACTAAAAGTAAGGCTTCAGTTATAACTGTATGAAGGCTGTCCTCTTGAACATATCTCACAGTCTTGAATGAGAATAAATAGATAATCCATGAATTTTAATTTCACTTTTGGTGATTTTTTTGCCTCAAGATGAGCAAAGTATTCTGAATAAGTCATACTTATAGTTCAAGACCTAAATGTGTATTTATAATTACAGAGCTTATAAACAGTTCATATACAGTGTTCAGCACTGTACACAATTAACTGTCTGTTGATTGTTGGTAGATATTAAAAAAGTCTATTATCATTTGTTACACTTTGTTACACTACATTTGTTATACTTTCTGTCAATGTCGGATCCTGTAGAAACGATGTTGACTCCATGTTGACTGGTTTCGATCTGATCCTCTGGGGCGGGTTACCATGGTGATTTATCCTGGTTATAAGTGAGCCAGCGTCATGACACCAGAAAACCAGAGTTATGCCCAAAGACAGCTGAATAAGGCTGTAATATTTCTTCATGATACAGGCCCCGGTAGATGTACGGGATGTAAAGGGGCAAAAGCATCAGTAGGAATCAGGGACTAACATTTACAATTGCCTTTAAAATGACACGAGGCCATGACTGTACATTAAAATCCTTGTCAGTACTACATGCTGCATGTTGCTGCTCCGAGTTGGGTTTCCTCTGTCCGTCTATCGGCGCGGTGACAACATGACCTTGTTGATAAAGTTGACGATGGCAGAGGCAGGTTGTTCGGGGTCCAACTCGGCAAACAGGTGACATACGTTCTCTGCCATGCTGCCCGGCTTCTTGGCTACGAAACCAAACACCCTGAGAGGAGAAAGAGGATGTGAGGCAAGTAGAAGACATGACAAGTTACTGAGCACCAGAGAAAGTGAATAATTAAACGAGTTTGTCATGTAAGTAGGTCAATACTGTGTCTTTGTAACAGCCCACAATGTTAACTACAATGGGGGAATTAGTATTATGTAATATGGGGACGTATGGGAATTTTCTTTGTTAAATCATGTTTGTTGGAATGATTTTGCCAAGGCTCACGCAGCCTGACGCCATGCAGGGTTACACCCTTTTCTTTTTAAATAAATACACACATGCACACACTCCTTCCTTTCAAACACAAACAGAGCACTTACTTAACAGTGGTGTTGTCTGAGTTAGTCCACCTAAAGTAAAAAGAGACAGAGAGAGAGAGAGAGACAGAAACCAGACTCAGACAGACACACACACAGGCAGAGCTGCCAAACAAGCTGACGCAGCTGTAGCTTCAGCCACAGCCGGCATGCTCGCGTAACATAATGACTCGTCTCTCATGCCTGCTCACATATTCACTAACAAACACGCTGGCAGAAACAGACATACAGATCCATGCGAGGGCTCACAGCAACGAATGCAGTGAATGATCATGGGTGTGATGGGTGACTGTGGTGATTGCGACTGTGATCTCTGGCTCCAGCTACAGCTACAAGAATCAATCAACATCCTTTCATTGTCTCTCAGGTGCGTACCTCCTGTCCTTCGGGTCAATGCTGCTGAAAGTCACGCTGTTCACTGGGTAATGTCTCCTGAAGAAAACCCTAGAAGAACAGAGCAAGACACGACAGCAGAGACCTTGTAGAGAAGTTGTGCGTCATCACTTAAATATAAGGACAGCATAGCCTTAGCTATAGCTGGTTTTTCGCTCCCTAATTTTGGTATTGATCTCAAAAACTCTGTCAGGCTCTAAAAAATAATTACGCCACCTTATTTTTGAAGTCTCACCTGCGCTGGCTGTCGGTCAGTGTGATGCCCTGTGATGTCACCTTGAACTGGACAACAGTAGCGGAAGGACGAGGGTTACGACCCAGGGTAGCATCTGTTGCCTTGGCGATGGCCTGGGGGCCAGTCAGCGACTCTGTTTCCACAGAGTTCAGGTAGAGGACGTTACAGGCTGAGGGGAGAGGGACAGAGACGGAGAGACGTGAGCATAAGAAATGAACAATGAGATGAAGGACAGACCTGAGCTGTATGTGAACACTGTCATCTTTTAAATAAAGTTTAGTTCAAGTTGTGTATGGTACAGTAAATTACTTCTTTTCTTGATACTTATATTTTTAGTAATGTTAAGCATCCTATTTTTTTGATTTGTGTCTAATTGTCATGTTGCCTTAAATTCATACTGCAGCAGGGTCATTGTCTCTGCCTGTGCAATACAATACACTCCATCTTTGCAAAGTATGCACACGATAATGTGACTCAGGTGGAAACACAGCAGTGTGTTTTAGGATGAGAAGACAGGATGAAAAACTCACCTGCTCCTTGTTTCAGCAGGTCTGCAGCTGTGCTGATGTTACTCACTGGCTGAATCTCTGGCAGATCTCCTATCAGATCTGACAACACAGGGACCAATCAGAATCACTTATATCAGGTAAAAGTGCTTTTTTTTATTCTCATTTCTGACATTTTGATGACAATTCATCAAGAAAACAATCAAAAATTAGTGGGAGGATCACCAACCTTTTTCTGGGATCTTGAGAGCGCAGGGCAAAGAGATGGGTGTGATGGAGTGTTGGTAGACTAATGCAGAGAGGCTCCCTGTGGGTAACAGATAACAAAGTAAGAATCCCTTACATTACCTAAAGTAACAATTTATAAAGCAATAAGATTTATATAAACAATTTATATAAAAAAGATTAGATTTCCCTAAGGTGGCTACTAAAAACAAATAAGTATGCCAAAGCTGGAGGAAGAGAAGGAAAATGTACCAAAGTAGGGCTCGTTCTGACATCCTTTAATCTTGACTCCTCGAGGGCCTGTTTCTATTAGGAAGTGTCTGACCAGCTGTTCCAGAGGGTCGCTCACTATGAAAGGAGAGATTTACAGTAAACAAGTCTAAACCGCCGAATCAGTACAATGTCACACAGATAGCCTGGATGGCTAGACTGTGCTGTTGGACAGATGTTTCACTGATGTGAACAATAACTTTTACCTTTGCTGTTGTGGTTGTTGACATTGGGAGGAGGTGTGGCCACCTTCAGGGCGAGGCCATAGGCACCGTGGAAAGAATTACTGTCCCTGATCAGGAAGGTTCCTGGCTCTCTCTCCTTCAGAGCTGCGATTGCTGCAGCCAAACAACCAAAATATTAAGAATGTTATGTGCTGTGACTCTTCATAGCAAGATTTAATTTGAAGATTTTTCTTCAAAGTTGGAAAAACACCAAATCAGATAAAGAGCTTCACTCCGTCAGACCTACCTTGCTCTCTGGAGATGCCAGGCTTGTACCAGAACCT
The DNA here is from genome assembly GCA_023373845.1 of Nibea coibor. Lineage (NCBI taxonomy): Eukaryota > Metazoa > Chordata > Actinopteri > Sciaenidae > Nibea > Nibea coibor. The sequence continues at coordinate 4,527,676 of CM041717.1, forward strand.
TGAGCTGTCCTGAACAAACTTCACACTGACCCGACTGGCGTTCTCAGTCTCCACAGACGCCTCGCCATCATTTTGCACAGCAGTGGGTGCAATTTCCCCCACAGTGGGAGAGAATGTGACGTGGTGCTGGTGCTGGCCGGTACTGGTTGCAGAGGGACTCACATGACCCACAGCTGGCCTCAGAGTTCCCGCCCCATCGTTAGGTGAACCTGACTGGGCGGGTGGGTGACGCTTCTCGGGCAAAGGCGGCTGGGGGTGAGGAAGAGGGATGGAGATGGTGGAATAGTTGGAGTAAGAGGATGGGTGGAGCTGAGGAGTGTGAGCAGAATAGCACGGCCTCTTGTTAGTGTCTGCAGGAGCAGGAGTTTGTCCAGCAGCGCTGTGCTCCATGTTTGGGTAGTGGTGGTGTGGGGGTCCGTGCTGTTGGATGTGGTTCGGGTGGTGTGGGTCAGACCCGCTCAACATCAACCTCCTACCCAAAGTAGCAAAGCCAGGAACTGGGACATCGGAGACTGGAGATCCCTCCATACTAGTGGAGGCAGGCTGTGAGGATGATGACGTAGCTGCGTTGGGAGATGCTGGAACTGATGTGGCATTGAAGGTAGGGCTGATGACGGGTTTTGGGGATTCTGGGTGAGGTTCCCTGGTTGGAGAAGATGCGACGACCTGTGCTGGAGTCTGTCTTGTCAATCCGGAGGCTTGGGTTTGAGTCTGGCTCTGAGGCTGGTACACTGCCTGTGCCACACTGGAAGGCAGAGCAGCAGCTTCTGAAGGATGAGGGGTCTGGTGAGTGAGAGGGCTGGTTTGGGGTTGTGTATCCGTTGCAGGCGAAGTATGAATAGGTGATGAAGGAGCCTGGCAAAGTCCCTGGTTTGATGAGGCCGGTGTTGCAGAGTCAAAAGAAGAGGTGTTCTGCGTTGTTGAAGCTGATGGTGTGTCTGGGCTACAGTGCTGCTGTTGGGGAGTTGTGGGGGACGGCTCTGTTGGTGCAGTGCAGTGGTTGGAGGGTTCAGTTTGTAAAGTTGGAGTCGTGTGTGACTGAGTGTCTTTGGCGGCTTGTGACAGAGATGATGGCTCTGTGCTGCTTCTTTGGGTTTCCAGGGATTCCTGGACACTGCTATCAGCACGATAGTGTCCGTCCTGAGGCTGGGAAGCCTCGTAGTCACTGCTGATGATGTCTGTGGTCCGGATCTCGTACTCTCTCCCTCCTGGACTGGGGCTTAAATGGACAGACATGAGTAAGAGTCACAGTAAAACTGCCACAGATCTGCTTGTAATCTAGTGAAATCTAGAAATTTCTCATCTAACTGACTTCCTGAATATTTATGGTCATCAATACCCTATTTTCAACTTCCTGGCACATCTGGATATTCATAAGAAGCACAACAACTGACACTACTGTCCCTCTTAGTAGAAGAGTAAATATAATACCTTTCCTGTGTCCGTAGAGGGCTGCTGGTGTGGACAGGAGTGGACGGTCCAGACATGTCAGATGGTGTGGAGCATGCAGCGTGGCCATCTCTGTGGACCCTTTTGAAGGAACCGTGGGCAATGTGATCCCTCCAGCCCACACTGTCACCAGAGCTTCGCATTCCATCTGGAAAAGAAGGAGGAAAGGGACATAGCTGAGGTCATAGTGTGTTCTGCCAATGTTTATTTAACTTTCAAGGCTTGTCTTTGGGGTATTAAAAGAACAGTGTATGGGATTTAGTGGCATCTAGTGGTGTAGTTTAGAACTGCAACTTTCTCCAATTCCATTTCAAGCATGAAGGAGAAACTATGGTGGCTGCAAAATGTGCCAGTTACTTGAAACACCCTATATGAGGTTGGTATTTGTTTGTTTTTGGTTCTGAGATACTATAGAAACATGGAAGGGGACAAGCAGCCTCCGTAGATGGCAGATAAAAGTCTTATTCTAGGGTAACAAATCATTTTCCAGGTTATTATACACCAACCAAAACATAGTTATGCATGTTATATTGCATGTCTGCCATATTCTGTTAACAGAGCCTGACTCACTGACCTTTTAAGTGGTAGAAAAATCGAGAAATGTTGGGGAGATTGTGAGTAATGTCAAAGGAATCTGTCTCGTTAAATACAAATTAGTTACTGCATGCTGTTGCTGATTATGGATAATTTCTGCACTCCCAATTCCCGCCGCTGAAGGAAAACACATTTCTGAGAGTCTCTGTGTGTTAACGTGACTCACCGGTGTGTGAGTCAGAGCTGTATGACTGCTGTGAGTCTGGATGGTGATGGTTGTGGTTATGGTTATGCTCTGCTGGTCCGTTGCTATGATTACACGGCCCTGTCATGGAGGAAGCCGGAGGCAGTGGGGACGTAGACTCGGACTGGTAACCTGAGGCGTAGCCCCTGCTTTCGGATGGAGAAGGCTGGTACGGTGAGCACGGGCACACCTGCCGGGGCGTCTGGTAGCCGCTACTGCTACTGCTGTACTTCAGGTCCAGGTGAGAATGAGCGTGAGACCTTGATGCCTCTGGATAAGCTGGGTGACCTGATGGCAAGGGGTCAAATGTGAAGGCTGGAAGGTCGTGACCCTGTGGGCCGTAGGAGGCTACGGTGGCCCTCCTGTGCCAATATTCAGCCTCTCTGTCCCTCTCCCACTGCAGCTCGGCCTCCCTGTCTCTGTCCCAGTGGAGAGACAACTCTCTGCCTCGCCTCAGCCCAGGATCCCTCTCCCAATGGAGCTCTGACCCTCGGGGTAAATCAGCCTCCCTGGCTCTCCTAAGCCCCACCTCTCTCTGCTGAAGCTCCGCCTCTCTGTCCCAGTGGAAGCTCTCACTTCGGTCCAGCCTCAGGCTGTGATAAGCTGCCGAGTCTTCTCTCCTGATGCTGCAGTCTCTGCATGGACAACCAGGGGGTGGTAGACCATCCATTAGCATTATATCATGGTAGGTAGGGCTGGTAGAGGGTTTGGGGTGGTGCGGGTGGGGATGGTGATGGCTGTGAGGGGGAGGGTGGTGGTAGGGACTGTAGTCGTCATCTCGACAATAGATGCGTCCCGTGGGGGATAGGGGGTGATGATGCGGGTGGTTGTGAGGGGTAAGATCTGGTGATGGGTACGGACAGATATGTCGAGATGCGGGAGTCTCCGAGCAGGGGCGGTGTAGGTAATGTGGCGGGCCACTCTGGCGGTCCCACACCAGGTCTGGAGGTGGAAGGGACTGGTGGGACAGGGGACTGTAGTGCTGGCACAGGTCCATGTGTGATGGAGGAGCAGCTGGGTTGGGGCTGGCGGAGGGGGTCGCTCCGTGGTGCCCGTTGGTGCCGGGAGCCCGATCGAGGCAGTAACCATTAGGCATGAGGAGGGTGCGGTCACAGCCGGGCTCAGCACAGCGCTGGGACCTGTAACCATCCCGGCAGGAACAGGTCCGATTCAGCCTCAGCGTCCCAGAGGGCAAAGAATCTCCGTCATCCAAGATGGCAGTTTCTCGCTCTCCATCACGGTTTCCCTCTATGCCTCCGAGAAGACGTTCAAGCTCCTCTCTCTCCTGTCTGGTTGGGGGTGGTGGGCGAATGTGCTCCTCCTGGCGGTCAGGGTGGATGGATGATTGATTCAAATTGATGGAATGGGCTGAGAGGGCGGAGTCAGAACCTTGAGCTATGAGGTGGTGATCTGGCCTATCTTCTGCAGCTGGTATGCTGCCATTGGTTGAAGTGAGAGAACCGGAGCTGGGACCTCTGCGCTTCTTTATCTGTGCATAGAGACTGCCATCTAGAGGACCTCTGGTGTGGGCAATATCTAAAACAAAAAGACAGAGGCGAGATCAACTCTCAGACTGATTGTACTCATTAGCTACAGCATACAGAGACAATTACGTAGCCGGGGAGCCAAATGAATCTGCAAGCTCGGGTTTTATTTGTTCTGGCAGACACATCTGGCCTCCCTCCCGTTCAAACAGATTTTCCCTCAGCCTGGATCTCGTCAGGCCAATCGCAACCATTTATCTGACAACAAAGATGCCTGCTGCTGATTTGGGGAACTGTTTCTGCTGAATCTGCTATCGTGACAGTGTGATGTGAACTGGATGGTATATATTTCTAAAGTTTTTGTTGATAAGAAAGATATGTTTAATTAGTTGTAGGTCTACCCAATTGGTTCCAGAGTTTCTGTTTGTCCCAGGTTACCAATTATGAGCCTTTGTGAACAATGAACCAGTGTGGCACATGAAAATGGCTACAACCGGCACAGTCTAGATTCAAGGTTGAAAGAGCTAGAAGTTTAGGCAGAAAGACCTTTTTTTTTTATTATACCTCATTAGTAATAACTTAAAAGCTACACATCAAGCTGTGGTGGGATAAGAAGAAAACAGTTAGTGGGTTACCTTCCAGGCTGTCCTGGTATCGCTGATTAAAGTTCTCATAGGAATCCCAGCGAACTACTGGGTCAGCAGTGTTGTAGTCAACAGTGATAGCCGGGTCATTCTTCTGGTATTCACGGCCTGTCAACGGACACGTTTAATTCATTTATTTACACTTGTTTACTTCCTTGTGAATTTGGCAAATATGAGCTAAACATTCAGTCAGAATGAGAAAAAAGTGAACCAACCTTTGATTTTCTCAGGGCCAGAGGAGAAGACAAACTCTACTGTGGCATCAGATGGAAAACGCTCATCTGCATAAAGGAGGGAAAAAAAAATACATAAAAATATTCTTATGGACGTTTTAAATTCCTCTCCACTGAAGGCATACGAGAGCTTCAGTGCTGTGGAGAATCAAACAGTGTTTCTGCTCCAGCATATCATATATATTAATACCTTCCACAGATTAGTTGTGGGTTCAAGTTGCATGAACCCACAATGTGTTTATGTACATTCATAATGCTTCATTTAGTGTAATGGACTGACGACCACATTCAGAACTGCCTTGCTCTGCAGACATGCTTCTCAGCTACACGTATGCTGTCATTTCAGAGAAAGTGCAACCAAGAAGGAAATGAGCATATTCATTATGGACTTAAGCAATAGACCAGTGCTCATTAGGCCTCCTTTACAGTCTCCGAGGGATAGTTAGACACTCTCTCCCTGCATGCAGTACAAGTACATTCTCAATGTACCCGCCTCCAGATATCTGTTATTAGGTCCAGGGTGGGAATTAAGACACTACTATTAAGGGATTTATTCAACCACGGCCATTCTAGGAAGTAAACCACTGTAAACACATACCCACAATGCTAAATTCCAAAGAGCTCAGATTATGTGAATTAGTTGTATGTGGTGGTTTTCCTACGGCAATTAACAAATTGTGCCTGAGAAACTGTCCAATGGTGGAAAATCCACTAAAGCCTTTAGGGAGTAATATAATTTGTTCTTGCACATTTAAAGTGGGACTATGTAACTTTTGAATGAAGAAACATCTTACTCAACTCATAAGCCATAAAAACACCACTTGCTTTATCTAGTATGGCCAGGTAGCTTATTGTGGCTGTTAGCTAACTTAGATCTTGATGTATAACTGATGGATGGAATCATTCTTGTTTGTGTCCACTTAGTGAATGAAAAACACATGGCTTCTTCTGCTAAATGCTATTTTCACTAACTAATCGCTAACTTTGTTTAGTGCAACCTGTACAGGTAGTGCACAATAGCGTTCCATCCATCATGGGATGTAAATTCCATAGTATGTCCCACACTACAGAGTGAAAATGTTTATCAGATAGCAGTACCAGTGTGGAATAGATACAGCTCACTCACTCAGCTCACATTTTTCATGAAATCCGATCAGTTGTTTCCTTCTCCACCACCGTAGTAAACTTACCAGTACAAGCTTCATCCAACTCCCCTTTTCCAAACCAGAGCTGGGATCCGTGGATGGTGCAGGTGTGGAACTGCAGCCTGAACACAGTGTCTCTGTCAGCACTCTGGGCTCGTCTGTGGTAACATTTGACCTGCAGAGGGCAGCAGAGAAGGACGAAGAGAGACAGCTCTAAACGTATGTGGGATAATGAGAGGTCTGAGCAGTAAATTTAATGAAGACTCCAAAATGAGTAACACCTACATGTTGGAAATGACTGACTGCACAAAACGGACAAATTATGATTCCTTGTTAGCAAGGTGATAAAAGACGTTTTCCAGACAAAGTTTTCAGTACATGTACATTTGTAAAGTATGTCATGTGTTTTTTAATGTCTGTTCAAGATAAAAAAAGTTATTAAGTTATGATGACAACCCCACCCATGTCGGCTGTTTGTCATTTCCTTCCCATGTGAACTCACCATGATGTCACCCTTGAGCAGCAGAGCTGGTTCGATGGTCACACACAGGCGCCTGCCTCCAGTGCCTTGAAGGTCACTGCAGACAACACAATGAATCCAAACAAGTCTGTTAGATAAGTAAAGAATGCGAGCAGATACGGTATATGACCAAACACGGAAAAAACCCACACAGGAAAAAGACTTGTTTGTTTGTTGGTACGTTGTCACAGACTACTGAGATGACACAAACACAATTCGCAAATGTGAACTTGTCCATGATAAATGATTGATTGTGGCCGTGTTCATATTAACTTGGAAAAGCCTTGAGGTAAACACTAATGATACAAGATGAGTTCAAACTCATTGCCCTTTTTTTACATTCATGCAGAGCCAACAAATAGGCTTATCTGTGCTGTCAGTTGGCTGTATGACAGAGACAGACTCACTATATGCCTGAAGTGTAGACCAACTGCATGGACTGGTAGATCTTCAAGAAGGGGTAATAACCTAGGAGGAGGAGGAAAGAAATTTAAACATAGCAAGCATTATCAACGTGAAGACAGAAGGAATGTGCTGACTGCCACCCCCGCTTTTCTGGACTTGATCATCAGATTAAAGATAAACAAGACGAGTTTGTGTGGGCGGAGGGTGAATGAGACCATCTATGAGAGCTGCGGTCAAGCAGCATTGCTGTGATTCAGGAAAGGGGGGGGGGCCTGTCAGAGCACCACGCCAAGACAAACATCACGTCGCATATACAATTTATCTGCCGCGCAGAGGCGCAGTGGGGTCAGGCGGGAGAGCAGAGACGGAGGGCACAACTTAATTCACTTGATGGCGTTCGTGTTTGCCTTCACCGCCATGCCTTCATTTGTTCCACTGAGGATGTGAGAGGGAGAGGATGGAAGAGGTAGGAAAAGGACTCGAGGAAACGGGACACATCCTTTGGTCTTCGTCATTTCCTGACGATGGCGGCACAGCTCTGCAGCGACATTTAATGCCGTGGAGTTGCAGATAATATGACGTAATTTCTATTTTGTTACTACTGCCACATGACAGGACACAGTGTGAAATTCAAATCCATCCATACATGCATTAAAAACTTAATTCTAACACAGTTTGTGAACTGTCTTGTGCCTAACCCTATCCCCAACAGAAATACTTTTTTTTAATGTATATTAGTTTTTTATGTATATTAGTATTATAAAAATCATAATTTACATTATGATTAAAAAGTCTCATAATATGTAGAAATAATATAATGGGTTGAATATTTTAGGAACGATCCAGTAAGAGAAGAGATGTGCCTAACATCAGGAACAGGAAGAAACAAACAATCACACCTCCTTCACCCTGGAAGTTGGGGAGCGAGGGGATGAGGACCTGGTGGAGGAAGAGAGGGCTGCTGTTCATCTTGATCGCCCCAGACAGAAGGCCCCCGAAGTAATAGATATACCTGAAAGAGATAGAGAGAGAGAGGGAGGGAGGGAGTGAGACATGATGCTTATGATATAAAGTGAGTGAGATAGGTTTAACAGATGAAGACTGAGATCATGAACACATCTTTAAAACAGAGTAGAGTGCAAACAGCCCCGGAGCATACAACACTCTTGTCAGATAGCCAGACGTTGGTTTCTTGAGAGAAGAGAGCGAGGCAGGTGAAATATATCTCCCCGAGTCTAAACATATCACTTTTCCTAAAACTATCTGCCTGTTGAGCTGAGGACATATTTCTTGCATCTGTCACAGTTGAACTTGATTCAGGAACATTCTTGAACCAGTTGTCATTTTCTTGACACTCGTTTAGTATATTTGAGCTATCAAAGGAATAGTTTGATGTTCTGGGACTTGTTTTCTTGCTGAGACGGATGAAACTGCAGCAGCTGACACACACACACACACAAAGTTCTTTGGATTTCAATCCTCATGAAGAAATTGTTTGACAGTTTGGAAAACGCGTTCATTCGCTTCTCTGCCAAGAGTTAGCAAAGAAGATTGATGGCACTCTTAAGTCTCTATGGTAAACATGAAGCTACAGCCAAGAGGCATTTAGCTTAGCTTAGCATAAAGACTGTAAGCAGGGGGAACAGCTAGCCTCTGGGCTCTGTCCCAAGTTCAACTAAATCTGCTTAGCAGCACCGCTAAATCTTACTAAGTAACGTGTTATAGCTTGTTTGTCGACAAACAGCAAGCTGCGGTTTTGCTTTGGAATGGAGAACATATGCTAAGCTAAGCTAACTGTGTCAAAATGTCTGCTGGGAAGAGGGCTCAAAGACAAATCAAATCCAGCAGTTGGACATAAGAAGAGCTCTGTGCTAAGGGCTGTTTTCTCTTTCTTTCCCCTTAAATAGGATGCTAAGAGCAGCTGCATTCATTAACCTCTGCGAGGTGCCCACCCCCACCCTTCACCACCCCCACCCAATCTCCCCTTCATTTCATCCCATGGCCTCTACCTGTTTTGGGACGGCTGGAGGGAAGAGGACACCTTATCTTCACAGAACTTCCTCATGGCGAGAGTACTGAGAGCTTGGTCCGCCCTGCACATAAAATGCACGCACGCACACACACACACACACACACACACACACACACACACACACACACACACACGCATTAAGCCAACAATTTCCATCATGGGATTTGCACCAGACTCTCTAGATGCCAGAAAGTACATGGAGAGGATACAGCTGGCATTGGCCACAGGATAGACCGGTTTCCACCGTTCCTGTGCAAAAAATCTACTGGGCTTAATTTATCAAACGACTTATCAACAAAGTCCGAATGGAAATCAACGTGCTGCATATGCTTGACACAACACACACAGACACACACACACATCAGCCACTGGATATACTGTTGCAATAAGTTTTTAAACACATTTGGCATGCGCCGTTAAATAGCTGAATTTAAAGTCAATATGTTTTTGCACGTCACTTTAACAATCTTATAATGTCTTCCATGTGTGGATATTCTGATGAACAAGAAAATGTCAAATTGTGGCTTTGGATGTCTCCAGCACACAGAAAACACACACACAGACACACACTCACCCTGCAGAGATCTTGCTGTAGTGCATGTAGGCTGCGATGATCACCCCTGTTTTACCTTTGTTGCCCTGTAGAAAGGAGAAGGGAACAACACGGCCACAGTCATGATAAACTGATTTCAACCCTACGGCACTGTGATTTGTACAAAGACTTTTCAGGATTGTCCAGATTGTGAGACGTGAGAATTTGGACTGCAGGGTAGAGACACAAGTTTGAAATGAAATTAAAAAGCTCCCTGTGGTGTTTTTTTTGTTTCACGCCGGGTGTTCCTAACTTCCTGACACATTCCAAAGACATTCCATCCTCGAATTCCTAATGTAACCCCCCCTTCCAGATACCAGTAAGAGGACTGCACCACCACACTGAGCACAAATTAAAGCTTGTTTAGCTCAGTGTGTTGAATGCAGATTCTTCATTGACAAAAAAAAAAAAAAAAACTTGTTTATTCCCGTCTCTGGTGTGATCTGCAGCTGGGAACGAATTGCCTGTAGCCGGAATGTTCTGGGAAGCCAGTGGACCACAGAAGTAGTCTGGTTTTTAGCATTTTAAATTCTTCTGACCAAAAACCAATAAATTAAAACACCCAGACAAGCCGTGGGAGTTCGGTCACCCTCAGTGTTAGCTGGTGGTCACTGTTTGGTAACGGTGGAGCAGTTCAAACTGCCACTGCTTTCCTGATGGGGATGACAGAAAGGAATCACTAAACGATGTGTAACCACGTGGAAGCTTGATCTAGGCTGGGTGGTTAATTTTCGGACAAGGGTGGAAACGGCTGATTAAAATTATATGCTGCACTCTACAATTTTGGTTTTAGTCAAGTCCTCTTTTAACTGTAACATCTCACTTTATTTATTATATTTTACATCAGAAATAATGAAGCAAGTGAAAGAAACTGTCACTGACTTGAGCAGCATGTACCATTAACTCTGTATAGAGCAGAACTCATTACTATATTTTGATACATCTGCCCATTTCATGGCCTGGGAAACAGCTGGATGTCCGTCCGGAAAAACCTCAGTGACCCCTCCTGAACTCTGACCTTGCAGTGCAGGACCACCACGTGCTGCGGGTCGGAGGTCAGCCACGTCTCCATGGCTTTACATATGGCGCAGATCTTATCGAGCGGCGGTGCGTGGAGGTCTGGCCAGCCAAAGTCATGAACCTGGTAGTTGAGAGAGAGAGAGAGAGATCATGTGGTTTTAACGAGATTTAATTAAAAGGTCGTGAACCACGTCAACGAAGAATTACAAGAAGAAAAACCTTCTACCTTTGGATTTAGTCGGGAGATATCGTGACGTCTCTCGGAGAGGTTCAGGAGCTGAAACAGAAAAGATGTTTATCACTGTGGTCACTTATCGTTTTGGTTATTTTATCGTGGGTGTGACAGCACCCACGGGCTGCTAATTTGAAAGTTGCTGAGTGTCTTTTGTGGCTTCTTGCGGCTATATGTCAAAACATATCATCTCTATTGTTTATTGTGCAACAAGCCAAAGTCAACTGAATACTGGAGGTCATGTCACTGCTGTAACAACACAGAAAACCACAGTGCTCTCACCAGAAATTTGTCCTGGTGTTTGGACTTGAGCATGGCAGCAACCTCCTTCAGGTTGATGCGGTATCTCTGTTCCTCCAGCTTCGGGGGGAAGAAAACGGAGATGATCCTCTCGGTGATGTATGTCAGGTCGAAGTCGTAGTGGCGCTCCATCACTCTCTCCATCACACGGTCCACGCTGAAGCTCCTGGAGGAGAAAGGGAAAGAGGAGAAGGAGAAGAGAGAGAAAGAGAGAGAGAGAAAATGTGAGCGCCACTTGCTCTATCACATGATTGACGCTAAACCTTCTGGAAAGATGACAGAGAGGTGGCTATAAGTCTGGGGAACAAGTGAAAGAGGGCAGAAACAAAGTGTGGGGCAGTGCAGATGTGGAAATCCAGGACAGGAACAGGAACTTCAGTAACATGCACTGCAGGGAATGAATGAGAAGACCTTTACCGTGGCAGGGTGTTCCTCTGTTTGCTATAGGTCAGAGACTTGGTGGAACCCTGTGGAACAAAAACAAAGACACATTTAAACTCATAGTTTATACAAAATTAAAGATAACTTAGTTTTTCATTAGTGCTTTGGGATAACGGTTTGTGCTATTTGCAAGTTCAAGTGGCAATTTTTGTGGCATATTTCCTGAAAGATTTAAATATAAGTACCAGTCAAGGCTTATTGGTCCACATAATGAACCTATAAATAAGTATTTACAGTATTTAACAGCATTTGCAGTCAAGGAGGAAGCAGAAAACAACAGTACAATTGATAAATGATAAAGCAATTAAATGATCTAAGTTATCTAGAAGGTTTACACATTTTCTGGAGAAGGAAAAACATATTTATGTAAATAATTGATAAAACAAATTTTGTTTAAATGGCCAACATAGGATTTAGCTGCATCTAGTGATGTAATTTTTTTGGCAACTGCAATCTCCTCACCGATGCCTCCTAGCATGAAGGATATAGTCTCCAAGTCTCACACACTGGACGTTGAATGTTTAATCTAAATATTCTGCTTTAATCTAAACACAACTGCTCTTGATTTTTTATTTTAAGTGATGTCAAGCTCTGAAGATTCTGCCTTTGGACAAATTAACTTCAACTTCAACCATGTGTGTCGATAAATGCTGAACTGAAAGCTTAAACTCAAACAGCAAACAACTGGAATGGTATGATGCAGGCAGCAGTGGTGAATTGTTAATTGTGGGACGTATTGGACTCTGAAGTTGTTTAACTGTATTGCACGTTGCCATTTTTTAGACATGGAACACACTTTGCCTACCACACTTCAGTGCTCACAACCACAAGTGTGGTTAATTGGACAGACCCTGTGCAGCACAGTCCACACCTGTCCTGTCCTCTTGGACCACCAGAGGCTCCCAAAGTCTTTCTTTCATAACATTTGGAATCAGAAGGACCTTTGACCTTTCCTCTATTATCATCATCAGGCCAGATTTCCACTTCGACACAACAAATTTCAAATCTAATGGGCTGATTTCCATGAAATTTACTGAACACATTTAGTTCCCAAGAAGCCGGACGCTCTCCTTTTACGGTGTCATTACGGCCTGTTATTATGGCATGTAATGAACATTGCAGCCTTTAGGAGTCACAAGCTCTGGATTCTGTGTGTTATTTCTGCAGAGACCGATAGTGTATCTGGCACTGCTCTCACTTCGTTTAGTATGTGCTAAATCAAATCCAATGAAGCCACAAACGATTTCCCCGTGACAGTTTTGGAAATTTCCAAGATAGATAACATGACACTGGGGACGTGGGTTGGGGAAAGACCAGGGAAGAGATGCAGAAAAAAAGCATGGGGGTGAGGAGGAGAAGGACATAGGATGGGAGTGTTAAAGTGTGCTCACCAGGTGCTGGGTGTGTCGAGAAGGAGCGGTCCCTCTACGCTGCTGGATGTGAGGAAGGAGCAGTCACGGGATAAAGGAGAGGAGAGGATAAAAGGGTGTGAAGGGAAGGATGGTAAGAGGACGTAGGGCAAAGGGGAGGAGGTTGAAAGGAGGTTAGAGAGAGGAAGAAGGAGAGGAGGGGATACAGAGGAAGGAAAGGAGAGTTAATTAAACAAACAGACTCTCTAATGGATAAACATTACTACTTCCTGTAGCAACATCAACTTTTTTTTTCTTTTCTGGACGGGAATCCTGCAGTGCTCCAGGAATGAACTGAGCTCAAACTGGGCTGAGGCCTCGGCTTCCCAAAAGGAATTCGGCAGGAGGAAACCATACGGTGGTTTTTGGGAAGCCGTGCCTTGTAACTAAGGCTAGACAAGGAAGGGAAACCAGTCTCGTATACAAAACACTCTCAAGGAAAAAAAACGGGCGTGTCAAAGAGGCTTACCAGATCATTGGAGGGAGCTGGGATGCACGCAGAGGTCACCTGCAAAACACACAAAGACCACATGTGAAGACTGGTTCAAACACGCACAGAAAAAATATAATGCATTCTTTTTATTCCTTCCTTTTTATTTTATGCTTAGGGGATGTCGCACTATTTTAAGATTAAAAACATCCACAAACCTGACAGTAAAAGGCTAAGTAGCCTAAGCACTGTATCCATTCATTCTACTGCAAGGCACTCTAACCTTGTATTTTATTCTATTAAATTTTATTGTATTGAAATACCAGACTGCTGCTATCTATCTATCTATCTATCTATCTATCTATCTATCTATCTATCTATCTATCTATCTATCTATCTATCTATCTATCTATCTATCTATCTATCTATCTATCTGCCTGTCTGTCTGTCTGTCTGACTGTCTGTCTGTCTGTCTGACTGACTGTCTGTCTGTCTGTCTATCTATCCTCTGCTGGGAATGCTGCCCATCTACAATTACGATATTTCACCAGAATCAAACCGTCTTGTCAAGGCCAGATGGGAGGGGGGGAATACACAGGGCCACGTGATGATGAATAGAGCACAAACACTGTCTGTAAAACTACTTGGATGCTCTTAATTTAAAAGTAAACACAAGAACGGCTGATGTTCAAGAGCATGTTTACAAAAGTATGTACAAACGTGAAGCCAAATAGAGATGTACACAGACAGACACACACACATGCTGAGTGACACGTCTGATTCCCATGTCTGTTATGGGACTACAGGTCAATGAACTGTGACCAAAGGAAGCAGGGGCTGAGCAGTAGCCCTAATGAAGGGGCTGAGGGCCATAGCCATGCTTATGTAACACACCCAACACAAGGACACACACGTGCACACACGTACACACGCACACACACGTACACACGCACACACACTCATAAAGCAGTGTTCCTGCTACATAGCCCTTTTTGGACTGTTTATTTGGATACAGGAAAAGGGCAAGGGCTTGTGTATATCACATTGTGCACAAAAGGGAAGTTACATGGGCCATGAACCTGGGGGCGTGTCACCACAGTGTGTGCGTGTATTTTATACTGTTTGTGTTCTCTCTTTTCTTGCCTTCTTTCTTTAGCATCAAGCTCAAGTCTTCTACTGTTGCTTGTACGTAACAACAGACATCAACAGGAAGGCGGAGGAACAGATAATGAGCTAAATTGAGACTTGCCGTGTTTGACAGAAGTCACAGGAAACAGGTTCAGGTTGAACAGCGGCTATCAAATGACTAACTGGACAATGTTCCTGTATGACTCACTCTGAGAATTAATGTTTCTTTTCCATCTCCGTAGGGAAATGAATCTCAAATCTTATCCTGTGTTGTGGTTCTTTTTTATTCCCAGTCTGAACCCAATTCTTGACTTGATAGGTTTGGGCTGGGACAGGCTCTAATTTCTTTTAATTCCCTCTGGCTAAAGCGGGTCAGTTTCATTTTATTTTTCTGTTTTGTGTTTTCCTTGAACCCAATCATGCAAAATGATGCCTTGTGGTTAGATAGCACATTTAAAAGTTTCTATTTAAAAAGACAGTGCGTTTGAATCTTCAGCGACGCATATGAAACTCATCTATCTGAATTAAAATGTGTCTTTACATTAGGTCTTTGCTCTTTAAATATTGCAGGACTGTGTCTGATTTTGGGGCCCTTCACATGCTGTACCCTACAGGTATTCCAACTACCGTGGCAAGCAAGCAATTACCTCCTTCCTGTCCCGGTCAAATACATCTTTCCCTCTCTTTCCCTTTTAACTCTTATTAAGAGGAAAGATGCTTCTTTTTACAGCGGTGAGCACTGTTGCCTCACAGCAAAAAGGTTCCTGGGTTCAAACACCCCAACCGGCTGGGGCCTTTCGCTGTGTCTTCTCTCTGGTACAACTGCTTCCTCCCACAGTCCAAAGAGATGCAGGTTAATTTGTGACTCTAAATTACCCATAGGTGTGAATGTAAATTGTTGTTTGTCAACCCTGTGATGGACTGGTAACTTGTCAAGAGTGTACCCCAGAGTGTACCAGATAGATGCTGAGTGTCTTAGTGATATAGTGGATACTGAATATAAATTTAGCACAGACTGCTTATGTTGGGTGTAGAGTTGAACACCTCACTGAAATGTGTTGCTCTTTTCTGGGATGAGTACAGTGAGATCCCAGGACTTAGATCACTTCCTCTTGTATATTGTACTATTACATCCATCTATTCATTTTCTGTAAGTACTCTTCTGTAATCCTCATCAGGGTCACCGGGGGATGGAACCTATCCCAGCTGATTTAGGGCAAGAGCTACACCCTGTGGACAAGGCGGCAGTTCATCATAGGGTACATAGAGAAAACCTTTCAGACTCACATTCACATCTACAGGCAATATAGAGTTACCGATTTCCCTGTCAAGTGCATGTCCTTGGACAGTGGGAGGAAGTCGGAGTACGTGGAGAGAACCCCCACAGACATGGGAAGAACATGCAAACTCCACACACTAAGGCCCAAGGAACCTTCTTGATGTGAGACAACAGTGCTAACCACACCACCACCATGCTGCCCTACCATTACATATGATCATTTAATTAAAAAAAATCAAGTATAGAACATAGCACACTTGTTAAAGAAAGTTTTAAAATCTCAGAATGGCATCAAGTTTTCTCGTACAATAGGTAAAACCGCATGTGTACTTTAGGGCTGATGATGATCCCACAAGGATACCAAGAGGACAACGTAAATTGGGAAAGTCCTGGGAAAACTGGGTGTCTTGCCAGGTACTGAATGTCACAGGGAGAGCAAATGCCTCATTCCCCCTTTGTGGGGCTTGACGTGTGCACAATGTTCAATAAAAGACATGCCACAGAACTTATAATGAAATCTGGTGGTATTGTTGGAAAAAGTAGCAATTCAAATAGCTTCTAACAAGAAAAATCAAAACCTTCTGGAATCATCCAGTGGTTCTAGTTTCTCCTCACTCAGCCGATCCTGGAAGTCGTCCACACAGTCCACATTGTTTCAGAGTTGTTATGACTACAGTTACCCAATTTTGACTGTGTACCCCCTGATGGTTTCATGTCTGAATTCACCATAAATCAGGCTTTACCTGTGTTGACACTTTCACACTGTTCATTGACCCATTCTTTTCATTTCTAATCTTTCCATCTTCTCTTCCATTTATTCCTCTACATCCCTCTTTCTCTGTGCCCAGTGAAGGGGCCTGCTGAGGGCGTCCACTAAGCCAGAACAAACACACCACACCAGATTCCATCTCCCCAGGCCAACACTTACGCACAAACTTCCTGCTAATAGACCTCCACCCATTGCTCTCCAAAGCTTTTCATCCATCTCGCCTCGTTTCCCTGTCATCTTGTCTACCACTCTATCTATACGTTAAATGTCTCCCATCTCTCCCTCCTTTTTTGCCCTCTTTTCCCAACTTGCTCCCTCCATTTTTCATCCCTCTGTGTGCTTTTGCTGTTCTGCCGTTCATGCTCCTGCTGCGTTCCTCTTCAGTTACGTCATCTATCTTTCTTCCAAATTTTTTACTTCCTCACTTTTGTTTTTTGCCTCTCTTTTTACCCCTTCCTCTCTCTGAATTCATTTCTCCCCCTCCTCTTCCCTCAACCTCGATACTTCCTTCCACTTTCTTCTCTAATCGGTTTCTAACAAACATCTTCCTGTTTGTCTTCCTCTCCGCTTTCCACCTCTACACCTTGCTTTCTTTAAAACTTTTCATTCACTGCGCCTTCCTTTCAAACCTCCAGTGTTGTTTTAACATCTTCATGATCTTGGACTGGAACTGGAAGGTTGCAGGTTTGATTGCCTGTGACCGTCTGTAACCAAATATCCTTGAAAAACACAAAGACCCGCAACTTGCTTGTTCTTACTTGCTCCTGAATTCAAGTGCTGCTTAGATGCCTAAAATGTTCTCAATAAACAGCAAAGAAAACAATCAAGGAGAGTAGCATGACTTCAGAGAGGCCAAAACAATCTTCCACATTACTTTTCTTTCCTTTTTTTCCTCTGCACAGCCTTTTCTGTACACTTGTCCTCCAGCTCCTCCTAAAACTCTGCCCTCCGTGGCCTCCTCTCAGGTGGGTCCAGCTGGCGACACTCAAAGAGCCCTGACCCCCACAACCCTCTCCTCCATGTTTCTACCCCACCCCTCCTCCTTCCCTTTCCCTGCCCTCTTCCCTCCACCTCCATCTGCCAGCTCTCTGTCCTGTTCCTCTCAGTCCGCTTTGTTTTCGCAGCAGTGGCCCTCGCTGCTCCAGCTCTTTACATGCTCTTTGATCCATCAAAGCCAGAAGAAGCGTAGCTAATGGGTAATGCACAGCTCTCTCCTCTCAACGCATGGCTTAAGAGCTGTGGGCTCTAAGAGGGATAACTAGGGGGTGAGGTAGAAGCCTTGGTATGTTATTAGTGTGAGAAATGGGTGTGTGAGAGGCTGCCACAGTGTGTTTGAGAGTGACTCAGTCTATTTGTGTGAATCTAGTGTATGAAAATAAAATATGTTATTTATGGTAGCTAAATACGCAGCACATATGATCCACTGCTCGACCCTCAATGCCTTCTGCACTTCATATAATACTTCAGTCACACAGCGGTCCCAATGCAAACCTTGAGGAAATGTTCTAAAAATGTTATTGTTTTAGGTTCTTGTGTGATCTCAGTTTGTTGAAAATGGCCACGATGTAACCAGTGTTTAAATCCAACATGTAGAATGCTCTTCTGCTCTTCTTCGCCCACACTGGGAGGTACGTTGACATAGGCTATCAGAGCTGTGGGAGTAATGGGTGTTGGTTGGTTTGACCCTGGCAAACCATTCTCCCCTAAGGTTTGTTGAGGAGAACACTATCTGATTGGATAATGGTGCAATGTACGGAGCTCAACAGTGTGGCTAACCCACTGTTGCCATGTGACTTAAGACGAAGAAAGGATTTGAAAAATTCTGAATGGAAAAATCATGGATGAAGGTAAAGTTAACTGCTGACCTTCAAACAGTAACATTAGCTTATGGCTAAGGCAGGCAGCTGCGGCACCGTAAAGGAACAAAACATCCATTCCTGAGCATATTTTAGGATGTGTGAGTTATGTTCATGAACTCATATGAATTTTATGTTGGTTATAATTTAACAACTTCATACTACTATACCTTGACTACCTCTTCTGTTTGCATGGAACGTCTGCTGTGTGTTACATGGGCATGAAGCATGTGTGAAGTGAAGCATGTGATGCTTCAGGTATTAAGACATTACATGCTAGCGTTAGACGCTACATCTGTGAGATCTTGATCGAACCATATCATATGCTCCACGGTTACATATGTATGCAGCACTCAAGGAGCATTTCCTTTGATGGTTAGCCTTTGGTTTAATGGTCTCCCCATTCCCTAAGCTCCCTCGGGAGAGCCAATCAAAGAGCAGTGATGAAAGCTGAAACGAATCAACAACGAAAGCCGATGCTGGCCATGACCTTGTGTGCTTTCATCATCAGCGAGCGAGCAACAGAAGAGCCTTGAAGTGAACAGAGCACTGTGATATCTTATAGAATTAAGACCCCAGAGGGCAATCTGTCCTCTTGATTGCAAGAACAGTGATGCAACAGGTATGTCAGCATCAATGAAACACCTACAGACAACTGTTTCAATAAAGTAGTGCGGACACAAGGAAGGACAAAGAAAGATCAACAACTACTGCTGCACTAGTATGAGCAGTCATGTCAAGTTGTAATAAGTTACTTCCACTCCTCTCAGGCAGGAGTTCTGTTTAATGTACCAATACTACCCTCAAGGATCATGCTTGTCAAGGGTTTGAGAAATATGCTATACCTTAATATGTTACACCTGTTTTCTGACATAGTTCAAATTCCAAATAGATGAACGGTAAAAGGAATGCACATTATGTCAAAAGCTGTTAGAGTCAATTAAAATCAATCTTAGAAAGGATGAAAGGAAGCAAAAGGAACATTTTCTTTCACCACAAATTCAAACTGATGTTGGGACTTCCACATGCATCCACCTGTTGAAAATTCTACCTGTAGCATTCTGTTACACAGCCTGCTCAGAGAAGGTTACAGGAACAATTTGTCTCTCTCAAGTTGATAGTAATCCCACTTATTTACATGCTTGCTGACTGTCGTTGTACTGGAATGTCACCCAAAGAGGAATGCTTTGGAAAGTTGTTTGTCATGTGGCTTACATGCAGGCTTGGATTTCTGTAATAGTTGTATTACACTGTACAGTTTATCACGCTCTCACAATTAAGCATCCCTGTTTTAAATCCTAGCTTCACAGTTCTAGCGAGGCATCTAAAGTTACGAGTTTCACTCTGCACCAATGGCAGTACCCACAAAAACATAACATTAAGACAGACTTAAACTTTTTTTTATGTATGTCTAGCAGTCAGAAATGCAGATGGTCTCCCTTTTGCTCAAACCTGCAGGACTGATTTAATGGCAGTTTTGAGAGTTACCTGGCTTAGCCTTAGAACTATACTTCAAATGCATCCCACATGTCTAATGCCTCTTAATCATGACGGGGTGGACTTCACGAGAAAACCAGAAAGCACCCAGCCTAACATGAGGGGACTTCAAGGCCACGGCTGAGCAAAAACAACACCTATAGGTGAAACGCTTGTATCCTCTGGACTTAGGAGTCCCGTCCCATATCACACTTTTAGTGCTTTCCTGTATGTGAGGCCGGCTAACAAAGCGATTATCTGTTTTCTTTCTCTTTCATTTTTCTCTGTTCAGCACATGTTTCCCCTCTCCCGCTTTTTGTCTCTTGTTCCCACACTTTCTTTTGACCCCAAAAGGAAAGAATGGGGTCTCTTGTCTCTGGCCGTTTCGTTTTCGCTCCAAGCAGCTGAGAGGGAGGCTGAAGATATCCCAGGTCACATGGGTCCCTGTGGTGGAGCTTTAATGACTGAGTGGGATGCTATTCCCTGTTATGGAGCCGAGGGGTCAACACTTTTGACACTCATGCATAGATATCATAAAATTAAGCAGATGGTGAACACAAAGAGGAATGCACACATGTTGCTTGTATAGAGGTAGATGTAGACAACTGAAGTGCATACACACACCACCACGCCATCTTTATCCTCCCCCCAAGCCAAACACGAAGCTGAAGGTTCTGAACCGGACAAAAATAAATGTGGGCAAATAAACAAAGCAGGAAGAGCATGAGATCGGGAGAGATCAACAACGGAAAAAATCTCCTGTGAACCAACCAACGCGGAGCATTATTACAGATCTTCAGTCCTCCCCTCCCTGTCTACACTCTGTGGTTGAGCTTCATCTCTGTCATTCATCCTGTTGATAAGTAGACACAGATACGATTCCCAAAAGCGCAATGTCCCCTCCTCTTTCTATATTTAAAGCAGACTTCAACTTAAACAGTGTTTACTGTACGCACAAAAATACATTCACATTCTTCACACAGGCATTGTGCATTGTCAAGAGTTGCTTAAGGGCTCATCTCCCTCCGCAGTACGACCACATCTCACAAACAAGACGGCTCTGTGGTGAAAGTCTTTATTGTTTTCCTGTGACTTTTTGGGATTTTTTGTTTGATGGAGAAAGAGTTAGACGGATTGGATATGAGACAAAAGAACGAAAGATTATGTTATACGTTATATGTTGTAAAGTCAATATCAATAGTTCAAGAGTTCATTTGTTGATTGGTTGACTCGGATTTTGTGATGTCAGAGTCACATCCTCCCAGGGCTCCTACGCATTTTTTACCACTTCAACAAGATCCAAGAAATCACTAAAATCTGTGAATCATGTGCTCAAGCAAGGGTGGATATCAATATTTACAATGACTGGTAATACAGATATCCAAATGGTCTTTTCCTGTTAGGTTCACCACATACCCACTGACCAATTAGTGAGGCTTATGCCCCTGCTGGTTCAAAACACACACACACACACACTGTAGACTGGCGGAGTCCCAGTTTGGCTAACGTAGCTGTCATGCTTATGGTTTTAACTCTCATCAACATCCCTCACTCACTTGTTCAATCCTCCACCCCGTGTTCGCTGCACACACACACAAACACACACACATATTCAGCTTGAACTCAAAACATAACCAGCCTATCTTGGCAATTACCAGAGCTGTCTCTGATAAAGTGGCAACTCCTTTAGTCAGGAGAGACAGCCAGAGTCCCTGTAATGTTAAAACGATACATTTGGATCCTGTTATCCTGAATGACTCACCGGCTTCATCAGAATTTGGTGAAGTGCAGGGCCTGCAGGAGGGAAACCAGAGGCCTGGGCTCAAGGCCACAAAACTCTAACCAGAGATTACTGACTATTGATGTCACTGAGACACCCCCCACCCCAAACTACAGTTCCCTGATGGTTTCCATCACCTAAAGCTATAAAGCTGCTCACTTTTAACTGTTTGAATGAACACTGAGGTATCTAAACTTCTCTGTTTTTGCCGTGCTGTCAGTCTCACGGCCTTACTGCTGATAAACGGTACAAACTCAGCCGTGTGTGTTTTGACAACAGTGAGTGACATGTTCCTATAGGAAGTAACAGGAAGTCTGTAGGGTGAGGGGGATGTTGGGTCAGCTGTGATGTTGAGCTGCATGGTTGGGAAAATGCGGACTGTGGTCCACGTTTTCAGCCGTTACTCCATCATTCCACATCCTGATCACTTCCTTTGTTCTGTTTCTGTTAGCCAGACGAAAAAAAAAATCAAATGTACAGTATGTACCGCGGCCATAAGGAAAACATGCGCCAGTACAGAACGAACACAATTTAAACAGAATCAGAGAAAGAACAAGTAATTTACAGATGTTTCCTCTGCTGTATCTCTGCCACTCTTTCATCTAGAATGCATTTTCTTTACTAAAAAGAAAGCGAGGCTGGAACTCAACTGTCCTGATGAAAGGCTTTCACGTTGGAGAAACATGAGGAGGGTTATGTTGCCCTTCCTCTCGTTCCCGCACCCCCTCCCCATTCCACTCCTGCTTATCTATCTCTACTTGATTGTACATCCTCTTCTTGTAAAAAGAAGCAGGCTGTACAGAAAGTTCACAGTTTGGTCTCATGTAAAATGTACTGTGACATGTTCATTTGATCAAGGACACGAGACAAGGAGGAACTCTGATACACAGTGAGGGGAGAAGCAGGGATTGTAATTACTGCAATACACAGATGTGTACACTGCCAACATACACCATCTGTAGGACTGCTTATCAGTCAACTGTTTCTGCAGTCAGTGCTATGAACTGGACAGTATTAAAGTTTAAGTTTATTAGTCTGCTCATCAGTATGTCTGCCTGTCAGTCATTAAGTATGCAGCAAACTGCAGACCTTTGTGATTTCATAGTCACCTCTATCCAGTACAGACAGGAGACAGAAACCAGGGAAGCAACTTAATTAGGAATTTTGAAAAACAATGTCAATGTATATTTATAAATGTAAATATCTATTTATAACTGCCTTATGTTCCGAAATGGGAAACTTGTCTGATGGTTATTTACTTTAATCATACAGTTCGTATCACGTCCTAATAGTTGTAGTCCATTTGTTTATGGATTTCAGGTTATATGAAATGAATAAAATTATTTTTTTTTCAGATAACACCATGGAAAGACTGCAATTTATAAATCACAACAGCTATGATTTTACTTTCAACACACATAAATCACAGTGTCTGAACAAGAAATGACTGAATTATTATTAGTGTTTGAAAAATTTGCAGTGGGATGTCTCTTTGCTGATCATAAAAGATGAAAAGTCAGAATAGCTTAACTCCTGAACTCTTCATGCTTCTTTTTAAACTCGACTAATCAGCTGAAATGCAAAACTGTGGAAAGTATGAGAAGTCAATCTGATATCAATGAAGCCAAAAGTTTTGTGTAAAAACAAAAACACGCTCAGATGGTGGAGTAGTCTGCCAGTCACCATGTGAGTCAGTCTACCAGTAAGAGACCAAGTGTTTCATATCAGCCTTCCCGTTCCTCTGTACATCTACACTACATCTACCCATCTGTCACTCTCAGTCTGAGCTGAGCAGACAGTCAGTCAAACAGACATTGAATCCCCCGCCCCCCCCGACCAGCGGAAATGCCTCCTCTTGCCTAATTAGGTAGACAGGCCAGTCAACTCGTCACGGGCTGCATTTCACTAATTTTAATCCTTCCTCCTCCCACTGTTCCTTTACAACCCCCCCCCCCTCCTGCTCCTCCGAACCTTCCAACCTTCCCTCCATCTCTTTGCCCCGGGGCCCCTTAGTCACCCCCCGTCTCCAATTCCCTGTGGACTAAATGTTCCACTTGGGATCAAAGATAAGGAGGAAGTATTCTCTGAGAGAACTGAAACAGTTTATGGACTTGTGTGTGTGTGTGTGTGTGTGTGTGTGTGTGTGTGTGTGAGTATCTTAATAGAATAGAGATGAGTCAGCTGGAGGCTGCTGAGCTCTTATGGGCGAGGAGACGACCAAAACAAAAAACTACCCATGACCCCCATCATTCTCTTGAGGATGTTAAGGACTATGTGAGGGTTTCCAGAGAACTGGCGCTGATGCACCGACTGGATACTGGACGGTGTGTCAATGAGATGATTTGTCGCCCAGCTTACGGCAATTCCAGGTGGGTGGAGTAAATAGAAGCCTGGTGGGACCAGGATGGCTTACAGATGACTCGCAGACGTCCAGATGTGTGAGCGCACACAAGCACAGCAAATATGCTCATGGGGGAGGGTAGAGGTGATTGATCAATACACACGCAAGAAACCAAAAACACAGGTACGAGCAGCTGTTTAGCACAGCGCAGAGCTGTGGAGGAAGGCTGAAGTTAATCAGCTAGGCAGGCGGACAGCAGAGATCTGTTATTAAGAGCTATAAAGCAGCTTCATTTTATAATTCACACTATTACAAACTGATACCATCCCGGCTTCATCCTGCCTCAGATTTCCTCCTACAAGGTTAGATAACTGAGATGAACACAGCAGCTAGGCCCCCCACGCCCTGCCTTATCCAACCTCACCCTTCCTGGGCAGCAGCGATGGATATCGCTGTTTAACAACCAGTCAACAACAGCACGTCAGACATTTACAGCAAAGCTATCAAACAACAACACGCTCCTGTCTGTAATCTTAACACTGAGTTAAGTTCATCCAGCACTTCCCTGGAACAACAAGAGATCCCTTTCTCCCGTCGTCTTACTGTTTCACAATCTGCTCTCAGGAGATAACGATTTGAAAAATGAGATGTTCTACTGTAACACCATTGTAGCCTTTCAGTAATTCAACTTTTTTTTATTATTATTTTTTTTAGAAATTACGGAATTGCCAAGAGTTAGAAGGGAAGATTGATACTACTCTTGTGTAAGACGAATATGAGGCTACAGGCAGCAGCCGGTTAGCTTATCTTACAAACTGGAAAACAAGAGGAAACAGCTATCCTCTGTCCAAAGGTAACAAAATATGCCCATCAGCACCTCTAAAGCGTACTGAGTTAGATCTATGTTTGTGTTGTAGTCCTCGAGATCAGTCTCAAGACCACTATTTGAAGGTCTTGTTCTTGTCTCAGAGTCAACCGAATTTTACTGGTCTCAGTCTCAAAGAAGATCTGGTCCAGACTGGTCAAGAATACAAGTGAAGGGATATCACTAAACTACCTGTGCACTGTTTGTTCATCATTTCTGTGACTGGCTGTAAAACTCCCTGCTTTAGATGCAACCAATGACTTGACTCATTTTTAATTTGAAAGTTTTGTTATTATTAAGTCTTTGTAATCTTCTGTTAGAAAACTTGACTTGCTTAACCCCAAAGATGTCTGGGACCAGGCCTCACCCAAAGATATTTGGCAGATATTAGATACATATTAGCTTCTTGGTCTCTGTCTTGGTCTTGGTCTTGACTTGATATCAACTCCTCAAAGTCTTGGCTTTGTCTCTGGATTGTGACTTTAGCTACAGGTGGTCTACAACACTAATTAGGAGCATGCTAGGTTACAGATAAAAATAATTATCTGCTTTCATTTATATGAAACATATTCTACAAGTAAAACCAGCTGAACTCAGCGATAAAAAACAAGCCTGATAAGTTGCACTGAAAAGCCTGACTTTTCTATCGCGTGTGCTGTTTCAAAGCCATCCTTTCATCTCTGAACTCATCCTCGGGGCTCTCCTCTCCACAGATAAAAGACAAGAGGATGGAGCCACGCTTGAGGAATGAGGCTTGTCTTTGCCACATGCCCTCGCCCTTGGCTTCTTCTCTTCTGCTCCTGCTTGCCTGCCAAAAAGGCTCCCAGCCTCAGCTTCAGCCTCGACCCCCTCTTCGTCACTTTGGCCACGGCTGGCATTCTCCCCCTCTGCATCCCTCTGTCTATTCATTATACCATTCCTCCATCAATGACCCTTTCACAGAGGCAGCAGAGTGGGGCTTGAGCGGTGCTCGCAGTTCTCTCCAAGGAATGCAACTGAGCTGCCTTCATATGAGCAGAGATCTCCAGACTTCTGCCTTCATATAGCCACTGTCATGACTCTTTTCACACCTCACAGGCACAACAATCTACCAAGCAACTCAGATAAGCAGCTCCAGTGCAGTGACATTAATATTCATGAGGAAAGATGGCTAACTCCCAGGGTGGGTCAGAATCTGGGCTTAACCTTCAATTGGTGGAAGTTCATTTAATGGCATGCATATGTTATGTACTCTACCACAACCTTACAATGATGACCGAGACTGACAGTGAAAATGCATTCACAGCCTCACTGGAAAGAATGATGATAATTTATTTACAGATAACTGAATCAAACAATAAATGTATCCTCACAGTTACGACTTCTGCAGTCTGATGTGGTTACACACAACAAAATGTGATTTAACGTGCCATTCCATCCCATTTTATTATGGCTAAATTAGCTGGTGATGGAAAATCTCAGTGCCGTCGAACAACGGAGAAGGCACGAGTAAGACGAGATGACATAATTCTACAAGTTAAAGCTAAAATGGTGGAAAACCGTCTCATGGCTCCACACAGCTCTGATGCAGAAGATTGAGTGCCAAACACTTCATGTACGTCATGATTTCAATATTTCCAGCCTGCTGACCCACCTGGTGGAGAACATGCCCCCTTGCCTCAGTGGCCTGTGTTTGATTCCCTCAGCCCAGCCAAGCTTTATAATATTTTAGGGCGTTTCCAACCACATTTTTTATGTGCAAATAGAAAAAGTGCACACACAGAAAATCCACCTTTGTAGTGGATGGAAACACACATGGAAATGGCTGCACAGTGGGTAATGAAGGTGTTTTTTTCCGCTCTAGTGCTGACAAAGCTGAGTAAAAAAAGAACTAGTTTCACTTTCAATAAAGTCCATGACTGTATCCTGAATGCTTCCTCTTTTTATTTGGAGTGTGGGGTGGATCCTTACCTTGGCCTCGCACTTCCTGTGGGTGGCTGTCTTGCATACTAAGAAAGATGAGAGCAGGGAAGGAGTGAGGAAAGAAAACAAGAAGACAACATGAGTATTGTCCTAGCTACACTGTCCCGTTATTTTATGAACATGTAGAGCTGTAATGATTCAGTCAGTCGTAGGGCTGCAAAGGTATGATCATTTTCTCAGTAGGATAATGTCTCATAAAATATCAATAACCGTCAGTTTTCATACCACAGTACAGTCAGTATTCATGCAAAGGACAGAGATGTCCGGCTTTCCTCTGTTTTCTCTCACATTAAACTGAATATCTTTGGACTGACAAAATAAGACATTTAATCATCTTTGAGAAAGACCAACTGGACAACTGGACTTTTTTTTAATTTTAAGACCAAAATGTTGAATGAATTTATCTGTAAGATAGAGAGGATCTATTTATCTATGCAACTGTAATCTCCATTTGATTTTATTGCAGATCAAGTTCGATATTGTCTTGCTGTATTTAATCTGTTTTATATCCTAAATGTGAACACACACTGAGATTATGCCACGTGTCAAATCACCAGCATCAGAATAATTATCCAGCTGTCCTACTTTGTGTCGATGTCTGATAACACTCAAGAAAAGGAGTTATTTTGTCACAATCTCTCCCCAGATTTGGCAGCTGTACCTTCAGTACTTCTTTTGTCTATCCAGTGTGTGCTACAGGGGTCAAATGACACAGCACCATGTGACAGGGCTGCTGTGTGCCACCCAAATTCATTCATGTGACACATCCTACATCCTGCTCCCATCATGACATTGTCTACCATGTTTGTCTTCGTCCTTCAGAGTCACTTAGTCATGTACACAACCGCGTTTGCGACATTTACCTCTGCAGAAGGAGCCGATGTTGTCGATGTTCTGACGACACACGCTGCACTGGCGCTTCTTCTTGAAGGTCTTTTCCTTGAAGATGTGGGGCTCTCCCTTCACCCCCTACACGCACACAAAAACACATGAACACAAACAAAAGTGAGATTCACAGTTAGAAGAAACCTGATACAGGACCACTCTCTCTCTCAGACACAGTGCAAGAATCCTTGTTTGGACCTTCATCCAGGAGTTGTCAGATGTTAAATGTTGTCTGTTGGCCCTCTACACAGTTCTACGTCCCAGGATGAGAGCAAGATGCGCAAACAAACTGACTTTCCCAGGCAAACTGGGAAAAAAACGAGGTAATGACATGTGAGTTAGGGGGCCGTAACAATGACAGCAGCTCAGAATTGTCAGCATTAACTTGTGTGAGTGTGTGACTGTATGGTTACATCTATTCTCTTCTCCCTTTGCCTGTTGAACTTCTGTTCTGGTTGTGTAACTGTCTTCCAGTAATAATCCTTGTGGTTCCTGCCCAGACCCCACTATAATCCTGAGTCTGTGTGTGTGTGTGTGTGTGTGTGTGTGTGTGTTCGAATATGTCTATGAAGGTTTGTGTCGGGCTAATTCTTTAAGAGCGGGGAGAAAAGTAAAAGAATTCTACCACTTTTCTTTCTCATGTCAAAATTTGTGCTAGCGTGTGTGTGTGTGTGTGTGTGTGTGGTAGCCATTCCCGCCCAGTGCCTCTTTGTTTCCCAACATGGGATCAGATCCGTTGATGACTGGGCCTGACGTGACTCTGTGGAGGCTTTGAACATGAGAACACTAAGAACCGCGGGCTAAGTGTGGGGATTGCTAAGCATGTTTTCATGCATGGATACATAATGGGGGGGTTAGAAAACAAGGCGGAGGCAGCCACACTGCGCATGCTGTGAACCAATAGAATGTACTGAGAGGCAGCACGCGTATTCTGGAAACTTGCAGGAATCCTGTTAACTCCTGTCACTCATCTGAGAGCAAATATTAGCGCAAACACACATTCGACATCATCACAATGAGAAAACAGATATATGTCAGAAAGCTGCTAAGGCTACACATTTCCAAAGCTTTGAATAATTAAACTGATACATGCACATAAAGGCTTTTTTGTTTCCTCCATGTGTGCTTTTCCTCCTTGGTAACAAAGAAAGAAGGCTGTTTGCACACTTTTTTCCATCATACTGCTGCTCTGACTCTGTTCTAGGGACTAGACTGTGTTTGGACAGCTGCCTGCCTGGCATCACCCTCTGCCAGTAGTGTTCAGCGGCTGCTGGCCTGCTCCAGTACAAGTGTACTATGACCGCAGCATGGTGGAGGTGGACTGGGTGGGTGGCTCAGGGGCTGGTGGTGGGATGATGTCTGTTATGTAACATGGTGTGGTCTGGAGATTGACGTTCCTCTCTAGAACTGCGTAGTCATTACTTTTGAAAATTGTAATGGTATTTTCATTAATTTCTCTTCGACTCAACTCAGCCCATTCTAGTCTCTACTTTTCTCACAGTAACAAACTAAAATCCAGACAGACAGACAGACAGAAAGACAGAGGGGAGCACAAGGGTTAAAGCTTCATCTTATCTTATCTTGATCCTGTCTTCATAAATCCCTGATTAGGCTCTCCTTCCTTACTCCATGTCCACCTTTTCCTGAATCCTAAATAACAAATGCTCCCTTGCCTCATGACAGTTTAACTCCTTCACTCATTAGCTCTGTCTTGACATTTATCCTACTGATCAATGTCCTCGGCAGGCACATACACCAACTTCTTCTGAGAAACTTCTTGTGTGTGTTTTTGTGTCTATCCTATGCCCTCATTCTCACTCGTGCAATAATCTTGCCAAGTGTATGTGTGTGTGTGTGTGTGTGTATAAGCATCCATGACTGTATACACACGGGGCCCACGGTAAGTTTAAAAAAAGCAACCAGTTGACTGTCAGCTAAGCCGCAGTGGCAATGTGGGTTGAGAGATAAACACATGGAGGAGAGGTTGGCAGCATTCTTCCTGTTTCAGACACAATTAAGACCACTATATAGTCCAACCACAGGCAATCATGGTCAGACAGTGATACACAGCTGCTACTGAATGCCGTATGAGGTCTCGTATGGATTGACACAAATATAGGTGGCTACCCTCTGGTTCATTTGAGGGGACTGGATGGTGGGTTTTCTGCACTTTCATGCAACTGACAACAGTCGGCGTGCTACGGCGTCCTGGCATTGGGGTTAAGGCACTGACCATGACCACCGCAAGTCACCAGTTTGTGTCCAGCTGGGGATTTTTGTTGCATGCCATCCCTGTTTTAATTTCTCCTCTCATTTCCTGTCACCTCTCTACTTTCTATCCAATAAAGTTACGAAATGTTGAAAACAGTTATATTTAAAAAAAACTGCTTTTCGGCATCCAATCCGGTGTGATATGAAAGCTTGTGGTTAGAGTGATGCTTGATCCAAAAGGACCTTCCAAAAAGTTGCAGGTTTGATCTCTGCATGTGTCCAGAGAAATTATGCTGTATGAAGACACTCCATCCTTAAACCTGGAAACAGTAGTTAACCAACTCTCACCTCAAGGTCCAAAATAGATGAAAAGTCTTTAAAGTGCTTTGAAAATGGAAATTTCAACACAACTCCACGACAGTCTGGGCATCTGCTGATCATGTGACACGGTCAAAAGCTCCAGAACAGTTACCAAATAGACTTGGAATGACAGTCAGCTGTAATTATTTGATTTGTATGGTCGAATGTTGACAAGACTATTGCTCTGGCTCAAAATATTCTTTTCAAACCAGGCCTGTCACCATTTTTCAGGAACTGATACCCACAATGAGCTGATAGCATGGTCAAAAAAGCTATGTTCAGACCTAACTAATCCACATGTTATAATAAATGTGCTAGCTGTTTGTGTGGTTGACTTTTGTTTGCTTGGGTAATGTTGTGTTAGCCAGCTAAGCTATCCACTTGGCCTTATTTTCAGAGAAATATGTCATAAAGTTACCAAACAAAATCCTTTCCTGAGCTTAACTATTTGACATGACAGCACAAGCACTGAGTTAAGGTCCAGTGTGTAGGATTTAGTGACATCTAGCAGAAATTAAAGGCCCCATCTAGAGCCAGTGTTCAGTCTTTTAGTGGTTAGACTACCTTTCTCTTTTTGCACTTGGAACAGGAAGGTGAAGTGAAGGGATTGCAGCTTACACCGGTAGATGCTGCTAAACCCTACACACTAGTCCTTAAGCTCAATGTTCTTTCGTAGCCTGACTGATATTGTGATTTTTTGAGTCACACACTGATTTCAGACAGGAAAAATTCACAGATTACCAATATAATTTACCTTTTCAATTACAGTATATCAACTCTAGCTCTTTCTTCATTTCATTTCATTCATTTCATTTATTATCATTTAAACCAGCTTGTGTCATAAAAACAACAAAATATGGAGAACTATGAATTTTAGCTCTTAAGAAATGTAAACATTTGCTATTATGGTTAGAAAGAAAGTCTAGATACAAATCTTTGGTCCTGTATTATGGGGTAACTAATGTATAATCATCTCAATTAAGAAAAGCAAACAGAACAAACTGGGTTCAAATCTCTCAAAAAACTCTACTCAACTTGGGAGTCCAGCAAAGGAAACCACAGTGAAGGAGGTTTACAACTTCGAAGAGGATTACAAAAGAGGAAGCAGAAAACAACTGGTAGAGTCTATGTGTATGAGCACTAAAAACAACCTGTGGTGCTGAGGCCAGTCCCCAGGATAGTAATTACTGTCACTGCTGTAATGGATAAAAAACATCTGGTAAAACATGTGTTATTTGGTATTCAGTCCTCTGAGCTAATAAAGGAACTGTTACTGGTTAGATCATTTCTGCTGTCTGAGAGAGAAGAGCTGAAAAACAGAGGAGGCAAACTAAGAAACAACCAAACTAGATCATCACGGACAAACAGTGAAGGACAAATCCTCACAAGCATACAGTACATGAGAGCTACACAGCCTCCACCAGCTGGGTCCTGCCCGCATTTCCACAGAAGTGACACGAGTTATAAAAAGCTACCTGAGACCTCAGGAAGAAGAACTCTACACACGCAAACACTCACGTGCAGACTTGTATCCCTGCAGACAGTCAGTGGAAACAGACTGCCTTCCCCTTTCCTCTTCCAGTCCCTGTGTCCCCCCCTGTCCCCACCAACCCTGTGTGCCAGGACAGACCCCACCTCCCCAACAACATCTGCTACGCACAAGAAAGTCCTTTTTCTAATATTTTTAGCCTCCTGGCAGAAAAAGGAACCAGAGGTTTCTGGAGTCAAAGAGATGCTTTCTAACCCAAAAAATCCCTCCCCTTCCTCGCTGTGCGTCTGCCAGCCGTCACAGAACAGTAGCTGGATTGAATGAGGGAGGGGCCGGACACATATACAAGAGATGCACACACACACACACAGGCAGAGATTAATGCATTCAAATGTAAAAACAAACACACACACACTCACTGGAAACTCCTTCCCTCTTGTTCCTCTCTAAAAATAGTCTTGATATTTGGACAATGATGTGCATTGTGTAGGAGTGGCACATTACTGACTACAGGACTGGACACAGTGACCTCAGCTTCAGCTGCAGATGGTCAGTGAGGGCATGAGTCGAAGGTTCTCTTGAGGAGAAACTCTTCTTACTGATTTCGTCAGTAGACAGCTCTGTGATTGCTCTCAATGAAACTTTGTCTTTAGATTATCATTGTTCAGGCCTATCATTCATTTGGTATAGTTTGCATCCGGCACCTTATCCACCAAACCAAACTTTATGAAAGCAAAGACTTTCACATTTTATCACAGGAAAGGTTAGCTCTCTCACTAAGGGCTGTAACACACACACACACACACACACACGCGCGCGCACACGCGTAGGTGCTGATTGGCCAAAGAGGTGTCCTGTGTATTCTTATCACATCTTTTTGTATTGCATGCATTCTACTTCATTACCCATGATGCCATTTGAATTGATTCACTCAGTTGCTTTGGGCCTGTTATGCTAGTATCTGCTAAGGAAGCCTCAAGCTGCTAGTCCCAATCAAACACGAGGAGCCAGCTACAGAGGTCTGGCCAGCTCACTTCTTTCTGACTACTGCTTTTCAGACTCTCAGTCTTAAGACCCAACTGACACTGACTCACTCTTAAGGACACTTATCAGATTTCATCTGTTGAAACAAGAAAAGGTTTTATAAAACTGTTTTCAAAGATGAAATACTCTCTCTTTGTTTCACCTGTAACAGGTAATTGTAAAAATCTAACAACATCTTCATGAAATATGTCATGGGTACTACCGCTAACATGTTAGCAAGCAAAGTCAAAAATTCATATTGTAGAAAAGTGTAGAAAGCGAGATTTGCGAGAAGGTTGTGATGTCACAACTGTACAGTCACTGTCTTCAGCTGTGCTCCCAGTGTGTGTCACTCAGAGAACAGTCAACCAATGAGAAGAGAGCCTCATTAATCAACAACATAAAACTACACTAAACACCCTGTTCTTGTTAAGTTAGCCACAGTGAGAAAAAAAATATAAAACTATATTGAGATGATTTCTGGTATATATATATATCTTGTTGTGGATATCATAACTTCAAATAAAACAGTGTGTAAAATATGGGACCTTTAAACTATGTTTAGTAGACTTTCACATACAGTAAGACAAAGAAACACTACAACCACTCACTGATGGTGGTGTGTAAAGGTGTGATTGCACACTCGGTCTACTGGAGCTACTTGCTATGGACCTGACCCATAGTTTGAGGCTCCTCAGCAACAGGAAAAGTTGAATCAGAAATGGACAAGACCCTGAATTGTTAATTTCATAATGGCTGCTTATTACAGTGTGCTTTATACAACACACGCACAGTCATTCAGCAGTGTGTTTGTGATTTCCTGTGTACTTAAATCCCACCCTCCATTGAGAGTACCTCACATGGGCCGGTGCCTGGGTTCCTGCATCATTTGTTGGCGATCGAGGCCAGCATGTGTGTTAATAAATGTGTGTGTCAATTCAATTTGTATATGAGTGTGCACGCTTGTGTCCAAAGGGTGGGACAGGCAGCAGAGGGAACAGAGACTGCCTGTTCCTGAGGTGAGGTCAGCGTGCCGACATGATACACTTCCGTTCAGTAGGAGTCTTGCTGCTAACACACACATACACACACAGCGGTCTTATTGCCCCTGCAGCTCAGCCAACACCCCCGTACTGCAGTTGTTGATATTTACTGGCAAAATGCACCATCTGTTTTACCTCAGAATGTTACCCACGTACTGTGAAGTGGCCTCAGTAAGTGGATGACATCATCCAAGGGTGATGATTAAGCGATGGTTCAGCGAGTTAGTGAGGACCAGGTCTGATCAGTTAAAAGGAAACCTGTTGCTGCTTCTGCGTAGATATAAATAATCATTAGCATCCACTAGGTTTTAATGCATTTCTAATGAAGGGCTTTCCAGGTGAGAGTGAATAGCTGCTACTGTAGAGGTGAATTCAGTGTAACTGCATCTGGCACAAGGGAATGTGAACCAGCCTCTGTTTCGGCCTCTTGGCTCGGCTGTGAACAGGGGGTGTCCCAAGTAAACACAGCCATCGTTGGACCCTTTCTGGACCATCAAACCTCTCAGTTACACCCAATAATTACAAATATAGAATACCTACTGTACCCTGAGTACAACAACTGTACTGTGCTGCTGGTTATCAAGCATCTCCAGTGCCTTGCTCAAAAGCACCAGCGTTTGTTGTTAAGGGGGAGCATTACGTATTTGAACTTCCTGCCCAGGTTTTCTGAGAAAGTCGAGTTTTAATCACAAGCCCCTCTTTCCAATCTGATCAGAATCTATGCTGCTTATCTGCATTAGCTACGGTTCACATACAGTAGGAGACAAACTGCTAATGACCACCCTGTTATCAGGACGGGAAAGGTTGGAGAGGCTGGACAATGTTATCGTGCTTTAATCCGTAACCGCTTTCCTCATGCTGCAAAGCAGGATGGGAACTGTGACAACACTAATTGGCTGTGTGACCCAGTCATTAATCAGTGTTGACATGCAAACATGCACACACCTACTCTGTGTTACCATATGTGGACACCAAGCACGTGTGTGTGCGATCATGCACACATGATGCTGATTTCTGTATAGTACACACACACGCACACACACACACGCAACCACTCAACTGTAGCTTGTCATCTGACAAGGCTGGAAGCAACAAATTGCTGCGGCTCTTATGTAATTAAAGCCTACTTTTCCTCTAACAAGGTGCTAATCTTTCACCAAAGTGCATATTTAATGTTGCATCAGATGGTAAATAAATCTCATCGCACAACAAAAAAATCACACAATTCAAGGGTAAAGAGAAGTCAGTGGCAGCAGATTCATATCACCTCTCCAGCTCTCATCCTGTAATAACACTGACACACAGGACAGGCTTCTCTTCATCTGTTGTACAGGCGTATTTATGAATGCTGTGTGGAATTATCATTCTTACATTGCTTTATATGTATTGTACACACACCTTAGGGACAACAGATGGAAATTAGCATTGTACCAGTGTGTTGTTGAGTGTTATGTTTGTGTTTAAAATGAACTATATAAATATAAAGGAATTATCAGCAACACACAGATTAATAACTCATACCTAACAAGTCCAAATATTACACATGCTTTAACACTTTTAAAGTTATATATAAGTTTTCTACCTTCAATTACACTCCTCTTACATGACTACGCGACATTAACAGTAACTGAGTGGCGCTGACGCAGTAACAGTGGAGTCGGTGGGGGGGCTGCTTAACGCATCATATGACCCCATTCAGAGGATTTTATGTCAGTTTAATGAAGTGCGACACATCGGGAGAGTTCTGAGAGAACATGGAAGTCTATTTCTCATGACTGAAGCCCAAACATCATTATGTAAATGTGCTGTATACAGTAGAATAATATTATGTAACTATGCTGTCGTTAAGTTCATATTAAATCTCACAATGAACAGCACAGGCATATTTTTCTCTGCAATGTGCCAAATCCAAAAATAGGTGTGTGTAAGTTGACTTCTTTTAAACTTTTGGCGTGTATAAGAAAATCACAGAGTGCGCAACTGCGCAGCCAACACATGCGCATCTGATCATACATGCAAAACCTAAAATCCCCTCACACAGTCTGCAAACACTGACTATCAAATGACTGAACCGATTCAAACACAGGCAGACCCTGTGAACAGACTTGAGTGATCTTACCTTGTTCATTTTCCCGCTAATCATGATCCCCCGTGCTTTAAAAGCTGCCCCTCATTCTCAGGAAGGCCATCAATAACACGGCCTGCAACTGAGATAACTTGTTTTCTTTACTCCGGTCCACCCTCTCTGTACTGTGGGGCTGCTGGGTGGAGCTACACGCAGCTAAAAAGCATGTGTGGAGTACTATTACTGGAATCCCACCCCCTGATTGGTCGGTTTCCGGAGGGGAGCGTAAGGATAGTCGATGTGGATTGGTTGAAATAAACACTATATTCATAGAAAAAGCTCTGG
Organism: Nibea coibor; assembly: GCA_023373845.1. Classification (NCBI taxonomy): domain Eukaryota; kingdom Metazoa; phylum Chordata; class Actinopteri; family Sciaenidae; genus Nibea; species Nibea coibor. The sequence continues at coordinate 4,563,667 of CM041717.1, forward strand.
TGTGACTGAGATATCATAATGTTTATGAGTCCTGTACAGTAATCTTAAATGGATCCATGATGTTCAATATTATAGTCACTTAAATAATTTACAATAATAATAAAAAAAAAAAACTCTAAGGCTATCTTTCACAAAATTATGTCAGAGGTCAAATTGATGGCATGGTAGGTGGAACAGGGCGTGAAAAAGTTGAGGTCATGACGGAAGTATTTAGAGGGCCCTAAATTTTCAGAAATCTCAACATGTAAACAAACATGGAGCTCTGTAGCTCTCACACACATATTGAGGCGTTGTAATTATGGGCCCCCGTGTACACGAGGTGGCTCTGGGCCTCCTCCTATACGCCACCATCATTATGTGTAACACATGTTTATGTCAACAAGAGGCACGTGAACTCACTGAAAGTAGTCCTGTGTGAGACGCACACTACCATCGCACACGCACCTCTTCATCAGCACCACTTGAAATGATTCAAAATGATTCAAAACTGGGAGTATGCAAACCAAAATGTTTCTTTTACTCAGTAGGTTCAGTCAAATGGTGGATTTGTGCTGCTGTGCTTGGAGTGGCAGAGCTTAGCTTCTCTGGTCTTAATTAGTGGTAATTGTGACTCTGTAATAAATATATTAAAGATCAATATATCCCACCAATTTGAATTTCTTAACCCTTTAACATGTTGTGCAGATCAACCTGACCTACTCCACAATCTTTCCTGATATTTTCTGGATCCTGCAGAAGTACTCTGATTGGGAATCACTCTTCAAAACTTATTACCTACTCTCAATACACCCCTAAAACACACAGACAGAGGTGCCTTGATTTACACCTGCACTGACACTGCTGCTGAGTAGTGAGTAATGTGTAGGTAGCAACACCTAGTGGTGAAATAACAGAAATGCTCCATGAGAGGTAGAACTTCATTTGCGTTGGAAATCAGACTGCAAACTTGAAGCATCTTGGCATCTTTCAGAGACAAAAACCAGACAGACGTCTGAGCTGATTCGTTAAAAACCCAAAGCAAAGCGTTTCTTGTGTCAAACACGCTGATTTAAATCTGTAATCCTTTGCCAAACTTTCTGCTCATGCTTCTGGTTGTGGGTTGTGATCCTCACTGTATACCCACATATGCGTAAAGGTGCATTCCTTTTGAGATGCCTGCCTTAAATTATTAGCCATTGATATTCCCCAGTCCTGACTCCTTAATACACGGTGCATTGTTTCTGTCTGCTTGCTTCGGTCTTTTAGTCACTTCCATATGTGTTCAATTCACATGCAGGTATGGAGGCTGTACAGTATATCCCCTACCAATCAGAGCGGAATATGAGTGTGAGTCATGACGATGCAGTAATCCCTACAAAAAGCAACACGTGCAGTAATGTGGTCCATTCCTTTTGCTCATGACCCAAGAATTTCCGGCTCATGATATTAAAAAAAGAGAGAAGTGATAGACTGGGGGGGTCTTGGGGAGTTAAATTGTTTGGGGAATTCTTGGGGCTCCCTTTCTTTTGTATTGTGGCAGGGTGAGGAGAGTAGGGATAGGGTTGAAGAGGAGGGGGTGCATTTAAAGGCAGAGAACATAGTAGTAAGGTGAAATAGGTAATAGGAGGGGCCTGGGGGGTGGGAGGGGGGGACTAAGAAAATACTGAGGGACCATGAGAGACAGGAAGCTGGTGCTTGGGATTGGAATGAGGGGTTGAGTCTGGGAGTAAAGTGGGGGAGGGTCATGTTGGAAGAAAGATGGGGATGGGGAAAAGAGGGCGATGAAGTAATAATTTGGTTGGTGCTGATTTGAGAAAATGACAAATGCTGAACCTTGAATCAAGTTTTCTCCCACAGATGACACCATGATGTAAGGTGCTTGAGTAAACACTTATGAAATTTTGCAAGGATGCCAGGTTTTTGTCTAGTCTGTCTAAAAGAGAGAATTTAGAATCTCGAGGAAATGCAAGAACTTGGATCACGCTTGGAGGTAAATGAGCAAGGGGTGGACAAAGTGGGAACCTTGGCCAAGAGGAAATGAGGGGAGGAGGAGGAGGCTTGAAAAGGGGCAGCTTGACGAAGGATTGTGTAAGACAGCGCCATGCCAAAGACTGATAAGGTGCAGCTGTTGAAGGAGTGAAAGAGTGAGAAAGCAGTGGGAAGATTGTGTGAGACACGGAGATGCTATAGTGACAAAAATGAGCACGTGTTCACGTTTAACATGCCGTGAATTCAATAAAATCCTTTCTGTCAGCCCACACCGCTCACTCCTAAAGACATTTTACGAAACGTCAAGCTCCACATTTCTGAGTGGAAGAAATGAAAATAGTTTGTGCATATTTTGCTGTGAGGTGTTTCTTTTATGGGTGGTGCTGTCCTTTGTTTAGTTTTGTTTTTTTTGTTGGGGGGAGTTTTGCAGACTTACTGAGGCAGGAAATGGTTTATGTCTTTCCCTTTCCCCTCGATCAGCTTTCATCTGTGTGCCCGCTTTACACAACAACAAGCATTCCTCAAATCCTGCTCCGAGTTTGGGACAGATCAGGCCGCAGGAATCTAGTCCACGACAGCCACCCCCTGAGTTTGGCGTTTACATAGGAATCCACCTTTTTTCTGACACAAGGGAGTGTGTGAAGTACTTCTATTTCTATTCTATTCGTGGGGGGGTCTATATTTAACCCCAACCGGTCAGTGTTCCTTCCTGTGTTGGGTGTGTGTTTGTAGTGAATGCTTGTGGCTCAAGGCCTCTGTATTTGACATGGCCAATCTAAACTTTGTTGCTCATGAGAAATTACAGGGATGCTAGACAAATACATATAAAACCACTATGTCAGGACTCTATGTATTTCTAGCATCAAAAACACACACATAGAGGAGCAGAACTACAAATGTAACTTTTTATCCAAACAGCAAGTTGAAAGAATAGAACTTTTTTAGATCACTTGTATTAAAAGTTAAGCACCAGTTAGCTTGGTAATCTTAGAAACCACAACACTGGGAAGTTACAAACAAAGCTGTATTTGTTACAGAGAAGGAGATCAGCACTTTACTCCTGAACTTAAAGGTCCAGTGTGACTGGTGGCATCAGCAGAGTAGTTTCAGATTGCAACTAATTGAATATCCCTTGCCTCACCCTACCCTTCCAAGCATGGAAGATTAACTATGGTGAATGTGAAACTTGCAAAAAAGTCTTATGTAGAGGAGCCAGTGTTTGGTTTGTCCATCCAGGGCTACTGTAGAAACATGGCGGTTCAACATGGTGGCATGTTAGAAGAGGACCCACTCCCTCTAGATATAAAAGACCTGTTCTAAGGTAACACAAACACAGTGACTCTTATGTTTAGGTGATTATACACCAATAAAGTATACTTCTGCCAATTAAATGTTATGTAAGCTTGCTGCTCTATGAGGCTATAACCTGCTTAACACAGTGGTGCTATGAGCAAAATGCTAATGTCAGTATGCTAATACTATGCTAACAATGACAATGCTAATATATAGAGATATTTTAGTCAGACTCAAAAATGTATTTTGGTTCCACTTGATGAAAATTCAGGGATCACTAAAGTCATTAGGACAACATGTCTGTGAACAACAACTCCATTTAATTCAACATCTGCTGAATTAAATGGAAATCCAATGACTATTTGGTCATATTTGGTATTTGAGTCTGGACTAAAGCAGTGCACAGACAGGCTTATGTTTCTATCTTTTGGGCCATGCTGCTAGCCTGGCTCAAAACATCCTGCCATTCCATGGCAAAGGGATCTGTGAGAGAATAAGTTTCATATTAAAACTTAACTGCCACGTGATTCCGTTAATGACTCTCAGATTTAAACCCTTGGCTGTGCATGTAGGTGAATTAAATACAAGTTTATGGTGCTGCCTGCCAAGATATTAACTTTTGATGCCAGTGTGGTCTGTTTGTGATCACAATAGATGATTTATAATAACTATATGACCTGGAGGTGGTGGTTTCATTGCTTCTGTCCGAGGCTCGCCTACTTTGATTTGTCAAAGTGTTACCAATTTTTCCTCTTTATTTTAAAAAGAGAACCACATGTTTATTTCAAGGATCCATTTATAGGAGGTTGTTTGCTGATGCTCAGCTCAGCTCTCCATCAACAACTGTGCAAGAATCTCTGGACAGAGAGGGTAAGGTGTATTTTGAGTGAGTACATTTGGATGTGTTGTATGTACATATTGAATTATATTGTGAAAGATGAATATGGATAATCCAACAACATTTTTAAAATAACACCAATAATCACAAAAAACATTAGTGACACAAAATCACAACAGAACTTTCTAAAGGATTTGTTTCAAGCCCACCCGGTAAACTGTGAAACTTCGGTCCACTAAGTGAAGGAACAGTATGTATGCCACATGATATTCTATAAAAAAATGTTACAAAATGATACATTGTTTCATGAGAAAGAGCCAATGAGCAAGTCACATGATGAAAAGAACTGTAATAAGACATCCATTCCCATGTTTCTGACATCAGCAAATTATGTAATCACAGAGCGCAGCACGTGGAACATAAATTTCTATCGCTAAGTGTTTCCAGTAAGTACTTGGCATCAGTCTGACTGGGCGTATGCCAGGATATTGCCACATTCTGGTCAGATCCTTTCTAATAGTTGCATCTTCTCACACCTATGATCATCTGCATGTTCATGGAAAATAACCACGATTACATAATGAAACAAGTGAAAAACAAGTTTATGAAAAAAAGACCACAAATAAATAGATGGGACAACATCTCCTTCTTTAGGATAATCAGTGGGATTTAACTGGTTCCCACACCCCTGTAGAGGGGTCAATCACTGCTGGATGACGTTGTCCAGAGGGCTCAACATTCCCACGCTGCTCAACATGTGATATGGAGCCACTGGGACTGTGGTGCAACCAAGCTTGCACACACACACACACACACACACAACACAAGTGCAGATGGAAGTCGGTATGCATGCACATTTAGGAAAACTTAGATAATTTACACATCTGGATGAAAAAAGCCATAAATACTCAAGTCTGTATGTAATGTACACCGGTGGACAGAGGTCAAGTTCTCTCTTGATATCACATCACTCCAGCATCCAGCCTGCCTGACTCTGTATTGTCACATAATGGTAATTCTCCATCAGTGCAGAGGCCATCACAACAGTGCCATTGTGTCTGCACAGATGTGACCTCAGCTTGGAGATGCCATCGTCATCCACATCATCCTTAAAAATCAAGGCCAAACAAAACACACACACACACACACACACACACACACACACACACACACACACACACACACTCAAACAATCTCTCCTCCAGACCTCAGATCACCTGCAAGTCAACAAGACCGGCATGACACATGCTCTAATGAAAGAAGGTTGGGATGTGTGTGTTTTTGCTGGCACTTTTCTATCACACATCAACCCCGTGTTCTTCAGTTGACCTTTGACCCCCCTTTGGAAGAGAGCAGCCAGCTGCTTAATTAATCACTGAGTCCTAATTCTTAATGTTTGTCTCGTAAAAATGCAAAGCATCACTTTGTTTCAATCACACGATTCAAAATATTCAACACCATAATATGTTTTATGCCTCCTCAAATGCAGATGTATTTTTGGGGCAGCTACTTACAGTATATTAGGAGTAAAAAACACTGCCTAATGGTCTTAATATTTACATCTAAATGGAGGCAGAATATTTCACAGTTAACAATAAACTTCCAGAATGTGTAAACAAAACGGAACAGCGTACTGAACAGTAAAGCTCACTGGGAATTTATTAATTATAAATAATATACAAAACAAATAGAACATAGTAATAGATCTAAGATACCTGAAGCATCTTTTTTCTGTATGTCATATCATATTTGCTGATACTGATATACTGATATATACTGACTGATATCGACCAATAAAATCAACCAGCCAGTACATCAGTCAGGCTCTAGTGGGGTTAGGGTTGAAATTACAGATCTCTAGAATAGATGCACTGCTGACTCCACAAACATGTATTCTTAGAGATCTGAAGTAACAAGTAAAATAACATGTTTTTCTTCCAATTTATGGTTACAGAAACAATTATTATATGCCATTGGAAAGACTTCAATAAATCGAGAGTACTCCACTGACTGGACAATTCAAAATTGATGCAGCACAACTACATCATTACGAAGCACTATGTCTATTCATTATTCAGTGCCAATTATAAATAGCCATTCTTTGTCAAAACCTGGCACCTGCATTACCCACGATGCATCTCAACCACCAACGGTTCAGTTGGAGCTTTGGGTCCGACCTCAAGATGCAAGACACCGATTTCTAGCTCCACACTCCCAGATTGTTTTTGCTTGCAAGCCTGTGGTTTGCAACACTGACCAACACAGACTTGCGTGACATCACATGAGGCAATTCATCAGATGCGACACACCACCATCCAGAGCCACAAATGGCTTCATAAAACATTTTCACTTATGCAGTACACCTGTAAACATACTTTTATGTGTAAAGGTAGGAAGTTCAGGTAGTTTTTCCTTGCCACTATTGCCAAGTGGCTGCACCTGGTGAGAATTGCTAGGTCACTTTAAATAGGGTGTGGTCTAGACCTGCTCTATACGTCATGAGATAACTTCTGTTATTATTTGGCACTGTATAAATAAGCTTAAACAAATTGTGCCTCAGTGAAGGTACTGAAACTGTTCACTTGGAAGACTCCAGACGATACAACGACGATGCAATACATCCACTACAAACACAGCACAGACCCCCTACCTCAAAGATGCTCATATCAACATTTGCACGCCCAATCACAGTGAACACTTTATCTATAATTTCATCACACACACTCATGTGAACACTGCATGCACACTGACCTTTGTCAGCCTCATCCTGCCACTCTCGCTCCTCTCCAGGCTCCTTCTCTTCAGGGACGAATTCCTGACCACCGGCACCGATTGGACCTCTTCCTCCCCACACCAGTCCGTACTCAGGACGCAACCCATATAGGTAGACGGGTCCTGGACTCTGGGACTTGTTCCTCCTCCTCCTCCTCCTCTTTCTTTCTCTCCCTTTTCTCTCCTTCTGTCCTCCCTCCTCCTCCTCTCTCCCTCTCTGTCCTCTAAACAGGCTCCAGCTCGGGCTCCTGGGCAGCTGTTTTTGTCAGCTGGAGAGGAGGAGAGGGAGGCCCTTCCCCTTTTCCTGGCTCTCGTTCAGCCCTGCTACAGGGACAGAGGGAAGCATATGCTCTGCATGCTGCTCTCGCTGCACCCCACCTCCCCCCACCCTGCTTTCTATACACACTGAAAACACCTCTCTCTCCAACTCAACTGCAGTCACATGTGGACTCCCGAGTTCTTCTGCCTCCGCCCCCCTCTCGCTGCTTTTCTTTGTTTCACACACAGTAACAAACTGAAGTTCCCAACTTAACTTTTTCTTTGTTTTTCTTTCCTTCAGTCGATCACCCTCAATACATCCCCATTCCCTGGACTCACACACATGACCCTTGACTCCATTGTCACGGATTCATCTTCCCATCCTGTGAAGCTTTCCTTTATTTCTTCTCTCAGTCTTCACCCTTTTCCCTCCTTTTATTGCTTCTCTTCTTTTCTTTTCCAGGCCTACCATCCCAATCTCTCCCTTCCTCCTTTCTCGCTTTCCTCCTGCTTCTACCCCTCTGCTAAGGGTTGCCTCACTCTTACATACAATTACCTCTCTGTTCTCACCCCCACCCACCTCTCCTCCTCAGCAGTTTCCTGCTCCCAGATACAGGCAGTCTCTCCTTAGCTCGGGCAGCACATGGTTGGTATTGTCTGAAAAACAACCAAGAAAACCAAACAGTGATGGCAGCTGTTAGGATGCTGGGCAAACTGGTGATTCAGAGCGGACTGAGCCTTCGCTGGAATGAAGCCGTCCCTTTGTTTACAACGCAATAGCCTGCTTGTTGCAATCGTGACACAAGGTCTCTTTCACCACAGAATGTATACCTAACATTTAACAAAAGGATGTGAGGAGTTGTATAAAGGAATGTCAGCTGCATCCTTGTCATTGTTGCGATGATTTCTGCCTCGATAATGAAGGGAATGTCATGCACAACAAGGCCCTGTCCATTTTTATTATTGTTATAATGTGCAAAATATTAGCACTGCTCGTGTCTTTTCCTTGCGGCGTCTTTGCTGTTGTTTATTTCTTCTCCCTGGAGTGTTTTGGCTGCTACGCAAGAGCTCACAAAGCTTGGAAGAGTGAGACTGTACCCCTTAAAAGGCAAATTCTTGATGCGCCTCCAAAATCCAACCCCTTCTTTGTATTTACTCTCTACATTCCCCCTTTATTCTCGTTTGTTTTCTTCTTGTCTTTCTTCCTGTGTCTAACTCTCACCCTTTTCTCTCTTCAGACAGAAACCAGTGGTCAGGCTTGGTCTTGTTGTTCTAGGCATTTTGCCCCAGACAAGCCGTCCAGGTGTCCTTCCTTTCCTCCCTTCCTATACCCTTACCTACCATACATCCATCCCCCCTACAACGCCCCACTCCTCTTCCTCTTAGGGCCCCCTTCTTGTCGACCCCAACCCCTCCTTTTGCTTCGCTTCGACCCCTCCTCTCTATGTATGTTTTTCAGGCAAGGTCTCAGACATGAGCTCAGGCTGCAGACGGCGTTTACAACAAGCCCCCCTCCTGATTTTACATGCCATGAAATTAACTCCTTCTAATCAACTCCTGGGCCCTGCCAAAATCCTACTTTTGTATCTGGAATACATGGGGAGAGACAGGAGGGAGTTTGTAGACGGAGCTCTCGTCTATTTTTAATTTCAAAGTTAAAAGAAAGACGCTAAATTAATCTGATAAAATATGGTATGCTAAAAGAAGCTAAAAGCAGTCTTTGTTTGGCAAAGATGTGGCCACCTTCCGTTGCAGCATACTTGGCACTTGTTAGGAGTCTTGGCAGAAATCACTTTGTGTCTGGATCAGTGAAGATTAATGACAGATTTCTGGTAGATGGAGTTTTCGATGGGGAGTAAAAGAGAGAGGGAGAAAGGATAAGATTTTAGAGAAGACTTGAGAAAGACAAAATAGACCAAGTCCAAATATGGAGAAGCAGAGAGAAAGAGAAGTGACTGTAATCTGAAGAAACAAACCCTAAAGAAACAAAGGAGCACAGAGACAGACACAGTTGTGATGATGTCAGGGATGATGCTACAGTCTGTAACAGTCTTTCTATTTTCACATCTCAAGTCGATGACTTCCATCATCTCCAGTGGCTTTGTGCACACATTAACGTCCCCTCGTGTGAGACGATCCCCTCTCACCCTCTATTTGGCCCCCTTTTTTTGTGCACACATCTGTTTTTTTTTTGTGGGCCAGGCTCAAGCTGCACCATAACTTCAGTGTTTTGTGTTAAAGTAGCAGAGTTGACAGAGGATGCTTGCCAACGGTGTGTGTGCACTGGTTTAACTCACATCTCATCGAGCATCAGGCAGAGCTGTGTGATTGAAAAGACAGGACGACTATTGCAAAGTCACATGCAGACACTTGATGGCGGAATGAGAGCTGTGCGTTTCTGGGTTTGTTTTGCAGTTTGTCTGCCCCCTAGTGGTAAAAAATGACATTAAGCAGAGAAACACTGAAAAGATGTTTCAACAAGTGTCAACTAATCCCACAGAGACCAAAATCAACAGTTAATTGATTCTGTCAGCAGGTGTTGTCTGTGTGTCTGAAGCCTGATACATCTTATTGTGCCGTAGATCACTGAAGACGTGAGGACATAAGAAGGATGGTCCTTCATTATGATTATTATTATTTTTGAGTGCAGAAACACAGAGCAGAGAGACTATAGTGAGGATGTATAATACAAGAACTGGACAATTAAAACAAGCACAAACAAAACATATGATCAAACAAAAATCACCATACTTATAACAGAAATGATTATAGTAATACCAGGCAGTTACTGCTATTAGCATCTACGACCCTACCCTAAAATAATTAAGAAGGAGGTAGAAGAGGGGAGTAAAACTCAGCCTTGGTTTTATCGGTTAGGGTTAGGCCCATGTTCCGAACACTGTAACACCATCCTGCTGCTGGAAATACTAGTCTTAAACAAATACACTTTTTCCTACTGTATGAGTAATATTTGATGAAAAAGTCCAACTGTTTTTGGAAGCCATGAAACCATACTGTATATATCTGGAAGGTGATTTCAAACATCTTCAGTAGGAATCTGTGGGTGGGGAAGTCAGGAAGCATTCAGATGAACTGGAGCACTGTTGGTTTTAGTCTTTTTGTTATGAAATTATATAATACTGCCAGTCTTCTGATTCTTTGAATCATATTCAATCCTCGTTGAGCTAAATCCTAATTAATTGGATCAACCTCAGATCTTCATGGCTTTGGGAGTTAAAGTAGAAGAATTTAGCACGAAGGACATGACTGGAAACAATAAAAAGTCATGGGATCAAATCAGACAGGATGGAAATTTTACACCTGTGTTGCCCTCTGTGGCACACTGCCTAAATGTCACCGCCGGCTCATGAACAGGAAAGAACAAAAACACGGTCTATAATAATTGAAGGAAAAAATAAAGCATGCCAGATGAGAAATGAAAGGCTGCAAAGAGGCAAAAACTGAAAACAGCATAGCAAAATAACAAAATAGTGACTAAAAACATTTCAGTAGATTAATAGGATGAATGTTTTTTTTTCATATGCGACAAGGTCGGGACTATTTATCTTCTGTCTATCATTCAGATTGACGTCAGATTAGACGGAGAGCACACAGTGAATACAAAAGACGGAAACAGAGTGTCTGGCTCTGAGAGCTTAGTCATCATGGAAAATTGGGGAGGAAACTGAACTAAAAGTTAAGCTGGGCTACAAATGTGTCATATCCAAATCATTTGGATGATCCTGCAAATAGAAAATAACATCCAGCACTGCATTCTCTTGTCTCTGCTGCGTAAATCAACTGGCTCAGAGATTATAGGAAGCCAAGGGAAAAACTGGTTTCCAGTAAAGTTCAAGGAATACAATGTAACTCGGCAGGTTGCAGTACTGTGGTGGTACTCTGTTTAATGATGCCAAAGTTCCGGAGCTGTCAGGAGGTTACTGCGTTGTTAAACAGCGTACAGGTCACAGTTCAGCTGAGCTCTGATTTAAAATGCCTCAATCTCTAAAACTCATCATCAATTTGAGAACAAGCAAGTTGATCAACCAGAGCCAGAGATCTACCCGAGTCCCATTCATCGACATATTGCTGAAAAGTGTTTAACTTCCAGTGTTCACACAGCAGACCTGCTGCACCATGTAAAAAAACACTGCTGTATTCAGTGTCTCATGTAAAGTGGTTACCCAGGGAGAAACAAAAGGCACACAAGCCAGTAGACATCCCACCAAGTGTGACAGTCAAAGGTTTCTATATTTAGAGCATTCACCATCACGGTGCTGTAACTTTGAATCTGTTGTACCTCTGAAACCTTTGTCAACCTTCAAGTCTGACTACACATCATTAAAGGATGATAATAGTGCTTTTGCATGACACATTTATTACGGGTATGCTTTTGCATGCACGTCATTTCTTCGAACCATTCACAAAAGCATGTTTCTGATTTATGTCTATTCTGCTATTTGTTTCTGTGTGGTATGAAGACTTGAAGGATTCCTAAAGATAACCACTGCAATGAACACTGTCTTTCTGTTGCACAATACCTAAACCAATAGCAGAACATGAGATGCAACAGAAGCAAACGAAAGCCATTCAGATCTTCAGCTTCAGTTATTTTGTTAAGAACACTTTCCTAAAAATGTGATGCTTGCTTTAAGTCATTCTTGCATGGTATGACAGTCAAATCAATCATTTTGTTTTTGAAACTACATTAATGTGCAATATAACTTTGATTCAATAACGAAGAAAAGCAGAGCCTGCATCCTTCTGTAACTTGATTTTCATAAAGACAATATGGTAACCAAAGAGATCAAACAATCAGAAATACTGATATGGTCCTTTAAAAGTTAACGTCTAAGTACAGCAGGAAACACAAATCAAATCTCTTTTTTGAGTTGGCTGTGTGGAATAAATTTAACTCCTCAACAATGCTCGTTCCGGGGAAACACAGATGAGAACCTGCTGAAGCCGAGTCTCCAGGGGATTGGCCACAACATAGGAACCAGAGGAGAGGAGAGGCTGGGAAAATGTCTCCGGCATGTGCCTACAGAGGATTTAAGTGCAAGCAGTTGTTGGGTGAAACGAGAGCTTTCTCTCCTCCTGCTTTCAATCACTCAAATCAAATTCAAACAAAGGGACATGGTGGCAGATGATTTGGCCGGGATTTGACACTCTGCTGTCACACTGCCTTAACTGGAGCTTACCAGTTCAAGTACTGAATATCTGGGTGCCATGAAAATGGAACCACATGACTGTATGAACTGAAGAAGCCACAATAGCACACAGTTAACTGTGGCTTTACCATTTTTTGAAGGGTAACATACAATAGGCTAGCACCAGATGACAACCCTGTGGTCGACCCTTTCCTTCAGCGGCTCTGTTCTGGTTACAACGGGCCACTCTGAGACAGTGTCACGAGATGATTAAGAGGAATTCTTAAATTCCCCTGGCTGTCTATTGGTCTGAGAGCTTTGTTCTTATAAGCATTGTGGATAATTAGGGAATGCTGGTCCATATGTTGTTGGGTAAAATTAACAGATCAGGGAGGCGGCTGTGCGCTGCTCTTTACTGGAGGTATGGCGGTTAGCCAGTTTGCTGTCCACCTTAGGCTATTTCCACTTGTAAGATTTTAAAACATTGTTTGAAAACTAACATTTGAAAACCACCCTCAACCTATTTTTAGAGCATGTGGCCAAGTAATAGTATACATACATCTACATACATCTACATCTACATACATCTATATATACATAGTATGTGAATTGTAGCCTTATTGTAAGTTGTTACCTGCTATTTAAATACATGTGTAACCACAGGGCAAATGTACAACTGTACACATTATTTCTTTGTTGAATTTCAAATTGAGGTCAATCAGGTACATATAGTATGAATGGATAGCAGGAAGCCACTGACATAACTGTCCTTTGTTGAAATATTTTTTTCCTGCAAACTTCCTTCCATTTTTTCAAAATGTACTTTCAGTGTGACAGGAAGAAACGCAGCTCTCATTCTGTGTGAAAATGCATTCCTTTAGGATGAAATTCCCTCTCTGTGTCAAACACAACGAGTGACTTCTGTGCTGCGAAGAATGTTAATTTAGAGTTGTTTTGTTTAAGTAAAATCCCTCATCACAGCACATTAGGAAATCATCTCTTAATGGTCAGTACAAACAGGAGGAATGATTAGAACAAAAACTCTTACACTATATACATTTGAGCATGTAGGTATATTGCATTAAAACAGATTTGAGAAGTCTATCCACTCTTTAATGTGATGCTCTTAACGCTGTGTCATGCTGGTTGCAGGTCAGATCCATTTTTCTAAGGCAAGAGGTCAAACTCCTCAGTCTTTGTTTGCGGGAAGTGTGTAAGGTTGCAGACAGTTTGCATTCCAATGCTGCTGCTTAAAGTCTGAGTACAGTAAGCCAGGAAACAGTAAACATGTGCTTATACTGTAGTCCTGTATGGAAAGAGCACCACCATGTGATGGAGTCACATTATGCACGCCACACAGCAGCTTCCTGTGAAGTTAACGGCTACTGAGGAGGAGAGACACCAGCCGCTGTGGCAGAGTTTAGTTTGGTTTGCAGATGTTTGGATAAACTCAGATGATCTTGTTAGTTAATTCAGCTGTGATGTCTGAAAAAATACTGTTTTTAAAAAAAAAATGAAATGATGCTCCTTTTAGGCCCAGACAAGACAATAGTCCCACTTCTACTGTGAAATGCACAGCAGTCTTTTAGAGTCACACAGTGGTCAGAGTGACCATTTAATCCCAATGATTTTCAATATATAATTTGTTTATATGATCTATTCTGCTTAAATACAAATGTCTATAATATAATGATAAAAGCATATGACTGGATGTCCTTAGAAATGTATTACTTGCTGTACTTATGCTGCTAATTCCACTGAACACGTTGCCCTTCATTTCTACATGGCTGATGATAAAAACCTCTTCTCAGGTTGCAGCAACATTTTCCAGCATGAATGGAGAGGTAAACCAGTAACATGCATTGAAATTTAATTGACATTAAAGACAAAATCTATTCAAATTGTATTGAATCACAGGGATTGTTACTGTTTGAATGACAGTAAATCACATTGAATATTTGTACAGGTATGTGTTGTTTTCAAAAGGGGAGCTGGGCATCTGTGGGGGGCTTGAGACAGTTTCAGGGGAGGCTCAGTGAATGGAAGGGAAAATATGATTATATATTTTAAATAATAATAACTGTATTATGAGCCTAAATGTGTATGCTTGGGTTATATTAGTAGTTTGGGGGGAACTTTATTGTTTTCCCACTTTTCCAGAATCAGAAATGAATAAATTGTTTAGGACAGAGTTTTTTAAGTATCTGGGGTAGTGTAAGTTATGAAAAACAGCAATATTAGTCTATCTGGGCTCAGTTGTTGTCTGTCGGATCCAGTAAGTGACCAAACCTAAGCAAGTAAACTAGGCAGGATGAGGAGGCGCCTTTATCCAAGCTTTGTTTGAGGAGAAGCATGCAGTCTCAAACTCTAACTCCTGTCATACTATCTGTGCTGAAACTGTGTGAAGAAGTGTGTAATAGCGACATCTTGTGGTGAAATCTCTCAAAATACTGAAGAAACAGTCAAACAGGTTAAACATCACTAGGGAGCAGTGCAGGCAAAGAAATCTCCTCTCATGGGCCCAGTTTTGTTAGATTTCTATTTCTCAGTATCTGCTCTGAGATGAGTCCCTCCATGAATGAATATGTTCACTGTGTTAATTATTAATAATTGATGTTTTTCTTATGGTCTAAAAGACATGTACTGTATCTGCATGATGTTCTCTAATGTTCCCTAGACTTTTCAGCCCAGGACTGTTTGTCCTCCTCATCACCTCTAGAAGTTACTTTGACCTTTTCCATGTGCGTTCACCGCACACACACGGTACATTCTATAGTAACAGGTCATCTCGTGTGTGTGTGTTACATTGTCCTCTGATCCTGTTTCTGTCGCCGTGGGAGCTTTCGGAATCGGAACTTCTGAAGCTTCGTGACTTTTAGTGAAGTGACGCTGCTTCAGCGAGTCACAAGGTTGTCAGGTTCATTTCATTAACTGCCACATGATGACGGTTATGTTCCTGTTTGCGTGCGTGTGTGTACCGGCGTACTAATAAATCCATCACACTATTTCATGTGCCACTGTCACACGCATCTATTGCCACATCCAAGCCGGTTCAATGACTGCTCTGTTTTGCCACAAACCCCTACCCGTTATCTCTTTGGCAACAGGTTCTGCAATGGTTTCTAAAAGACAAGGTGAGTCTTTGTGCCCATGCAAATGATGCATGACTGGCTAAATGGGGAAGTCTACAAAGTTATGTTTATAGGGGTCGAAATCTGTGTGAGCATGAGGGCAAACATGAAAGAGCAGGCAGAAGAAAAGAACAGCGGAGAACGATTTACTTACTCCTCACAGATTTTTCCCTGCTGGTCATCAAAAAGACTTAGTAACTCCCCAAACAGTTCAATCATTGTTTTGACAACAGTGACTCCCCCACACATTCCTGCAGTAGCTGCTGGACCTCAACTACTGTAGACTTGTCAGTTTGATATGGTTTTCCATTAATGTACCACCCAGGCGAAATGAGAACTCTCTTTGTATAACGCTCACTCATGGACATTACAGTTTCTGTCTGGCTAATAATACACCGGGCGCGTCAGCAGCAGTCAGAAAAACGATTAACAGGGAAGTTCGTTTGACAGACAGAAAACTATGAGCCAGAAATCCGCCATTCACACAGCTAACTGATGTGTTTGCAACTGTAGTCAGGACGGTCATGTGCGCCGCACTTCCCATTCATTTGTCATCGTCATGACAACGCTTGAAAACTCATGTCAGAGTTATTCGTAAGTGGCAGACAGGAAATACGCTCTTTATTCCTATTTGTGGGAATGAGATACACACACACACACACACACACATACACACAGAGGGAGCGCTTTGACACCACAGATGAAAGTCTATTTTTAATAGATCAAGACAAACTGGTTAGTTAGTCTGACCATGCTGGAATTTGCCCTCACAGGCTCCATCACTATTTAAACACAGTTCAGTTTATCATGTGTGTGATCAGCTTTGGATCACTGTGTCTGAAGCCTGTGTTAGCATATGATGATAAAACTGACTTTCCCAGAGAGACCAAGGTATTTTATCAGTGCTTTCACTGTGCTGTCTCCTTTACCGATTGTGAAAGTGACGTTGCCGGTGTTGATGCGTGCTGCATAGTTTATTCTGAGTTTTGGACGAATTACGAGGATGATCCTCTCTGTGTGTCATCTGCCGGCAAGCTGTTCAACCAAAAACAACACATAAAGCTCAGAAAGCAGATGGAAAGACATAAATTATTATACCATGAATAGACTGTGTGTGTGTGTGTATGTGTGTGTGTGTGGAGGCAATGGGTCTGCTTTTTTTGTGTGGAAAATTTCCCAGAATGGTTTTGACTTCATCATCTTTTCCCCTGTGCTCTTTTCTTCCAAAATTAAACTTCAGCAGAGGCCTGTCATTTCGTAACACATCCAGAGACCTTATTTTAGATGAATCCAGACTAAATCAAACTACATGCTGCTCCTGGGGACTAAGAGTGATTGAAAAAAAAATAGAACAAAGCTTCAGTCATCGCCACTAATTAAATTCCAGTCTGACAGTTTCAGCAACAGTTCATAATTAGGTTCATACCAAATCTGTTTACATGATCCGTTTGTCTCAACCCTCACATAAAAGCTACGCAATAAGCGACATGATGACGATGGGAACAAAACAATAATGATGTGCTGAGGTGTGTTAGCGGTTATGTCAGTGCTTGATTGCATAAGGTGCAACAACTGTCCACCCACAATGTCAGCTGTGGTCTGTGTACTCTGGGTAAACACACTTGCATAATGCTAACACTAATATTAATGCATTTTTTGAGGGTACATTAATCTTTATTGGCTCAGTGACTGCATGTAAGGTCAGAGGTTTCGCTTTTAGCGATGAACACACAGATCAGTAGTCCCTCCTTTTGTTTGCGTTTTAGCACCTCTCAGCAGTTTGTTTTGGCAATACGATACAGAGTTTTACTTTACTCATCAGTCTTGTTTCCAGACGCAACAGGCAGCTGTTCATCAGTGCTAATGCACTTTGTGCTGCCTACCAAATGACAGACAACATTAGCTATTACCTGGTGTACACTGTATTGGAGCACTTCACAGCTAGAGAGATGGATATTTTCCCAAAGGAGTTAGTGGAGAGTGATTCACTGGCAAGAACCCCAACATCAACGAGATAGATTTAAATGATTTATTAATAAAACGATTATGAGTGAAGCGTGAACTCTTGTACGTCTTGGGTCTGTTGCTGTGTTTCGGTGGAGAATCCATCATAGCACTCTGGCACGATGGATCAACTCAGGAGCCTATAGAAGGAAGGAGAGGAAGAAATGGGGTGAGCAGGAGCGATAGGTAATACGAGAGTGATAGAGGAGAGAGTATTTATAGGAATATTCCTAAAACTCTGCTAATAGCTTCAAATATTCCACTAAATTTAGTGAGTGGTCAGAAACTGACCCTATGGCAATATTAACCCCAGATTGCTCATACTGGCAATTTGTTCTTGCGTCCTATGCCAACCTTTTCTTAAAATACTCACAACACAACACTACAATATCTGGGCATGGCAGGTACGATTAAGGAGGCTCCTGTGCACACACATGCATGGACTACTTGCTACTTGCTATGTCACCATAGAGAGGTTTACCATGCAACTCCCTAAGAGCAAACTTGCAAAAGTCTGAACCTGTCAGTGCAGAGCAGCGTGACTTAAGTCAACAT
Organism: Nibea coibor; assembly: GCA_023373845.1. NCBI lineage: Eukaryota > Metazoa > Chordata > Actinopteri > Sciaenidae > Nibea > Nibea coibor. The sequence continues at coordinate 4,581,636 of CM041717.1, forward strand.
AAGATCAAAGCAGCACCACTAAAACGCTGCAGCAGTGAAATGAATTATCAGAGAGAATAAATAAGTTAAGAGCCACTATTTGTGTGGTGAGGTGCAGAATTATCCAATATAGACATAATTAATGGAAATACATAGGAATATGTTGCTCTGTGTCTGGAGAGGAAACATAGTCATCACTGTTTTAAAGCATTGTTCATTTTCACATATGATTACATTTACAAAATTTCTCTTTAACATATTTTTTCTGCTTCAGTGGCAAAACGAGCACAGTGCACTAAACAAGGCAGCACATCCAGTACTGATGCCAGGGCGATTATCCCTCTGAGGGGGAAACATGGCTTGATTTGAGTAAGATCACTGTGTGGTTCCTGGCAGAGTTGTCTCTGAGATTCCTCAGCGTGGAGACGCTCAGAAAGACTCCTTGCTGAACTTGAACTGAAGGGCTTTCAGAAAATTCATATCCAACCAACCACATTACCCTCTTTAGTCAAGCTGTGCTGCACTTGAGCCAAGCAGTGAAAGGACCATATTGTTTGCATCCCTTTAAGGCACATTCAGAACAAATGAATCAGCGAAATTGTTTTAAAGGTTTTATTGAATATCTTGGTGTTTGGTCAGATGAATACAGCAGAATTCATTGTATTGTTTAATTTATGGGATCGAACTGAAATTAGTGCTATTAACATTGCTCCCAGCAGGCTCTTAATGTCATGCTTGTAATCCAAGTTCCTGTGTGGGGGAATTCTTTCATGTGTGTGTATACGTAAGACTTTTAAAGCTGCGGGTGTCCTGCATTCTTTACAGACAGGATTATTTGCTGTAGCATCACCATGCGAAACCCCCCAGAAGGCACCACTGTCAGCATCACATAAGGCAAGCAGACGCTGAGCCTATTTGATATATGATTTGCCCTCTCGTACAGAACGGGCAAACAAACCCAGCTGATTTATCGCAGCATAAAAATGACAGAAAGAGACACTCAGTAGTTTTGCAGTGGTAAACAGTGAGCCCATTAATGCAAGAAAATGAGTTACTGCGAGCTCTGACAGAATCACCAACAAAATGATTGAGATAATGAGTTGGCTTGTACTGCACAATGGGAAGAGATGAGCTCATATTTGAACTGTAAAAAAAGAAGGATATAACATTACACGATATTCAAAAATGTCAAACTGTTCCTTTAAAAATCTATGTGACTGAATGGTGAGAAGCATGATCGGACAACATCTGCCATATTGCTGATCGACGTTAAAGGGATTCCCTGCAGAGATACGACTTATTTGCCTTTTCATTACGCGTCATCTGAAGCGGTTCAAGTGAAAGGCTTACGACGGCACTGAGTGGTTTTAATTAGTGGCTAGCATAATTACATCTTCCCTTAACTCAACACTTTCTAAAACCCTCTCCCCTCTTTCCTCTTCACCTCTCTCGTCCCTTGCTATCCACTTTCTCTGCTTTTTTTTTTTATGAACTTGGCACGCAAACAGGTCTCATGAGGTTTTCCAGAGGTCCGGCTCACGGAAATGTCAGTTTGGTTCATATTATGCTTGAAGTGAAGAAAGATATAAATCAGAGGAAGGAGGAATTAGTCATCCCATTTATAGTCTCACATTTGTTTATCCTTGATTTAAGCCTAATACTGACCAGTGTTGACAAACCTGAGAAAAAAAGGCCAACAAGTTACAAATTCATAATCCAGATTAAAACATTCTATTATCCCCAGCAGGCTAAAGTTAAAAATGGTAAGTTAAATATTTTTGCAGCTGATGGATTACAGTATGGATTACATCACCTGTGGACAGCCCTGAGGCCTGTGGGATTATAGTATGATGTCAGTGGGAGGAGGGTGCCAGGTTAAACACCATTTTGGGAAGATTTCCCAAACATTCTTGTTATTGTTTCATTAAGTAACAGCTCTTTGAGACAGCTCTATGTCATGCAATAACAATTTCATTAACTGTTGGTACAGATAATCAGGGAGTAATGCTGGGTGTTTTTCATATAAATCCTTCACTTGTTGCCATGACACACAGAAGTAAGACCCAACAGATTTCGTTTGCTATCTTTCTTTTATCTGATATATCACTTTGTTGTTGTCTGACATGCCCAGGCTTTGGTCAGAGCTTCTTCTCTGCCGTTCAGTCAAAACACATGCAAGACAGTGATGTTAGCTTTAAGGTTGGGTTGGCATTTTCCAGCTGCCAGATCATTCGGAGATTGGGTGAGGTCTCTTTTAGACTGTCCTTTTGTCTCCATAGTACATTGGATAAGGGAAAGCAGTAAATGCCAATTTTGGGATTTAAAGGGAATCTATGTGGGAGTGACTGGTTTGAAAAGAAATGTTTTGAGGATCATGAGAAAAAGCTAGACACGGTGGTAATACCTGTAACAGCAGACATAGCATATTGAGGCAAGCAGCCAGTTAAAAGGGTTTTTTGTGGGCAAGTCTTTCCTCACTCGAACCGAGGGTCTAAGGACAGAGGGTGTCACTCCCTGTACAGATTGTAAAGCCCTCTGAGGCAAAATGTGTTTTGTGACTTTGGGCTATACAAATAAAATTTGATTTGATTTGATTTGATTTGAAAGGTTTAAGTGGATTCTCTCAAAGGACGATAGCCATGCTCGCGGCTCATTGAGTCAGGCTATACATCAGATTTTTCAGGATGGAATGACTACGTGTGGCAGGTGTCGCTCATAGATGAGAAAAAAAAGTGAATGAACTACTGATGACAATGATGGAATGAAGTCATTCAAAACTGACACCTCTATTAGCATCATTAGCAAGGTGAATGTAGCGTAGCATTTAGCAGCTAAAGAGATATTTCCAGCTGAGGAATGTTAATGTTGCTGTCTTTTTGCTGGATGTTTAAAGAGGCAATTACTTGCTAATGTGTTTGCTATCTCAACTTTATAAGTTGTGTTTACTGCTGCTGTTGTGTTTACTGTTACTGCTGCAAAAATCAATAAATGCTGCAGTGCTTTGAGCTAAACGCTAAAGTCAGCATGCTCACAATTACTGAAAGAAGGAAGAAAGAAGGTTTACCATGGACACCATCTTTCCATGCTAACATTTAACATTTCACTTTAATTTGAAGACTTATGAATGTCCCTAAATTTTACATCAATCCTTCCAATAGTTATTGGGATATTTCAGTCTGGACCACAATTTTAGATCCAGAGGAGAAAACTGAGCTAGCCTGAGATGATGATATGTGGATAAGTTCTTTTTCTCCATTGCGTGTTTTAAAATCACACATCTGATTATGCTTTTTAGGTTTTGGTGGGTTAAAATGGGTCAGGTTGCATGTTGCTCCATGGGCATGAACTGAAAAGCTTAAAGGTCAATCCTGTCATATCTTTTTCACAGTCAGAGTCACATTTTGCGTCAGTAGCAGACTAAATCTGAGGTTATTCCCTTCACACCGCCCCAGTGGGAAGCACTGCTGAGCAGTACTCTCTTCTCTGCTCTTATAAGGAAGCCTTGCTGATGACTTAGGCATCCTAAATTGAACAAGAGGAGGATGTGATGATCTGTGGGTATGCGGAGGTGAGCCAACTCCCCAAAGGCGCACCAGATTAGGTGAAGCCGGGACAAAATATTAAAGGGTCAATTTAATGAGCTCACTTGACCAAAAAGAAAGAATGCCATGGAGATGAGATCACTGCAGGAGGCTCCCTTACATAGCTCTCTGTCTGAAGTTGGCCCAAAAGACCACAGGAAACCAGCATACTTTTCAGCCTGCTTACATAAGAAAACAACATTTGGGCCAAGACTGAAAGTCTGATGCTCTTTAAACGGCTGTGATCAAGCTGTCTGCTGTAATTTGAATTCATGCCTTCTCACTCTGTCTCACACTCTCACGCTTGTTTGAAGTTGTTCCTCATTATATTAAAGAGTTGTTTGCACAGTGTGATTAGGGAGGGCATAGACTGGAGGGAAAGATCAGCGCCTGGTTTTTGGTGTTACCAGTCCCATAACTCTTGTTCTCTATGTGTTACTCCTCTAGCTGTCATGTTAAGCAAATCTCCAGGGCTGTAAATGTTTACCCCAGCAGATAAAATAACTCATTTTACAGTGTTTTTTGTTACCTGCATACCTTCACTGTATCAGGTGGATTAGTTAATAATTACCTGACCTGTGTTTAAAGGGTCTGTAAGGTCTAATCGTTTACGTTACTGCTTTCAAAGCTCACACTTAAACTGCTCTTACCTTCAGCCCGACCCATCCCATCACATTATCATCAGTCACGCCTCTTTCCAAATCTCCTGTGCTGACCTTCAGCAGCAATTTTGCAACAATCCATGTGGGTGAGAGATAAAAGGCCGGATTCCCAGTAGCTGTGAACAGTGAAAAGGCCTTTTTTGGTCATATCACAGTAATCAAGGCCAAATAAGCCAGCTGCTGGGAAGAACTCTGTAGACTCAGCACTGAGCTGCGTTATTGCTGCTTGACCTACTACTGGTAAAATTCAACAGCATGCACTGCCAAAGAGGCTATTTAGATGAAGGAAATAGCTTAGAAGATGATTTAAATTAAGATCCCTTTCCACAGGGGCATTTCTATTTACTGTTCTTGTGTCTGGTGCAATATCTTTTGGCAAATACAGTGCAAAAGATATGACAACACTTTTGTGGTTCTCTCTGGAACGACACAGACACAAGGGGGAGTGAAGTGCTAATATTTGCAAACGATAACTGGCTCTTGACTATGGAGTCCCACTACTACATATTTACTGTCTATCTCTGGTCTCAGAAATGAAAGTCATGTCTGAGAAGAGGGTGCTGCCTTGTAAGAACCTGTTGAAATCCAGCAGCACATCCTGTACAGAGGCCATGGTACTTCCTGTCTGTTAGTCATTGCTGTAAGTGGCTCCCTTGAGGACAACGCTTCCACTGGGAAGGATGTGTAAAAGAATAGGGGAAAGGGTGGACGTTCACCACAAAATGTTGCTAGATATTAATATTTGACTTTGCTGAGGCAGTCCCACGCAAATCACACACACACCCAGAATTTCACATTTCTATCAACATCCTAGAATTTTGTAGGAACCGATAAACCCGACAATGAGAGTTAAAAGGTGCCTTTTGTGTGTGTGTGTGTGTGTGTGTGTGTGTGTGTGTGTGTTCGTGTGTATGCTTCAGAAGTTAAGTAGCTCTCTGCATGACTGGTCTCCAAAGGTCTATGACCGTCTTGGTATCATACACACACAGGTATGGGGACGTGTTGGTGTGATGACAGACGCTGGCTGGCCTTTGTTCACTGTAGATGAACCGTGCACAATCATGCACAATTGGATGCAAATGCTGACACATAAAGACAAGACAAGGACACACACACATGCGCTTGAGGGAATTCAGATACATGTATGCATGTCAAGGATGCATTTGAACAATGATAAAAACAAAGAACTTAACAATGTTGCATAATTGCGAAAGCATCATCATCATCATGCTCTCTTCACTTCTCCATATGCCGTCCACATGTTCTTCTCTCTGTAAAAATGAAACAAACTCAAAAAGCCATTATTTGGTGCAGTGTTAAGCACACCATTTGACAGATTTCACACCGCGTTACCATGGCAACTGAGCAAACACAGTGCAACAGGATCCCTGTATGAACATACCCTTTGACCCGCAACTGTACAAGCACTAACCAGTGAGATTAATTAGTCTACTGCTCATTTTCTCTCTGTGTCTTTGAGCTCGTTTCCACTCAGTAGACACCCAAAACCCCCAAAACATCCTGGGCAAACAATGATGTCAGCTTAGCACCTGAGGGTCTTTTCTTTTCTGAGAATATATAGGCAAGTAAAAGGTTTGAAAGGGAATACTTACTCACGAAAGGAATGCTGAAGGACGTTTACAAAGAACAACAAACAATGAGCTGTTTGCTGCTCTGTGTTTTAATGGTGGGGATAAGAGGCCAAACCTGCTCACTAATCTCTCCCGACCACCAACAGCAGCACAGCCTTATAATGTTGCTCAAGCCTACCATATGATTTATCATGCTGACATGGGAACTGACTTGTTTTTCAGCTGAGTATCACATCCTACCTGTGTTTGGGCCGAGAGCTGGACGGCAGCCTCATATGCACTAAAGTTGGAAAAGGGAGAGGTCGCAACCTTAGTATACATTAAATGTGATCTATTGACAATGTTTGTTTTCCAGTCTTTTGTGTTTTATTACAGTACCAGCCAAAGTATATTTTAGATTTTAGATTCAGCTTCACAAGGTCATCAGCTGGAAAGCTTTTTAATTAACAGGTGTGACTTTTCAGAAGTTGATTTGTGGAATTTCTTCCCTTCTTAATACATTTGGTTCAGAGGTGGTGTTGGCATACAGTAAATAGCTTTGTTCAGCCAAAATGATATGATGCCCCGGGAAAGGAAGGCCAAGAGTTAGCTCATTTGCAGAGGATGGGTTAATTACCAGCCTCAGAAATTAACAGCACCTCAGATTACAGTTTTCATAAATACTAGCAGACACATTTTAACATCAACTGTCAATCAGACCTTTATGGTCGAACTGCTGGAGAGAAACTACTACAGAGGGAGACCAACAAGAAAAAGAGAACTGTTTGGGCCAAGAACCACAAGGAATGGATGTTACACCAGTGGAAATATGGACTGACTAATGTAATCAGATTTCTAATTCCAACTGCTGTGTCTTTGTGAGCGTACAGATGGTGTCTGCATGTGTGGTTCCCACTGTGAAGCATGGAGTGGGAGGTGTGATGGTGTGGGGGTGCTTTGCAGGTGACACTGTTCAAAATTCAAGGTCAGCAGCGTTTTGCCATCCCATCTGGTTTGATCTTAGTGGGACCATCATTTGTTTTTCAAGAGGACAGTGACCCAAACACTTTAAATATGAAGTTGATGGGCCAATCAGTATTATTTAGTGCTTATTCTTCATATCATTTATGTCACAACCTGCGTAGACAGACTGGGGCTAAACATAAACAAGCGTGTTCTTCAGTCTTCAGTTTATGTGGGAAACCACTAGATATTAACTGGGTTCATTCTGGGTCTAAACCAGTGCTGGAGACCTCAATCCTCTCTTAAATCCCATCAGTTTTACTACTGTCCATTAGAGAGAAGCCTTGGTAATTTAGTTCCTGGAGTCACACCCCTCATGTTCCTCTCACTCTTAGATTTAGATTTCACATGGTGAAACAATCCAATGCTTTGTCAAGATTATATTACATGGGCCTTTTCTTTGCTAGTGAGGTACAGGAAAATCCAAGTGTGTTTCTTTGAACTATATGTATTTGTGTTTATATGCCACCATTCCTGGGCATGCTGTTATGAGCGTCATTCCAACCTTTTGAGCTCTTGAAATGCAGCCTCTCCCTTCCTGTGATGGAATTTTTCCCATCCAAACATTCTCTATAATTACAGCTCCCTGTCGAACAGCATTCAGCAGTAAGTGGATTATCTGGGGTCAGATAAAGAGAATTAATAAGGAAACAAAGAGGACTCTGTACAAAATATGATGGCTGTCAATAAAATGAAAATCTGATGGTGGTTTAATTTATTTTATATTAAACCTCTTTTTATTATCTGTTGGCACTGTGAACATTATAATTGTCAAAACCCACAGACCCCCAATCACATTAAAAAAAGAAAAATTGTTTTCCATTTTATCGTTTTTATTTATTTGAGGGAGTATCTCTCAAATGTCCTACCAGATTCACACCCATATATCTTATGCCCAAACCAATCTACTCCAAAGATGTTGCAAAATGACCCTAATTTTATTTTGCACATTCCAACTCATCCTCCAATGCAAAACCATCAACAACAAAAATAAAGTAAAATAAATTAGACTACGGGACATTGTTTTATTTTTATTTTCTTGTTGGTATGTTCTCACTTTCTGTAGGTGAAAAACAAAGTCTTTTACATCTTGACATTTTCCTATCAAAGGTCTTTGAAATGAAGACATTTTAAAGGGGGAAGGAGATACAAAGCTTCTAACATGACGTATCTACACAGAGAGAAAAAAAGCAGCTTCGACAATGCTAACGTTATAGCTAACGTTATTCTTCGTTTATATTTCTTTGAAATAAGCAGCCTACTTTAGCTAACTGTGGATCATGTTAGCTAGTTAACTGACCATTTTTTTGGCTTCATTGGTCCTTGTGGACAATTCAAGGGTATTCCTGGGGCTTACCAAGCTTAAACAACAATTTTGTTAGCAATAAGACTACCGCTCCAATGAAACGTCTACCAGCACACTGTGTTTTTACACCATCATAGCTGGGTTTGATCCATACAGACAAATCCATTTTTATTGAATTATACCTGAAAGTTTCATGGTGTAAAGATATTTTGAGCTATGTGATAAAAGTGTTCTAGTGTTCACATTCTGTATTATGACATAAATAGCTAAATACAGTATGTCTATTGTGCTTGCAAACAACGTGTTGCTAGTTTCATGGTTTCATGTATTTACTGGCTGAAGACAAGGAGTGATGGCAGCTTCCATATTTTCAGCTTAGCTATAGCATATCACAATATTATTAACATTACATGGATTTGTCGAATACTTGATTCTGTTTGGTCAGTTATGGCATTTTACGCTCTGATTTGTCTGAATAGCAGACTGCTGCAATGAGCAAAAGACCACCATGGACGCAGTTCTGAACATCAGAGACCACAGCGAAGCGAAAGCAACGAAACAGTTTTTAAATCAATATCTTCTGATTTCTTCATTATTTCGCAACAGTGACAATGTTTTGCACAGTGACTGGCTCATTGTGTATTTGGAATGTGTGAAAGTGCAGGATGACACGTTCTGTTGCTAGCCCTCCACGAAACTATGGGCCACCCGGGATCCTGTGGATGGGAGGGTGTGCACAGGAGGTTGGAAAGAAAGGGTGTAGCTGAGTCTGTGGCCTTTGACGAGACACATTTATAGCTCCTACTTGCTACCGAGTGCTGCTAAAAACTCTGTATGGCTAAATTTACACCACTACGATAGGATAGTTTGCTGATTCTTCAGTTTGTTTAAATTGATATACTTTGTAAACTCCGTATTGCAGAAAATATAGACTTCATTGTTTAAAACAAAGTTTAGCCCATACGAGCTGAGCCCTCTGTATGATGTGAACCAAAATCTTTTAAACATGCTTACTGTTTACCTCAGAACAGAGCAGCACAGTCCCATGCAGTTTTAATCATTTACACTTTGCTCTGGAATGTGAGTTAGTTACTCATTAAAAACAATGTCAAGGTCCATGAAACCGATTCGGATAACGTGATTCAACTGCATGTGAATCAAAGAAGGTTTTTGGTTCATGAACATTTGAGTACTTGCTTCATCATGAACCAGACTGGATGCTTTTAACTTAACTTAACTTCAAATCTTGTGGAACATCTTCCTGCAAGAGTTGTTTCAAGGCTACGGATTTCATCCACACCGGAGAGCTGCGCCGCTGTATTTTTAGTGGAGCACAGGCGGTAATCATCTTACTCCTTTGGGTGTTTGGCTTGTGACTTTTCTGGTCACAAAGTTCTTTTGGTTAGGTTCCACGGAAACCAGACGAATGAGTCACTCAACAAGTTCAGCCAATTCAGCTCTTGAGTGTGTGTGTGTGTGTGTGTGTGTGTGCGTGTTGGGGGTGGAGGGGGCGGGGGTGAGGGGGTGGTGGGGGACTGGAAAATGAAAATAAGGAGAAAACGGTGGCTGGAAGGTGGCGTGCAGCCCAGTTCTGTTCTTACTTAATCTGCGCCTCCTCCTTCTCCACGTCCTGGCTCTCCCACACTCCTGCCTTCCCATTTTTCATCTCTTACTCTTTCTCAATTCCTATATTTCCTCCTTCTCTTTTTTTTCCCACCCTCTCTTGCACATAGTTTGGTATCACCTCTCCAGTGCCCTCATCCTCTGCAGCTTGAGACTTACATTAACTGTTTAAAAAATAAATACATTTCTGTTCCTAGAAGAAGTCATTTAAGGTCACTTTAGCATGTTTACTGATCTGACGTGTCTGTGTGGACCTGCAATGCTAATTTTGGTGAGTCAAACGGAGCATTTACTCTCCACCGTTTGGATTTTGATTTTGATCGTGAGCACTTCCTGTGAGTGTTTATTCTGCTAATTAGAGTAAATTTACTGCTTAATCAAGTCTTTCACATTCTGTTCCCTTTCCTCCATCCGGCCACTCTATTTCTATCTAGGTACTTTCTCTCCCTGTTACTTTCCCATCATTTTATTCGTCCCTCATGTCTGACAAACACACACACACACACCACACCCTTCTCCCCCCACCATGGGTCCCTGACTTATCCTTCTCTGGGAGGAGGCCCAGTGGGGAGCACTGGATGACTGACTGACTCACGCCCCGACACACCCAACAGATGTCTGGGACAGAGGGAAACATCCAGAATGCGTGCCTATGTGACAAAGCAAGTGAGAGATGATTCATGGTTTATCTAAGTTGAGCCTGATAACGGATTTACTTCGGGAAAAGTAGACAGAGATTAAAAAACAGCAGGTCTCTTTACTGTTATGACTGATTCCTGAGTGTACTGATATGACGGCTGCTGATAATCCCACACAGGCCTGTTCATGTTAACATTAAATAAAAGGGTCAGTCAAGTGAGTTTGTGAATTTCTACACTCTGGGTTATGCAATGTGCTTGCAACATTTTTTATGTGGTTCATAAACTTTAAACTAATAAAATGTATTAAAACCATTTGGGGGACTGCAGAGTTTATCGAAGACTTGGATGCAGACGCTCAAGAATCACGTCACCACTCTCTTGGATCATAAGCCATTTTTAATTGGACAGTTGAGATCAGTTGCATAAATTTGACTCTATGAGAACTATGCATTTACCACTGAGGCTTTATATTAGCCTGATTTGGCTGAGTTAGTCAAACCGAGTGGTTATCTTCCTGTCATCTGTTCAGCTCACTCTTTCGGGCCATGAAAAAAATTCCCCACCCTTTGGCCACCCTAAGTCAAGAGTGTGTGTTTGTGAACTCACAGAGGTTTCATAACATTTCATGGGAAGTTTGGTCCTGAGCCGCAAGCTGATACGGTTCTTTTTTACGGCTGTGAGTTAGCACCACCATGGAGGTCAAGTGTTTGTGGGGTTGTGAGTGTGAATGTCAAAGTGTTGTTGCATGAGCGTACTTGTTTGCAGCTATTGGGAATCTGCAATTGTTAGGACCAAACCAGGTGTTCCAGAAAATCAGGTGTGTTGGGGTGATTTCATAGGGGGGGTGCTGGGTCTGTGTTTCTTTGTGCCAAATGTCACTACACACGTCTAAGCTTTATATTTCACTGATTCACCACTTGTGCTCACCTGTGCTCCCTCACTCTCATTCATTGTCGCTCCACCACTGCTTGCTCTCATTCTGTCAAACTACTGGACACAAACCAAAGTGAAATAAACAAAGTCAGAGCACAATAAGTAGAGTTTAGTCCTCTGTTTAGTCAGTGATCATTGACATTGCAGGCTGATGGGGTTGCTGCTCTGACTGTCTGATTGTTCACTACAGCATGACTTCAGGTTGTGTTTCTCCAAAAGATGAATCTGTCTCAACTTTGCTGGCCACAGTACCCCCGTTTAGATCAATGGAAAAACCTGCCTTTCATCTGAATTGGAAAGTAGTCTGAAATCCCTGAGCATTTCCTTGCTAAGATGCTATGGTGGGATGGTTGAACTTGACTACCCAAAGACTTTATCTCTACTTTGTAAAGCACTTTTGGATAGAACGGTGATTGTGGATTATGTCCCCCATCTTTCACAGTGTAGTCCTCGTAGGATCACTCTGGCATATGGGGAGGAGGCACAGTCACAGTAGCAAATGATTTTTTATACATATAGCATGTAAGCACTGAATTTGTTAAACTATTTCAAGTTATACTAGGAGTCTCTAGATGTTTTGATGAGTAATGACAAAGCAAAGTTAATCTCCAGTGGGCCTCCTCTCTCCATGCAGAGAGGAAGGTATTGTTCAGCAGGCTCTCCGTGGGGCCTGAGGAATTACAGGCATGCAGCAGAGACATGCACTTGTGTCCCTCTTTCCTCCCCAATTTAACCCTCTGTTATAAGAATTTTCAAATGACTCTTCCAAAAGGAGGACTGGATTCGAAGTATCAAAGTCAAGTTGAATTTATTCTTGTACAAGAAGGAGCATTTAACAGTGCAACACGCAAAAGGGATTACAGAGAAAAGGCTCCCTGTGGAGCTCTAACAGTTGGTTCTTAGACACTCTCTAATGGGCTGTCTCGGACACCTCCCCGAACACAGATGGCATCATAAGTTTTTAGTTTAATTTCCTTTAATAGTTTAATGTAAATATCGCCACTCTGACCTGTCCCCGACCCTTCTTCTAGACTTCCTGAATTTACACATTAACCCAGACTTTACCTTACCTGACCTTAGCAACATAGTCATATTAGAGAAGTGAAAAACAGAACATGTGAGTAGAAACTTACGTACACATCTTATGATTTAAGACATTTGAATAAAACTAATTTTTATAACACCCTCCAAATCTCCTGTGTCTGTCAGTAATCCACCATCCCTTCTCTTGCACAAGGAGTAGGGGGAAGTAACAAGGTGTTAGGTTTTAAACAAAGATATTTATTAATTGAAAGATCAAATTGTTTTAACAAAAGGAAGTAAAGTAGCAAGGGAACAAAGGTCACACAGATGCTTTTCAAATCTATATAAATAAAAGAGAACTCTCTTTAAACGGTGCATATTTATGTATGTTAAATAAAACAAGAACCAAAAACCTCACTGCCTAATTTGACACTTCAAAAACAGCATCCCTAAACTAATGAACAGAAATCAAGAGTAAACTCTATGAACTAAACCAAACCCTGCCCAGTTCCAGTAACAAACTAAAATAACCTCCACAAACAACAAACAAGTTAACCACTGTTAACCTTCACAATTCCAGCAACGAAGCAAACACGCAAAGCAACAAGCCGTCCTGACAGTTAGGGTTCCTTTGCAAGACTCAGCACCTTTGGCACGCCATTTTGCTGAGCCAGAGCAGAGCGAAGGCCGATAAACAGGAACCGATGGGAAAACGGTTCTGTGGGTCAGCACATATTTATCTGCTAATACGGCAGCAGATGGCATTAACATGACCTTTTGTTTGTTTAAATAAACCACAATACATTTCGCTAAAGACTTCTTGAATTCTTTTAACAAAATTAACTCAGTTTAAAAAATATCTGTTTTCACCAAATCATATTACAAGCTCTCCTATAAGGGGAGCGCAGGTACGACTTCTTGGACTTTCCCATGAATTTTGCACTGCAAAAGCAGTGGCCAGACGTCAACGGGCCACCGCAGCAAAGAGGCTATGCACTAAAATGTGCCGAAATGGACTTGTGAGAACAAATCCACTTCAGTCTCACAAAACGTGGGCACTAAAACAATATGCCTATTTATATTAAATGAAGTACCAGAAGAACTGATGGAGGAAGGAGACATTCCTGCAGCACCCAGGGAGCCACTCAGTACGAGCACCCCTCTCTGTGACTCACGGCTTTGTCAGCCTGGATTTCCAATGTTTTTTTATTTCAAGCTGCAGCTGTGCCTGTCTCACCTGGGCTTTCTCCTGGGCCTCAAAATGGAGACAGACAATGTGGACCTTCAACCTTGCCCCATCTCTGTACCCAGTACTGCTGGATGAGAGGGGATCATATTGAGGCAAGGCATCTTCAGCAGCTCACCTGCCATATTCTCCCCTCCTCCAGCCGATACCACCCTCAAGCTTCATGCTAACCTTGCCTTCGCTAAGGGCGCCATCCTTAGACAGCAAGCTCTGCAGTGACGCCACCAGGATGTCCATCTCCACCAATTTACCAACAATAAGAGCTTTCAGCTCCTTCTTAAGTAAAAAATAGCAATTTGTGCCAACTCATCTTTTCTTGGGTAAAAAAGTATTTAATTCAAAAGTTGCAGTTTTCTTGGCGTAATACCTCCTTCCCTGCTCTTTCTTTGGTCTCTCTCTCTGGTTTGTCTGGCCAGCTTCTCTCTGCAAGGCCACAATATGAAGCGTCTGTCTGCAAAAAAAACCTCAGAGTGTCAGGGAAGACAGCTTTATGACTTCACCCATAACAACAGATAGTGAGACTGGCACAAGAAGCCACCCGCAGCGGACACACTGTCAAACACACTTTACACAATCTACATGGGATACAGCATTGCACTGGAAACTGACACAAATCAGGAAACTATAACTGGCTGTCAGATGTAGTTGGGAAACTAGTCTTGATTATAATCTGGCAGAACGATTTATGTTGCAAGTGAATAAATCAAAACAAACAAACAAACAAAAAGAAACTGTGATGACGGCCGGGGCACTCACATAATAGTATCAAAATGTGTCCAGATTTCTCAGGCAATTACCAAAATCTTAACAACATATGCATGGCCTATTAACAAAAAGTTATGCAGTCATTCAACTGAGTCAGTCTGTATCTAATAGCAGACAGAACTTTGACTAATGTGGATGTAAATAAACAGAAAGCAGAGCCCCAGCACTGCTTGGACATGGCATGGGAATAAGGGCCCTCTGCTTATTATGGGGCAAGGCTAAAGAACTGTGGGTCAGAATGTGAATTTCTCAGAAGCTGAAAGAATTTCCCGCACTCACAGCAGACTATGGGTATGTGGGAGGACGATGGCATGAGGCCAGACGGCCAGACGGACATTGGCACTTATGTGCATGACAGGGACGTTGACTTACATGTGTACAAGCTGTAGTTGTATAATCTATGATACTGTTATAAGTCTGTTTCATATGTGTTGTGTTTTTTATTATCTATATGCTGATTATGAGTGTGCGTCATCTCTCTTTTCCAACATTTTAGGAAAACAGGCCTATTCACTCTCTTATTGAAGACTGATATGACTCTACTGTCTAGCTTAGCGTAAACACTTGAAGCAGGAGAAATAGTATGAAGAAATGGCAAGTTGTAGTTTTACACAGTGTTATGTGTCTATTTCTGAGCTGGAGAAGTATTGAGACTATTATTAAAATACCACAATGTAAAAATGCTGGGAAAGAAGAAATGTAGTTTTAGTAGGTGCAAGTGAAAGTACAAAAGTATTGTGGTGACATTAAGGGAGACCTGGTGGGTGACGTCAGGATCAGGACTCTTTAATCACTGATGTGGTGCAGCTGTGAGGAGGGCGTGGAGGAGAGACAATTGTGATAAGGGCCGGAGATGTGGCGTGGGGGGGGAGAAGCAACACGTCCGGCGACGCGGTACTCTGTCAGCGGGGGTGGGTGTCGTTCGCAGCTAGTTAGAGCTGCCGGCGACGAAGACAGGTAGCCAGGGGAAGTTAGTGGTGTGTGTGTCAGGAGGGGAGGCCTGCTGCCTCCTGTAGTTAGATCAGGGCCTCTGTAGAGAGTGCCGTGTGGCCATCGCTCCCTGGGCAGCCGCCACAGCGCCCTCCGGATCGCCAGTCAGTCCCTGTCCTCGCCGTCCAGCGAAGCCGTTGCCCCGGGGAGTTGGACGGCGGCACAAGCGCACACCCCGGGGGAGGGTCTCGCCAATCGGGCGAGCTAAGTGCACTTTAACATTTTTGTATGTATTTGTCATCTAGTGTTTGTGTGTATAGGTCGGCCTATTTTTATATTCGATATCCGGTGGTAGGGTTTCCGGGGCGGAAGTGACGGGTTCGAGGGTGGGCGGTCTCATGGGTGCCGAACGCTGCAGGTTCGCCGTGTGTGGGGTGTGTCTGAGCTCTGCGTGCTGTGTTAAAAGCGTGTCTTAAAAGCTAGTGACCCTAGCCTGATTTGTAGTGGGTTTCATTCTGTGTGCTGTGTTTAAAGCGTGCCTTAAGCTAGCGAAGCTAGCCTGATGTGTAGTTGGTTGTCACTGATTTACATTAGAGGTGAACCTGCTGTTGTGACCCTCCAGAAAGAAGCCTGTGCCCCCGACCGGCATCTCCCCGTCTGATTGGAGCCCCCACGTGTTTTATGAACTCTGCCAATTATTAATAAAGGCTGTTATTTACACTAAACCATCCTGTCTGTGTTTGTTCGGAGGTTCTGACATCATCAGCTTTCATAGCTAGAGGCAAAACCCGCCTTTATTACAGTATCATCAAACTTACTAACATACTATTTACTTGATGATATGATATTATAATATTATGATATTGTTGATGATAGCTGAAGTTATCAAGTGTTTCCCTCTGAAATGTAGTAAGTAAATAGAAATACTCAAGTAAAGCACACAAGACTGTACTAAAGTGCAATAAATTTAGAGTGTCTTGGACTAAAGTGGCAAATTCATAGTTCATTTTTTGTATACAAATGAGAAACAACCTATACAATAGTAGTGAGCTTTGGCGGTGCAGTTTAGCATTGGACTGTTATCTTGAAGCAACATGCCCTGTTACCTACCCTCAGGCTAGCTGTTTCCCCTTGTTTCCAGTCTTTATGCTAAGATAAGCTAACTCCTGGCTATAGCTTCATATTTAACATACATACAAGATCAGTCACAGATCTAACTTTCCTAAATCTCTTATTCCTTTAAGGGAATTATGAATTGTGAATATAAAATACTACTGTATAAAATAATATATACCTCCTAATCAGAAGCTGCATGCTGTAATATAATGACTGTGTTGTCCCTTCTGAACACATAGCTAAAGAAATGGTCACAGGCTTGATTGTGCACTTTTTGTTTATTTTATTTAGTTACAAAGGTTTCTTTATTCCAGTTTTTTAAACTTCACTTCACTGTTCACTAGATTTGATGTCCTTGCTCTCTGACACCACTTTGCCGTCCACCAGCGTCTGGGTGACTGTCACCACTTTGGTCTCAACTTTCTTTGTCTCAACTGCATCCTGTAGTCTGGAAAAATGAACAAAAGAATAAATTCAGTTTTAGGTCTCTCTCGTTATTAAAACTAAATTTAGTCCTAGTTTATAGACTGGAATAAGATCTCTAGTGTCACTTTTATACTGTAACACCACATATATTTCGTGTCTTTAGGTTATCTACAGTTGAAATGTAAGGGATGAATTTACTTTCACTTTCCATATCGGTGTCTCTTCATGTTTGCATGAAGCTAATTTGAATCAAATTTGCAAAAGCCTGAGATGAACAAAGCTTTAATATAAGTCAGTGCGTACAAGGCAGAACGCTGAATGTTTGGCTTTCAGCAAAGATATCAACTGTATTTTTACAGTTTTTACTGTTTCACCCATTCTTTTCTGTATCCCCTGCCCATATACTCACTTAAAGTCTATCTCGCCATCCAGCAGCCTCCTGTACTCCGCGATCTCAGCCTCCAGTTTCACCTTGATGTTGAGCAGGTGCTCATACTCTGTTGTATTGTGCTGGATGTCAGTGCGGAGCTTGGTGAGCTCCTCCTGCAGCGTCAGGATGACCATGTTGTACTTCTCCACCTCCAAGTTGTAACGCATCTCGATGTCACGCAGCGTGGCCTCCAGGGATGCTTTCTGTCAAAACGTGTAGAAAAAGATTGAATGTGCAGTTGAATTAGAGGGACAGAAGAGTATTTTCTCTGCCTTTGCCAAGAGTTAGATGAATGATTTGATACCAGTCATGCCACATTAATATGAAGCTACAGCTGGTTAGATTAGCTTAGCACAAAGATTGGAAAGAGGTAAATTGCAAACATAATGTGCCTACCAGTGCCAGTTTTTGTACAGATTAACCATGAGATAACATGAGATAATCAATGGTGAGCTAAGCTAACTATGCTATGCTAACCATCTCCTGGCTGTAGCTTCATATTTAAATGGATAGAAATGAGTGTGGTGTCACTCTGCTCACCTAACTCAAGCTGCAAAACGGGATATAAATTAGACCCAATGGAGAAGATTCATTGATAAAGGCTTAAATGTGAAACCACTGATGACACATTGAAAGTTCAAGTTGCACTAATTATGTATGGCCCAAAGTCTCTTACCAGGCTAAGTGCAGACTGCAGTTCAATGTCCAGTCCCTGATACCTGCGCCTGATATCAGTCATCACACTTGTGGCTTCCTTCAGAGCTGTTGTGCTCTCAGTCACTTGAACCTGCACCTCTGTAATCTGTAGACAAGATAAAATACATATGGTACATTAAAAAAGTACCAAACACAGGAGATGTGTTTGATGAATATGCATTGATACTGATGTGTATACCTGAGATTCATGCCATGCTTTGACCTCCTCCTGGTTCTTCAGGGCTATCTTCTCATACTTGGCCCTCATCTCCTCCATGATCCTGGCCAGGTCCTGCCCTTTAGGAGCATCAACATCCACATGGACGCCAGCTTGGGCGATCTGGGCACGTAAATCTGCAACTTCCTGTTGTGGGGGAAATAGTCAGGGAGTGATTTCCTGGACAAGGTTAGTGGGGTTATCCTGTGCAAGGGGTTAAGGAACAAACAGATTGCTGGAATATTTACTGTCCAAGCTTTTTCTTTTTGAATTACTGTCCCATTGTTTTGTTGGATTAGGCCAAAGGCACTTGTCTTCGTACAAATAATTTCCCTCACCTCCTCATGGTTCTTCCTCAGGCTGATCAACTCTTCCCTCAGAGACTCAATGTCACTTTCCAGGTGCAGGCGAATAACGTTGGTGTCGTCCAGAACCTTCCTCAGTCCAGCCACATCGGCCTCCACTGACTGACGCATGGACAGCTCATACTCCAGCCTGACAAAACATACTGTATGTCAGATATGTTCATGCTGGATGGGGAGTGAGTTTAATACAATGCTATACACTCACTTCATTTTAAAGTCGTCTGCAGCCAGGCGTGCGTTGTCAAGAGAGATTCCAAGATGTGCATTTTCCTTGACCATGTCAAATATCTGAAAGAAATTCAACAGTTTTGTAATTTTCTGTGATATACTCATCACTCAGTCATTTTTAATTAGACCCCAAACTATAAATCTTGCTTTGATAAATTGTGCCAGTGAAAGGACACGCCTTTGATAACTTTGACGCTGTAAGTCCGAGAAGAACAAAGCAGGTTATCTTTTTGATACTGCCCCTGCATGCCTGACATGGTAATAAAGATTAAAGTCTACAGGTGATAAATGTGAAGTCACTCAGTTCGAGATATATGAACACACTGGAGTGCTGGACGAGTGATAATAAAAACTGAATGATTCAGCCTGAATGACTTTTGCCCAAACATTATGTGACATTTTCAAGGTGAGGGAGTTGGACAAAGGATTGAGATCTTAGTCAGTGAAGAAAGATAGTTTTGTGTGTGAAACTACCACAGTCACATTTAGTGATGTCTTTGACACTGTAATGACATAAAATTATTATTAAGATTGACTAATTACTTCACTAACTCACCTTGGCCCTCAACTCAGTGATCATGGTGTTGTACTTGCTGTAGTCCCTCCCCTCTAAAGGACCTCTCTTCTCGATGAGCTCTCTGATCTGGATCTCCAGCTTGCTGTTCGCCTTCTCCAGATTCCTCACTGTCTCCAGGTAGCTAGCCAGGCGGTCATTCAGGTGCTGCATGGTTGCCTTCTCGTTAGTGATGGCCATGGTTCCAGAGGTTGACACAGACCCCAGGGAGTTGTAGTCATAACCACCCCCGAAACTGCTGCCAACCCGTGTGCCATAGCTGGTTGAGATCTTGGTCCCCCTTGACACTCCACTGTCGCTGAAGGCATAGCCCCTCTCCCTGTCTATAGGTCGGACAGCGACGGGCATTGTTACCGGTCGGAACCCGTGTGAATACTGAACATCCATAGGTCGGACAGCGTTGTGTGTTGATACCGATTGGGAAACAAACTGGCGATTCATCATTGCTAAAAGAAGTGTGCTGATCAATAAAAGGAAGAAGCGGTGCGACCTGCACAGAGGGGTTTGGCAGCTGAGAGTGGAGAACGGAGGCAAGTTCGATGGTCTTATATATCTCTCAGGGAATATTCCTTCCTGCCACTCCTCTCCTATCTATATTACATTTTTACCTTTAGCTGCTTAGACTTTGTCCCCATAACACCCAGTGTGAACCTGTGAGTCTGTCACTTTCATGCTGATAGAACGTAGTAAATAATCTGTATCTATAGTAACAATGATATCAACAGGAGCTTAATGGATCAGGCTGGCCTTGGTAAATATTTGTTTGAAAGTCTACAAATTCCATGAAAGACTAAAGTCATTAATGAATAGATCTTATAAAGAGGTACTGTTTGTGTTTCTAATAATACCTCTGCTTCCTCTGTATCATAGTTTCTATTGTTGTCCAAAAACTAATTGATGAACCACAGTTCACAGAATAACAGTTGCTTTGCTGGGGGGAAATTTTGATTCAATACATCGATAGTTCCCAACAAATGTGCTTACTAAGTAAAGTTTGCTTAAATGGACTTTATAGGGAAATGATTTAGCCTGTTTCAAAAGTGAAAGTGCGTGACTTATTTTTTTAAGACTTGCGTTCCAGCTGAGGGACTGAGAGCCACAGACATGTTACGGAATTGAGAAAGTATTAAATTACAGTTTTTTTCTTTTTCTTTTTGTCTAATCCTTTAACTAGATTTTTGGAATAAACGCAAGGCATTACATTGGTTGTGGCATGTTGCTTTATAAGGCAATGAAATTATATTACTACAAGGTGGGGTTTTACAACTCTGGAAAGTTATCACCACAACAATTATTTTATTCCTCATCTCTATGATTGCAGGGTAAGCAGTGGAATCAGATTACAAAGGTTCTACAAAGGATGTGCACTTTTATGTAAGTGATGAGTCTACACTAATGAGTGATCCTGCACTGGCACACCCATTCTCCAAAAGCACTGGTCTCATTGAAATGGATGAGGTGTTCTAAGTTAATTAGTCCATGAACATTTTGACACTTTTCAGTGATTAGAAGGATAGAAGAAGAATATAGTGAGTCCCAATGGGTTAAAGATGAAGGACCTAATGTTCATCAGACATGAACTCTGAAGCTTCATTTAGCCACAGCAGGGTTAAATGGCCCTCTTTATTTTTTTTGGGTTCAGTCTTTAATTTGATTTTTCTCAAGAATACTGCCTCTGAGAGTAAAAGCAGTCATTGTTTTTCCTTATATGTCCTTTTGCTTGATTTATTCAACCATTTTTTGTATTCTTCTTCATGTCATGTCATAATAATCTGATATATTTGACAAAAATGTTTATTTGGTTTCAAACAAAACACCATTTTCACACAGAAATAAGTTTCACGAATGGACTTTATTTGAATGTCTGAACACAGCTCAACAGGCAGACCTTCACTGGACAGAAAGAAAACTGAAGATGATGAAGTATAAAAATGTGTTTTGCATTTAATTTGAAATATTCAATGTCTTCAATTAGTTTGTCTCTGAAAAAAGCTCACAGTTCTCCAATTCTGAACTTTTAGTTAACATATGCATGTCACCACATAAGCACATAAATAAATCATGATGAAATAAATAAACGATGATTTAGTTTTCCTCTGATCCAGTTTATGTCAGCCTGTGGCAGTGTTGTAGACCCATGCAGTCAAACTAATTGCAGTGTCTGTTAGTATGACTAAAAAGAAAGAAGACTCCATTGGATGAAAGAATCTGTTTTAGCCAATGTTGGTTATGATGCAGCGACAGTGATTGTTGGGAGTGTCAGGTGGTTGCCCCTGGTGTTCAAACGTTCTTGGTCTCTGTGCTGGAGGAAACCACCTTGCCGTCCACCAGGGTCTGTGTGACAGTCATCACTTTGGTCTTCACTGTCTTCTGGTCTTGCAGAGCATCCTGGAGCCTGAACGGAAAAATGAAGACCCAATGAACTGTCAGGTTGTTTTTACTCACAGGTTTTTTTTAATGGTCAACTTTGCCTCTGAAGCTTGGCTACACATGAATCTGTGAAATACAGCATCTTAGTTTTGACAGGATCATCAATATACTCACGAGAAGTCTTCTCCATCCAGCAGCCGTCTGTATGTAGCGATCTCGGCCTCCAGCTTCATCTTGATGTTGAGGAGGGCCTCGTACTCCTGTGTCTGCACCATGATGTTGTTACGCAGCTGTGTGAGCTCTGCCTCCAGACCCAGAAGGATGGCGTTGAGAGACTCAATCTCCATGTTGTAGCGCATCTCTGTGTCCCTCAGCGTGCCCTCCAGAGAGCCTTTCTGTAAGCACAAGAAAAGCATGGGTTAAAATATACCAGTGAACTTCAACCCGCCGACGGCGCTCCATAGCGAGGGGTCAGCGGAGTGTTAAGCTTGTATCAACAAGTAAATGTGAGAGACTTGAAGTGAGAGTGCTGAGTTAGGCACTGTGGGGACTTAGGATAAGTGTGTGCTGAGGTAAATGAAGTGTGTGCTGACTGAGTGCTTCTCACCAGGCTCTTCTGTGAATCCAGCTCAATCTCCAGGGTTTGTAGCTGCCTGCGCAGTTCGTTCACTGTGGTCTGGGCATTTTTCAGGGCCTCTGTGTTCTGCTCGACTTCGACCTGGACTGTTGTTAGCTGAAATAATGAGTGAGATTAAAAGATGAGTAAAAGTCAACTCAAGACTAATATAAACAGAAACTATTTGGAACTGTTTACAGATGATAATGGTCTACCTGTGATTCGTGCCATGCTTTGAGTTCTTTCTGGTTCTCCAGCGCCATCTTTTCGTACTTGGCCCTTATTTCTGCCATTATCTGAGCCAGGTCCTGTCCTTTAGGAGCGTCGACATCCACGTGGACTCCTGACTGAGCAATCTGGTTACGAAGCTCCATAACCTCCTAAATATATAAGAATGATAGAGGAATTAATAAAAACAACCCGTTTTCTCATCTAAAAAGTAGCCTTTGTGCAGAGTTAGGGTTATTTCAAATGCACTGCTGAGATCTTATGGATTCTACCACTAAAGACTTTTTTTATTGAGCTGTGACCCAGCTCTGACTCCTCGCATCTTCCAACCATAATCACATTATGGTCAGGTAAATATACAGGGGGTGCATATAAACCTGTTTCTGGGTCCCGAAACACTTAATTCCTTCAGTAAACAAACACTTGTGTTTTGGCTTATGCGCTTAAATTATAGTAATTTTAATTCTTTGGTGCATCTCTGTTGCCAAATATGGATGAATAGTTTTTTACGATGAGGCTTCCCACAAAATTCACATACAGATATTTCAGATTTCTTAACAAACCTCTCCCTTCCCACTGAAGTTTTCTCAAGCTTGTTTTCAAGAACGCCCTGTGGCATGTCAGGATGTGTCGGCTGCTGTCGTGGCGTAGTGTGTAACATATACAACTTAAGCACACAGAGTGATGTTTAAGGGGATTATTGAGATCAGCTGGGAAGCAAATATTGATTCAGGTCTTCTAAAGGTGTGTATGTTAGCTCAAATGATGTCCTAGAGGTCTTTTAAAAGTTTGCTTTGTTTGGAATCCATTAGACTGAAAAGTGGCACTAAATATGTCAACACTGAAGCAGCGTGAAGACAACCTTTGACTAATCTTTGACTTTCCCAGACAAAACATACAAAACCAGAAGCTAAGGTCATGTCAAGGACCCTATTTTAAAATGTCATGTCATGATAAGTGATCAGGTCGTACATCGACCCAGAACTGTATGTTAATGTTAAAACAGTTTTGGTAATTTAACATAAGAGATTTTCTGCATTTCTGAATGAAAACCAAGGTTCAAGGTCTAGTGTGTAGGATTTAGTGCCACCTAGCAGTGAAGCTGCAGATTGCAACCAAATGAATACACTCCCACACCTCACCCTCACCTTCCAAGCATGTGAGAAAAACTCACATAAAAGCATAAAAGTCCATATTTAGATCAGTGTTTGGTTTGTCTGTTCTGGGCTACTCAACAAAAATGGTTCAGCATGGTGGACTCCATGGAAGACGCAATGGACCTTTAACCTTTAAAGTGTTTTTTTTTTTCCACAAAATGTGTTTATTCCTATTTACCCAACAATATTTTTTGTTATAGAGAAATTCTAGAATTCTCAGAATTTGCCTTGCTGTTGTGGTGCATGCTGAATGTCCTCCTACTCACATTTTCATGGTTCTTCTTAAGGTGGATGAGCTCTTCCTTCAGGGACTCGATCTCACTCTCCAGGTTCATGCGGCTCATGTTGGTGTCGTCGATGAGCTTCCTCAGACCGATGATGTCGGCCTCCACAGACTGGCGGATGGCCAGCTCAGACTCATATCTAAACAGCACAGAGCAGGGTAGTGAGGATAACTTCACATACTAATACATTGGTCCAACTTGTAGTAATTGAATATCTGATGACTAACGTTAGTCATCAGATTTTTTTTCGGACGTCTTTTTTGTGGTGTCTTTAAATATATGTGGTCAATATTTGGTCAGCATATAATATTCTACACCCCACTTACCAGCTGTGTTTGACATGACAGTTTTTATGACATATCATGTCCCCATCAGTTATGATGCAAAGGTGATGATTTACAACTACAAGACAAACAAGTGTCTCTTTAGATCGTGACACTGCCTATTCATCCCTTAATCCATCCAGCAGTGGAACAGGGTGTGCCCGCAGCTGTCAGGTTTAGTGTTTTACAGCCTCAGTGGTGCTACGGGCGGTACTTACTTCACTCTGAAGTCATCGGCCGCCAAGCGAGCGTTGTCAATGTTGAGAACCAGGCGGGCATTGTCAGTGGTGGCATCAAACACCTAGAACAGGTTAAAAAAAAAAGTAAGTATATTTACATTGCAAACTGAGGATAGGGGGCCAGCACAGACAACCAACAGTTAGGCCGACATGAAAACTAAAGAGCTGATAGATTGCTGACATTTGAGTTGGAATTTATTTTAAATTTGAAACTACAGCTAGCCATGAGCTTTGGAGCTCTGTCCAAAGGTTAAGCTTCACTAAAGTCACTCGCAACCTTCCAGTGACAGGAAACCTGGGAAATGTTTAAAATACTGTGAGAACACAAGAAAAAAAAAATCTTATCTTAATCTTTTTTTTTAAATTGAGACATGGTTGATTGATTTTATTTTGATATATTGCTGATATACATGTGTGTAATGGGTTTTATAAGTTATATGTTTAGTGACAGCAGGTTGCTTAAAAAAACAGATGGTTGTGGTGTTTGCTTTGGTAGGCATGGTATAGTAGATAAAGGCTGGGATGAAAGGCATGGGGAGAGCATCCAGGTGACAAAGTCCACCAGCCAATCAGTGGCTGCCAGGCAGCAACTGTCCTGTCCCTGCTGAGGAGCAGGATCTATCCTGTCAGCACGATAGAGGCAGGTGATTTGCATGAGGGAAATGGTGGCGGTGGTTTTGGTGGTGGTTGTGTGTGCGTGCGTGCCTGGCCATGTGAGTGTTTGCATGGACTGTGCGTGCATTACAGGCTGTTGCTGTGGGAGTCTGTTTTTTCTCAGATAGGGGTGGGGGTGGGGGTGGTGAGGGGCACTATTTGAGTGATTATTGCATCAGGCAGAATGAAGAATGAGGCTGCTTTGACCCGGGGCCGAGCCCCTCAGCTGTTTGTAGAATAAACATAATCTAATTTTAAAAGAGCTGTACTTTTATGTAATAGTTTGAGAACGATAATAGACAGAAAAGTCCTTCCTCTTCTACTTCTTTCTGCTTTTTCTTCTTCTTGTCTCTTTCCCTCCGATTATTTAGTTTAATTTCATCACTTCAAGAAGAATTAACTGACCTTGTTGCTATCTGTGTTGCTCTCACACAGGAATAAAGATTAGAAAAGTACATGCACACTTCCCACAATGATTAAAATGACCCTGCACTGAAATGTTGAAATGTTGAAATGCTACAGTTGACACACAATATGTGGGTGTTTCTCTAGTTGGTCCAATGGAGCCAAACTGGAATGTTCCATCTGGAAACTGCACCTGACTAATTTTTTGAAAAGGAAAACTAAGTTTTGAATGAAGCATGGCAGGCAGCAGGGTGAGGATTACACAGCCCACTTCTTTTCCTCAGTATTCTCTTACTTGGCGTTCAATGAGGGAAAAACCTGGAATGAATTATTTACAGAATTTCCTGGTTGCATAACATCATTCATTTACTTTCAGTTTTAAAATATTTTTTGCACTGTGACGGATGTGTTTGTATGGGGCGTATCAGGTAAGGGTAAAATTATCAGATTAATTACTTAATAAAATACAGAGCATAAAGAATAAAACAGCTCCACCTTGAAAGACATGTGAGAAAAAGTGAGTTGATCTTTCCTTCCCTACCTTATCAGCTTCTATTCTACGCAAACCAAGTAGTGATGACTGTGTGTTTAGTCCCATTGTCTAACAAACCACTGAACAAAGGAAAAACGTAGAGACGTGATGTATGTGCCTGCAAGTTGACCCTTTACAGTCTGTGAAGTGCCTGGACTCTTGTTTTTCTGTCTCTCTCTGCTTTCCTGTCTCTCTGACCCCTAATGACCAACATTCCTCCACCATACTGCTTCCGGTCCAACCCCCGGCCCCTGGCCCACTGTGCCAAGGACCAGAGGGAGCCTATTCCATCTGTTAGGAAAGTACAGTTGAGCAGTAACCCATGTACTCATGTGGATAAACTGAGGTCATAGAGGCAGAGTATATTGCTTTGACACATTTATGACTGTCTGTTTTACTAATTTCTTGCTCAATCACACTTGCGTCACATCTCCTCAAAACATTTGTCATCTCATAACTCAACCTGAGTTTCATCTTTCAGTTCACTCCATCCACATTACCCTCCCTCCATTCATCCATCCAACACACTCCCCCTCATGTGCTTTTAACTCGACACAATAAATCAACACATGCACATTCCTCCCCAAGCCCCCCTCCTCACCTTCCTCCTCAGGTCGTCCAGAATGGCCTGGTACTTGCTGTAGTCTCTGAAGTCGGGTCCGCTCTTCTCCAGGGCCTCCTTGATCTTAACCTCCAGCTTGTGGTTGGCCTGCTCCAGGTTCCTCACTGTCTCCAGGTAGTTGGCCAGCCGGTCGTTCAGGTTCTGCATGGCAAACTTCTCATTGCCCATGATGTCTGCGCTCTTCCCGCCGGCGCTCACCTGGATGTTGCTGGAGAAACCCCCTACTGCGGAGCCCATTCCCATGTTGGATCCCATGCCACTGCGGATGCTGGAGGAGATGCTGATTTGGCCTCCACCGGCCCCACCATGCACAGAGCCGGCCCTGTAGACAGGAGCAGAGGTACGGGTGACTGATATAGCAGGAGCCCTGCTACTAGTGGAGGAGCGCACAGAGTATGAACTTTGCTTGACGGATTTCATTGTTGCTGTAGAGTGTGAGACTCAGTGAGAGAGACTGTGAGGAAGAGCGAGTCACAGGCTGGGCAGGCAGAAATGGGAGCTCACAGACACAAGGCAGGAGGAGAGGGGAAGCTGTTAAACTATATAAACCTTGTGGGCCCTCAGGTCCGCCCCTTAAACCACTCCCCTTCACCCTGAGCCACCTCCCTCTTTTCCACAGGCCTAAACCGCAGGACTGCTCAGAGCATGCCTTCGTCCTTCACAACCCTCCAAAGTTGGTAAATTCTGAGAATTTAGTGGAATATGGAAAAAGAAAACTAGACATTTTTTTTTTTAGACATAAATGATACTAAATATTACTTCAAAGGGGATAGTTTTATTTGAATAATTCTATTAAATCCAACAACACATTTCTCTGAGTTTTGGATAGTTTTCATAGCTCCACAAACAATAATTGTTATCAGGATGAATTCATTGACAGTTTTAGTGTCTTCAGGGGAATAATCTACGATAAAAACAAAAAGTAACAACAGCCATAATCTTTCAAGACTGTTATGCAGCTATACTGTAATGGGCAAGTTCCAGGCAAATCAAGTGGTGACAGTTAATCATTTTGCCACCCACATCAGATTAATCAAGACAGGTTATTAGTTTCTTCACACTCCCCACCCTGAAAACATTCACATATTAGTGATGCATCACCTCCTGAGAACTCGATTGAGACATGCCTGGTGATCTGTCAGTTGACATCAATGATTTCATCCTTGTCTTTAGTCACTGTGGGCGGGTAAGAGCAGTCTGTGCCACACCTGGAGACATCTCATACGAGAGCAAGAATGAATTGCATCATGGGGATGCTATAGGGAGTCTTGTCTTGTGGCATATATTTGAACTTCTGATATGTGCGTCTGCACTCATGACTACAGACAAAAAGTGATGATACACGTTCTCAAAAGGGAACATAACATAACATGGTTTTAAGGGGTTGTATCGGGTAACTACACACCATGCATACTTTACATCACAGTTAACCATTTCCCTCAAAGCAGGAGGAAGTTCAAAAGTATGGTTACACCATTCCAGGCATCAATATGTACAGAGGTGAATGGTTTCCTGGAACTGTGCAGCACGTATTTAAAAAATATAGACATATATACAAGTGATAGAGTTAAATCTGATAAGTGTTTTCAAGGTGTTAGATAACTCCAGATGTTATGTATGGTTCAGTATGTTATCTATCTTACGGAGCCGGATGTGTGTCTGATTGTCCCCCTCCCAAAAAGGATATGGTCAAACAAAGGAACAATTCCACAGTCTCCTCAGTAGATTCGTAGGAACAATGACTTCTCTAAACCAGTAAACATATTCCAGAAGCCCCCCTGCTGTTTTTTTTTGTTGCTTTTTTTCACAAGCACATTCCACACATGCTACCTCTAAAGCTACTTGTTATTGGATTATAGAGAGAAACCCACCTTTTCTTTTCCCTTGGTTTCTTTGCAGTTTAATGTTACCTTTTGTTGGTCATTTGAAAAGCATTGAAGCTTCTGTGTTTGCTACACCTGTCTGTAATCCCAGCTTAAACTCCAGTTTTTTTCATGGTACAAACGTATTAGTCAACAATAATTATTAAGTCTTACTTGGAAATCATAATTTGTCCACCCGCCCACAGTCTTATGTATCAGCATAAACTTGTTTGCAGATGCAATTCCTGCTTTAGGGTTCTCTGTTTGTCTACGGTTATGTTCAATGTCATCCTTGCTCCAAAGGTTTTATTTGTTTTTCAGGAAGGAACATGCAGCAGGATATTAAAGTATGAAGAGCTCCCGACGAAATCAAAACAACTCTTGTACTATTGTTGAGCAGCCAAACAAAAGGGATTCCTGCTAATCATAGCAATAAAGTGGCTTCAGAGGTTTCCTCAAAACATGCATTATGAAGATAATGATTGAAATGCCACATGCATCCAAACCAATTTGTAAGGTCTCATTATAGCATGAGCTGTTTAAGAAGACTCTTTGCTCATGTAGACAGAGAAAACATAGAGGGAGAAGAGATAAATATCAAGATAATAAGATGGAAGACAAACAACAAAAACACAGATAGACACCAGACATCCTGAATCTTTTTCCAAGAGTGAGTCATACCAAATAAAGACAAAACCAGCACCAGACAGATGGAGACCAGTTTTAGGGTTTTCATTTGTCTAGCAGTGGCAGTGATAACTCTGCTTTGTCTGCTCCTGATGGCTGCCACACCCAACAGAGAAAACAAAGATTAAGGTGCAGATATGATAACCGTAGAGAGTGGATTAAGGTTCCCAGTCTATACATGCAAGATAAAGGATGGAGATAACTCTAGGCTTCTGTCTCACTTTAGTAAATTAAACTGATGTGACACTACAAAGACATTAGTCTATATTTGTTCAAGCTAATACAAGGTGATTCAGTGGGGAGTGATTATTTCAGGAATAGCTGATACTCTTGTGTCTGTGTGTTGAGTACAGAGTTGGATCTGGTTAGCTTAGCTTATCTTAGCTTAGCACTGAGTATGGGAACAAGTGGGAGAAGCTAGCCTGACTCCCTCAAATGTGAAAAAACAAATCAAATAACTTCTCTCATGGTCACTAATTAATGCATGCATCTGTGTACTTGTATGCAAACAGACATGTAAATACAATGTAAAAATGTCTGTGGTTTCGGAGTTAAGGTTAGGTTTAGGGTTAGGTGCTTTCTTGGAGAACAACATCAGTGAGTGTACAGTGATTAGCAGGGTCAGGGTTATGGGTTAGGGACTTGTGTTTTCCACCAACATGGAACTGGCTGTGATTCATGTACATTTGAAGCATGCAGAGCATTGTGACCAAAAATCAATTGATTTGGAGACCAGAAAGTCAGTTCCTGGTTGAAACCAAAAAATATAAGGTTTTCCTTGATCTGAAGTGCAAACAGAAGTAGCCCTGTAATATTTGACAAGTTGCTGTGCATTGTGCATCAGCCTTTATTGACAACGTTTTTTTTGGTTACAATGGTTCTGCTTTAAACTGGTGGAAAATCTGGAGAAACACATGACATGTGACATGTTGGTAGACATATTTTTGAATGTTGCAAAAAGTTTCCTGTCATCTATACGGTTTGCTAAACTAATCACACTCCCCTCCAGTTCAGTAATTAACACAGATCTGCAGATAAGATACAGTAATGTATCCCAACAGTATTGAAATGTTTGTCTTGGTGTGTATGTCTGGAGCCAGTAAAGCATTCATTCCATGCACAATCAACAGGGTGATATGTCTTGGAACAAACATCCATGTTAAGGCAAGGCATTTATGAAGTTTGTTGCACATTAGTATAAAGTGGCTGAAACTGATAGTGACAGAAATCTTTAATTTATTTTTCTTTAAGACTCTCGAGGCTTCTTATTAGTTGTAGTTCATGCATGTTCGTAGATTAGTTATACTCTATAATTCTGTAATGGTTTTCACACATGGGAGGGATCAAAGACAGTTTTTTTTTTTTTGCACACATCCTGCCAAAATGTTTGATGTCCTTTGCTTTGGCAGGCCCCACTGCCACCTAGGATTTACCACAAAGGTACTGGCCCAGTATCAAGAATGTTTGTGTGTCATTAGTCATCACCCACAGTGAATGACTCCCCCACCCAGATACAAGATAATCTCTGTTCCTACAGGGGACAGAACACAGTTTTTTTCCGGTCATATGAACAAATTCTGAATGTTGTTTTATGAAAAACTGTAGTTCTAATGATTGTGTGTACAGATGTAGGCAGACTGAGTGAGTGAATACCATAAACAAGCATTGTTTTTTTTTTTAATTTTTGCTTACTGAGGAACTGTTGGGAATAATCAGCACTCTCATTTCAACTTTCCTTTTTACTTCTGCGTGGTGCAAAAATGTTCACAGCTGTCCTAACTGCAAGATCTCTTCATTTACTGTAAACTGTGTGAGAAGCAGGACTTGCACCTGAAAAAATAACTAGTTTCAGGAGTGTGGTGAGATAAACGTGTCTTAAAATCACTTCAAACCTTTTCTTTTGGAAAATCCAGGTGTTTTCCATTAAAATCAGAAAAGACAAAATTAAATAAACATAAATACAAAGACAAATGACTGAATGATTTAAGAAATAAAAAAAGTAAAGATCTCAATTGTTTTGTATATGCAGGGATTTTCCATGTGGAAGTGTGCCTTTAACACTGATGCCAGTCTGTGCTGCTGGGTATGGGAGGGGGCATGCTAAGCCTCTGTTTACTCTATCACTCTTATCAGCGTTGTGTAATGAGGCCAGTGACCATGATGAACACTGAGTCTGGGAAGTCACAAGACACTCACACCTGCAGTATGACGTGCCCGGCCTTACTCTCACTTTTGCTAGATACGTGGGCAGATAAACGTACATGACCACGTATAGTATTTAAAGCGTCATTGTGAAAGCCACCTGAAGCCACCGAATTTCTCTGTTTGGACAGTGGTCTGTTTGGTTACAAGGGTTGTGTCTGTTGCTAATGTGCCCGTGAATTTGACTCATGATCATCTGATAATGAGTTGAAACTCTTCCTCACTGGAGTAAAGAAATTCATCTCAGCTGGCTCGAGCTGTTCATCCAAACTGTAGAGTTTTTGTTCAGCTCGACCATCCTCGCTCTGTTCTGACCTCAGGGGTCTAACCACCCACAGAAAAGTGCTAAATCAGAGCAGCAATTGACAGACGCAGAGGACGAACACTGAGACGACTCATTTCCCTGCCAAGGGGTCGTCCAAGCATCCGACCTCGGGTCAGATACTAGCCGAGCCCTTGGCTATTCATCACTCAACACCTCATTCAGAAGGCGGACAAACCACCATAGATGATTCAGTGGAACTCCCATTAATACTCTGACTGACACAAGAGCCTTTGGACTTCTCCTTCTACACACCGCCTCGCTTACTGTCACTGTAAATATATCATCTGACAGCACTGTATCTATGTGGCACCTCTGACTGAATGTGAGACTGTGCATAACTCCCCATACAGCTCACAAAGACATTGTGAGAATGTAACAGGATGAAGACGCTCATCATGACTCACCGGGCGCTCAGATGGAAAACACTTGTGTGCAGACAATTTACAGGTGTGTGGAACATTCCTACCAGGTGCAGTGTCCCGCTGCAGACACGGCTGAATGCCTGAACTGATATGACACAATCTTCTATCGGGAAAATGTTCCCATGCCTGTAGGTGTGTGTGAGAAAATGACAAAAGCAGATGTAATATCAGATGGTGTTTTTCTTTGGTACTCCTCAAAACCAAAACAATGTGCACTGAGTGTGCTCCTGATTAACGGAATGAATGTTCTCAGATTCCAGGAAGCCAGAGAGGTAATTGTGCACATCTGCAGGGGGCGGATAGGACAGTAGGTGGCAAAGACGAGACAGAAGAAGTCTATGAGCTTTTGAGAGGGGTCTAACCAAGCATGATCAACACTGGAGACAAATGTGTTTGTGAAGTTTATAGTGCAGTAAAAGTGAGGTGAAGATGAAGGGAAGTAGAGCAACAATTCCAACCAAAATCAAGAGAAAAAAGGAGAAAAGTTTACAACGTTTGACTTTTAGAGTCTTTTAGAGACTTTTAGATTACCTTACTGTATTGCACTGTATACTGTATACTGTACTGTATTATACTATATATATATATATATATATATATATATATATATATATATATATATATATATATATATATATATATACACATGAGCACTTCTGGCATACTTCTGAAATGGACCGCACCATTTCAGGTGGGGTTACAGCTGTTCTTAGAACAGCCAGCTCTCACAAAGACAGTAAGACAGTAAGACAATCAGTGTGTAAGGTGTGTGTGTGTGTCTTTGTTTTAAGTGTTATGTACATACATGGGAGAAAGAAAAGGCAGGCTACGTTAACCAAAGGACGACCTAGCTACAATGTTCTTGTAGAGCATCACTGGTTGGGCTCCTGTGACGGAGAAGTGCTGGCGTGGATCTGGAGCTGGAGCAGGATCGGGGGGAACTGATGTATTATTACATCTTCTCATTTAATTTATTTTCTTTTTTGTGTCCATGACAGCTGTAAATCCAAATCCAAGTCAATAGGTTGTAGGCCTGTTGATGGATTACTCAAACACATCAAATGACGACAAAGAGACAAAAAACAAAACACCCGCACATATTTTTACTCATTTCACCAATGTCATCATTGCTGACAGGCTATAGGTTCACTACAGGAGGTGTGGTCAGATGCACAGATAAAAGATGAGATCAGAGGTCAATTGGGTGGAGTGAGATCAGAATTTGGGTATGTGGTCAACAGGGTGGAGCAGTGGAAAAAATAACATTTGAAAGGTGCAAACGGGGTGTCATCGTTCTATCACTAGTTACAGCACATTGTAAAGTGCTCAGCTGAGTGTTTTAACAAAGTGAAAAGGGAAAAATAAGTTTATAGACAACAGGACTCACCGCAAAACCTTGAAAAATGAAAAGATTAAAAATTGAAACTAAATAAAAGATTGAAGGTTACAGAGCGTCACAAAGAGATATTCTGTTACAAAAATGTATCACTACTGTATTTCAGCCAGGTGGAGAAACATAACTGAAATGTGATTAAAACATTCTTAGTTTTCTTCAGCTGACTGTGACCTGCTGTCACCGGTGCTCACTGAGGAGACACATGATTTATTCCAAGAATGTATCAAAGGCAAGCAAGAGTGCAATATATGAGATTACAATCACATCACATTGATGCATAACTTTGGTCAGACCATAATCCACAAAGGTCACCAAAACCTGATCTATCAGACATGTTATGGATGCTGCCAGTACATGCAGTGTCACAGGACAGAACTTGTAGGGGGATGGTTGAGGTAAATGTTGACCATACAAAGCATGAGAGTTTCTACTGGAGACACATTTCACGTTCAGCGTCCAATGTGGTCGATTTAATGTAACAAAAGCACTTTGGCTAAAGTGGGGGAAATAGACTGCATGAGTTGGTTAAATATGAAAGAGGACACTCTTCCTGTCTGAGCTTCACGCTGGTGTTGATTTCTGAAAATATTTGAACAAGAACCTGACCTTTTCCTGACTAAAGGGCATTACATTTCTTGTAAATATGCAGTGTGTAAATGCGCTCTTTAGTTTCTATTGTGACTTCTGACGCTCTGACTAAAGGAGCTTTGCCTTTCTGGAAATTCTAACTAAACATAATTCCATACATGCTCATTCACTTATTTGAAGACAGACGATAGATACCACTTTCATATATGTGCATTAAATATGAAGCTAGACCTAGAAGATGATTAGGTTAGCCTAGCACAAAGGCTGAAAGCAGGGGCAAACTGCTTGGTTGCCTCCGTCAGATGGTAATAAAATCCACTGGCACCTCCAAAGCTCATTACATGTCTCGTTTTCTTGAGAGGCAGCTGATGGAGACTCCAGGCTCGCTCTTTTCTTCTTCTGGTCTTTGTGCTAAGCTAAGCTAAAAGCCTGCTGACTCTACACTTACAGTTACAGTTCTTTTCCAAAAATATGTAAATTCTCAAATAAATAAACAATCATTGTTTGCTGTTTTGCAGAAGATGACAGATAAAAGGGTGGAGTTAGGTGTCACAGATAGGAGTGTGCAGAGAAGAACAGGAATTATATGCTTTCCTTGGAAGTGTGCGTGATCAGTGACTCTGAGGTAAAATGATGTGCAAGAATGCTGCAAGAACAGCTCATGAGGGTGTGTCATTTCTGGGAAAGCAGTAAAGGGTGGAGGTGAGTACAGTATAGATGTACATTAAATGAGTATTCAGGGAGTACTGGGTGGGAGTCATCAGTTTTAAAACAGGGCAAGGCCGCGATCACACACTGACACAGAGGACCTCATTTTAAGAGGAAATAGAGCTCAAGAGGAGGTTCAAGGATGCTGACTGTAAGATAGACAGTGTAATCTCTTGTCTTCTTTCTTGCACGCATACACACACACTGCACATGCACTTACCAAACACACACACACACACCCACACACACACACACAAAAACAAATCACTTTCTTTTTCACTCTTTTAGTTTCTTTCACAAACTCAAACATTCCTAGCTGCTCTGTCTCCTCCTCTTCCCCGCTGCAACCCCTAATTCCCGCTCAGTAATTGCTCCCACAGTCCCTCCCCCATGACACAGAGCGTTGCTGTGGAAAGAAAGTTCCCTTACACTGTTGCCATGGCGACGGGAAACAAATTTGAGTTCATTTGGGAAATTTCTGTGCCCAGACCGTTATTTTACAACCCCGCTGGGCACAGTGGAAGACATTGCTTGGCAAATCCACGGTGGAGTCGACACACCACATTTCACAAGAGCGTGCAAGAACACAGCGCAGTAGCCACGGTCCAATTTGCCTGCTCCCCTCTGTGTTTGAGCTGCTGTGCTGGATGCTTTCAGACACAATAGATTCATTTGAGTGGACAGGCTCAGAGTGAAAAAAGTTCTCGAAAACAGTCTCAGTCTCAGTCAAGGATAAAAAGCATGAAAAGATGGGGGAAGAGAAGAATGACCACTGTCTGGTCTCAAGGAATGTTACAACGGGCCAAGTTTGACTCTTCAGATGAATCAGCCATTGATTGAGTTGTGTGTGAGAATCGAGTGTTCTTGTTCACAAAACAGACTTTTAATGTGAAGCCCATTACATGGTCTTAATCATGCTGGACAACTTGGGCTTATCTTTCACAGGTAAATAATAGTTTAAAGTGAGATTATGTAACTTCTGAAACAAACTGAATTTCTAAGACACAAAACACACCTTGCTTAATTCAATACACTCAGCCTACTAGTATGACCAGTAGTTCATGTTGTTTATTTTATGTGCAAAATGGTTCAAAAATAGTTTAAAACATCAAATGAATCACCCTTTTCTGATTGCCTTGTTGGATCAGTGGCTGAGTCAGACTGAGCAGACCCTCCAATCTCTCTTTGTCTACCAAATTAAAAAAAGTTAGCATAACATCTGTAATTGGAGCTAATTAGTGGCTACCTTCAGTAAAATTTACATATGCTCCTTTCGAAGTGACCACAGGCGTCAATAATGTGATGAACAGTAAAGAATAGGTAAACTTGTTTACACAGTAATATCCATCTAAAATATATGTACGTTAGCCACCATAAGTGCATAGCAGACCAAACAAAGTGTACTGAACAAAGAGTGTATGTTTTATCGTATTATATTGAATTTGGAAGAGGCAGAATGTGTTCTTTTTTAAAGTTACAAAAAGTCATGTCACAGCCTTTCTTTGTATAGATATTAAAGTCCAGAAATTAACTGAAATATTATATAACTCAAAGTTTATACCATTAACTGTCTGACACTAGTAAAGCTATTCTGTATAAAACAGTTCAGTCATAGACTGAAAGGGGGACCGTTTGCACTCATTTTCCCCTTGGTTCTGCTGGATCTCATGAGCCTGTAGTTATATCTGTCTCATCTGCTAACGGCTTTTTGCAAGCTGTGTCTATTTCAGGTACAGTGGCTGACTCATTCCTCCCATGTAATTACCTTCTGGCGGACCAGACGCCGCCTCGTAGATTGTACAGTAAATGAAACGTGCAGTGAGGGAGGCCACTTAAGGGAAATCCCTCTATAAGGGGTTATCCCCAAGCCAAGGAAACCCTCTGTATCCCCTTCCCCTCCTTGTCCTCACTATCCGCAGATATGCTCGACGCCCACTTTAACCATTGCGTCACTGCCTACGTCTTTCCGTCCTTTTTTTCCATGCCACGCCACGATGGCTGTGGATGGTTTTAATTAATTCCAAATGGTGGGAGAAGTAGCGCTCTCTCTCCTTTGCTGCTCTTCTTGCTGTCGCCTTTGCCATTTCTATAATTTGCAGGCAAACTCATAGACGTGCACATTCACACACGCTACACATGCTCACTCATATATGGAGAGCCAGTGAGAGGGAAAGAGGGAGCGGAATGAAACAAAGCTGGAGTGAAAGAGGAACATCCAATTCGGGGAGTTGATAAATATTACATGTGTTCACTAGCTGCAGCATATGAGTATGAAAATGCAAAGTGACAATCTGAAGCCACCTCAATGCCCCTCAGACAGTGCTGCTGTCGGATCCTGGAGGAATTTATCTGTCTGGTAACCATATGTTGGCATGTAGGGACGTCAGCCAGTCGACCATTCACTGACCTTTTGAGTCATACCTCTTTGCTCTCACAAGAGCTGTGGAAAGACACTCTGGGTCCATAAAATGTGACTGCTGAACATGTAAAGGGAATTAATAGAAAAGTGATGCTTTCATCATAATTTTACTCCCACATTTGTGTAATGAAATGGACCTATTGTTCTTCAGTTTTTACACATAATGGAAACTCATCACTCTTCACCAAGCATCTGGGTGTAGGGTTACCACCTTCAGTGTGGAAAAATATGGAAGACCTTACCAGCGGCCCTGTTCCCACAAATCAAGCAAAGGTCCTCACCCATGACATTTTAACTGTCAGACATTTCATTTGTGCCATCTGCCACTGGTGTACATTCAGCTGCATATCTTCTGTAAATGCAAAGTCTTTATTGATTCACAGAAAGATTAATCTATAATGATGCACAGAGTCATTTAGTGGGTTTCATAGTGAAACCCCTTGCAGTGTGTACAAAAATATGGGAAAAATACTTTCTATATTGATTCAGAAAGGGATAGTGCATTTTTGTTTTTCAAATCGGCATGATCCCATTTTACATTTTACATTACACGTTTGTTGGAAAACCTATGTGGGTGCGTGTTTTCCCATGGCAGTGGCTGGCTGTCAATCTCCTTGTTGCACTACTGATTGGATAACGTCATACTGTACCCTATGGAGGTTGACGCAAGATCTCCACAGTGTTGGTTGTGTTCCATGAGCAATTTAAGACAACTGTCTCTTTATCCATCCATTAGCTGTAACCTCTTCTCAGGGTCATGTCTCTCTCATCAGGGTGATGGTGGGGCTGGAGCCTATCCCACCTGACTTTGGGCAAGAGGCGGGTACACCCTGGACAAGTCACCTGCTCATCACAGGTTCATTCATACCTTCAGGCAATTTAGAGCCACCAATTAACCTGTGAAGTGCATGTCTTCAGACTGTGGGTGGAAGCCGGAATACCTGGAGAGAACCCAGAGATACAGAAAGAACAGGCTCCACACAGAAAGGCCGGGGTTTGAACCAGGAACCAGTCTCTTTATCTGTGTCTTTATAATTTATTTTCATAACATATTTGGAAAGACTTGTGTTAAATTTGCTTTTCACTTATAAAGTCGAGGCTTAGAGAGCTAAAAAATTAGTTTCAGTTAGCTTTGCTTTTTGGAATAATTTCATTATTTGAACTAGAAGGCAGCTAGCCTCCAACAAAAGAGGAAGACTTCTGATAAATCCAGAGTAGTATTTGCGTATTTATGCATATTTTGTTATGATCCATATTTCTTACACCTCCGTCCTAGCTGGCTTGGTAATGTTAACCTCTGCAGTGTTTCACCTGGTTGTGATCTGATTTGGAGGATGTGTGATTTTTTTTCTTTTACTCTTTATTTAAAAAAACAGGTTGATTTAAGAAAAAATCTGACTTCATGGGTGTAAAACTACGTGCCTCAACCAAACGGTTTCTGGAGTGACTCATCAGTCACTCACATCTAATTTAGAGCATATTTGCCATTACCAATGTTCTTGTGTCTCTTGTTAATATTTCAGAAGGTCGTCCACTTCTAGGCAGGGTTGTAGTCTTTTTCATTGCTTTCCATTTGTAGATGATCCGTCTCATGGTGCAATGACGAAGCTCGAATTTTTTTGAGATGACTTCATAGGTACCCCCAGACAAATGTACTGTCACTACCCTCTTCCTGAGGTCCTCTGAGATCTCGCTTCCTCTCTGCATGGTTGACCTGTATGGGTTCACCCGGGTAAGACTAAAGTGACCTGGTTTTATCACTGTTTCCATCAGTGATGCACAATTTTGTCCCTAAACATCTTGATGTTACTGGTCCATTTCAGCGGTTCATTTAGCACCAGTTTGTCCCCCCGATTCTACCTAACTGCTTGTTTTAGTTAATGCAGCTCAGGGCACGGACTTTTGTACCTACATAAGATGACCAAAAACTCTAATGGTTTTTATTAAATAAGGGAATCAGGATGAAATAATAGAATTCCAGGAGGTTCACAAACTTTTGAGCCGCACTGTATGTATGTATCATACATACAGTACAGCAATACAGCATACAGTATTGCGTGTCTCTAATTGGCTGTGTGCTCTCGACCGTCCTCATGTGTGCTTATCTCTGTGGGGCTCCTGTGTTTGTTTTATGTGCATGCATCCTTTTGTGTGTCTTTTTTGTGTGCATGTGCACTCGTGTGTCTTCTGAACTCATTGTATGTATAACTTTTGGGTGTGGAGTTAATGTCAGTTTGTCTTTTCACTTGACCTTTGACCTGGGAGTGGCAGATAGTGGCCTGAAGAATGCAGAAGTTCCCATACTCTGGCCTCCTGCTTTCCTTTCCTTCCTGAAAATGTCTTACTTCCCCCATGCTTGAAACTCTCTTTTTTTTCTTTAGGATTTTTTTTTTGAAATTGTTGAATCCCTTCCTATACCAACTATGTCTTCTCTGTGTCCTCTTTCATGTGCTAGTTGTAATTGTGGTCTCATTTTCTTCCGACCTACTATCTTTCCGCTATGTTTTTCTCATGGGCTCTAACTACAGCTTACAATTTGCCGTTATATTCTGTCTCTTCTCCCTTTTTTCTTCCCATGGCCATCTATCTCTTTAACCACCCTGTCCGCTACTCCCTCTCTTCCTACGCGTCATCCCATCCAGATCTTGTGTTTAGCAGCATTGTGTGTCCTCTAATCATTTTCTGGCTCCTTGTGTTTACTTTTCCTCTCTCCTCCCTCCTTCCATCTCGTCCTGACCTTCCAGCTGCAGAGCTTTGCTCGGATCCTGTTCTGTACGCCTGTCTCCCCCACAGGAATGTGCTGTTTGTACATAAACATAACAAGAGGACTGATAAGGTCGGCTCTGCGCAAGGACAGCTTTCTGACCAGTCACAAAATACTATCAGGGGATCTGTGGAAGGAAGGAAGACAGGATTAGTCATTAAATTCTAGTTTTGAGATCAGTGCAGGGGAACTCCTGCCTGTGAGGTCAGTGACACGCTCACTGTGCAGGCCTCAAACATTAGGGCTTTTAAAACTATCATTATGTGGAAGAATCTCAATGAAACTTATCTGCCTGCTATCAGTTCAGTCTTGGTCAATAGGTTTTTTTGGACCTAGTGATAATGTGTAACTTTTGAGTTATTTACTTTTGTTTATATTTAACTAAGGTTTGTGATATCTTGTGTTTAGTTATTTTATCTTGCGAATAATTATTGCAACAACCAAGCTGTAAGCTAAGCAGGTTTCCCTGAAATGATGTCAGTCATAACATCTGTTTGCCTTGTCGGCACTCGGCAGAGAAGACACCCGATGGATGGCTCAAACATTGACCAGTGGTTTACTCAATAACAAACAGTGAGACCTTGAGTGAAGGCGAGGAGCAGCTGTATGTAACTACTTAGTCATGGATGCCTGCGCCAATCTCCCGTGAAATGACGGGGTGGAGACCCGCCAGTCTCCATGGAAACAGGACGTAGCAACTGACTCATTAACCAAAATGCTTAAACCTTCAACTTCCTTTCAAAATAAGGAAATGTTGCTCATTGCTGCAAACATCCAGCTCTATTCTCTTGTCGATAGACTTAACATCCCCAGGATTTCGTCCCTCCGACGCACAAGTCTGCCCAAGTAAGGCATTACACAAAGGCGTCGGGTTACATGCAAACACATGCAGCCTGGCCACACAATGGCTGCATTTGTCTTTTGCCACTGTGCTGAAAAGACAGCTGGGCATTTCCATATGGGGAAATACATGACAAAGAGCAATTTTTAAAAAATAAAATGTGCAACATTTGACTGAGATCATTCCAAAGTTTTATTTAATAAAGTAAAACTGTGCCGTGCAGTGAGAGTTTTTCATGCAATAAACTTTTCAGTGACTTTATTTTATAGGCTGCAGCTACAGCAGGAGGGGGCAGTATAGTGCAGGTGTTTGATGCACAGGTAGAGGAAGCAGGTAAGGTGTCAGGTGAGAAACATGATTACACTCCACACTTCAGTCTGTCCAAACCTTTGAACTCTTCTCCTCAGTGTCGGGTTTATAGTTGCTGTTCCTTATTGCATAACTTTCAGCTCCCCTCTGAGCGCTGCATTCTTTTCTGTTTTGTGTGTGTGTGTGTGTGTGTGTGTGTGTGTGTGTATGTGTGTGTGTGTGTATGTGTGTGCGTGAGGGAGAGAGAGAGACATCCAGTGGAGGGCAGAAAGTACCTATGTGGGACTTCAAATTTGTGGGTGTGTGTGTGTGTATGCGTGCGTGGTTGTGGGTGTGTTCTTGGAATAAGTGTTCTTATCTGCGGCGGGGGAGCCAGCAACATTAAAAGGTGCTGTGACTGGTTTTCAAAACAATGCCGCACAGAGAAAATAAAGCATGCATTCCCACACTGTGATAAAAAAAAAGTGTCTATTATCTCAACACAGCACGCTGGCGGAGTAGGAAATAACATGTCTGCACACCGAACCCCTCCCTGCTCCACTGTAGCCGACTCCCCCTCCCTCTGCCGGGAGCTACTTGATCACCCCCTTGATATCTCACACTCGATTTTAGCTCCCTCACCTATCAGCAGGACCTTCCAGTTTGAGCTCCAGGTATTCCCCCTGAGGCCACATCTCCCGTTGCTAAACCTGTCCACCAGGTTTTCTCCTAGACCGTCTCCATGGTGGACTGAACTGGGAAGCGGGTCTGGGCTGCTGTGGGATGTGGGTGTGACGATCTGATTTTCGGACTCTTGGTGAAAAGAAGTGCAATTG
This sequence comes from Nibea coibor, assembly GCA_023373845.1. NCBI lineage: Eukaryota > Metazoa > Chordata > Actinopteri > Sciaenidae > Nibea > Nibea coibor. Next base: position 4,623,739 of record CM041717.1, read on the forward strand.
TGTAGCAACACAGAGCAACATGTTAAAAAACAATGAATGTACTGTTAGACAGAGGTAGAGGTTAGTGTTAAATACTAATACATAATAATATCTCATCACCTTTAAAGTTTAATGGATGATGAAGCCAGTTAAGGGGGGCTAATCTGAATGGTCACACATATTTCATATAATATACAAAATATGTGTTTAAGCACAAATGCATCCTTTCTTAAATAAAATTCACTTACATAACATAAGGACAATCACAACATCCTCTGTGAATTGTTAGTGTAGTTACGAATTCCTTATCACCATCCTCAGACTTGTTATGCAACCTTCGCACACACTCCTCTCCCAATATCTGTCTTTATCTGAAAGACAGAGAGAAGAAAGAAACCCACATCCATTAGACTATGATCCTGTGGCAGTTTAGCAAACAATCAATATCACCATGTTGCCCATCTGAAACTTAATGGGCTGACCACTGACCAAAGCTCTGTAGAAACAGAGATAACAGTGAATAGTTACTGCAAATGTACATCTAGACATGTGAATGATCTCTGTGCTGCTGCAAAAGTAACCCAGAAAATAAAAGACCAGTCCTAGCATGAAGCATGAAGATTTATGAGCCCTTATGTTTGTCTGTATTCAATTTACTAGAGTGCAACAGCCCAAGACTGTGGGCCTCCCCTCAGACAAAGCTTGGAAAAAAGGCACTCCTTCTTTTTCCGTACTTAGTTGTGTTCAATACCTGGGTACCTATCATCATGAATATGTTATTTGACCCTATAGACACTCAACAACTGAGCCCGGACTGCATAATATTGCTGTTTGATTCAGATTACACAAATACATCTTTCTTAACACATTGATTAGTTTCTGATTCTGAGAGAGCGGGGAAAAACAAGAAGATTCACCAAAACTACTGTGTCTTTATCTCTTTAAGCAACTGACACACATTTAGACTATGTGATTGTTTTTATGCAATAGTCTTGCCTGAAACTATCTGGACTCCCCAGGGAAGGACCACCTCTGCTGTAGTGTGTAACCGGTGCACTAAGTCAATTAAAACTTTCAGAAAAAGGTGTAGGTTCAGTTAGGAGCCCAACGTGAATGAATATGACCACTGACACAGGTATGCTTAACCAGGGTTTGTATTTCAACTTTTCAAATAAGTTCAAAACACAAGCTCAAAAAATGGTTCATTTTTTTCAGTCCCAGTTTGAGTTCTTAGTCCTAAGCGTGTGTCCACAATTTATACCACAACCTGTGGAGGCTTCAGATTTACGTACGTAGCTTGCCATCATGTTGCTGGAAGTCCAGAAGTCGATCCACTTTCACAAAAAACTGACCACTGACGGGAAGGATTTTAGAAAAGATTGATAGCAATGATTTGGCCTGTCAGTAGTTGCACTCTGCCGGGAAAAGAGGAGGTGACCTCATTTAACCCAGATATTTATAGAACACAGTACAGTTTCCTTCACTAATTTATCAGAAGTTATACTCGGTCAGTGTACTATAAAGTGCACTATTGATTCTAGTCGAAATTGTGACCATGAAAAGTATACAATATAGTGCCCACAAAAACCCCCACAATGGACAAAAAGCATATATGTACAGTTTTTCCCTGACTTATTAAGGGGGTGCACAAAATATGTAGTGCCCCATGATGGAGAAGATGAGCCTGATTGAAATTCTGGAGAAATGCAATCTGACGTCACCCTTGGGTGGCCAATCCGATGTTGGTCAAGCTCAACTGGAGTTTATGAAGTACACTATGATACTGTCCCGCTTGTGTTCTGATTTGATCAAGAACATTTTAATCTGCAAAAAAAAACTCATCCCTTCACTGCCCACACTCCAAATTCCACTGCAAAACCCTGCTGAGAGTCTTGAATGTTTATTGTACAGGAGGCAATAATTGAAAGAACCTGATAAAAGCAGTTAGGAATTGCCATGCCATGATTTATGGATGGTCCCATTTATTTAGCAGCATAGGAGCTATACTACGTATGACATGGCAGTGTTTTCGCAATGCACTTCTCAATTCTTCATGGTCATTTTATAGGGACCACAAAAACATCATGACACATCATCTTTGTATTGGGCTACTCATACAGTGCAGATGTATTTCATGTCCTGACTGAGGTGTCTTGTAATGAATCCCAGCACAAATTTTGTCTTAATCACGTTACAACGTGTAGTACTGAAAGGGGATTATATCATTTTGTAGAGATCTGTATATATAGAAGACCTCAGCCACAAAAATCCACTCTGTCATCTCAAAAGAATGTCAGCATGGGAAAATCTGCAAAATCCGGGAATATGTTTAATTACGTCTTATCTGTGAGGAGACACAAACGCCTGTCTCCTACCTGAAAATCTGATTTACTGCATGAATGAATGTTGGCTCTGAACATAAATCATGAGGTGTGGTCCAGTGCCCATGCCAATGCCAATACTCTAATATCAGTATTTTCTGAGATAATGGGCTGTGAAAATTGCACTTTGCACTTTTACTGGAAAAACAAGGCTTAGATCTTTGTGTCATACCACAACTGATGTGCATGAATACTGCAGCTGCACAAAATCACAAAATTGGCACAAACCCAAAGAGTGTGTGAGTGTCCAGCTATTGCACTACGGCCCCACTACAGTGCTACCAGTACAGCCAAAAGCTTTAGCATTACTTGACAATGGACAAAAACAAATCTTTCTGCTGAGAGAACACTACGACGAAAGGATACTCGCTTTTACACGTGAGGTGTTAGCAGAAGATTTCCCAGCATGCCATGAGACACTGTGTTACGGACAAAGTTGAAGTAAATTGTTGCAAATTACTACAGATGTTGTTTGTTTGCAGTTGTGAGTGTTCTAATTCTACACTGTTCTAGTAGCTTAGAGTTATGAAACAATGCATTTTGCACCATGAGTGAGGCAACTCCATGGCAGGCCCCGAGGCAATGGAGTTGTGATTTAAACAGAACTCATCTCATTGCTTGAGTAATTGTTGCAACCTCCAGCCTTCTATGAGACACTGTCCTATGGTAAAGCAATGTCAAAGTCTTTACATTACAAATGTCAAAATAAATGTTAAAATAAGACCAAGCATGACCACCTTTATTTTAACAGTCTTTATTACTATTATTATTGTTTAATGTTGTATTCTTCTAGTTAACGCATGATCCTCTGAGAGAGTTACACTACATAGAAGTGTTGAGAAAAACACTTACATTTTAACTCCAACACTGCAAAGAGAGTTAAATTAACCCTGGTGGGATGGACCCACAGACACTTTAAAAGTCTTGAAATCAACTCTGGTAGTGTTAATTTTGGTATGCTGATTTTGCTGTGTACTAAACAATGTTGCACCACTTCTTAGGGTGTGTACTGTACTTCACCTTCACTTCACAAACTCTTGAAATGCAAGTTGTGAAAGGTACATTTATGTTTTCAAGGCTGGGTTCGAGGGTGTTAACCAGGTGTGGACCCGTATCAGTAATTGATACTGTTAGTGGAGGTAGGGACCACAAAAGGTGTTGAGGTATGAGCAGCAGCAGTCATGTGACACTCACACGAAGGTGTGCATGGATGCATGCGCACATACAAAAGACTATTTAATAAACACCACGTGCATGCTGCTGAATCATGAGTCATCACTGCAGGGGACTTGTTGCTGTTTATGGAATGGACGAACACTTATGTAAATAAAATAAAATGAATGCATGCTGGAAACTGAATCCTTTGATGCAGTTTGAATGCAAAGTGGCTTCTTCCGTGAGCAGCATTTTCAGGATATGAATGTTACGTCCAGCCTCTCAAGCTGCGTAATGAATCATTTGGGCCTTTGTGTTGCCTCTCGTAACTGCATGTGGTGATCCAAAAACTCCAAAACAAAAATTCCCCTCTTCGTCCATCATGCCAGAAAAAACAAACCAAGTATCAACAAGTATGAACCCAGTGGACGCAGCAAATCTCCATCTCGTCTTGTGTCTATATGATTTCTCAGTAGTAACAGGTCCTCTAGTCGTCGTCAAAGAAAAGATCCTGGATGTTTAACTTTCACCTTTGACACACACTCACACACAAACATATTCTACAACTACTAATCCAGTGTTGACCCAATTCAGGCAGGTGGTTTAACCTGTTGGAGGACAAACACGAGTCCAGTAACTTGCATTGCCACAGGATACTAACTCGTGTGTGTTTCATTTTAACTCGTGTGATCGGATGTGACAGGTTACACGTACAACCACAAGCACACACACACACACACACACACACTAACAGGACAGAGGGACAGAGTGGTCAAACTGGCTCTCAGCGTTGGACGCGTTGTTTGGTGAAGCCGTTCCATTTTATGTTATCTATCTGCATGCATGGACTGCACCTATAGACCGTACTAGCCTTCTAACTCTGCAAAGTGTGTTACACTACATCACATTCACCCATTTACACACACATTCATGCATGCACTGATGGCAGAAGCTGCCATGCAACGTGCTGGCGTGCCGACACTCTGTGTATCCAAGGATGCTTCGACTGGCCAATGTATGTGTGCATGCATGCCTGAGTGTAAGCCTGCACGTGGTCTGAGGTGCCACAGATGTGAAAAGAATGGGGCAGGCATCAAACATGATTCGTTCAGCCTGTTATAACAAATAGATTAGATAACCAGAGTCCAGCGCAGCAGGTTTCCCCTCTGAATGGCCTCCAACATGCAAACACACAACACACACACACACACACACACACACACACACACACACAGACACACAGACCACTCCTTGAGACACCCTCCCTGAGGGTTGGTCCAGTCATAATTCAATCCAAATGTGCGAGTGAATTATTGAACCGGGTGTGGAGTTTTGTGGAAGTGCTTATGTAATAAATGATAAGAACAAATGCATTTGAATGCAGCATAATAGGATATAACATTTCCATTGCAGAATAATGAAGATTTAATATAAGAAAAGACACTGTGAGGAAATTATTGAGGCATGCCTTACATCTATCATTTTAAACATCTTAATCAAGGACTCATATTCTAGAAATTCACCCAACAGTTTATTGGGCAACAGATACTTTCATTCCATCCCATTCAACATGTTTTCTGTTAGAGCTCACTGTTTTTCCCTTTCCTTTATTTAAAGCCACCAAAGCCGTGAACCTGAAGATGAAAGGTCATGTGGCAACCAATCTTGCTCAGGTTGAAATGCCTCCTTTTCAGCCAACTTGTGAGAGCAGAATTATGGGTTGTGGACAGAAGACCAGTGAGGAATTAGACACCTCGCATTCTTCCCTGAAACCCATAAATCTGGCTCTCCCTCCACACTGAAGCTCTTGTTTGGCTCTGACTCTCTTCTTTTTTTATTGCACTTTCACTTCATTCCACTCCTCAGCCCATAATCCGTGCTTGTGTTGCCTACCCCATAGTTTGCATGAAAGACAGTTTTAGAGGTTGCGTAGGCTTTCTTTCTCTTTTTCTCTCTTTATTCTCTCATGGTGCTCGGTAGCACCCCCTATTGTCTGTGATTTAATGCTGTTGTCGGGCTACAGAAGTTGTGTAACATTGTAGGAAATGCATGTTCTTGCAAAGGGCTGAAGAAATTTCTCTCATATCTGTCTGATAATGTTAGCTTAGCTTAGCATAATGACTGCTTAGACAACTCAGGTCAAATCACAGCTTCACCTTTCCACCCTTGGACACAAGGTACAATATTAATTAATTAAAATATTAATAACGAGAGTATCTTCTAATACTGTATCTGCACAGGTAGCGTAGCGTGAGAAACTTGGTAGCAGCAGCTTCATTCATCTGTCTTTGTCTACAAGATACATTCAGGCACAGTTCTGAGTGTAGGCCATCCATGTTTTGGCAATAATCACTGTAGTTATGTGCATAAAACGAAATAGGTTAGAAATAGCTTTGGATACTTTGTGGAGTGCATATGCATGCATGCAGCTGAAGCCCAAAAGCAGAAACATGTAAAGGAATGAGATTTATTTTATTTCACCTATCAAAACTTGCCATGCCACCATCTTTGCCATCCATCTTGCACCCCCCCTCCTACCCCCTCCTTTTCTTTCCCTTCCCACGTCTCCACCCTCTTCCAGTCACTCCCTTCCATCCTCATTGATGTTTGCTCCCTTTCCTTGTCTTCCTTTGCTCCTTTTGGCCATTTGGTGCATTCCAGTCCTCTGCCATCATACCTGCTTTTCACACAAGCCCTGCGGTACACAACTTTTCCTCTCTGCAATAAACCAACTTCTGGACAAAGACTCTTTGGTGTTTCTGTGGACTGCCCACTGTTCCCTGCTACTGCACAGAGAGAAAGAACATAAAAAGCGAATGGGATTACCAGTTAACTTGTCGTTTATTTATTCGTGCATTCAGCAGATTCTTGTCAAGGATTTCGAGCATCATGCTCGTTTATTCTATTGTGTGTATTCTATTGCTTGACATTTCTCATTTTCATTCAAAGCATCAGAGTCCCGTGCCAAAGTCTCAGAGAGCAGGCACAGAACCTTATCCATTCCACATATAATAGCCCTTTATGAGTCATCTGTGGTCAGGACAGGAAGCACAGATCCAGATTTGAGGCTTAGATTTGGAGATGGTCAGACGATTTTTTTTTTTATGCCACTTCTTTTTTCTCCTCCTCACCATGAGGGAGTGAGTCACGTCAACTTTATTTCCCTTTCGTGAGTGCCTCCTGTTTGGCTATACCATTGTGTTTCTCTTTTATTGTTCTCCTCTCATTGTGCCAATGTAAGTTTGCTTACTTTGGAAGGTGTTAAAAGCCTAATTGCATAACCACATTTCTACTTATGTTTTTGGGGATGAATGCAGTGTTTTGAGCTGCCAGCATGTTTTTTTATGCTTGGGAGAGCAGTAACGTTTAGTTTGAACAGCCGAGCCTGAGACCAATGCTTGAACACTTCCCAGTGAACACCTCAAAGACCAATAATGGCTGTTTGATACAGCTTGTGTTCCATCAACCTCAAAATTGCAGGTTATCAGTATTATCTTACTGCACCGGTGACAAAATGACACACCTTTGCACGAATACAATAGTAGTCGGATTACCCTCTATTCCTCTGTTTATGTTAATTCTCTGATCTCTTTTGTTACACCCAGTGGCGTATATTATGTATCACAAAGAGAAATTCAATGATCTGTTTGAAAAGAACCACAGGGAATTCAGCTCTAATCGTGATGTCCCAATTTCCCAAACTGTTGCTGTAGATAGTCCATTTGTCTGCTGCACAACCGTGATACATTCCTCACACTGCAGTAAACAAATACAACCATCCAAAGTCACAACAGCTATGGATTGAAATCAATTTTTTCGCACACATGTCCAAAATGAAGTCTTACTCTCTTGCGATTCTCCTCACTGCATTTCCAAAGTGGAGCCTTGTGCTTTTATGGAGAACAGACTGAGAGCCCTGCTTGACCTTTTTGGCATTTTTCTCATAACTCTGTTATCTTCTCTGTCGGGGGGGAGGTTTTGTAAGAAAGTATTTGCAACACAACAGTCAATCTTTGTAGTTTTAAAAGATCTCCACACACAACTGGAATGGAAAATTGAATCATTTTGTGTTCTCAATGCTCCTCTGTGTTTTATCAACATACTCTACAGTAGGGAAGACCTGGCAAGTTTATAAATCATTAAAAAATTATGCATTTTAAAAATTCAGGATACTTATTCTGAACGTTTGACATATGGAGATACTTATTCGCTTATCACTCTCTGTTCGACAAATATGAAGCTCCATCCAGCAGCCTCCCAGCTTAGAATGGTTGGAAGGTGTTTAAGCAGCTATTCTGGATGTGTTTTAAATAAATCTGCATACCAACATTAACATGTGGCACGTAAACCATAGATTTGTCAACCTCTCATGAAATTTAAACGTCTTGTTTCTGCATGTGGGAGAAGTTTGCTTACAAAAAGCCTTTCTGCCAGGAAGCTCCTGTTTGTGACCTGTTGTGAAACTAAGACTCATTACTTTAATCCAAACCATGAGTTTTCCCTGAACCTAACCGAGTAGTTTTTTTGCCAAAATTAAAACTGAAGATAATAGTTTTTTTTAATCATCTGCCATTTCAGAGTCAAACACTCCTGTGCTGAATCAAATGCTCATGTGCAAGAGTTTGGAAAATCTTGGGTTAACATCGAGAAACAACTGTTATCTTGCCTGGAGTCTTGTCACTGGAATGACATTGCTAGGCAACCATCAGTCTCCACAAAGTTATTGCACCCAGTCAAGAAATACCAGGATGTAACCCACCATAGAACCCCAACTTATTGTATACGTATTTCTGTACGTTAACCAATTTAGAATTTAGGTTGTCGGATTTTTTTTAAAGCCTGCTGCTTCCACTTGGGATAGTAGCAATGACAGTATAAAGACTGGACAGACACCGAGCGATGTCACCCTTAGGTTTCCGAAGCACTGCTTTGAAGACAAAAATATGCCAGAGGTCGGACATGCTGCTTATTCCACCTTTCGGTTAATATAAATATCGCCAAAGACATGGCTCATCGGCTGACTGAATGATGCCTGGGTGCCATCTGTAATAGTACTTACCTGTCAATCAAAGATGCCACGCTGTTAATTATGTGCAACTTATGTGCAGGCCTTAATATCATTTGAATTGAAGAGTTAAAAAAAAAAATCATCCCCTCACAGTTACCATGAACAGGGAAATTAGCGAGAGACCAAAACTGTTTTTTGAGCCAGCCTGTAAACAGGTTTATTTCTGCTGTTGGATATTTTCCACTGTGGCTTTATTTCCAAGCACCGGAGGTTGCCGCTTGGATGCAAGCTACTATTTAACTATTTAAAACATGGGAAACATATTTCAAACAGATCCGCTAATTAGTTCTACTGTACTTTAAACATATATGACCACCTCGGTCACTACACACTCAATGGCATAATAAAAAGAACGAAAGATAAGATATGGTTCATATTGTTATGTAACTCTGTTCTTGCCCATACCACCCATGTTAAGTGGCCACTATTTTGTCTTCAGACCAAAATTACCCCAGATTACACCAACGTGAAGAGAGCCTCACTCAGCAGTCAAACATTAGAGTAGGCCCAGCTTAAACACAGCAATCAGGCTTTGTATATCATACGCTTTTGTGTGAGTTTAAACACAGACACACCCAGCTACACACAGAGGCCAAAGTAAGCAAGAGCCAAGCTGGAGTATGACTATATACAGTACATACGTATTAATATATATGTACTATGCACTATACTGTGTCTCATTTCGGAAAATGGTTTGACTGGTTTTTGCGTTTGCACTTCTGTACAGCAAGTCACGCCACTCGCCTGTGAAGCACCCAGCCTTTCCAAGATCACACAGTAATAAAACCTAGATGAAAAAACATGCTGTAGAACTGAGATTGCACATGGGCTCGTATACTGTGAACAGTACTAATCTGGTGTCTGCTGTCTGAAGGCTGTCTGCAGTATAATGTTACACAGAATACCTGTTAGACTGTTAGTGGCATATCCCTGTCTCATGCAAGTTATGCTTGCTCAGTGGCATAAAGTCCTACTAGGGTTCAAAGAGGCCATGACTTGAATAGCAGAGGGATAGATCTATTTGATACATAGCTAAATTATATAATAGTGTCTTGAGATACACTCAGTAATGTAACTTTATGTTCACTCGTGCAGTAAACATGTTTTTTAAAACTAGATTTTGCATTCTTGTTTCTCAGGAAGAGAGGAGGCAGAGCTTGTTGTCTTATCATGCTGTAATAATGACTCATGAATTATAAAAGTAATAAATAGCAATGAAACAGTGACTTCAGACAAGCAATACAACATCCAGTATAAATCTCAGAGACAGTGGTTCCTCGTTCCTCATATTTCAAAGTGAAATATACTGACGCCCTTAAGAGTAATGTGAAGCAGTGTGAGGATTATTACACTACGGGGTGGAGCTATAGTAGGAGGGCGAGGCATGTCAGGCCTTGTGTGTGTGAGAGAGTGTTGAAAGATTTGATCTCCATAGCAACATACTGTACCTACTCATTTCCTTTTATCTGAAGCAGATAGTGACTAAAATATGTGGTTTCCAAGGGAAGTAGCTATAACACGTCATAAACAAATACATTTTTGACCTTGAAGGTGAGCTGAAAGACACAATAACAACTTCAACCGCACTATAGAAACTATTTACATGATGTCTACAGTTGTGTGCAGGTGTATACAGCATGTGTTGCTGTCAATAATAATGTTAATAATTCGACAGCTTCAGTGTACATGACTGGATGTGAATATAGATGCATGCATGTTAATTAAGCTTAATTTATTCAGAAAGTTGAGGTCAGGATCTCATGGACAAGAGAGAGAACAAATAACATACTGGCGTCATTTTTCACTTTGTTCAGCAACTTAGACAGCAGGATCTTACAAATGAAAACACAGGTATGACCATCCAATCTTTCCAAATAGTATGGAAGCTGTCTGCAGTAGTGAGTTGAATGGCACTGTGGTATATGGCATCCAGTGGTGGTGGTACCAGCATGGGCATACAGTGTATTTCCTTGTTCCAGTGTAGATTTAACAGTGGATTGCACAATGTCTTTTAGATTCAACTCTCAACTGACTCTGTTTTGGTATGGTAACAGTGTGGCTCATTGGATGGCATTGATGTTTTGGTCTGAAATATCTCAATAATTATCAAATTAGTTGTCATTTATGGTCTCAGAGAATGGAGCTTACTGACTACTTACTGTACCTATGGAGCTGTACCTACCTGTAGTGCCACTATGAGGTTGACATTTTATGGGATTAATAGCCATAGCGTTGCTATAGAGATGGCAATGTTGCTCCATTGGCCGGTAGTTTTGTAGGTCAGTCCACTACTTGGGCCAAAACCGAAAGGTCTTGTCCACTGTCTAAGATAATGTCCTAAAATTTGGCACATATATCAGTGGTGTTCAGGAGATTAAACTTAGACATTGATTAGCCCCTGACTTTTCATGTAGTGCCATCATCAGTTAAGACTTTTAAACTGAGCAATACATTGGTCTGTAACCAACCTGCAAATCTGATCATGTTCACATCTGGTAAGTAGTTGTGTACTAAGCTGTGTTCCACATGAGTTGTGAAGTTACTTTTTGAGATGAGTCGGACAATCTGCCCACTTCAAATTCCTATAGATTGTTTTATATCATGCAGGACTTAATCAAACATTAAGTCCATAACTGAGAACATTGATCGTAGTAGGTTTTATGCTCTTATGAAATGCATACTTTATGTCTTTTGGTGGTTAAGAACAAGCTTTTAATTACTAGCAGAGGTCTTGAGGTCATTAAAAGTAGACTGCAATCTGGAGAAGGCCTTGTTTGAAGTAGAGCTTAAGGCATAGAAGATTGTGTCATCAGCACAAAAACAGAGTCAGAAATAGAGTATTCAGTTGAGTGATAAAAATGATTTATGCATAAAATAAATAGAAAGGGGCATAGAAGTAATCTTTGTGGGACACTTTTTTAACCATCTGGGGGACATGATTTGAAACCATCTGCAACAACAGTTACATTCTCTACAAGAAAGATATAATTTGATAGGGCTGTAAGCACATATGTGTGTTCATATGTTATCTTTGTCAGTGTTGCATTGGGGTAAGAATGTGCGGGGTGTAATGGGAGTGTGTTGTATGGGCACAAAGACTGAGTGGATTCATGTGGTGGGACTAGCAATGATGATTGAACTGGGCAAATATTAGTCATTTAAAAAAACATTACTTAGAAATACAGTTGACTGTGACTTTAGTACTGACAGGTTTACCTTTCCACACAAAGCCACCTCTTTGTGTCCCTCACCTGGCTGGCTCTTAATGCCAAGTAGATTATGACTCTCCCTCCTCGCCTTGACATATTATCTGTTTGTTAACGTAGTCAGACATTACCATCATAAAGATGGGATGAGGGTTATTTTTATGAATGGATCTCTCACACATATTAGTCAGCAGTGTTGTTGGAGTATGAATCATACAGCAGAGTGAACAGCTGAAGGATTTATGAACAGATATGGTTGTGCCTGCTACAGATTTAACCTGTGTAATTACTGTTCATCAAACACATAATTATTTAGACGTGCACACATACCTGCGGAGATAGAGAAAGAAACAAACACAAGTACACGTTGTACCAACACTATCGTCATAAAGCAACATAATACATTCCCTGCCCATGGTCCCCCATGTGTTTCACCAAACCTCTGAGACATTTTGTCATTCAGCTGTGACATGAGGATGAGCTAAAGTTGGAGTTTTATCAGTCTAATAAATACCACTTGTTGAAGTAAGTGTCACTTATGCCTACTAGGTTCTAAAATCCTCTGAGCATTCCCACTGCAACCAAAAACACTCTCTTTTCCAGGCTTGACTCCAATGTTTTCCCTGTGACTTTTCTTTTCCATGCTCTTTTTTCAGCACCACTGAGCCTTTTTGGATGTAAAGCGTTGGCATTTAAAACACACTGTTGGTATTGTTCTGGGGCTCTATGGGGGTGGTCACATTACAGTTTATGAGATTTAAGAGTTGCGCTTTTACTACCTTAGTGTGATATATACACATCAAATCACATTTACAACAAAGTGGAGAAAGAGCAGGAGACAGCGAGTCAGAGAGAATGAGTTCTGAGCTACATGTTTCACTCTGTATATCGTTTACTGTTGTGTAAATCTGCCGTGATTACTGCAGCGACACAATCAAACTTTACCCATTTTTATTCTTTGATCAAAAATCTGATTGTCTGCAACTGGCTGCTAAATGGTATTCAGCCTCTAAACGCTACCATTGGTAACCTTTTTGAGAAGAAATAAGACCCTGCAATGGACCTTCTCTCCTTAGTTACTGTTGCTATGCCTGTCAAGCTTTCAAGCTTCCCAGTCTAGCTCCACACACAGAGGGAGTTTACAATAATAACAGTGGCAGATTTACCGCTTGAAATTCTTAGTAATTCTTTGAGGAGAGGGTCATAGACTTTACATCAAAGTAGACAACAGCAGTATCCCATTTTTAGTCACAGATCTTGAATTTGCTGCTGCCACTGCTGGATTTTATTGGCTTATCTTAGCTCTGGGATAAGTGAAATGTCAATCTAAGAACTGATTTTTTAATTGTTTCCAACCTGCGAAGGGTTATGCATGATATTTTTAGCATTTGAGCCAAGGTTTACAGATTGATTATAGACACAGGAAGAAAGAAGCAGCATTGTTCTCATATTGAAGGGAAGTTTGTGAGCGCTGAAAGGTAGTGCAGTGTTACAAGACCAAAAAGAAAGTTTATATTGTTCTTTTTGGCTGGCAGAGTTTTAAACAGACCACGAGGATTTAATGGAGGTGAATCAAAATGAAAAAGAAGGACAGGGCATTATCTGATAACTGCACTGGTATGGCTCAGCTTGGCTCGATTCAACTTGCTTTTTTTTTTTTTAGTTTTCCATTGTCAAAGCTGTAACTAGTACAACAATAGCTTACACGATACCATGGGCTGTTGGTATTGCCAAATTACAAGTAGCTGAGCTGATTCTACAGGACACAGACAGTCTGCACACCACACACAATTTTTGAAATCATTCAACCCAGATTTTTAAAAATGGCAGCCAGCAAGACCATGCTGCGGTCATTTCATCAAGGGCAGGCAGGGCGTTCTCCATTGTTCTGTTTCACCTGGCGTCTCCATGGCAATTATCTAATGACCTACACTGAGGGGGTACCAAGTGCAGCTAGCCATACCATGCAGTGAAAGGCTGAGAACAGATCAAAACACTACTATTAAACAAAACAACTCCTACTTAAAAGGTTTTCAAATGTCTAGGTTCCATATAAATGTTGATCAAGGGCAGACATTTCTGTAGGATCTGAAAGTGAAATTTATTACATAAGCCACTTCCTTTGCATTTGAGTTGCCTCCATGGTGATGATGGCTTGTTTGCTTCTGCCTACAACCTGGACTAGTCTCAGCAATATCTATCTTTAATTTATATTAATGTGAATATTTTACAGCATTAGTTATACTGAAATTTGAAAGTAAGAATACAAAACATCACTGACATCACTTACCCATCAGAATATGCTGAATTAATCTTGACTTACCACATATTTACAGGACTGTAATGCACAGACATGAGACACACAAGACTAAAAACTGTCTCCACTATAAGCCCTTGTGGACAGTGAGTTCATACTATATGGAGTATTAGTCAGCCTTTTGCTGAGTGGCATAAAACTCAACTACCCCTTCCTTTATTTTAGGCATTTCTGGTTTCACTCGAGAGAAAAGAAACCATCATATACACAAACCACATGCCCAGACAGCTTCCACGAGGGGATCAGAATACACACAGTTGCAGTCTGTCTTGTTCAAAGGTTATAGCCTGAGGCACGCTACAGAATGGCTTTTGACTATTGTCTGATGTGGTACAAACGACAGATAATTGGTCGATGTTTTTTTAATCAATGAGATTCTTCATGTTTGACCTATACATCTGTTTATTACTTTTCAATAATTAAAACCACACACGAGCTAAAACAAGGGAGACTATTGTAAGCAGCACAATGATTGGAAACAGATTCAACACTCAATTTTCTGTACTTCTACTCAGGAAAAAAAAGAGAAAAGAACACTCTAAATTGGTTCTGCATAAACAAAAACCCTACAGAAATTCATACACTTCCTTTTTCCATTTTAAACCCTCGCCAACGTTTATTTTTCTTTTGCATTGTTCTAAAGCCTGGGGACTGTTTGGGTTATCACACAGTCATTCCGCCAGGGAAGTGCCAAAGAAACAGTCAGAGTTAATGGAATGAGCCTGACGTGGATCTGTTTTACACGAGGACTACGTCTGTGAATGAACCTCCCAGTCCTTTGCCAGGAAGAGAGGCGACTTCAAATCTCCAGTGACACACACTCACGCTGCTGTTTCCACACATAGCTGCTGTCCGTAACAGTGCATAATTACACATTGCGCGGTTCCGTTTATCTCCGTGTCCATGGCAACCACACTCAAACTATTTCCATGGCAGTCACATATGCATCTGGCAAATTCATCTTTGCGCTGTGGTAAACCCCGTTGCCATAGCGACTGTGGGTGTGGCAAGGGATAGAGTGACATGGGCGGTGGGCGGAGGAAAAAACTGTTACAGCGGGATCACACAAGGACACACACATAAGAGAAACATAAGAGGAACATGTGGTGTGTGTGTGTGTGTGTGTGTGTGCCTGTGTTTATGTGTATATTGATAAAAAGGAGAAGATGAATAAGATCCATATGTGTTAATGAGGAAAAGGTTTACACAAACACCCACACGCTATGGATGAAATCTGATTTTTAAATCAGGAAATGCTGCTGTTCATGAAGAGAGGAAGGAGAGAAGAGGAGACAGAAAATCAAATAAGGAACCCAGCTTTTTGTGGGCACTAGCAAACTGGGCGAATGGCCACTGAGTTGAGTAGGACCAGGTTTTTCCATGGAACATGTTCGTTTTCTCTCCTTCTCTTTTCCCTCTTTTTTTTTTAAATCCATGCTTTATTTCATTCTTTCAAACTGCTGTGAGAGTTATAAATATCAGGAGTTGGTAGGCTTCTGTAGTGGAAAAAGGATCATCACAGTAGGTTGGTGGTGGCACTGATGTGCAAAATAGTCTTCCAGAAAGTCTTCAAATAAAAGGCCCAGATGAAGTTGTTATGGTTTTGAAATATTCATTATACAGCAATTAGTTCCATCCAGGTAATCTGATTGGACAAGAGGCTTTGAATGAGTGCTGATATGGAGCAACAGCACTGGAACTTTTAGCTACTGTATCCCGCCACTTCACAGGTGTTCTACATCTTACATCTTATCTTAAATTGGAACACTTTGCATGGCAAATGAATGAATATTTTTCTGCAAATAAGATTTGAAGGAAAGACGACTGGAGCACAAACCTCCAGGTGTACTCATATGATTGCCCAGCCGACCCAGACCAATTAGAGAAGAGCAAAAACAAAGCTCACACCGTGAGGCACACAACACAGACTGTGAACTGTGAAAATGTTGATGTATTGCCTGGCAACAATGCACCCCCAGTCCAGTTGGAACTATTAACTAGAGTAGTAAATCATAACATATTGTCACTTTTTACTGGACCTTTTAGAGCTGTCACACTTGAGGTTGTGATGTCATACTGAATATCTGTGACGACACAGGACGTGAATGTCCTGTGTGTCGTTTTTGTGTGTCTGACAATTTGTGTAAGCAACACCTGCCCAACTCCACCTCTGATTGTCTTACCATGGAATTTTACTCAACCGCAGCCAGTCGTTATCATTTATGCGATTGTCTCACCAAGGAAGGAGGAACAAGAAAAATCTTTGCGGCTCGGCTTAGAGATCTAGTTGTTCTGATGAAAATCAGCTGCCTTCAGTCATAGTAATGCACCACATTTTTTTGGCAGTAACGATAACAGCGTTATAATGATGGGAAGAGTAATCAAATAGATTACTCATGACTGAAAAAAGTAACGCCGTTATTTATAGTGCCATTATTCCCATCACTGCCTGTCAAGCCTTTTGCTCTCTCTGACACGCAGTTCACGTTACCAGTTGGCAGATTTACGACTCGTAATTTAGATTTTTGAAACAACAGCACCCTGATTTCATTTTGAGTGCTGGCAGGGTTCTCATTTCTTGCTGCTGACTGTGGATTTTACTTCCTGAAATGATGACTGTCGCTGGCAGGTTTTGACAACTCTAGCTAGCAAGCTTGTTGAGCTAATGAGCTGGTATGAATTGCTGTCTCCCTTATCCAGCTGACTTATATAAAAGCATAAATCCTGTAAAATAAGTCGTCAATATGTACTTATATATACATATATAATGCATATCTGTAATGTTAAAACTGTGACTGAGGATAAAGCTAAAAAAAAAAAAAGTAAGCATCTTCAGCAGCTGATGATCCATGTCAACATGGAAACCAGCATCGTTAGTTCAATCCAAGATCACACCGTTTCTTCTTTGTAACGTAACCTTGCTTGCCAGCACAGAGCAAACACTCATCTAAATGCTTTTCTTAATGAAGTACCTGTATTTAGTTAATGATGTGCTTGTTAGCTTGGGACGGTGGGTCATACCAGTGCAGTTGTTTCCACTGGTATGGATGAGCTCCGGCCTGACTTGCTGTTTTCTAGTTTTCCATTGTTGCTGGTGTTGAAAATGTTGTCAGTCTCTCCTGCCGTTGCTATGACGATCATCTAAAGAAATAACCTACACTGTAAGGAGAAATGTACAGGGTGCCAAAAGAGTTGAGTTGAGTTGAGCCTAGCTATAGTATACATAGTATACAGTATACACTAAGCATCCTAACATGGTAAGATAGTCACCTGGACATGCTCACAGTGTCGCTGAAAAACACGCTGTGTGTTGTTTGTGTTTTTAGTTTCGGAGAGAGAGAAGTATCACTTTACTTTATCACTTTCGTGTATGTAACCACATAGCTGTCATGTAGGAGAAGCCAGTGCCCAATCTAGTGCTTGGTCAGGAATGATAAGCATGCCTGAAATAATAGGCCAGAGCCTTGTGTGGAGGATGATTCTGGGCTTGTAGGAGGATTTACTGCTGGGGAACAGACAGGGGCAGGTAAGCTACTACACCTGTGCACACACGTTTGTGTTAAGGTTCAAGGTTAAAGTTGAAGTTTTAAACTATAACCAGATATTCCAGATGTGTTTACTATAGAACTTTGACACAACCAACTTTCTGCTGGTGTTGCAACCAGTCTGTCCTGCCCATTTTTTCAGCATTACTTCTTAAATTTTACATCACTGAGTTCTTCTATTGTTATGGACCAAAGCACTGAACTGGCATTGGCCGCAAAATTGGATTTGGTACATACACCTACATACCTATAGTTCTCCTCTTCTCTGGACTGTGTGGATATGCACGGATGCTATTAACACTTCTTTAGCTGTGTCGTATCTACAAGACATCTTATTTTCCATTTATTTATATTACTCTATGACACATGCAGTTCTTTTGCAGACCTGGGCATGGTTTCCACTCCTTTTCAATGTGGCACACGTGCCATTTGTGCCAACTTAAAAAGCCTGCTCAGGCTTGGTAAATGTAACTGGATGAGCGCACATGCACATCACAGATCGACCCACCTTTAACCTGTGCAGACTGCATCCCTTCTATGCCATTTAGTACAGTGAAGATATAACATGTATAATGACACAGCAGATTGAATGCAAAGATGTGAGCATATTTTCCTCCCTTGTAAAGTATCACAATATTGTTGAATAAGCGAGCTTTACAGTTGCTATTTTTGTGCATTTCAGGATAAGCATTGTATTTGCTGATTTTTTTATGACCCACAACATTGAGTCACATATCTTAATTACCATCACCAACTTTTTATTGTGTGTTGCAACACTTTTACTTACTGCGTAAATTAAAAAAGCGTGTTGACATTTACATCACACTGGCTGTTCCTGCATACTGGATGATGAGCGCACGGATTAGCATTTATGTTTGTTGCCATACATCACTGAGAAGGAAATTCTTGTCATGAAAGTTATATCATATGCTTAACTTGTATGACATGTGGAAATGCCCTTTATTTCCTTATGGGGGGTGATTTCAGCAGGCGTTGACAGTCTCCAAACGTTTATACGCTAACAACCTTCAGAATGCTGCAGTTTCCTGCCAGAACTCCCATCAATTCCAGCTGTCATCCACGCAGGGTACAGACTGTTCAAGGCATAACTCAATCAGATTTACATAATACTGGTCTGAAATAAAGTTTTCTCCAAGAGGTCCTATGTTTATCTTTATGAATCTATTACACCGAGAGAGCGAAGTGAGACAAAGACGTTTAAAAGAAGCATAAAATAGTTTGTCTTGGTGAGAAATCAAAATTAAACCATTTATGTGGCAATTGCTGGTCAGCAGGAAAGAGTTTCAGGGTAACCTTTCTGAGATTAAAGTACTATAGAATGTCTGGCATCCACTGCACCCAGACATAGAAGAACTCATGTGAGTGACTGCAATGATTTTTATTTTGTTAAAATACGTTCATACAAATTAGAATATTATGGGAACCACTGCACTGAATCTCTACACACACTTGACTACTCTGCATGCCCAGCTCCAGTTCTGCCGCAAGACCAGCTTGTGAACCTATGAAATGCCTTTATTTACCATTTATGTAATTTCCAGGACGTTTTTCTTTTTTGTATACCATAATATTTATCCGGAGAGTCCCGAAGAACCTCCTGTTCCAAAGGAAAGCAGAAAAACAGGAATGTGCAATGGAAGAGGGAGGGTCGTCTTTCACTACTTAATGGTAGAGGGTTCAAATACACAATGGGGCCTTAAAACAAAAGGGGTTGTTCAGTGTGCAGGGTGATTATACTGCATCCTGCCAGGAAGTGCTCCTGGACAGCTTTATGATATTGTTAACTAAAGAAAATGTGTGTTAAAATTATAGCAAAAATTAGTATTAATCAGAATCCAGTTTGAATTGTGACACAGATCCTGATTATGACACATTTTAGTGGCTCATGAACAACTCACCCTGCATTTCTTGTGTGAAGATTAACACACCAAACATTTATGGTCAAGTGGAACACAGGGGTGAGTTACACCCATCAACACATACCCTTGTTGCCTGCCCACAGACACACACACGCACACAGTACAGCAGCTTTCAGACACGCCTTGTGATAGCTTTGCACAGAGCTGACAGCGATAGGCCCTCTCAGTGTTTATAGAGTGTTGCAGCACACACAGTGTAAGGTCCATCTCAGTTCACACTCGCTGTAAAGTCCTGCTCACAGCCCCTCAACTTCCTGCTCAGCTTGTGATTATCCCGCAGATAGAATCAACCTCAGTTCATTGACGATGCAAGGTGACAATCCCTTCAAGAATGTGACCGGTCCTGATAAAGGCCTCATTAGCATTGATTGAGTCGAATGGAATGAATGGCAGGCGTACACAACTGAACCTCAAATTAAGACACCCAGACACTGTTGACCTCATCGCAGAGGCAGAGATGTCTGCACGTAATTACAGTGTTACTCAGGTCAAGAGTGCAAATATGACTGGAAGCTTGCTTCATGACTGTAACAAGAACCTGGATGAACAAAGGGCTTCAAGAAATGACGTGTGAGGAGTTAGGATTGTTTCTGCAGTATTGAGCAACAGCTGGATTGATCTCATCCACTAAACAATCAGGAGGAACACATGAATGTTAATAAAATGTGTCAAATCTGATGAGAATGCTCTGTGTCATGGTTTTAAAGGTGTCATGTGATGGATTCTTGCCTTAAAGGTCCAGTGTGTAAAATGTAATATTCATACATTTGTTTTATTTTGTGTATAATCACCTGAAAATACAAATGTTTATCTCTTACGTGGAGTTGGAACCATCATGTTTCAGTAACCAGGAATGGACAAATTAAACATTGTCTCTAGATCTAGAGCTTTCTTGCAAGTTTCGCTGCCACTGTAGTTCGGTGTTACCGCTGATATAACCTCCCTGATGCTACAAAATTCTAGATATTGCACCTTTAATATGTTAGAACCATTTGTCAAGCTCTGGTAGCTCATCTGGTATAGTGTGCACCCCATGTGCTCAGTCCTTACTTGAGTTTGATTACAACCTCCAGCCGTTTACTTCACTGACCACCCCAACACCAACCCACAGAGAAAATTTGAAAATGTTCTAATTTGGGAGTAAAAATGTTCAAAAATAGGAGCAAAAAGAAAAGCAAACTGGATCAGGAAAGAAGCGCTTCTGCTGGTAGCTAAGCTACACTAAAGAAAACATACAGCAAAGGCACAACATCAGGTGAAGACAATAAAGATAAATATGAAGTTTATTCTTGTTGTTTGTTTGCAGCCTTGACACAAAAAAAGTAGCGCAACATCCCTCAAAATATTTAAATCAAATCCAAATGACAGGCTAAAGGAACTACAGCATTCTGAATTATACTTACTGCCTATGATAACACACTAATCATGGCTAATGAACAATCACTCTTAAACAAAGTGTGTGTGGTCGTGTCTGTTTCTGGACTGTAGTCATTTAGCCAACTCCAGGCCTGTAGAGCTGTCTTAAATTTAGAAGCATTTTGATAAATGGCTTTCACTCTAAAGTCAGAAGTCCAGAAGTTCACTTCTAGTAATGTGATAAAAAAAAGTTATTCATGTTCCAAAAAGGAGAACACAGCAGATCCTTTTAGCAGAATAATGAGAGTCAGATGATCAAATGTTTCATAATTTATGGTGGAATTACGAAAATTCATTTAACTTCTAAGTGGTCTGAGAGAGTCCTGTTCTTGTTTCTGTTCAGTTTTGAATCAACATCCCACATGATTCAAAACCCGGTGATAATGTACGATCGCTGTGTTTTCACTGCAGTCATATGAATTTCACAAAGCAAAGTGGGAATTCCCCCCTTTGGCACTGTTTATATGGCCAGTGTTTATTTATGTGGCCAAAGCTCAAGCTCACAACATCATATTGATATTACCACGTTCTTTTTTTAGGACCACTGAGTCAGTCCCTCTGCCCACGTGCGCGGCAGTCGCAAATGGCGCGTTTTTTGACCTGGTATCCATTTTGGCTGAAAGAACATGGGAGTCTGTGTTTCTTTCATACGTTTCCATGACGATAATGAGGCCAAGAGCCACTGGTGGGAAAGGAGAAGTTTAGAGAAGATGGAGGAGAGAGGGTATGGTGAAAGGAGTTGGATTGGTAGTGCCAAGACATATGACTCATCATGGTGAGGTACTGGGGGAGGAAATGAATTAGGGAGGAAAGGAATGCAGGGCCGGTATTGGTGGAAGGACCGCTGAAGGCTGAGCCGCCATGGATAGTTTCACCCCGCAGCCTGGTGAGAAACATGGGTAAGTTACAGCAGAAGCAATAACGTTTCTGTTATCAGTGCGGCATAAGAATTCTTCACTAACGTCAACACAGTAAGCAGTTCTCTCATCTGCTGAATGAATTATGGAGAGGTGTTTATAGAGAATATAATGCATCACACTCATGTCATGTCAACAGACCCGTGGGCACGCAGTTGTGTATATGCGTAAAATAAACTCTTGACACTCGCGTTCATTGTTTTTAAAAGCCTCAGGCTTAATGGCGTTGGCCTAATGTACCTCTTGTTCTGTAGTAATGAAAGCCAGCTGGTTAGTGCAGTTCACCTGGTTTGCAGAAACAAGCACACAGAGTAATACATGTGGTGTGTGTTCTCAGAACAACACTTACACAGGTTGCTTGCAGCAGCCAAAAAATTTTGAGCCCTAAAGCATCCAAAACTGCTAATACTAGTCCAAAATATCTTCTTGCAGGATACCGCTGTAGTAACGGTTATACTCTTGGCTTCAGGAAACATGTTTCTACAGTAGCCTGGAATGGACAAACTAAAGCTCTAGATAGGGTCTTTCACTGCAACCTTAGTTTCTCCTTTGCACAAAGGAAGGAGATGGTGTGGTGAGGGTTAGGGTTAGGGTTGCAGTCGCCTCTAGTTGCCAATGAATAGAGAACTAGAAGAACTTTTATGTATGACCACTCAAATGCTCTGGGTTAAGTTCAACATTTTTAACAAATTCATCTTCTTTGCTTTCCTAACATGAGTTAGATGAGAAGATCAATACCACTATTATATGTTCATTCAAATTATGAAGTTGGCATAAAGCATGGAAACAAGCTAACAAACACATTATATAACTATGATGATGGTTTAGCAATTCTTTGTACGTGACAGTCTGTGGTTTAACGTTATGTGCTATGAGGTCATTTCAGTATGTAAATCAGCTGAGCTTGTGCTGATGATGATGGACTGACTGAAGTCTACACGGCTTTAGTGACGTTAAAAATCATTTTAACATTTCTGTCTGAAACACTGAACCTCCCCAACAACCCCACCCCTCACTCACACACACACCCACCCACACACGGACAAGTTTTTTCCAACTGCAGCTGGATTTCTAAAATTTGACCAGACCTCCCGATCTTACATGTTGATTCAGCAGGGGTGTGTTTGAATTCTTTAACCTACAGAGATACACAAGCAAAGATTGTGTAGATAACAACTCAACAATACTCTCTAAAGACCCAGCAACAGAGAGAAGCTTGTAGAAAGAGCAGGTAATGGTTTTGAGTGACTAGACTCCATGTCATAGGAGTGTAATGTTACAGCCCTGCCTCCCTTTCTCACCCAGACCTGCAGCCAATGGGAGCTCACCACAGTCCCCTCCCACAGCAACAGGCTTTAAAACTCCTGAGTAGTTTCTTCTCCTTTCTATCCACTCTGGTCTCTCCCCTCTGCTGGCCTGCCTGCCTACCTGCCAACCGAGCCGGTCTGACCTTCCCAGACTCATTTCATTCAAAAGAAAGAAACTACTTCAAATTTCAGAATGTCAGGTTATAAATCCGGTTACAGTTACAGCGTGAAGAGTTCTACTGCCCCACGGAGCTTCAGCAGTGCTTCCTACGCTGGACCAAGCATCAACGCCCGCAGGAGCTTCACTGTCAAGAGCTCCTATGGAGGCAGGGGCTTTGGTGGAGGTGCTGGTGGCATCACTAGCAGCTCTGCCTATGGGCTGAGCTCAGCCATGGGTGGCGGCATGGGCTTTGGTGGAAGCCTTGGAGGTGGCATGGTAGCCCAGGCCCCTATCACCGCTGTGACCGTGAACAGGAGTCTGCTGGCCCCCCTCAACCTCGAGATTGACCCCACCATCCAGGCTGTCCGCACCCAGGAGAAGGAGCAGATCAAGACACTCAACAACCGCTTTGCTTCCTTCATTGACAAGGTAAGAGTTAGTAACAGAGGGCAGATACTGAACATGTGCAGGTCAAGCATTCTTTGCCTTATTCTTCTCGTTATGCAGACAGAACCTGCTTTAGGTGGATGGAAAGTGTTCACAGTGCTGTGACACTGTCGTGCAATATTTGATAAAGACACATCCATATGTTTGCCACATGCCCAGTAATGCTGGTATCTGCTTTCCTGCTGTGGAGAAAGTTGATTTATTGCCCACTCTGCTTTCGTCAAGTCCCACAAATGCATTGCTCAAACTTTATCTTTTGGCTCAGACTGCCCTTTTATAGTGATGAAAAACAGACTTGCCGAAAGGAGAGACTGACAAAAGACAAAGAGAGAGAGAGAGAGAGAGAGAGAGAGAGAGAGAGAGAGAAAGCAAAGGGTGTGTCAGGGCTGAGCTCAGGGCTTGTGATACGAGTTACCTTGGGAATGGTCCCTCCCTTATTTGGGGTGTGGCTCTTTTCTACTGCCCTGGTGGCCCCCACCTCTCCCAGACACACACACACACACACACACACATACAGTCAGTACTGAGTGCTATTGTTACCTTAATGACAATACCTTCTCTCACTGTGACACATTTTAAAAGGAGCAACCATCCTGCCTGAATAGATTGACTTTTTAATCATCCAAATCAGCATTTAAGTGAAGCATTTATGCAACACTCAGGAGTGTATCTCTCCCCCAAGATCTCAGCAGTGGGTTAATATTTAAAAGGGCCAGTTGGTTTCATGTTCTGGTTAATGCCAGCCGAATGGCTACATATCAACTGTCCTTCTTCCCGGTGCATTGATTAAATGAAGATGAAGTGCATTTTGCACGCTTCAACACGAACCAGATGAACTTACACGCTATCATCGGTTATCTTGTGTTAGCGGCCCATTTGGAGTCCAAATGAGGACCGTAGGAAGTTGTCAGTTAGATCTCACCTGTAAAGTGTCAGGGAGCAAGGTCCACTGAGTCACATATCTGCTATCTCTACTGTTCACAGATATGCAAACATCTTTTCAGCCACACCTCCCCTCTCACTTCAGCTTATAAAATCACCCACTCACTTTCCTATCTGTAACCAAAGTTAAATATTTACCTTTCTGTATCTGTTGGATGCAGCTTGACTTCACCCCCCTTCTATCTATGCATTCATCTCATTCGGCTGTGAACCCCTCTGTACAAAAACAGGAAGACATGCGCAAAAGGGGTTAACCAGTGCTATTCATCCATCACCGGCTTTTTCCAACCTCCTCTTGTTCTTCCCTCCCTTCTACCTCCTGTCAGGATGCACATACGTCAGGCCTTCCTTTGGAAAAGCACAACCAGTTTGGAAACACAGCCAACAAAAGCTTACAAAGCTTCAAAGATAGAGAAGAACAATAAAGAGTGTTATTAAGTTATTAACCCGGAGGCATAGTACTGAAAGGAATTTCATGAGAATTTATTTCTAACAACGAAGATTACATCTTCACATATTCGTTATAGTGAACAAACATGTAAGTCACTGATTCTTTGTACAGGCATTTTGATTGGCCGCTCACAAACAACACTAATAAATAACTCTCAGTTCGTCTTCTTTCTGCTCCTTTCTCTGCACATCAGGTCCGTTTCCTGGAACAGCAGAACAAAATGCTGGAGACCAAGTGGAACCTGCTGCAGGGACAGACCACCACCCGCTCCAACATTGACGCCATGTTCGAGGCCTACATCGCCAACCTGCGCAGACAGCTTGACAGCCTGGGCAACGACAAGATGAAGCTGGAGGCCGACCTGCACAACATGCAGGGCCTGGTGGAGGACTTCAAGAACAAGTGAGTGTGAAATTAACGACAACCAACCTGGACTTATGCCAGGCCTGTTTCCTCCTAAAGAGTTATATTTAGAGCTGCGTGATCATCTTTTTCATTTAGGATGCACTGGACGATTTTCCAAATGCATAGAAACTTAATTCATTAATAAAAATACAGGTTTTCTTTTTACATCAGAATAGTTTGCGCTACTAGACAAGTCTTGCAGTACACTGAGTTCATCTTTTTGTGGACTACTCCCTACATCTGTCAGTTGTCTTGCGTCAGACAAACTCTTGGGAATTACAACACTCAGGAAGCACGTTCCCATTACATTACATATGACCGGAGGTAAAAATCATTTTACAGAGTTGGCTGTAAGCAAAGCTGTCTCTGGTTTTACGTAAGAGGGTACAAGTGCGATGACACACAGGTCTCTAACACAAACAAGTAGAATAGTGCTCCACACATTTTTCAGTTGTCCATGGACAAATGGGCCACATCAGCTTAGTTATGAAGAGTCCCATGGGATAAATATCACCACTCATGCTTGGCCCTGAGTCAACAGAAACTGTATGAGGGAAATGTCCCAAAGGAGTTCAAGAGTTAGGGGTGGACTAGTTGCACCTCCTAGTGTTACATTAGTGTATAAACTCTGAAAACTGACCATGCACAGGAGATGCGACACTTCATGAATATTCAACATCTAATCACTACATTTTTTTCCCTCTCAGGTATGAAGATGAGATCAACAAACGCACAGAGTGTGAGAACGACTTTGTCCTCATCAAGAAGGTCAGCATCATCAGTTTTCATCACATCTTGTCTTTGAGATGCAACTTTGATACCCTGTCTCTTTGTGAAGTCTCACTCTAACAAATGTTTTCACACGCTTCCAGGATGTCGATGAGGCCTACATGAATAAGGTTGAGCTGGAGGCCAAGCTGGAGAGTCTGACAGATGAGATCAACTTCCTGAGGTCGATCTACGAGGAGGTACGACACAAAATCAGCTTAGTCATGTTGTTTGTTTGCTGCTTTTCCTATTGGCTTTAAAACTGCCAACCTTTAAAGTTTGTGTTGCTTTCTTTGGTGTTTTTTTGTGATTTAGTAATTCCGTTATATCATGTTTAGGAAATTTGTGATGTCATCTTGGATTTCATTTAGCATTTCTTAGCATCTTTGGAGCACCTTGACAGGACTCCTTTACATCCTTAGAAATACATTAGCCGGGTTTCCACAATGAGGTGCGGTTGACTGATCTCTCTTTTCTGTCTTTTTGTTGTATTCCTTTAGGAACTGCGTGAACTTCAGAGCCAGATCAAAGACACTTCAGTCATTGTGGAGATGGACAACAGCCGCAACCTGGACATGGACGCCATTGTGGCTGAAGTCAAGGCTCAGTATGAGGACATCGCCAACCGCAGCCGCCTGGAGGCAGAGACATGGTACAAGACCAAGGTAATGAAGAACTCTTTTTGAATTTTTCTTTTGTGCAATTCAAGTTCTGACACTCTCTTTTTAAATTTAGAAAGATAAATATGTTTTGGGGGTTCCAGTTTGTAATTTTAGTTTTGTTGATGTTTATGTAGTATGAGGAGATGCAGACATCGGCTACCAGATACGGAGATGACCTGAGGGCTACCAAGACAGAGATCGCAGACCTGAACCGCATGATCCAGAGACTGACATCAGAGATTGATGCCGTCAAGGGACAGGTATAGAAAAAAGTGTTTTGGCATGGTCCACCACATTGAGTTAAAATATATAGTCCTTCAGTGTTATTTAACAATTGAGAGAGCAGACAAAGACTTACTTTGAAAAAAATCTTCCAGCGTGCCAACCTGGAGGCCCAGATCGCTGAAGCTGAGGAACGTGGTGAGATGGCAGTGAAGGACGCCAAGGCACGAATTAAGGACCTTGAAGACGCCCTGCAGAGAGCCAAACAGGACATGACCCGCCAGATCAGAGAATACCAGGACCTGATGAACGTCAAGCTCGCTCTCGACATTGAGATTGCAACCTACAGGAAACTGCTGGAGGGAGAGGAGGACAGGCTGGCGAATGGCATCAAGGCTATCAACATCTCCCAACAGAGCAGTGAGTCATCTTCATCAACCTTGCCTTCATTGTCTTTGTATTTTCCTCAGTGATTAGAGTTTGTTACAGTCTTCAGTTTTGGCCGACAGATTTAACTGTTTTCTCCTAACTCCCTTCTATCAACAGCAAGCTACAGTGGTTTTCCTGCAGACAGCATGAGGAGCAGCTACTCAAGCGGCTACTCCAGCGGTTTCAGCGGCGGATATGGTGGCGGTAGCTCATATGGCAGTGGATACAGCAGCGGAGGTGGCTTCAGCGCCGGCAGCTCCGGAGGCTACAGCACCCAGAGCAAGAAGAATGTCGTCATCAAAATGATTGAGACCAGGGACGGCAAAGTTGTGTCTGAGTCTTCTGAGGTCATTGAGGATTGAGCTGTCTAGTTTAGAGGTGTAGCCACCTTTCTGCAATCTCCTCTGCCTCTCTGGTAGTTTTATACTTACAGTTCACCCCCCCAAAACTATCATAATAAAGAAGTCTGAAGTGAAATGCCTGTCAGCCACTCTCCAGCAGAGCCTATTTCTATCTTTCATGAAGCAATAAATGATTCTAACGCTACCAAAGATCTGAAAGGGACCAAAGTATTTTGTATGTCTAACTGTCTGTACTAAAAAATAGTTTTGTTTCACAAAGTGAGATAAAAAAAATGGGCAAATTGCAACTATGGAAAACAAAATATATATTAAACACTCCCTTGAAATCTACAGCTATTTCACACACAGAATAGTAGGAATAGTGTCGCATCAAATGGACTGTGGTTTTGTCAAAGGAATGTGAATGTACTGAAACAGTGCTTCAGCATTGTTGGTCAACTAATGTCTTAAAATTGCCTGCTACAGTAGGTAGTGCATGTCTTCCCTGTGCGTGTCCTGTAACTGAAACTGTTTGACCCCTTAGGAGGCTGCCCACGTCATAATGTTGTCCTGAGGTGCTGTTTTTGCTACCAAAACAAATAAAAACGTGTTTACTGAAAAAAATCAATTTGTTATTTTCATTTTTGATGAAACACAAATATATATAGGTATCTCTCCACTGACATATTTGACAGTGCTTAAAGGAATGCTGGTTTGCTAGACAGCATATTTGACAGTGGCTGAAAACTACCAACGACTTGTCAGGATTAAGGTGAGCATCTGTCTATGTCTGGTTTTAAATCTAGTTTTAAAATTAGATTACACTGTTGCCATGTCAGAGAGTCAATGTACACTGTACCACCTAGAAACTGCTTCCTACATGGAATCCACTGCTTTTAATGACACCTGTGCTTTCACTGCTGTGATGGCATGTCACAATTTGTATTGTGAAAATGAACTAAATGAAAAAAACTGGATGCTTCAGTTATAATTTTACACATGAATTCTTCCATGTGATGAACAAAAGGATGTATTCTGTTTTTCCATTGCAAGACTTCGAGTCATCTTACATTAGGAAGAGCAGTATTTAGGGCTGTTTACAGACACATGAGTGTACTGTATGTCTCCTTCAAATGTATCCCCTAATAGTGTGTGATACTTGCTAACCCTACCCCTGACCCTCAACAAATAGCTCCATCTATTAAAACTGCATCCTCAGGCTGTTTTTGGGACCACAATACATTGGACAGAGGTCATTAGCAATAAACTGACTGATAAAGCCATGAACCATATAGTTAAACGAATGTGAAATTTTTAACCATCATTTGATGTTTTGTCTGGGACACATAAACTTACATGGATTTGAACAACTGAATTACTGGACTGGTAATATGTCCAGCAAACATGTTACAGCTTCTATGTATGTGCACAAAGTTTTGTTTCAGGAGAAAGATGTAATGATTTGTCTTGGGTATTTCATATTTCACAACTTTTATTAAGATTGTGTTATAAGGTGGATGGCTGTGGTGGTCAGCTCCAGTTTATCTATTTAAAAAGCATTCAGACACATAGTGTCAGTGTCAGTGGTGCGTGAAGAAAACACCACCACCAGGAGGCATCCTAGGATCAGGATGAGCAATGAGAGTTAATGCTGCACTCTGTGCTCTCTCTCTCTGTCTCTGTGTGTGTGTGTGTGTGTGTGTGTCTGTGTGTCTGTGTGTCTGTATGTGACGTACGGCTGCAACAGGGCATATTGCTGACCCAAACTGACCTGTTGCAATGCAAAACAACACAGAGCCTGCTTGCTTTTCTGGACTGACAAGTTCTCATCTGGCTTTTTTTTTTTTTTTTAAAAAAGAAGCCAATTTATCTCAAAACAAGACTTTCTATCTTGCAAGAAGGCTTAAAAAACTGAACAGTGAACAGTTTTACATGGCATTAAATCTGTCAGACCCAATGCATACCACAGCAGTGACACATAACACGTACAAAGTGTTTGTGTGTGTGTGTGTGTGTGTGTGTGTGTGTGTTACTTGGGATATTGACTCACCATACAGGCAGACGTGTTGTCTCTCAGTGTCTCCCCGGAGCTTCGTCTATTACTTTTTCATCCTTCTCCACAGCTGAAGCAGTGTGCACATGAAGAAGAGGAATCTCAAATCAGTTGTCTTTTCATCCGAAAAATGTAATAGCATAATACTGTGTATAAAAAAAGAAACCATCACCTTTATTGTACAATGGTCAGGAAGGTAGTTAAGCATTTCAGCATGTGGCAATCTGAGCAGGCATCCATTTAACTTTCCCACAAGGAGGCAGTATTGTGTTGTAAGTCTCACTCTTCACATTTTTTAAATGCAATAATAATGATGACTATGATAATGGATTTCATTACTATATGATGCTTTACTTTAGATCCAGTGAAGTGGAAAAAAATGTACTGACAGTTTTCCGGCAGTCTATTGTCAAGTGTAATAAATCATTTCGAAATTGAACTTCCAGGAAAAACATTTCAGGTTACATGCTCGAGCTAACAGAGTGTGCATCAGATGCAATGGTTCCGCCCAAAGCATCACGCTTTGATGCTATCACAGTCTGTGATTCATAATCACTTACGGGCACATGGCGTGGGCGAGGTATGCAATGGGAGGAGAAAAGGGTCTGCCAGAATGCACAAAGTATTCTTGAAGTTCTGGAGTATGCCGTTTGAAGCGAAGAATACGCACACATACAAACATTTATTCATACAAATGAATCAGGCAGTAGAGTTTTCTTCTCAGTCAGACTAGTGTGTGTATAGGAGAAATGCATGACGTGGAGTTGAGATTTTTCAAGGGTGCGTGACAGCTGCATCTTCCCAGAAAGCCCTGCGACTGTGCAAAGATGGCTTCGTAACTTCATAGAGGTTGTTTGAACGTTCCCTGTGGTGAAGTCCTCAGTGCCAGTGGAATAAAACTTTATTACCTGTAGGCCTGGTAGCTTCTCTATGGGAGAATTGGGAGAATGGGAGAATACTAATATAAATTTGCACATTTATACTTAGTGTTCTTCATACAGTATTTCACACTTTCAGCCCTGCACACTACATGTACTGTAGTTGTGACTGATCAGTGTCATCAGTGGGTGTGTTGCCTTCAGGGACGCAATAAAATCACCCAACACACCAATTCCTAAGATGCAGTAAAGTGTCTGTTAACATCAGTGTGGCCAAGGGTGTGGGCCTTATAGTATCTACCTTAAAACAACAAAAATGCATGCATGATTAACAACTTCTCAGGTTGCTTAGCAAAACATAACATTCAGGAATGACCTCAAGAGTGTAACTAGACTTTTTGGTGTCTAAAGCGTACATATTTCCCACGAATTTCAACTCCCAGAAACTGGGTGAGCAGCCAACACGCTGCATCGTACTTAACTGTGCATATATGCACATTGTGTTAAAGTGGCACACTGTTATGACAGCAGATGACAGGTGCCATGTTTTATGCATCATCTGACTGTTCCAACAATAACAATCTGACAACTTTCACTCGTACAGCATAAAGGGATTAACTATGCCTTTACTGTGTACTTAAGTAACAGCAGGACTGAAATGACTTTGTATGCATTGTATTATCGGATCATTGTTATTGATTAAACATGTAACCAGAGACTGTGCTCGTTTAAACTTTTGGACAAAGTTGGATTGCCAACTCGGGCCCCGCCACTAATGTGGCCTTGCCGGCCCAGGTTTAGCATTTATTACCTGTCAGGTGGTTGAATAAAATTCAGTTAAAATTCAATGCTTAATTTGTTTAAGCAATTCAATATTAACTAAGGCTGGTCCTTAATTCTTCCTTAACCTCTTTGGGCCTTGAGGAGCCTTGTATCAAAATCAAGTGTAAGATTAAACGTTACATCATGTCTGTGCTCACATTGGACAGTGAGACACTGCTGTTGTTCACAGCATAAAACATTAACCAAGGGAACAATCATTTCAAATATTAGGCAAAAAATGAGTGAGTATGTTCACTAGCTTCAGCATCTATTGCACTGAGGTCATCAGGCCTGGCTGACTTAACTATCCCTCTCTACTTTTAGTGTGTCACACAGACAAAGCTCGTCTACATCACGACGCTCTGTGTCCATCAGGATATCCACGCTCGTTTTGGTGTTTGTTTGCTACAGTAGCATCTGTGTTGATACGATTCATGCAACAGACAGAGAAAAGCAGGCAGGCAAGAATGGGAACAGCTGAGCATCACATAGTAATTAAGTACTGATCTGTGGGTCTCAGGTATATAATGAAATGAATAGTTTTACTTCTCTGTCCCTTCTTAACTACTTGGAAAAGATTAATGGTTGTCTTAAGATTTAAGACGTTATCTTAACCTTGACTCTTTACCAGTGAGCAGCTGTAAATCTTCATGTGGTATGTTACATAATAATCTCTGCAGGGGTTATTTCCAACCTTTGATGCCCCTTTCAACATTTTTGTGTATTTGGCTTTTACTTTCCAGCATATTTTATCATTTTTTCATGCATGTTGTTGGTGATCTATGTAATGTTGTGCATTTTTGAGTGTTCCCACACTTTTTTAATGTATTTGTTATTTCTAGCCGATTGTAAACAACATGGACTAAAATAGAGCTGTTGTTACTCCTTTGCACAAGAATGTACTAATTAAAATTGATTAAAAATAGAAGTAAAAGTACCAGTGAGACTCTTAGGAGCTGAGCCAAGTGTGTGTTTGTAAGAGTGTGTAGTGTGGAAGGGGGGAGCACAGGGCGGTAACCACCTGAGTGCTTTCATTGTCATTTTTAATCAGACTCACCCAGTACAGTTATTAAAGCCTACCCTCTTTTCTGATTGGAGCCCAGAGGCGCAGCTTGTTTTTACCACTGCCAGCAGAAAGCAGGTTCGGGCATGGCATCAGCATAACTCACCAAGTATGAAACAAGTCAGATTTGGCTTCCAGGGGGGGGAAAGAAAAGGAAAGTTTCTCTTAAAAGGGGTCACAGGTAGGTGTTAGTTCTTGTCAGAGCCTGTCTCCATGCAGAGCCTTGGTTCTGTTAGGAGTAGAAGAAGCAAAGACGAACAAAGACACATTAAAAAAAAAGTCATCAGTGTAAATCTGGTCAACAGCAAACAGGCGAACGCACAAATCCATCCTTAGCCGATTATTTTATAGCGCTTCTTTTCTAATCCAGTGGGAAGAATATAATGTAGACTAGTCTGAGCGTGTTGTGTTGGCGCCTGTTTCTGGGTGTGTGTGTGTGTGTGTGTGTGTGTGTGTGTTTGGGTGTGACAGGGCATGGAGGCATAAATCAGAAATAAGTGACTGATTCCAAACCACCGTTAATGTGAAGTCAAGTACAGGAACTCTTCAGAC
Organism: Nibea coibor; assembly: GCA_023373845.1. Classification (NCBI taxonomy): domain Eukaryota; kingdom Metazoa; phylum Chordata; class Actinopteri; family Sciaenidae; genus Nibea; species Nibea coibor. The sequence continues at coordinate 4,657,165 of CM041717.1, forward strand.
ACACGACAGTACCACAACAGCGGAGATGTCAGATCCATTCAGGCCTTCTAAAGGAGTCACTAACTTTGACATGCTAAATATTTGTCACAACTGTTGACTTTCAGTCGGTTATTATAGATGTTTGTACTAAAGTAAATGACCCTTTTATCTTCAGTCAGATTTCCACAGCATAAAAAAGTGCATCAGAGACAAGTGACACAATGAGATCAGGGCCGTTTCTTGCTATATGCAGACTGTATAGATGCAAGTTCAGCCTCAATAAATAAAATAAGTATTCTCCCAAATTTTTTGTTGGCACTTGCATGCTATAGATAATAGCTTTTGCTGATGTTGATCTGATGCAGTGGCCTCAAACATCAGACTTGTGTGTCTACATATCATAATCACAGAAATAGAGCCAAACTTTTCAAAGTTTACCATAGACATTTTTCAGGAACATGCTGCATTTGTTGCATGTATTAATGTACTCTGTGTACTCTGTACTCTAGCCTGTTTTACCCTTGAAAATAGGTTCCCCAAACAGGAAGAAACAGCTCTGAATGAGGTGCTTTGAGTAAGTGAAAGTTACTATTGTTTAAGCGTGGGGTTCAACATCCAATCAGATCAGACTCTGATGGCTCCCCTTAGCAATGGGTGTGTCATTAATAAGTGGATGTGGATTCTGCAAAACAAATGTCTAAATAATCAAAGATCACACACTGACAAACACTCACACTATCTGACCCAGAAACTTGTTTGCCCACCACCACCCAAGGTCATGGTTTTAATTCCTGCTTCATGCCTTCCACGTAACTGCTGTCAGTGCTGATGTGCTCTGCATGTACAGCTCTTAAGATGAGAGGGAAGTCAGATGGCTCACTCATTAGCTACTGACGTCACTTATTTTCATCTAAAAATGAAGGTAGCCACTACAGTAGCATTAGTAACTTTACAAAATACAACAAGTCTTGCACAGATATGCTTATAGTCCATCTGAGTTAGCATATAGACGACATCCAGAAAACTTTGTTTAAAAAAGTCTTGATGACCTTCTCAATTAAACGTTTCTTTCTTGGGAGATGATGAGGGGAGTAGCAGTTGAGCTAGCTTCCTTCATCTCTGGTGAGAGTTCTGCTTGTGCACAGTGCCCATTGGGTAGGAGGCACAGATTGGGCGCTTAGAGCTCCAAGCCCCCTGGGAAGTGGAAGCACTGGGCTTGAGGCCAATTTGACATAGTGGCCAAGTTGTGTAATGACAGCAATCAATTATGTGAGACACATATGACTAACACAAAGCTTGTATTGTGTAGCAGCTGTAAAATGGTGAATACATCACAACCCAGTAGGTGAACCGGACCATCTGATGTCAGAATTGCTAGATTACCAGTCTAAGCCTGTCTGATATGCAAGAACAATAAAAGATCTCATCATCTTTGTGTAGCATCATGTTTGTTTGGCTTTGTGCCTTGTATGACACACTTAAAATCACAGCTCTGTTAAAGACATACACTTTATCAGCTGCCAAATGAATGAATGATTGGTTAGCTTTGCTGACTGTAAGGTATTTCTGTTGAATTCCCATGAAAGGGACTGGAAGAACACCACCAATTCATATTTCAGTTAATGTCACAGGTTGACATTATCAGCAACTAGTGTAATATTCAAATTTAGATAGCGTAACAACAGTTGGGTGTAAAGCCATTTGAGAAGTATAGTCAAGACGAGACGCCTCAACAGGTAACGTTTTTGTGCAGACTTGTTATTTAGTTTGGCATTTAATACTTAAGCATCAGGAAAAAGGGTCTGCTCAGTGAAGGTGACTCCAGAGGCATGCACTTAATTGCTCACTACCTGTTGTTAAGCCTTGCTGACCTTTTGAAGTGTCATAGGCAAGACTGAATGGAACAAGTTATAATTGGAGGAGAAAGGGGAGAGTGTAAAAATCCAGTGCGCTCATTATTGATATGCTTTAAGGTGTGGTTTTACCTTCAGGTAGCTGGCATTCTTTTCTGACACAGCTGGCCTATAAGTTACCCGAGGGGACCAAGCCAAAACTTACAGGTGTGGTGGAAAAGCAGAGATGACAATAAATCAGTCCAGTGACACTTTTTGAAGGCACTGCAAGGTAAATGCTAAAAGGAAGTATAATGTGCTGAGATGAAAAATCATGACTAGTTACATTACATAACACAGTCTCTGCAACATGTGTTTGTGCTATACTATATATTCTATACTTATTATTACTGCGTAGTGTAAAATTTAAGCTCTGCTGTATTTCTTTCTGCAGCATCAGTCATGAAACTCTACAGTTGATAATGTCTCATGTATAGGGGTAGAAAGAGATGTGAGAATAAACCAAACAGGAGGACTTAGAAGAGGCCTATAGAGTATACAATGTCAGTTATACATAGTAAAATGTGTCAAGCATTGGATTCCTAGATTTTCTAACAGGTTATACCTCAAGAGAACCAAGAAATACCTTTTAAACACATTACTTACCACATCCATGGAGTATATAATCCATTGACAGTATAAAGAATAGACTTTGTATGTGTGACATCACACAGGTTTCTGAAAAGCTGTGGCCCTGCACGGCATCCTGCTTCTTCCACCAGCTAATCTAAAAATTGCCAGACCTGAGTTGGAAAGACGCCTGCTCTAATAAGCCATTTGTAACAGCACATGCCTGTCACACAAAGCAGCCATGCTGTTAAATATGCAAGACAGCCTTAGTATAATTTGAGCAGGTGAGTTACAGTTATAGTTCTTTTGTACCAGGCTGTAAACATGGTTATTTCTGCTGTGAAGTTGGGCATTTTAACATGGGGACTTATGGAGACTGACTCATTCTGTAGCCAACCCCAAGTTGATGTTTGTGGAACTGCTGTTTTTGGCACTTCTGCATAGACTTCAGGTCACAGCTACGGAGGTTGTCACTTAGTATAACCAAATGGCTGAACCCCTACCCACATGGATCTAGGAGGTTTTGGACCTCGATTAGATGGAGCACATTACCTACGTAAAAAGTACACAGGAGGTGTGATACAGTAAGATGCTTGGAGCATGCTTGAGAGTTTGGTGAAGGGTGAGTCATCAGTTAATTTATCTGGATTCTAGAGAACAATTACTTATTACTTGTCATATGCTCAATTTGAAATGATACTTGACAATGATACTGACAAATGATCACTGTTTACAACAGGTCTGAGAATGCAAAAAGTACAGTAGATTATGCTGCAATCACACAGTGAGATCATCATATCTACTTGAGTTGAAAATACGGCCAGATCCTTGATTCAGAGATATGGATAATTCACAATGAGGTGATAAATTATGGGGAAAAAAATAAATAATTACAATTAATTATTTCAGTTACAGACTGTTAGATGAGTTACCTGGGAGGTGTGGCATTAGGGTGAGGCACGGAGCAGGGTTAGGCACATGCGGAAAGATGATTAGTGTACATGCCACCTTGGCTAAAAAAGGAGTTTGACCGTCTACAGTGGATTATTTGCCAAACAAACATAGATTTATAAATGTGTCAATCAACACTAGTAAGATTGCACTATGAAAGACACTTTGTCACTATCTGGAAGTTTTAAAAAATATGCTATGAGCACACAACAGAGATAACAATATATCTGCAATCAGATAATCAGGTGTGTCAATATAAAACATGCGGGGAAAGCATTTAGGCTGGTCGGACAACAGACTATCCAACAATGTGTTGGGTAGAGAACAAGCCCTAGAGAGTGATTCATTAGATTACTGGCATTTGCAAACCCATCTCTGTCATCATTTCCATTGTTTGTAGCGTCTGTTTGTAGTGTCTTTTCAAGCTTTATTTCTGGTAGAGGCAGCAGAGGAGTGGCAGAAATGCAGGGAGAGAGAAATGGGGAATGACAGGAAAGAGCCACAGGTGGGATTCAAACTCAAATTTATATTTAATTATATCGTATTATATCAAATATTGAGGTACATATTATATTATTTGAGTGAAAGTCAATGTGATAATTAATTATCAACTGTTTGACTTGCATGTTTGTTAACTCTGCAGTAGTCTGCAGGATGCCTGGAGCTGGTGCGTCATCAATCATCTTGAGTGTCACAAAATTTGTTTTCGAGTGCAAGTCAGGCATCTTGGGTTTCATCTGTCTTAATAAACCAAATATATTGCTAGCCCCATCCTCCCACATTCATTTAAACTGCACTAAAGACCTACTTTGAACTCAAACAAATGTATGATTGAGGACACGTGTGCACACTGCACATCTGAGGTCCCATCAGTGGCTCTTAGGCAGAGAGACAAAGTGACAACCTGGAATTAAAATGATAAGAAGGGCAAAACAATGATGAAACTCAAGCTCAACAGAAAACACATGCTGATACTGAAACACTGCAATCTGGACTAATCTCTTACAGCTATCGCAGTAAACGCCCCCCACTCTCATGGGTGCATCGTGGCCCAAGGGCAGCCTTCTCTGTAAGGGAGCAGCTGCCAGTGGTGATATGTTATATCACAGCTGTACTGCGGCAAGCAGACTCATGCTCTTAGAGTAAGAATGTACACGGAACATAAGTGCCTCTCCAACTTATCTCCGGGTTGCATGTCACTCATACGTGCAAAATCTTCATATAAATGAATAGTGCAATAAATAATCTCCATCTGAAATGTCTGCATTGATTTTACAGCTCACGCTGTCAGATTCAGTACATACTCATTAGAATGCCAGAGGTTATCATAGGTGTGGTGTGTGTATTTTGATGTGGTCTAGCTAGTTTACATGCCTGTCATAACTTTCATGTCAGTTTGTAACAGCGTGTTGATAACACACCAGTGCATCTTTAAATCTGTTCTTGTCGCATCAGTTGTTGACACCTTACACCTGCAAGAGTGTAATGCAAATGCAATTTACAGAGCGATAACTGACGCTGATGTTCTCTTAGGTGTTCATTAATTTAGATTGTGTAATTAATCGTAATTATTCACATTCTGTTGTGTTGCTGCACTTCATGTCCATGGCGAGAAAGAATAAAGAATGAAACCAGAATGAAACCTGTACAGTACCATTGCAGGGTTGCTTGGAGAAGGCCTAGATGTCCCTGTTGGGGGTATCGCAGAGTATGGGACTTGGGTGGTTGCTACAAGGCAAAAGGCCCCTATATAACCAAAGTGAAAAGTCTGTCTGCATTCTCAGTAAACACATTTCCAGGTGGTGTTGGACAGGTGGTTCCAGGTGGAGGTGCCAGGCTTGCCCCTTGTCTGTTTGTGACAGGATCACAAGGCGTAGTCAAGGTGAGCAGAGCATCTCATGTGGGTACCTTAAAATATGTGTTAATATCTGATCTTTGCACATGGGTACACACTTGGAGCTGACTCTCATCCAAACCACTCAGCTGCAAACCAGGTCTGAGGTCATAGTTCTTTGCCAGAAAATGGCAGATTGCTCCCTCTGGGTTGGTACTAGGTTATCTGATTAGGAAGTTTAAGGAAGTGTAAGATGCACAGGTAGATTGGCACGGTGTCAGCAAAGAGGCAATACTTCCAACATGGCAGAGACCAGTGCCACATATTTTCACTTCAGCAGAGCATTGCTGGGGAGAGGGACGACTGGTAAGGAGAGGAAAATGGATGGATGGATTTCCAAGAGGTCAAGCATACAATGTACCACAACACTAGACTAGCGCAGGTGGCACTGACTGAATAGATTGTTCCCTTGCGACACTACTTACTGTTCCAGGGTTATGTCGTGGCTGACTTCATGGTTAACTTTGAACAGACAGTATAGAAGCCAGTGACTGAAGCAGTGCTTGCAGATTTGTTTACTTCATTGTTACAACCCTTTTCTTTTTGATGAGGTCCCTACAGCATTTTGTGTACCTGTGCAAACTCAGGATGCAGGTATTGTTGCCAGGGTGTGGTTCATCTTTCCCAGATCTCAGTAACAGTCACTTCTTTGATGCTGGTGCCATGTATGAGCCACACACACGCATACACACAATGTGACTCACCAGAACACACATGGATACAAATCAAATAAATAAATGTAATTAAATCTTTGCCAATACTACACATGTATACTCACAGAGTTATCATATATTTGCTTGTCAATGAAGGCAGCAAAGAAATATGACTCTCAAGTTCAGCTTTGCCTCCACTGTGCCAGTTTTCCCTCTGGCTGTTGTAGTTGTAGAGAGGTGTAACCCAATGACTGGCAGACGCTAAGAATGCTGACAGATGCTTCTTGTGTCACATTCATGGCTTGCAGAAAAGCAGTACAGTTGTTGTATCCAAAGTAACACTGGGTGTTAGTAGGACAGTGACTTTTTAGGGGGGTCATATACATTCATGTAAATGCAATGGACAAATGTAAAAGTCTTGAGTGTACTGCCCATAAAAACATAATATGATACTTGGTCTGTGCCCTGGTGTTGCACTCTCTCAGACCTCAACTTCATTCATTTCACTTCTTGCTTCTTGTATTGTTGCCTTCAGTTTTGTCTCCAGTGGGTAAGATGCATGCTCTGTTTGCAGTTCAGATGGGATCAGGCGACAGACATGACCAATGTCTAAAAACCCATTTGCATGGGCTGGACGATGATCATAACCCTGTGCATTACGATGTAATGTAATTAAAAGGGCTAGGTGTCCTACACAGAGGGAGCGTAACACTCATCATGGTTAACCTTGTGCTAAATCGTCCTAATTCATCTCAAGGTGTGGCAAGTGGCAACCATCATAATCTTCCCTTTATGCAGTCATGGAGAATTCCCCTCTGGCTTGATGGACTCAATCCATTAACACTCCCAGGTAGTGGCTATTGTAGAACAAGGTAATTTAGCTTGTGTGTGTGTGTGTGCGTGAAATAGGGAGCAGGGACTCATAGAACTGTAGGGATGCAGATGCAGTCGATACCACACCTTAATCATAGAAATCTAATGAAGCTGACTGTTGGCTGCTGTCTGCTTTAAAAATGGAAGGAATACAACTCTGTCTGTGTTTGAGTATAAAGAAAGATGCAGGTGAAAAGAAAAGACAGATAGTATTTTATTATTAAAAAGCACTACACTTGTACAAAAGTAAAGGCGGAGAACTTCAGTAGGTTCAGTGGAGGTAAATGTACTGAAGTATGCAGTGTTGGAACACGTCCTACTCTTCAGCTGCTGCTGTAAACCATGTATATTGGTTTAACCTTTTGTGAGTTGCCTAGAGGAGTCTTACACAGATGAATAACCTGACCTTTATGAGCTGAGCTTGACATTAACCTTTTAGTCACTCTAGCTAGCTAGCTACAATTTAGTTGAAACTATATTTTACTTGAATGAAGTTTGAGTAAAAGTATGTCACTGTGGTTATGGAAAATGGAAGGACTGATAGATGGTTAAAGACCCTATCAATTAGTAGCTTGCTGCCAGTGTAGTCCATTGTTAGTTTGTGTTAGCCTAGCCAAGAAGTAATTGCAGCAGCACTTGGAAACATGTAAACATACAGCTGCATGCTTATCTAAGCAATTCATACAAAATCCTGATTGTAGGGAAACATCGCTGCTTGATGAACCGCACAAATCATCCCTGCCAGCGCAGAGTGCAAGATTAGTTTCTTGCATCTAAGTAGAGATTTTATTTGTGATGAAGACAAAATGTTCTCTTGCATTGCAGGTGTGCGAGTTTAACAAGGAGTGGAAAAGTTTATCAGATTCTATAATGAGTGCTTTGCTACACTAGAAAATTGTTTGGTGACAGCTGCTAATTCAAGCTTGACAGAGGTGGCACACTACGGCTTATTTAAAAAAAAACGTTGAAGACACATGCAATGTAATCAGTGCAGTCACATGTAGAATGAGTCTCTGCAGGTGACTGACTGATTTACAAGTGTAATACACCCTAAAAATTGTGTTTAAGAGACAACATTGTGTTATCCAGTCTATCTCAATAGGCTTGGCTCACCTGAATTGACCACTAAGGTGTGGCACACGCGGTATGACTAAATAGATGGCGTTGGTCTGGCCAAGACAAACAGTAAAATAACTTGGCATTTTTGCCACAGCACAATACTGCAGGTTGCTGTCAAGTGTGATCCCGGTTACAGCAAAGTGTGCACTAATATTGTATAATACAAACGCTGGCCTAATTGGCACTAGAAAACAACAAGTAATGTTCGTCAGAATCAACTCCTGATCCTCATCCCTTTAATTGCTCTTTCTTGTCTCAGCAGGGCCTCCTGCCAAGTTTCACTAGAGTAAACTCCCATCTCAAGGTTGGTTCTCACAGAGAGCTTGTGAACATTCCTCTACATGCACCGACTAGAAAGCCTGAAATGTCACCCGTCATATCATGTGAGATCAAATACAATCCTGTACTAGATTTGTGGTTGCCACTGCCTGGGAGGAGAGGTGAAAAGCTTTCAGCTGAAAGTAAATGATATTTCTTGTGATGACAGTCAGATTTTATGGAAAGGTTAAAAATGTAAAAGGGTGAGGCTCTTGTTTATTTTGTATTTGCATATAGTAAGTGCATATGCAGAACAAATGTGCACAAGTCAATCACAGTACATACACTTCTACATCAAACATAATTTATGGAAATATGCATCTTTAATGTTGCATTGCAGAAGTCTTGCAGAACAGAATAGGTGATCAGGGGTGAAGACGTTCTTTAACTTAGGTACTAATACCACACGGAAAAAAAGTAACTCACCCAAGTAACATAACTTTAAGCGCGTCATTAGGAACATGAATTTAACATATTAAAATAAATAAATGAAATAAATAAGTAAAAGGAAAGCAGCAAATCCTCAAATCTGAGACGGTAGAACCATAAAAGATCATTAAGATAAATGCCCATTAATTGTCATTCAGCCACACCTGTAACACCTGTAACGCCATTATATTTTATGAGCTTGTCATGTGTTTTATATGCAAAAATCTCTCATAAATTGAATTATTTCTCATGAAACCCAAACTCTAACTCTGTTAATCAATTAGAGTAAAATAGAGAGTAAAATATTTCCCTATGTGCATGAGAATTACCTCAAATGTATACTTAGATACTTATACTTAAGTAAATGTATTTAGTAAATGTGCAGTATTGGCAGTAAATGTACACTCCAGTACTGGCTATAGTGCAATTTCCTGCACCAAACATTGTCCCCAACAACTCGCTTGTTGAGGAATGTTGAAGAATGATACATGATAAGAATGTCACATTACTGCCGTCTGGTTCCCCCTCCCCACTTTATGTTCCAATGTGTGACTCTGTGTCATTTCCCTTTGCATGGTAATAGAACAAAAGTATTAAAATAATGAGAGAAAAACATGCACCACAGTTGTAAAAACAATACATTTCATGAATGTAAAGTAGATAGACAAGGTGTTGCACAATCACTCCATGGTTTAGATGTAGGAAATCAAAGCAGCAGTGATAATTTCCGCTCCTGACTGCTGAACCAAACCCAGCCTGCCAGATCTCTGCACTGACCGACACGTGCAGCCTGCCACGTCTGCTCGTCACTGTGCGTAATGCCATGTTTGGTAGTGTCTCCTTTTTTATGGACACAACTATTCATCATTTTCCTCCAGTCAGTGCTTTGAGTCAGGGGTTGGGTCAGGTGTTTGCCTAGTTGCTCTCACTGATCACTGAGGCCAGCAACCATAATCAAGCAGATTTATAGTTGCCCTGTCGTAACCACACATTAACTGTGCTTTAGTAGAAGTATGTTGTAGGAAAAACAACTGCCAATGCAGACACTAAACAGTTTGTAGATATAAACATATTTTATGTGTTTCAAACATGGTTAAGTCTTGCAAAAATGAATGAACTTACAGTATGTTCAATATACAGACGTGAGAATGTTAGAAGTGAGAGCAAAGTAATGGCATTTTCATTTGGGGTGTGACTCCCATTTAGATGCTACTACAGCACGGAGACCGGGAAGCCAACACCTAGCAGAGCTACCGAGATGGGTTTCAACAGGTATCAAACAAGAAGAAATCAGGTCTACTTTTAACTCCTGATGTGCTTTTAGTTTGTAAACTAACGTTAATCCAATAAAGTTAAAGGGTTTAAAACACTGACAAAAATATTCATGAGCACATTTAAAAAAGTAGAGACACTTATTGATCCTTGCTGATAGGAAGCTTTTAAAGGACAAAAAGTGGTATGACTATGAAAGATAGTATGTGCCATGCCCTCAAGCATCTGCTGTACAAGCTGCAGGCCTGAACGCATAGATTACATGATGGTAGAATTAAACAAATCACTCTGGAATTCAAGGCTCATTTCTCACTGTCGTTCTACTTATTTACTCTCACCACGCCACTTTAAAAATCTTTTCTCTTTTTTAGCAAGTCTATTAGCTTAGTGCTTGGAGTTTTCCTTGTACTGAGCATTCCGTTAGATAATGATAGATAATGTCACTGCATGAGCTCTACTCTCTGTGCATTGTGCAGATAAAGATTACCGTGCTGCCTGCCTGCAGTCAAACGCCAGTAAACCTGTCTCCTCTTGAGCGTTTCAAGTATTTTACCCTCTTTACCTTATTGCTAAATCTACTTTTACTGTGAAAGTGAGAGCGATCTTCCACACTTGAGGTAACTCAACTTTGTTTCTTTGTTTCTTTCTTTAATTTTTTTAAGTCCACTCCCAGATTACTCACCATAGGTTTACTTCTCTGCAGATGTTCCAAACTGCTTTAAGAATTCTGCCAATTTAATATTTTGCCTGTCGTCCTGCATATGTAACTTACAGAATATGATATATTGCAAGTCATTCTAGGTATCACAAGTGTCTGTTTTATGGTCATTGCCTCTGCCCTCAATAATTGTGTTACAATATAAGGTTAACGGATCAATTTACCCAAATGACAAAAAAGTGTTTTTAAATTTTCTTTTCTTCTCTGCTGGTGTTGTTTGAGCAGTTCTTTATGTGCATAAAGCAAACTTTCATGTCAACAATGTACACATGCAGGGTCAATTTAAAAAGCTGTGGTTTGCAAATCCAGATTTTATCCATTTACACTAGTTGAAACTGAAGTTGAAATATTGATATTTTATCTATCCTGCAAGGAGATAAAAAGCAAGAAACTGTTGGATGGTGAGCAGAGAGGCCCTCACCCCACCTTCCAACAGAAAACCCCCCACATCAAGTAAATATGGCTTTGCCAACATGTCTTTCCTCTCCTATCACCCCAGGCTCTGATGCCATTCCTCTGAGCACCTGGGTGTGTCATGCCCCGATCACTTTACAGGGATGGCAATCTTACCTGTCTGACTTGCTGAGTCGCTCCAAGCCAATCTACCTGCCTGCGAGTGTACCTTCCAGGATCCAGGTAATTGGATAAGCGTTGAAGGGGAGAGGCAGGGGAGGCGGAGCTCTCTGGGTCCTCCCCCACAGCTGGAGGAAGATAAAAATCCATCACGGACAGGGAATAGACACTTAGAGGGACTTGACTCTCCTCTTAGTGCTCTCTGCCAAATCTCTCTCTTTTTGCTACCCTTTTTTCTCTCTGAATCCTTTTCTTTCAGAGGAAACAGAATCAAAATGATTTCCACTAAACGGGTCAGCTATACAAGTAGTTCTGGAGGAATTGGTGGTGGTGGTGGTGGTGGAAGTTTCAGCGGCGGTAGTTTCAGAATGTCAGGAGGAGGAGGAGGAGGAAGTATGAGAAAATTTTCCTCAAGGTCTGCTGTCGTCTCATCCAAGGCACCTATGTCATCAGCCGGATTTGGGATGAGGACAAGCATGGGTGGTGGTGGTAGCTTTTCCAGTGGTTCATTCATGGCTGGTGGTGGTGGTGGTTTTGGTTATGGCAGTGCTGGTGGTGCTGCAGGTGGTTTTGGTTCCATGTTGATGGCTGGTGGTGGTGGTGCTGGCGCTTTCGGCGGTGGTATACCTCCGATCACAAACGTCCAAGTCAACCAGTCCCTGCTGGCCCCCTTGAACCTTGAGATCGACCCAACCATCCAGACTGTCCGTAACAATGAGAAAGAGCAGATCAAGACGCTCAACAACCGCTTCGCCTCCTTCATTGACAAGGTAAGTCATCTTTATGTTACTAGAACAGCTTCCATCTAAAGTTTTTGTCTCAGAAGAATGCTTAAGATCTTAGATCTGATGATGCACTACACACAGTAGTCCATTGGTTTGTGCAAGTGTGAATAGCTGCTAAAGGTCCACTTGGGCTCATTAAATATTACACAGCAACTGATCCAAACCTGAATAATGTGCACACTGAGGGCCCAGCCTGAGCCAACTCTACGAACTAATGCAACTAGATCCACTATTGTTAGCATGAGTAGGATTTTCTCAACCAAAACTGCACTGTTGGCATTTCTTATCGCAAACAGTGTTCTCAAACCAATACTGTGCATTAGCTAGCTTCTACATTGAAAGCAGACCTCTTTCACCATAATTGGCCCCTTGACAGCTGTCTCTGTGAAGAGCGAGAGGCAGGAAACACTAGATGGGTTGTATCCAGTGACTGGAGGCTCTCACTATGAGGGGAAGAAGGGATCAAGTTATCACCTGTCGCCATGGTTGCAAGGACTCACAAGCTTCCAGTGGTTCTGCAGAAAGTAGACTCAACTGAACTCAACTATTTGCAATGTTACACTTTTAAGTTTTTTTCATGAACTTTTGTCATTTATTCATGTGGGACCTTTACTGTCAGGCAACAAGTTAACCGCACCCTGTGTGCTCAGTGAGCTTTCTCTGCAGTGTGTGCGTACCACACCTCATCCCTCTTCACACAGGTGATCTGATCCTGTCCATTTAAAGTAGACGTCTTAGTATTAAATATGCAGTTACTTGTTTCAAACTATAGAACTAATGGTGAAGTAGTAGTATAAGGATCAAGTATGTATTGTACCTCTATGAAATTATTACTCAAATAGCATATCTGCACCCAGTGGATGTGACAGTTAATAGCCTCAAGCATGAAGCATTAATTATTGAGGGCTGTGGCAGGCAAGTTCACTCAGTGAAAGTATGCATCCTAGAGGCAAGGGAGTGGCCCCGGGGGGGAAGGAGGGGGGGGTTAGGCTAAGGTGTGGCACTGTACGCCTCATCTTTAAAATAAAGGAAAAAGACACACACCCACTCCCAAAATGGAAGGATGGGCGTCGCCGCCGCCTTCTGTAGGGTTCAAAACCAGACACAATGTCATTGCAATTACAACGCAGTTCGGGTACACTGCGCAGAGAGACTCTGCAGTGTCTTGAACATCCGCCTTCCCCCACGAGCATTTTAGTACAGGAGCTGCCAACATTGGTGTATACAAGAGCTTTTTGTGTGGGAAAGTCACACACAGGTGTGGCTTGGCGGATTACCTGAGGAAAGTAAAACAAAGAAGACAAACATCTTTGTTACCTCAGCGTGAACATGCCTAATCATGAAGGAGAGAGGCAGTAAATATCATTTACTTTTATTTGCCTTTCTTATTTGCAGCGTGCTAAAACGGATCAAATGAACACATGTGAAAATATATTATTAGTAACACCTTTCTCCAAGTGATAGTGGATCTAAACATGGCAAATGATTTTACCTTTTAGGTCCGCTTCCTGGAGCAGCAGAACAAAATGCTGGAGACCAAATGGTCCCTGCTGCAGGACCAGACCACCACCCGCTCCAACATCGATGGCATGTTCGAGGCCTACATCGCCAACCTGCGCAGACAGCTGGATGGGCTCGGCAACGAGAAGGTCAAGCTGGAGGGAGAGCTGAGGAACATGCAGGGACTGGTTGAGGACTTCAAGAACAAGTGAGTTCATGCCAGTGCATGTAAGTCAATGCAGCAGCTGACCCACTGACTTTTTTCCATCAGCTAATTTTTCTGCCCTTTGTGTCAGATATGAGGATGAAATCAACAGGCGCGCTGGTGTGGAGAACGAGTTTGTGCTCCTGAAGAAGGTGAGAGAAGAATCGCTTACACAGAGCATGTCACTACTACCTGTCCGTCTGACCCACCACCAACGCAGACCACTTCCTTCTTCTCTGCTTACAGGATGTCGATGGCGCCTACATGAACAAGGTTGAGCTGGAGGCTAAAGTTGACTCCCTTCAGGATGAGATTAACTTCCTCAGAGCTGTCTATGAAGCGGTAAGAAAAAAAAGAACCACACCTCAGTCTGATTGTCTTTTTTTGATAGAGTAGATATTGTACCTCCTCTAATGTTACAATAACATACATACATATATATATATATATATATATCTCTTGTGCAGGAACTGCGTGAACTCCAGGGACAGATCAAGGACACATCAGTCATTGTGGAGATGGACAACAGCCGCAACCTAGACATGGACGCCATTGTGGCTGAAGTCAAGGCTCAGTATGCAGACATTGCCAACCGCAGCCGCCTAGAGGCAGAGACATGGTACCAGGAGAAGGTTGGTAGAGAGAGCAGAGTGTTCTAACCAACAATAAACAATTTTTAAAAAGTTAGTTGAATCTGTGTTAACAGTTATTTTTATTCACTCAGTACAAGCAGATAGAGACGACCGCAGGTCAGGCCGGAGAGGACCTTCGCAACACCAAGAGTGAGATTGCTGAGCTCAACCGCATGATCAGCCGCCTTCAGAATGAGATTGAAGCAGTCAAGGGACAGGTAAGCTAACAGTTTGAGCTGTGATGCCTAATTATAGACTTATCAGCTATAAACAAAATATATTGTCAAATATCACATCTGGAGATTCTGATATTTTTCCAACCCCTCAGCGTGCCAACCTGGAGGCCCAGATCGCTGAGGCCGAGGAGCGCGGTGAGCTGGCTGTGAAGGATGCCAAGGCACGCATCCGTGACCTGGAAGAGGCCCTGCAGAGAGCCAAACAGGACATGGCCCGCCAGGTGCGCGAGTACCAGGAGCTCATGAACGTCAAACTGGCTCTGGACATTGAGATTGCCACCTACAAGAAGCTTCTGGAAGGAGAGGAATCCAGGTAAAACCTTTGCCACTTTGGATTAACAACACATTTAATACTGAAAGTGCATTGCATCACATTGTGCAGGGAGCAACATCAGCAGCTAAAATGTTTGTACCTCTCTGCAGAATTGCCAGTGGTGGTGGATCCGCAACCATCCATGTGCAGCAGTCCTCCACCAGTATGGGTATGTATTGAAATATATGTTTATAGTTCAAGTCATTTCTAAGCCACTTCTAAATTATTTATGAAAAGACATAATTCAGTAGTTCAACATAATTCAACTTCTTGCCTTCTCATCTGAAAACTAACTATAAACTTTTTCTCCTCAACAGCAGCCGGCGGCAGCGCAGGCGGCTTTGGCTATGGTTCAGGAGCCGGCTACAGCAGCGGCGGCGGCATTGGCTATGGGGGCGGCATGAGTGGCGGTGGCAGTAACATGATAATGAACGGCACTGGCATAATGATGAGCGGCGGTGGCGGTGGCCTGATGATGAGCGGCGGCGGCGGCAGCAGCAGCAGCATGAGATACAGCAGCAGCAGCAGCAGCACTCGGCGTTTCTAAAAACAACTCTCCATTCTTCTCATTTTGTTCTCCTCCTCTTGTCCCACCCTTTCCCTGGCAAGCGCGTGTAACTGCTTCCCTAAGCCCCACCATCTCTCAGCTCTTTGGCATTTAGTTCCTGTGTTGCTGCTTCCTTTTTGGCACTGCATACCTACTGAGAGTCAGAGATTACATCAAAAAAATACAAGCAGAGGCAGAGAGATTGTTAGACCAAAAACAAAGAGCATATGTGAGTCAGTCCTCTCTTTCTTTCATCAGTCAGCCTGGCTGTCTTTTGGTTGCTGGATGTGCTGTCATGTAGACAAGAGCACACTTGTAGTGTCATGACAGAGAATCCTCACAAGGCAACAGTCACTGCACACGAAATGACAACAGCAGCTCTTAGATTTGCACATAAGGAGATGTTGTGGTTGATCTTAAATTTATAAAGCATACATAGAAGGTACCAACATAGTCTCAACTTCTCTTTTCTGCAACATCTCCTCTGTTGTCTTGTCATCTTGTTGTGCATTTTGACATAATCAGAAGCAGCCACATATAACACTTTCAAACTTCACATTGTTGGATCCTCCTTTTCCTCTCCTGTTCTGAGAGAAAATGAGCTCTCCAGTATATAAATGGTGTTTTGATTCTACTTTACTCCCATTTCCACTCTGAATAATTAAGAAACATGGATAAGGCTGACTGTGACAACCAGATTTATTGTGTTTGTACCATCATGTCTGGAATAAATCTGATTTCATATTCATTTTGGCAGTTCTGTTTCTCCTTTTTTGATGAATGGTGTACTGTAACTTTTGAACATTACAAATAATTTTGGTTTATAGTTGACTGCTTGCTAAGTCCCACGCTAGCATGGCCAATCATGCGGTTTACAAAGACGGACTGTGCTGGAGCAGTTATTGAAATTCACAGTCATTTTCAAAACGTTACGATTTCATGTTCCAACAACCAGGACTTGGTGACATCACAACTGGAATCCAGTCACGGTTCAATATGTCATTTACGGTCGTGATGTGGAAAAATGTGAAGAATGGAGTTTAAGTGAAGAAGGAGACATCCCATGTCTCACAGTCAAGCTAACTTAACATGTTTGGAGAGGATATGTCAGACTGAGTTTGTCTTTAATATTCTAAATTAAGGAAACTATCTGTTCCTTAATTTCCTTAACTATCTATGTTGAAAAAGCAGCTGGTCAACTTATCATGATCAACAAAATATTCTTTTGCAAACCTTTCAGCAGGAGACTTACAGCCCTCTGAATTTTTAGTTTCTCAATTTTAAATTGCCATCCGGCTTATGCACATGATCAGTTTTTTTTTTCAGGTGAGAACACAAATACATAAATAATAAAACATGTTGTGGGATCTGTACTCTACAGAAACAATAAAGTGGTTATATTTAGCACTGAAAAATCCTTCATGTGTTCAGATCCAGAAAGATGTCTGAGGAAAATTGACTTCAACTGACATCTTTTCTCAGTGCTTGACAGATCAAATCCTCTCTGACATGCAAATCATCCTTCATCATTCAGCTCTGTGGGATTTCTTTTGGATTAACCTTCTCATGCAGAAATACTGATGTGTGAATACATAAAATATGTACCATGACTGTACATGCACAAGCTGATCTATGCAAAATACTGAATGTGTTTGTATAGAATAACATATGACACACAAAACATACAATACAACTACAGAATTTCTAGAAAAAGAAAATGGAACAAAGTAAAATAAACAAGGTTTAAATTACAAATGCCTGTGCAAAGCATTACATACATGAAAACATGACAGAGAGTCTACATCCATGCAGGATCCATGCCTCCTGTGAGGCTACTAAGGCGCAGTGGAGCTTTGAGCTAATATAAGCATGCTAACATGCTAAAAGTGAGCATTATCATGCAACCACAATTATCATCGTGCTTTATCATTCATTTGTTGTCCGTGTGGTATTGATGGGGCTCTGGTTGCAACAGTCAGTGTGGAGAGCAAAAGAGGTGGAATGCAATCTTGGAACCCATCAGCTATCATCCGATGCTAGCTTTTTGTTAGCTTTTTCAAATGACCTGCATTCCTATCTGTTTGTAGAGATTAGCAGAACATAGCAAGACTGCCGGATATCCATGAGCTGTTGTCCACATAATGCGCTGGGTAGAGTCATGGACTATTGGTGGACCTAAGGCAGGCTGAATGAAGTCTGGTTGCCCAAACAAGTCATGTGTTATGGCACCGATCTGTCAGTCAAAGCAGGCATGCTGTTACTTCTGCATAACTTTAAGCCTTAAATGTGGCATGAATGGGTAAATTAACTTCAGGGACCAAAGTCATTTTTGTAAACATGTTTATTTCTTCTGTGAAGTTGGACATTTTAACACTGGGACTTCAACTGAATGACTCAGGGTTGTTTCTAGACGTTTGAGGGCCGTATGCAAAATATTATTTGGGTAACCCTATTTTGTCAAACTCTGAGGGAGAGATCACAAACCTTTTCAGATGATCTGTGGTGAGGCAACAGTCTGTTACATTTTAAGAAATTTTAAGAAAACTGGTACACTACATGAATAAATGCAACAACACAGCTGGGTTTCTCCCCAGCTGTCCAAAACAGTAAAAAATAAAGAAGTTAACTTAATTAAATGAATGAAAGTACAATGGACCAGTATCCATATTAATGTGCAAACAATTAAAAAGCAAAAAACTACAATAACTAAGAATAATACTGATGATACTGATTCTGATGTTTTAGGCCACTGCACAAGATCAACAGAAATGAGCAAAAGCTATTATCTATTATTATGATGATGCCATGATGTCATTATTTATGGTGCCTACAGTTATTCTCCTCACTTCAGTGTATGGAGGGCGGCTGTCATTCATCTCGTTATACCTGTCGGCAGAGGTCACTCAACCACAAAAAGTCACAGCTTCCCTGCCATAGCAGATTAGTTGGTTTGCCTGGCTACAAATAAAGACAGGTACTTCTCCCAAAATATACTAAGGCTGAACTTGCAGCTTGGGGGCCCCCTGGTGGCTGCGGAACAGTGGCAGCTGGTGAGTTAATGAATTAGTGAACTTCTGTGAAGGCCAGGGGCCGGCCACCACGAGGGATCTCTTTGCTGGTACAAACTTGGCCAAATAGCAACCAACAAAATATATATGTAATATTTTGAAAATACCACAGTAAGGTGATAAATTCAGGAGCCAGTATGTACTAAGTTCACCATAAGTTAAAATACATGGATACATGCATCAGCCCGTCTTCTTCCTCCACAAAGACCAGGGCGATACAATGCTGCCATCTACTGATCAATGATTCCATTACGCAACATGTAAATTGTTTTTTTGCAGTGTTTTATTTAAATGTTTCTAACAGTAAAAATGATTATTAAAACTAAATTTCCAAATGGATGCTATATGTAGCCTTTACATACTATGAATATGTTGCAAAATGAGACATACAATAACTGTCCCAAAGCAAGAAAAAAAATATAACCACAGATATTTTCATCATACTGCACGGTAATCTGTCTACTGTGTACTGACAGTTGTACTTCCTACAGATATTTCCACACATTATTTTACAGACTGCTTTGCAGTAGTCAGTAAAATAAATATTTTGTGAAAGGTGCAAGCCTTATCCTAGCCTTCAGCCTCGTCTCACAGTCTTCATCACTGGATGGATCAAACATGTAGCATGTCACAGAAAGAACAGTGAGATGTTCTACTAATGAAAATCATGAGATGTGGTCAAAAGGCTCAGGAAAAAACAATAGCATGTGGACCTTGAGTTAAGATTTGTAAGATATTTTGTTCTACTTTGAAATAAGAAGGCAGCATTTTATAATTCAGTGGTTCAGTGCTATTGATCAAGTATCTCTGGTTTCTTTTCAAACTGGTGTCTAGATATAACAGAATACAAACAACATTAATGCTAGCATAATGTCTCAGACTCTCTGTTTTATATATTGTTCTTTTTAGGCCACCATAACAAGTAAAGCTGCCCTTTAGTAAAATGCATTTTTATTACAATACACACCAGATGCACCCAAAAAAGGAAACTTTTATGTGTTTTGTATTTGCTTCTCTGAGCTTGACAGTGTTGTTGGCCTTTGCAGGATGTGCATATAACCAAACACCAGAAGGCACCAGCACAGCGTCCTACATGGCTGTCTTACTGGGGTTGTCAGGGTCAAAGGTCATGATCTCCATGTGGATAAGGCCTGACAGGATAAAAAAACAGAAAAGCAGTATTTTAAAAAGTGTCTCAGAGTCAATCCACACTTTCACAGCAAGTATTGGTCATTTTTAATAAGCTAATGTATTCTTCATTATGGTTTAGGCTTCATGAGTGCAGTCTCACTGTAGCAAGTCAGCAGGCTCTTCTACGCCTGCCATACTTACTCTTCCATTCCCCAACGGCAAGCTCCAAGCTCTCGAAGGAGTCGTCGTAAGGCTCAGAGTCTGGCTCGCACTCTGGGTCATGATATTCATCCAGGAAAGGGTGTGACAGTCCCTGCTTAGCTGTCAGCCTTGTCTCTGGGTCCAGCAGTAACATCCCTTCCAGCAGGTCTACAGCTGGAAGCACCAACACAGAAAACACTTTTCATTTATTTATTTATTTTTCCTTTTTGGCCAGGAGGGTTCTGAATTTTTGACTAAAATCTTCCAGTGAAATCGGAGACTGAACGTATGAAATGTGTAGATTTTTCAATTAAAATTATGGAATTCAGTTTGAAGTAAACGAATAGAGGCAGTTCTGCGCACCACTAGCATCCATGGACGGAAACACCTCCTTGAAGTTTTTCTTCTTTTGTGGTGGAAGGCCTTGCACATATGACTGTGCCTGGAAAACAGATGAGGGTGAAAACATTGAATTCAAAAGCACAAGCTAAAATACAGAGCTGCGCAGCTGCAAAGTGCTGATGTTAGTGAGGCATGTAGACTAAACAAAACGTACGTCTTTACTCTGCATCCTCTGAACCAGGGAGGAGTCTGGTGTCCCTGTCATCCGGAGGATCTTCTTCAGCTGATCAATACCTGAACACGCTGGTTAAGGAGGCTTCACAATGCACAGCGTACACTGTATAGCTGTGGTGTCAGAGCAGGCTCACACATTGATGTGTCATTTTTGTAACACTGGACACAGGGAACATCTTACTTCTTTGAGACAGTCAGGACTGTTGGTCTCAGTGGCAGAGGTAAAACGACCAAAGGGAACATTGACGGAGTAAGCCAAGAAGGAAAATGAGAAAGTGACCGAGAGGCCATTAGACAAGAGTAAATCTGGGGCTTAGTGGTTGGTGAGAGCTTGTTGGAATAAAAGTCTGAAAGACAGACGCCAAGCTGGGCTGACTGCTGTTGGACTAGTAAGTAACATTAGCTGGCTGCTATGTCTGCTGTTGGTGACCTTGCTTGATGTTTGGCTGTTGATTGTGGCAAGTGTTTGACCAAAAAAAGACACAAGTAAGTAGCAATGTAATCAGAATAAATACACGTGTCCATATTTACCACAGTGGGATTACACTCTGACTCTGGGGGACGCTAAATCGCAAAAATAGCAATTTCTATGCACTGTTGCATTAAAGCCTTACAATGCTGCATCAGTATTTTTTCAACATTAATAAAAAACGTATGAGGTTCTGGCTCAATAACAGGATTTATTACCACACAGTGAGCTGAATGTGTGAGGATACTGTCATGTCCTGGGAAAAGCACGTGTCCAGTAATCATCTCAGCCAGGATGCAGGCAGCCGACCAGACATCCACTGAGAGGGAGAGAGAGAGAGAGACGCAGGCAGAGAGAGAGAATTTTAATAATATAATTGCAATGCAATATTCTGTTCTATGTTTAACAACCTGAAAAAGACTATCCGTATTAAAGGGAGGGCATACCTGTCTGACTGTAGTGCATCCAGTTGAATATGATCTCTGGTGCTCTGTACCATCGCGTCACAACATAACCGGTCATTTCGCTCTCTGTCTGTCTTGCCAGGCCAAAATCCAGGATCTGAGAAGAGTTAGAGCTAGGTTCACCCCTCAGCAGCTTTAGCATTCATTTTGGTCTTTTTTTCCATTTTGCATTTGTTGTATTTCAGCTCACTTTTATTTGTTATTTTGCACACTGGATAAAATAATTACACTTCAGCAAAGTCAAATGAAAATTATGTTTTTATATATAAATCCAAGCTTACCTTTAATTCACAGTTCTCATTCACAGCAAGGTTACCAGGCTTCAGGTCCTAAAATCAAACCACAAAATATTTCCCCTCACGACTTAGTAAATACATGAAATAGTTAAAGCAATAGTTCAACTGTTCAGGAAATACACAGATTTGCTCATACATTTCTCACATCTGCAGACAAACATGAAACTAGTGGTTACCTTAGCTTAGCATAAAGCATGAAAACAATAGGAAACAGCTAGCCTGGCTCTGTCCAAAGACCTAAATAGAAGTAAATAGAGCCCCCTAAAAATCTGACACACTGGAACTTTACCTCTGTGCACAAAGTGAATGAAAAAGAGAGTGTTTCCAAAAGGATCAAACTATTCTTTTGAATGTACAACTTAAGTGCATATACAAGGTAACCAGTGAGACACAAATACAACAGTATTTTAAAAAAAAAACATTCAAATACCGACCCGATGAATGATCCCTGCAGAATGAATGTACTGTGAAGAAGGAGAACATAGATTTAAGCACACGGTACAAAAACATGTGCACATATGCAAAGTTCAGCAGATCCACATGCAAATAGCCTCTGTCTCTCTAAGTGGCATGGTGAAGGCTATGTTTTTTGTATTACATGAAGGACACATAGGTATACAGATAAGAAGGGGAAAACATCCTGCGATCAAAGATGAATGCAGCATTTTATGAGGAGTCGGCTGGTTTAAAACGTGCTTCCTCTTTTGTTTCCATTGAGCACTCTTGGTTACACATTGACTAGCATAGAGTGGAAGGGCATAAATAAGGGGAAAGCAGCCATTATCAACATTGCATGTCTGTGAGTGACATTCATAGTTCAGCTGAAAGCATTATATTTGACATACTGGTGTGACATCAGACTGATCGATTGGTTGTCAACAATTTCTTTTGTGTGTGGACAAAACAAGATATTCGAGGACGTTATCTTGGGCTTTGGAAAACAACAAATCAATTATCAAGAGATTAAAAAATTAAAATAATATTTTTAGCTTTACATTAGACAGAAGAGCTTCTTATGATAATAAATGTATTTCCAAATCTAAAATGATGCATCCTTTGGGTTGTTACCAAAATAAATATAATTTCTGGCTGTGCTTATAATAAATATATTGATGCATTTTTTTTTTATTTAAACTGCTTGAATACAGAGCAGTTGATTTAACTGACTGTGAGTTTAATTTAAAACTAAGGACTTATTAATCACAAGTTACTGCTTTGTCCACACATATCCAGCCTCAGCTAGCCAGGGTGAGTCCTTAAGCCACCACAGACAACAAACAACTTCATTTTTTAGTTTTAGTGTCTATATTGTAGATATATCTTATATCTTAGTATTTTCCGTAAGTGTATGTGATACAAATTAAATAAAAAAATAAGCCTGACCTGGAGTCCTCTGAGAAGCTGGTAGAACAGGTATGTGATGATGCGATCAGTTAATCTCCGCTTCTTCATAATGTGGCCCAGATCCTGGGCTACAAATGGCATTACCATATAACTAGACAGAGAGACAGATGAAGAGTGGAGACAGCCAGAGAAGTGTAAAGTATGGATAAAAACAACAGATAGGGAAGGGAAATAAAGTTAGCCAAGATACATGGACAGATATGAACAGCTCATTGCTATGGTGAGGAAACACAACTGCACAAAGCAACCAAAACAACCATGAAGAAGCTTGTTCTCACACATCCATGCATGAACTTTTTCATACATGCACACACACGCATACTGGGTCTCAACAAGCTGTGACAACTCGCACAAGAATGTGGTTTCTGATAACCAACTCACAAGGTTTGAAATTTTTCCAGTGTGGAGTCAGGTGTGAAGACGTCAATGAGGCTGATCACCTTTAAGGAGAAACATAGTGAAGACATTTAGTCTCATAACTCACAGATCTGTGAAGAGTCAAGAGGTCACACGCATTCTAGTATGGGCAGTCAGTCATGGGCACCACCCTGAAGTAAACTCCAGCACAAAGGTCATGTTTATAGCAGTAATGTTTCTGTGGTTGTTTCTTTAGAAGCATCTTTATTTTTTATGCAATATGCAAGTCTGTGAGACTGGCTAATGCAGACAAATTGTGTCTGGGGTCAATAACATCAGCTAATTCACCCAGATCCAGACCTGGGCGTGATCTGGCAGGTAAATTGACAGGATTCCCGTAAGCAGGTTACTTTGCTAGCTGAAGTTGCTACATGGCTGGATACAGTCCACGAAGTAGTTCATGATACAATGTATAAAACACGTGTTCATTTTAGCCAATATTACATGATTTAATGGTAACTAACAACTGAATATTAGGCAGGAGAGTGGTATAGCAGGGGCCAATAGGCTAACTGTAACTGAAGCTAAGCTGAGGCTGGTCGACTGGCTTATCTTGGCCATCAAGCGGCACCCTCCATGTCTCTGAAGTGAAACCAATGCGAAAGTGATAAAAACTGCAGTTCCTCAAATGGCCACTTGAGGCTGGCTATGGAATGAGTCAGTCTCCATAAGTCCCCATGTTAAAATGTCCAACTTCACAGCAGAAATAAACATGTTTACAGCCTGGTACAAAAAGCAGTTTTGGTCTCTATAGCTAATTTCTCTGTTCATGACAACTGTACTGAGGGTGAATTTTTATGGAACTCACCTGTTCAAATTACATTAAGTTTAATGTTTAATGTAAGGTTTAATGTAAGGTTTAATGTTTTTCAGATTTTGAGCTTCCAGATGGCTCTTTGGAAACCTGTGGGTGACGTCACGGATCTGATGTCCATTCTCTGTCAGTGTTGGCTACGAGGTGTGAGTTTGGCGAAGGTTGTATCATGGTGTTGACTGATAGCAAGCTAGTTAATATCATATAAAACCAAATAACCAAATAAACAAGAATGTTTCAAAGAGTAAGAGAGTTTTCAGTGCTCAGTCTAGTGTATGCCCATGATGATACTCCTGCTGGTGTCAGTGTGAGCGTGAGAAACAGGATGCAGTTCACATAAAGTGTCATTTACCATCATTTAAGGGTTTTCTGAATGTTACACAGAGAATCGTTAATCTCCACAGTCATAGATGTTATGTGTCTGCATTCAGAGAGATCTCGGAGATCACTTCTTAAGCATCACTGTCCATATATTCTGTTACATACATCCGCCCCATGTATAAAGGCTCAGTCCTTGCTGCAGTGGCCCAGGGTTCGAATCTGACCTGTGGCTCTTTCCTGCATGTCATTCCCCATCACTCTCTCTCTCTCTCTCTCTCTCTCTCTCTGACATTCCTGTCATTGTTCAGCTGTCTCTGTCAAATAAAGCTAAGAAAAAAACATTCCTCTCCTTTATTCTGAATACAAAAATACAAAATTGAACAAATCTCAAGTTTTTTTTGTTCACGTCTCCATATTACAGAAGAAATTTGATGACTTACAGAGATTAGCTAAGTCAAGGCAGTTCTGTTAGTGTTTGGAGTTCCTCAAGGTTTCCAGCCAAAATACTGAACCATGAGGGTTCCAACAATACTCAACACTGCCAGCTTGTCTGGGAACATTGATGAGATTATAGGCGCTTGTTGATTTGTCAACAAAGTTTGTTTAACCTCAGAGTGACCTGCCTGGACTGAACAAATACAGTGATATTACAACTCACTGTATGACAGAGGGTCTGTTATATTGCACTGTATTCTATAATGTCTCAAAGTGGCCTTGATTAATGCCCACTTCTTTGCACACTTCTTACATTTTCATGCTGTATGTGGCGGAGCAGCCTGAGTTCCCTGTAGGCCCGTTTGGTGTGGATGAGGGACTGAAAAGGACGATAGAGCTTCTTGATGGCCACTTTCTCTTTGGTCTTCTGGTCAATGGCAGAACTAAGTGGGAATAAAACACATTGAAAAGAGGATGGCAAACACAGTGTGCTTCATGTAATGACTCCTGGGGTGACTGTAATTTAATTTCTCTTAATCGTAACTGACCGATGAATCGATTCATCTATAAAATGTCAAAGAAAATGATGCAAAATGGCCACTAAAAAATTTTTTTAGTGGCCAAAAAACAGCGATAAAATTTTCAAGAGGTGACTTTTTGAACCAAAACCTAAATACGTTTAATTTAACAGAAAAAAAAATGCAAACATTTGCCATTTCTTCTTGATAAATGAATGTTTGGGCAGGAGGTGCTCTGCTATGGGTAATTGGACATGTTTAATGACATTTCTGCTGTTTTTATAGCAAAAAATAGAAAAAGATTGTGAGGAACATAAGTAATATAACAAAAACACTCCAGCTGATTGGGCAGTCGTCGGTCTAAATAAACTCCAGACCTGCACTCAGAAGCCTCCTGGTGTAAATGTTCAGCTGTTCCTCGGATAAATAAGGGTTAAAAACAAGTGTAGTCTATTTATAGCTGATGTCTCTTCTCTTCTGCACTGATAATGTGATGATATCAGATCTCGTCTGTCAGTGTCTGTCTTACAGAACTGTGTCTGAGATATCTCTGGCTCCTGTAGGTGTAGGAGTTTCTCTCCATTGGCGGAGGAGATTCTTGTCATATTGGAGGACCTGCATTGACTTGCTGACTTGCCTCAGGCGGACAATGGTGCTTCTGTTAGCAGATGTCAGAGTAATAAGCCCCTTGGACTGCAATGCAACATTGTCTGGGAGTGGAATGCAGACTGAAGGCCTACACAAATGTGGACAGCCTATAGAAAATCATTTGGGATGCAGACTATAAATATCAAAGACAAGTGCCTTTGACTATTTACATAACAGCATCACTGCATTACCATGCATCCCTTTGCTAAAATAATAATTTATATATGTTGAAGGTGAGTAATTGTAAAATATTAAATTTCCCTGTGAGGTCTTAGTTTCACAGATATGTTGGATGGGACTAATTCTCAGAAAAGTCAGTTTAGTGACAGACTTCATATGACAGGATTAAAATAGATTACTGGACTGAATTTTGTTGTTGAAAATTCAAAGCGCCGGTTATAAACTCCTTGTCAATGTACCTGAAGTCGTGCGCCTCCTCCCCGGGTAAACTCACCAAACTGTGCCGTAAGCTCCGGAGCCGATCGCTCGCAGCGCCGTGTATCTCTCCGGGACGTCCCACGTCGTTTTCTGGATCTCCAACCTGTGAAAACCCGGTCTGACGGGGGAGTCCTTCACCGGAGACTCCATGGCGCACTTCTTGTTTTTGAAGTTACGGAGTTTTTTTTGGTCATAAAACGTTTTTTACAGCGGAGTGTTAACCTGACAGGTATCTGGTAGAAAAGGTAAGAGAGGAGCGCAAGGTGACGCTGCCCCTCCTCCTCCTCCCCCCTCTCTCCACACCTCCACCTTTTCTCCATGGCCTGCCTCCGCGTCACGTGGGTGAGCTGTCATTCGTACAGCTGTCAAAAACATGTGGGTATGATGTTGAACAGAGAGTGTAACAATAAACATATTCGCCAAACTTTAAAATAAAAGACTGAGGCACTATACTGAGGACGGAAGTACTTCAAAACTTCAAAATAAAAGAACATGTAGAAACATGTCCCACCTATTCTTTGATTGTGCACAGATCTTATTGTTTCTGGAGCTGCTAACTCTATCAGCTGTTTTAGAGTTATTATTTATTACTGTGATCATCCAGATGATGGCGCTCTTGAATATATATTTAATTTCATGATCCTACTTGCAAAGTAAGTAGCAGAAAATCTCTTTCAGAACTGAATTTTCTATCTAAATCAATCAGTTTACTAATAAAAAGGTTGCTGATTTATGTTAATATTGTAATACTGATTTGTGAGTCTGTCTGTTCACAAACTCAAACAAGACCCTTAAGAAGCCACAGAGACAGACAGTTAAACGTGGTGACAAGCAAGAAAACATTCAGCAGCTAAGAGCTCTGGAGATGGCAGAGACGAAAACAGGTTTAAAAGGTTCCATTCGTCAGGCGACCAGAGGAAAGACTTCACACTGATGCTAATGTTGCTCTGGAAATCCACCATGTATCAGTGCTGTGCTCCAGGTTGTTTCCACTGCCCCCAACTGGTCAGAAAAGAGAGAGAAGTACAAGGCCGTGGACTGTTTAGAGTGCTGCTTTTAAGCTGAACAGCAGAGACAAGATGACGGTTATAACATCAGACTGAAGGCAGTCCAATGGAGCTGCATGTTAGCAGCTGCAGGTTATATAAGGCAGCCACTTTCCTTCCACATGTGTTCAGTGTTGCTGAAATAAACACCTTGTCAGTCTGAACTTCAGCTCTGCCTCGCACAGAGGCAGACACCCACAGACACCCAACACACCTGAAAAATGACTCATATGTTTGAAAAATAGGTTTGTTATAAGGAACCATCTGCTTGGCAGATGATTGGTTAAACCATCTGTCTATCATGCTAAACTACCAAAGACTGGATCAATGAACCAGTCAAACCCATGACTGGGAAAATGATGTATGTATTTTTATATCATTGAATCAATGTCTTGCTGACGCCAGTTAGAGAAAGGTCCTCAGTGCTGTTAGCTGTTAGCTTCTTTCATTGAAGAAATGCTTATATATATATATATATATATATATATATATATATATATATATATATATATATATATATATATATATATATATATATATATATATATATATATATATATATTAAGAAACAGCCCCCAAATCAAAAATGGATTATCTTTTCATGATCTTGGAAAGTCATTCACATTTTGTGTCTCAGCCCGTCTTGATAATAATTCACTGTTCATCCTCCAGTCGCTCTTTGTAATGTGTGACCTACAGTGCTGATTGCCGTACACCTTTTGTCCTCTGGGGTCAAAAAGATTCTGTGTTACACCTTTAGTCTGACTTCAGTCCAACACAATACCGCCAATGTTTTCCTTTGTTTTAGAACTTAGGGCCAATAGGCTTTGTTTACATGAAAGTATACATTTTTTAAGTTAAAATAAAATGAAACAATGAATATTTTTACTATATATTATAGTGACTATTTCACTTATCACAGAGTGGTGTTTGCCAAGGTTTAGTGAGGACACTGTCTTTGAATCATTTGATTTTTTTTTTATTGGCAGCACATAATCACACCTTTTGTCCTCTGACTCTGGACTGGATCATGGATGAATAGCATATTCATATATATCAGATTTGTTTAGCAAGAGCAAGGTTTATGACTGAGTTCCATGATGTGAATTTAGTTCTTTTCATAGACTTCGCTGTTGCATGATAATACTGAATCTTTATTTTCGGTGTCATGTCTGATCTTATTAAATACACATTGTAGAAAAATCCTGATTGTGGACAGCACATTTCATGAATGTGACAAAACAAGCACATTACCATAACACTTGTTATTAAACCAAAAAAGAATAAATACAAATATGCACATTTTCCAATGAGACATTCACATGTGGAGAAGTGTGTTTTATCAGCATAACCTGGAGAAGTCAAATTCCCTGTCAACCCAGCCTGTGAACAAACTCTGGGAAGAAATCATGTATGAAGGTGATTAAACAAAGTTCTTTTGAACCGGTAAAGAAAGTCTGAGGAGTCCAGGAACCCAACCAGAACATCAGGGTTAATGCTATAAGGTATGAAACAACAAAAAAGGTCACACACACAACTGTCACAGATTTGTGAGACTGTATACACTATGCATTTTTGACAGAACTGTCGTGAACTGAACTGTGGAGATATACTCAGTAGTCACTTTATTGAGTACACCTGTACAATCTATCATTATTCAATACAACAGTATGACAATATTCTGTGTTTTTAAGATTCGCTCGGTGTGTTTTGACACAAATATAAATTCAATGATATGATTATTGCTGAGCCTGTAGGTATTGGTCTTGTACTGAACTCAAAATATTGTTGTTTCTTATTTTTCTTATTTAGGGTGGAAGAATATTAGAAACACCTCACTGCACATATTATGCAGTCCAGACCAACAGCGATCATTTTAAGCATCATAACAGTAGACATCATAGCAGAGCAGCTGCATTTTACAGGTGTAGTGTATAATAAAAGTGAATACTCAGACTGCTCTAAACTAAATTATTTTCACAAAGAGTATGACTACATCAGGGGCCTAAATAGTTATCCACTTTGAGACTAGACCAGCAGAGGGCAGTCACATGTCACGCCGGCAGAGCGAGACAAGGAGGAGAGTCCGTCCCTGGAAGTCATTGTTCATTTTTCATCCTGATGGCTCTCAAAGCAGGAGTTAGAGATTCAGATGAAATCAGCTGTTTGATACAACAGAAGAAGACAACTGATTCTGACTGCAGACAGTGTGCTGTGTGGAGTTAAATGAACACAGTGTTTTTAAAACCGAAATGATCAGAATTTGCTCCAATTGACCATGATTTGTATGACCAAACATAGATCAGCATCCACCCAGGCTGGAGAAACATTCGGATCATTTATAATGTCAAGTTTTATATCAATGGATTCATGTTTCTCCACAGCAGCACTGACTAACTGAAGCTCTGAATGTCTGAGCCGGTCACACTGCACACAGTCAAGTCAGCTGAGGCAGCGCAACACGACTGAGGGGCACTTTCAAAATAAAAGTATTACGTTAGCGCGTCACAGGTGAGTAGAAGAATTGATGAAGACAGAGACAAAAGGAGATGCTTTAAAGTCAGAGTATGGCAGAAGCCAAACTTACCCAACACTAAACACTTAACCAACCCGTTTATTTTATTTCGATAGGAAACTCAATGAAAAGCTCAAAATACATGAAAACAATTGTTGTCGTTATTGTTATTTATTTTCTGTTCTTTACACTCAAACGAACACTCGGACTTTTTGTAGTTTTAGTAGTTTTATTTATTTATTTATTTAATATAGTATTATAGCTACTACGAGAGAGAGCAGCATCAATATATGTAATGCACCAAAAGTGAAACACACAGAGTATCGAATCAATAATGATTAAATTAAAAATAATAATAATAAAACACAGCCGATATATATAAATACTTTTTTATTTGTTAAGCAAGATAATAAAGGTTCGTTTAAATCTACAATTAGCATATGAGGCATGAAACCATATTATATATAAAGCCACACATAATGTGCCTTTGTTCCTCTTCGGTCGCGACAGGTTTTGGGCCTTTTATTTTGAAGGCGACGCCGTGCCGCTTCCTGTCCCACCCTGCGTGACTGCGTGTCTCTTGTCTGTCCGCCGCTGCGCTCCGCTCTGTTCAACTGCTGCCGAAGTGCAGCCCTGCCTGTCCGGAGCGCGAACAACACACACACACACACTGCCTCATGTTCAGAGGGGAGCACACACACACACACACACTCTCTGGACTCGGACTTTGGTTCTACTTTTAGTGAAGTTACTTTTTTGAGGGGGAAACTAAGCAGCATCGTGAAGTGGGAGAGCCGCCGCTCAGTTAGCGTGGATGTGAGGCGGCACCGTGGACGGCTGCTTCAGTCTGTACTGCTCAGGTAAGTCCAGACCCACATCTAGTCAAACCTATAAGAAACATAAAACTAACCTCTTTAAAGCTTCAGTTTGCTCGTTAAAGTCGAGGTGGCGAGGCCAGCTCGACACCTGCTACTATCACACATATTGTTGCATTCATAAGTCCCACTGTAATTCATATCATCAACTGTTTTATCAGCCCTGAATGGGACAAAACACTCTTTGCCCAAACAGCTGGAAACTGTTCTTTCTGGATCCAACACGGAATGTATGAGTGTAATAATTCATCATATCCTCCATGTTTACCCAACACACACTCAGACAAGGCAAGACTGCTCACTACAATAGCAGCTCTGGACTTTTGTCAGCTGATGTAGGAATGTGTGTGTGTGAGCCAAATGTCAAATGCCTTGTTCACCTGCTAGCATTCTGCTGGACACACACACACACACACAGCCTCATTTAGAAAAAAAACAGCAATGGTGAGCTTTGTTGATGCTTATTGGACTTGACCAGAGGATTTAGATAGTGTGATGATGATGATGATGATGATGATGATGGAGGGAGTAAGGAGGAATGAACAGGGCTCCATCACCTCCTAGAATATGGTGGAGTTGGTCCTCTTCCTTCAATTTGCTCTACATTTTAAGGCAAAGCTCTACGGCTGCAGCCGATGATCGTCTTTTTATTATCGATCAATCGATGGTCCATAGGACATCAGAAAATGTTGATCCCTGTCAGCGTGATGTTCCTGTTTTATCTACTACTCAGAAATATTCACTTTACTGTCATGGAGGACTTCAAAAACTCCAAATATTCACATTAAAGAAGCTGAAGTCAGAGAACTTTTACCCAGTAATCAAAATAGTTTTCATTTAACAGCTGACAACTAAACTAAAATGCCTCTGTCCAAGAGGGTGTGTGTGTGTGTGTGTGTGTGTGTGTGTTCAGAGGCAGTCTTGTGCCGTAGTTTCAGCTGTTCAGAGACTATAGGTGAGGCTTGGCTTTGAGAGGACCTCCACCACCACCCCCACCCTTCAGCCTCTGTGTGTTGCACCTGATGAGCCTGCAGTGTGTGAGCCAGCTGAAGCTGAAGTCCGAAAGCTTTCCAGTGCAGGGCGCGCTGGTGATTTTGTTGAAATGTCTAAAAAAGGAAGATGGAGTTCAGTTTCGGCAGCTGGTTCCCCTCTTTTATCACAGCTGTTGGATTTTATCTTGCAAAAAAACGAGAAAGGGCTCAGAAATGGATCAGAATCAAAGCCTCGCCAAATATCGCTTTCATTCCAGGCATTCAAGTATTCTCCTGGTCTTATTGTGGAGCAGTCAGAGCCGTGTAGAAGAAGGTTTCTTCAGAAATACATTTGAGGAGAGTCGAATGTTTTGAGAGCACATTTCATGTAACCTTTGTGTGGAGTCTTGCGGTTGTAAAGCCCAGCCTTGAACCTCAGTCTCTTCTTTTTTTTTTTTTTTCTGCTTTTGTAGCATCCAGACATTTTTGAATAGCCAGCCATCTGCTTGCTAAGGGTCTGTTCCAGAAGCACGATATCACATTACCCACACTTGACTGTGGGGGGATGAATGGAAGTGTGCTTGGTTATTGGAGTTATCAGTGACCACAGTGTGTAGAAAAGGTCACTTTTGCTATGTAAAGATAACTGGGAAAACCCAAAATGAGCATTAAAAGGTAAAAAAAACCCAGCTAAATACATTAAGAAATATTGGTGTTAGTTGTATAAAATGCAGCTTTATTGCTTCATAAATCAGCCACGTAATCATCGCTATACCGTGCTCACTGCTGTACTAACAGCTAACATCAACAAACTGATGAAAAACGCTTGGAAGTTTACAGACACGTCATCATCT
Organism: Nibea coibor; assembly: GCA_023373845.1. Classification (NCBI taxonomy): domain Eukaryota; kingdom Metazoa; phylum Chordata; class Actinopteri; family Sciaenidae; genus Nibea; species Nibea coibor. The sequence continues at coordinate 4,690,085 of CM041717.1, forward strand.
GTCTTCATAACGGTTGTCTTTATCTTAAAGTCTCTTTTGTCTTAAGCAAGGCCCACAATGCAATCAAGTCTTTATTGTGTTATCCGTGACATTCTGTACATGCGTTTGATTTCATGTCTCCCTGCCCGTAATGTGGTAAAGTAACCAACTCTTGATCAATCCACACACACTATTACACACCCGGTTGTCCGGTTACTGCTCTAGACATACAGTCATACATCAAATACATCTTGTTATCATATGAACGTCAAATTTTTTTTTTTTTTTTAGATTAATTGATTGTACCTTCTGATTGGAAGTTAAAGAAAAAGCACAAAGCTCTATATTTCTTTCTACACTCACACCTTATTTAGCTAACAGCATTTATCAATGTATTCATTCCTATATTTGACTCGTTTAACAGCATTTTTGGGCCTTCGCATATCCAGAAGTGTGTCTGAAAATCCCTCCACAAAGTATTGCAGGATTGTTGCCATTTCTGCCTGCAGAGCTTTTGAAATCAAAATGCGGGTTGATTATTCTCATTAGGTGGAATACAGGAAGTGGTTAGGTTACCATCCGGACCTCAAACCTCTCAGACTCACTCGGAGGGTTGGGTCGAAGGCCACTTCAGCTGCAGCTGGTCATTGAAAAGGAGAGCTCTGCAGCTGAGACGACCATTTTCTAACCTCTTCTTATGAATCATAAAAGTAAGACTGCTGGGCATGCATGCAGCAAAGAAGGGGTGTTTATGATTTATCAGTGTCAAGTGTCGGGCACACTGTAGGTTAAGTAGTTTGCCTTTCAGCAGCGTGAGAACTGGAAATGAGTGCGAACAATAAAGGGAGAGGAGCGTTGATGCTTTTGAAATCAGACGCCGAGCGAGCCCTCCTCAGCGGGCTTTCTCATGTATTCATCTCAGGTGTCACATACTGTAGTAGGATGTTAGATATATTTTTAGCACTTTTGCTCCTCAGGCATTCAGTCAGCTGGGTGGTGCATTGTGAGGGAAAACAGGAAAGAAATGACGGGTATGGGATTTGATGACGTGCTGAGTTTCTGATAAGCTCTTGTCTTGTTAATGAATGACTGTGTTGGTGACTTGCTGGATGAGTCTGCTATGATTTCACTGTAATTATTAGCTTAACCCCTGAAGGCATCTTGAAAAAAATTATGGCGTGTAAAGAGTGACCGTGTTGATCTTAGGTGTGGAAGTGTATGAGAGAGAGAGAGAGAGTGTGTGTGTGTGCAAGCCAGATTTTGATGATAGAAGTATTTTGGGCGTTCCCCATTTCGGTCACTGCAACAGCTGGTGGTCCCTCATGGTACATTCTTCTGTGTGTGTGTGTGTGTGTGTTTGTGTGTGTGTGAAGGGGGGAGGCTGTGTTTGTGTTGTAATGGGGTGTGGGAGTGGAGAACACTTGCTGGGGCACCACTGCGGCCACAGGCATCCCTGAGAAGATAAGGAAAATGAACAGCATTGTGCGAATCCTAAACCCCAGTGTGTACCACAACGTAACGTCAAGCCACTTCTTTATGGTTTTTACAAGCAGAGTGGAAATGCTTCACAAATGGTTGACCCCGGTTCAGATATGCTAGCTATCTGCTGGGTACGAGCCCTCGGGGGAGTTTGGCTGACAGGCAGATTGGCAGCATAATAAATACTTCTTTTCATTAGCAGCAAGCATCAATCCACTGTACTTAAATGGAAATCCCCTCCATCTTTTCATTCCTTTAACAATACACGCTCTAAAACAGAGGTACAGGATGACTGGACCTTTGTCATGAAAAGTACTTATAAAGATGACAGAATAATGGACCCACATGAGACCAGATTCAGAGCTTTGGATCCTCCATGATGGTACACATTAGTTCCTGATAGTTAATGGTATGTATTTGAATTGAATTCATCCTGAACTACTGGTACAATTACCAAAGTCAGTATCACATTAAGGTAGCACATTGTCGGAGGCGACCAAATACCCACCGCTCCACAGATCAGGGTTGTTTCCTCCAGCAGCGCTGCCTCCGACTCAACCCCATCAAACACATTTGGCAGTTTATCCTGGTGGGAAGCTGTTGAGGGATCCTTGAGTGACTCATTCTTTTTGAGGGGATATGCCTATCTCAAGGTACACTTGGGGTATGGTATGAATTTTTGAAGTCACAGATGGAAGACCTATAGAAAATGTTGCCTTTGTACTCTAAAAGAAACAATTTTGGTCTACTTTTTCCTCTTTGTTCTTCTACCACATGCTGATGGTTAAACTGAGAACAACAGCAATATGTTGTCTAAGACACGTCCCTCTGTTCAGACATTCCTGGTGTTTTGGGATTCTTGATCCACGATCTTCTACAAAGGTTTCTAAAGTACAGTCTTTGAGTTTGGTACTCCGACTGTGAGAAGAGAATGTTAAATGTCCCCAAGTAGGTACAACAGTAAATTTACTTTGGTATTCCATTTGAACTCCAAAGTTCATTACAATTGTTTGCACCATGAGGGCAAGATGTGTTTACCTTATCATAGACATTAATTGTCAAAGCTTCCCAAGAGTGCACATTTCTTTCTATGAGAACTCTGACAGTCACTTGGGCTCCAGGTAATTGCTGACTTCAGCCTACTGGTTCATCCCAGCCCAAGGATATGCCTGGCAATTTAACTTGAAAATTGGTGAATTGCTTGGTTAAAAGTGTTTGGTTAAAACTTGAAGATTTTGACTTCAACATGAGCAACATCCCAAATGACAAAGAAACCATTTACTGTAATTACATCAGCAAGATTAGTCACTGTTTGGATGTTGAAAGTAATAATCTAATACAGCAATATGGTAAGATTAACCCTCACTGATGTAATCCTCTAATCTGCTTATATTGGGTTAGAAGAAGAAGGCATGCCATATTAAACCCAGAAGGTGTGGTTTTTATTGTTCTTGAAGCAGCCCTCAGCCCTGGGACAGTTGTGTATGTGCTATGCCACCAACCCTTGGCCTCAGCCACAGACCCTATCCCCTTTGCCCAGCTCCCTGGAGAGCCTCAGCCTCTAGACAAAAAAAAACCTTAAACCTCCAGCTGCCCCTTTCTCTATCGCCACCTCAGGCTGTCCACTGAAGAATCAGAACATATAGATGTTCCTTTTGTTTTAATGAAAGTAATTCATTGCTGCACCCAATATTACTGAGATGAAATCTTGATCTTTTTGAGGTGAAAGCTGAAATGTTTCCTATATGACGTTTCCCAGTGATTTAAGAGTTTTCTGGTCCACACAGATTTAAATGGAAATTTCAGTGAGACGATGCTGTGGGAACTGAAACACTCTCATGCACTATTGACCTGGTTATTCTTTCCATACATATAAGGTAGTGGTGTACCAGTCAGGTTTTTTTGGAACATATTCAGACAGCAAGTTTGAAATTGTCCTAAGTTCCAGTTAACATTGTAATGTTAACCAAATAACCAATTATTCACTCATTTGCTTTGGAATTCCCATTCTGTATTTTTCACTTCTGCCTTGGTGCCTAGACTGCCGGACAGCTACATATGTGAGCCCAGTTGCCTGCAGCCAGAAACATAAGCCCTCTTCCCACTAAGCTGTTGCCCCTGACATGCTGCCACAGGCCCCTGGACAGTTGCCTTTGGATCCAGTAGAGCTATTCTAGCGATTTGCCGGACTCACAGGTGGAGCATTCCCTTTCTTGAATAAATGCCTCTGCATTTGTCTGTGGGCTTTCGGTGGTACTGGCAACTGTCATCAATGCCCAGAAGTCTAATCCTGAATGTGGCACACCCATTGACATTTGATTTGTGTCATTGTTCGTTCTCAGGATGAGGCTCAAATTAATTACTTCTGTGAACAAGGAGTGAGAATCACAACTGGTCAATGAATGATCAATATCATTTGCACATTTGTCAAGATAACATTGTGAGAATTGATTGATCATACAAACCCAGCTCAGCTGCTCTACTTCGCTGTCAGTCGAGCTAATGGATTTGGGATTTACTTGTTTGTACACACAGAAAGCAGGTCCAGAGGCTATTGCTAAGTCAGCTTTTCTTCTCTTGTTTTCTGCAGGGGATATACAGGGGTTCATCTGATCCTCAGGTTTATCAGCAGCAAAGGAGATTCTCAAAGTGTCAGTTAGATCCTGATCAGGGTGGATGGGTTAAATCCCCTTAGGTTACTCAAGAGATAGGGATGAAATGAGAAGAATCTTTTCTTGCAGAGCCACATCTGTCCAGGACGCTTGATTGGCCCATTGATTATCTGCAACCGGTGTTGACTTTCATTTACTTCATTCACTGATATTTCCAGCATGTTTGTCACCCATTAATATTCTACAATATTAATTCTAGCTCTATTACCTCAAGTATAAGACACTTTGATTCTTTTCAACTTTATTGAATTAACCTACTCTGCTTCTTAAAAGTTTCTCTCTCTTCATGCACTTGTGTTTTATTCTCATAGTTTTCACGCTGTGGAATCGGGTCATTTTGTGCCTCAGATTTTTATGTTGTGTGTTATGTGTTGGCCAAAGTGAAATCCTCTTTAAGTTTCCCACTGATTAATGAAAAGCTGATGGAAAGTAATAAAGTTGAAGATTAAACCGTAATAGCTCCAGGGCTGAGTTTGCCAGACACCCAGTATGAAGTCCACTTACTGTCTGGGGCAGATAAAACCAGCTACTGGTTCATTTAAAAGCATTGAAAGCAAACCCACAGTACTCTGATGCACTCATATCCCTTTAAAGTGTTTGACTAATAAATTCACAATTTACAGTCAGAACCTTTTAATGTCTGGTCATAGCATAAAGTGGTGTGAACACTTTTTCAGGATATAATTGGTGACGTGGTGATTGCACACAAGCCCAGTTGGTGAAACTGGCGAGCTAAACGTTAACACTGTAGTCCGATGGTAGTCAGAAACAATAGTTTTCTCTGTGGCACTCTGTTCACTCTCCCCTGGCATTTTGTTCTCAGGAGAGTTCATCAATTCAGTCAATAAAAAGTTCTGCTGAAGAGGGGAAACGTTAATGATAATTGACTTAAACCATGAAACCATACTTGATTCTTTCAATGCCCTATTTACTCAGCCTATCTGTTGGAAGTAATTGGTCCTACTTCAGCCTTTTTTATGAACAGAAACTTCTGTGTACTGTTCAAGCATATGATTGCCAATGCTTTTTATATAGAGGATGGTGCGTTTCATGACCAGCAATGACCATGATGACTGAGAGGTACAGAATCACAGTTAATCAATATGCAAAATGGGAATAAAAGTCAACTGTAACCCTAACCTTTTGGATTTAATCAAAATAAGTGTGGCTTTTATACTGCGATTCTTTTAGAAAACTCAAAAATGGGTAACTCAGAAAGGGAAACAAAATGGCAGATTAATTATGTTTTTTAAGAACATAATGAAATGTTGTTAATTTTCGTACCTGGCAAGTTGCAGAAATGTTGATAGTAAACCGATGACAATATAAAGAATGGGAAGCTTAGCTATGACGTCACCTATAGGTTTCTGAAAAGCTCAGAATATCTGACTCTGGTCACCGCCCTGTTGGAAGTCCTGCTTCTTCCACCTCTCAGCTAATCTAAAAATTGTCAAAGACGTGGATCATTGTGACCTAAGGGGGGCTGAATGATGCCTGGGTGCTCAATTAAAGCGACCATGCTATTAATTCTGCATAACTTTAAGCCTTAATATAATTTGAACAGTTGAGTTGTATATAAATTCACATTCAACTCAGTACAGTTGTCATGAATGGGGAAATTAGCTATAGAGACAGTTTCAGAACTGTTTTTTGTACCAGGCTGTAAACATGTTTATTACTGTTGTGAAGTTGGACATTTTAACATGGGGACTTATGGAGACTGACTTGTTCTGTAGTCAGCCTCAAGTGGACGTTTGAGGAATTACAGTTGTTGGCACTTCTGCATTGGCTTCACTTCACAGTTTGTCCTTAAATGCACCTTTAAAATGTTCACTGACAATAAATCCTCTACTTACAGCAATATTGACAATTAAAGGAAAACATGATCTTTCTCCAACTTTAATGACTCAGCTCAACTTTTTTGATCAGAGTTATATCACATAATGGATCATAACCCCTTCTCAACCAACTATGCTGTCGTAAATGGAATGGTCCTGACCGTCTTGATGGATTTTGTTGAGTTGCGCTATAAATGTTGGCATTCCACTTACTGTTAAACAGTAGCTCAACGGGAAATGCTGATCTCATTGGATGTGCGATTTATCCGGAAGGTTGGTATTGAACCTGAAAAGTGGCTTTAAATTACCCTGTTCTCTGGCTCACAGGAACTGACAGATAGATGCTTTTCTGCCAAACCATCCCGAGCCTTCGTGAGTGGCTGCTCACTCACTCTTTTATTAGATGAAGAGAGGAGAGGAGAGGCATACTATTCTGTGCTGAATGGTATAATTTAGTAAAGGACGTTGGCCCGTGAGCAGAGGTTAGCACAGAAAACCACGCTTCTTGTGCATGTTTTGCTCCAAATGCAGCAGCTGCAGCAGGAAAACGAGGAAATCATTTAGATGTTTTGTTTGACCAGTATGACCATGGCAGCCGAAAAGCCCAGTTGGCAGTGAGCCACAGTAAAAACATGCCTGCTTATTAACATAACACCAAGATTATTGGCATAAGTGACCTCGAACCCCTGTGAAAAATGTTGGATTTGTTGGTGTCTTCAGTAGGTCAGCACTGTAGTTATGTGCTGGACAAATTGATTGTTGTCTTCTCAAAACACAACAAAAAAATGGTCAGCTTTTTAAAAAAAGAATTATTTAAGAAAAAGAATTTTTTTGCCTTCTTTATATAGGACAAGAAATGGTGAGAGATGCAACATTTGAACAAGCAATGATTGTGACCATACAGCAAGCAGAAAAATCATAATGGAAACCAATATGACAACCAATATTTACATACTTTTTCGGGGCATTCACTGATCTACGACTTTAAATTATCTCTATAGCAACAAGTAGGAACTGTGCATAAACATGTAAGCATCTCTGTGAAACCAGCCAGTGAAAGGTGTCATGGGAAACCAAAGTCTAAGCTAATGTTCATGTGAGAATCAATCCTGTTCAGGTTTTTAAGTGGTGTGCACAGTAGTTATGACCAATCAGCATCCCATTAGGAACTAGTAGCAGCTACAGCAGGAGATACGGGCATTGCCCAGACAAACTTCAATCTCAGAAACCATCAGCTATCATCTAGCAGCAGATATAGGCTCTGGGGTCAATGGTGGATGTTTCTGACAGGGTATCCAGAAAGCGGATAATGGATATCCAGGCCAAGACTTCCTCTGCAGTCCAATCAGCAACATGATGCACAAGAACGATAAGAAACACATTATCACACATTTCCTTTAATCTATGTAAACAGATAGTGATTAGCTGCAAATAAAAAGCTAAAATAGCAGATAATAGACCATATCTGATGAGTTTCAAGATTGCAGATGCATTGTGTTCCACCTCTTTTCCAGACTGTTGCAAAAAAAAAGCCTGCTCAAAGGTGATCACAGACGGAAACCAGAAGCTTCCGGCGCCAAAATCTTGGTCCCTTACCTACAGACTCTATATTCATATGCAAGCATCTGTTCATAGAGATTAAAGTATATGTCAATTGCATTTTCACAATATGCTGTAAAACTCCATTGAGCTGAGCTGTTTTGAAAGCATGTGACTGAGATGTTAATGGTCAGTTCGTTGGTACTGATCAACAAGTCAACATTACTGGTTCATTGTTATGCTTCGAGACCGCAGAATTCTTATTTCCTCTTCAAAGAAAGTCAAATATTAATGCTCTGGACTTTGTTTAGATTTTCCAGATGTAACAGGAGTAGTGGTCCAGCAGTCTGGAGAGGGAATGGGGGGTTACCCAAACAGAGTAGAGCGTGTCTGGGTGTTGAAGGGGAGTATAGATTTTCATAGTGGTTACAGCGCAGCTGACCACACATTGAGAGAACAGGAAGAAATGACACAAACACAGTGAGCAGATCATTATAGTGAGAGTGTGTGACTCTTCTGCACAGTTGGCAAAAATGTTCTGTTCTCAGGAAAGTCAGTGGTCAAACAGAAACCGCAGCACTTTCAGTCAACTGCTTCATCTTCTACTGAGTGCTGCTAAGAAAAGCAGACTAGCAGATTATTACCCTGGACAAAGGAAATGAAACAGATTTGAGGAAGCCTCTAGAATCCACCTGAATGCCTTTTGTCAGATCATTTTCATTTTCACTTCTTCTTCTTAGTTCACTAAATTCATATTTCTATGACTTTTCCATATAAAGACATCTCAGGTATCACAGAATAATATAATGCAATAGTTTTAATACCTAACAGTTCATGAAGGAGTTTGTCTTTGCTCAAAAAAGTAATGGGCCCCATGTGAGAACATTTTTGTGTCCTAATCTTAAAGTGTTCCAAGTCTGATTTGATCCCTTAAAGTGCTTGTTTCAACTTGATGAATGCTTTGAGTGATCAGACAAAGACATAATAAATTATGGCAGCAGTTGTCTTAAGATATATCTAAAAATTATATGATAAGAAAATATTGCTACAGCTGCTAGCAAACAGCAGACACAAAGAGAGTTTCCTTGGACGGTGACCTTGAAGAGATTTCATTGAAATCATTAAAAAAACAATCTTTGTTAAACCTCAGTAATTTTGTGTGGCATGATGATGGTATCACTTGATTTAATTACTTTAGTTATATTGATTCTTAAAGGTCCAGTGTGTTAGATTTTGGGGTCCTCTGTATTTTTATGAAATAAGAGTTATGTTTTTGTTACCTTAGAATGAACCTTTAATATCTACAGACATTGGGGTCATCTTCCACGGAATTCGCCATGTTTCGACAGTAGCCCACAAAAAACTGTCTCAAGATCGGCCTTTTCACTTCTTAACTCTTCACTCTAGGAATTAGAGGATAAGGCGAGGGGGGTGTTGCAGTCAGTACCCACACCACTAGATGCCACTTAATCCTACATGCTACTTCTTTAAGTCAAAGAAGAACAATGTTTTTCCCACCAGAGGAGAAAAATCAGTTTGATTCATATGACTGGTCACGTTTGTGCCAAGGAGAAGTTACCAAATATGAGGAAGCGGACAGCCAGTTAGCTTAACTGAGCAGAAAAACTGGAAACATGGGGAGGGGTCCAGAGGAAACGAAATCTACCTACTGTACCAGCACTCATTAATACATAGTCTTTTTTGTACAGATTTACCAAACAATATACAGCAGTTGAGTGGTAGAGGTGCTGGGAGTGGACGATCTGGCCGTAGAATAATATCACCATCACAAACAACAGACAGACAGAGCCCGCCTTGCTGTTTCGCCCAAGTTCATTGTCGTGGAGACGTCCAGTTGACTGAACTTCACTACACGGTGCCCTTGGTTATCGACAGATGGTAGCTGCTCACTGTGCGGCTAACTCCAGGTGGGTCCCCCTCAACCCCCACGCCCCGCTCTGTTGTTTTGGGTTTAGACAAATGATGCCTCCCACCAGGTTCAGCCCACAAGCTATGCACCGTGCTTATTATTGTAATATTATGCTTTCGCATGAAAGTGGCTGAGTGCAATATAAGAAACAGACCAGAAGTTGTTGTTATTGTGTGTGTGTGAGTGTGTGTTTGTCAGTGGTCTCCATTAGTTGAACAGTAGTCGGATCAAGTCTGTTTGTCCAGCTGCTGAATCACCCCCTACCATGCGCGCAGGCACACACACACACACACACACACACACACACTGTTGCGCTGGCTACAGTCATTCCCAATCCTAAACAAACTTTAACGTTAACCCTTGACTAACCTAACTGAAATCACCTTACAAAAATCTCCATATTCTGAATGTCTAACTGGCTTTCACAAAATGGATTATCTTCTACCTTCTCCACACACACACACACACACACACACACACACACACATCCTTCTTCTTTGTGTCCCATCTAAATGGCTTTTCCTCTCCCCCTTTTCTTATAAAGGCATGTCGAGATAGGCCATGTCCGTCTGCCTCCCTCTCCTCCCTCTGCCCCTCCCTCCCGTCATTCTCTGCACCTTTTCTTTCGCCGGGGTCCACAGTTTGACCCCAGTTGCCCTTGACACATTCATTTCAATAGCCTCAGCCAATCAATACAGACTCCGGTGGCCCGGTGTCAGATGTTGGATCCACTAATTGAAAGCAACAACAACCCACGGTGAGCGAGAATGAGCACTTTTGTGAGTGTGTGTGCCGGATTGATGAATGAGGAGGACGGAGGATCCGCCACATTCACATGGTGATCATTAGCTATTGTTGAGATTTTGCGAGATTAGTGAGGAAAATTACCACAATCACGTCAGCTGGCTGACAGAGAGATGAATGTGGGCTGAGAATTATGCATTCAGAAACAAAAAAAGTAATAGCATTACTTGAAGGACAAGGCTGGCATTATTCTGAATTTGTCATATTCTAAACAAAAAAACCTTAAAGGAACAGTGCTATTGTTTGTCCCCTCAATACTTCCAGACATCCCTGTCTTGTCTGTCTGTGGCCCCAATTCCAGTCATTCCTACTGAAGATGTTTTTGGACACCTTCCCTGAGGAATAACATCTACCTCTCAGGCTTTGGAAACACGCAGTACTCATTATTCAAGATAATGACAAATCCTACCAGAAATGATGCCTTATCAGTTATTTGTTCAAATTCTGACCTTACAAAAAAACCTGCAGCATTTATGGATTGTATCTCCTCCTTTACGTTTAAATTAATGTCAGGTGTGAAACAAAAAATGGACGTGCGGAACGATGAATAACAAAAAGCCGCAGCCGAGAGAGGAACTGAAATCGAGTGTGTGATTTACAGCATCGGGAGTTTGTCACCTCAAACGATTCGATATGATTTATGACTCCAAAATACGCAAAGCACCTGAACAAATGAGCACAGAAAGGACTTGTTGGCCGTGATGCATTAGCCAGCTGCACTTGTGAGCGAGCGCGTCGACAAAAAAGGATGCAGATGGACGATTTGAAGAAGAAGCTCTCGGGGCCTTTTAGCTTTGCTCCGTGTGACCAGAGCAGGTGACAACAGCACGGTGCATCTGTTGCTCTGCCTGACGTGGACTCAGAGAAAAAACAAGGCATGCCTCGCAGAGTGTGGAGTGTAAATAATTTAAACAGACAGTAATGTCTGTTAGGGTGTTCTCAACATCAAACCACCTCGCAGTTTACTTCTGAGACTGAATGAGGAGAAAAATAATGTTGGCGTGGTTGTGTTGAGCAAAGAAAAGGGCAGAGGGAGCTGCTTTCAAAGCCACTGTAATTAATCCCAAGCATCATCAGACTCTTCTCATTAATAATGCATTTCTAAGCAGCCGTCCTGACATAGGGAGTGGATTCAAGTCTTTATTCAAAGATTCAGCAACAATGCCAGGCAACCCTCGGAGCCAATCTGCTTCACCTGAAAGACGGCAAAGCCAAACCAAGACATGTTTGATGTTCAGCTGTGTTTAGGTTTTAAACGCAATAAGGCAAAGAGCTTAACATGGCCAATAAATGAATCTACGCCAGTCCCATATTCTGTCTGAGTCACAAACTCTAAAGTCGAATGAGAGTCAAGGTCCAACTCCCAAGTCTGTCTTAATGTCTTTTCTGTATTAATGCTCGCAGTTATTCAGGTTTTTTAGGTTTTACTGTGTGTACATCTGCCACTGAAAATAACAACATCCTTGGAACACTATAAACTATAAACTGGACTGTAAAAAGCTTTGCAGTCAAGGCCTGTAGGAGTGGAAAAAGTCAAAAATATCAACTGTGATAATACAATATTAAGTAAGTAAGTAAGTAATAATAATAATAATAATAATTTATTATATGATTGCTTCTGCAGACAGTTGTCCCCTGTGACTTATAAATTATTATGTTTTACTTTATTATATCTTTAGTACTGATGCATAAATGTGTTGTACAGTTGTGGCACGTCGAGGTGGAGCTAGTTTTAACAGCTTTATAAAGGTTGTTCAGTCCAGTAGCACCTGACCTAGCGCTCCGTGCCCTCTTCAGAGTGTGACAAAATGAACCTGGGTGTGTCTACAGATGATTTGTGGAGCAGGAAAGTACAAAAACAAAACAAAGGTTCTCTTTGGGCCTTGAATAGTGATTTAAATGAAAGCATAAAGTGAATAAAGCTTGATATGCGAACAACTCCCGTCTTGTCTTATTGTATTCTATTTTGTGAGGTTATAATATGCAACAGTTCCTGTTAGTAAAATGTAGTGAAGTACAGTAAAAGGTGCTAGTGTAGTGAAATGTAACATAAAATGGAAATATAAAAAAAAAATGGCACCTTCATTGCCCATGATGCAGCCCGACTGCAAACACTTTAATTGGAGATTTAGGCGTGCTCTAGCCTCTAGCCTCAAAGCGAGCTATGGGGTGGGCTACAGGAGTGACTCAGGTGACATCACTTGAGGCAGTTCACCAGGCTTTGTACAACTTTTTTCACACATGCAGTCTTTAGTATATGTGCTGCCGGAGTAACACGCACACATGCAGTCTTGACGTTACTTTAAAACACGTTAAAGTATATGTACTCAGTTTCCTTTCAGCCACTGGAGGCCTCTTAGATAACTTTCATTTTCACTTTCAGTTGGGTTAGTTTGGTGGTTAAAATAATAATGATATTTGGAGTTTAAAGACTGTGTCACTGTGACGGAGCTGATGTTTGTGTGTTCCAGTCAATGTGGATCATATGTCTGCTAAAGCCATGCCGGGTCTCTCAGGTTTACAAACAGTGAATCTGGCCTTTTACTCCATTTCTGTCTAGAATTTGCTTTTCTCTCCCTAACTCCCTCTCCTCTTTCTCATTATCACCACACACACTCCTTTGTATTTTCACCCCTTCAGTCTGTGTGTGTGTGTGTTTTTTTTTTTTTTTTACCCACCTCTCCCTTGGTTAAACCCTCTAGTTTGATCAATCATTGATGATCCCAGGTGTCCTCAGAGCTCAAGGGAAATCCTGATTGGCTACATCCCCACACCCACCCCACCACACACACACACACACACACACACACACACCTTCTGCGTCCCCCTCACAGCCCCACCTTTCTTTCTAAGATCAGAGTTAAACCTCACCCTCTCCCCAGTCTCACCCTCTCCTTTGCTGTTTTCTTATCTCGCTCTCTCCTCTCCCTCCCCACTGGACGTTGGTGAGCCAGCTTCAATTAAAGAAGCAGTGGGGTTCTCTAAGCCATTAGCCATATTAGTGTTGGGTCCATGCCTGTGCCCCTCCTCGAACAAAGACCCCTCCATGCAGTTTGGCTGGCAAGATGTTCTAATTCGAATCCATGCTCCCTCTTAGAGACGCAGTTGGTGGCAGCATGGCCATCTTTAATGTAACACATTGTCTCCCGCCATATTTAATTGCGTTTTTATTGGACTTTGAGGCAGATTTTATAGCTGATTCCCACAATACACCAGCGACAATGGTGACATAACTAATAGAAAAAGATGACAAGTGAGTGAAAAGAGCGAGCTCATGTGATTAATGACATCGAGAATGCTCTCCCTGCTTTCCTGAGGGTTTTATCGTGCGCTTAACCTTTGGCAATGATTCCTTTGTCCCCGGATCACAATCACACACCTCAGACCTTCAACACAGCCAGACTCCACTCATCAATCATCTTTGATTTTCTGCCAGAGATTCAGATACTGGGATACTGTGTGTGTGTGTGTGTGTGTGTGAGAGAGTGTGTTCATTGTGTACACGTCCGGCTCTCACGTGCATGCTCCTGAGCAAGATGGAGAGAGCGCAGTCTATTAAGCGTTTGACAATTGAAGACCTCCCACTCTAAAAAAGACCTGCTCGGCTTGTCGTCTCTCCCAATCCCAGGAAGCTAAGGGATGGGGTGCAGGGATGGAGAGGGGGGACAAAGGCGTGTCTCCGGGGGGGGGGGGGGGGGGGGGGGGTGCGTCCATTTTCTTTCTAATGAAGCTGTCCGTCACACGGCTTGTTGACAGAAGGCCAGGATATCACGCCCACCTGCCCACACTCAAAACCACCAGCTCTCTGGAGCTCGCTGAGCTGAAGTCATTTAGAATATAAAAGAGAGAGAGGAAACAGGACATGATCAAAATATTGTGATTGGAACATTTTGTCCTCTTCAGTTAGGTTCCTGCACGTCATGTACTGTCACGGTGGAGTGTTGTCCACAGCAGTGCAGCTACATGCTTCCAGCTACATGCAGGTCTGAAAACTGAAGACATGCAGAGTTGTATTCTTCATTTTTGTTGGATTTGTTTGAGTGTGTGCTGCATTCTGGATCTAATTTCATTTGTGGTGTCTTAATCTCGATCAACAGATCTGCATAGAAATGTAGTATCTGTCGGTGAGGGGCCAACATTTTGCTCCTGTTCTGGTTTCCATTTGTAGTCTGAGTTGTATTGACCAGTCATGTTTGAGCGGGCTTTGTTTGTAACAGTCCACGTGGAGAGCAAAACCCGATATGATTTACCTTTTTAGTAGTAAGTTATCTGCATGTATATTCAGATATGTGTTTATAGAGATTAGCAGAAATGTGTCTTTCTCATCATTCTTGTGTATAAAGCTGATCTTTGGACTGCAGAGGAAGTATTGGCCTGGATAACCGATACACTGGCACTTGCCTCAGAAGCTATGTCATCATCAGACCATGTCTGATGGGTTCAGAGATTGGTTGCGTCTTCACGCAATAGTAAAAACAATCAGAACTGGAAAGTCTTTAGCTGCACTAGGAATGCTACTTTACGGATGGCAATATTGGTTGGTCTCTCCTTCCAGACTGATATGTCAACGGCCAGTGGATTTATTGGCATGGAATGTCGTTAAGACAGTGACAGAGTTAGAAAAATGAAGCAGTTTTACTTAAAAAAAAAAGTCTAAAGATGAATTGATTATCAAAAGAAAAGTGAATTTTCTGTTTTCATTTTTCTATCAATTAATTGGCTGATCGTTCCATCTCTTACCCTAACACACTGAATTAATACAGTGGACATGGTGAGCGTTACACCTGCTAACATCAACATCATTAGCATTGTCATTGCATATTAAATAGCACTTAGTCTTGTTGGACTTTGTATTATATTTATTGGTGGTGACACGATAATAAAAATTTAAAATCAATGTAATATTTAAGTACTGTATCTTTCTAAATCTTATTCATTAGAGATCAATTTAAAACAGCAAGTGTTACATGACATCAGTGTTTCCCAAATGAGCTGTTCACTACACTTGTGGGCAAATATACCCTTAGACACGTTCCTGGATCATCAGCTCAATCAGATTTATAGATTTATTTCCACTTAAGGAGCTGTTTCCTGGCTGGCTTTTGTTAGCATCTTTAAAGCTTGTTTAACCAGCCGTTTCCATCCTTGTATAAGGACCACACTGAGACCAGGAAGTACCCACCAGTAGCTACCCTGTGAGCTAAATCCCCGTAGGACTGTAGAGTGTGATGGGGGGAATGAAATGTGAATTAGGAACGCCTGTCACTGGTCCCTTTTTAGGGAATGAGTGGGATTATGTCTGCATGAGTGCCCTGGCTGCAGATGAAACGTGTCTGGGATGAAAGTAGGCAGCCTTTGCATGCATGCACACCGAAGTGACCAGCTAGTGAGCTACTGAGGCCAAGCGCTGATATATTGTCTTTCCT
Source organism: Nibea coibor (assembly GCA_023373845.1). Taxonomy (NCBI): domain Eukaryota; kingdom Metazoa; phylum Chordata; class Actinopteri; family Sciaenidae; genus Nibea; species Nibea coibor. The sequence goes on from CM041717.1 coordinate 4,705,752, forward strand.
GTGGTAGAACAGTCAGGTAACCAAGTAGAAAGAAAAACTGAGAAAAACACTTTTAAAAAGCACTTTTAGAAATATCTCACCATCAGAGTTTGACTTTGAACAAGTCGATGTCATGTTTTATATTCACACTAATAGATCCTAGTTGAAATGTTCATGGGTTTCAGGGCTGAGCTGCACTCACAAACACCTTAAAGGTTGCAGACACCCATGCTGATATTTGTTTTTTCACCAGACAGACAGAGAGTCACTGTGTTAGCAGAACTGACCCCACAACAGCTCTTTCATCCGGCTGCCAATAGGGTAGCAAGTTCAGGTCACTGCTTTCAACTCTGCTGACTGCGAAGCACCAATTGGCACTACTTCAAAATACATAAAGCTCACAAGCATATCCACCTGTGTCTCCATTTCTCTTGGAGTACATTTCAATTAGCTAATTATCTAGTGGCTGCAGTTTATAGCTTTGCTGATGAAGAAACAGTTGCCCATTAGGAAGTCATTAAAGTCAAACTGAAATTAATATTCCTTTACTGGGTTAAGGTTATGTTTGATTTAAACATTCTGTAACAGGCCTGGTCATTTGCCATTACGGTACATGGAACAATGAAAGAGAGACAGCTAACGCTAGCTACACCATGTCCTTTTTTAAAATGGAAGAGCTGCTGATGGTTGTGCAGGTGTTGATATCACGTTTATTGGGAACCAGTGCTAACATTAGCAAGGTAGGTAGCTAGGTTAACTATTTTTCAGTCTCTAAATGTGCATTGTACATTTCTTAGCCTAGTTTGCGAACTTTTGCTAACAGCACAATGTTGTCCCATTGTTGTTTTACATGGCAACACTCGGAATCCACCAGCTACACCACCATCAACCGATGATGATTTATGATTTATGCGCGGAACGGTTAATGATTCGCCAGCGGATATCCGGAAAATGAATATCCAGGACAAGAGTTCCTCTGCAGTCTGGTTAGCAACTGAGTCATCATCAGACGACAGCTGACCAGTTCCATGGTTGTATTTCAGCCGATCTACTCCTTACACTGACTGCTGCAACCAAAGCCTACTTCAGTGTGACTGGTTAATATTTTTCGGACTACAAATGGAGACAAGAATGCTTTCGATGCCAAAGTCTTGGTCCCTTGCCTACAGATTCTGCATTCATACACAGATACCTATCTACAGTATGATATGAGCCCCACATATCTGACTGAGGGACTTCTTGCAATGCTGGCTCTCAAATGTCAACCATTGCTTTGGGAAACAGTTCTACCCACTCAGTGGCTTCAAGCTTATTTTTTTTTCTCACTCAAATATGTCCTAAAAAAGATGTATCCTCTTCACAAATGGAAAATCATGAGCTGCAGTATCATTATATTTTGCTTGCGCTTAAAATGAGAAGAATTCAAATCTCAAGTTCATCTTTTAAGAGACTGGTCTGGTCTAACCTCAAGAGTATATTTTCCTAGTCAAGGAATGATGTAATGATATAATGCTGGTGCATTTATCACCAGCAGTCCTGCAGGGACAACAGCCGCAAAGAATCCCTGACTAAACATTTAGAAAATGCATGGCATCCAGATAGGCGCCGCAGATACCAGGCACGGTGGCCAGAGAGGGAGAGACAGGCGAGAGGATTTGTTGAGAAGGGTGAGACGAAAGAGGGGGGGGGGGGGTATGCCTGAACTGGGCTCCGCTTAGCATGTTATGAGTCAAAGGTTCGCCAGGGGTCATGAGCTGCAAACTCATTCATGAATAAAACAAATCATGTTCTCAGATCCTCGCTCCAAACCCAAACATCCAGCAATAAGTTCCTCTGGGAATAGATTGGGGGGGGGGTCTTCAGGCTTATTCTGAGCTTTTGAAGACATACTGCATGTTTCATAACCGTGAAACTTATTAAACTGGAGGATGGGCAGGGAGCAGACCATATTTTCTGTCCTCAGTCCAGACATATTAGCAATAATGCTGTGGTTCACTATCATTGGTTTTGTGGCTGGATGTGGCACTTTTCTTTTCCATTGTCGACTGTGCAATTCAATAATAAAATCAGACTCGGAGAAAATGGCTGAGAAGCGTCTGTGGCCTCATAGAGGGACAGGGGAGCGCCTGAGTGGAGTTAGACCACAGACAGTGTGACAAGCTGATTAAAATGCCCACAGACCGGGAGAGCTAGACCTCCACTCTCTATTCACTCGACCCAGGCACGTCGTCACGACAACGAAGGACGACAAAGGGCTTTCTCAGGCTATTGAGTGCTGTGAAAGAAGAGGCGGTTGTATGTGTGTGTGTATGTGCGTGCATGTGTGTGTGTGACTCGGAGTGGACATGTGGCTGTACAAGCCGTAGGTGGTAATGTATGCAGACCATCCACAAACAAATGAATACGCATGCACGTCCCACTGCCACCTCCTTAGCATTCTGCCACACAATGACCATACCAGCGCGTCCTCGATGACGTGATGCTTCATCCGAGCATATGGCCGGTCTAAATTCAAGCCACAAACTGGCCACAGACAGCTATTTATGCTTTCTTTGTCTTTTCTTTGGACGGGATGCAAATGAACTGTGTCTGTTCATTTTTCCCTCTTTACTATGGAAATACAGTAGCTCTGGAAAATAACAGGACAGATTCAGTGAATTTGGTAGTTTTAAAGCCAAATTCACAAGAGCCTTCTAACTGTGTAATTTTGGGTTTTGTGTACATAATATCAAGCATCTAAAAGCTAATAGAAATGGGTTTAAAATTGAAATTTAGTTTTTGTAAACTTTCCTGATACTGAGGTTGAAATAGGTGAATATAATGCAATTAATGCTGCGAACCAATCATAAAAAATCCACGTCAGTCGTCCAGCAAACCTATCCAACCTAATCTTTATACCAAAACAACTCCTGAACAAACTCTGTCCTCAATTCAGCAGCTAGATGTGGAAATGTTCTGGTAAACTTGATGTTTTTGTCAAAGGAGTCTGGTCTGGTGGCTTTGAAGAGGGCATAGATTCATAGAAAAGCTTCACTTTGCCACCAGAAAGGTCTGTCTAGCGACATAGTGAAAGTACTCTGTTCCTACTGCAGTACATCTCAGCTTCAGTTCTCCTGAGGAAGATGTCCATCAAAGCGGGACCTGCCAGGCCTCCACAGTCATTAGGAGTGGTTTAAAGAGCAAGATGAGCATTTTCTTAATAGTTTGAATGTTTATTTTTACTCAGCTTTTTGTGGATGTTTAATGAGACATCCAGCTTTGATATTGTATCTGTATTTTTATTATTTCAAGCCACATTTCCAGAAGCTTTAAACCTCAATCACTGTCTGAACTATTTCCTTGAATCATGGGTAATATTTCAACTTACAAATATTTCAACATTACTATTTCAACTTTAAACAAACATTGTTACTTTTCAGTTCAGCGCTGGTCCTGATATTTGACACTTACGGCAAGACTGCTGTAGTCTACATCATTTAGTTAAGTGTTAAATTGTTGAATATTCATGTCAGGTCTGCTTGGGTTAAAGGAATAGTTCAATTTGCTAAGTTACCCCTAAAATACACAGCATGCGGAACGACTCCGGAACGGCTCCGCCACGGCAGCGCAGCAGATACGTTTCATCCTAAGTGTCAGCTCACACAGTCTCCGGATCCGCTGTGACGCGGCTCCGGAACGACTGCGGCGTCCAACAGCCCTCCGCAACCTATACGCAGAGCTTCTATTTTCCCCGGATGCCGGAGCATGGCGCAGAAGAAGCACAGAGCAGATTGTGCGGGGAAGGAAATCTGCTACAAAATAAAACCCTGGTTGATTTTCAAAATAAAATACTCTGTGTTCACTGCGGATCGAGTTTCATTACAAGAACACGTCATAATGGGCAGGGACGACCTGAAGTCAACAGGCCAGAGGTTGTGTGAGTTGGTGGACGGCGGAGTACACTCTTGTTCCGGAGCAGAGCCGTTCTGCATGCTATGCTATGTAGCTATCTCTAGTTTTGATCTTCTCATCAAACTCTTGGCAAGAAAGTGAAAGATTCTCAAATTTTTATTCATTTTTATTTTTATTAATTTCCTAAGACGAAACAGATTAGTATTTTGATTAACAGAAGGTAAAATCTTTGTATGGAATATAAATGCACAGGGAGGAGGACACTGGGACAGTTTTAAAGGCCAGAAAACTGACTCACCGTTAGACCTAAACTACCTGAGGTATGAACAGCTGCCATGTTCATCCTTTACAAATCCAGTGAGGGCGGAAGTTGTTTTGAAAGGATTATCTCTTCATCTCCAAATACGCAGATACATCTCCAACACATAAGCTTTACATTTAAGAATGCTCTGCAGCCCTGCCTTCCTCCAGCACAGGTATCCACATTCATTTCATAAAGAGATAAAGCAGAGAGCCGCCCAGCTAGCAAAACATTGGCTCAGTGCAAGTTAAAGTTTTTTTTTTTCTTTTCTGCTTTATCACCCATTGCTCCCTTTTTCTCACGTTGTCATTCACTGTGGCCGACTAGCTGACTCTCCTTTGGGAGGCCCCCGAGGACTGAGGTCTGTAATTGTGGCAGGATTTGTTGGCTGCTGTCCTCGCTGTTGTAGTCCTACCCTGTCAGCAGAGGCTCTTTCTAAGGATCTGACCAGCAGTCACTTAACACGATCTGTCTCACACACACACACACACACACACCAAGATACAGAAAATACTGTACACAACCAGCATTGGTGCACGAAAGCAGATGCATTTCTCACTATCATTATCTTAATGTTATTACATGGCTCTGTTTTGCTTTTGGTTCATAGTCACTACATGTATTAACAGCATATATCCAAACATGTCTAACAGACATGCTTATAAAGTGGCCATATTTTAGTCCCACAGTCGTTTGCCTGTCCCTGGTTAAAAGTAAAATTAGGCCTCAGCTGTTATTGTCAGTCATTTTCATTCATTCATTCATACTCTCTCTCTCTCTTTCTCTCTCTCGCGCTTTGATCCTTGTTGCCTGTTCGACGTTGAACTGAAGAATTACAGCACCATCAGTTCCACTCTGTCATATTTCCCTGACAGCACAAGTCTCCCCTTTCTCCCACCACCACCGAGGGTCAGAAGGTCCGTCGAGTGATGTCATGTGCTCAGAGACACCGGCTGCACCTTACAATGTAGACCTCAGGCCTCCTATTAGATAACACCTCCATAAAGAAATATGAAATTATCTTCTTTTTTTAAATTAGATAAGAGGTAATTAGATTTATTTATATCAGATTTTACAGGATGTGAAAATGTTTAAAGTCTCATGTCCATATGATAGAATCCGACAGGAAATGAATAATCATATGACTCAATACAGTAAAATATATAAAAAGAAATTATGAAATAATTGAATAACATTTAAAATTTTCAGCATTCTGGTTCATGCTTTGATTATAGGCTTTTATTTTGAAAAAAGTGATTTAATTTAACACTGAGATTCTTCCTACATAAGGACACTTGACCCGGTCTGTCCACCTTGATTCATAAAGTCATAAAGTGCACAAGTAGCATGTTGAGCTAATAATAAAACAGTGTTTGTTCAGGGTTGGTTGATTCAGATTTACTTTGACATTGGTGTCGCTCTAGCTAAGTTACTAAGCTAAGTCACGCATCTTCTGAAATTCTGTTTTTTCAAACAGACAGATCAGGAGAAAATGAGTCTTGCTGCAGACCTGTCTCTGTCTCAGAAGCAGCACTGGCATTTCTTCTCTTTGTCAGTTCTGAATCGTCAGTCTGGTTTCGCAAAGATGATCTATAACAACTGAACTAGAACGTAAAGAACTTTCTGAACTGTCTCTGGTAACACAGTCGCAGTCTGCTTTCATCCAGTGTTCACAACACTTCTGACAGGATCAGGAGATCAGGGGTGAAGAGGCCATTGTCTTTTATAGAATATAATCTGTTCTAGAATATCTTTGGTCAAGCTTTCTATGATTGGCTGACATTTGATTCCACCATTAAATGAAACCAGACTGTTGAAAAAAGCATTTTTAAATAACATAAAAAGACAAAAACATGGTCTTAATAATTTCCTGATCTTATTATATTATATATTATATATATATTATACCCTTTATCAGATGATATGCCATATAGGATTTTTCTAGCCAGCCATTTTGACTTGTCACAGTAGGAGAAGTGCAGGTTTCATGTAGTTTTAACTGCCCTATTAAGTCATGTCAGTGTGATGATGAACAAAACCAGGACTTGAAACTGAAGCAGCTAAATGGAATTCAACCATCTTTCATTTTACACCTGCTGTGTACATGTGCTTTTCCAACATGTGACACAAAATGTATTCAGTCAGTGTCTTTTGAATTATTCAATATTGAGCCTTCCGGAAAGTGAGTTAAAGGTGCATTGTTTCCTCTTTTACACACTCACATATTGATGAAGTTGCTGCTGTATCATAAATGGACTTTTTGGCCTCCACTGATGATGCATTATGTGAAAACAAGCGGGTGTGTTGATCGTTGATCATGTATAGAATAGAGATTATGATAGATCATCAATAATAGATTGTAGCAGATAAGATTCCATTAATCTTACAGTGGAGGTTTGGTTGTGCGTGTCATGCTGTACCAAGCAGCTAGGCTTAACACCTGCTTTTCCCAGGGAGAGCGTTACTGTCTCCAGGGTGAAAAGATCCTGTCATAAAAACGGCCTGAGCAAGCGAGTGAGCGTTTGTGTGTGTGGGTGGGTGTGTGAACATGAAAAAGTGTGTTGTGTCTCTGCACTTCTGTAGATGTGTGTGTGTGTGTAGACTCTCTTTCCAAGGGAAGTGGCTTTTATCCTGTGTCCGTTCAACGCAGCCACTCGGTCGGAGAGCTGTGAAAGAGACACTATTCCCTCCAGCGGCAGACAGAGAGCCCCTTCAGCACACCGGAGGGACCTAGAGAGAGACCCTCTGTGTCTGCATGTGAACTGAGGGGAGAGAGATGGCCATTGACCCTAACGAAGGCGACGGAAATGGAAAGGGGCCAAGCATGTGTACATCTGCCTCTCATAATATTAGCGCCTTCACTGATCTAACCATCTAAGTAGGGCAACGAACGACTCTTCACTGTATGTGAATATACTTAGTAGATGCAAATATGGACTGGAAGCGACATAAAGGGTGTGTTCAAGCCTCCTGTTTGTTGCTTCTGGTCTCCACTACAGTGGAAAAAAAGAATTGTGTGTGTTTTGTGTGTTTAGATTCACTGACAGTGACGGTTGGGTTCACACTCACAGTGGCTTGTTTGTTGGAGGTTTGGTCATCTGTCGGGACGACTGATCCGACTAGACATGTCTGAAAGGACAGAAAGCAGTCAGACTCCAGTGCGATCTGTTCTCTTCTTTGGTGTTAGGACTATGTGAAACAAGATGTTGCAAGATCTCTTATGGCTTGACCATGTGTGGTCAGGTCATTGTGCTAAGCTGTGGCCAAATTGTTACAGATAGTCAGTGGTAATGTCTGGAATATTAATATTAATATTTACTGCAGTAATATTTGTTGTTACTGTGTTCCAAAGTAGAATATCACATGACTTGGTTAAGCTATGTTTGAATCAAAAAATGTCATTGCAGGAACAATACATTTCATTCATATCTTTAAATGCTAGATTTGAAAGTGACCTTATTGATGTAGTGAATGCAGATGGAAGAGTTTATTGTTGCCCATGGAACACAGACAGAAAATGAATGACTTGAGAGACTAAGCAACTAACTCAGAAACTCAGGCCAGAAAGTGAAGCCAGTGTGGAAGTGTCAAAAACTGCAGGTTACTGAAGGTTGGCTACAGAATGAGTCAGGATGCGTCAGGATGCGTCAGAATGAGTCACCCCATGTTAAAATGTCCAACTTCACAGTAGAAATAAACATGTTTACAGCCTGGTACAAAAAACTGTTTTGGTCTCTGTAGCTAATTTTCCTGTTCATGGCAACTGTACTGATGGAGATTTTTTATAGAACTCACCTGTTCAAATTATATTAAGTCTTACAGTTCTGAATAATTACCGGCAGAACCGCCTCATAGTAGGTTGCCGTTACAGGTGGATTGTTGAGCTGTCAACATAGTGGTGACCAGCCACAAATTCGGAGCTTCAAAACGGCTTCACGGAAACATACGGGTGACGTCATGCATAGGTTTTCTATTCTTCATACTGTCATGGCTTAAGACTCTTAAGAAAACTTGGAAGTTAAAGACTTGTGATGTTACGCTGTATGTGAGCGGAGGACTTTGAATTCCTTTTTTCTTCAGTGTCCTGCAACCGTCCCAAATTCTACATTCAGCTATTACCAAATTGAAGTTTTTAATTGACATTTCTAATAATTAGTATAGTTTATTAACTTTGTTCATTCATTTCACTTCACTGGTCCGCCAGAGGTTCTGCTAATTATTCTCTGCATTTTTATCTGAATAAATGATTGAATTCCTATATTTGGTCACAAACACCTGCACCACTATTAATTTGAGTGGGGATAGTGCATTGTGCCTGTGATGGAGAAGTTAATCCACATTCAGCTTTTTAGAGAAACGCTCCCTGAAGGCATGCTGCGATGGCCGATCCAACGATCCTTCAACAAGACCAGTCGAACTGGTTTTCTGATCGTTTCATAGATGTTACGTTCAGCACAAATAAACACACCCCTAAAAGTAGACGGATGTATTGTACATGATCAGAAACACTGTGTTTACATTTTCCATGTAGAACAATGGTGGGTTATGCACGTACTTACAAGATAGGCAACTCCTCTTTCTGAACAGGAGAATACTGTCGTACGATTTCTGTATTTTTATTAATTGAAATGGAGGCTGGTGATTATAAAGAGCAGAAGGGCTGCAGTGGAGACATCTTTTCTGTTGTGTTACTGTTTTTCTGAAGTTCTGAAGTTTTTCCTTCAACGTTGTCTTCTCCAGCATGAGAAACTCGGAGGAGGAAACCCAGCAAATATCTCAGTTTTCTTTTAAATGCGTCAATACTCACTTTTTCCGGCTTTTCTGTGACATTGTTTCAACTTAACTCTGTCCACTCAAGTGTTTACTGGCAAACGCCTGTGTCTGCTCTGTATCTCCTCACTGGAGGCCTGTGTGTGGTCACTGAAACTGTTGTTGAACTCAAACAGACACTCTCTGCCATTCTCTCTCTACTGTACTCTCTGGACGGGATCCACAGATGCTAGTGTTGCTGAATCTGGGGCCCCGGGGGCGAGACGCCAGCCGACCCATCAGAACATAACAATGCAAGGCAATGCTCTGTGGCTCCGGGCCCAGTATCCCCCACTGTCCCCGCGCTGCTGACCCCACATTTTTTATGGGGTCTTAGGCGTTCAGTGGGCTGTCACGGCTCATTAGGAGCTTTAAAAATGAACTTGCACAGCAGACTCTCTGAGTGATTAATAAACTTGGACAGAGAGAGAAAGCCAGTCAGATAAGAGTGTTTGGGGCAAAAGTTCACTGATGAGACCACATTCTGCGAGGTTTATAGAGGTCTATAAATACACTTGTTGGCACACACAAACTAGTTTACTACTGTTGATTGGGATGGGTAGGTCACCCTGCTGCCAGCAGCTAAAAGTGAGTCATTAATGTGGGCTTACAGTAACTCAGAGTTTTAGTGCAAACTTTTCCACCTGAATAGAAGGAAGATATCTTTGATTTCACGTAACTATTTACTCCATAGTTCCTTTGTCTGATCGCTTTAGCCCTCCCCAAGTCAGTTGACAGCCTAATGGTCTACCAGAGGTTATTTATAGGTTGTTGGACTGTGCCCCATGGCTGAACATGCTGCATACCAGACAACTGATGAACTCTGGAGATTGTTGGTGAAGAGCATGAGAGAAGCCGCCCCTCTGCTCCTCTAAAGAGTGCCGTGGTATTTGCATTCAAACACTTCCACAGTAGTAAACTGTGGCTAAGGCCAGATGTACTAAATAAAGATCTGACTCCCAAGAATAATGGATCTGTGCCTGTTATTAGCTTCAAAAGCTTAAAAGTAAGCTTGCTGATTTATGCTACTGAAATGAGGTTGAAGAGAGATTGTTTAGTTGATGGATTAGGTGAAAATGTTGCGCAGCATTAATAGGTCTCAGATGTTGAAATAAATATCCATAAATGGACTTCCCCTCTTGTGTTTTACATCAACTACAGCTGGATTTCTAGTGTCTCCGTTCTCCCCCTCCAACTCCACTTTGTCCCACACCACAGTCATCCAGTTTGATCTCATGGTAGTTCGTAGGAAGCCATCATTGCTGGCTGGTGAGAGGAAGTTCCCATGGTAATGGGGTCATCGTAAGCTATAAATATGGTGGCTGCGTCATGTTGTTGGGTCAAAGAGCAGGTGAGGACGCCTGCTCGGAGTAGCAGTGAGAATTGTTGTCTAGAATTGTTTCCAGGCTCTCCGTCACAGAAGCAGGACAGGGCAACATGTCTGAACATGTCTGGGTTAAAAATGTTATTAGCTGATCTTTTTGACACACTTTGTTTTTCTTTGTGATTCAAGAAAAATCTGAGTTAAGTCAGAGTGCTTTAGGACGTGTCAAATGATCTGATTCATTGGTGGCCGTACCTCAGTTTGTAGGAACTTGAGTGTGTGTGTTGAGTGTGTAAAGGTAGCTGGAGAGATGCCTGTTCAATTCCTGGGCTGTACTGAGGTGACCTTGTCCTGGATGGTGCTATCTTGCAGCACACTCCAACATCTCTCCACATTTCTGTCAATGCATGTGTTTAAAAAAAAAAAAATCAAATGAATAATGGATTTCCTCACTGGTGATTTCTAAAGTAAACATGCTTTTTTTAATTTCACCCAGCCGTGAAACAGAAATGAAACCTCTCTAGTCTTTCTGAGAAATGACACAATCTCGCTCTTACAAGTGCAATGTTCAAATTCCAAGGAAATGTAATGCATCGTTCCTTCTAACAGTCCGGGGATTTCCTGTAAGTCTTTGCCCTTACGCGGTCTAGTATAACCAGCAGCTAATGGTGGCTAATGTTAGCAAACTTTTGAAATTCTTGTTGTTTAAATGGCATTATTGCATCAGGCTGCTGACTTTGGCTCTTCTCCATTTGTGTGTTATGCTACACATTAGCATTTATCATTATCCTGTAATTGTATCTTGTAGCTTAATTCACCGGTGTTATGGTGGTCTTGCTTTAACATCTGATAGGCCTAAATGGTCTACAGCTATGCTAAGCTCTGTGGCTGCACAGCAGTGCATTGAGCTGAGTTATAACATGCTTGACGCTCAAACAAAAAGGTTGGACAGCTGGTCTGGGTGGGCCGTACCGGGAGCATGGCTGAGGGTGGTGATTATATAGTTGTGACATCACACCCTTATAGAAATCATAACGGCTCATTTAAAGACACAGATTCTGAGTATGTACAGCGTTTGTAGAGAATCTAAATCTGCTTTATAATGGAAAAATGACAGGGACATCTCACTTTCTACACTATGAAACCTTTAAGAGATCAACAACTTTCATAACAATTCATCCTGAGGTGAACATGAACACAATTTTATGGCGATCCAGAGAGCAGTTGTTGAGTGAGTCAACAGATTTAACGTTACTACCACATGTAAAGAGTCACACCACTGTAGCAGATTTAACTCAATAAAACATGAGGCACAGAGAATGAGTTTGTTTTATATATATTTCATAAAGACGAATCTTCCCTTGTCTCAACGGACTGTGTGGATTTTCAGCCCTGTTTAACAGACTGTAATGGCCACTTCTCTTGACATTCACACACACACACACACACACACACACACACAAAAACACACACGACTGAAATCCTCTGACAGTGGGCGTGGGGGTTATTACTTATTATACTTCTTATTCTGCTCATGAATAAGTAAAAAGGACGCCAGAGTCTCACCCACTTACCAGACACATACTAAGACACATGCACCTGCTTCTGTATGGCCCTTACACACACACACACACACACACACACACACACACAGAGTTTCCCCTTCCACCCCCCCTTCATCTTTGTCCTGATTGCAGCCCCTGGGGGTGGACAGTTAGGTGAGATAGCGCTGCATGTCTAATGTCTTAGCAATTCACTCTGCAAGGTAATGCTGCACAATACCACATTTTTTTTCTCTTACAGAGACACAGCTTTCTCTACACATTTTCTTTTCTTCTATTATGTGTGTTGTGGCATGAATAATATATTTCAATAGTATTCTGTGTATCTAAGTCAGTTTAAAGCTTGCATGATACACTATGGTGAGTTATTTATTTATTTCAGCCTGACCTTTGTCAGGGAGGTCAGTGAAAGGTCCGAGGAAACTATTCAATAATTAAAGGGTTTTTATCTCTAATGCGAAGGCTCTCAGTGTCCACAAACCACTCTCTTCAGAGGTGTTGAGTGATGGCTGTGGAAATGGGAAATGAGAGTTGTTGTTTCCAATGTTCCAGCTGTAAAGGGATACTGTGGACATTACAGTGGTGAAGATCTAAACACTGTGGGGGCAGTCATACGCTGGATGCTGCAATGTTTTAATGAATAAGACAAGATGAGACAAGATTCTTGAAAATTGCTTCTGTCTGTCTCTGAGTCATGTCTCTGTCCCGCTCTTTGTCTCTCTCTCTCTCTCTCTCTCTCTCTCTCTCTCTCTCTCTCTCTCTCTCTCTCTCTCTCTCCCTCTCTCTCTCTCTTTCTATCCTGAATACAGATGAATAATCCTCTGCGTTGCCAACATTGACTGACAAGACAAGAAAGGAATGGGGTATGATTCCAGGTGATCGGGAGGAGGAAGTCTTCAGCTTAACAAAGAACATAGATGGTGAGATGTTCTTACTTAAAAACAGTTTTTAAAAGAAACGGCTGGCAACATCAATAAAATTAATCAAAAGACCAAAACCAAATATTCAGGTCTCAAATCAGCCTTGCATATAAACTTCCATTTAAAAAAAATAATAAAAAAGACTAAAAACTAGATACTTTCCTAAGAGCAGATGGGAAGTGTAGTTTTACTCAAACAGCAGTAAAAAGTGTATTTGTTGATAGATTTGGTGCTTTAACAAGTATTTCCACCCCCAGGATGATATAATGGGGGACTGACTCAGAATAAACTACAGTGTGTGTTCATGGCATTGATGGAATGCATCAGCCAGTGCAACAGTAGAGGTCTACAACACTGGGGAATAAGATATATCAGGCTTTGGCTGCCCAGACTAGCAAGAAAAGAGCATTTTCTTCCTTGATTAGATTTCTAAGAGGTTCTGACTACACAGACTAATCCTAAACTCTCTAAAACTCCTAAATTTGGACTATGTTCAGCTATATGGAAGCTGCTTTTAGCCTCATTAGATGTTGTTAAACCTTAAAACATCTGTCAGTGCAAGCCTCAAACCACCATTTTTCTTCCTCAGAGTATTTGCCATGCTACATGGGAAGGCTCTGAACTCCACCCTGCTCTTACTCCTCACCCTCATCATCTCTGCCAGTGCCCATGGTCGCTCCTACCCTCGCTTCTCACGTAATGACACTGAATTCCAGCACCTGGTGCTCCACCCGGACCCCTCTGTGGGGACGGTGTATGTGGGGGCCAGGGACCACCTCTTCCAGCTGGATGGATCAGATGGACTCCGGCTGGAGCAAGAGGAGACGACTGGTCCCGTGAGCGACAGCAAAGACTGCCTCCCCCCAGTCACTGAGTTTAACTGTCCGCAGGCCAGGAGAACCAGTAACCACAACAAATTACTGCTGGTGGATCCGAAGGCGTCACAGTTGATCACCTGCGGCAGCATCCACCAGGGCACCTGCCAGAAACGCAACCTGACATCCATCAAGGAGGTACTCTTCTCCACCGAGAGGCCCGTGGATACGCAGTACGTCGCAGCCAATGATCCATCGGTGTCAACTGTGGGCCTGGTGGTGGAGCTTCGTAGCGGAGAACGGACAGTGATGTACGTGGGTAGGGGCTATACCGCCAGCCATCCACCCATCTCCACCCGCCACCTTTCTTCAGAACCCATCTTTTCCTATGAGGAGACGGCTAAGCTGGCTGTGGCTGGGCGGCTGTCGGAATACGACCACCACTTCGTGAAGGCGTTCACACGCCGCACGTATGTGTACTTCTTGTTTTACCGCCGGGACATCAAGTCACCATCAAGGGAGTACCGCACCTATGCCGCCAGAGTGTGTCTGGATGACACCTCCTACTATTCCTATGTGGAAGTTCCCCTTGTCTGCCAATCTCCTTCTTCTCCCTTCAAGACTTACAACCTGCTCCAGGCTGCGCAGGTGCATGAGTCCTTCACAATACTTTTCTTGTAGGGAGCAACAATTCAAAATAAGTTTCTTCTGTGTGTGAATGTGTTTAACTTTTCCCCCTCGCCTTTGTTGCGACAGGTGGGACAAGGTACAGACAGAGAGGGCGAGGATCTGCTGGGAGTTTTCTCCACCCGCATCAGCTCCGCAAACAACAATCCCCTGGATGCCTCAGCTCTGTGCGTCTACCCACTGGATAAGCTAGACGCATACATCGACTCCACCCGCGATCTCTGCTACACCAAAGATGGCCGGGTGGAGGGAAGAGGGGAGGTGGCCTACATAGAGTATGAGGTCAAGTCCAGCTGTGCAAACCTGCCCGTGGTAAGGAAGGACAGTTGAACGTTGTTGTGTTTTTAGAATCAACATCAACCTGATGAAACTGACTTTTTCTGCAGCTATTGCTTTCTCTGCTTTGTATAGCACATACACCGTGGTGAAATATTTCCTGTTGTGTTTATGTACCATGAGTATATCGACTCACTTGGTTTCAGTGGTTGCAAAGAGACAAAACAAAAAGTAGAGCACAGTAACAAGGCAAGATCGCTTCGTAACATGAAGGACTGAAGGCAGGGCGATCCTTGTAATGAGGCCCTCGTTGAAAAGCCCAAAGCTTCCAGATGCCCAGCTGCAGACCTCCAGTGACCCCCTCTGCTGCCCTGCAGCCGCCCAGGTCCTGCCAGCCTTCAGAACCATTTAATGTGATCGTTAGGGATCAATAAACCAGACTAACCCTGAATCAGCTGCGCTGCTGCTTAATGAGCTCTGACAAGGAAGGATAGGAGTTCTTTTGAAACCCACTGACATAAGACAACAGGCCAAGAGAGAGGGAGACTGTAGGGGCTGGGAGTGGGGGGTGGGAGGCTAGAGTGACAGCGACAAAGAATAAAATAATCTAGAGGAAAGACATGCAAAAAGGAAAACTGAGAGATGATTGAAGCATGAGGAAGATGCATTAGATCTCTCTTTGCAACAGTGATAATCTTATTTTTGATCAACTTGGAGTAGATGAAAAAAGACGTCCCGTTTTACTTCCTCCTTCAGGGCCAATTATCTGGAGCCAGAGCTCGGAGACTTACTGGAAAGAGGATTTGGAGGAGCTGTTGTGCAGAACCAAAAAGAGCGAATTGGCTGTGCGAGTTGGTTGAATCTCTTCTTTATGGTGCAATCCTCTTACGATAAATTAAGAGGATTCAAAGGCTCTGAGGCAATTGTAGGAAATGAATGACTAATTGAAAAGACATGAATATGAATGTGTTTGCTGAAGCTGAGCTGTACATTTGAACACAAATGTATCATGCAAAGTAATCAAATAAAAAAAGATCAATAAATGACTCAAACTTTGACTTCATGTTGTAGAATACTCTTAAGGCGTACCCCTGCGGCTCTGACCACACCCCCAGTCCGATGGCAAGCCGGTCACCGCTGGAAGCTAAAGCCGTGTGGCACACCTCAGCCGCCCGTCTCACCGCTGTGGCGGTCAGTGTCAGAAAAGGACACAGCATCGCCTTCCTTGGAGACTCCAAAGGGACTCTGCATAAGGTAACTCATCCCATGTGCAAACATGCTTGTGTTTTTTTTGCCAGTTTCTTCAGGCCTGCCGCAGCATGCACTAGGTGGAGGGCTGGGAGACGCCCCGGACACATCACAGGGATAACAAAGACCATGGGAATACTCAGACCATTGGGCAATTTTCTGAGGCAATTTCCTAATTTTCCATTCAAGATAATCACACACACTCACACTTAATACTGTGATCCACACAGCCCTGCCCTTGAGGCTGTCACCACCTGCTCCTGCTAAAGATGACAATGAATCAATTCCCAGGAAAGCAAACACACCTTATACCACATAAAATATTAGCAACTGATTTCAGGGTTTTCTTCGTAAGTCTGTGCCAGTGTCAGGCATCGCTATGCAGCTACATCCTTGAAGATTCCGATCATTCTAGCGTTCATAGTTCTCCAGCATACACAGACGAGCATACCACCATGATCCCATGGCTCGTACATTTGCTTTTTGTTCTGTGGACTGCAGTATGTGATTGTTGGAGATGTGGAACATATTTCATTTTTGAGCTGGTGTATTAAAGAAGTGATGCATATTTTAAATGTTTTGCCTAAGACTTGTGGAATGCGTTTTCCATTTTGACTGCTTTTCAAAGTCAGACCACAGCTTTTTAAAGTAGAGTCCAAAAACTGCTGTGTGTCGCCAGCACAAGAACAGCATGTGCATAGATCCAATGTAGGGATCCAGAGAAGAGGATTGTAGACATAACTCAGCTGTGAGGTATTCCAGGCGTTGATTATCATCTAGTAGGTCTAAGTATTTTGCTGCGTATGTGCATGTGTGTGTTTGATGTGTGTGTGAAAGAAGGAGACATGGTGCTTTTAGGTAGAAGATCAAAGCAGCACTCCATGTAGCCATCTGCAGTAAGCTATTGTAACAGGATTATCGTATCACAGTAGGACAAATTCCATAGCATCCAGATTCTGGACTGTGTGTGTGTTAGGCTATGGTTGTTGGCCCATTTTAGACCATATGCCCGTGTATTTAGGATGACCAGTCTAACTGGTAACAGTTGATTTCAGTGCAGACTCACAGAAGGAAATCATTTAATTAATACCGCGCTCACATCATTCTGTTAAAAATGAAAGAAATACAGGAGTGATACCACATGTCTGTATGCTAATTATGAAGCTAAAGACAAGCGATGCTTAGCTTAGCACAAAGACTGAATTCCCCTCCTACCAGCATCACCAACTCTCACATTATAAACAAGTTACATCTTGTTTGCTGAATCCTTGTATACGGGAACTATGTGTCGGACTATTTCTTGGCACAGTGACTTTTCATTGTGAGTTTTCCAGGTAGCCGGCAGAGACTTGTGATGTCATATTGATTCTTCAAACAAGATGTGACATGTGGATTAGTTACATTGGAGATACTAGATCTGATTCTTGACCTTTTGACTGTGTCAGGCTGGCTGTTTCACTCTACTTTCACTCTACTTTTGGCTAAGCCAAGCTAACCATCTCCTGGCTTTAGCTTCATATTAAGACCAAACAGTAAACTTGGTGGCTGTGATGTGTGGCTGGCTGGCTAAAATCTCCAACTTCACAGCAGAAATAAACATGTTTACAGCCTGGTGCAAAAAACTGTTTTGGTCTCTATAGCTAATTTCCCCGTTCATGACAACTGTACTGAGGGTGATTTTTTTAGAAATAGATTATAGATTTTTCCCAAAATGCTGAATTAGTCTTTTAATGTCGATCTGTTGGAGGTAATCTCAATCCCTGCTTTTGAAACCTGTGGTATTACAAATTCTCCATCAGATATGACATGCAAAACAGTAAACTACAAAACTGTTTTGAAGTCACCACACATTACAGAGCTACTTCCCATGCCATTATATGTTGAGTGCATCCTCTTAATGGGACAACTGATTCTCCATTCTGCTCGCCATGATCAAGTGAGAGGCCAATGGAGAGAGGCATCAAAACCTCTGCTAATCCCATTAGCACGAGGTAACATGAGAGTTTGAAGGCCTGTGAATCACTTAAGCCAGAGGTGTCTTCCTGCGCTTCATATTAGATTTGACCGTGCCATAATCACATTCACGGCCACTTCTGCTGCGATCCTGCACAAGCATGATTTGATTTGAGTTTGAGCTGTAAGCTGAAGAAGATATTCCTTTTACGTTTTTTTTTTTTTTTTTTTGTCAGCTCTTCATTTTAGGCTTGCAGTGAAAGGAGTGTACCACTTTTCGCTAAAAACCCTTGTCTGAAGATATAAATCCATTGCAACTAAAATACTACTATTTGAACTGTCGTGTTGTTTTTCTGGCGTACTTCTTCAGGTATATCTGGGCCAAGATGGACAGGTGGAGGTATATGCAAACATGACCATCCAGCCCAACTCACCTATTAACAGTGACCTTTTACTGGACCAGAATGGAGCACACATCTACATCATGACCAAAACTACTGTAAGTCTGGACAGTTGGAAGTGGTAAATGCCATTTTAAAAGAATAAACAGGAATCTAGCCAGGATATCTCAGTGTAGTAAACTTTCACAGGTTTCACATGTTTTGTCTTTGAACTACTCAACAGATGTATAATCAGCCGTAGCCTTCTTGCTGAGTGTGTCCATTCAAACAGTCACCCAGATGTCTCCATACACGAGCCTGAACATGGCATGTCATTCATCGTCAGAACAATTTATCGTTTGTCAAGCTTTGATACTTCCTCAAGCTGTGTCTCTCTCACAGATAAAGAGGATAAAAGAATAAGAGGCAAAGAGCATAAAAGAAAACAGAGAGGGCAGCTGGCTGTCGGGGTCAAAGTTCACTAACCCCACTGTGATGGGTACAACAGTCAGCGGGAGGTGTAAGGTCAGACATAACAATGGTATTGATCAGAGAAAGTGGCCTCCATTGTGTTGGCACACTCCCTACAGAGTATCTGTGGGTAGGCGTAGATGCTGATAAATGGACATGGGAAGCTGCTAGTCTATACTTGTACAAAGACCTGTGTCAATTCTGGACCACTGAACGGCTTAATCCAAAAGTAGAGCTGTAGCTTGACGTTTTATTTTTAAAAAAATATCTACAACTGCATTGGTTTGAAACCAAGCATTTATTGTCATAAAGATAACTGGTAGTGTCACATGTCTATTGAAGTCAGAAATATTGTAATGTTTTAAAGGCAAAGGCAGTGAAGGCAAAGAAAACCAATGCTTTCTGACTAAATAATGCTGACTAAATCTACATAAAAAGGCAAAGAGTAAGAGGACGTAATGTATCACACTCATTGTTAACCGAAAGGAAAAAAATCTATAACATATGTAACTGTTCAGTTATAATTTAACAGACTTTTTCCACAGCAGCCATTTTGACATGAAATAGTAGGGTAAACACAGGTGTTTACAATGACAAAGAGTTTTTCCAGTGAGCCAACATGCACCACACCGCGCAACCTCACTCTGTTTGACCTGAATGGAATGGGGTCAGTGTATAGAATTAATATCATTGGAAACACCTGAGTTTACCTACAACTTCATGTCAAAATGGCTGCTGTGGAAAGGGTCTATTGGCAAGATGAATTTCAAGGCGGCAGACTCTAGCTAGTGTTACCATATCTAAAGTAGCTAGCTGAATAGCTTTGAGCTAGCTAGTTATGGCTTATTTCAAATGAGGACTGTTAGCATCGTAAGCTAACAGTAACAGGTAACTAGCATGATCAGAACGCTACGCTTCAAAGACTAAAAGAGGAAAGAGGTGAAAGAAGTAAAGGTAATAATGGACTGTAACACTGTCTTTAGTTGTTGAAAAAAATACATTAAGTTTGAATCTCAGACTAGCTAACGAAAGGTCTTGAGCTGGCTGAGATAACTAACAACGGCTGCGCTGCTGTTTAAGTGGATTTTGTTTCACAGTGAATTTGTTGTTGTTGACTTAAAACCCACTTGGCGTAAAGTTTCAAAACATTTTTTAAAAGGCCATAATGTTAACATAATGATAACTTAGCTGTAGCTATCTAGGTAAATTAGTTTAGCCAACTGACTTACATGAAAGCAGTTGTAAGAAATGAATGATTGAAAGTCATTTAATATTATATTATGCCATTAATTATGTTTTTGCAAACAATAAATGCCATAGAGTTCATTACTTGTAAAGGTGAAAGTGAGAACATCAAAACTTGTTGCACAGCGCTGGTGTCCACCAAATTCGCCCCAGAAATTGTGGCTTTGAGTGCTGACTGTCATTCATTTGTCATTCTCAGGTAGAGAAGCATCCTGTGGCAGAATGTGGGGATCACCTGGACTGTCAGTCCTGTTTGTCTGCCAAAGACCCTTACTGTGGCTGGTGCGTCCTGGAGGGACGGTGAGTCTGTATACATATGACTGGGAGCAGGGTAAAGTAATTGTATGGCTAAGTTGAATGTTCTCTTGTATAGTTGTCCACTTTCTCTTTCCCCGTCTTACTCCTCTGTGGTATTTTAGGTGCGGCCAGCGCTGGGAGTGCCAGAGAGGGTCTGAGCAGGGCCAGTGGCTGTGGAGTTTTAACCAGACGCAGCAGTGTCTCAGTATCCAGCACCTGAGCCTCTACAACATAAGCCGTGGGGAGAAAAACGATGTAAACTATGGGCATGAGTGGGGAACAAATGGGAGTAATGCACAGTAATAGTCTACTGTGTGTCTGTAGTAGTCTCCATGGATTCTTTAAGATAAGTGTTGAACCCTCAGTTGATGAACATTAACAGCATTACCTCTCAATCCTGTTGCCCTCCATCAGATTACAGTGTCAGTAGAAGGCCTCCCGAGTCTGGGAAAAGGAGAAGCCTACTCCTGCTTCTTCCAGGACACTGAAACTCCTGCCTCACTCACTGACACCGGTGTGTTGTGCTCCACTCCTGATGCCAGCAGTCTGCCCCCCATTGGCCATGGAGATGGTGAGTGTCTTTGTAACTGGTTTATTTTCATTGCAAACATAGAAAAGCTGCAGACAATGAGGATCATGATTTTTTTCTTCCCATTACTTTGTGTGAAAGATTGGAAATGTGGAGCTATAATGCTCAAGAAGATGACACAAATGGTGTTTGTTCTGATTCAGAGTTTGTGATGGTGACCCTGTCCCTGCGTTTCACAAATGTGACGGTGGCAGAGACAGAATTCACCTTCTACAACTGCAGCTTGGTTCAGCAGCTCTCTGGACGCAGGCCGTGAGTAAACACACACACATCAGCCCTTCTGTTGTAGTTCAGTATGTATGAATACCAAGCGGGGACTACGAAGTATACAGAACACAGCGTTAGATTATCTGAGAGTCTAGGATTGTTGTTGTAGTTGTCTCACGGGCTGTCTAACATGTTTATTATGATTTATTCCGCCTGTTCTCCTGCTCTGTGCTCCACCAGATGCCAAGGGTGTGTTAGTAGTCGCTGGGGGTGCAACTGGTGTATCCACCAGCATGTCTGCACGCACAAACACACCTGCAGCCAAGGAGTGACCATCTACAACCAAAACGTGAGTCCACAGGAAGGCTTTGGATTGTACTGAGAAATGATTTCAGATTTCAGTGGTACTGTATATACAGCTAGCACTTTATTAGGTCCACTTTAGCTAAAAGTAATGTAGCTCACTGCAATGCAATACTGCAATAAATTCTATTACTGTGAACTTTCTGATGTTTAAACTGTTTCAGAGCTGTTTATTCAACTGTATGGCTATTTTGGAGGTGCAGCTGAATTGTACTACATTACATTGAGAGTAGTTTTATCAGAGGGTATTAAATAACAGAAACACCTCTCCGTAAACACAATCCTTCCAACCTTAATGAAGGCAGGATTTTTGCAGGACTGGCTTAGTTTGAGCTAGGTGTCTTTCATAACCTGCCAGCTGAAGGTAAGCTCTGTATTTAAAGGAAGACACTGTGCGACCTTAAATCACTGAGTCTGTGCAACATGCTGTGCATGAGCCGTCTGTTTGCTGTGCTCGCTGTAGTTTCCTGTTTGTTTCCGTTTGTCTTCTTAGTCCGGTTTTGACCATGAATCTGTCGTTTTATGTTTCTCATAAGTTGCTTCTTATTGTATTTGCAAACCTTTTTTTATTTTATCCTAATTTTGTCTCCCCCTGCCTTTTTTTCTTGTCCTCTCCTTTCCTCGCTTTTTCACTCCATCCAAGTTCAAACCGCCAACACGCACCATCCCACCACCCACCAGAACACTGACCCCTTTACCTCCCACTGTCCCGGCTGCTACAACAACAACAACAACAACAACAACTCAACCACCACCCACAGTGACACCTGCCCCCACCACAGCAGCTGTCCCTTCAACTACCACCACAGTGACACCGCCCACCACCTCTAAATCTGAATCCACCACACCCCTTACCACGGCCACAACTTCCCCATCTCTCAGGATCTTCACCCAGGCCACCACCCTTCACACTGATGTGACCACCACAGGCGGGTCCCTCTCTCTATCTGTGGATGAAGTGTTAGAGGGAACTGGTGCCACTACAAGAGTTCTTTCAGAGGGCGAGAAGGCTGAAACCTGGAATATCACTGATGAAACTCCACACACTACATTACCCAGCACTAGTGGCCAGGTAGACTCTGAGCTGAGATTTTTAGAGCCGTCCGGCGAAGTTGTGGGCTCGTCCTCCGATGTGAGCTCAACCACCTCCAGCGAAGTAGCCCTATTAATAGACCCCTCTGTCAGTGACGATAAAGAGGACATTCCTCTGACCAGCTCCGAAGACAGTGACTCACCTCCGTGGTTGAGTGAGTGGGGGAAGCAAGGGGGAGAGACTGACTTGAACTCTGCAACAGGCGCCAGCGAAAAGTTCTTCATCTACACACAGTCACCTGAAACAGTTATTGCCCCCAACTCTGAATCCGCAATAAACTACCAATCAGATTCTTCGACCGACTCTTATTTTCTGGTGAGTGCAGAAGCCACACGTGCCGCTGCTGTGAGATTCACCATGAGAATCCACTGATGGGAAAAGTTTGACATTTTGGGAATCATAATTTTGAGTTTTTTTGCAGAGAGTTAGACAAGAGGAATGATACCAATCTCGTATATGTCTGTTTAATGTGAAGCTACAGCCAGGAGGCTCAGTCCAAAAGTAACAAAATCCACCTACCAGCAGGTCTGAAGCTCTCTTATTAACGTTTCTTATTATTTGTTTAATTTTTTGCAAGAGACAAGGTTCCCAAATGCCGGAAAACCTGGAAAACAGATGACTGATTTTCCACACATGGAAATTACATGGACTATGTTAAACATTCTCCTGTTTTTCTTATAAGTATTATATTTCTCATAATAAAAAAAAACAGCTTACATATGAATAATAGTGATTATAATAGTTTATCTGTACAGCACTTGAGCACAAAGGGCTCTCCAAATAAAACAATGAGTTAGAGGAGACATTAAACATCTTGAAGGTTCTTACCTCTAATTTCAGGAGTGAGAATGTCAGGAAGACAGATCGAGGAAAAGTCCTGGAAAATGATCTCTAGAATGGAGTAGGATTCCTGAAGAGAGCCAATCGAGGCATTTCCTGCACTGCCGGGACGGGCAACTGTGACGAGCTAATCTTACGGTGCTGGGGCTGTAGTTTCACATTTGACAGACAAACTTGAGAGCGGTATCCACCTTCTGGTTTCCCAAACTGTTGATCTGTTGATCTAAGCTTTAATGTGCAGTCAGTAACTACACGGTTCACATTCTAACAGCAGTGGAAATAATGAGGAATTCCGAACACTACACTTGTATTGCAGTAGTCTTCATTAGCTCTCCTGTCCGCAAGAAGACAAACAACAGACGCAAAATCAATGGAACTGAGAAATTCAAGGCACTAACCTGACAGTTCTCATTGCCTAGTGTACCCTCTCCATAGATTTCTGTTCACCTCATTCAATGCTAGATGCAAGTAATTATGTTTCACTTACCCATAACAGAAATTAAGGACAGCTGCTATCCCTGATCATCATTTCCTGTTCTCCTTTCTGATGTTTTACTTGTATGTCCAATGTTTCATCGCTGTGGTGTTTTTTCCCTCTCAAATTTTGTGTTTTGTTTGCAGTTGCTTTTTGTTTTTCGTTGTCTGGTCTAGCCTTACACTCAGCTATATGATGGGACAGCTGCCCATACGTTGGACTGATTTATTGTTATACAGAATTCATCTTTTTCATTGCATCTGAATCTTTAGTTATGACATTTTATACACTGTATGACCAACAGTATGTGGACTGGTCTCAGTTTGTTACATTTCTGTGCGCAGGTGAATCTTGGTTTCTCATAATTTAGTTGTCTGACGTTGATTTTTATGGTTCACATTAATGGTCTTAGTTCCAGTCAGAGGAAATAGCAGCAGTTCAGTGAAGCCTCTCTCATGTTGTAGCAATAGATAATGCCTCCATACTCTGAACATCACTGAAAGTGGAACATGAGCCAGGCTTAATTGCATAACAGCAGATCCTTACTTTAAAGTCTTCAGGAGAAATCTAAGCAGCGTGGGGCAACATTTAAATGTTTGTGATTATGAAATGCGTTGTTCAGATGATGTCGGCTGTTTTTAGGATCTAGATGTAGCGGCAGAACTTTTTTTCCTTTTCATGTTTCTCATTCTAATGTGTCATCAGGAATGTCCGTGTGTGGAGAGAGTTCAGGATTCCTCTCTCCTCCCTGTCAACGTGGAGAGGAAGGTCACTCTGGTGGGACAGCACCTAAACCTGTTTCAGGTAATGGAATCACCCAGAGCACAGCCAGCAGAACAGTACAATAATGCGGTGTTCTTCTCAACATGAATGTTCTAAGATGGGATTTGTTTCATATTATTATCAGTAAGAAAGTCTTAAAGTCTTTTCAGCAGCAGTGAGCACAAGAGCCGCTCTGCAGACATTGAAAGTCCTGATATATGGGTACATTGAGTTAAAAAGGAAATAAAGGCTTGTATTAAAAGCTCTAGACCACAGAGGTTTGTAATGCATCCTGTGGTTTAGGATAGATTCTCACTGTCAGAACAAAAAGAGCATTATAATGTGGACACGTTTGTTCTTCCTGAAATTGACTCAGTGGTACTGACAGTAAAACAAAAATCTGTTTATTCCACCTAATGTGCCTGTACTGCCACAAGTGAACATGAGCTTATTTTATAACGTGTGTACTTCACTGTATGTGGGGTACGTTTTAGGATGAGAATCTGGACTACGAGTGTGTGTTGGACATTGAGAATCAATCAGTGGTGGTGGACGCCTCTGTGGAACCGGATGCCAAGCAACAATCTGTCTTCTTTATCACCTGCCAACCCCACAAGGTCAGCAAATATCTCAGTGTATATCAAGTGTTGTGGAAAACTTATTACATTACTAAAAACCATGGAGCGGTCTGACATGAAGAATTGGACAATGACAGTTGTCTTTTGAGTTTTATTCTTGCAAGAAGAGTACAGGGCTCACAGAAGCTGCAGGTTATGAGCTGTACAAAAATAGTAAGACAAGAACTAAGACATGTATACATGAAATGTATGAATTATAACAAAATATTAAATAATAATTGTCCAGACTTTGGCACAATATTATATGATTTGTAGTAATGTGTTTTACCGGTAAGTGCTGGTAAATGTACAAAAACATGTGGATGACATTCTTTCCTGTCTTCTCAGTCATGGTGGCTGTTGCCTGCTTATCACCCAGATTTCTTCCATTGTTTTACCAACAGTCTGATCACATTCATCAGACCCAGTGTGCCAGCAAATGAACCATCTTTCATAAACTGTTCATACATCAACATTCTCTGTCTTAATCTGATGGAATAAGTCACACTCATCTGGTACCAGCGATTCACGACTGTAAATCCTTATTAGTCAACAAAAACAAAGGCTACAACTAACACCAATAAAGCAGAGGCATGCCATATTAACAAATCAATAAACTGTCTTCTCCTGATGATGCGTTTGTGTTTCCATGTGTGTTTTTCATTTGCTCCCATAACCAGATAAATTGACACACGCAGTCTCTGCTTTGCACCTGGGCGTGCATATCATCAACTCATATATGCCACAAGCAGTCCTTGTGCTGCTTCGACTGTTAACCTCTGCCCTCGTTTCAGTATGCATATTCTGCCATGATGGAGGAATACGCAGCCACCATCAACGTGAGGAGAAAAAACAACTTTCACATCGATAGTGCCGAGGACCTGTACGGTGAGCACGCTGTTTGTACTCTGAGTGGGAGATGTGAGACAATCTGATGACGTAGAGTAGCAGGTACATACTCTAAAGTTTGTTTGACATTCAATTAATGTCATTTACTTTTTCTCCACTTTGTTTCAGTCACTCTGTTCAATTGTTCAGTGGGCCGGTCGGACTGCAGCCGGTGTCGCACCGCCGACCCAAAGTATGGCTGCGTTTGGTGTGGAGGTACCGCGAGCTCTCGCTGTGTGTACCAGGACTCCTGCACCGACGAGGTCCAACACACCTGTCCTGCTCCTGTCATTCACTTTGTAAGAAAATTTAAAACGTTTTCTATGGACATGTGAAAGAATTCATGATTATTGTCACTAGTCACTGTCTGGGAAAAGCAAGATATAATATGATGTGAACTGTGATCTTTGACTGCAGGACTGGTCTGTTTCATTAAATTGGATGTTATCTGTGTAGAATTGATTAAGCGATAAGATGTGAACTCTAAAATCAGTCGCCAAAAATTTTGATAATTAATTGTTTGAAATAATTTTTCATGGAAAAATGTCC
Organism: Nibea coibor; assembly: GCA_023373845.1. Lineage (NCBI taxonomy): Eukaryota > Metazoa > Chordata > Actinopteri > Sciaenidae > Nibea > Nibea coibor. The sequence continues at coordinate 4,732,293 of CM041717.1, forward strand.
AAACTTTGCTTTCTTTAGTCTTCTGTGACAATAAACTGAAGATCTTGATGTGAACAAAACATTTGAGGATTTGGGCTTGGAGAAGCACTGATGAACATTTTTCAGCATTTTGTGACATTATGAACCAAACAACTAAACGATTAATGAATAATGAAAATAATCACTATTTGTATCTTTATGTCTGTAACAACGTGTGTGACAGCTTAGTGACACCACTTAATTTGTACTCTTTGTTTTAATTTACTGTGCTCCTGTTCAGTCCTGTTATTGTCCACGTAGAAACATCAACCTCTTCTCATTCTGATTCCCTTCTGCTGTGTCCAGAACTAGTCCCATTGAAACATCTCGAAAACACTTTGTGTTTTTTCAGGTCTTTATCAGTATTATTCGGTCATTTTATGTCTTCTTCTTTGTCTATCATAAGTCCACACTAACGTTTCCTGATAACAGGAAATGAGGGAGTAGAGATGGGATTGATACAATCTGTGGTTTTTACCCTCTCACTTTGTATTCAATCAAACTGTTAGCAAGCCTTCGTCATGTATCATTACATGCCTATTGGACACATTTTTATGTTGTTTCATGCTGACCTGAGGCAGGATCTACGTTCCATACTTTTGGTCCGCTTGTGTTTCAGTTGGACCCGGTATCTGGTCCCATAGAAGGCGGGACAGTGGTGACCATTTCAGGCTCTAACCTCGGCCAGAGAGCTGAAGACATCCAAAACTCAGTCACAGTAGCTGGTGTCCCCTGCAGTGTCATCCACAGCAGATATGAAGTCTCCTCAAGGCAAGTCACCCACCCAAAAAACATAAAACTGCTTGTAAAATGAACCTTTTTTTCTCACTGTGATGGCCTCATTTCTTTATCCTGCAGGATCGTGTGTGAGACTACGAGCAGTGGAGGAGAGAGGAGCGACCGGGCCTCAGTCAAAGTGAGGGGAGGAGGACTCGGATGGTCTGCTCAGATCTTCAGCTTCCAGGTAAATGCTGCAGCACTCAGTCTGTTCACATCCATGAAATCAAATCACTCCAAATGCTCTATCACCAACCTTATTTCTTAGTCAGAGCCTGTCCTCGCAGTGTGTGTGAAGTGTAGTTTGAAGTGGGGTTGTATGAGGTACTTATCCTCACACAACCTCACTTCAAAATACCCAGACTATCCCTTTAAGAGCACGTAAACCCACCGAATATCTACACAAAGCTGTGCTACACCCTTTCACCAAGCTTCTCCTTGGCTTCCAATTATGTCATAGTAAGTAAACAAGCATTTAAAACACAAAGACATCTCTGGGGATTTTTCACACCCAGTTCACAAGCAGCACTTAAATTGAATTCTTGCATCTTTCCCCCTGAGTTCAGTTCAGTTCCATACATGAGAACACAGTTCCTGGGTGTGGATCAAAACAGACCCATCAAGATTCATCAGGGCTCTGAGATGAGGTGGGGGTGGGCATGGGGGACTCCCTTGATATTTTTCTAACCTAATACTGAAATGCCTCATTTTGAGAATGTGATGCAAATGTGATCTCTGAGCGATCTGGTGGGGATCGGGAAGCATCGAGGCTGACAGTTTGTAACAATCTGCAGTCTCTGTTTAACGTCCGTGTTTGTTTATCCGTGAAAAAGAAAAGTGCTTTCCCACAGAGGATTTCTGACCAATTAGGCAAACGACGGCTCCCTATGTTTGTTAATTAGGTTTCTCTTGAAACTGTGCCATGTGAAATGTGAGTGAACCGCTCCAAAGCAATAAAGTAATAACATGTCTGCTCATTTACATTACAGTAAAAGGAATGTTTGACAACAGCCTTAATTAATTGACCTAAGCGACAAGCAGATGAATTGTTGTATAAGCTGGCTGTGAGGGAGCCTTCTAGTGTTTCCCAGAATGCCCTGGTGTCTCTTTTATCTTCCCTATAAATCACCCGCTCAGTATCGGATTATTGATTACGCCTTTTTTTCCCCTCTCTGTGCATCTTTTCATCTCATTCTTTATCTTTCGTCTCTTCATCATCAGGATCCAGTACTCAGCAGCATCTTCCCCCAAAGGGGTCCAAAGGCAGGGGGCTCGTCTCTCACCATCAGAGGACGGAGACTGAGGACCGGACACCCGAGTGAAGTCAGTGTCTTAATCGGAGGAGTTCCATGTGTGGTGTAAGTGTCTCCTAGCTGACTATAAATGAAGGAACGCTCATTTTAACAGTAACACTTTACAGTGTAAAATGTCTGCCTCTGTTCAGGCTAAACATCCAGGAGGATCAGATCAGCTGTTTGACACGGGGCAGCAACAGAACAGGAGAGCACAGCGTCACCGTGCGGTTTGGTGGGGCAGAGCGCCACCTGCAGGGTTCGGTGTATCATTACACCCCCAACCCCAACATCACAATGGCCGCTCCATCCAAAAGCTTTCTCAGGTGGTTATTCTTGGTACATTTAAATACTTCCAGTCTGTCGTATAATTTAAGCATGGAGTTTATCAAGTGATGACCCTGTTTTACAGCAATATTGCTTAATTTAGAATTGCATTTCTTCCATACAGTATACGTATGAATACATGTGATATTCTGTGGAAAACATCAAATAACAACTAAAAATCACCATCGAACTTCATGATTACTTCTCGCAGAAGTCGTTCTGTTTGTTTTTTATCCAGTTCTGCTTGGAATAGCAGGATACACACCAATCTGTCACTTGAAATACCCCTCTGCACTTTCATTGTGAACTTGCACTGCACTGTCTGACAGTTTGGACAAGTGGACAATTGAAGAAGTCACCTCCTGTCAAACTGCCAGATGAGTGTCAGTCACACGTCAAAAGGAGATGTGCCGGTGCAGCAGGGTTCCCCGTCTGTGTGTGACCTGTTTTTCATCTGTCCCCAAACAGGCTTAAAGCTCTGCATCTTAACTAATAAATAAGATTTTCATTTAAATAAGGATATGACATAAATGTGATCTACAGCAACCGCTGAAATCTCTAAAAGCTGATGGCAACACAAACTACAACGTTTTTTTTAGATTGGCTCAGTATTGAGTGAGAGGTAATTGTGCCCGTCAGTGTACATCTGTTAGAAGTGCTTCTTTTTACCACTTATATGCTCAGGTTGTCATCTGCACTGTCTGAAAACATTGTATATTAATTTATATTAACGAGTAAAGTCCTTTTGCTTTCTAGACGTTCAAAACAAACCCTGACAGTCATTTTTGACAGGTCTAGTAACTATTCTTCTTTTTCTGTACTCTCCCCTGCAGTGGAGGCAGAATCATCAGAGTCTCTGGTCAGAACCTGGATGTGGTCCAGGAGCCAAAAATGAGGGTCACCCTCAGTCCTCCTGACACTCTTCCCCCAAGGAGGAGGAGGAGCCCGGACAGGAGGAATGAAGGGATCCTGAACAGAGGACAGGATCCTCGGGGTCCACTGAAGAGATGGAGGAGGATCGTCCCAGAGACGGACTGCCCCGAGGGCACACTCTGTCATGTCAAACAAGTATGTTTATGTGTACGGGAGCTACATTTGATGCTTCTCTTTAAATCTGTTGTCATACATGTTTTTCATACCAACTGATATTACTAACATACCTTGTTTGATTGTTCTTGTGCGCTCCTCCAGTACGAGTCTCGCTGCACTGTGAACAGCTCCTCCCTCATCTTGTGTCCGACCCCTGCGGTAGGTCCAGAGGCCAGGAGAGCCAGGGTCAAGGTTCATTTCCTGTTGGACAGCCTCCATTTTGACTTCAGCTCCGTGGGCAGTGAAGCCTTCAGCTACGAGCCCAACCCGAAGCTCTACAAGCTGAACCAGAACGACCTCAGCAAACCATACCACCATAAACCTGGCAGCATCATCTCTGTCGAGGTGGGTGCCAGTAACGATGAAAACTACTGGCCTCAGAACACTGCAGTGAAACAACACTGACATTTCCCCACATGTGTCATAAATATTGCAACAAATCTTTTTCTATTCTTCCCCTCTAGGGAGTAAACCTGGATCTGGCCATCTACAAACATGAGGTAGAGGCTCGGATAGGAGAGGGGGTGTGTTCGGTGAAGACGCTGACCCACAACCACTTGTACTGTGAACCGCCAGCACAGCAGCCCTCAGTCGCAGCCAGCAACAAACAGGATGGCATGGACAGTCTGCCTGAGTTCACAGTGAGTATGACTGAACTGGAGCGCGGGACTCTGGTCAGGTGAAGCGGGTGAAGAATAAGGATTCATTCATTCATTCCTTTATGCTGTTAAAAAAGCATCTAATTCTACTTTTTAGGTGAAAATGGGGAATCTGAACTTCTCTCTGGGCAGAGTGCAGTACGACAGCCAGGCCCAGTCTACATTTCCTCTGGAAGCTCAGGTGGGAGTCGGGGTGGGAGCCTCCATAGTGGCTCTCATTGTGCTCATCATAGTCCTCATATACAGGTAAACACATACAGCACTCAGTTATACCATGTCCTTCTTCCATTTCTTTACCTAAACATTGTCTGTGCTTGACAGGAGGAAGAGCAAACAGGCCATGAGGGACTACAAGAAGGTGCAGATCCAGCTGGAGAACCTGGAGACCAGTGTGAGAGATCGCTGCAAGAAAGAGTTCACAGGTACAATCCACATCTTCTCTTATTAACTTCAATAAATATAAGTCAATCGCTGTCTGTGACTGAGGCCTTCATTCCCTCTTTGCCTCCTTCAGACCTGATGACAGAGATGATGGACATGTCCAGTGATTTGGTGGGTTCAGGGATCCCCTTCCTGGATTACCGGGCATATGCCGAGCGCATTTTCTTCCCAGGCCACCAAGAGTCGCCACTGAGACGAGATCTGGACGTTCCAGAGAGTCGAAGGCAGACTGTGGAGCAAGGGCTGGTTCAACTGTCCAACCTGCTCAACAGTAAACTCTTTCTCACCAAGGTCAGCAAACTGCTTGTTTTTTCTTAACTGGAGCAGGTTATTCAATAAAGATCTTCACTTTTTTGTGTTTTCTCAATAACTTGATATTCCGATATTTCATCTTCTTATCCCTGTCATTCCTTCAGTTTATTCACACTCTGGAGGTCCAGCGGACATTCTCCCCAAGGGACCGGGCCTATGTGGCCTCTCTGCTGACTGTTGCCCTGCATGGTAAACTGGAGTACTTCACAGACATCCTGAAGACGCTGCTAAATGATCTCGTGGAACAGTACGTGGCCAAGAACCCCAAACTGATGCTCAGAAGGTGAGGAGGAAGTCAAGTTATCTTCTGAAGTGGCTCGTTGGTTCGTAAATAGTTTGTTTACATGTGTTTTTCTTTTTCCAGGACGGAATCGGTGGTTGAGAAGCTTTTGACAAACTGGATGTCCATCTGTCTGTTTACCTTTCTGAGGGTATGTACAGTGGTATATTAAACCTGACCAGAGATCAGTGAACAAAGATTTAATCTGTTAAAGCCTTTTATTCAGTGAAAGCTAAAGTAGCACGCTTCCACGGGCAGGATGGTCAATAGTGGCTGCTCAGAAAAAAAAAACTAAACAATTGGTCGAGACGCTTGTTGAATGACTCTTAGATTCTCTTGCATTGGGACGTTGTTGACCTTCCATCTTTTCCTAACCAGGAATCAGCGGGGGAGTCATTCTACATGCTGTTCAGAGCAATAAAGCACCAGGTGGACAAGGGCCCTGTGGACGCTGTGACAGGAAAAGCCAAGTACACACTGAATGACAACCGGCTGCTGCGAGAGGATGTGGAGTACCGCACGCTGGTCCGAACACACACACACACACACACACACACACACACACACACACACACACACACAGATACAATACACATACACATACTTAGGTTACTTAGGTATACTGAGGTTAACAGAGGTGAAGTTAATGTGTTAATGATGTTGTCTACGTAGACGGTAGATCTTGTTTGATGCCTAAGAGTGACACTAATATAGACAACTGCACACACTCAAACACTTCCCCACCAAAATGAAACTCTGCACAGTATCACAGTATTCACACCCCGTCCCTCCTGTTTGTCTGTCTAGACACTGAATGTCGTGATGCCAGCTGCAAACGCCAGCGGAGGCACAACCACCCAGACGGTGCCTGCCAAAGTCCTGGACTGTGACACCATCACCCAAGTGAAGGAGAAGCTTGTGGAACAAACCTGGAAGGGGACCTCCTTTTCCCAGAGGCCACACATTGACTCCCTACACCTCGGTGAGCCTGCTTCTCATTGGTCATATGGAGCAGTTTATCACATTAACTCTGCATTTTCAATCTGAATACTGAAACAGAGAACATTTCTACAGTGGTAGCCAAACAGTCACTTTGCACAGATCCTGCTTCAGACCTGCAGATGGTCAATTTGTTGAGTATTCAAATGTAAACAGCTAAATGTTTTGATCAAAGAATAATCAGATGCCGTGAAAAGAGATGAAAACACATTTCTGGGATTTGATCATGTGATATATTTATATTCATATATGTCTGTAGTGTTACTGAAACTCAGTTTTAATTCTGCAATGACAAGCAGTGGCACATTTTCCCTCCAGAGTGGCGTGCAGGGGTCGCAGGTCACTTAATCCTGTCAGATGAAGACCTGACGTCAGTCGTACAAGGCTCATGGAAACGCCTTAATACACTGCAACACTACAAGGTCAGTGCAGGTCACTCAACACACACACACAAACACAAACACACACAGAGGCTGTTAAACTTGTCTAGACTCGTAATTGTTTGAGACAGTTCAAATGTGAAAGTTGTAATGTTCACTGCAGGTCCCTGATGGAGCAACAGTGGCCCTCGTCCCCAGGAACACTAAACATCACCTCCATGACAGCCACGACTACATGCCTGGAGAGAGTGAGTCACCCTTTTTTTGTATCTCTGAAGGAACAAATCAGTAAAATACAAAGCAGGCTTTATTTTTTATTATTTTATTTTTTATTATTTTATTTATCTTTATCTACCAAATGTCCAGGAGAGGTCACTGTTTGACTGTCTATATGTTTTGTGGCACAGAGAAACTACAGTTAAAGTGTGTGTAAAACGGCCAAGAAATGGGAAACCAACAAAAATAAACTAATTCCACTGTTGTCCCCTCCTACCAGAGACCCCTATGCTGGATGACGGGGAGGAGGGAGGAGTGAGGCTCTGGCATTTGGTGAAAGCCAGCGAGGAGTCTGAGCTGCCCAAACACAGGAGAGGAAGTCTGAGGGAGAGGGGAGGCGAGCGGGCCAAGGCTATCCCTGAGATCTACCTCACACGACTGCTCTCTATGAAGGTAAAACGCTTAAAACACATGATGTAAGAGATGACCTAAGAGCCTCACTGGCTCATGTTACTGACATTTACACACCTTACATGGCCACATTCTTCAAAGTGTGTTACAGAGCAGCAGTATTCATGTTTGTGTTGGCTCAGGGCAACAAAATAGACCGTTGTGATGAACATGTTTAGTTGTTCTGTGGTGGATGTGACGTGAGTAACTTTAGAGACTTCTTTTCTAGCATGAAACCCCCCTCTGGTCAAACGGGTGTGAACCTGTAATTATAGCTCTGTGCTATTTTGAGCTTGATTTTCACAGAGAACCCATCATCAGTGTTGATCAAGTGTGAGTCTAGATCATTTAAAATATGTGAAATATACATTTTTAATATCTATTGACTGCATCTGTTCAAGATCATAATAAACATGTATTGATTTGCATGGTGTGAAAATTGGATAGCCAGCTCTCAGTGGTGCGTTATGTTATATTTCCTGCATGGTTCCACTGTCCAGCTGCAGAAGTATTAAAGGAACACTTCAGCAATTCACTGCTGCACTTCCACATTGTTGAGGAGCTTTGAAGAGACAAAAGAATAAAAAGAATAATAATGATGAAAATCTGTATAGCACTCCAAAGGCTCCAAAAACACAGGATCCTATACTACCCATAATGCAGTGCTGACAGACTCTGCCTGTTAAATGTCCATGTCTTTCAAACCTCACACCACCAGTTCACTACAGACTTTCTGTTATACACTCTTAGCCTCTGATATTATACAACAGTTTTCACATGTGAACAACCAGTGTTCCCCTGTGATGGAAACATCTGATCTTTGTTTTCATTTATCTGTTTTATCATTGGTGAAATTATCTGCTACACCATGATCTTAAGGCTGAGTTATGTGTGTGCAGTGATTTGAGTTGGTGTTATTATTTGTGAACAGACCGGTCAGTGTGTGGAGAGAGGGATATGTGAGGGCGAGGGTAAGAAGGGAAACTAATAAATAATAATTAATAACAAATAGTGTGGTCAGATGACGACACTTTTTCAGGTGCCATGTCCAGACCCTTTCAGATTTTCCTTGTTTACTGTTTCCTTCCTTCCTTCCTTCCTTGGGTTAGGCTTTACCCACCTGATGTTCCACACCACCAGAGACCAGATAGAGACCACCAAACCTTCATCCAGTGAACAAATGTCCAGCAAAATAGATGAATAAATACATAAGTAAATATTGAAGTAATTTAATTAATTTAGTATAACACTAATTACAACAAAAATAGTAAGAATAACTATGACAACAACAAGATGAAAAAACAACAAGAAATAGACATCGGGGTATGGTGTGTGTGTTTGCCTGTCGAGAAAAAAGGAAAATGGCCTCCATAAAACTTCAATGAGAGCAAAGAGCAGGGCTGAGATTGCTGAAAATCAGCATGGTTGTGTGAGTGTGTGTGTTCAGGTTATTTATATATATATATATATATATATATATATATATATATATATATATATACACACACACACATCTGGTTTCACTGTCTGTCTCAGGGAACACTGCAGAAGTTTGTGGATGATTTATTCACGGCGATCCTCAGCACCAGTCGCCCTGTCCCTCTGGCTGTCAAATACTTCTTCGACTTGTTGGATGAGCAGGCTCTGCAGCACAACATCACGGACCCTGAGACCATCCACATCTGGAAGACCAACAGGTAACTGGCCAGCAGCAGCTCACCAATACTTAGACAGGGTTGGAAGCCAGAAATGGATCGCAAGCCAACTTCTGGTGGGCCGCCATATGAGGAAAGTTCTAAACATGTTTCAAGGGGAGTTTGATCCAAAGGTTTAAGAATGTCTTATGTCAGCAAAGCCTGCCCACACAGAACATATGGCCAACACTTGATCCCATGATGCTACGATAACCCGATGCTAAGATACATTTGAAATGCCACAATATTATAATACAGTATTTCATACCAGAGCTCATGAACAGTACATCAGAACATCAGTACTGACTTATTACATCAAACCAATAGAAGTAAACAGACAGGTCATATGGACTGACAAGAATCACCTTTCCTAGACAGTTTTGTAGGGCTGTGGGGTTCCCACACCTTCTTAGACATTAAATTCAAGGACTTTCCAGGCCTAATTCCTCCAAATTCAAGTACCCAACACAGCATAGTTTGAGACGTGGGGCAAAGTTAATTACTGTTGTAACACGATTTTTATTAATGAGAACTAGCTAAACGTAGCCTGTGTTATGTAAAAAAATAATAATATAAAAAGAAGTTTATGGTAGCAGCTGGCAGCTCACCTGGTCAGGCAGGTCCTCGCCCCCTCTTTTTTCTTCTTTTAAATGTACAGATTTTCACCTTTCAAGACCCCATGGGAACACTTCTTCAGGCATCCTGTATCATCATTGCTACCTGCACAAATATGGAGGTCAATAGTAGTGACTGATGGCCGGTCTTCCTGCACCAGACTGCATCTTGTGTTTGTTCATGTCCTCTGATCTTCACTAGTTAAATTAATGATCAACTTTTAGTATTTTGTCTGTTTTATGGCAAATGAATTACACTTTAGTTTGGTTGGTACAGTAAGCTTTGCTCTCACACTATAAACAAAGATCACCAGAATCATGTTACAAACAGGCAAGCAGACATCCTCTGCTGTATAAATATTTCTTTCTTGACACGTTCTAATCAGTCATTGCTTCGGTTGTTAACATGCATCAACCTCCTCGCCTTGCCAAACAGTTTACCGCTGCGGTTCTGGATCAATATCCTGAAGAACCCACAGTTCATCTTTGACGTGCAGACCTCAGACCATGTGGATGCTGTGCTGTCCGTCATTGCTCAGACCTTCATGGATTCCTGCACCATCGCTGACCACAAACTGGGACGGGTGAGTTCACTCAAAGGCTGTAAGGCAGGCATGGGCAAACTGTTCCACAAAGGGCCGGTGTGGCTGCAGGTTTTCTTTCCAACCAAGCAGCAGCACACCAGACTTGACTCATTTAATCAACTGATCTCAGTCTTCAGAGAGTTGATTGGTCAAACTGTGTGCTCTTGGTTGGTTGGAACAAAAACCTGCAGCCACGCCGGCCCTTTGTGGAACAGTTTGCCCATGCCTGCTGTAAGGCTTGTAGAACTAACCAGGACCGTGGCTGTAACAAGCCCTCATGCTGTTGTTGTACCTGATGTATAGCTTAATCAACAAAGCTTTGTATTATCATTATTATTATTAATATTATTTGTCCTATGATGATGATATTTAAGACACATTTCTCCATTTGTCTTCCCTGAACAGGACTCTCCCATCAACAAGTTGCTGTACGCCAGAGACATACCGCGCTACAAACAGATGGTGGAGAGGTAAGAATATGGCAGCCAGTTGCCCCACTGACCCCCCAGGCGTAAAAGAAACGCTGTAGAAGAGGGCAGGGAGGGAGGGAGGGAGAGAATGAGGCCGAGGACCAATCTGTCAGTGGCAGACAGAGGGTAGACTAAGCCTGCGAGGCTTCCATGCATGGCTGGTCTGAGAGCAGACTGCTGCACTTATTGCTGTCTGCTGCACACGAAACCGCACAGATCACACTTCACTGGACCAGAGTTTTATGTAACAAGCCTGTTTTAGGAGTCGTATTAGTCTTCTGGAAAGCAGAAAGGATAATTGTTGCAGAAATCTGATTGTTAATATCACTGGCTGATGATTGATAACTTAAAACATAATAATGTTTTCGGTGACCTCCAGTGGTTTAGGTAGACCTGAGTTTGGCTCATCCTCTGCTGCAAGAAAAACAGACAACAAAACATCATAGTTTAGCATTGTTGTACATACTGTCCATTCTGTACATAACATACTTCTGTCCTTCAGGTACTATGCAGACATCCGTCAGACCATCTCTGCCAGTGACCAGGAGATGAACTCTGCTCTAGCAGAACTCTCTCGTGTATGTAACTCGCTCTTTGTTTTCCCGTTTTGCAAGCAAAGCTTGTTTGAGCAAAGGTTGAACATCTAAGTCATCTCAGGACCTGAGCGGGTGCCTGACAAGCTAGATGTGGAGTTTGTAATAAAATATGGATGTCAGTTTTTACCAGGCCTCCACCCTCTGATGGTTCTTCACCTCTCTCTATTTTTACTCTTCCCAAACAGAATTATACTGCTGAGGTCAACTGCCTTGTGGCTTTGCACGAGCTATACAAGTACATCAACAAATACTATGATCAGGTGAGTATGACCAAAAAAGACTGTTGGGTGGGACAGAACTGTACGTCGTGCTGTGGCTCAGCTGCATCTCTACACATCACTACATGCAAATGTTCCAGTTTTTCGAATCAGTAACATAGATGCCCCTGAAATACTGTTCACTTTCACTTAGAACCCTGTTAATAACCATGTTAGTGAACTTGCACTCACTAATATCTCTTAATATCTGATGTTATTTCTTTCATCATGTCAGATCATCACAGCCCTGGAGGAGGACTCCACAGCCCAGAAGATGCAGCTCGGTTACAGGCTCCAACAGATTGCTGCTGCTGTAGAAAACAAAGTCACAGACCTATGACCCCGAGGGCACCATAGATTTTTCCTTTAACCATAAAGCTGAGGACCGTGATGGAAGAAGGTTCCAACTCCTGGAGGAAAGAAGCATGTTTTATTTTTTCTTAAAGAGGACAAAGGAAGGAACAGTGTGGCACATGCTCTGATTCTGCTGTCATTTTAGCAGACTGATTTTTACTTAAGAGGATCACTGACACTGGCCATGTTTCCTGTTCTGTATCCAGGAGCAATAGTAAATGTCCACAGGTCTGAACACTGGGAGCAAAATGACACTGGTCCAAAGGGGAAACAAAAAAGAGAAAATGTGAAACGAAGCACGTCAAAACAAACGATGACCTCTCTCATGTACGAACATGTTCCACTTCAACCTAAAGAGAGACATCATCTGAAAATAGATGTTTTTGTTGTTCTTACGTATCTCAGTGGACTTGGAGATTTCCTTGACAAACTGCACAGAACATTCCTGTAAGTTTTACAGTTACACTTGTTAGTCTTCTGCTGAGGCACGGATGCTGGAGGTGAAGAAGCCGTGAGCGAGGAGGGAAAGGTAAACACGGGGACCTTAATGTGGACGGCTGCAGAGTTTTCTGCCACGTTGTGTGGAAGTCTTACATGAAGGACAGACGGATTAGAACACTTTAAAGTGCTGTGGACGCCGCTCATCGCCCTGCGTTCAGCTTCCTTAAATCATTCGACCAAGTCTTACTCTACGTTGTTTATCGGACAGTTGCTTGTTCGTGTAAACTTTCTTCTTCATTTTTAAGCTTCACATGGCCAGTTGTCCTTTCACTGCACTCTCTAGATGCTGCCTCCTCGTGTACTTTGAACATTTGTAAAAAGTGTTGGTTTTATTCTGTTGCAGACGTAGTACATGAACGCTCTCGACCCGCTTTCTTCTCATGATGACCTACAGTGTTGTGTGAATGTTTCGTCAATGTCGATAACCGTTTTGTAAACAGTTGTTTTTATAGAGGACAGTTTAGCAGAGGTACATACTGATAGCTAACTCATCAAGTGATCCGTCCTGAAGAAATCCAAGGGAGAAAAATCTTCTACATCGACAGCCATTTAATCTGATTCAGAGGAAAATGATCTGATCACCTGAAAGCCTGACTTATTAGGAAATCAATGCACAGATTTATGAATAATGCTCAAAGAACTGAGGAATATGTCTTAAAATGAATCATTGTGATCAATCAAGTGAATCAATTCGACATGATTTATGTTTTACGTCCGCTTCAGGATTTCTCTCCTTGAACACACGACTGACAGGATGCAGTGGAGCCTTCATAGGTTCTGTTAATGGACGGTTAATCCTGAGATGACTGTAAAATAAATAATGTGGGATTAAATTCCGACATATTTACAGTTATTTCTCATACATGTCCAATTATAGATTTATTTTAAATTGCTTTGTTGAGTTTGTTTTTGTATTCTGATTTTTTTAAATTTCAGTCAGGTTTGATCTTCTGTATTTCTAACATATCTCCATATGATATTTTCTGTTCTTCGATTTTTCCACGGAGCCGCTGATCTCTTCCCTGTGGTCTCTTGACTAAACTGAAGTTGTGTTTCGCTGTTCAGCTCCACCTGAGCAGGATTGCTGCTAGTTATCAGTTTTTCACACACACATTTCACACTGATTTGAAGCTTTAATTTGCGTTCATGTTTTCTTGGTGTCATGCCAGATTTGAGCAGTGTTACAGCAGAACAGAGCTGCACTTTTCTCTCAACACTTAAATTATGATTCATGATCGAACGTGCCTTTGCTCCCTGTTCTGAAAGTCTTTTACTATTTTTTTTTCAATTTAATTTATTTTTATTTATTTTAATGCATATGATGTTGGATATTTTTTTTTCCTGATAAAACAATAGTGGTACCCCGTAAACCAGATGTTCAGATGATCATCTGCTGTCATGTTTTCTTTTTATCCCTTCAGTTACTACAGGTCAGAATCAACTCACTCAGTTCACAATCAGCTGTCTTAAAATTTTAATACTGTTTCGATCTCTCCTCTATTATTATTTTTTTAGAGGTAACCGGAATATAATTTTAACATTAAACAGCGATTATTCCATGTAAATAAAAAAAAAACTCTTCATCATTCTTTGACATGCACATTCGTGTTGCTTGAGGCTTCCTCATGTCTGCAAAGCTCCTTCTGATGTGTTTCCATGTTCTGTAGATACATAAGTAATCCTGACTTTAGTGTTCTCTGACTAATTGATAGGATGAACCTAACAACAACTTAATGTGATGCAATAAAGTGCTCCAGATGTTCATGAATGTCTGAAGTTATTTTTCATATTTCTTCACACAGTGGAGTCTGAAGATGATGGTAAATGTCGAAATGTTGAGAATAACCAATAGAAAGTCAAGCTTTCAGTATTAATTAGATCCTGAAGATTTAGTTATTTATTTTTCATTTTGAGAACAAAGACCAAAAATTCAGAATAAACATTTTTGAGAATAACGCACAAATGGTATTTTCAACATTTAGACTTAATTCTCGAAATTAAAGAAAATCTAAATGTTTGTTACTGCTCCTGAAAATTAACTTCTTCAGTTAGGCTGAAATGAAAGTCAGGCAGAGTGTGTGTTTGCATGTGTTAGAATTATGTTTATGTAGCTGTGTGGTATGTTAAAATGTGTCCATGTGTGTGAGCTATCATGATCAGTGAGAGGCTGTTCTCTGTCACACACCAACCAACCAACACCAACAGCGTGATGTGTGTCTGGTTTGAAGGCGGCCTTCACACCTCATTCTGTCTCCGGTGTTTATGATAAATTCAGGATGAAGTTTCCTGAGGTTAAACTGGAACAGAAATATGTTCTGATGTAAACCTCTTTTATCACCTGATATTTGTCCCCTACTAACCCAGTGATCTAGATCCACGCAGGTGCTGTTATGGTGTCTCTCAGCACACACACACATACTTCCTGCTCCTGCGGGAAGTGTCTTATTACAGCTCACTGAAAATGGAAAATAGTCACAGCCAGCAGGCTTTCCAGCTTTAGACTGGACCAACATTAGACATTAATAGCAGGGCGCAGGAGGATTGAAACACCTGCACACAAAGGCAATACAATACAGCAGCAAGTTCTCTGATGAAGCTCCAAGTGTTCAGTTCTGTGTGACAGAGCGGATGGAACACACAATTTGTCTCTAGTTCTACCATCGCTACCACGCTGTGCTCTATCATACCATGCTTATTAAATGTTTAGCCACAGTTCCGTCATTGATTGATTGATTTCTGGATTCTAGAGCTTAATTAACTTTCCACCAGTTTCTCCAGGGACAAGAAGTACCCAACTGCTTCTTGTATTTGACCATAGACAGTAAAAAGAATGGACGTTGTATTCATGATGTCACTCCCAGGTTTCTGAGTAGCTGTCATGAACAGTTTTTTGTACCAGCCTGTGTTTATTTCTGCTGTGAAGTTGGACATTTTAACATGGGGACTTATGGGGACTGACTCCTTCTGTAGCCAGCCTCAAGTGGACATTTTGGGAATTGCAGTTTTTGTCACTTTACAATGACGGAGGTTGCCACTTTATTTATATCCAAATGATATCTTTGGTGTCACTGGTCACTGTGTTAGCCCAGGTATTTGGCGGTATGTGGGGGAGGTAAATGAGCTTAGTCGCTATTTATGTTTGTGATCTGTTTGTGGACTGTTGCAATGAAGGTTTTCATGATAAACAATGTGTTTATAGTAGCAGGTGTTACGTGTATGAGTGGTACAGCCTAAATTGACTCCTCCTGAGCAGAATCCATTTAACCAGCATCTTTTCTGCTCTTGTTGGGAGATGAGATCAGGTGTAGTCAACTCTGGCATCAATCTGCATTTCCATACCGTGGCCTGAAAACCTCTTTTTTCACAAGTGCAAAAAACACAGACTCCCCAGATGCTCTGAGCCCGCATTTTGGGAAGCCTGGCTGACAGAGTGAGCTAATTTTAGCTAACAGCAGCTACAGTTTACAGCAGTTTCTATGAGGAAACCAGGAAACATTTCCTCCATAAAATATGATCCAGTTTCACCAAAATCAGTGAAATAGCTGGTGATGTGTGACTTACTGTAGAGTGTTACATACTTCTTGCGGGTGACCGGAGCCCAAAGTTACATAGCGTGAGAGCAGACATACGTGACACATGATTACAATGCAGTGTAGCATCAGCATGATTTTAAAATTGTTATTTTATAGTAGAAAATTTACATAATGTCACTATAAGTTTTTATATGCTAAGATATGATGCAGATGTTTGTTTCAGTTTTAGCATACAGTAACACGCCTGCAACAAGTCCACCACACCACAGTGTGCTCTGCAGTGAGGTCAGGTGGTCACGTGTCATCAGACAGGGAGCAGTTATTCACGTGAGGTCGAGAGGCCGTTACTGTCTGACAGGCGACGGCCAAGTGTTCTCAGATTAAAGTCCCGCCACATGCCACACATTTCACCTCGCCTTTCATTTCTCTCCCTTCAACACCGTCACTTCACGCTTCTTCTCCGCGCCCTGTACTTTCTTACCCAGCAGCCCTTCGGCTCCACGGTATCAGCAGGGAAATCTTGTGGCTTGTCAGAGCTCTGAGTGTTAACAGCAGCACAGTGTTGGTAACAGAAAGCAGAGAATAGGGCTTTGGGATGTGGAAAGTTCACACACATAGAGGAGTGATGAAGGTTGAAACAGTGAGTGTACGTATATTTAGAAAGATCACGCCGTGTGTTTTCACACAGAAAGACGTATTGCACAAAAAACCATCAGAGATAAGAAAAGGACAGGAAACAGCTGACCTCAGCTGACCTTCCTTTTTATGATTTTATTGTGATACTCGATATCGTCTTGCAGGGTGGGGATCCCATTCTCAAGCCCGGTTTAGCAATCTGTGATCCCCGTGTGCCCGAAGGTCAAACTCCTGCAGGGACAGAGTGGGGGGGGGGGAAACTCAGCAGCTGTCACTCTCTCTCCTCCCTCGTGTGTTTTTCCTCACACGACACCCCTCTCATCTTTTAACCGCTCACCTCTTTGTTGTGGCTTGTCTCACTGTAGGAGACCAAGGGAAATCGAGGAACGAGATGCAGAGAGAGAGTGAGAGTCCAGCTCCTCTCTTTAGTGAGTGAAGGATATAAATCGCACAGTGAAGCAGGTAAACGCCTGACAGGCAGTGAGTTAGGACGCTGCTGGGGGATTTCCATGTTTAGACCCTGCTGACTACTGCTGCCGGCGTTCCCAGTCTCCTGAGAGATCTACCGGACCCCCCCAAACCCCCCCAACCGCCGACCACCACCGCCACCACCTCTCAGCTCAGCTGCTCAACTGTTTTCAAGTGGTGCAACATTAAAGGTGCTGCAGCTTCACTGTGCATTCTGTCTCCTTACTTTATTCCAAAGACTTTAACCTCTGCAGGCTTCAGCTTTTTTTTTTTTTTCTTGAAATCCAGATACCTGCTGTTGTTTGATCGCACCGCTGGCTGCTGCGTCTGCAGGCTGCATCTGCTGAAGCACACTATGCAGAGGAGTCCCCGCTCAGCACATATAGCTGCTCAGCAGCAGCAGCAGCAGCAGCTGCATCGTACGTAAGTACTGTGCACGGCCTCCTTTATCTGGGATATTGTAGGCAAGTCTTGTCATTGAGACAGGGGTGCTTCAACTGACGCTGACTGCGTTTTAAACCTGAAACACACACACAGTTTAGACTGAGAGACTTTCACTGTGCTTCACTTTTGGTGGATGCATTTGCTTTAATGTGTTCATGTAACCTTGAGTTCTTGCTCGATCTTGTTGAAGCACAGATTGGCTTGTAAACTTTTCTCTGCAGTCTGGAGCACAAATAAAGCATTCCAGCATTATTATAGACATCATGGAGGCGGCCTAATTGGTAGTTTAGACTTTCGGGGAGGATAGCAACGTGTCACGTTTCCATATTACATCCTGCACATTTTACTTTGTTCAGTAAATCTGATAACAAGTGGGCCACATCTCATGGCAAACTCTTCTGTTTGTCCTCCCGGCCACAGAAATCAACCCCCTGTGTAGTATTTTCAGACATGATGTGACCACCCCAGCTGGGATACGGAGTTATCAGGTTGCGTGAACATACTGCAAAATGATTTACAGCTGAGTCAGAAATAGTACAACTTCCGATGCTGCTTGTCCGCTCTTAGCCAGGCAGTGGGACAAGTTTCCATGGCAGGGTGAGTCTATGGGAAACTCTAAAAGTAGTTCAGCTGTCCCGGCTGCCCCTTCCCCAGCAACTCGACACTGACACACATACATGCACATGCAGATGATGCATAGGCGGTAATGCAGTAGACGTGCGTGTGTGTGTGTTTGTAGGAGTGAAGCTGGGTCTTCTAATAGTTTCGAGGCCCTTGGATGCCACGAGCAGCTGGATCCAAAGGACAATCAGGACTCCGAGGACCCCAGAGAATACTGTTATGGTACGGCAGAGTCTCTAAACTCACATCATCATCTGCACATCATTTACTGCTGCCACACTTTTATCCTAGGCCTCTCCATCCCCTCAGAGTAACACTGAGTATGATCCCCTCAGAGTAACCTTACTGGGTGGATTCTTTCCAAGCAGGCTCGAGGTGAAATCAACTTATGATACAAGGTTGCTGTAAAATTCTGCAATTTCTTCTAGACCATTTTTTAGTTACAATCAGGGCCGCTGCTAGCCAATTTGGTGCCCCAAGTGCAATTGCTTTGTGGTGCAATTGCTTTTTTATTCCCTACTCTTATAACGTGGTGATAATTGGGCCATTTTTCTAGAAGATTCTAGAAGAAACCTCTTACAATTCATCCTGACTTTAAAGGATGTGTGTACCACATGTGACAATCCATCCAATATTTGTTTCAATAAAAAAACAAATACGTCAACCTCATGGTTCCACCAGGGTAAAGATCATGTGATCAACAAAGTTAGTAGAATTCTTACTCTGGAGTCCTACAGTGTTAGCGCAACATTTCATTGTAATCCTGTCCTGATACTCGATATCCTGTGTTGTAATCTGGTCCAAGTTGCAACCTTCATGCTAAAGTGCCAAAAACTGCAGTTCCTTAAACGGCCACTTGAGGCTGGCTACAGAACCAGTCCTCCTCCATAAGCCTGCATGTGAATGCCCAACTTTTAAATGTCTTAATTCTAAAAAGGAACTTGTCAGTGCTCTCTGCTTTATAAAGTATCCGAAACACATTGTTGGTATTTACCATTGTTGGCATTGTTACTTCTCAGCTAACATATACACCAATAACAATATCGTTGTGTGATTCCAGCTCTTTATCTCTGATCAGCCACATACTGTGATGTAAATTTTCTGATGACACAGTATAATATTTAATTAGGTCTCGTCCGTCAGTACTGTATGAGCTGAGCCCTTATTAGTGAACATTCAGTTCTTGAACAGTCAGTCCTATAGATGAACTAAAAAACAGATTCTCATGACCCTCGCTGCCACACTCAGCCGTTGCTCCACTCTTAGCCTGTATCACTTTAACCTGCACTATTCTGACCTTGGCCCCTGCTCTTCTTTCCATCCCTGCCAGCTGTACAGATCTCTGCGTGTACCTCTTAAAGCAGATAAGCTGCTGAGTATGTGTGATACCACAGTTATCTGACACAGTAATAAATCATATACCCGTTTATATCATGTTCAGTTTTATTAGAAATAGAGATTCAATTTCAAGCTCTCTGACAACATCCAAGAACTTTATGTGATGCTGGCAGAGAGGGAACGCATAGAGCCTCATTTTTCAGTGTCCCGCTGGCAGATTTGAATGAATTACTCACTACAGGCGCGTTATAGCTGAGAGAAGGTTGTAATGCCAGAAATAGCTTTAGTGCCACATTGTAGTTCTCTCTCACAAAGCTCTCTAAACACCAGATGAAAAAATGTATACCAGACACATGGCTCAAACCCATCTGAGCCACCTCGCCAGTGAAGATAAGCAATTAAATAAAAGATTACTGTCTATTAGATTTCTTTTGTTTTTATTTCCTCAGGTGGGTACCACCCTGTCCAGATAGGTGACACCCTCAACAGAAGGTACCAGGTGGTATCTAAGCTTGGCTGGGGATATTTTGCCACTGTTTGGCTGTGTCTGGACCTCAGGTGGGTTTAAATTAGGGTAGACAAGGTGGGAAGTAGGGGTCCAACAGTATTCTTAACATTTAGTATTTTCTTTTGATCTGATCTGGTGTCTGTGTTTGCAGGCTAGGACTCCATGTTGCTGTGAAGGTGCTGAAGAGCGGCGATGGTTTCACTCAGGCAGGACAGGATGAACTCGCTCTCCTACGATGCGTTAGTGGCCGGTTGTTTCTGTTTCTCCTAACATGTCTCACTCTGTCTGTGTCATTATCATTTGAGTTTAGAATTAAAGGGGAATATTACTTTCCCCCCCATTCTTACTCTCACTTTTCTTCGTTCTGTTGTCTCTCTAATCAGGCTGGTGGTCCTACAAGCCGTCATCCCTCCAGTCAAAGGATTGTTCAGCTGCTAGATGAGTTCAAAGTGGCTGGGGTCAATGGGATCCGTATCCTTTTTACAGACGGTCATTTCTTGCCTTCATTTTGTAAATCTGACAGTGACTGCTGAAGAGCTGTCATATTTGGAGGTGTGTGCTACTTAGATGCATCAGTCAAATCATGCAGTCAGTATCAAGTACAGTATATGTAGTATGAACTCTGGGAGAACATTGCTTTCAGAGAGAACAGCTGGCTCAATGAAGACTGAATAATAGCAGCCAACAGCTTGCAGACGTGAAAAACTGACCTTGATGCTGGAGGTTAGACATGTGCCTGGTGCTGGAGCTATTGGGACCTGACCTGAGGAGCTGGCAGCTTTGTTTTGGGAATCCAGGACTGACGTGGCCTTCAGTCAAGCAAATAGTTACTCAGGTAAAGAACTGCAGAGATTTAACCATCATGTCACTCAAATAACAATTTGGTGCACTACCATCCACTACTGGATGGTAGACTCAAAGGAATGCTGAAGAACTGCAAAAACCTTGTATGTCCAGTTTAGCAACAATGATCTCTCCTGGAGGAATGTCTCGTAATTGCATCAGTAAATTGTTGAAAAGTTCAACATTCCAGTCGGTGTGCACCCCATGGACGAAGGCTTAGTCCTTGCTGCAGCAGCCCAGGGTTTGATTCCAACCTGTGGCCCTTTGCCGTGTGTTGTCCCCCTCTCTCAATCCCAGTTTCTTGTTGCTTTTCAGCTATCTTTGTCCAATAAAGCTTGAAAAATCCCCCAATATATATATATAAACTACTACTACTCAAATATGTAGCTTTAGTCAGCAGATGTTTGCTTAGCTTAGCATAAAGAATGGAATCAAGGGGAAACAGCTAGCATGGCTCTCTCCAACTTGTCTGTACATTTCTGTTTGTTCACAAGATAACTTACAAGCTTTACAGGTGCTGGTGGGTATATGTTTTAAACAAA
Organism: Nibea coibor; assembly: GCA_023373845.1. Lineage (NCBI taxonomy): Eukaryota > Metazoa > Chordata > Actinopteri > Sciaenidae > Nibea > Nibea coibor. The sequence goes on from CM041717.1 coordinate 4,753,536, forward strand.
CAAAACTTCACTTTATGTTAAACTAAGCTAAGCTAAGCTAAGCTAAGCTAAGCTAAACTAATCAAATCAGTCAGCTAATTAGCTGCTAGTTGTAGCTTCATATTTAGCATAAACACAAGAGAGTTGTCTCGACAATCTTCTTCCTCTCTAACTTCTTTTGGCAGGAAAGACAAATAGTTTTTCTTAAAGGTGGGATAGAAGATATTTTCTGGAGTATCTTTTACCATATTGCTTGGAAATCTCATCACGACCCCATTGCAGCCAGTAAAATAGAAGGCTTGTCAAAAAAATGAAATGTTTTAGTCTAGCCTAGAGTGCGAAATCATGGGAAAACACCGTCCAATCATGTTGATGAGGCTGCGCATTATGATTGGAATCTGACATGTCCATCAAACTTCAGTCTGCTTCTCCGCCCCCCTCTGAGCGTTCACCCATTTGTGAATGAATTGAGACCCTTCCATTACTTTGAAGGCATGGTTTCAAGGGGAGGTCTGAAGAAAAGGCATGGGTGTGTATTTTCAAAATATAGCTTGCTTTTCCCAACATCTCCTACCCCACCTTTAAGTCATGAATATAATTAGTGGAATCTGAAAAACTGGAAACCAGAGGCAGCTGGTACAGATGTGGTTGGACTACCAATTTTTGTGTGTATGGTTGAAACAACACTGCGTAGAAATTAATATCTTTTAAGAATCTAGTGCCCCAGAGTTTCCCCAGAGTGCAATACCAGTGTTGTAAATTCACCTGATTATAAGTTAGTGTAGCATTAACATGATAAAAAATCTGTTTTTCATGCTAGACAGTTGCACAATGTTATCCTCCTCTCTCTGAGCCACCAGTTTGCCCTGATGGACCCATATGTCAGAATATATATGTGTATATATATTTGTGTGCATTCTCCAGGTTCTTCAGGGCCTGGACTACCTTCACACTCAGTGTAAAATCATCCACACGGACATCAAGCCTGAGAACATCCTGCTGTGTCTGGAGGAGCAGTCCCACAAAGGCCCAGCAGGGGGCAGCAGCCTCTCCACTGTGCTGACCAGGAAAGAAGCCAAGTCCACAGGTACAGGTTTTTTTTTTTATTTTTTTACGCGGTTCATGATGGGAGTGTGCAAAGCAGAGGTACTTGTGTGTCAGTGTTTAATATACAGAGCCCGTTCTCTGTGTAAAATATCCAAAACATCAGAGAGGGACAAAACTAACTCTCCAGTATTTAAATAACTTATGAAACATTCTTTTTTGCAATGAGTAATATATTTTAATATACATTCTGTTGTTTCTTTCAGAGAAGGAGCAGCTGAATCCATACAGACTGAAGGAAATTACAGTGAAAATTGCTGATCTGGGCAGCTCCTGCTGGGTGGTCAGTATAATTGCTTTATACTTTATATTGAAAAGTGACCGATTACATTAGCCAAGTGTTAAATTTGTTTGATTTGTTTAAAATGGCTTACAGTCAATCATCTCTGTTTCCTGCAAGAAATCTGGAAAAGCTGAGGAAGTCAAGCAAAAAACGCTGAATGAGACTTGATTCCAATGTGTCTTGATTCTGCAGCGATATTAAATTAATTTGTCCTGCAATTGTCTCTTCTTCAGTACAAACATTTCTGTGAGGAGATCCAGACGCGTCAGTACCGCTCACTAGAGGTTTTACTGGGTTCTGAGTACGGCCCGCCCGCTGACATCTGGAGTGTCGCCTGCCTGGTGAGGGAAATATCAGTCTATATGATGTTTGTACTGTGTGAAATATTCAAAGCAAGACTTCATGTTTTTATTGCTGTACCATTCTATCAAAATCACTTTTCCCAAAAATGCTATCAGGATTATGTCTTTGGAAACTTTATTTTTTGTCAGACCGGTAATGAGACTTGTGGTGGTTAAATCTAAATCTGACATGATTAAAATATTAGAAAAAAAAATAAAATGCTGTGGTTTACCTGTGTGTGTGTCCACAGCAACTTTAGCAGGTCAGTAAGGGTATAATAATAATAATAATAATAATAATAATAATAATAATAATAATAATAATAATAATAATAATAATTTTCTAATAAAAACAACTGAACATGAATGAATTGGTTCTTTGTTTTGCATAGATCCACAGTGCTATGTCAGTGCTGGAGAATAAAAGCAAAAAGATGGTAGTTGATGGTAGTTGACAGCATGAAACAGTTGCTGTAGCTTCAAATTCTTACCAAAACAAGATGAATTTGTATCTTCTGCAAAGAAATTCAGTTTTAATGTTTAATGTTCATTTATTTAAAAATAATCAATAATGGGCCTAACACTGAGTCTTGAGGAACCCCAAATGTAACCTTCACGTAAAGAACTCTTTGCTCTCTTTCAGGCCTTTGAGTTGGTTACTGGAGACTCCCTGTTCGAACCCAAAGTGAGCAAGTCCATTTCTCAGGAGGAAGGTCTGTTTAGTGCTTTTTGCTTTTTAACCTTTTTAACAGTTTTGAGCAGTTTTGAGCATTTTTATGGATTTGATGAATGTTATTTATGCACGTGCAATTTTCTTTTTTAAAACTTCATTACAGACAAATGTACTTTTTAAAAAAAATGTATAACATTTGTGTGTTTGCTCTCTCCATCCACTTCAGATCATATAGCCCAGATCATAGAGCTGCTTGGTAGAATCCCTCCAGCTGTTGCCTTGTCGGGTAAATACTCTGCAGACTACTTCAGCCGCAAAGGTAAGTCTGCAATTTCTCATTGGTCTATTTGGACATCATACTGTATGAGAGTATGATTTTACTCTTATTGTATTTGTTCCTTGTAAATCATTTTATAATTGCCATGATACTGTTTTTCTTCCAGGTGACCTGTGTCGTATCGGTCCACTGAGGCTCTGGAGCCTCTATGACGTTCTGGTGGAGAAATACCACATCCCGCTGGAGGAAGCCTCTGGATTCTCAGACTTCCTTCTTCGCATGTTAGATTATCATCCAGAGAGGAGAGCCACCGCTGCACAGTGCCTCCGCCACCCTTGGCTGACCTCATGATAGTCTCTTTAAGGCCCTACAGGGCTCATCTCCATCTGCCTGTCTGTGCTCAACCAGATGTTTTCATCAGCTCAACCTGGCCGATTTTAATGTATGTGCATCTATTTAGAAGAAACTTCATCCACTCTGACTTGTGTATTCCTGTGGAATTTGGTGTCCTGACAGAAAAAAGGATCCTCTTTTCCACTGGAGACCCACTTTGCACTTTGCACTGTTGCTACAGTGTTTTTTTTTTTTTTTTTTTTTTTTTTTTACATAGATCTTTACTTGTGTAGTGACTGTAACAGCCAGTCCTATAAGCAGCAGCTCTTTTGAGGAGCAGAGAGGAGCACTGACAGGCCTGACACTGCGAGTCAGTGTGAAGTTGTCAAATTGATACAAACTTTGAGTGCAGCTATTATTCATTAAGATTGAATGTTGGCGATTAAATTGGAGAATGATTAAAAAAACGTAAACATTTCATGATTTTTTAAATATATTTTACCTTTTGTACAGTGTAATATACAGCTTTAAAACGTGAACGTAGCTCAAGTCAATTTTATTTATATAGCCCAAAATCAGGGATTTAATAACTGTAAAAAAAACTCCATAACTATTCCCAACTATAAACCATTATGATTAGAGTTTCTTTATCTCACCTTGCTTTAAAAAAAAAAAAAAATGAAAGGTCCTCTTTGTATTCCATACACGTCCAAACTTGTTTTGTCATTGAGCCTCCTGCTGTTGTAAAAGGAAAGCTAATTCAAATTAAAGACCTGATCGAGGCTGATCAGGGTTCACTCACTGCGTTTCTCTGAGCTGGTTTCATTGTAAAGAGTAGGTGGAATTGGATTCCTTGATTTGTCAAGTTCCAGAGAGCATGTATTTAACAATACTTTCATGTTTTATTCTCTTTTAAAAATTAGTATCTGTATTTAAATTTGTTGTTAGACCTTAAAGTGTGTCACATTAACAAACACACAGAGAATTATCACCTGACTCTTTTATTATTATTATTATTATTATTATTATTATTATTATTATTATTATTATTTTAAGAATAATAAAATTTTTGTAGGCCTTTTCAAGCTTTATTTGACAGAGACAGAGACAGAGAGAGATGAAGAATGACATGCTGGAAAGAGCCACAGGTTGGATTTGGACCCTGAACCCATGAGGCAAACTATGCCTTTGTCAACCCCTAACAGCAGCAGAGGTAAATCAATGCAAATGCTTGGCTGTACAGTATGCAAAACAGTAATATGTTATGTAGCTCAGACTTGGACTATTTTAACAATAATGAAAAGGGAAGAAACAAAATACTAAATAATACAGAAATAAATGATCCAGAAACCTGTAAAATATGTCTTTAACTGATTTGCCCCAATTAATAACGTTAAAGTTTGTCTTGGTTACTGTCATGGCCACATTTATATATCAGATTCTACTTTTGTTGTCGTTCATCTTCCTCTGAATACTTCATATTGTAGTAGTAGGCTATAATAGCATTGTATAGTATGTCGCAGTATCATTAGTTTTTACCTGTTACCAGGCAATGTAAACAATCATACATAAGACTGTGGGTAACATCAGCTCCTTTAATACAAATACACTTCATTTCCATTCCACTTTCATGCACATGTTCTCAAACATCACAGGCAACACTGCTACGGCGTGCACACATGTTAAATCTCTTCTGCAGCAAAGATCTCAGATCAGACAAAATGATCATCATCAGACAGAATTCACGTTTAAACCTGTGAGTTGCATAAAACACTGTCAACAGACCAGGTTGAATCTACAAATAATGGCGTCTTGATCATTCTTTGTTTCCATTAAGACCCTTAGCATCAAATGATTTGACTTGTCCTCAGTCAAACTGTACAGTATTATCATCATTATTACGCTGTTCAGAACCAAAGTTTGACAACTATATATACACAGAATGTACTATCTTTATAGTTCATATCCACATTTTTAAACCAGTCCAGCATGTCATCCTATCCAGCTGTAAGCTCGGCACTCCACCTGTGGGTTTTCTTTATAAACTGCCATGTAACCGCACTCTGTCCTAATCCGCTGACACTTCCTGGGCCAGGAGGTGGGCTTCATTGGCCTGGAAGGAAGAGAGGAGTGATTATGAGACTATCAGGAACAGGCACAATGACGGAACTCCCATAAGCAATTGAAATCTATTCACATGATCTGAAGTGAACAATCTACTCACGTGACGCAGTAGGCACCAAAGTCATGACAGAAGCACTTGTCACAGCCTCTCCGGAAAGAATCTCCCGGTTTGAAGAACTTGTCTTTGTAAGAACAGATGCCTGTGGAAGGAATAAGATCCACAGTCACATCTCTTTTATGTACACATTTTCAACCTTTTATTTTCCTTGTCCAGTTCTGGACATGTCCCTGAGAGGTGAAAATATATATACGTCTTTTTACAGGCGGTCGCATCAAAACTTTGCTGATTCTGTAAATGTCTGCCCTTTGGACAGAACATATAACGCCCTGCTGCAAGAGGTCAGGCTAAATCTAGCGTCCACAGTGAATTATTCTCCCATTCCTGCAGGCAGCGGGAGCTATCCTCATGGGGTATGTCAGTCACCTTGAGGAGGGGATCAATAGGAACACACTGATCTGCTGTGGAGAGCCCTACGGGGCTGAATGCAAGGTCAGGGCACAGAGGACATAGAGTCTGCGGTCAGTCAGTTGGGTTGGTTTAATAGCTAGAGGTTGCTACCATAACTCACAAGCAACCCCCCGGACTGGGCTGCGGCACACACACATATGGTTGTGAATAGATATAGGGGGACAGATAGGACAGATATAGGAGTCGTCCTTACCTTTTATGTGGTACATGGCAGCTTCAGAGTGTCCATTGCTGAAGAGAAGGATGAGGGACAAGCAGAAGGCAAACACCAGCGATAGAGAGCATCCATGAATGTTACTTATTGAGTGTAACATGGTAAAACAATGAATTGAAGAGAGAATTATGAACTCTTTCAACCCTTTGAATCTTAAGCTACAGTAAAATCCAGTAAAGTCCTTGTGATGGCCCAGTAGACACTGGCTAATATTTATAGTCTCACATCTCTACTGGGCAGAGAGAGAAAAAAACATCTCACCACATCATCTCCACATGTTTAGGTCCCTGGTTTCTTCCCAGCGTCCAACTTTTGTTTCGGTGCGAGGTGTGTTTGGAGTTTAGCTGTGTACCCATGCATCCCTAAATATTACCTTTGGCCCTCGCTTGCTGCGTATATGGTTGCGTGGGTGAAAGGAAGGCCGGCGCTCTAACAGTACAGTCAGTTGGTTCAGCAGTGTCCTCTAACCAGCTGGACTTTTTCTGTATCTTTTGACTCATTTTATCTTTCTCTCTTTAACATACACATTCTTACCCCCCCACACACACACACCTCCTGACACACACAGATGCTGACTATTAAAGCTAAACCTATTTTTATGACTGCTGACATTGTCAAAAAAACAAGTCTTTATGCTGACATTGTCCCTTGTGTGAGGGAAATTGGTTCAAGCCAAATGATCGCAAAACTGCAATTCTAAAACATCAAAAATGCATGAAAAATATTGCAAACTTCAGAATCCATCTGAGGAAATGATGAGAGTGTCACGGTCTGTGCAGGACATATTGTGCTTTTAACTGTTTACATATGCTGCAGTACATATAGCATGAAGTAAAGACCACAATATTGCCAAGAAAGTATGTTAGATATTTCCTATGTCTGTATATTTCCTAAATGTAGTCTGACATCTGGAAAAATGGCTCAAATATTTGAGGCCAAGGTCAGGAAACTCTCTGTGAGTACATCGTGTATATAGTGATGTGTCTAACATACAAAGGAGAAAACTTCTCTCTGAGCCTCTCTCTCTCTCTCTTTCTCTCTCTCTCTCTCTCTCTCTTACAGACACACACACACACACAGGCGGTTTAAACTGGTTGTGTGACTGACCGCAGGACAGTTTGTGGTCAGTGCCTTCCTTCCTGACAGCCTCTGGGCAGTGACCAGTCGACACACCATGCTCTGACAAAAGAGAAAACAAATAGGACATCAAGGGACTGGAGGAACTTGCGGTGACCGAGGGGCTCCCAGCTAGAAACCGCCACCGTCTCCACGTCAAACCCTTTAGTCACACGGGAACACTTTCAGGGTGTTCGGTGGCTCAGTGGTTAGTGGTGGCTCAGAAAGGAGCTTCTTGTGTGTTTTGAACAAAACCAGCGCCGCGGTCCTTTGCATGTTCTTCCTGTGCTTCTATCTGGTTTTACCACCGGGAACAAACATTAGGTGAAGTGGAGATTTTAAAACTTGAAGACACCAGACGTCATAACTGATGTCCAAATGCAATTAAAGTACACCTTTACATTAACTATAACCACAATCTTTTCCTAGCTTTGGCTATTTGCCATAACCACATATTGTCTGTAACTATAACCATTCTGTAGCTGCCATGCACAGATGTTATGACAAAATTTCAATTCCATTATACCAAGAAGACATGTCTTTGCAAGCAATGATGTGACTATCAGTCAGTCCCGTTTGGGACCATTTCATCTGTGTGGTTGGCACGCCTGAGTGCTTTCCAGCTAAAAGCTTAGGGAAGCAGCTGCGCACTGTTCTTTATCAAAGGAGGACGTTAACCAGATGTACATTTGCCAAACAGCCGATATTACTGATCCACTGAAGGTTCCTCTTGTAAAACCAAAACATACTGATTTATCGGTTCACTTCTGATAAAGCAACAATCTCATCTTTGTATGGCAAGTTAGTTTGATAGCAAGGAATAGATTCATTTTGTGTCCCATGTGGCTGACAGAGAGGAAAACTCAGGCTACAACTGTCCTCCTCCCAAGTCCCACAAAAACACATCACTGTTTCAAAGGTTTGGTCAGGGCTCGGCACAAAAACAGACTTGTCGGGAAAGAGCGTGGTTTGTGACATTAGTCATGGTTAAAAGAAACCAATGGTCGGTAAGAAACGGGAAGCCATCAGCCATTTCTCATGTCAGAGGCCAACATTTAATTCAGACATCCACCCTGATGTTGGACTGTTGTTATATAATTATGCCACCTAAATTTTTTCTTTGTGCCCGACGGTCCAACATCATAATTACTACGGCCACTAGAGGGCTTTGTCCCTTAAACTTACGGTTATTTTCTGAAACTGCAATAACCAATGTTGCTGAATGCTACACGCGCCAACAACTCTAGCTTGCAGCACGCACAGCTCAAACAGCTGTGAGTCCAAGGAAATTCGTTGTTGAAAAAGGAAAAAGGTTTTTATAATGTAAGATTTACATACGTTCAACCAAGTGGAGCCAGTGTGTGCTGCCAGATCGAGAGAGACTGCTAACTGCAGAGTGGCTGTGGAAAGAGAAACTTGGGCAGAAGTCCAGCGGGTTTTTCCCCAATTAATGGATCCAGGCGAGTCAGCCACCCACGGTTAGATGGTTAGCAGGTTAGCATTAATGCTGTGATCCAAACCAGTAGACCTTTTTCACTGCAGCCATTTTGACAGGAAATAGTAGGGTCAACACAGGTGTTTCCAATGACACTAATTAAGCTCCTGTTCCATTTATTGCAGCAGAGACTTTCCAGTGAGTGACATGCAGCACAGCAGCAGCACCCTGACTCTGTTTGAGCTGAATGGAACGGAGCCTTAATTAGCATCATTGGTAACACCTGTGTTCACCCTAAAAAAAGGACCATTGAACTGTGAGTTCTTTTTACTGCTGCTGAAGCCCGTAGAAGCATGGAAGGTAATTTATGCATATTTGTGTTAAATGCTGATGTGCTTGTGTTATAAATGTAAAGGAAAGTGTTTGTGTATTCATGTGCAATATATGTGTAAATAATAAGGGGGACAGAAATGTAATTCATTGTAGCTATTGCTGGTTAATTCTGTGAAGACGAACTGACGTAATATGGAAACTCAAGGCTAAAGGAACCTTAACGCTCAAGGAGCACTCACTGTAATAACCTCATGTGAACTTCGTGTAATGGAAACCAAAGACTATCGCAGACTGGTAAGTGATAATGAGTGTTGGTACAACAGAGGATACATTACATTTTTTGCATGAGTACTGGAAACGAACATTCCTAATTTCCAGTTACTGCAGTTTTGACTGTATTCATCTGAGTTGATTGGACCTTTTCACTTTCCTTGAATTAGTGCTTGTGTGTGTTTTGTGTGGACTGGAGGTCTCACTCGTCTTTTTACAGTTTCTAACAGCAATCTCCTCATCGAACCCAGTAAATTAATTGATCATAGAACTGAGTGAACCCGTACTTGTACTGGGCTGTAAGATACTGTAGATACTGTAGACAGTGGACCCAGGATCAGCAGTGACCAGCAGGTGACATGAACATATGTCATTTTGGGGAAATGCCAGTAATGGTTGATGCTGTGTAGCTGGAGTGGGATTTTTCAGCCCGCCACAGGGGGGATAATTAGCCCATTATGGCAAAGATGGCACTACTCTCAAACATTAACATGGGCACAGACATTAGACCTGAATAGAGTCTTGTTATTATGGTAACATACACCTAACAGAGAGTGCAGGAAGTGACCTTGCCTTATTATTCTACAGTTCCACACATAAACCCCCATAAAACCACAATATGTGTGTTGTTACAAGAAGTTCATAAGCGAGCTTCAGAGGTGGTAGTTTGGCCTCTGTTAGCTGTGAGCAGAGCCAGGCTACGTGTTTTCCCCATTTCCAATCTATGTTAAGCTAGGCTAACTAGCTGCTGCCATTTAAATAGTATGGATAATAAATGTGGCTGACTGTTGTCCTGAACAGGACTGATCTACTTCTTCTACAGATCTCTGAATAATTATGGAAATAGAATGATGACTGGAAATGCAGTAAAGAGGTTTTTGTTCCCAGATCCCATGACCACCACACATGCTGAATTTCATATAAAAGACATCCTGTAATTTGCATGCTTGCTCTGGAACCCCAGCATCTTTGATCCACATCCTGGAGGATGTGAACAGAAAATCTTATTTGTGGTGGAATTATAAATTAAATATCTTGATGAATGGCTGACTGTTGCACAGTGTGGTAGGTCGAGGTCAACAGATTCTACATGAGTGAGGCTGACTGTGGTAGGTTGGCTGTAAACAAGTGAAAGAGGTTTTGCCTCTGGGGTTGAACAGTGTGGTAGGTCCAGTGGTTCTCAGCAGAAAAGGACCACACAGACATCCAGACCACTGATGACCACACTGTTGTGACAAGGCGTGGATCCATTAATCAAAAGCTTTTCTATCAGACTCATCTCACAACTTCTCTAACAAACTGATAAACTGGCACCAGGTCCTCTGAGATGATGAAACATTTATGAAAAATCTATCAGACAGGGCAGGATGTTTGGAGTTGTTCTTATGCACTTTATTTGTGCTGGCCATACTAGTGGCATAGCTGTGAAGTCCACACTGTGGACCAGACAATAGTATCTGAAAGACTGTTTGCAATGATATATCGTACAGACCTTCATATTCCCCAGGCGATGAATCCCAGCGATCCCCTGACCTGTCTAACACCACCATGAGGCTGACATTTGTGATTTTTGGTGAAATATCTATTTAACAGTTAGCCATAACATTTGGTGCACACATTCCTGCCACCTTGATGATGAATTGTAATAACATTTGTGATCATCAGGTCAAACTTTTGATTTGTTCCATACATACAGTTTATGCTCCAGTTGGCCTCAGAGCACTCTGACTCGTGACTGGTCGCTATCGTTACATTTAAATTTCCCTTCAAAATAAGATCCAGATATGATCGTCCAGACTCAGATAATACATAAAACGGAAATATTTAATTATTTCTTGCGTGGCCTGGTACCAATTGATCGACGGACTGGTATCGGTCCCGGAGCTTGGGGACCACTGCTTTACACAGCCATGGAGGTTGCCACTTTAGTCATACCCCTTAGACTTACCTCTGTGAGGTGGCCTCAGCCTTAGCATGAATGCAGACTTAGTTTTGTTTCATTGTGTTTAATAAGCAAAATATTAAAGTGTTTTTAAGATTATGACTGCAGTAGAAGTTTAAATGGTTCATGATGTATCATGTTGTGCCTAATAACCAGTTTTCTTGACATCCTTTGAAATGTGGATGTTGTGATGCCAAACAGTATGTAGCACTTCCCAAGTCCCAAGCAAAGAATGAATTCACTTTTCAGTTCCAGACTTAAATAGCAGTGAAATCTTTGAGGTTTCTAAAAGTAGGACTTGTACTGTAGTGGAGCCAGCCTTGTGGTATCTGAGTCTCATCCTGCTTCACTCTTCCGAAGGGATAAAACACAGAATTCAATAAATAACAGTAGTGGGTGACCAGTGCGGTAGTTGGTAAAAGCAGACCACACAGAGGATGATCCCACTGATGAATGACAGGTACTTACTGTGACAAGCTGTGGATTCTTAAGTCACAGGCGGTCTCAGGCTACACCACCCTCTTAGCGCGCATCTGTGTGCAGTGGCCCTGTGTGATATTTTTGGTTGTGTGACTCACCCTCAACACTAGCAGCAGAACTGGATGCTGTGGCTTGGCTGTTAATGACAATAAATAGTGCTGTTACAACCACAGCTATGGATACACGGGCATCAGGACACTGCTATAGAAAACAACATGCTGTGTGTAAAGCTGCACGTACCAGAACAGAGTGTATTGACTCATAGATTCAGTCGGTGTAATGTTTTTGAATGTAAAATATCTTTATTCGACCTTTCTCAAAATGTGTTTCAAGAACAGAAATCGTCATCATGGTGAGTTGGTATACTATTCACAAATAGGAATTAATTCGACATAATTTTTCAAATCAAAATCAGCATGTCATCATAATTCATGAAAAGCAACGAGCCTCTTTCAGTCTCTGTCCACGATCAAGCAACTTTTATAAATAGACTTTTATACATTTTTGGGTGTTGAGATTTCAACAAGCAGTCATCCATTAGTGAGTCAAGATTGAATCTGAGATGTTAAGTCTGATGTGACAGAACGACAATCATCATACATCATACCAAAATACATAAAGTAAACCGTAACAGAAAGGAAAGATTCTGTAGTTAACACATAAACAAAGATCTCATCAGAAGTACTTGACAAATATCAGTATATCATTCTTTTGTTATACAAAACAAAAACTGATTATTCTTTTTTTTTTCTTTTTTTTTCATGTTAACACATGAGCGTTGATGGTATTTTGGCAACATCTGCATTTCAGGAGTTAACAGAAAGTCAACTATTAACATAACATAAGTCACTGGACATTATTCATCTTTGCCCCTGGCCCGGCCCACCCCCAACATTATGTCTTTATACATGATATTGCATGATAAAAACTATGATGAAATCATTGACACATCAATGACATTTACATAGTCAGCAAACATTTGCTGCTAGAGATTGGAAATGACTTCTCATCGTCTCTGTGTCCTTTTTATTAGCTTTTCATTCTTTTCTTTTTTTTTTATGTCTTTGTGATTCTGATTGAGGTGAATTCAGCTTTGGAGTCTAAATCACAAACTGAAATTAAAGGAAAATCAAGCACTTTTTAAACTCTACATATCAAAATGTTTCCCCAAATTCGGTTAAATAATCAGGGGGGAAAACTTTTTAGTTTCAGCTGTTTGACTTGAAACTGAATTGACCTCAAATCTGCAGTAAAACCCACCTAGCTTCAGAGCTCAGTCAGAGCAGAGTATGTAGTCTTTAGTAGAAAAAAACTACAGTGTCACTACTTGTTTTGCTGGTTCTGCACCACATCTGAATTAAATCAAGAGTTCTTAGAGGCACCTGGAGTGGTACAAATATGTGCTCATCAGGGTTAAGGTATTGTCAGTTCCTTGTTAAGGTATTTTTCAGTTCATCGTCAAGTCCTCAGGAACCCGGAGAGGAGACCAGACCAATGATCACGCAGGTAACGAAGCTCGGAAGCCTGACGTGACCCCTCGGGTCTCAGGGCTTTTTTTCTTTGTTGTTTTCTTTCTGTAGATTTGTGGCAAAATATGTCCTGGGCCCGTCAAAGTATTCCCAAACGAGAAATGCATGTCTAAATCACAATATGTACTATATGAGAGACATTACTGCCATTTATACCATTAGATATAAAAAGTAATCACCATGCTGATGTCTCAGCAAGTGCACTGATTTTCTCAAACTATCATGTACATATCAAAAGCAAAAACATATTTCTTGCAATACCAAATGGATGAGGTCTGTAGATACTGTTTCAATTGTTTGTATCGTATTTTTCAAATGCTCGCACAGTTACTTCAAGGTTATAGTGAAAGAATTTCTTCTTGAATAAGGGCCCCAGCACGCCTACCCTAAGATGGTTGATAGATGTAGGCCAAGGTCTGTGCAGAGCCAGCATGGACAGTATCATTAGAATTCAGCATAAGGGGGCTGTTTTCATATTGTCTTAAAGGCCCAGCTTGGAAAACCAGAGTAGTACTATTCTTCCACTAATGTGTCAAACTGAAGCTTTACTATGGAACAATGTTGTGGAGTGATGTGTATTTTTGGCACTGACCACCAAGAGCACTAAAAATCTTGGTCACGTGTCCGGCTTGTTTGTGTTTGCTGAGCATTTCCATAATGAGCCTTTAATACAGTACTGTGTACACAGCTTCCTGAGAGTTAGCTAGCTCTGAAAACACACACTGCACATCTAGCTATCTGCTCATTAGATGTTTATATATGCTAGGGATGCACCAATAACCAATACGAGTCACATGTACCCTACTGAGACAACATGTGACTGACATTAGGTATCTTGTGTCAACGCATCATTTATGAGTAACTCAAAATTTGTTTTTAATTATTATTTTTTTTGTATATTTCTGATGTAACAATAACATGCAGTGTAATCAGTTCCTCTCTGGACTGTATTTCCATTGTGATGTTGCCTGCTGTTGTGTTACAGAAAGCACATCACCTGGTGTGGTCTCATTAAAATGGATTGAATTATTTCTGAGAGTTTACAGTATGACCGTGCCTTGCCTCCAGATGGGCAAAACATGCCAGTTTCTCATATGAAACAATTGAATGCCGTAACTAATTTTATTCCTGTGACCCTGGTTTGGCGCCTTCAGGATGTTCTGTTACAGCCTTGAAGTGCTGCTCTGAGAGGGATAGGAGCCCCGTGGTGCACACGTTAGAATCTTACTTAGAGCAATGTCACTGATTTCATGACAATCAGTGTCATTGACGAGGACATATCATGAGACTATAGCCTATAGAGGCATTAAGTCATGGGTACAGTGGTGAGTCACAGACCTCATACTGGCAGCGCCTTACAAGTCATTTCATATTCATGGAGCAGGTACTAATTTTCTGTCCAAAGTAGCACACATTCATTGAGAACGAGTTATTAAACCTGCCAGTGTGTGTCAAGCCAATCACCTCTGTGTTGTCTAGTTTTAAACATCGTGACCTTTTATGTTGCTGGTGTGTAGCAGTGATCACTGTTAGAAATGTGACAGCAATAATTAACATCGGGTGTTTTGATAGCAACCAGTGACACCGGTGGCATTGTCTTGAGTGCTACATACATTGTTGTTGGAGCAACAGTAATCTGGGTGGCGTTAGTGGCATGTCACAATAACAATGCTACATAAAAACAGACCGTGTGGACATGTCGTCTGCATTTCATCTGGGACTTTAGATGTTTAAGATGGGGAATAAACAGCAACTTAACAGTTGACTATTTTATAGGCTGGTTCCAGTATTCATGGACTTGAAGGGCCTCATGCAAGAATCATCCGTATGAACCAAATTCACGTCCAGACTGGACCTGTCGTGCCAATCATAAACAGATACTACTGGTTTATGAATTATAATTCAGGGCAACTTAGAGTTCAGGAGTCCAGTGAAACATCTGCTGCTGCACACAGCGGTCGACTGTGTGTGACACAACACTGTAATATTTTCCCATCAAACTCTTGGCACACTGCCGTGACCGCCACCCACTGAAATCATTGGCTGCTTTACTTCAGCAAGTGGTTTGCTTTTTAGCATCTAACTTCATGTATAACCATTCTCTCTTCATTTCTGTCAGCTTGATGCAGGATGGCGCGGAATTGTTAGCTTTATATAGTACTTTGTAAGATAAGGCGGCACTCATTGGTTGAAACAAGCGACAATTCTGTCGAATCCAACATGGCACACTCATATAACAAACTTAACAGAAAAAAATGCATTATTAAAAAGTTCATGCACGAGGCCCAATACATTTCAGCTACGTCACTTTACCATGGGGGGTGTGGGAGATGCCTTAGGACAACTCTTAACTTCAGTATTTCTAAAATCCTGCCCTACTAATAATAACATAAAATTTAACATCTAATATGGCAGCTAGGATTAAATGGTAATGACACCAAGTCACAGTATATTCTGCTGACTAATGCTCTGTTAGAGGCAACATTTTGATTTGTACTCTTTAAGGACCTTTGTCTTGATTTTGGGGAGTATCTCCTGTGATTTTGTCCCTCTTAGGATTCATACTACTACTATAAGCAGCACTGCTTATTCAAAGAGGCATATAAGTGACATCACCTTAAGACAATGCAGCACTTGGGGCTTCCCTCTGAGAGAAGGCCGACTCATACAGCCATATTCACACAGTCTTAAGACATCTGTAGAGTAAACTGATCACTTTATGCTGGAACCATAAACTGGAGTAAACTGCACACTGGAGAAAGGGTTTTACAAAGGACTGAACTCAGACAAAAAAAAGCATGACTTCTAAGTCTGACTTGGACAGCTGAGGTTCAGTTCAGCAATTTGAATTTCTACTGTGTACTGCAGGGTGAAATACTACAATAAGGGGCTTCTTTTGAGGCCACGTTAATGCAGGGGAAGCGTCTTCTGTGTCAAAAAATTGCGATAATACACAATTACTTTGATCCATGGTCCTCTGCTCCTCTGTGGAATACCCAGCTGAGATATTTGTTTTATTCCTATCGGTCTAATTCCACCAAATCAGTAGTGAGGAGTCATATAAACACAATGGATTTGCACATACTCCGATGCTCTTCTGGCATGAGGAACACTGAAACCAAGGGTAGAAATACTATACTCAAATGCATTAGAGTCAGATGAGGTTTTGTTGTCGGCTGTTTTCGTCAGCAGTAATGTTATTTACATCGTTAAGTATGTACAGTAGAGAATCTCCCAGAGATGTTAGGTTCTGTAAAGCTGCAATGGGGTACTCCTTTTAAATTCCTCGCATTTGAATGTCCTTAGATGAAGAGCCATACAAGTCCCTGTTACTTGCTGCTGTATTGCGAGTCTTGACTCTATCACTGTACGAGGAGTATCAATAATCTGCTTTCTGAAGCTATGAATGTACACAACACACAAACTCAAGGCCTTTAAATAGCAAGATTTGAAAGAAATCATCATAAAATCATAGATGGACATTATGGTTCTTCATCTTAAGGATTGAATTTCTCACACAAATAAAGACTTTAAATACAGTAATTCTTTTTTTTCATCATAAAGGTATTCGTTGAGAAAGTCGAGTGTTAAATGCACTGTACAACCTTGTATAATTTTTTTTTTTCAAAATATAGTTTATCCTAGTTTGTTTTGTTTTGTTTGTTTTTATATCTTACAGAATCCTGTACACTTGGTGTCTGCATTGAAATTGGGTGATATCCTGATCATTGGAGAGAAGATAAGAAGAGAGCAGAGGGAGAGAAACAGATGGATGAGAGAAGAGAAGAGAAGAGAAGAGAAGAGAAGAGAAGAGAAGAGAAGAGAAGAGAAGAGAAGAGAAGAGAAGAGAAGTTGTCCAGTGCCGTTGTTGCCCTCAGTGAAGACGCTGCACTCCGTACCTCGGCTCTCTTCTGTCCCGCACCTCAATCTGAAGGAGAACAGACAGAGGATTAATCATTCTCAAAAAAGCACTGTGTATGACCCTTTAAGAGGTTTTAGGTAAGGTTAACATTATCTGCTTGTCATGATGCGTATGGAAACAGCTGTATAAGTTTGTCTGTGGCTGTGGAGGAGCTTTGTTGAGTCGAAGAAAATAACATTTTTTAAAGTCCTATGGTGTCACTATGACATCACTAGGACTTTAAGAAATGTGAGTGTTCAAGGTCATTAAACCCAGGTCTAATGAAAGGCTGTTATTCAGTTACATTATGGAAAATATAGGATCTGGCACATCAAGGTTGTCATAGTAACACAATGCGCTTTTTTGTGTGGGTGCTGATGGGTAAAGCTAGTTTTCTCGCACTAGAATCATCTTGTGTCAAAGAAGGCTACAAGCCGAAGACTCCATTTCTAGGATGTGTGAGCACTGAATGTGAATCAGGTTTTATTTGTTTAGTGTTAAAAGCAATTCTGTCTTCATTTGAACGGTAAGTGTGAGCAGCTAACTGATCACCTGTTAGTTTACGGCAGCCTGCTGCAGAATGGAATGTTCACCAATTTATTTATTTAATGTTAAGTCAAGCTGAAACTTCATTGATCATGCTTTCTACACAGGAAATTATTTCTCTGCATTTATCCCATCCAGCTGGCACCAGTCAGAAGATACAGGAACACACACATGTAACTGTACAGTAATCATTTCATGTATAGCATGTGCTGGTTTATTTTATAATTCTCTCCTCTCCTTGTGTCTGTAACTTCCTATGTGTGGTTTTGCAGTTTTGCTTGTCTGCCCTGATTAGTTTCACCTATGTCTTGACACTTCATGCTGTCAGTGGTAGCCATTTTCGGCTACCCAGTGGAAGGGGAGGGACCATACAATTTGGCAAGTACAACTAGATGTCTCATGTTGAAAACCTAAAATGTAAACTTATTTCACTTGTACTTATGAATTTAACCAATTAGTGTACTTAATGTTTGAATTCAACATTTATCTGCACAGCATAGTAAACAGTTAACTTTTCTTTATAATAACAGTATGTGACATACGGGCAGTGGGTGGGTTTATGAGGTTTATGTATAAAGTATCAGAATAGATCAGAGGTATTAACGTCCCTCAGCATAAAAAGAATATGAAACAACTTGTTTTTGAATGGGTTGAAGAATGCTAGCAGGAAAGTAGTCCATTACAACTGTCAGCTAACAGACAGTAGCTGGGTGCTGTAATATGCTCAAAATCCGAAACTTTATGTTGACACATCAATGCACTCCTCAAACATGATGCCCATGAAACGCATAAAGCAAAAGTCAACTTACCCTTGACACAGCAAAATCTGCAAGGACAAAAAAGAACAGAAGTGTTGGCAGTGAGGCAAGACCAGTGAAAGTGCAAAACATGAATCTGCTTATGCAAATATGAGTTCAGCATTTAGGTCATCATTCAAAGTTTGAACATGCAGTCCAGCTCAAATCTGCATTTTTATCTAATTTGTTTGCTTTTTATATATTTTTACTGTATTGTTCAAAAACTGTTATTGAGTTTTCTGGTCCACCTCTGTCACCAACACATGGTTTCATGGACTGTCCATAGGTCACATCATCACACAGGTTTGTATCAGTTGAAAGAAGCCAACGGAACATTTGTTTCTTTCCATGAAATAAATCTGAAGAGGAACTTCACACAGCTGGTGGAGCATTAGATGCATTAAATGTGTAAAATCACTGAGACTGTCAGCGAGGTTAATCAGATAAGAACAGAAAGACACGCCCACGCTCTGGAATATCTCCAGTTACCATGGAAACCATCATGGAGATAGACCGTCGGAGAAGCGAGACATCTTATGTCACTTTTCTCTCTTTATCTCTCTCTTCCTCTCACTCCTCCTCTCCCCTTTACTCTCGTCTGTCTATATATCTCTCGCGCTCTCTGTCTACTATGTCTTATGTCACAGGTCTCTCCATCTCGCTCTGTTCCTGCCTGTGTTGTTGTACATTTGGTTTATGAAGTCGAATCAAACACACTCCTTATGTAAGGAGACTTTTTTATTGTTTTGCATTGTATCTTTTACTCTCCACCGACGCCTTGTGCCGTTCCTTTCCTCCTCTTCCTCTCTTTTCATTCAGCTGAAACAATGCGATTCAAGTGTCCTGATGCAACATCATGCAAACTGTCAGAAACCCTCTGGAGGACTCTCTCCCACTCTTGAATACAGCACTGAAAGCAATTTGGCTGGAGTTACTGAGGTCAGGTTAGAGTGTAGTCATTTTTCAACTGGACAAATTTTGTTCATGTTAATGGGCTCACAGTCAGGAAGACTGACTGGCAAAGCCACCTTTAGAGGCAGTGAGTTACTGTATGCTACTACGCATTATGTCCTTTTCATATATGGTTTTTATTCATGTTTATAGTAATACGGTTTTAAAGGCTTCACACTTCATTTTGTGTTTGTTAGTTTGTTTTCTTTGTTCCGATTTAGAAACTACAATGGTACAGCTGTTGCATTTTCCACTTTAGTTCATCAACAGCAGTCCAAACATTGTAAACAAATGCCATGAGCGAGGAAACCGTTCTCTCATTGGTCAGAAATATTACCAGGAGGATTCACCCTCCCTCCTCTTTATTATTTTTCTTCATTATGAAACACCAGCGGTGAGTGTTGCTAATTGTTTTCATTGCCTTTATGTGGCTAACATAACAGTGTTCATTAAATGAACAAAATATCCAGTTCCAGTGAGCATCTAGACTGCAATTAGAAAACAGTATCCGGATGCATCTTATCAGAAGACACATTGCCTTCTGGGGATTGGGGATCTGATGGGTTCAAACTGACACAGCAATTGTCCCTTTGGACGCACATCACGCAGGTTTCATTAGATTATCTTAAATCACCGGGGAAGTTTGTAAACAAACTGATCAAGAGTTTAAATGGAGCCAAGCTGAAACCATCCTAGCTCTGCATGGTTTACTCCATCCCATGCAATAGCTAACCAAGTAAGATTATTTGAGGTTATGATATATTTTAAAAAGTAGCAAATGCGCTTCTAGCATTATATCAGATGTTTCAAGTAATGTTAGTGAAGTGCACACTCTGCCAGACCTGAGGTAGACTCGCATCCTCAAAGCACATGAGAAACATATAATATAAACTATATGACAGAAATCACAAATGGAACCTCTGTCTTGCTTGCCCAGGTATGTTTTTCTCATGTAATTAAGAATTAAGTTTAAATTAAATGAGTCCACCCTGTAATACAAGAACATGTCACTGGATCATCAGCTGATGAGGACACTAACTGGTACACATAGTTTTAGCCTTGGTCTATTAGAACATGTAAGATAATATTTAAGACCCTGTTGCAGGACTCTATGCAGACTGACTGACTCTATGCAGGTTCAAGCTGTAAACATTAAAAAGTCAGATGTTTCCAGCCAACTCCCAGTGTTGGCATGCATAAATGAGCTACAGTAACTACCTGCAGCTCAAGTCTTTGTTTAGTTTTTTGTGTGTGTGTGTGTGTGTTTAATCAAACACTCACAACCCGTTTCAAAATAATAGATTCATAAATGAGAAGTTAGTTAAAATGTCATATTTAGGCCATTCCTACAGTATTCTTTTACTTGCCTTTGTTGTCTGTCTGCAGATCGTCAAGATAGAAGTCCGTCTGCCGGTTACCCAGGACGAAGGCCAGAAAGGAGAGGATGAGGGCGTCCAGGATGCCCATGATGGCCAGCATATAGGCCCAGCGTACAGAGCAATCGCCTAGGGAGTATTTCCCCGTCTGCTCCCCGCACATGTCCCGGATCACCTCGGCGTCCCATCCGTCAGGGAAGATCATGCAACCCAGCACCAGGCACACTCCTACAGGAGGACACAGAGGAGACATGCAGGTTTGAAGTGAGAAAAGAGAGGTGGGAGTAGAAAGGAAAGGGGACTAAAAGTATGACAAAACGTGAGGACAAACGAGGCAGAAGAGATGAGAGGTTTAGGTGGAAAAAAATGGGCAGTAGTAACTGTACAACGTTTTTTTGCTAAAATGTATCTCACATGTAGCACACTGATGGCTTTACACTGCAGTGTTCAGACCCTCTGGTCTCAGTAGCTAGTTTCAAGTCTTCTTCCATACAGCGCAATGTTCAGTTTGTAAATTATGGGCCCATTTATAGCAAAACAGATGATAAAGCAGATTATATTATACTTTAGAATGTGGCTACCTTGTAATTGAGCATTAATTCTCAGTCCATCCACTGACGCACACTAGGCTCACTGAACCGCTGTTCAGGTGTCGAGGGGTTAACAGCGAGACAGTCGAAAGATGGAATACTTGCACTGTATACATTATTCACCTGGGCACGATTGAGTATGTGACAGACTTTAAAATGTACACATCGCACAAACCTGCGTGCACTCGCACCCACAAACTAAAGTGACTGCATACGGTGTGCACACACACACACACATACACACACACACACACACACACACACACACACACACACACACACACACACACAGTTCAAAGCTCCCTAGGGAAATGCATACATGGAATTTCAACACTACAACAAAAATGGTAATCTATAATCTTTACACCTCTGCTCATTCATCAAAGTGAGCATCACTGGGGAGCTGATTGTGCCATATTCTTTGCTCACCAGTACTGTTTAAATAGCAGCCAGTCTATGCCTGAGGGGCTGTAAGTAAAACAGCAGGCTCCACGGGGAGATGGGGAACATACATGGCAGACGTCACACTGAATCTTCATACTAGACCAGACATGTCTTTTCTATGGGCAACATGACTTGTGATACACATAAAAAGTCGCACAGATTTGCCTGAGTTGGTGATGATTATGCTTCAGTCCAATAAACGCTCAAAAGATTTATCATCTGGAACTCAATCAGTGTGCATTTGTAAATATTTTAAGTGCTGCATCTGCCGTGTATGTCTATTGAAGGGTGTTGGGCAGCATTCAAACACAGTAGCTGCTGTGTGAAATGAGGCATACATGAGAACACGGACTGAAATGTAAAGAATGGGATAATAGTATAGTGCCTTCAGAGAATTCTGCTGATCTGCTGCTGAACGTATGATGCATAATCTTTTCTGTTGGCATCAAAGCCCCAAAGGTCAACAACTAACAGCCACACTATACATCACTCCTGCATTCTCAGGAGTCTTCTATTGCTGTCCACGCAGGGCATTAAAAAAATCCATTGGCTGGTTCAGTCAGTAAAGTCCAGCTGAAAAAAATTCTTCAGAGATGCATGTGACCTGCTGCAGTGCACCAAGACACCAACCTGTGCTGATAACTGGAGGGGGTTAAGCTTCAATGTGCTAATTAGCTAAATATCTATCTACCTGCAACCGTGACCAACAAACTGATGTTAGCGTCAAGTTTTATTGACGGCGGATGTTTATTTGATAGCTCATTCAGAAGTCAAGCTAAAGCACCAAGTGCTGCTAAATTCAGGTGTTGTAGGTCTGGACCTGTAAATACCTTGAACTTGAATGTTCATTTATGTCCATGGAATGCAGTTTTTGTTTTATTATCTTTATGTCAAGTCGAGCATTGGGGTTTGATGGGCTAAACTATCTCGGTGGTGGTGAGCGCATACCTGGGGAAAACATGCCTTAGTCAGTCACTACCCACAGTGTAAAAAGCTAAAATTACACACTGTACTTACTGTAAGTGGGTTATGTTCACTGCTTAAGGTCATCAGTTTTGATTGCTGGCAGTTAGTTTGGTAACTCATAAAAGATGAGTAATTGGGGAAGGGTGGGATCATAGCTGTGGGTATTTGCTGGAAGTACTACATACAAGTGAAGATCCAAACTACCATTCACAAAAAGGTCAAAATTTGCTGTGGCTTCATGATATGCATACAGGACTTTACATGCTGGAGCATAAACTGAACATGCAATTTAATTTTTGACTTGAATGGAGATCACTAAAGGGCAAAACTGCAAGAGAATGTTGTGCTTGTAGGGTCTGAGGGTGATGGATCTGAGTGTATTAAAGTGCACTCCATTAGTCATATGGTTGAACCCTGTCATATTAGAGATTCCCTCCGAAGACCCTGTATTTCACCTACTAGCCATCCATCCATCATGGGAAAATGGTGGGTGGTGAACTCATGGCAACAGACGAGGGAGGATATCAGATTAGTCACCACCTCTCTGTGTAAACCAGAACACCATGCAAATATGAGGAGTCTTCCTTCAAGCCGAGATGTACGCCATTAGAAAATGTGGCCGCTCCTCTGACAAAATGATTGCAGGCGTAATGAGAGAATGTAATGAGAAAGAATATTATGACGATAATACAGTAAGTAATGAGAGAAGAGAAGAGCAATAGAAGTAATCATCGTGGGAAATCTTCATGTTATTAGCTCCTTTTTATGACCTTTGTACAAGATATTAACATTGATGAGAGATGATAAAATCATTAACTGAGTAATGGGCGTCAGGTAACATGTTTTATGGATTTTTGATGGATGTTTCCCCATCTGGCATGAAACTCATCTAAAGTTATTGAGTGTGGTTTTTTTCAAAATGCAGATACAGAAGCAGCAAAAATCCTGTTGAGCAAAACAGAAGCTCATTAACCAATAGTATATCTTTGTAGTAATGCTAATTGTTTTTTTAACACTACAGTAGATTGTATATGGTGGAGTAAACACTGGTTTTGATCACCAGCCCAAAACATAAAAACATAAACTGTAAGATTTTATAGTTTTTAAAATTTGATTTCTGAGTTGGCATGAAACTGAAACTTATTATTTTACGTGATGGAAAACATTAAAGTTAATTGGGTTTCATGTTCATACCTCTGGCCAATGGTAAGTTTTAAACCAATTGTGTTCACCAAAGTCAGTGATGAGATCTCGGAACACAATGACAAAAATATATCCAATCAGACAACAAGTACGAGCATTCAGACATCTATAGAGGTCAAGTTTATTTCAAATGGATCCAAATGATCCACTGGAAACAGTTTACAGACTTATTTCTGACCTACCTTGTTATAATCTGTCTTTATCTGGGTCATTGGCAGGTTGCTCCATTAGACCTTTTCTAGTAATGTTACTGCATTCTGAGAATTCATCAATTTACTTTGCTGAGCACAAAGCTATCAGGACAGATAGAACTAATGGTCGAACCTGCAAAGATTAAACTCAAATGGTAATAAACGGTAGTTGTCCTTGGCCACGAGATGCAATGACGTGTATGTAAGTGAACGTGCATGAGTGTCATCAGCAGCAAACTATTTGCAACAGTTATCACATAAATAAAGAAGCCTTCATCATGGCTGTGCTGACACCACTGTTAAAAGCTACATAGATAGATCAACACCTCCAGTTGACTTCTAATATTACCCATAACACCTCACAACACCCTTGTCTGTTCTTGTTCTTGTCTACAGAGACTATATCTTCACATTTTTAGACTTGTACAGTTATATTTTTAAGATGAAGTCACACATATATAAAAAAAGAAAAGCCATTGAACAGTGTGGCAGTATGATCACGTGACATGATCCCTCTGCGTCCTTCTCCTCCATCTTCAGTGTTTAAGTGGGCAGCAGCAGGCTAAAAATAACCCCCACCTTTCCACAACCCAAGAAAAGCCCTTTGAAGTTGTTGGGGTGTTTCCTCTTCCTTCTTCCCCTTCGCTCTCTCAAGACACTGCATTCTGAACTTGGAGGGGAGGAACTTCAAAGGCAGCGAGCAGAGGGATCGAATGGGAGGGGGGAGGGAAGGGGAGGATGGGAGGAAGCGAGGAGAGACAGAGAGGTGAAGAATGAAAGGGGAAAACAAGTCGTACGAAGGAGGAAGAAGAGAGCAGGATGGCTATTGCTGCTCCACTCCTTCATGTCACTTTTCTC
Source organism: Nibea coibor (assembly GCA_023373845.1). Classification (NCBI taxonomy): domain Eukaryota; kingdom Metazoa; phylum Chordata; class Actinopteri; family Sciaenidae; genus Nibea; species Nibea coibor. The sequence continues at coordinate 4,778,321 of CM041717.1, forward strand.
TTCTCAGTTCATCACTTCCTGTCAGTCCTTTTCATCGCAGCGCTCGCAGCCTGTCAGCTGTTACAGATCAAACTAAATGAAAACATTTGGAAACATGTTGCCAGGGCACATTTATGAACTTTATAGCACCTAAAGATATTTATAGACTTATTATATAACAACTTTGTCAGACTTTCTTATCTACAGATGCTTTTTTTACTCTAGACAAACAGTCAAAAATGATTATATAAGAGCTCTAAAAATATCATCACTGTGCTATGTGTGTGTGAGAGAGAGAGAGAAGTATTTTTGATGGAGCAGCTTCAGGCTCCACAGTGTTCCTCCTGAGCAGCTTGACTCTGTTTGCTGTGCACACGGCTGTGACGCCATCCAGCACTGTGTCATGTTCTCTGAGTTACTTTATGATGCAGTCTGTGCCTGGAGTCTGCACACCCAAAGTAATACACATTAACACAGCACTTTGTCTGTACAGCAGATTATTCATCCACACACAGTCAATGTAAATGATCACGATAAACATCCGTACCATGCCAGTGCTGCTGCTGTAGAGTAAAAAGAGGCTCTCACAGCATTTATTCATGCCAGTGTGAAAAACAAATGCAGGTCTGCCAACACCGATTTCTTCCTGGCTTTCTCCACTTTTCATTTTGTTGTTTCTCGCGGGAACCTCCTGTAATTTACATCGCCCTGAAACGCTATTGTAATCATCGCACACAGATTCATAAACTTTGTATGTTTGTCTGATGACATCCGAGTTGCCAGATTGGCTATAAAACACAATCTACACACACATTTCACACACTACATGAGGTTTAAACCCATCAGTCACCACAGCCTGGAAACCTGCAATCCCATTCAAAAGGCATGTGCACAGTTGCTCTCTGCACAGGCAGACGTGCCATCTAACTTTTCATTACCTGACGTCAAAAATGTCAAAACAGGATGGCATTCCACCTAATCAAGACTATACATTGTTTTCAGGCACGGTATTGGGTGTAGGTTGCTGTAGTTACTTAGGTAAAACTGAATTAAAACATCGCCAGTGATTCGAGCAAATGCTATAACTACAGTTTACAGTTTACAGTTTGTCAAGAGCAAAGGAGGAAGTCAAATTTGGCATTAGGAGGCTGTTGTCGTGAGAAGATGGTTTTTATTTTTCAGCTGTAATTCGTAAGAGATGAAGACAGACAAATGTAGTGTTGATAGTGGTGTCAGATCAGAGGATTGTAATATACATATATGTCCTTTTGGAGAGCAGTTACAAACAAGTTTTGTTGTCCAAATTCAGCACTAGCTCAAGTGAGTGAGTATTGAACCGAGCAAGGTTGCATTTTATACATTGTTATTTCAAGTTTTCACTTTCACTTTGAAGACTGTTATTTCCTTCTTCAGAAGTTAGAAGACCATTGGTTAAGTTGTCGACCTTATATGTTTGAAATGTCCTGTTGTGTTATTTGAATAGTCTGTTAGAAATAAGTATTTAATGTGGCCATGGTAAGACTTTGAGTGGAGAATCACTGTAGTTATGCAGTTATACAGATATAAAATATCAAAGTCATTCTGGAAGTTGAAAAGCAGTGTCTGTATCTATGACCGAACTCTAACCTCCTGTAGACCTCCCACTGGCCTCCTTGTAGAAGTGAGCTCCTGCATTTTGATGTCCGACACAGGGTGGAAAGGTGTGAACATGAATGCATTAAGAGATCACCATGTCCAGGCCATAATTTAATAAAGCTGTCCGAGGCCTGCTCCTCCCTCTGCTACTGTGTCCAGACCTTGGCCTGCTGTCCTCTATCTATCTAATGGACGGCCTTGTTTCTGATATACAGAGCTTTTATTGGAGTTGGGATCAAGCCTTGTGTGTGTGTGTGTCTCTGTGTGTGTATTGCTGAAGGGGCACTTTACAAGATGTTGCCGCCAGGGTTCACTGGCCCACTTGGCATGGACTCTCCCGCTTTTTCCCCCCTCTTTCATTCTGTATTTACATTTTTCACTCCCTGTACAGCTCTCTGAGTCCTTTCTGTGCTTCCTTCTTGTTTATAGATTTGTCATTTATTCATTTTTGGAGAACAGAGGCTGAGCATTGTGCTCTCTTCAGGTACCATCTCGCTATTTAATCCTAAATTTACATTTTTTTTCAAGTTATTGACCTAGCCTAAAATGTTAAAGGTGATACCTTTACCATACTTATTTTCTGTAGATTTAAAACCCAACCTCTCACACTTCCCCCCTTGCTTTCCTTTAAATCCTTTATCTCTTCCTCACTCATCCCTGTGTCCTTTACCGGCTGAGGAGGAAGTCACTGGCATGAGTCCAATATCTGGAAGGAGGATTGGCAGGCGTAGAGCTGCTTGCACAGAACCGTATAATGTGTCATCGCACAAGTCCAAGCAGCGTTTTTCATTGAGCTACGTGAAGCAGTTTTGTGATATACTGAGGGACCAGTGAGAAGTCCCTCCTGGCAATCCATCTAATTCATAATTAGAGGAAGAGTACCTGACAGAAGCAGCACTGATACTGATCTTACACATTACTAACCCCTTTTTCAGCTTCAGATCACTGTCAGATACAAACTGTACAGTCTTTTTTGTGGATATTCTCTCTGAATATCAGGAGAAAGTTGTGTGAAAGTTTGCAGCTTTACTGACAAATGCACAATAATCCTAAAATATGCCAGGATTGGCTTTGTTTTACATATCGTGTATGGTCCAATAATGATGCCTTGGCTGGTGATAGATTTGATTTAATGTCATGTTGAACATGTTATGTTTAACTGCTGATATAAATGGTTGAATAATGTTTTCAGGTGATGGTGTAAAAGCCTGACTTACCACTTTTCTGGCATTTTTTTAACCATTTAGCCTACTTTAGCTTTGTCTTTAAGAGAAAAGAATGCTAGCACCGATGATTTAGCGACATGCAGGTCTTGTCATTCTTATCTCCTCATTAGGTGGAACATATTTATGGTTTATGGTTTATAAGTGCAACGGGGGTATTGAGTTGTTGGCCAGCCAACATCATTGCAACCAAGACATCCAGGGCTGTACTTGTGACTTGTGTCGAATCATGCAGTGAAGGTTTCAGCAGTGAAAATATAATAATTAATAATAATTAAGGGTGACTTCCTCTCATTGAAGTAACTTTTGTATAGCAATTAAACATGTAAATGTTCATGTATACATTTGAAATTTGACATGTAGATTCAATTACACTTTGGTGGCAGTCTGCAGGAAAATAAACAGAAAACGCAGCAAGAGAGATGCCCCCCCCCCTCTCTATTACAGCCCAATACAATGGAAGTGAATGGATTTTTGTTTGTTGCATCCATAGCATTGAAAAAAGAATGATTGTCCCAGAGTGTACTGTCAAAAAATTTAGACAATTATACATTAGTTCCATTGAAAAATGTCCACAGTGAATTGGACAACCCATAAATACGTTGTCTGTCTGAATAAAATAAATCTGAATGATATATATCTGTATCTGTATCAACCTCCAGCTTTCACCTAGAGTCCTAGAGCAGCACAACAAATGGCAAGCTCAGTCATCACAGACTGCTTTAAAGACATCAGCAAAGTACCTCAAATATAAAACATAAATTGCCATTTCACTTAACTGCAGGACATGAACAACTGAATATACAGTTCCGTACAAGACATGAGTGAAAACACACGTGATCGTCATAATCATCATCGCTCGGACGAAATCCAGCTTGTTCAACAGTGTGAAAGGCAGAATATAAAGGCTGATTTGCTAAAGGAGAATGAACATTATGACTGAGGTGTATCTGTTGTTCAGTCACGAATGCAAATTAATAAGAAGCATGCATGATGTATAACAGAGAAATTTCCATTTCCCTCATACATCTTATTAGCAAGCTTTAGGGTCGTTCTTTCTCTTTGCTGCTTTCTTCTCTTACACACACACACACACACACACACACTGTGACAATGCTGAGAAGGGTCAAAGGAATCTATTATTTAGCTGTCAGGATATTTTTAGAAACACCCCGGTGACTTTGGAATTATTTATTAAGCGCCTGATAATTAAAACATGTACGTTTGGTTGGGAAAAGTCGTCCAGAAATCTCAGGGAGAGAGAGAAAGAGAGAGAGGGAGGCAGGGATATCCCCCAGGGAAACTCTTCTCTCTCTCTCTGTAGTTCTATATTTAACTCAACCACTGCAGCATCTATTTAGCTCCTGCTGGAAACACATGCACGTGGGCGCATTACATACGTGCACTGTCGTTACCACACACATGAAGCTACACACACGGAAACGCGCGCACACGGTAAAAAAAAACAACAAAAAAACACACACTTGCTCCAGAGAAGAGCAAGAAAACGTTCTCATTAATTATTCAAGTCTCACACCATCATATACACATTTACCCGCTGTCTTACATGCTCACGTGAACAGACGCATGTGTGGCCACACATAGTACACATAGGAGTGTGTCATCAGCATGCACACACTCATTCAGCTGCTGTGTTGCACTCACTCTCATTCGGTCTCTACTCTCTCTCTTTCTCTCTCTTTCTCTCTCTCTCTCTCACACACACACACACACACACCCTTTCGATTGCTTTCGATACACTTCACACTGCATGCAAGGACAAAAACACAGTTCTGTCTGTGTGTACATGTGTGAAAAGAACAACAACGACAAAAAAAGAACCTGATAACATTATTTAAAGTTTCTCCTTCACAAGGGTCATTTTGGAATTATTGGAGCAAAACTACTAAATGTGAGAGGAGAATTGTGTAATTATGTCTCAATCCATGTGTGTGTAATCCAAACTGTAAATGCATACTTCATAGATTGGTGAGTTTGTAAAACAAATCTCTAAATCTGAATTTAGATTTAGAAGTGTATTGAGTAAATGTGTAGACAAATCTGTAAATGTGTGTGTAGAGTAGATATCGATGGCTGAAAAGTGTTTGTGCTGAGTTAGCTGACACATTTTTGCTGTGACAGAGATCTGTGAATGTGAATGCCTTTGTGATTTATCTGTGCGCCTCAGTATCACTGTCGATTTCCATATGCTGAAAACTTCAACTGCATATCACAGTTATTAATGCTGTGCTTCCAATCAAAGTTGGAGGAATTTCCCAAGCAAAATTTCCAACTTCAAGCTTTCCAGGTGCACAACGCCACATTGACAAAAAACATGGCTGAAAACCACCCTGGTTTCCCTGCTGTCAAACGGTCCTCCATTGATCTACCATGCTTAACTGGTAGTTGGTCCTGGTCCAGCTGTGTTCAGACTGGGATGAGCGGAACTAATGACAGCTACAGTTAACTACCTGCATACTTTAGCAGTAAGTAAAGCTGTTGTTGACATAAAATATGAGTCAGTTTCATCCTAAGCAGTGAATTAAGTTATGAATTTGTGTTTTTGGACAGTAATCATTGATCACTCTGCTGCAATCTAATTATTGACAGTGCCATTATATTGCTATCTTCTTGGTTCCATCTAATGTCACGCTTAAAATCACAGTTTGATGTTTCCAAATGGTGAAATGTAGGCTGTACAGCTATTGAGGCACCAACACAGCAGAAGTGACATTTAAGTCAGGACAATGGAGAGGCCCATTGGGGTCGTAAGTGATGACATGTCTGTATTTCCTTTCATGAGGGCAACAGCGATGGGTTTAGATGATGAAATCATCCGCTGCCATTGAAAATTCCTGCAACTTTGAACACTTTTCCAACAATATTTTGTACATGGTGGTCGACGTAATGCCACAGTTAGCTGGTTAATTATGATCCATTTGACACAAATTCATTTTGATCTATGCCCATTAATGAACCACAACCAAATACCTGCTTCTGTATTTGCCAGACCATGGTGAAATGGAAAGGTGGGGCTGCCACGTTAAGTCAAAATGGCTCATTATTTGGTGCACACATGCATTTTTTTAAACACATGTACGGTGAGTTTTCTCTCAAAAAGAGTCCAGAGTGCAACACAGTGTCAGATTTAAGCAGATTTAAATGTCTTTTTACTCTGCAAACATTTCATGGAGCATCTCACTGTGTTAGCTAATAATGTGACACATGGATGTGAATATTAATGAAAATGTGCATTTTGTCCCCGTCCAGAATTCTGCCGTCTCCAGCTTGTGTCACTGCACAAATTGTGGTTTCTCAGTAAAGACTCAGCAGCTACTTGTCAGTTGGGCAGGATGATGATCTACTTAAGGGGACACAAAACTGGTGAGTAATGGTAAGTAATCGTGAGGTAATGATGCATTCCTAGTAATAGCTCTGCACCGCTTTACTCAGGGGAGCACAAAAATAGTAACTAATATACATACGAGGGCATTGTAAGGCATGATTACTGAAATCAAGTGTTATTAAGCAGGTTAATCTGACTTTTAGCTGATTCACAGCTGCGAATTATTAATTGGTTCATTGAGTAAGTTATTTAGCTATCTATGATTTCTACTGCAATCCATATCTATTTATCAATGATTCATAAATAAATGAATAATAATATATAATCCACACAGTAATCATCATCACTTCAGCAGCAAGCAACCACGCCCGAGACTCGATCAACAAACAGAATTTTACTCTTCAAAACTGGCAACAAAACAAACCATCCTTGCTGTCAACAGTGTGACAAATCCACCAGATTAAACTAGTGATTATTTCGTTAACTTGAAACAAGCTAAATACAAGATTATGTCTATCAAACCTGCCAATGACACAGATCTAAGTCAAAAAAGCATAGCCACACAGAATTATCACCAAAGCTCTACAGACCTTTTTTATCTTCCTTTAGCTTGTTGTTTTGGTTTTATGATCCTCAACTTAGCCGTTTCCAGATGCAGCAAGCAGCTGTCATCAGTGTAAAAGCTCTGATAAACCCACTGTTCACAAAAAAACTAGCTGGTGAATGTATGGAGCATTTAGCAGTTAAAATGCCAGGTACTTCAGAGTGGTGGGGACCAAAACAGAGCTAAAAGAAGAGTGAATTTTGGACTTGTACACTTCAGGTGTCCAAAAACATGGCTTCAAACCAAAGCTAAAGTTGCTGTGTGTATAATGTATGTCTGAATAGACAGTGTGTCTATGTCTAAGTGTGTCTAAGTGTCTATTCACATTTTAGCCACCACAGCTTAATAAGATACTTCCACTATTGCTACAGGGCCCAAAGAACCATCAACATTGGCTTTTGCTTCTAAAGGTTGATGTTTCTTCCTTTATTTTTTATGTTTTTTCTTCATACTCTCTATTCCTCCAACCCACAGTATTTCCATCCTTTTTCTCACTTAACACACACACACACAGACCGAACAGTCACTGACAGGTCGTTTCTCCCAGGACAGCTCCTCCCCTGTGCCACGGCCCATGTCCTGCTTAGTTCTGCTTAATATTGCAACAGACAGGGAAAGACGTGAAGGAGAGACAGAGACATGAGCTGATGGAGGAGAAGAGGAGAAAGCTTGGATGTATAAAGAGGACTTGATACAGCGTTGGAGACAGGACTCTGTTCATTCTCATGAAAGCTGCTCAGTGGCACATGAAGCCAAAGAGGTCCAGTTTCTGGTTATAAAATGAACCTTCCATTTATGCTTTCACGTCGCTTTGCTCATAGAGCAAGCGCATCAGAACTAAGCCACAGACTTCCAGTTTGTTTCACATCACACGGCTCTTCTAGATTTTCCAAATGTTATTGAAGCCAATGGATCAAATTCTTGTGACGCAAAAATTCCTTCACAATGACAATGTACAAGACTTTTTTGTGCGTCACACAACAGACACCATTGTTGTCATTGCACAGTGTGGCCACAATGTCAAACTGTCTCAAAATCCCAATGCTCTTTCTGGGTTCTGGGGAAAAGGGAATCATTGAGCTGCAATGGCTTGTGGGCTACTGAGCTTTCCTTTGGTACCTAATTTCCGCTGTAGGGATGGAAGGAAACAATAAGAACTGGAGAAAGAAGGGGGAGAGAGTAGAAGAGGAGAGAGTAGAAGAAGATTTGGGAAGAGTAAGGGGAGCAACATGAAGAAACAAATCACCTTTCAGTTTTTCCATCAGCACTGATTTAATCTAAAGGTGCGAGCAGCAGAGCTCTTTACAGACCTTGGGTGTTGTCGGCAAATCTAGCCCCCCTCATGTTCTTTTTGCATGAGAAAGCATGCTGCTTAGTCTAGATTCTTAGTGTAAATTGACCCCATTATTCACTTTCCCATCGAGGTGTGACATAACTGGGGAATGTTACCAAGAAAGTCATCTATTAGCATGGAGCTGCTGCTTTGCTAATGGCCGAGACGTATTCCACTTTAGCCATGTTTGGTTTGACCTTTAGCCCGCTGACATAGTTATTGTCTTATCCACAAATAACCGTTAAATATTTGTTTGTCCACTTTCACACCTTATATTAAACAGTTGAGCATTTTAGTGTTAACCATTTGTCCTGGAGCCTGTATCACGTAATAGAAGTCTGTCATTGTTTGAGTTACTTGGCTTTACTGAATCTAACAAGGCATTCCTGGAAACAATACCCGAATATACCTTGGTTCCATGGGACCATGGGAATCTCTGCAACTGTGACGTTGCAGAAATTCTGATTCTCCAGATTCTGTCATTAGTTCTTACATGAAAAATAGACCAGTCGCTGAGTAGAGTGGAGAATCATGGAACGTTTGTGGAATGTGCTGTGGTTCCTCTCTTGGAATCACAAGCATTGTCTAGAATTGCTACGAATGTGTTGCAGCCATGCCCAATAAATAATATTGCCCATTTCTGCTGCTGGAACACCTATATCTATAAAAACCTTCACGAAAATCTGACTGCTGATCTGATCTGCCGATAATGGTACACACTTTCCGACTCACCCTTTCCTAGAAGACATTCATAGTGTCGCACTGTTTGAACACACAAAAAAGGTTGCACTTTCACACATTTGACCAATCACAGCTTGAGGTGGGCTTGCTTGTTTGTTGGTTTCAGAAAGGTTTTTGGATGTAGCGCCTTCACACATCTTGTTCTTAAAAGATTTAATACTAACAAAAAAGCATCTACACTGTCAGAAATTTTGTAAGTAATTTAAAAAAAAGTAATTAAGATAATTAAGGGAATTAATTTGCATGTGGTTGGCATTCATTAGTGTGTTAATTCACACTCAAGATTGTCACTTTATTGTAAACACTTTGTGTCTTGTGACCCTGTAAGATTGTGAAGTGTTAGAGCCTCTTCAGTCAGTATGGACAAAAGGTATGATTACAGTATTTCAGTGCACAAGTCTGAGTATTGTTGTTAAGACGGTGTTGAAAAAGGGGGGAGCTGGCACTTTTTGACATCTGAGTTAAGCCCATAGCTGGATGACCCACAAATCTTTGCGATACAGGCGTCTGCTGCAGGATTGTGTAATCAATCCCTCTTTGATTTCTAACAGTGGAGCATGAGCAGTGCAGCATGCGTGTAAAAAACAAAAAAACAAAAAACAGAGGTAGTTTTACTGGTTTCTTTTGCAGACTCTTTGTTGGCTCTACATTTGAGGTAAACCTGCATTCAAGTCAGTGCTGCTTCATTTTGGCCTACAGTCGCTCTTTACTGCCAACAGTTATGAGTGGCACCATATAGTCCTCCTCAAGTGCATTAACCTTATTCACAGGCCAACTTTGGCCCATTTTCAGCCCATGGATGCCAAGACACACTGTGTCACTGTGCTGTGCCAGGAGAACTGCATCCCAGTGTTTTGGCCTTGGTTCCATTTTTTTCTCTCATCTCTCATTTGAACTTTACTAAACCAATAAGTCGTTCGTTCACCCCAGAATTATTTTTTGGTGTGACTTGCAATGTCTTCACAACTAGAAGAACCATTCACTTAGAATTCTGTCATGCCACTAAAATTGCTATCCTGTGTGGACCATCAAAGTTTACTTTCAGCTGACACAAGGGTGAGTGGATAACGACACATTTTTCATTGGCTGAACATTTCTGTTTTACATTCCTGTTGCAGTTGCATGCTACCATCGTGATCAGGACCCAAACTGCTCCCTAACTGACACTTTTAGTCCATTTGGCCTAAATCTAGGCTACCACCGGTTCAAATTGGCCCTTACTTTATTTGCTGTGGTACACTCTGTCATTGTTCAGTGTCCTGCTGCTACACCCAGCAGGGCAGAGTGGATGATTAAATGATCATCTCCAAGGTGGTGAACAGCATTAGGCTGTCTGCCAAGCCTATTAGACAGCCTGCCTCCACCATACATCATAGACATCCACTGGAAGGACAGTAAAACCTTCTCAAGTTTCATAAACTCCCATGTGTGTTTGAAAATTAGAGGGAACACAGATATACATTTAGTCTGAGAATAAAAAATAGTGGTTTGTTTAGTCATGGTCAGTGCAGAGTGCGTGCCGGATCCAAAAAAGATCTGAATTCTGAAGAAAAAATTTGGAACCTCTGACAATGAGGCTAATCAATGTTATCAAAAGCCAATCTAGAAAATGCAATCTTCTTTTGTGATTTCAAATTTTAGTAAATGAAACCAAGTTCTTAAGAAATTCTTTTTTTTTTTACCTTTTTGAAGGAAATATTATACTTTATACTCCATTATATGTGTCTTACAGTAGTACATACTTTAGTTTTTAGGTAGTTTTCCAAAATTTCCAAAATGGAATGAAAAAACACTGCTTTAAAGATTAAAGCAGTGTTTCTACTTGGAGCCTCCTTGTCACATTTCGATATTGATGAGTTGTTAGCAGTTCTGTTCAGTGAGCTCCACAGATTTATCCGATCACTGTTTGGAATGTCCAAACTACCAAATGGACCAGCTACCACACTCATTTTAATGTGCTCATGTTAATGCAGCAGTATTAACAATTCAATAATATCAGTGATACTTAAGTAGAATCTTAAAAGCAGGACTTTCACTTGCAAGGGAGAAAAGGTCACTACTGCAGCTGCTATATAAAGGTCTGAAGCCTTCTTCCACCACTAACCAATGTGTTTTTTTTTTTTTTTTGATTAATGGTTTGTGGGAAGACCCGGGTTTAGTTCCTGTTCAGTCATGAAAATTTTGCTAAAGAGAGTAAAATCTGTAGCTCTGCTATTCTGTCTGATTCGTGCTGATTGGAGAGCACCAAACCCTTTCAACACACTCTGCAGAACAGAGGACAGAGTGGGCAGATGAGGAAAAGAACAATACAGAAGGAAAAAAAGTGCTGATCTCTCTCTCTCTCTCTCTCTCTCTCTCTCTCTCTCTCTCTGCCTCTCTCTCTCTCTCTCTCTCTCTCTCTCTCTCTCTCTCTCTCTCGCCTCTCTCTCTCTCTCTCTCTCTCTCTCTCTCTCTCTCTCTCTCTCTCATTCAGTATGCTGACTGTTTCTGTACAGAAAACTGACTCCCACGCTATTCTGCCTGGCCTATTTATCACATTGATCAGCTTATAAAGAAGTCGGATGTACACAGGAGGCTGGCTCAGAAATGTGCGTATGATTTTTGCAGCTTCTGGCAGATGCATGTAGCTCTGGCTCCTCAAAGGTGAAGTCTTGTCGACATTCTTACTCATTTGGTCGTGTGACATCTAATCACTGCAGATTCCACTGTTGTTTTAGCCTGAATCTCACACAGCAATAAATCGGACCAAAATTTCACAATGTTCCTGTGTGGGCTGCTCAGAACAACCAGAAAATATAAGCGGCAGAGACACTAGAGCTGAAATGATGAGTCGATGAATCGATGAATTCATCATCAGACAATGATCTGCAACTATTTTCAGGGCGTAATTATTGTTTAAAGAATATTTTAAGTAAAATGTTTCTGATTCCAGCCACTCAAACATCAGTGTTTGCTGGTTTTCTTCATCTTTTCCGATATAGAAAGAATATATTTCAGCTGTAGACTGCTGTGCAGACAAAACTTAGAATGGGCTTACCTTCTCTATATATGCAAGCAATTCATTTGTGCCAATTAATAATGAAAATAAATGTTTCGCTCCTACAGGACAAGATTTGAACATGTAACATTTTAATTAAAAGAAACCTGCATTAGATTCATATTTCATTTCTGGTGCTATTAACCCATTAATAACTTCAAACTTTTATTTCTGTCAGATCTAGAAACATAAAATTTGCTGTAGTAACACACGTTTAACACGAGACATTAGACTTTCTTTTAAAAAAGCAAGAAGTCATCAAAAGATTCATTTGACATTGGCTAGTTATTATGAATTTAATGGGAGAAAGTATTTGATACAACTTCTTGTTGAGTTTGAGATACAGCCATTTCTGTATTTCCTCTCAGATTCCTTACCTGCTGGTCTAGAGATGTTTTCCTGTCACCCTTTGTGACTAAAGAATTGATGTTAAGAAAAACGTCACCGGTTTGAAAAATTACAATGGATTTATGCTTAGATCAGCTCGTACTTTAAGTGCTGTAAAGGACATTAATGATGGACATTGATGATGATGGTTAGTTTCAAACCATACCCACTACGTCATACTCATAACATCTCCAAAAGTGTCTTAGCTCTGCACAGATCCAATCCTTACCACCAAAGTGACCCTTTGTAAATACTCAAGCTCTTCAGGAGGTAGCACCATTCAGACATCCTGGATGTGCTGGGAGGCCAACTTCTATCTTCAATCACGGCTACAAATTCTAATCTACTCTCAGGAGCAGGATGCAAACATCACCATCCTGAAATCAGTAATCCAATCGACCTGGAATCATCACCTCAAAATAGCAATACGGCCCTCAGTCACAGGGGAATGAATTCATAACTCCACTGCATCGTACATCACACCACACCGCATCATATATGGTGAGCTGAAACGATGAGCTCAAACGGGTGAATGAATGACATTTGCATTTCATCAGCACAAAGCTATGATCCCGCTGCTTGCTTTCTTTGGAGATGCAGTGGTGTATTCTCAGAATATCAATGGCAGCAGGGGAGCTCCGGCCCGTTATTGCTTTCTGTGCGTTTTAGCGGGTGTGAATAATCGCTCAAATGTGTTCCTACTGTCTCAGTCTTGTTGTTGCAGGAATGGGAAATCTGTACAACACTCCTAATTAACTGTAACAAGATGTGGCCTGTACCCTTTAGACTACAGGGTATCGATCCCAGTGAAGTAACAGACAGTAAAACTGCTGCACAAACACCTTTCACCTCATTTCCACCCAGCCGAGAAGTTCCATGTTCGGCCTTGGATATTTCTATTGGAACGAGAGCCATGTGATGTTCAATATGCTGAGCCCCAGATGGCTGTAATGGTGTGGTTGTGATGGTTCCACTACAGTAGGCTTAACGTGGGACTTTGCAGTCTTGTGCTCAAGCATTGATATGAAAATCATCATATGGTCAAGTTATTGTGTCATCTCACAAGAGCTGGTCATAGATTCTGATAGATTTAGGAGAACACACAGCTTCTGGATGTAAACTGTATGTATGATGATCAAAAGAAGAAGAGAACATTAAAAACGTTTCATGTTGAGAAGATGAGGCACAGCAGCATCCACACGCAGAGGTTGATATTTGTGCAAATACAACAGGGGGGGTCAGTTGGGTGGGTTTTTATCTCATTCCAGGCCCTTGATTTTTATTATTTTAATTTTTTTCTATGAATGATAAGTGTCGGTGCCCTACCGCACAGCAGCTGCATCCAGGCGCAGGTCTTGTAAACGGTGGAGGTGTTGCAGAAGAAGAAGAGCGCCATGCAGGCGATGCAGCTGAGGATCAGCACCATGGACAGCAGCACGAACACCGAGGCAGCCTTGAAGGCTCCGGACGGGATGGAGCTGAAGTCGGAGAAGCTGCCCACGCAGGTGAGCTCCCGGCTGGGCGACGGCCCGGTGCCCACGCAGTAGTGGAAGAGGCCGAAGTACCCGGCCTGCGGCGTGTTGACGCTGTCGCCGATCCAGTAGGGCTGGATGAACACCACCACGTTGACGATGGCGAAGCAGATGGTGAAGATGGCCCACAGCACCCCGATGGCCCGGGAGTTGCGCATATAATTGTCATGGTAGATCTTGGAGGCTTCTTGGGAAGGCAACATGTTTGGTCGTTTTTCTCTCTCTCTCTCTCTCTCCTTATATCTTTCTTTCCACCCCCGTCCTCCTCCTCTTTACACTCTTACAAGAAAAAAATGTATCTTTAAAAAAAAAAATCCCAGACAGCTCCACACCCTCACTGCCCAGTGTTTCCTCTCTATCAAAGCTTCCCTGCGCTATTATTTCTCCCGCTTTGGCTGCTTCTTATGTGGCTGTTAAAGGCCTACATAAGCACACCATACAAATGTAACCTGCAGATATGTGTATGGTGTGACAGGACTAAACATTGTAGAAATGAATGAGGCAAAATGCTACATTGAAGCAATACAAAATCATAGCCTACCTACACCATTAATGAATAATTTACCAAGACCAGTGATTCAACATTGCTGTCTAAGGCTCGTTTCCTCGGGGCTACACCATGAATGATTCAGAAAAAACCCCATCAAAATAGGATTTTCTTTTATTTCACAGTGGTCGGGTGGAGGGGAGGGTTAAAGCTGTTTTTCATCGTCATCCATCAGTCCACAGCTCTCTTCAGGATGTCCTTTGACTACCATCCGTGAGATGAGATGCGTCTTGTTGCCTGTAGCGCCAGCGGTGGACCCCGTTTTTACCTTTCGAGGCATCCGTGGGGTGCTCCCCTTCCTCTGCTCGCCTTCACTGTCCACGCAGCATGTGGGAATCAAACGGGGATTTTACTAAAAAACAAAAAAGGAAAAAAAGAAAAAAAAATCGAGAAGATATTTCAGCACGGACCCTCTGTCAAATTTCAACAGTCCTTTCTCGTAAATCCGACATCCTCCACCGCCTCGACTCCATTATCATCATGGTTTTTGTCGTAGCCTTTATCCAGTATGTCTCCTCTCTCTCTCTCTCTCTCTCTCTCTCTCTCTCTCTCTCTCTCTCTCCTTCTCCGTCCTCCTCCTCCCGTTTCTCTGCGCGCCCCCCGGAAGATGCTGATGTTGTACTGATGACAGCGATGGAGCGCGTTCACGTACACGTTCACGCACACAGCAGCAGCAGCAGCAGTGGTAGGGGGAGGTTTGCATCAAAGCGCGGCTCCGCCCCTGTTCACCTTGAGTTTCAAATTAGACCAACAAATATTCCCGCACGTCTAGATGGAAAAAAAAAATATTTTTAAAAAAGCGAGCATGCAGCCATGTTTGAGAAACGTTTTGACTCAGGGGCCAGACATGAGAGCTTGTTACTGTGTGACAGTATTCCAGTCAGCTGAGTGATGTTAACGTAAATGATCACGTCAAGATAAATAGTTACGTTGTATAGATTTGCTTGCTTGTTATAACTTCATACAAATGTGTCACTTATTATAATATATGAATATGAAATGTTTCATGTTAGAACATGATAAGCAGTATAATGTTGTGACAGGTTAAGGCTTGTCTTATTATAACTTGATAAGGTGAAATGTTTCCCATTGCAATAACAAAGCTCTGTTAGTAGAACAAGATATTTTCATACAAACTTTTAATTCAACTGATGAAAATATATACAATCTGTTATGTTAGTATGTAAAACATTTCACATAAAATGTGAGTCTATGTATAAAGTGTCATTATAACATTATAATATACCAACAAACCTTGCACGTTATAACAAGGAACTTTTTCTTGTGTATTGTTATAACAAGAAAAGTTATAATGTCATAACTGCAATAACATGAAAATATCTTTTACCCGTAAGCTTTTTATGTGACAATCTTACCATTTCTTATGTGACCGCAATATGTTCACAGACTTATGGCATACAATGTCTGCTGGCATACATCTTTACATTAGAACATGGAATAACAAGATAGCTTTGTACATTGCAATAATGTGAAACTATCTGGTTATGCCAACAAACTTTTTAGATTACAGTGTGACACTGACCTGTAAACAGTGGTGACCTTTTACTGGAGTAAAAAGAGCAAAACTACGATATAAATTTAATATTTCATCACATATTTAAAACCAATCTGACACGTGACAATCTCCACAGACAAAGATATTATATAGTCTGGATAATAATAACATGCTCATACACTTTTTTCTTATTCTGTTTACCATGTTCACCCTCTTAGCTAAGCATGTTAGCATGCTAAGTGGCTCTAAAAACAAAGTACAGCTGAAGCTGATGAGAATCTTGAAGATATTTAGTCATAAATCAGTAGTGGACAAAATTAAATTTTGTCCTGTTGATGGTGTGTAGAGTTAAAGTTAGTGATTTGCAAAAGTTGTTAGAATTCATCTGGTTAGGTACATAAATGTGTGTACTAAAAGTTATCCTCTGAGAACCATGAAACATTTTAGTGCCAAAAGTTTTCATCTGGTGAGTGCAAGACCCACTTTGTGGAGGAATCATGTTTATATCCAACAAATCTATAACAGCAAATACGTTTTGATGGAAACATAATGCCGACTGAATGCCGTTTCCTTTGAACATGATGAAGAAATGTTAATTAATGTTCCTGGGAAGTTTAGATTCTAAATGTATCAGTAAAATGTTCCCTGACAACTTATTTAATTTGTTTTCTGCGACTATCCACTCTCGGAGCACGCAGCACTACAGCATTCGTATAATTTAACCAATATCACCATCTTTCCCTAACTCTAACAAAAGCGCTTTTGTTCTCTAAACATAACCAGAGATCAGGATCCAGACATTAACCCAGCACCCTGGTGTCACATTTTCATGCACTTTATATGCTCACCATCCACCCTAACCATTACTATGTGACTCTAGTGTGTGATATGAATGTTTTCACTCAAAGAAACATAATTCGGACTTATGTTTAGGAATGACGTTTGAAAATCATTTAGCACTATACAAATGGAATGTCCAGGAGCCGTGACAGACTGAGGATCAAGAATGTTTGTACAAAATTTCATGGCAAACCATCCAGAGGCTGAGATATTTCAGTGTGGTGTACTAATGAAGAGTCCGAATTCCAGTTAAAATTCTTGATCATGCAGAATATGGTGATGATTTGGTAACACTGGGTGGTGAACACTACAGAATATCTCCCTGTGAAAATAATGAAGAGCGCATTACACTACTCTTTCTTTATTCAGCTGTCCCCTTTTTTCTTCGGGGCCAGATGTTGCCTTAACTATTGAAGCCTTCCTTCTCTGTCCATTAAAAGCTCTGTTACTCACTCTGGGGAGAAACGCATCTGCCCTCAAGCAAGCATATTCATGGAAAACTAGGCCAAGACGGTGGTCTCTGACAGAGTGTGTGTTTTAGAGATGGAACATGCAGAGACTGTTGTGTGTGATCATAACTGTAAGGGTCCAAATTTTGTCTTCAAGCAAGTTGTACAAAAGCAAGTTCAACAAAAGAAATACCACAGCAGAGGTCTTAGAGGAACAGAAACATATCGCTTCATGCTTCTGCATGCTTGACAGTTCATGTAGTATTCTGATTAATAATGCACCGGGTTCATTCTTTCTGTCATACCTTCTGGCCGCAGTGTGTACTCAGAAAACATGTAGCACATCTGGATGCTGTCTAAACAAACGTGTGTTTTTGCCCTCCACTTCCACGCGGCTCAGACTATCTTTCTTCATCCCAAGGCCTGCTGTCATCTGTTAGCAGCAGCAGGGGAATTGAAAATCTGTGTGTGCACGTGTGTGTGGGGATTTGTGTGTGTGTGTGTGTGTGTGTGTGTGTGTGTGTGTGTGCTAAAATTGGCAGAGTGAGAGCAAAATGTACAGTGTGGCTACTGAAGTGAGGACACGACAGTGGGAGAAAATAGACTTGTACACAGTGAGGGGACACCTCTTGAGAAATGAGGTGTTTTCACAGAGACAGGGAGGGAAAGAGTCTGTGTGTGAATGTCTGCACGACTGTGTTCAAGTGTGTCAACTTTTTTGGATGTTTTTTTTGTCCTCTGTTATCATATCATATTAATTATTCATGACACATTTTTAGACCTCGCAGTATACACACACGCGGTATTTCTATTCACACGTCCATGCCAGTGCACCGTGCTACTGCATGGCTGTTCACATGATCTTGTCTTAGGTTGCCATCTGTTGGAGAGACAGTGAACTAAAGGTATTAAATGGGAAAGGTCCACGGTTGGGATCCATCACAAAGGGTAAGTGTCTACACAGGTCAGTAAAATCTTTACATTTCTAATAAGAAATGTGTGTCTGTTGCAGGATGGGAACCATGACTTTCTTATTACTGTATGGTAACCCATGAAAACACAGAAACCAACAGTGTGTTAGACTGTCTCTCAGTACTTCATGCACTTCGGCAGCGTCTGTAGATCTCAGACCCATTCACACCACCAGAATCTTTATAAACTAGTCACAAATATATTCTTCAGAAAGCCGCTGAGTGATTTCTGCTGGGTGCTGTAGTTTTTAGCAAAACTCACTCCCACTGGTGAGGAATGGGGTATTCGCTATAGAGACTATTTTTAGCAGTGGATAAATACACACTAGTTAGCAGTTACAGCAGTGTGTGTGTGTTGGATTGACTCACTATCTAGTCAATAAACTACAGTGCACATGTGTTCATGGAGGAACATGTCAGCCAGTTCAACAGTGTCGCTCATCAATATTTTGGAGCTCTATGGCACAGAGGATATATCAGAGTCTGGATACACACACAACACTGCTCGGTTTAATTTTTCATAGGACTTGTTGACGCTATTTGACGAAGAAAAATGTCAAATAGCACCAGTCTTAATAAGACTGACCTGACATTTCTCTTACACACTGAGTGAAGTGAGGGGGTTGTAATCAGAAACCCACTAAACCCACACACTAAATCTTTCAATTCATCAAAAGTTAAGAAAGCCAAGCCTCTGGATGTGTTAGGCACAGCTGTGTATTCAGAATATGAATTAAACGTATGTCGAGGTGTTGAGTCTGTCTTGGACTTTAATATCAAACATTGTGTTGTTTCTCTGATTGACACTACTCTGTGAAACTGAAGTACTCAGACACTGTTTGCCTAAATGTGTTCTTCAAGCAGTTCTACATACTACAGACTGCTCTGGTTGAAGCGCTTTGAGATGTTCACTCTCACAGTCAGAAATGATCAGTGGTGGAATGGAACAAAGTATGTTTGTACTGAAGTACACATCTGAGGTACTTTTTTTTACTGCTACATTTATCTGACAGTTTTCAGATTTCTGCACCCAAAACATCTGAAGGAGTTATAATATATGATGTTTTGTTCTATTTAAACTAGCCATTGGTTTATACAAACAGTGAAACACTTTGTTTCTAGGCACGAGATAAACATGTTAATATGTTGATACCATTAATCTGGGATGCGTGCACTGTCGCCAGCGTAAATACTGGCAACTCTTTTGATAATCACTCAACATTTCATGGTTCCAGCTTCACAAATATGAGGATTTTCTACTTTTTCTTTGGATCATTTTAAATTGATTTTTAATCATTTTGTAGTTTGGTCTATTGCTGGACAAAACAAGAGGGCGTCACAGTCAATCAACGGACTAAATAAAATAATCAGTATAACAATGAAACAGTGCAAAACAAGCTCTTAACCAAATACAACAGTAATAATAACCTCATGATATAATATATAATAGCAGAACAGTCAATGGGGATTTTTTCTGCTATTATATATTATTTGCTATGCAGGATATTGTGTATTGAGTATTTTTACAGTGTGGTATTGGTACTACTTTTATTATAGTACTTTCATTTTGCTCTATCCAATGGACATCCTCTATGACAAGATACACATAATGTGGTGACAGGATGTTTTAAATGCCAGTACTTGAAGTCAAACACATCTCTATACAAAGTGTAGCTGAGCTGCAATGTCGTGTACTGAACACTAGAAGGGAGCATTTAATCAAATCTGGTCCAGTTACAGCACGGACTGCTCTTCGTTTCAGTGCTTCCCTTTATACACTTTATCATGGCGGGGGCATCCTGCTCTTCATAATGATGTTGTTTTCATGACTCAGACATTAAAGGACAACCCTGACATTTGGAAACTCAGCTCCATATTTTCCATCGAGCTTTAAATACCTCTGAGAGAGAGGTTTGCTGCGTGGGTGTTTCGTCTCTCTGCTTCTTGTTTTTCATTGAAGTGAAGAACAATGACGTGTGAAGAAAACTGTAGTAAGATCAGCAGAATTCACATCGCACTCTCACCCTTGACCTTCGTGGCCTTACTGAGATCTTGCAGCTTCGATATTTCTTCTCTTCTTCTGTTTCAGTTTAGCTTTATTGGACTCAGCGTGGTGAGCTGTGGTTCCAGTTGTCTAGTCTGCAGGATGCTGGGCCAGCTGATCACGGGCTGCGTGTTGGCAGAGGTTGTGCTGACTTTGGACCATTCGGACAGAGGCCTCGCAAATCAAACACGCTCAAACTGCAACTTGAGCTGGAAATCAGAAAGGGTAACATTTTGCAAGACTACACACACCAGAGTCCAGATCATTCATCCACTCTTTTAAATGGCGGAGCACATGATTCATGTGGGGGTCTCTGCCACAGCTATTTGATATGCATTTGATGTTTCATATTTTTTACAGCTACCTCAATCATTTCCTCAGCACCTTTTAGACTGACTCACACAGTCATATTTTATGTTTTACTGCTTGTCTTGCTATAATCAGCATGTGCTTGTGCGTATTTGTGGGCAGATATTTAAGTTTGAACCACGAAGCATCTCATTTAGCTCACTTAGACGCGCTTATCATATCTTAATCAGACAGAATTGTGAATGTGGCAGAAATGAGAAATGTTGCTGTTTCCAGAAGTCCCAAATTTAGGTCTGTACAGTCTGCAATAAAGTAGTGAAATCAGTTCGAAAGCAATTATCTTTAAACCCTCAAGAAAAATATGAACACACTTTGGTGAGATGAAGTAAAAGATCTAAGATGTCCTTGCAACATGCAGCGGTGTATTATCATTCTGCAACATGAGCCGATGGTGACCAAAGCCAAATGTTTCCCTCATGTGCATTTCTGTAAAGAAATTCCATATGTTCGCATGGAGATGTATAATCCTGAAGGTCTCTGTATTTTTGGTCATGCTGGTGGCATGACTCTATGAATGGTAATGTTAGACACTGCAACTGAAACATAACTACTGGATGGATTATCATAAAATATTCATGGTCCCAAGGTTGAATTCTAATAACTTTGGTGATCCCTTGACTTTTCATCTGGTGCCATTATTATGCCAATATTTTGTCCAGTAGTTCATTTAGATTATGAAAAAATGCTGTGGCTTATGACCAAACACCATAGACTGTTGTTATGGGATTTTTTCAAATGTGACCCTTCAGTAAGAAAGACTAGATTCAAAGCTTCAAAGTTTAAGTTCAATTTATTGTTCTTGTACAAGAAGCAGTGCAACACACAAAAGGGGTTAACAGAGAAAAAGGCTCCACGAAGAGCCTTGGCAGCTAGTTCTTATACATTTTCTAATGGGCTGTCTTGGACACCTCCCCATAGATACAGGTAATATCTTTTTCAGTTCTCTGATCAGTAACCAACAGGATGTTCTTTTGTCCAAATAATACCTCCCTAACCTACCTCCAACTCTGGAACCATTGTGAATTGCTTCAACTTAATTTATAGTTGAACTTAATCTCTCCCTGCCAGCCTCAGCAAAGCAAAGAGGAAAAGGGGAATTCAGACAAGACATACAAAAACAGGATACACACACTGCATGAATTAAAAACACATGGACCCCAGTATAATCCTATTTTTTTATAACAACTGTATCAAACATGGATGTAGTCTCTGTATCACTCATATGTTTCTCAAGAGCCTCTGTGAGGTGCTGCCATCTTGGCAGCCCTCCCAGCTAATCCAAAAACTGGGAAAGATGTGTAGCATTGGTGAAGCTCTGGCAGGCTGAATGAAACCTGTAACAGCATCTGCCTGTCATTTAAAGCTGCCAGGCTGTTAATTCTGCATAACTATAAGCCTTAATATAATTTGAATGGATGAGTTCTAGAAACATTCACCCTCAGTGCAGTTGTCATGAATGGGGAAAATAGCTATAGAGACCAAAACCGTTTTTGTACCAGGCTGTAAACATGTTTATTTCTGCTTGAAGTTGGACATTTTAACATGGGGACTTATGGAGACTGACTCATTCTGTAGCCAGTCTCAAGTGGACATTTGAGGAACAGCAGTTTCTACCGCTTTACAGTTACCTGCAAAACTAAAAACATTCTCATTACGGTACACTTTGTATGCTAATTTTCCTGCTAAAATGCTAAACTAAGATGGTAGACACCAGCATTAGCATTGCCGCTGTGTGTATTTAGCCCAAGCATTTAGCTGAAAGCTCCAGAATCTAAGGCAAACATGAGATACTAAGAAGCACAAATATAAAAATCAGCAATAAATCATTTTTGTTGTTATTCTTATAATTCTTGTTTTTTATATTAAAAAAAATGGACTAAATCATTTTTTTTATTAACCTGAATCAGGATATATGACCATATTCCTCTGAGGAGGTTTCAGAGCACAGTGACCTCAGATAGGACAGAGGCTGTAATGAGCAAAGGAAAAAGAAGGAGGTAAGAATACTTGAAGAAAATCTACACATGTGGAGAATATCTGTTTTCTTCTGTTTACAATATCGAGGCTCTCACCATTTCTCACACACCTGCTTTGCTCTGCAGTGACTTGGAAACTAAGCAGGATTGCTCATCCTTGAGTAATTAGCTGCTGCTCTAAACAACACACAAAACCTACCCCTCACACATACACACTGTCCACTCCATTGGCGTTATTTATAGATCACTGGAGACAGTTGAGGGGAAAATGGCTAAATAACAGGACTTTCTCTTTCTCCTCTCGCTCTACTCTTTCATTCTTTCCTGTTTTGCTTTCTGTCTCGCATTCTCTTCATCTGGCTTCCATTCTCCATCCATCCTCCCTCCCGTTTCTGCCTCACTCCCCAATTCTCTCGCCGCTGTTTTCTTCAGCCCATGAAAAATTTCAATTTCTGCCTGATCAGCTGCAAAATTGAGTGATTCTGCACGTACACATTTACACACACACATAGCTGGGAATAACAACTATTTGTCATCATCGGTGTGTGAAAAGGCCAAGGGAGAACTAATACAGTCACGCTCACTGTCCATTACCTCTCAACCAATCCATAGATGAGTCTATTTTAGACAAATAATGACTCAACCTGTGTGTTTTACAAGAGTTTGAGCTGCCACAGACTGCTCACCGTGTTTGTCTTACGCTAAACGTTGTACCTCTTTTCCTTTGTTCTTGCAACATACTCACACATTCCTCCTTCCTTTTCTCTCTAGCTTTGCTTTCTAAAAATACAATATTATAAAAACATGGCTATTTTTGTCCAGGTTTTGAAATGTAATCGGAGCGGTGAAGTCACAGTGGGAGGCTTTCACAATGCTTTCAGGAGAGCTGATTAATGGAAAATTACAGAGTAGCCCTTCCAGATTTAGAAACGCAGACATCTCATTAGAAGATGACAGCTTGTTTCTTCTCTCAATCTAATTGACAATAGGTGTGTGAGCTCAACTGTTTTATTATCTGCTCCAGTGAATGCATGCAGTGCATGATGTAATCATCCCTTTGCTTCTAGGGTGGTGTTTCCTGTTCAGGGGTTTTCCACAGGTGGATGTTTTAGCCTCTGACAGAGTTGTTGTGTCTGTATATGCAATAAGTCAGGTTGTTGTTCTCAGGCTAACCTTATAAGCCTACTGGAAATATGGTGCTCAATGGTTTATTGCCATGGCAACATTAAACTGCCAGGCAGCCATGGGGTAAAAAATAGCTGGTGGGACTGTAGTGATCCCCCACCTCCACATACCTCTCTTTATTACATACACATCACTTTCAGGTTACTGTTAAGTACAGTGCACACAGCAGATTACACTGTACACAGACCAACCAGTACTGTACAACTAAGCTGGAATAATACACTACTGTGTGTACTTCCTGGTGTAATGCGCTGGTTTCATCAGTGTAGAGTTGTCTCAACTTGAGTGTGGCAGTTGTGCACTTACTAAAATGACATTTTAACATTTGACCACTTTTTCTTCCTTGGCAAATTATAACCAAGTGGACCATTAGCACCAGCGTCAACTTTTTGACTGTTATGAGTGCATCCAGGTACCCACTTATATTCTCAAAATAGTAAGTGCAAGTATGGAGGTACACAAATTGAGACACAAAGTGAGCCAGATCCAGAAAAAAACAAACTAAACACTGTCATTTTTCAAGCATTAGCAGCCACCATAGTTTCTCCTTTATGCTTTAAGTAGAGGGTATCGCGAGGGGGTTGCAATCAGTAACTACACCACTAGATGCCACTAAATCCTACAAATTAGTTCTTTAATAAAATGCAGACAATAAGTGCAAGTCTGACAGGAAACGGCAAACTCTGTCTCTTACATGAAAGTCAGCCATGCTGCACACAACACAAGCACAACTTGAATTAGGAATATGCACCATGTGAGCGCTATCTCAATGAAAATAATAAAGATCTGCAATCTTCCTGTTTAGAAATTACTTTTGCTACCTGGCAGATACATTTTGATAGAAACATAATGCTGCCTGAACTCTGTATAATGACAAAACATTGAACATATTTGACACAAAATGTTTCATTGTAATAATTCTCATTGTAGTGACACAGTTACCTTTGTAATTTTCAAACGCACAGAATTGTCCTGAAACTTCTAAGTGAACTATTCTAGTCAAACTTGAATTCTACATTAA
The DNA here is from genome assembly GCA_023373845.1 of Nibea coibor. Classification (NCBI taxonomy): domain Eukaryota; kingdom Metazoa; phylum Chordata; class Actinopteri; family Sciaenidae; genus Nibea; species Nibea coibor. The sequence continues at coordinate 4,803,056 of CM041717.1, forward strand.
TACGACGTATTATAAACCCATCTTGAATGTTCAAAGAATGCTCCTCACCCTCTTTGTCATTGGTTAGAATTGAAATAAAGATGAGTAGCTCTTGTAAATATGTACTGATGTTGGTGTAGAACCATTTCAAGACTTTTTCAACTCTCAGAATTTATAATTCCAATTTGTTCCGTATGAAATGATCAAGAGGCTGCAGTTCATATTTATTTGAACCATTTTAAATTCCCTGGAATCGCCCTGAATTGCAGCATTTTCCCATTTTTGTGACATATTGGTATGACCACTCCGTGTCCCTGACGCACTTTGGTGACATTTTCTTTCACCAAAGGTTGTTCACTTCCGCCAAAGGTCATTTGGTTTTCAGAGCTGCACATCAAGTTTTCCTAAAACAGGCTGCGACATAAAAGCTGCAGTGTGTGCTGTGTGATCCGCGACACTGATTGGCTGGAAGTGCAGCTGGCTTAAAGGCAGCTTATGAAAGCATGATGAAAAACAGATTCAGACGCTGAAAGAAAAATCCAAACTTAGAGCACAATCATTTTTCCTTCCATCTAATTGAAATCACCATCAGATAGTGTGCTCAGTTCACGGATTCTCTCTATTCTCTTTATTCTTTGGCTTGTTTTCTCTTAAATGGTTTGATTTACTTTCCAAAGGTTGGAGAGGTGCATGGACATCCTGTGTTAGTGAGCTGAAGTGTTGATTTTAAATTGATTTATTTACTCAAAGTTAATTTCCAGCCTTGAAAAACATATAATTATCAATAAAACATGGAACAGAACTTTTCTTCAAACTTGCATCAGTCAAGTAACAAACAAAGACGTTTGTCTTCAGGGAAACATTAAACATTACACATTTTAATACATTTAAAACAACATATCTTTATATTGCATGTGTAGATATACGTTTGAGACAATATTTGTTACAGTTAATTAGTACATTAACTTCAGTAAAAGCACTGGCTTACATTATACATTTTATTCAAAATGCATCTCTGGTAGCGCTTTATATCAAAGGTACAAAACATGACGCTTTAGGCTACACATTTCATGATAGGAGTCATGATAATTGAATGCATGAGTTAAATTACAGGATGTATCATGAATTATTGTTGCTCACCCTAAAATCAATGTGACCATTTCATGAATATTAGACAACAAAAATATAATTTGTTTTTCCTCCTATTTTTCACAAAAGAAAGAAAAAGATCGAACACTTCTTGATGCACATAAAAGGTTTATTTCTCTCCACTTTTGTAGAAATGGAAATCCATGTTAGGAGCACTTCTTTGCTCCTTAAAATAGTCCATCCTTCTGACAGGCTTACAGGAAGCCTGTGCAGATGCTTGCAGCATGTCATCATGCATTATCATTCTGCAACATGAGGCAATGCTGGCAAAAGGCATATCTCTAGTAATATTTGTGACTAGAGCTTATATCTGCCCCTCTGCCATCACAGGGCACTCTGTTCAAACATCAACACGCCATGACGTCATCTGCCCTGAGCTGTGTTAACTTTGATTTATCCGTCACAAGAAGACTTCTCCAAAGATGAACAGATGTCACTGAAGGTGAGAATTTGCCCATTCGTGTCGGTTACGATGACAAACTGCAGTCAGGTCAAGACCCCAGTGAGGGCGACATGCATTCAGATGAGCTTCCCTGAGACGATTCTTGTCTGGGTTTCTGGTGTCAGGTGATCCTGCAGGTGAATAAGCCAGATGTGGAGGTCCTGGGCTGGTGTGGGCACCTGTAGTCTATAGATGTGAGGTTGGTTACTGTCTTGGATATGGCACTGAAGACAGCTCATGGTGTGAAATGAACATTATATTCACAGGCTCTGGTCTGGACATTCCTGCAGTCAGCATGCCATGTTGCACACTCTCCACAAATTTAGGACTCTTGTTTCAATGTGCTTGATAAGACCACACATTTTACAGTGACCAGTCCAAAGCACAGCTGTGTAACAGTCATGCTGTTAATCAGCATCAGCACCATGACCTGTCAGGAGAAGTGCTTAGTTTTAACAAACCTTTTGTGTGCACAGTCTTTGGGTCTTCCTGAAGCAAACATCTACATGTTGCATTATCCATTGGTCTTTTTACCACATTTCCTAGTTATGTGAGTGTCAAATTTCTTATTTTTATTATCATTATTTTAATACATTTATCTCATAGTAGTGAAGTAGTGATTAAGTAACGCTGGGTCTTATTAAGACTTGTGTACTTTATTAGGTCCTTCCCTTAAACTTGAACATCTCTCCTCTGACTTTTGGACTGACCTGTGTCATGGTTGCTGTTTGATTGAAAAATAAATAAATAAAAATAAAAAAGAAAATATTATTTTTTATGAAAACAAGTCCTCTTCTGTTTTCTGTGCATTAGTCAAGTCTGCATGTTCTGTGTCACTGCATCCTGCACCTTTCCACATCATCAACTCAAATCGATAAACGAATCCGCTTCATTTAATGTTCATCTAAGAACTGCCAAATATCTAATGCAGAACTGACGTGAGTTATACAACAGGAAGTTCATCGTTCTACACAAAGGAGTCATTCCACCTCAGGAAGTCAGGTTGGGAATGACTGTGGAATGAAGCTTTGGAACAGATGACTGAATGGAAGTGAATAAATGACACATTCACGCGCAGAGAGAGAGAGAGCGAGAGAGAGAGAGAGAGAGCGAGAGAGAGAGAGAGAGAGAGAGACGTGTTGTTGCCGGTGCCTCCGGTTGGTTGCGCTCTCCTCCACCTCCTCGGCACCGGACAGACGCACGGAGCGCACCGCGGACGCATGAAGGATGAATGAACTTTAAATCTGCCTCACAACTTTCACTCTCTCTCTCTCTCTCTCGCTCTCTCTCTCTCTCTCATCCCTTCTTTCTTCTCTCCTTCTCCTTGCCTCCTCCGTTGCTCTCTGCTCCAGAAAAAAAACACAGAAGAAGATATCGACAATGGATTTACTGCAATCACGATCCTATTGTGAATGATCAGATCTTTCTTTTCTTTGTGGATTCTTATTAGCGTCGTGAGTCGAGATGATGGCATCAATAGGGGAATTCGATCCTCTCAACACCAGAGTCCCTGCAACTAAAATAGAAGTTACCGTGTCGTGCCGGTAAGGTCAAAGAACTCTCATACAGTACATGTCCGTGGAATCCGGTTTAAACCCAGTTGAGATCCTGGTGACAAGTCTGTCATGTCACCAGGATCTCACCTGTGTGCTATGAAATTAATGCAAGTGACAGAAGTGCGTATTTGTGTGTGTGTGTATGAATGTTGTGTAGAGTTATTTATTCTTCTGATCATACCTTCTGCTGAGGTTATTCCTCAAATAAAGCTCCATTTTTCTAACACTTGATATTTTCTTTTAGGAAATGTATTTGTGTGAGTAAAAAGACAAAGATCGTCTTAAAAAGAAAAGACATCGTCTGCCTGTGACCTTTTACTTTGTGATGCCCTTTCCTCTAAAAAATCCTTCAGACTCTTCAAATTTCTGCAAAGTCCAGCCGATGATCCAGGAGATTACCACTGATATTCACAGGCGTGCATGCTTCGTTGTCAGTGTTGGGCTGCTTGTGTGTCATGTCAGACGTCTGCTGCATGATTCACTTTGCTTTCACACAAACCTGTGAATGAATTACACTCAGTAATCATCTCAGAATGCATCATTAGCATTGATTTTAGAACGAAACAAAAACTGCATCTGTGTCCATGTCCGTACCTGGATGGACTGTTTGCAGACGGGCTGCTTTAGCTGAATGGTTGGCTGACTGACTACCTGACGGAGCAGTAAAATTCAGTCAGGATTTTGCAGACTGTCAACCTGCCTGCCTGCCTTCCTGGCGGCGTGCTGACTGTCTTTCCAATTCACCCCTGAATAATGAATGTCTGTTGCTCCTGTGTAGTCCCCTCCTGAGAGAGCCAGACTTGAAGTAGCCAGACACCTGAGGGATGCGGGTGAGCTCTGACGGGGAGATATATGATGAAGATGTGTGTTCACTCCCCCCCAAAACAGCTAAATGACATTTTAGACACCTTAAGTATTTATCTTAAGTGTGACCTTGGTTTGAATGCATCGTTAGGTAAGGTGTAAGGTGTTTTTTCCACATTGTTTTGCCTCAGATTGCTGTGTTTTTGTAAGGCATATTCATGTGGTCTGGACATTCCTACAGTTTTTAGTCATGTGATTGGGGCAGAGCCCTGGAGGGCAAAATACCGTTCCAACATGGCAACTGACACTGAACATGCTGCAGAACCACAGCAGAAGACTGAGAATTTCAATCCACGAATGCGTAGATCAAAAACATAAAAACAAACTGCAAGTTTGAACCACTCGCCACCCATAAGCCACTGAAACACTTAAATCGCTGAAAACAGTGAAGTCCCTGCCAGAGCTCACTTTGGCAATCTCTATATATCCTGTGGAGAATCCCTCCCCCTTACACCTTCACCTGGATGAAAGTGTACTAAAGCATGGACAGTTCTACGCATTCCTGATCTGGATGGGACAATAATGTTTACGTTACCATTTGAGAGGTGAAGGAAAGAAAGCTTTCTTTGTCAGATGCGGATTTTGGATTCTGTACAAGCATTATGGTCCTTTTAGACACAAGGCAGTTTGGGGTGTGCTCTCTGCTGGGTTAAGTGACCAAAATTCAACCTGGTTAACTCCTTATTGGTTAGTGCATCAGATAAAATATCAATTTTGGCTAGACAAGCCTAGCGCCTGTTGTAAATCGCTCAGTAACTTGCTGGCCCTCATGTTTAATCTGTACGATGACAGGTTCTGGTCTTTGAACTATGTGCAGGACTACAGTCTTATTAATTTTGGACTAAATATACTAAAGGGTCCCTTCGTAATGAGCTGTAGCCAGCTGTTCTCAAAGTGTTGTTTGCAAATGTGATGTTTATTTTCAGTTCATTTCGATAATGTCGCCTCTTTAAATCGTCATAGATGATCTGATAAATAAAGTATGTGTTGTTGCACCCTCTGCATCCATTCTGACCTGCACTGCATGTCTCCACAGGAGTCTGCTGGACGTGGACACATTCTCCAAGTCAGATCCTGGTATGTATGAACTCTTTACTCTGTGAGATGCTGGTAATGATATCATGGTTTGTGTTGTAGGTCATAATTTTACAGAATAAACAAATTATTACCACTTTGGATATTGAGCTGAATATCAACTCTAATATTTAAATCCATAAAACTGAGATGGCTTCATAGAGAGTATTTGTCGGTACAGCAAGAAAAGCAGTGCGATACATTTTACTTTCCTCTGCCTCTTGCTCTGTTAAATAACACAGAAGGTCAGAGCTATCAATGGGTGACAACTTGGCTGATAAAATACAAGAGTGAGGAGGGGCTGAAAAGTCAAGGTTGAAGAAAGGTCACAATTGAGGTTGGCCAGGTGTCAGTATGTCGTGCAGTAGACAATGACGGGGACAGGAATTAAAGCGAGGAGGCTGACAGAGCTGGAAGACGATGTGAAGGGATAAAAAGCCTTTCTCTGAACAACCTGTGGCCATTTACCCCCCGTATGCACAGTGACTTTATTGGTATGTATGAACGCATATTCCTTCAAAGAGGAACTCCAGAGCTGCAGATGTTAACCAGGTGTCAGGTGTCTGAGCTGTGTATGGTCCTAATTGTATTAACCACAGTTTCATTTGCATTCTTCTAACGAAACCCCAGTAAACAAATTAAGAACAGAATGAAGTCTTCAAGGCAACTAGCAACAAATTTGTATGTACTACTGTAATACTGTATATCTGCATATAACATGCAAATTACCCAATTATACCATGGCCACAAGCCACAAAATTCTGAATGTGATCATATTAAATTATATTTGTGGTTACTCATTTTCAATCATACTTTTCTGTTTTAGACAAGACAGAACAGCCAGCTCAGCTCAGCTAAAGCTCCCAGCAGCGACCAAAAGTCAGTCCCAGATTTACTCTTATCTGGCGGCTGATGTTACCTGAAGCACAAACGGTCAAAACATAGTGTGAGAACATGCGTAGGGGACACTGAGTGGGAATAACAGAGACGCCATTTATCTGATTCCATGTCACTGTAGCATTAAGTTATAAAATCTATTATGGGTACAAAAAGAGGTCTCAAAATTCCTGCTTGTGTCGAAAAAAAACACTGAATGACATAATAACCTTATAATAACTTTCCGTTTTCTTTAGTGCCTCCTCATCTCATTATCGGTGGTCGTGGTCACATTTTCTTCTTTGCTCTCCTCTAACCTTCAGACCCTCAGGCTAGCTACACTGTGGTAGTAATTTAAAGAAATCTTTCTCTTTTGCATGCAGATATCAAAGACGTGTATCAAATGAAATGTATTGGTTTGTTGATTTTGTTGGTCACACAGATAACTTGCTTGCTCAAAGCTTATAGCTAGGCTTTCTGATGCTGTCTCTGCCTAAAGTTTATTCCAGGTAAACAAACACCTGTGCCATAGGTGTGCGACTGTGGCAGTTGTGGATGAAGAGTCACCAAAGACAACTGAGAGTTGAAGATACAGTGCAGCTTCAGTGTAGACGGGTTATGTAATGTCATGAGTAATGCTGCCTTGAACTCATGAGCTTGTGGTTAGGACATGAGGAGTTGTGTACATGATGCACTCAGTGTTTAAGTAGTAGGTCATGATGACACTGCTGCTAGGCAACGGCAACATATACTGCAATAAATATCATTTACATCACCATTTTTAAAGACATATTAAACTCTGTGACTAAATTGACAATATATTAACTTCTATCTACTGAAAAATGAACGTCCATAGCCTCCTCCATTTCTGAACAAATCAAGGCACCTGTCACAACTATTCATATTGCTTCTTCTCATGAACACAAGGCAGCATGAGACATGAGAAATGAATGCAAGATATAAAAAATGTTTTTATGCCTTTAACTGCGCAAATCACATAGTGGGAAGTGTTCCTTAGCTTAAGGTTACTTCCCAGTAAACTCAGAATTCAGATTTACATATTAGCTCAAATTTCATTTCAACGTTTTTTGTCAGAGCCCCAATTTTAAGATTTCAAGCTCATATCTAGTACATTGTGAGGAAACAGAAGGATTTTCATGTGACATTACTACAACATCCAGAATGAGGGGGGTTATGCTAGCATTACTGGTGTGAGGGAGGCTGCTGTGCTGCTGGCTGATGCTTTGGGACACTCACTGCTCATGTCTCACTATCTGTAGCTAACTTTGTGTATAGCCTCTGGCAGCATTACCATGGCCACTAGCTGCCATTCCTCGGTGGAATTCAACGTGTCATTTTTGCTAGCTAAAGCTGACAGGGATAAGACCGAGACAGGAGTGTAGTGAAAAGTTTGGACTGGTGCTGCATACAAATGTACCTCACAGTGTTTTGACTGGTTTCCAGCAAGGTGCTTTATTTAAAATACCCCAAATCTCCCATCACCCATCTATAAATGAATTAAAGGACAAGTGTGGAGGATTTTGTGACATCTAGCAGTGTAGTGTCGTGGCTTTCTATCTATAGAGCCCGTGTTAAGTTTAGTTAGAAAGATGTCGGCTCAACATGGCGGACACAACTTGATCCTGATGTTTCACTGCCAGTCATCTCTCGCAGGAAGTAGTCCCATTATCACCATTATGTCAAAAGAAACATCATAAAAGCTCTTGCCTAGTGAATAAAATCAGGGAATAAAACATGCAGAGCAGAGGCAAGCAGTCAAGAGTAGCCGAATAACATTAAATAAACACAAGCAGAACATACTGGCTGTGAAAGTCTGAATCAGAAAGTGAAAGTGGGACAGAAGATGCTGGTGCTTTAGTCATTTGATGTCAAACATCTAATCAAACTTTTCTGTTAGAAGTGATCGATTTATGCACTCCTCAGGAATTTTAATGAGGAAGAAAACAGAACAGCCATAAACAATATTCTTTAGCTTTGCGTATTTTTAGAAGCAATGCCTCTGATCACAATCATCAGAGCAAAAAGTGTGGCAGACAAGGCGACAGAAAAATGCCAAGAAAGTGTTTTAGTTGGAAATGCTATGACAAGACTGAGTGCATTTGTCCTTCTAAAATGACGAAAGAGCCGTATAAAGAAAATTACAGGGAGTGCATCTTCTCTGCACCTGGCACTCCAAACCGCTCTGTTTTAGGTGTTTATTCGCTAAAGCTTTCTGCCTCCACCACCCCACCATCAACAACGACGCAGCGTGGTGGCTTTGAGAGCCCGTAGGGCACAACTCTCTCAAGACGAATGTTACCCCAAATCAGCCAGACAGTCGGGCTTTAAATGAGTTACACAAATCACAGCTGGAGAGCACAGCTGTCTAACACCTCACCCAGGTCGGTCTTGAGACCCGAGCGACAACGTGTGCCACAGATGTGCAGGCAGCCCGAGGAGTTACTGGTTTCCAGTACAGACTGGCAGAAGCGGTGCATTAGCCTTCCCTTCAGTCCAGGCAATATAGACAGATGTGGTGAGCAGTTCTCAGAGCTGCCTGTTGCTATATGCACCACAGCTGGAGGATGTAATTAGGATAGACATTGGTGCCAATTATAATCTCAGTGACAGAGAGGAAAAGTAGAGATTCAGAGCTTTTTTTGTCTCCGTGCATGAAGAACCAGTGGGACTATACAATGGAATTTACATTCTTTCTGTCTCTCTGGTTCAAATCCTTTGAAAAGCAGAGCAGGAGAACAAATTAATTATACAAGTGGAATAACAAACAAGTTTAAAATTGGCTCACTGTACAATAAAAGTTTGATGCACAGCAGCAACACGAATTTACCAAGTTTGATGTGAGACATTTGCATTAATCTGCAGCTCAGATACAGTACGTGACAGTAATACAATACCAGCACAGTGTGTTTGGATGTGCAGTACGTATAGCAGGGTGGATGTGCAACGTTAAAAGTAAAGTGAGTTGTGCTCATACAGTAAGAAGTGTAAGTCATCTAGTTTCACCTGGAAATGTTTGGTTTCATACTAATAATGTCTTTGCATTCATATTCACACTAATTAAAGCTTCTTCTGAAACATCCTCACCTTTTCATTAGACTCACACATACAAACTAAGCTTGTGTTTTGAAGCCTCAAATTTGGCATTATGGCCATTTCCTTCTTGTTTTTTTGGAGCCAGAAGTGACCGTATTAGGATGAGAGCATAAAGCTGGTGGGTGATGTTCTGTGAGTTGGTCAGTGCTTGGTTTTGTCCATGATTCCAAGCAGGAAAACACTATAATATGTTTCTGAAAACATTTGAGGTGAGAAATAGGAAATGCAATGACTGAATCATGATTAATATTTGATCAGAACTGCCCAGCTTGACAGTTTGATCTGAGTTTTGTGAGCCAGCTGGTGTGTTGAGTTGGACGGACTCACTGGAAATGAATTAAATCATAATATAGCCACCCCCTAAAGCAAGCCTGCTTTGTCGTTTATTATACTCTGAATGGGACCATCATTTACAATGAACATCATGCTGTGGAAGAAGACTTGACACTAGTGACTGAGACCAAGGTTAAGATTGAAGTGATATGAAAGTAATTTCCTCAAGAGACTTAACACAGTCTGACCTATTATGGCCAATAGAACCACCCCCTGCTGGCCATTAGAAAGAATGCAGGTAATAACACTTCCACATTGGCTTCACTTCCCTCACCTGGACGCTTTATGGACTAATTATATACAGTCAGTGTCTCAAACATTCATTAGCAATGCATGAAGAAAGTGCGCCATTTTGCATCCCCGTGTGGACCGCTGCCATCTGACCTACAAATTGACACAAAAGGTCGTCATAGGAAGCTGAAAATAAAATCTATTTGAGCTAAGATTTCTGAACACAGTGATAATCGTTACAGGACAGAAACTCTGATGCGTCACTTTCTGTCCAGTACAAATATGTAGAGAGCTATTCTGCTGAGCAGAGTGTTACCCAACCATGTAGCTGAAACTTGTCTGCAGGTGTTTGCACAAGTTGGACCACAAACCCTCAGACCTCGACTTAACTGATATGTTTATGGCCACAGCTGCTCCCTGCTGTTTGTGTCCAGCCTTTACGACTGTCACGCTGTCTCAGCTGTTGGATATTTGGCAGAACGGAGCTGCATGGCAGCAAATGCCATGGCAGTAATGTGACTACAGTTTATGACAGGAAGGAAGCAATTAACAGTGTGGGTGCCATACAGGAGAGAGGAAATTGACCCACTCAGTCATTCTTTTTTTCTCTCTTCTCATGATTTAATCTAATTATGCTCACATAATCAGAGCTACTTCTATGGCAGGAATTACCGTAGTCTGCTGATTATGTAAACGCTAAATATAGTGATCCACAGGACAGAGAGCAAAAAATCCACAACATGAGCAGGTCAGAAAGAGTTGATGGCAAGTTAATAATATAAAGCAGTACCGTTTTATATCCACAGAGGGATCCTTAATCCACCACGTTGCACCGTCAGAAGTGAGTCACTGTCCATAAGCACCTGTATTAAAATGCTCAACTTCACAGCAGAAATCAACATGTTGCCAGCCTGGTTCAGGTAACGGATTTGGTCTCTATAGTGTGGTCTGTATAATTTCTCTGTCCACTCTGAGATGTTTTTTTTTTTTTTTTTTAACTCACCTGTTTAGATCAAATTGAAGCTCGAAGTTGCACGTAATTAACAGCGTGACCACTTTGATTGAACAGTAAGTGCCGTTATAGACTGCTTATTACAGCACCCAGGCATCATTTGACCCGCCTCAGGTCCGTTGATGATCCATGTCTTTGCCAATATTTAGATTAGCCGGGCGGCTAATCAAATCATCCAACATGGCAGTGGTCAGTGGTGCATTTTTTCAGCTTCAGAACAGCACTACAGAAACCTACAGGCGACATCGCTCAGGTTCTGTCCATTCTTACTGTCATTGGGAGTAACGCAAAACTTAACTTAATATTTCCATCTTTGCCAGTAGATGCCAGATTATAAAGATTAAATGTAACTTTGAGAGAGGCATGGTCTAAATGACAAACCACTGGAGGCTGTCACGTGTAGAAATAAAATCACAGTACTGAATAAAAGATGCAAAAATAAACTCACATAAGAAATGTGACAAAAATGACCTCAGCTGCTTAACAGAATAAGGTGGCAGTTAAGACTCTTACTGTAACTATCTCACTTCTCATAACATAACCTGACAACGTTTGAAAGAACTATCGACCAAGTCCTGACAAACAGCTCACACTCTGTGTAAGAAAAGCTCCAGGCATGTCGGACAGTTTCCAGCAGCCTTCAAAGAAAAGTCAAAGAAATATTGACATGCTGTTAAACCCATCTGTAGGCTACCTGTATGTTTGTTTGTTTAACAACACTACTGTTGGAATCAAGGCAGATTTCAGCTCTTTAGAGTGAATAAGTATAGGCATCATAGAAAATGTAAGTAAAGGCTATTTTTCTCCATCAGGTGAAACTTTCATGGCAGTCAATTTTTTGAAGGAGACAGGTAATATTTATAAAGAATAAAGAAAAGCATTAAAAAAAGATATAATAGCAGCACATACACATCAACACACACTTCAGCACCAAAATCAAGGTGTGTATCATTGAGTTCTGTTGAGTGGTGAGTGAGCTTTGTTAAATTGTGTGCATAAAGTTGATGCTCCCAGGGGTTAAAGATTTGTTCTGTATGTTTCCGCTTAAGTGTTGGTGGGCTTTAATGTAGCCTTGGTTTCATGAATATTTTGTTGAATGTTCAGAATCATACCTAGAGAGGTGATTCATCATCATCATCCTCACACCACAGGACATATCTAATTGAATATTTGAGTGTTTTTAAGTGTAAAAACAACAGCATTTATTTGAAGATGTCTCCTTGGGCTCTGAAAAATGTGAATGCTTATTTTTCTTCATTGACACCGAAAGAATTTTTAAGCTGCAGGCCTCATTTTAACACTTTCCTCACACACTGAGATACCCACATCAATGCAACGGCTAAAAGAAGCCCGAACTTTCCACGTATATACATTATATATCACTTTTACTGCAAGGAAAGAGAGACTAGATCATAAAGCCTGCGAGAGCCTCTGAAGCTGTGATGATGAGAGTGCATATTATCATGTGAGCTTTTCAGGGATCAAAGTTAGCGATCCAGTGACAGGCGGCACAGACACCGCACAACACAACACAGGCATGAAACATGGAGGCATAGATTGCACATTTGGGACGCGTACAAAAATAGAGAGAAAGAGCAAATTAGAGACGGGACCCAAAGGCTTCCACACTTTGATGGTGCTTCATATAAGATGATACTTTATGATACCCAGTGATCCAGTTAGTGATATTCGCTCTCATGTCACTGCACTACTGAATCGCTGTTTTGTCTCTTCGACCTGAAATCTTTGAAATTTCCCCAGGTCTTGAGAGTTTTAGTCCTCCACCGTTTGCTAACAAGCTACAAACATGTATGTGTGTGTGTTGCGTCTGCTGTTTCTTGTGTTGCTGTGTTTGTGTGTTGCAGCTCTGTACAAGAATGCGCCAAGAGACCAAAGCAACACTGTGAAGCACTTCTCCTCATCTAATTTATTGATGACTCACAGTTTGTCCTTGGGGATGTTGTATCACGTTGCCTGGTCATTGTGTAAATTCAATTTGAGTTTCTCTTACTCCACCATCAAATTACCTGATGCCTCTCTGTGTATCTGCCTACGCGCACGGAGGATGTATAACTTCGCAATCAATGTGTGCCTCTGTCTGAAGTGAAGAACTCGGAAGCTGGCTTCCAACTGAGGGACATAAATAAATAGGAGCACAGAGAGCAGTAGGCAAACATACGAGAGACAGCACATTTCCAGTTCAAAGCAAGAAAGCCTCCAGTTCTTTTCTACTTTTCTTTATTGTTATTCCTGCTTTTACTTTTATGCCGGGTTTCTTGATTCATTTCTGTCTGATTCTCTCTTTCTGGGCCTCAGGTCTCACCTGTGAGACCTGTGTTTTCCTTCATCTCTTTTTTAGTTGCCTTTCCTGCCAAAAGTTTTTCACTAATCGGTTGCTAGTTTTTCATAGAAGCACACACACACACACACACCAACTGCAATAATCAATATTTTAATAAACAGTGGCTCAAAATAGTGTGTAACCTGAAAGGAGTCATTCAGAGTTACACGCCTACAGAGATTTTGCACCAAACTTTGCAGCTCCCTGCAGTGCGAGAGAATTTTAGCTTCTCTCAGCTAATTGTTTTGGCGCTCTCATCAGTAATAATTTTCCACTTTTTATTAGTTTCATCAGACTGTATCACTGCCAGAATCCAGAGAAGAGAAGCTAGGAGTTCATGAGTTCATGGTTTGAGCAACTGCAAGTGATTTGGGAATATTTTTTATCTCTGGGTTTGCAGAGGCTGTCGTCTTAGTCCCTCCCACCTGAGATGCGAGCGGCGGAGACAAGAGAAGAGATATGAGGAAGAGGCAACAGGCATTTAACAGAATGACACATCTTCACCTCGGCGCTGCCGCTTTGAAGCCAAGTTGATTAAATGTGGCATGTGGCACAGCTGCATCATCTGTCCACTGTTACTCCTCTTTTATACATCAGACTCTGGCAAATGATATACCGGTGTATCCTCACTCATAGCTCTTTGGGCAGGCCTCCTGTCTCTCTTCGAGACGCATTTTAGGAATTGAGACATCCTTCAAGATGGTACAAGATTGATTTCTAGGTTACACGCAGTAGGACGGAGGAAAGAGGAGTCAAGAGGAGTTGAGAGGACACAAAATAGAGATGGCTGACAAAAACTTATTGTAATCATTTCAGTGAACATTCTCATTCTCTTAAAAACAAATTCTTCATCATAATGTTACTGCTCGACTGATATATATACAAGCGCATGTACAACATGTAATGCACTTTTCCCATTTTCCCATTTTACAACAAAGCGTCCTCATTTTAGACGTCTTTCTTTACTTAGACTCTTAGCTGCCATGTGAGATGCTGGCAGCTTGTTTCATTGTACTCCATCGTCAATCTTTGGAAACTTGATGTGCCTTTGAAACAAATTGCTCTCAAACTTGTGGCAGCACGCGTAGTTGGAGTTTCTCCCGCATCTTCTAATGCCACCCAATTAAAGTCCAGTTTCCAAGATAACTGAAAGACTCATTGGACTTGCATGTGCAACTCTCAAAAGAAGAGAAAAAGAGGACAAAGCGAGATGTGTCACTGCTTAGATACTTCCACCATCAGCCCAGAAAAACGTTACGTTTGATTTCAAAGCTTCAGACGTGACCACACTGTCGGATTTTCACATTTGCTTAAGACAATATTGAATCATGGCTAAATCGTCATTGTTTGATGATATTCTTTTCATAGTTTTCTTTACATGTTTAACCCAAACATTTGTACTATTGTCACAATAGACTCTCTGTGCACTACAGTCAAATAGCTATATGAAAAATGGACTTGGGCTTATCTCTGACTGGTCTGAAGTGATCTTGACATCAACATGCACTCCAATAATGGCTAGTTGATTTTACGCTGATATTTCGTTCACGGTGGATTGAAGTTATGTAAGCCGTTTTGGAAAGTATTCATCCATGCTGTGTACCAATTTACACTGTCAGTCAGCGTTTTAAAAGGAGGTGTCACTTTTTTAAATGATGGATGTTTTTGTTTTAAAACAAAGCTCTCTCCAGGCACGATGCTCTGCCTTTGCTGTTTGTCAGCTGGATACTCGCACTGACCCTTTGCACAGTTTTCTTCAGTCCAGTCTTGACTGGGTTTTAACATATTCTAGGCATGTGTGACCTCAACCACAGTGACATTGCCCTTGGAGAGATGCAAACCGTCCTCATGCATTTCCCCCGAGCGAGCTGGAATCGTTTCCATTGGAACTCCTGTAATAAGAAAAATTGAAATCTCTGCAGGGATTATCGGCTGTTCTGTCATTTGGTTATCATGTTTGATATATTCTTTAGGAGCAATGAAAGTAATGGAATTCATGAGATATTTTCTTCTCATCCCCAATACTTATGACTGTAGCTCTTTGTGTTTGGCACAGCTTTTCTGTCACTGTGACCTTTTTGCACTTCAAAAAGCGTCATTCTAGGCTCCAATTCAAATTTGATGGATTGGATTGATATAATTTCAGTTATTAAGCTGTAAGAAAATCACTGATGACGCTGGCTTATTAAAACTTTGAAAGTTTAAGAGAGAACGCTCGAGGTAATCTTTCAGCTGCTTCATGTTTCCAGTGTGCAACTCCTAAAGCTACTGATTTAACTGCCTCTTTTTATTTCTATCCACCACCATCTAAGCCACTATCAGGCTCCCATATGAAACATCCCACTTCTCTTATGTAACATCATTTGCCGGTGGAGTGCTGACAGTTTTCAGCCACATGCATGCGTGTTTCACTCCATTAAAATCTGCACCCCCCCACCACCACCACACCCCCTTCAGTCCACGAGTATTAAAATGAAATACAATTCAGTATCGAATGATTCGCACATGATTATTATTTGTAGTCTCTAATGGCAAAGTCGGTGAGTCATGTCTTTTAAATTACATATGATACTTCCTGTACATTGACTTTGTTGGATCTGCTTGAGCATTCTGACTCACTGGCAGGTAGGAGTGAATGTTTTGTTACAGCACAGCAGGTGTGGTTCTGGTTTGGAGAGTTATGTTGAGTTTGTTCATTGTCCTGTTCTAAAAATCTGTTTCAGTGCCTGCTGTGCTTTGAAAATGACTCATCAGGTAGATTATATAGATTATATGTTTCTATATATTTTCATGCATAAAAAGTATATGATTATGGTTGCTTTTATGTGATACAGAACCAGGTTACTTTTGGCCTTTCGAGCACTGCTGCATCTTTCTCTGTGTGAGGTGTGTGATGTAAGTAGGTGAAGATAAACTTTGTGAAAAACTAAAGATGCAAGATGTAAGGCAAATGGCTACTCCACCACTAAAATAAGAAATAATAAAAAAAACAGTTTTTTACCGCTTTCCCTCATTCGTTGTACACGTGCAGGTCTATTATAATTTAATAAAGGCTATATATAATAAAGGCAGGCCCTGAGCCATACCATCTAAATAAAGGTCACTGGTCTCCAATTAACCACAAGGTCTCCTAATGAGATCTGAGGAAAGAGTGACAGCCCCTGTAGATTCAGAGGTTCCTGGTCGTCCAGAACACTCCCACCCTTTAAGGACCACATCCATTTCAACATTTCCACATCCAATAACATCTTTATCTGTTCACGTCCATTATTAGCATGGCTACGTCAGCTTGAGACTTTGTTTTAGCTTGACAGTTCAGTATCCCCTTCACAAATAACCCATCCGTCCATCTCCCTTAACCGACAAACAACTGTTCACCAGTTAAGCTGCATGTCTTTGGACTGTGCGCAAAAGTCGGAGTACCTGGTTAGAACCCACCCACTAACCATTACACCACCCATTCACAAATAACCAAATGCTGAAAAAACGCTTATTTTTCAATTCTCATGCCTGGGTGTTAAATACAGAGATGCAACTGACTGGAAACAAGAAATGAGTTCTGTTTGTGTGTGTATTAAACAAATATGATATAATCTGTTACTGAGCTATAGGTGGATTTTTGGAACTAGCTGTTTGACCTGCTTCAAGTCTTTCTGCTAAGCTACGCTAATCGCCTCCCGGTTTTCCAAGAATTTCCTGGCCTGCCACTGTACTGTGTTGTCTTGCCGCTAGTAAATGTTGTTTCAGTGGCAGCAGCATCAACAGCAGGTGTTTGTTTTCAGTGAAAAAGCTCTAAAGTCACACTTGGCTATTGCCATCACTTTTGTGATTTAGACTCGTAAAAAGGCTAGATTTTTCACAGAAAAAAAAACTGCCAGCTGCAGGATATCGCCCTTAACTGGCTTCCAACCATGCAGCTTTGCCATAGCTGCTCCACCGTGGTTCAAGAATTGGCCTCCAAAGGTTGGGAGCTCTCCTGTCTTATCCCTCTCTTGGCAGGAGATCTGTAGATTAGTGGAGCTGTGTGTCCACCCTGCTTCACCTAAATTGCGGTGTGAGAGGTGTATCTGTGAGGGATTTCTGACAGCCAAAGCCATAAAACCCACTCAGTCGCCTTCCAGTGAAAAATCTGCCACCACCTGACTGTGTTAGACTCGGATTTCTACACCGCTTCTGTTTGCCAAACGCTTTTCCATCTCGTCTTCTTACCTTCACCGTGCCCCCCCCCCATTTCTTCATCTGTTTCCTCATTCTTTGTCTCTCTCAATTTCTCTTATTCTTATTCTACCTTCTCTCTCTGTTCTTCTCTTTAATATTCCATTTTGTCCTCCTTCAGTCCTTTCTTCCAGCTCCACCCCCCTACCACCACCACCACCACCACCCCCACGCTCCTGCTTCCCGACCACCTCTCTGTTTCACCTCACTGTGAGCAGCTTGTGCCCTCAGCCTGTAAGTAAGCCTGTGGCTTCCTGTCTATGTCTGCCCACTCTCTGATTATATTTTCCTGCAGCGCAAATCCAAGAGGCAGGCAGCAAGAAATCCCCAGTCGAGAAGAAAAAAATAAAAAGTAAAAAAACCTTCACACACAGGTGACTCTTGCTGTCAGCTCGCTCTGCATTAGGCGGATGACTCCGAAAGTCCACTCTGCCATTTTCAATTACGCTTCCAACACACTCATGGGACAGACTTCTTATTAAAGGAGGGATAGGAATGTTTCTCGCTTACACGTATGTACATGCGGGAGATTGCATGTTCTTTATGTCCCATAGCAATCTGTTAAAAAGAAGAGCTGGCAGGGATGTGCACGCAGGGTGTTCTGGATGATCAGATTACTGGAATAATGATAGTATAAGTTTATTTGCCTATGCTGCAGCCAATTTCTAATTGTTATTGCACCAAACAAAATGGTGTTGTTGGTGACCAGGCCTTCAGAACTTAATGGAGCAGGTATCTGCTTTGTCCTGATTAAAGATGAGGCCATTGAAGTGCTTTCCTCTTCTATATTGGATGTCCTTGTGGACAAAAGGCTGAAAAAGAACACTAGTGTCGTCTTTAAAAGGGCCCAGTCCCGGCTGTTATTAAGCATCTTAGAAAGGCAGTGTTCCTTAAGGTCAGAGATTGAGCTTGATAAACTGATCAAGAAGCAGGGTCCATTATTGGCTTGAGCCCTGACTCTCTAGAAACGATCATGGAGGAAAGGATGGGTAGGAAGCACAAGAGAGTTATGCAAAACGAATATCATCCGATGCACAATGTTTTTAGCCAGCTGAAGAGCTCTTTCTGCGACAGGCTTGTTATGCCCAGGTGCTCTTCAGAGACATTCAGGAAGCGCTTCGTACCTGCTGCTGCCATGAAGTGTACTGCGCCTGTGGATGATGACTAGGATGGTAGTTGTAGTGAGGGCTGTGGTAATGTTGGTGTCCATGAATATTCTGCTGTCATATATACTGTAAGTGCTAACATACAGTAGTACAGTCACATTTGTGTTTACACTGATATGGTGTCGGCTCTCTAGCTATTTTGTACTGCTTCGAGGTGTGTCAGCCTTTTCTTCTGCCCTATCATAGAGGATTAAGTACTTCACATTTGTTTGAGAGACGGGCCAAAATATAAGTTAAGTATAAGTAGATTATCACACCTCATAATTTCTTTTCAGTCCCCGGTGTCATCTGCTTGTCACACCACAGCGAACGCTAGCTCAGATGGGGAGGTGGAAGAGGGAGACGGAGCACCACACACACAAACACATGTATACCGTAGGTGTAAAAGTATACTGTATCACTGTATTAGTGGCCTTATGTCATGCAACCTGATTCCATAAAAGCCGAGACAGAGAAGATAAAAACAGTGTGCAATGATTTGCAAATCTGACCTATATTCAAGCGAATACGCTACAAAGACAAAACATTTAAAACTTAAACTTTCTGATACCTGCACAGGGGGAACAAAAGGCCTGTTTGGAAAGTCCAATGGGTAAATAGGTTCAATAGTTACAGATGATAGCATCATGATTAGGTATAAAAGCGCCATCCTTGAAAAGCTCAGCCGTTCAAGGTTCAGATCAAGATTCACCGCTTTGTGAAAAAGTGCAAGCTCACTGTTTCCCAAGGCATTAGTTCAAGGAATATATGATTGTATATGGATATATGGAGGAGAGCAAGGTGAGCAGGTCAGGTTGGAGAATTAATGAGAAAGGAATTACCTATGAGAAAAAGGATAATGTATGCAAATAAATAAAATAAAATATATAATTCTCACCAGAGTGGGAAACACTGCAGCTGTTCCTCAGTATGTGTTCAGTGAGTCTGTGCCAACACTGTGTGCACGTCCTTCTTTCTGTCCTTTTTCTTTGTCGTATATCGAAAGAGGTATCCCGAAACATGTTTTAATATTAGCATTATATCAGAATTTTGAATTCTGGCATTGACAACCATGATTACAAAGCATCCCGACTTTTTTGTTTGTATTATTAATGAACATTTACAATAGGATCCTTTTGCGCAAAGTTACATTGTTGGCAGTTGTACAAGATTATTGCCTTGTTTCTCTTTTCCAGCTAATATTGCAATAGTCACATCATGATGTTTATCTGGGTAATCCTTCATAACATTAGTTTTAAGTGTAATAAATTGCAGTTAGTTATTTTCCACTGCTTTCTTCTTAAAGTGAAACTTTATCATTTTCCCTGTGTAAGTCAGCTGCAGTATGTTGTCTGACATTTATCTGGAGCACGTTGGCGGTTTTGTTAATTATGTAATGATGCACATTACAGTCACAATGCCCCCTTTAAAGAGACAACAGCGACAGCAAAGTTCTTATATGCCGTATCTTCATGGCAGTATGTTTGTCTCCATTCCTTTCTGTCTGCTCCTCCTGTTCACAGTAAATCCAAGATTTTTTTCTGTGCTCAGGAGCCATGTGTTAGCTTAATATGATTTGTGCTCAGTCCGGATTCATTTATGGTCACAGTCACCTGCGTACCCGTCCTGCAGCCAGACTACTGTCAGGAGTTGTAGTCGGAGTAGGGTTCAGTGACAACGAATTGCCTCGTGATTATGCCGCTCCACGGCTGACCAGATGGACTCTTCCCTTTCTCAGTCACTTTCCATGAAGCAGGCAATCAGCCAGGCTCTTCGGACACGGCCGACACTGATGTAGCCTTGATGCGGATTAGCCTGAGCCCACTGTCGGGCTTTGGCACTGTTACCATGCAACCTTGGGGAAACACAAAGGTCATACGCCTTTTATCTCCGATAAATAGACACATTCTCTGTCTCTTGAGCATCATTATTTTAGTTGTTAAGGAAGAGGGAGCATTGGAGCAAGACTCTGACACAAGCTGATTGAATCCCAGGAGTGTGTTTGCCTTGAATATTAATTTAATTGATATTATTCACAGACTGATTAACTTGTAATACTTTCCAAAATCTTTTTAAGCGACACTGCATGCTTCCCGTATTGTTAAAAAGTCTCACAAAGGAAAGATGTTTTCTTCTAAAGACGCAATGCCCCTAAGGCTCGCTGCCTGCTGCCCTCTCTCTGTTATCTCTCCTCTGTTAATTGCTCATTAGGAGGGAAAATGTGGTTTTAATCGTCCAGACAGTCTGAACTTCATTAGAGCTAATGTCCAAACTTCACAGTACGCAGAGGCTGATGGTGCCCGTCTAGACACAAACAGTAACCCTTGGCCAATTATTAATACATCCCATGAGAGGCTTTAGTGAGCGTTGTTTGTTTGCATATGCATGAGCATATTTTTATATATATTTGATCCGAACGTGACGGCATGAGAAAAGTGGGTTATAATTGACTGCCTCTGCCTCATTTGTGCAGTCGTGCTCAAAGTAAAAGTTCCCCTCAGAAGACAAATGTAATGTTTTGTAGTCACATTTTGTAAACAGTAAAAATAATGGCTAGTCAGGGGACCCATACTTTAACTTGACCTAATAAGCTCACAGTGAATGAGGCTACATTTGTTTCAGCAATACAAACAGTCTAAAGACTAAGTCATGTCTGAGTCATTAATTTGATAGAAGAAAGGCTCTGTAATGTTAATGTGAAACCAAACTTTTGGACAGATAAAAGCTTGTTCTAAAGTTTTTGGTCTTCAACAGTCGTGGTACAATACCAGATTAAAGGCCCATTGTGTTTTGTGAGCCTTAGAATTAGGAATCACAATCAAGACAACTTAACCACTAACTTATGTTTGAACACACTCCTTAGTTTTGTTAGCATTTATTTAAGTATTTACATGCAAATAGTATCTCAGTATGTTTTATTAGCATGATAGACAGTAACAGTTGAAGCTGTTGGAAATGCCATTACTTCTGAAGGTATTTGAATTATTAGTATTATTTATTTATGGGGAACATGAATATGTTTACAAATATATTTGTACCAGTCCATCTTGTAGCTGAAGAGATATTTCACATTTCATATTTGAGTCAGAGGGAACCCCAGCATCATTAGGACAGTCCAACAGTTGTTGAGATATTTCACTCTGACCCCAAACTGTCGACCTCCTGTTGAAGCTGGAGGAAAAGTCACAGGGTCGCCAAACTCAGTAGGATTCATCCTCTGGGACCATGAATGTCTCTACAAGACTTCATGGCAAGAGTCATGTTGTCACCTGATGACCTCCTTTACGCACAACAGGACTGCTAGGGGCTTTGTCTTTGAATCATTTCCCACTGAGGGATTATTAAAGTATACCTTTTCCTTCTTTGTTTTTTATGTTATGTTTGTGTTGTTTTGGGGAACTTGCTGGAATGATTCTTTCACTTTTTTGGTGGACTGTTATTAATGAGATGCAGGCTAAATGTTTCATTTGGTTTTTAGAATAACACCTCAAACACAGCCTTTTTGTAATTATACATATTGATAGCCTGAGAGGCCTGGCTGAAGGAGGCGACAGCATATCTGCAAGGCAGAAAATGTAGAGATTGATTACTCCTGGACTGTAGTATAGTATACCTGGTGGAATAGTGGGAATGAACCCAAGAACAAAGATTGCGTCGATACATTTTCATGAATGTATTCATTATACAGTGAATACAACGAAAATCCCTTAATTATCCAGAGCTTCTGTCCAACAACTGTGCTGTAATGGTTCTTATTAAGGAATTATTGACTTTGCTTCTAGCTGTGCCAGATCTAATGAAAATGGATGTGGGTCACATTGATTTTCTTGAGTGTTTTTATATCTGTCAGGTGCTGCAGGTGCCAGCATGTAAAAATCACACTTTTTTTCTTCTTGTCCCCACTCTTTGTCTTCTCCTCTTTCCCTCTCAGTGGTCGTGTTGTATTTGCAGGGTGTGGGAACCAAAGAATGGAGGGAGGTAAGTTTGTGATCTCCAGTGTCATATCCGATATTTGTGTCTATCTTTTTTCTTCTTTTTTTTTTGAGCAATGGAATAAAAGTACAGGCTTCAAGTCAGGGCTAAGAGAGTAAGTTATTAAGATGAAGTCCAAAGGCAACTCACTGCAAACCACCTGAGAACACGGTGTCAACCTCGTCACTTACACACAAACGTAACCACCTTTTTAACCCAGTGAGAGGAAACAAACGCTCCATGTACTCGACCCAAACAGATGGCACAAGTTAAAGAATAGATAAATAAAATTGATCTCATTGTATCGGGGATCTGATGTTAGACAAAATGAATTCATCATGACTCATGGCTGGAAGAAAAAGCATAAAGATTCCTCTTTGGCCTCATTAGACATGCACCGTCTGCTCCCCTCGACTTCTTGCTGTCTCGCCCGCTGTCACTCTTTTTCAAGGAGAGGTCATGTGACCTTCCATTCATAGCTGCTCCTTTGAACTCCTTCCTCATTTTTTTTTTTTTCTCGGGATGTCTCTCCAGCACACAAACGCCCCAATTTCCATGTCGTCTCTCAGCCCTATTTCCCCTGATCTAATTTGGCTGTGACATTCTGTTTTTCAGTGGCGTGTTTGCCGATTTGCAAATTCAAAGTCAACACTGGATGTGTCAGTGAGGGCTTTGCCACCGCTGATCCTCTCACTTCAGGACACCTCACACCTTTTTTTATTCCATGTGGCAGGGCTTAATCAAAAACACGGCATGAATAGCTCTGCAATCAGCGAGAGTAAACATCTCTGCTGTCTGCTGTACACATATCGACGCAATGAGCAGATAATTGTGCTTGAATGCAATCCTGTCAAATCCTTTGTCTTCTTCTGACTTCATGTTTTTCATTATGCCAGTATACAATTGGTAAATTACATTTTGTCAAATAGGGCATTAGCATTTCTTATTAGCAAGCAAAAAAATCACTGACAGTGCATTTGTTTTATTCTGTCGCCATAGAAGTCTACAACTAGTCTATCATCCTTCATAAAGTGGTTTCTCTTTTTATTCTGTGCTTCTTTCAGCCTGTTCACTCCTCCTGCTGCATCAGGCTGTGCACTAAATAGTTTTCTGATCACAAGTGGCTCCACTCCTTTTTTTGCCCATCCCGTGGATACGATCCTCCACTTAGCTCCCAAATCATCCTCATGGCTGCTCCAGCCATGGAGGTTTCCAGAAAACTGTCTGATTACATGCTGTAAAAACCAGAATAACACACATTTTGTGGTGAAATCAATGAATTTTGATGTAATCAGTGTGAGCATTCAGTTGAAAAGCTTCAGCTTCAACGTTGATGAATTTGATCAATAGAAAACTTAATGTGTCCTAGTAATGTTAACCTTCCAGAGGGACCAAAAATGGGGAAGCTCTCATAATTTACTGTAGCAATTTCTTCCTCAGTATATTAACTGCTCCACAAAATCAAACTGTTCATGAATACCTTCCAATATGTTTGGAATAGTCTGTGTGTAACTAAGCAAGCAAGCCTCATTGAAAGTTTGAAAGCTTATTAGCTCAGCGAGCTTTTTCCACTACACTATAAAATGGGCTGAATTAAAAAAAAAAATACAACCACCAGCTTAAAATAAGAAGCTATAAACAGCACAGTACAGAGAAAATGAGATTTCTGGCTTATTATTATTATTAATATTATTATTTAATTGATACATTTTTATGTTAAATACATTGTTTAATAACTTTATCTTTATGTCTTTATTCTTCTCACTGGTTTAAAGTCGGCAGGGCACAACCAGAAAGGGGGAGGGTCACATACTTTCCTGTTACATACCAATCAGGACATGGCAGCAAAAATTATGATTGTGTGGTTGTTTGCTAATGTTGTCATGACATTTTCACACTCAAAGTAGAACGTAATTAATAATTAATAATGATAAGCTATAAGCTCATGTTACCCTTTACCTTTTGAATTACTATAAGCTTGAATACAACTTCTTTCCAGGTGGTGAGTCCACATGAGTTCTATGGTCAGACTGTAGAACACAAAGTTCAGGGTCACTCTGTTCTACAGCTCCAGGAGAAACAGAGCCAACTCACCCACATTATGTTTCAAAAAGGCAACAGAGGATCGTTACCCAATCACTACACTACACTACACACAATGGCTGTGTATGGTTGTAATACCTGTTAAATAAGCTATATGACACACAGCTGACCAGCTTGTGTGTCCGCAGATTTGTGAGGCAACAATTTTCCAGTGAACTAGTTCAGGAATACTGCACTAATGCAACTATTGTACTGTGGTCTGCATAAACCCCATGTGCTTTACTCAGTGTACTCACTGAATGCAAGTCTTTTACAAGTCTGTGCACATACACACATTCACATTCGTTTATGCAACACTGTCGTTATTATTTAAAATTGCATTTTTGACACTGAATGATTGATTCTACTCAGAGGTTTACTGAAGAACAATAAATCAAAAAGGTTGGTTAGGTTAGGTGAAAGAAATATATGGTGTTCGTAATGGATCCATTTGATAGGTTGATGTTCGCAACATATGTCGAAACCAATAATTTACTTGCCAGCTGTTCTGCTTACTCTCCCCCAGTAACAAAGCAATTCCCTAACCTTCACCCACAACGGCCCACCACCTATTAACCAATCACGCCTGAGTGAGGTTATAAACCAAAGGCCTCCAACCCTAAAAATAGAAACATTACCAGGAAATATCAAGGGATTTTCCCATCGGGTCGATGCGGCAGGTAGGTTCTGAGGTCCAATACACTCCCCCTGTGAGGCTTTGGTAATGGATAGGCTGGGGACGCAGTTGATAGCACAGATTATGTGCACTGGACACTAAAGACATGAGTAGAGGCATTGAGGGTGCGGTGAGGCAGTGCCAAGATCAATAGCTCATTACACGGTGCTGTCGGGCCAGGCCGCCGAGGCGAGGCTGGCAGTCCACCAGGGGGATTACTGGTGTGATTGTCACGGAGATAGAGGAACGGCCAGGCCCAGGAGGGAGGCAGGGACCGGGACTCTGTGGGCTAGCATGGTGGAGAGCTGGCTCTAATGTAGCAGTCTGATTTCTCAGGGGACATGGGATTTAGCACACAGCACAAAGAAACTCAGTATTGTACAGTGGGGTCATATTTTTGCAAAGAAGATTGGTGTTTATGGATTCTGATTCTGTGTGAAATGTTACAGTGGTGATATCACTGGCTGCCGAATCTCATAAATTTACTTACTTCTTTCATCAATGTATTTCTCCTTTATTATTAGCTTAACATATATCTGCTATTACCGCCATTATCCCTTTCTTTGTATGTTTGTAGTTTGGCAGGACAGAGGTTATCGATAACACTCGGAATCCAGATTTCGTCAGGAAGTTTGTCCTGGATTTCTTCTTTGAAGAGAAACAAAACTTAAGGTTTGATGTGTAAGTGGTCCCTCTTTCTTATTTTTTCTTTTTTTTTAATACATTTGAAATAATTAATTCTGAATTCTGATACATTCTGCTAGGCAAATACGTTAATGTGGATCCAGGGTAACCAAGCTGAGGTATCAATGTCTTTGATTACATTTGAATATCCTCTCTTTGTGCAGCTCTTCCTGGTGAAAACATAATTTTGCCCAATTAGAATTCATGAGCAGGCCAATCACTGCTAAAATTAGATGTTGTGGAAGGAGATTTAAAAAAAGAAAAGGCCACTAACTCAAGCCTGCTTGGTAGCCTCACTGATTAAATTAGTGTCTGTTTAGCCACTTGGTTATTCTGTTCACTTCACCTACCTGTTATCCTTAATCAATAGCAGGGACGGATCGTTTACATGCCTCTGTAGCTTTAACCAAGGCACAGATCAGCTGGATCTATAAAGGCTGTAGCTTGTCTACAGCATAAACGTGAAAATGGAACAGAAACACTGTTTGTTATGATGCAATTATGTTGGTGCATATTTTCAACCTAAGAGCATCCTTCCTGCTTTGCAAGGTCATTTTTCTTATGTTCAATCACCAAATAATAGGCTTTTTGTGAAACAGCCCAGATGCTGTGGTAATGACAGTTTGTAGGCATTAGATTTTCAAGAAAGCATCAGCACCTCCAGGTATTCCTTTATTCTTGGTTCTTTAAAGTCAGTTTCTAAAAAAATACATTAAAATATAAAATGGTAATGGAAAGAAGAATGGACATGCTAATGATGAACAGTGCAGGGTAAGCTACTTGAAAACCTTCACACCTGTGTGCTAATTACGAAGGAGAGACAGGTGGAGCTAGCTAGCATGGTTCTCACCAAATATGTCTGCCAGCACCATAAGCTAGTAAATTAGTGAAATTTAGTGAGCTTCTACTTCTCTGTGCACCTCAGATGAACAACTAATGGGCACATTTCCCCTGCTGTTGGAATATTCCTTGAGTGACTTAACTGGTATTCTACAGCAAAAGTATAGGCTTGATTGTATCCCAGCTTCAGGAATCTAGATTTTCAAGACCAAGTGCAAAGTCCAAACACACCTCTCTTCTGTGTAGAAATAACCATATATATGCTTTGATAGTGTAGCCCTGAGGATGGCACAGTGCCACATAGTACTCCATAAATCCCACTGTGAAAGGGCTAGTTGCCTCCTCCAGCCTCTAGCCCCTAAGTCATGCTAACACATACTGGACCAGTGTCTCCACTTTACGTTCTTACTGGGATTAATAACTGCAGTATAATTGGAGAATTTCAATGTTAGTCCCTCCCATTTCTTGTTACTGGGAAACAGTTACTGTAATGTGTTACTTGATAATACATAACTGGATGATTAATAGCAAATAAAAAATGAATCAGGGTAATCGGTGCACAGGTAAACATGTAGCTGTGTTAAATCTCTTCAAGCCATGTGTCACAAGTTCTTCCAATCTTACCAATCATTTATTTCTCTCAGGTATAATGTGGACTCGAGAAGCTGTAACATTTCCAAACACGTAAGTACAGTATGTCAAACGCAAATGACAGTTTTAACTCAGCGCTCCACAACTGCCATCAGCCCCCGAATGTTCCACATTGTATGCAGCGTTACTCATACTGTTAAAGCTAATGTACAGTGAATGAGTGAAGCAGCTGATGATGATTCAGCATGAGCAAAGTCTATAATTTAGTCTAGGATTTAATAAAGTGTAAGTCTGTCCTGTGACAAAGTCTTTTTTCTCTTCTTAACAAATCAACTCGTGGATGAACAGAAGGTGAGTGATGAACGCAGGTTGTAAAAATTCTCACGAGTCCCTGCTTTCATATATTTTATTTTCCAATATATTTCAGTGTCCCCAGAGGAGATTTTTCTCTGTTTGTCTTTGTGTTTCATTCACTTTAATTTCATCATATTTTTCTCCATTCTTTCGTCTCATTTCATCAAGGACAAACACCATCAGCTCCCATCCAGAAAGCCTCAGCCTCCCCATAGTGTTGTTCCCTGATTTAGTCTGTCTGCATTTTATCATTCGCTCAGGTAAAGCAACTCTCAGAACTCGACTTCAAAGTGATAGCAGCTGTTGTTGTTTGAGACAGTGTACTACGGCAGCTTGTGCATGTCAGGACATTTACACCAGCTACACACACATTCAGTCTTTGGGACTCACACCTACACCTGCTCGCGCCCACACATGACAAACATCAACACGTAGTGCTCTGCCCTTTTTTCTCTGCAGTTTTATTGTGTCGTGTCATCTGGCTGCTTTTTTGTGTTGCCGTATGTTTTGTTTTCTCTAGTCTGTGGGCTGGTTGTAAACTGCAAAATCTGTTGTTCAATGAAAATGCCGATTGAAGGTTTTTCTACTACGAGGCTTTGCTTTATGCACAGCGTGATCCTTATAGGAATAATCAATCGGTCAACGAGCACCTGAATAATGCAGCCCCGCTACGACTTCCTGAGCTTGACCTAGATGGGTTAATGCACGCTTACATAAAAGGTGGAATTAAACCCTGATTTTAAAACTTCAATAAAATAAGATTAGACTTTAATTGAACTTTAATAACTTTTATATCTCCATTACCATTCCAGTTGGTTTTACAGTCCTTCACAATTCCTGTTGAGCCTATTATCTTTAGTGTTAACCATGTTTATTGCACATAAGCACATAAGGTCCAGAAAATGTGTAGAGTAATTAGTTTAGCGTTCATGTATTTTAATGGGCCGGTTCCCCTGTGCCACCTCCCATAGTTATATGTTAAAAACTCCTGAAATAAGCAAAGCATTTTACATACTCTCAGAGAGTATGTAAAAGAAAATCATGCCACGGCTGCCTCATTATTAAAGGATAATATAATATACAGTAGATAGTCAGGTGCTCATATGAAGGTTGAAATTGAGTTTTACTCACTGATATTGTTAATACTTTGTGTCCCTACACTTTAACACTGTAGTGTAATATCAGAAAACAGTTGTTCCATCTCAGCTAATAAGCTGTTGAAATGTTGCAGATACTCTATAACTAAAGCGTTACCATTGTTGAAGCTGTTTATTATGGCCATCCTTTATAGTGATTTCAGTCTAAGTGATCTTTCTGTGCAAGAATGCATTCTAAAGTTTAGTAGAAGTTTATCTCCTCTACAGGAATCTGTATCTGATTTTGGCACTGGAAGTAATTTGGTTTCTGTTTTTGTAGTCTAAGAAGTATTAACCAATCATGTTTGAGTGTGCTTTGTTTGTAATAATCCACAATGAGAGCTAAAGAGGTGGGACATATTGGCAGAAATACAGTCTCTAGTTATCATCTGACAGTGATTTAGCTTTTCATCAGCTTTTTGGAGTTATCTGCATTCATACACAGATATCTGTCTATAGAGATAAGCAGAAATGTGTCTTTCTCGTCATTCTTGTGTATCAAATTACTATTTGGACTGCAGAGGATGTCTTGGCTGTTATCCATGTTCCAAATATCTGCTGGCTACACCAGAGGTCCATGAAACATTGGCTTTTACCAGAGGCTAAATCTTATTCAGGCGATAGCTGCCGGGTTCTATGTGTGTCTTCTACGGTTACAGTGTATTTTATCCAGAGTTCCCTCTTTGTGTGTGTTTTACAGCGGTCCTTTAAGTTATCTTCAGGCAGGGAGGGTCAGATTACTTTGAATTCGAGTTATTTACTGAATACAAATTTGTAACATGATCCATTGGATTACAAAAAATGTGATCTAATATAAAAAGTTTTGGATTAGTCCAAAATCAAACATTGGAAAGTTTGATGGATGCATCCACAAACACATTCACATGCCATCCTCTAAACATCAGCCCTTAACAGTACTGGTATTGAGTATTTATTTACCATGGAAAAAAGTTGAATTTTAAAATTGAAATATGTAATAAAATAAAAATAATAAGAAGAAAATAAAATCTAAAGTAGTAATGACGGTGTAAATATAATCAAATTACACATTTCAAACATAATCTGGGTTGATTATACTTACAAAAACCCTATTACATGTCTGCAGGTCACATACTTCCTGAACCATCTGTTGGCCCTGTCATGCAATTAATTCTCTCTCTTCTATCTTTTTCCCTCCTAAGGACTTTCTGGGCCAGACCTTCTGTACTCTTGGAGAAATCATCGGCTCCACAGGGGGACGGCTGGAGAGGCCCTTATCGTAAGTCCCACAACATCCTAATGTCTTATCAATTTGTCATTGATACAGCATCTGCTGTATTAATCAAGTTAATGTTCTGTTTTTTGTAGAGGTGTTGATGATAGAAATTGCACACATAAATAATTTAAACATAAAAAAGGGGAAAAGTGAGAATTAATTGTGGATAGACTCACCAGCTTCAAACAGCCTCATGTATTATATTGTTAAACGAGAGTGTGAGAGAACAGATCAATGAAGCTGTTGGAGTAGTGCTAAGAAGTTTTTTTTTTTTATTTATTTTGCACAAAAGTGACTGAAGCATGCAACAGCATTGTTGTTTTTTCACATAGTAAAAGAGAGAATATTGTACATTTATTGCAAACACAACACAACGACTTTTATTGCACCTGCAGTGTTAGATAACACACTGTATTCTGCGGAGAGAAAGGAATACCAGCAGATAGAGAGATGCGAGGTCAGAGAAGTCATGGTCCAGACTTGAACCCATTTTATTCCAAATACAAGGTAATGTATCCCCCCTGTATCCGCCTATACACCGTGAAGCTCATCATACAGGATGCCGGGTGTAGAGCAATATATTCATCACAAGCTGGATAATATCATCTGAACAAGTGTAACCGCTGCACAGCGGCTCATTTGCCCTGAATGAGTACCAGCAAACACTATTTGATTGGTTTGATTTTTTTCTGTTTAGTTTTTAGCTCCACTGTTGGAAGGAGAAACTTTCTCAATTGTTCTTGCAGTGAAAATTCAAATAATCAGTTACAGCATCTGATGTGTTTCATACATTTTTGACTGTGGAGACAAACTCTATTGATTTCCTCAGTGCATGTGCATGAGCTGATTTGAAACGCTAGGCAAAAATAATCTAATTGGCAGAGTGAATTTATTAATAGATGAGGGGAACATAGAGCATGAGGGTTTTGAAGAGGTTGATTATTTTTTTTGCGAGGCTTTGTTTGTGAGGTGCTTCTCAGCGATGTGCTGAATTTGTCAAAGGCAACCAAGCAAGTAAGCTACTCTGAGCTAAAAATAGTTCAGTATGAGTGCGAGGATGGGTACCAGTACCATGCTCACTCCTATGACTGAAACTTAACATCATATTCATATTGATTAATCCGCTGATTATTTATTACTAATACACAATTGTTTTGCTTGTAAAATGTCCGTGTTTTATACTGTCTAAGCACTTAACACAAATATAACTGTGTGGATGAAAATATCATCAGTTTTGCAGATATTTAGTGATAAACCAAAGTTTCTGACTTGAAATAAAAAACACCTGCCAATGTTTCTAAATGAAACCTAAACCTAAAATGACGAAATTGTCCACCTCTACTAAAGTTATTGAGGTATATCATCTGGGAACCAGGAATATCTGTACAACGTTCAGAGCGAATCCATCTAGTACGTGTTGAGATATTTCACAGGATAAATGAAAAGTTTGACCTGCTGGTGGCATTAGAGTCATTAACCCCATTTATCCTTCAAGGAAAATATGTGGGCTATACCGCAGACCAAGTGGACCACATAGAACACAATTCTAAAGTTTCTAAAGTAACACTTTTTATTCCCAAAGAGCTGTGTTGTCACATCGGGCTTAATAAGGGGCATAAAGCTTTATACAGAAGAGTCAATGTGCTTGTTGCTGGTGTCACCATGGGTTCTTGTGGGTTAAAGTCCTTAGAATCGTCTTCTGGGGACCACAAATGTGTGTAAAGATTGGCATCCAATAGTTGATATAGTTCAATTTGGATCAAAGCGATGGACTGATCAACTGACCAACAGATAATGACTTTGATGTCCTGAGAGCCGTACATCTAGGATGGCTAAAAACATGAATCCATTAACTCAAGGACCATTCGATAGTTTTTTTCAGAGCTTCCAACCACATCTCCCAGTCTTAGCAGGAAGGGGTTTCTCACATGTTGGCTGTTGTTGGCTGATGCAACCAAGTTATACTTCACACAACATCCAAGCTATCTCCGTGACAACTGATCAAATTACGTTCATTGAGGAATGGTCTGAAAGTTCTGAAAAACACTGTCCTTAGTGGATTTAAGTTTCTCTTCCTGCTGCTGTTTCCATGGTCACAATTTAACTTTCAGACTCAAATCATTTGCATTTTATAATCTGTTTACATTTTCACCAGAGTTTCTAGCTGCTGTCCAACTTTGCCAGGCAAGTCATTTTCACTCCCAAAAGCTTCTTTGGCGTTGCTCATGGAGTTCTAGCTCAATCAAGAGCTTTGCCTGAACTAACACTTGTATATTTAATACTCCAATCTGTCAACAACAAGTCCATGAGGGTTTGTAGAGTTTCCATCTGGTAGTACAGTATATGAATTACTGCCACTGACTTCAGCAGGACGTGGTGATGAATCCGGTCGGCTAGGGGCCAGTTTATGGACCCTGCAGCTGTCTCTTGCCAGTAGCAACTATTGACATGTTTTAGAAAGCTTATCATGCTCAGACAGACCAAACAATCAGCTGGTTATGGTCTGCTGTCAGCCCGAATGCCACAGTGCTGGGGAGCAAGGGACGGAGAGGAAAACAGTAAAGGAGTGATGAGAGAGGGAGAGAGGGAGAGAGAGAGAGAGAGAGAGAGAGAGGGAGAGAGGGGGAAAGAGGCAGAGGAGTTATGTCTTTTACATTTTGGCAACATTGGAATGTAAAGTGAATGTGATGCCAAGGCCTGTAGACATAAACACATAAAATACAAAAATACCCATTAATCCTGACAACAAAGTGATAAATTAGTTAGGCAGACATGGAAGCCATCATTTTGACTCAGTTAACAGCCGTTTTTTAAGCATTTAGCGTGTCTCCTTTTAACCCTGCAAACTCTGTCACATGCAGACACGCACACAAATGTTGGCAACATTGAGGAGATTTATAGATTTATATCCCCCTTTTTTAATTAAACAGACTTTAATGACAGGGATGATTACTCACACTCATCACAAACCTGTCATGAGTTCCATGTGATTAATCATCTCTTCAGTGTTTCCGTTAATGGAATTCACCTTGAGGAGAGAAATGGGAAAAGTGATATAAGTGAAGGGTTACATACAATAAGACCCCAGACTGAAGGGCTGTCATAATGACTTATTCTGTGATGAATGGAGGACAATGGAGCTTAAAGACACTGACAAGGGAGGTATTCTAACACTGCAAAGATAAGAGCTCAACCTATCTATCAAATGAAGGGATGAAGAAAAATGCTTTCAGCAAAATGACAGACAAAAATATGCAATAGCATGTGCAAACATTTGAAATCTATATTTGCTCTTTTCTTTTTCTTGAATGTATTTTTTCAGGGAGACAGTTGCTCTCATGGCTGGTGTTTCTTGCAAAAATAATCAGCTTTATAGCATAAAGACACCTCAAGGAGTGAACAAGTGGTGTGATGTGACGGGACTTTGCCATGGTTATTATGTGACCAATTAGAGAGCCATTAAGCTAAATGTCAACTTCATGAAATGACATAAAAACAATATTTGCCATCAGATGTTGAAGTGGGATTTGGAAAGCAAACATTGCACACCAACGCCTGTGTTCAAAAATAATGGCTTATTAGCTCTTAAGTGCTCCAAAATATTCACCAGTTGCTAAAGGTGCCATTTGGTTCTGGGCAGGTAGCATCCAGAGGGGCTTATCAGAGCTTTTACACCGAAAACAGCTTCCTGCTGTGGGTGGAAACAAACACGATGACAGCAGCCGGAGTGAATCAAAACAATAAAGTTGCAGGTCGCAAAAACCAAAACAATGAGCTACAATATGTGAATATGGAGAGACTCCCACTATATATGGTCATGTGACCTTTTGTAATGTAAAAATATATAGTAGTGCAGCTTTAAATTTGTGTGTGCACTGCAACAACAAAAAAGAAATGTTCACCGTGGCACATTCTGTGCCAAATTTGTACTGTAATGTACAATGACAAATATCAGTCTGAAACTGGCATTGTATTTTCTCTAATCTCCTCACAAAGCTTTTTTTCCCTTTTCTTTCTCCATTGTTCCCAGCCATGCAAACAAAAATCCTAAAATACCTGAGACAAAAATACCTGCTGGCGTCAGCTCCCTTTGAAAGACAAATGTTTTCAATTTCATAAGAACAGTCCAAACAAGCAAAACAATACAGCCGAGATATGTAACTGTCACATTATTCCCTAATGATCCCTCGATACACCTCGCGTCCGTGGCTTTGTCACAAAAACACCTCTTCTTCATCCCCCTCCACCCCCATCCATCTCCACCTCAAGCCAAGCTGTTTGGCTCTTGATGGCCTGAAAGATTTAGCGAGAATCAAAATGAAAGGAACTGAAGGGAACGGATATACAATAAGTGTTTCGGAGGGGGGAAAAAAGGCTAAAAATGAAAAGGGAAACGAAACAATGAGAGACCGACAGAGCACAATCACTATTCCTCCCATATGGTCAGTGTCTCCGATGGCTGCCTGCAGGGAATAGACAGCTGTCTGGAGCTTCTGATAGATCAGACACAGCAAAGCCCAGGGGGAGAAGCAAGGGAGGATGAAGGGAGAAACGGAGGTAAAGGAGGGGTAGAAAGAGGTAGAAAGGTATTTGAAAGGTGAGACAAACTCAGTAGACAAGGGAAAGAGGAGGGATGGAGATGAGGAGAGGCAACGAAAAAAGGCGTTAAAGGTGGTTCTAAAAGGTGTAAAGGATCGAAGAAAAGAGGAGGATGGAGGTAAGATAAGGTAGTTTGTGTGATGGAAAAAGGGAGATAGATGCAGGGC
The DNA here is from genome assembly GCA_023373845.1 of Nibea coibor. Classification (NCBI taxonomy): domain Eukaryota; kingdom Metazoa; phylum Chordata; class Actinopteri; family Sciaenidae; genus Nibea; species Nibea coibor. The sequence goes on from CM041717.1 coordinate 4,837,743, forward strand.
TTTGCTCCCGAGGCAGAAAGAGATAGATTTGTGTTTACTTTTCCAAAGTGCGAGTTATCTCAGTACAGTATGTGCTGTCATTTCAATCAATCTTTGCACCTGTGGTTAGCTGTGAGAGCCTATAAGACCGCACACACATACACAAATAAAAATAAAAAGGCTTGGACAAAGACAGCACAGACACACTATATAAATAACTTATATTGATTTTTTTTTTTTATGCTTTTGATGGCATCAAAAACACAGACGCACAAAGAGTCTAAAACATATATGGCTCTGGTAGCCTCCACATGTAGGTGGGTGTATGATTTTATAGGTCAACAGTTTTAGAAACGGGCTTCATGCTGCGTGGCAAACTAAGCACTCCTTTCCACTTACCTGTGTGTTGCCATGGTAACCGAGGGGGGCTATTAGCCGAGGCGGTAAAGGTATAACAACAATCCAAAAAGCAGCATGTTGAAAAAATAAATGGGGGAGCAAGCGGGATATATTATATGGACACCCATACAGTTCGACCACATATTGTACCGGAGCTATTTTTAAACTGGAATTGATGTTTGTCTGTTTGTCATACATACAAAGTATGAATTCACCCATATACTCTTGGAAGCAGAGCAGTGTGGCATGAGCAAAAACTTTTTAACTACCACATCATCACCACTTGCGGTTGACAAGCAAGCAAAAAACAGACAAATTACCCATTTGTAAATGTAATCTAAAAAAATGAGGCTGCTTCATTAACAGTCCCACAGGCCGCCGGGCGCCCAGATGTAGATTGATGAGGTGAATAGTGGACTAAACAAGCTGTCCGCAGGGATGGTGTATGACGCCAAACCAGCGCGTGTCATGAAATTATACCTGTCTGGATTTCACCACAAGACATTGGTCAGTCTGTTGGTGCAGTGTGTCACAGGGCAGGGTGTGTAATTGGGGCCAGTTGGTGGGATGTCTTCTGCTCTGTGGCTGATGTCAGATGGACAAAGACCAACACACACACAAACACACACACACACACACACACACACACACACACACACACAGTACCACAAACTTTTGGCAAAAAAGCAATAAATTGACAGCCACAAAACTACAACATATTTTCTGCCCTGTGAGAGGTAGCAAACAGTGGCAGCTTGCAGGCAGTGTTATGTTACTGTTACTGAGCTGCTGCTGGTGGAGGAGGCAGATTTGCAGATGCTGTCTTATGCTGTTGCAATACACTATAATACTGACAGACAGGTAGGAACACATAGTTAGAAAGTGACTTCTGCTGTATTTAACTGTGACCAAGGTCCAGAATTTCTTAGGTTGGGGTGAGATGTCAGTTTTGTGTTGTATTACATTACAGAGCCATCTGGGATCGGCAACCCGATGATGTATATGATGTCAGTTATATACAAATATTATACAAATATTTATATATCCATTTGATATGTCTGGGTCTCTCAGGCTTTTGTGGGCAATGTTGAAAATCAATAACAGTATTGGCTTCATAGCGATGGTGTCACACTGTCAGTGTGTCAGTCCACCATTTTAGTCTTGGCTCAAACATAAACCCTAATGACTTTGTTCATCTTTCCTACAGTGTCATCAGCAGGTCAAAGCACTCACTTATGCAGTGATCTGAGGATGCAATAGCTACAGACATCCCCAGAGGCTGGATCTTGATATTTAAATGATCCTCTGACTTTTGCTGTGGTCCCACCATGACATTGATATTTGTGGTTTTCCAGTGAAATGTCTCGACAACTATAGTTGGATTGTAATGGAATTTGCAGAGTCATGTTCCCCTTGGGATGAATTGTAATATCTTGAGTGATCCTTTAACATTGTGCCATCATCTGGTCCAAATTTTGAAGCACTGCTATGTCTAAGAACAGTTTCACACAGCCTCTGGTCTGACTGTAGACTCTTATTACATATATATATATATATATATATATATATATATATATATATATATATATATATATATATTTTTTTTTTTTTTTTTTTTTTGCTGCAAGGTGATACTTTTAACATTCTTTAAACTACTGGACTGTTGGTATTTGTCCACACAGTTTGTCACAAAGTGGTAAATCTTGCACTATCCTTCCTTGTGAGTAACTGAGCCTTTTTTAAACGTGTTTAACCACATAGTGTTCCAATGTTTTTTGAGCATTGCACAACTTTTGTTGCGCATGTCCTAACTTTTTTGGAATGAGCTGCTGGCATTAAATTTACAATGAGACCTGTAAAGAACTTTACTGACAGTATGCCAAACCAATGGCAGTATAGCTGACGGGCGTTCACACCTCTGTCCAGAAGCAAAGATCTTTTTCCAGGTCATCCTACAACAATTTTTAAAGGCTAAACCTTGATGTAAAGTGCAAAGAAGTTACAAGTAGTATTGAATTAAAATATTTAGGTTTAATTGTGTTTATTTTCTTTGGCACCACACTACCTCTTGACATGGTCACATGTCTGGACTTTGTACATACTAGTTGCATTTTGAGCCTTCAGCCACAAACATCAGGGGTCACAGCTCCCAACAAATCCCAAAGTACAGCATGCTACCCAAGTAGCAGAAATTACTGCCCGGTGACACCAAACACAGACCTTGACTTCAACCTTAGTACAATGGTGGTGTCCATGGCTGTCACAAACAGGAAAGGAAACAAGGTACTCCCCCTGTCAGACCCACACTGAGTGTTCTTGAATTAATGCAGAGAACCTCTGAGAGTTCAGGGAGTAGATTGTTTTCAACAGCACCCTCTGCACTTCACACTCTTGCAGCAGTGCCCAGAGAATACCTCAGGGAAAAGGGTAGCAGATACACCAAACACGTTATACTGAACTACATTCCCAAGACCCCTTGATTATCTGTGACAGGGCAACAAGCTGGCCCACTGGAGAAAGTTAATATGGTGAAGCTCTTGTTACAAACTGACATAACACAGTCTGATCAGATGGAATTATCTAGGTCAAGGGGTACTGAAGTAAAGGTCTACTTTCCAAATATCCACAGATCCACAAGGGTGAATCAAGTGATGGTAGTGAGCTGTGAGAGATATTGATCTAACCGTTTGTCAGTGATTAAATCCTGATTTGCTTCCACCTGTAGAGTGTGTGAGATTAAGATTATTTAGTCTGGGCTTTCAGGTTCAAATAGCTTTGCATGCAGACAGCTATCTACTATAGAATAGTTAGCAAGCCTGCTAACCTTTAAAGGATGATTGCCATCGCCACCAATTAACATGTACTGTATGTTTGATTTAGATGATTTAGTTGTTCTTAGTTGCCATTAGATTTTCCAAATACCGAGTATCCAACACTCAATGAGGTTTGACGTACCAGTGACATTATTTTTTGACGTCAACATTGATTTTTCAAACTAAAATTCCAGTCTTACAATAAAACTCATATTCAGTATGTCTCTCTTACTGTTATCTATCTATCTCTCTCCCTCACACACACACACACACACACATCAGTGTTGTCATTGTCTGTCCCCTGTGGTTGGTGTCCTACGGAACAGTCACCTGCCATCTGGTGTGGCGGTTCAGGTCTCATCTGGCCTGCTCTGCAGTGACAGGCACCAAGACAAAAAACTTCTTGTTCTGCTGCTCTTCTTCTGGAGAGAATGTTAAACCTTATCAGCCCAAATATCTAATATGTGACATTTAATTTTACCCCGCTGCAAATGTGATTTCAAATCTATAGCTATCCTTGTGCATGGTAAATCGCAAGACTTCTTTGAGTTCATTCCTGCTGTTAATGTTAAAGAGTATGTTCAGAGTAGGAAACTATTCTTTGTTTTTTCGTGCTCCGATTTTCCATTGAAAAAATATCAGCCTCCACTGCAACAACAGATGGATCAGCACAGAGATTTACAACTGTGTATCTTCCAACTGGCAGGAATTAGTTGTTACTTTGTCTTGTAAACCAAAGATATGTTTGCAGTTGGCTCTGTTTGAAATTATTGTGGAGCTTGTTTCATGCTTGCCAGCTTTGAGCGTCTTGGCAAATAATGTGACAGTGTTGTTCTGTAACAGTCACAGACAACACCTCTAATCTGTTAGCAACACCACTTGTTGACGCAACAAAGGATTTGGAGTAGGAAGATAGAGGTTTTGGATAAGATCATTAGGAGTGAGTGATGACATTTTGCAAAGCAGAGAGCTTGTATCTTTTATATTGTCTTGTTTCTCTCGTCATGCTGCTTCTCAAAGCCGTAAATGAAGATCAGAATAATGATGGAAGCAGTAATAGCAGATGTGAAATAATCAGTGATCATCATCATTACTGTAACTTCAAGCCAACAGCAACAAATTAGCTATATACAGAACCTATAAATCTTACACAGTTGATAGACTGATACAGTAGACAGAGGCATCGACCAAGACAAGTTCTACTTTAAAATACCATAAATATTTTATTGGCCACAGTTCATCATACTTACCTGTTTTTGACTCTTTTTCAAAGCTACGGAGTACCTCTACCACCTGAACGCAGCATCCTGCTGCACCACATTCTGGCTGCCTCAGTTCCAGTTTCAATATCTGAAAACATTTCAGAAGTATCTGTACCTCAGCAGCTACATTCATAACATGACACTTCTGTGTGAATATATGCTCATTTAGATGTGGTAATGGATTCTCTAGTGAATATAGCAGTAATTGTAATATGATGCTAACTTCATAGGTAGGTATAGTACCTTTCAAAACTAATTTGCATAGTGCTTTATAAGAAAAACAAAACAAGTAGATAGAATCCAGATAGAATAAAGAGATAAAAAATAAAATAAAATAAATTCACTGATAACAACTAGTGCCATTAATTGAGAAAAAAAATCACAAGATGAGTTTTAAGAAGGAATTTAAAAGAGGAAACTGTCAGTCAGTCCACTCACTCCACAAGTGAGAGGATGATAGCTAAGGTCCGGTCACCCTTAGTGACAAGTCAAGATTTAGAAACCATTAGTAGGATCTTGACAATTCAAGGCTTTAGGAACGAGCAGTGAAATCTAAAATCGATTCTCAAACTCTCAGGTAACCAGTGAAGGGCAGAGAATTGGTGTAATGTGGTCTTGTGTCTCTTAAAGCCTGGCAGCAAGTTGTTGCAGTCTTTGGATGGTTCACCTGCTTATACCAGAATAAAGTGACTTGCAATAGTCATGTCTGGAGGAGATAAAAGCATGAATAATAATCTCAATTGGATAAAACAAGATGGTACCACTTTAATCACCTCTAGCTATAAAAGACAACTCTAAATGAGAGGTAGTTAATGCTGCTGGTGCTGAAGGGTCAGAAGGAGGCATTATAATGGCACATAAAGACAGCAGAGCGAGGGAAAAGAGCTGTGTGTTAGACGCTTAAGACAGACTCAGCTACAGTAGAACGACAGTGGACTGTCTTCAGCTGGCACGGTGGTGCTTAGACTGACCCTGTGGGGCAAGTTTTCCAGAGAATATAAGAACTTCAAGGATACAATTCAAGAACTGTTTCAAGGATCATTTTCTTTAGTAAAAAAATGAGACATGAAGTGCTTCAGCAGAACATGAATTCCACATTTTTACAGTTTACCTACATTCTCCTGTTGCACTCAACAGGAAGGACAATTCTCTCTGGGTATTAGCATTTCTCAGGCTGGCTTTAAGAGGTCCTCATTATTGATGGCTGTTGGCAGCTTGACAGACGATGATTTCTACATGTTTTAGTCATTGAGAATTTATCTTTTCAGAAACATGTTATGCTAACTCGTGCAGATTGAGAGTTTTGAGAGTTTTAAAAACTGGCTAAACTAGCATCAAAGAGCATACGTACAACCAACGCTTAATGTTCTCTGTAGAATTGGGTGTTACTTCAGTATCTCTACATACAAAGTGTATCTCTTGTTGTGAATGTCTGGTCAAATGGTGTTTCATGTCACATACATTGCCTTATGTTTCACCTGACCCCAGGCTTTGTCCTGTGTCAGTCAAGGCTGCCATGGGTGCCATGGCCCAAAAGTTGCATTACAAAGCTGAGTAGTAAGTATTACTGACTTAAGTGTACCAGCATGTGGACAGGCACTTTTCACAGACTCCCTTCTGTTCAGACATAGCTGTGGACTACACAAAATACATAATCGGGTAGTCTACAGCCTACAGCCTCCTAATGCTATCTCGAAAAGCTTAGAGTTAAGCAATTTGATCATTTTGTATCCAGATTGTGATCTAGGGCATCCCCAGTCTGTTTTTTAGACAAATTGTACAGATATAATGTCCTCTTCCCTCACTCAAACCAATCAGGTGATGCAGTCAGCTAGACAGCTCTTCTTCAGCTACAGATGTAACTGTAATGTTACAGCCCTGTCACTTATCATTGTCAAGAGAACCTCTGAAGCTTAATAACCATCATAATACGATATGGAAGCTACAAAACATTGGCACTGACTCTCACTTCATGATAGAGTTATGATTGTCATTAATGAAATTAATCATCATTCATCATCAACTCTACCTCTCAGCACTCTGCATGCTACTCCCTGCTTACCACTTTGACTGCGCTCTCCTCCTGCTCACTCTGTTCCTCAGCGTCCCTGTCACACCCCAGTCCTCACTGGTGTCTGTCCTCCTTCCACCTGTTGCTGCATAATGGCGGATGCTGCTGTCGCTGCAGACGTCGAGGGTACTGCAGGCCCTGCAGCAAACATGTCTTTGATTTTTGCTCATCTAAATTCTTCCTCTGTTTTGTTTTTGTTTTTTTGGCCCGTTAGAAAACTTCTGTTGGCTCTGAGGCGACATCTGACTTGAGGCAGAGGGAGAGAGCTGGTGCATGCCCAGTAAGAAATGTGATTGGGCCACCCTAGTGTCATTATATAAAAATGTTTCAAACATTTCACAGTTAGCACCAGGTATGCCTAATATGGGACTGTGTAACTTTGGTCTCCTGTTCAGGAGACTAAAATGTTTTCTGGTTTTTCCTCTAATCTCCTCCACCTGGTCCACCTTAAATGTCGTGTGATTTCCACACTTTACCGATGGAACGTCAAGTAAACTGCTATGAAATGTAGCTGCTGTTAGCTAGTTAGCTCAGCTGTACTGCTCAGCTATGACTGGGCACTCAGAGCACCACAGGATATCTGTGTTTATATTGGTACCACCGGAGCTTTGGACCTCCGGGAACAGGAGTCCATAAATGGGTTAAGAGTGGCCTTGGAAAGAGATGCCAACAAACAGATAGGTTATTAGATTTAGGAGGAATTACAGAGATAGAGGAAATTGCACTGACTGAATAAAATGTATAAGAAATTAGTTTAGTGGTTAGGGGATAAACATGGGGAGAATGTGGAGTAAAGTGATTTAAAGAGTCCCAAGGTGAACTGACCTTCCTGGTATTCTGCTAGACAGTCATTATTCAGCGTCCATTTTTGAGTCATTGTGAAATAAATGAGAAACAGATATTAATATTATATTATATTAACCTTATAAATATTCCAAAAAATAGTAACACTAGAACAAATAAATACTTAATTTAACTTAAGTACATATAATACTAGTTTGATTAGTAACAGCAGTTTCAGGATACATGATGATTCTTCTTCACAACGTATATATACAAGACAAAGTTCATGTCATATGATAGCAAGATGATTGTGAAAGTATTTCAAATGATCTATTTTTGTAAATGCTACAAAAGTAATTACAGGTATCAAGATATTATTTATGTGTGATTTTGTTCCAGATGAATAGAGACCAGGTATTCATCACCAGAGGCAGGTGAGCAGTGAAGCAAGTGGAGCAAACGCACCCCACGTAATTCAACGAGGGGCTGCAGTCATGCTTTTTTTTAGTCATGCTTCTATATGAATGATCGTTTTAGTAATTTTTAGTAACTGCCAAAAATATGTTATAGAAAAAATGAATATTTCCAGTTGAATGCATCTCTGATCATTGCCATGCATGCTTGAATGGTAAATTGCAGTCCAAACAGGAGTCTGTTCACAAAGCTGAGAAAGCTGCAATCAGAAAGTAAAACAAAAGAACATAGACAGGCTAGCATATGTTGAATGAACCTGTCTGGCCAAACTTAGAATTTTCTAAAAATTAGGACTGTACCAGTGTTAACTAACTGCTAGCTTCGTTATCTCGCTGATTGGAGAGGATTCAACCGAGGAACAAAAGAATCAAAGAATCAGCTCCAGTGTTATTTTTCCAGGGGAGGATAGACACTTATGAAAGTCAGCAGTGATAGAATGATGAGGAGAGCTGCTGATCTGGGTAAGGTGCAGCTATGATATGATGAGATGTTTCAGAGGCTTGTCAGTGGACTGAAGCTGTATTTGGACTTCATGCTGCTGCGATGCCTGCATCCACAAACAAGCTGAGGAACTAATCTCTTTCCCAGGTGAGCTAATCAGGTGAAATCACATTCTGCATTGTTTGGTCAGAATGAGATATTGGCACACTGAGCTGTTAGATAGTACCTGAGTCACAGAGTCTGGCTCGAAACATTATTGGGTAGATTCCCAGGAAAAAAAAAAGCAAATAAACACATGCATGGCTCTCTTGTGAAATGACAGCTATGACCCCAAGGTTAACCAGTGTCACTTTGTTAATAACAGATGGCTGCTAAGCTTGCTGTGTCTCCTATGAGCTGTTTACATCCTAAAAATATCTCACAGCTTTGATGGTATGTTGTGTAGGTATTATGGAAGATTTTGAAAAAAAAATTCAAATCAATAGACGTGAACTGGGTTGCTCTTTCACACCTTAGAGCAATGCAAACACATCTTGAAGACTGAGCTCTAACAAGTCTCTGTGGCCTCAAATGTATCTCGTGATGAGAAACAGCCCAGGCTAAATACTTGTAATATCTAGCAGAGGAACAGCATGTTGTTATTATTCTGTAGCCGGTAAGCAAGTCAAGGCTCGGACACATACTCCAGAGTCCAGGCAGTTCTTGTATCCAGTGGGGTAGCTGGCGGGTGTGCAGTTGGACACAGTGTAGATAAATTCATAAATAATTCTGTCGCTGTAGCAGCCTGCTACAGCTGGCGGGCAGCGTGAGCGAGAGAATCCATTGACTTCAAAACTACGTCATGGAAGGTTGTGGATTTATGAGACGTGGCACCCAGACACCGTCATCCGATTTTGATTTATTTTCATCATTCTTTCTTCCCACTTTCCTCTTTGGCCTAGCATCAATTTTTCCTATTTTTTTTACCATGGTTCCTTCTTTTCCTCGATTCCTTTCAGATAATGTGTCGCCGGTCCTTTGATGGGGCTGTTTTGCTGCAGTCTGCTTTATTGTGACACTGAACTGGGGCGCAGCTGAAATATTCAGGGTCAGTGAACAGCAGCTCTGCCTCCTGGCTTTGCCTCAGGCCGCCTGTTTCCCCCCAAAAAAGTTTGATTTGGACACTGCTATGGCAGAAGGCACACGGGACACCAAACAAGCACACGCACATAAAACAAAAAATGAATAAATAAATCATTACTTGTAATGAAAATTGCAAAAGCCTCCATTCATTTTCACTTTCATGCCGTGACATTATTCAAATCCAGCTGTACTGAATTCAAAATTTGTAGCTTGGTATATTCTGCACCATTTTAATGCAGTAATGTGCTCTGGACATAATGGCATATATTCATATTTTATGGTGTGTGTGTGTGTTTCTGTGGAGGAGGATTTGAAAAGCGACTGTGGATATCGTGGCCCAAACACATTGTGGCCGTGCCGTACAATTTGACTCAGCTGTCAGTGGAGCTGTCAGCTGTGAAAAACAATGGATGTCTCTCATCGTACCTTTCAAAAGCAGCATCGGTTATAGTTTTCCTCTGCTCTCTAGACTCAAAGGTCCAGTGCGTCAGATTTAGGGGGCTCTATTTACAGAATATAGCTGAAAGGGAATACAATGTTTATGACTAGGTTTTATTTATTATTTATTAGATTCCTCTAAATCCTTCACACTGCAGATTAATGAGAGACTGTACCCTGTCATTCAAACAAGTGATGACGGAAGAGTTCAGTGACTAGTTGATGAACGTTGCTGAAAGGTGATATTGTTGTATAATTGCAATAAACTGCAGAGGGACTACTGTGGATATATTAAAATAATCCAAAATTCTAGAGCGGCTGTATTGACAAAGAAAACAACAGCACTGATCATATCAAACACATGATATGAATGTACTGATGTCTAGGTGACAGACTTATGGAAAGGTGCACTTATTAACTTTGCCTTCAACTAAATCTTACGCTGATCATCAGGTGAGAGTAGCTCAGGAGTTAAGCAGAGTTAAGGAGTGAAGTAATCAGGTGCAGGTCCACACGGTGACATGAAAACTCCCGATAGAAGCTGAGCTCCAAATAAACACCAAGTCCCTTTTGCCGTCTGTGTGTGGTTACATGTTTTGACAAATTATTATAGGTCTGTTTTTTTAAAGAAGTTCTTTGGATTTGTAAAAATGAAAACATAACCCCCCTTTGGTTAGCCTGCTTGAACAAGTTCCAACCTGCTTAGATCCTGAATGTGAACATAAACTTTTGTCATATTGTTTGTTTCGATTCCCAGCTATTCAATTATACAATATACAAGTGATATTCATACTGGTGAAAAAAATTTAAAAAAGATGAATGACCTGTCTCATACACACACCAGGCAGCCTAACCCTAATGAAAGTTTTACTGTTTGTAAAAGTGTTTTGTCTTTGTTGGTTGTCTTGTTTTATGTAATTTGAAATTGTGCTCAGCTGTTGAGGAAAGTGAATATGGTGTTAGGTGACACAGCCTTCCACAGTACTTACATACTGAGTATTTACATATTGAGTAATTACATATTGAGTATAAATATGTATGTTTTCTCTGCTGAACAGGACACACAGGGCAGTGACATGTTTTATCTACCAGAGGACACTCACACTGTGCATATGCACACATATATCCCAGTTAACCGTTAAGTTGCCAGTGGAGTAGCTAACAGATTGTTAGGGCTGGAAAGGAAATCCTGAACAACTGTTAACATAATGAAACAATTTCAGCTCTGTTTTCTGCTTTTGTCTGAAATCCTGATATGCCAACTAACCATAATACTCACTGTAATAATAATACTCACTGTGTGCTCAGATCTTAATGAATCCACTTTGTTAATTATATTGCTGGTGTTGTGTTTATTACTGCAGCGTCCACTTTGAGAGAAAGAAATCAGAACGCACACAATACAAATATGTAAAATATAATACAATGTATATATAGCACTTACTTTAATTATTCAGTTTCTGTTGATACCACTTAAAACTTTATAGTTATCTAACCATCATGTGTGATCTGTGATCTGGTCCCAGTCTAAATAACAGTTCATTAAATGTATTATTGTAATAGTTTTTATTATGGAGGGATTTGTGTGTCACATATCACTTCACTCTTGTCAGTGTTAAATGGTTTGTATGCGTGCTAGTTAGTTTTTATTTCCAGTCCGCTCCTACATGCAAATTGCATGTTTGGAATAGAAGAACACTGTTTAATATTCATTTCAGGATGATTTTTATTTGATGAAAATCCATCTAATATATGCATGTTATGTTTAATTAAAACATATCTGAATGTCAGCTTCATGCCAACATCATTTATGTCTAAGGCTGTCCGTCCTCTCTCTCCCTTCTCTCTTCTTTCTTTCAACCCTATTTTTCATCCTCGTGTCATTTCTTCTTCCTCTCTCTCAGCCCCCCTCCTCCTCCTCCTCCTCCCTTCATCTCTTTTAAACTCATCTTGTGATTCAGGAAAGTATAATGAAGCAGCAGCCAAGCTTGGCCCTTTTGTGCCCCGACTGTCACAAATGTACCCCTCATTTTTCTTCTCACACTCCCAATCTGTCCCTCCTTTCCTTTTTTTTCTTCTTCCTGTGTCGACTCTATAGTCATCCACCCTCTGCTCTCTTTTTGTTCCAGTTTTTCCTTCTTTTGTGATGGTTGAGTGAATTGTTTTTTTTCCCCCACCGCAGTCAGTTTAGTCTCAGGACTTCGAATTTAAATGGGAGGGAAACAAAAGCAAAGAAAAAAAACACACGTTACATGCTTAAAAACATCCTTCAAAAGAAAAGTGTGTGATACAGTGAAAGAGACATTCCTCAGATGGAATCATTTAAACATAAGAAGACATTCAAAATTATTTAGCAAGTCTAAAGCTGTTCTAAAGATTTAACAAATTCCTGCAGCCACTTGCTGTAACACATTACTGCTTAAGGTGGAATACAACAGGTGTTTCAGGATGTCCTTGTTGTATTCAGATGTTTGTTAGTGATGTCAATAAGTGTGTTTCCATCCTCCTGTTTTATGTCCATTTTCAATTGAATCATTAAACAAAAAAAGAAATTTGAAATAAAAGAAATATTTTTTTTTTTTTTTTTGCATTTGGCTCAGGTAGTAGCTCAGGTGGTGCTTCAAAAAACAACAACAAGACAACAGCAAAAATGGAAACAGACTTTTATTACACATTAATCACATTAATATGTGAAAGGACCATGCAGTAAATGTTATATTTTCCATGTAATTTTGGTTTGTTTGTCTTGTTTGCTTTTACAATGGAGAATTATCGCTGTATCATTTTTATCTGCTGTTTGTATTTATTTATGGCTTTTGTTTATTTGTATTTTTGGCTATTTATCCCTGTAATTTTTTGCTTTCCAAGTCTCCAAGTCAAAATTATAATAATCGTTGTCTATTTTTGTTTTTACTTGTTGTCTGTTTTAAACCTGTTTTGTGAAGTTGGGCTGCATGTTGGTCTGAATAGAGCTTATAAATCATGTTCATTTGAGTATTTACCCCTGACAGTGCTGACAGAAGAACTACGAGTTCTGATTTCAGACTCTTTGCTTTAACTGCCACACTATAATATGCCACATATTTCATATGGTCACTTTAAAGTAATAATTAAAAAAACAGCAATTCTTCTGGTATCAAACATCCTATATATACCCCATATTCAGTTCACTTTCTGTCTAGACCTTTGGTTCAATATGCTGGACTGGTAGGAAAGAGCTTGACTCCTCCATAGTTTCCAGCTGAAGTGTTTAACCTCCAACTGCTGCAGTGAGGCTCCTCCGTGGCCACATTGTGATGGGCAGCTGCCAGAATTTCTACTCAGAGAAATTACCCTGTTAAAAAAAAAGTGAGTCATTTTATTTAACTATTGCTTCACCGGCTGTTAGCGGTGGAATGTTAAAAAGCATACAGAGTGGATAAGAGGCCTGATGATCAAATGTGAATCTTAAAAAAGGAAATGAATGATTAGGATAAAATAGACACCAGTGTGTCCAAAAGGCGTGCGTCTATTTCAGAAATGACGTCAGAAAGTAAGTGCAGAATTGCAAATGTGAGTTTTTTTGTTTTTTTTTTTCTTGCAAATGTGACAATCTACATGCTGGGCTGTCACCTATGACAATAACAGCCCATAGCTATGAATGACATCTGCTTAGCAATTGTATTATTTATGTCGCGCTACAATTATCCTCCTTCTCAATGTCTCTCTGTGTCTCTCGCTATCTCTCTCTCCTTTCGCTCTCAGTGGGATTCCAGGAAAGAAGTGTGGAGCCATTATCTTTACTGCAGAGGAGCTCAGTAACTGCAGGGTCAGTACACACACACACACACACACACACACACACACACACACATACACACACACACACACACATCCATACATGCACACATACTAAGTGTGATGTTTTCATATTGCCTGCATTTTTTTTTGTATTATTCATCCTGATACCGTTGTTGTAATATCTTGCAATCCTCTTCCCCTCTCGCACAATCACACACACACACAGACACAGGCACAGAAGGAAAATGTTTAATGATGGGACAATCTTTCAAAAACACATCAGGAAATGTGAAAAATGTGCCCATGATTAATCAGTAAATGACTTCATTGACTTCATTCCCAGACCTCTCCACACCTCTCTCAATGTGTTCAGAATTAACCGTCAAGATGTTGTCCTGCAATGAACTGTGAATGGAAGTGATTTTTCACTTCCATTTTTGCCATTTCCCTGCCACAATAATATATTAATGCCAACCAGCAGTCAGATGATACAAAATTTCCTGTGTGTGTGTGTTTGTGTGTGTGTTGGCTCCAGAGACCATTATGTGAACAGGTTTATCTTGGTCATGTTTACCATTGTTACTCAGGGAGGTTTAGCTCATGACAAGCACCAAATGCTCCACAGAAATTTTGATAAGTGTATGTGTGTGTGTGTGTGTGTGTATGTGGGTTGACAACCCCTGTCTATCAATAATAAGCTTAGATTTCCCACGATGCTTTCCTACTAGAGGCAATGACTAAAAAGCCTCATTAAGGCCTATTATCTATGTATCTGTCTGTCTGTCTATCCGTCTGTCTGTCTGTCTGTCCTCTCTTGTCCCATCCACCACAGTAGCAGGAATAACACAGTTCCTCATTAACTGCTCTAACCATTCATTCATATGTATGAAGCCATTTCCTCTGCCACTCTGACTATATTACAGACAGCCCATAATAAAACCCAGTTCTCCCACTTATAAAGTCTGTAATTTAAATCAAACTCTGGATTGCAATCACTGTTATCAACACTGGTTCATAAGTCTTTCCGACTGCCAGTGTTTGAATCTGATCCACATTTGCATTTTTCAGTTTTTACACCGAGCGTCTCTCGGTTGCAAGATTATGGCACCCAAACCTGAGCCTTCATCGCTAAAAAATGAGTTACTGAAGACAAGAACCTAGAAATGGAACTTCAAAATAGAGTGGTTATACTGACGTTCATCTAAAACTGCTTGTCTTCTCTCTCAGGATATTGCTACCATGCAGTTGTGTGCCAACAAGTTGGACAAGAAAGACTTTTTCGGCAAGTCGGACCCCTTCTTGGTTTTCTATCGGAGTAATGAGGATGGAACGTGAGTCGGATCATTCAGGGTGGACTCAACCGTTCACCTGTTACTTTTTTTTTTTACCACTGTTATGCCCAGGAGACACTAGCAATAGGTAGTGGAGGAATGGTAATGGTAGTAGAGTTTTAATGGAGTATGTAAACAAATTGTACCTCATTGTCTGGCAATGACGCCTGAAATTAGTCTCAAAAGTGAATGCAAAACAGCCAGGAGAGACAACAGTTTTCACTTTGTTTCACTGACACTTCAAACCAACTTTATTTCTATGCAGGCCTTCTCCACCTGCATACACAACCTTCAATTTTAAGAAATCAAATCATGCTGTAAGCTAAATGTGACCCTGGCTGTTACAGTTTCTTATTGTTAAAACTTCCTGTTCTGTTCCCACTATTCGTTTACAGTCAACTACAACTACAACTCCATTCAGACCTTTTGTGGCGTGAAGGTCAGGTTCAAACACAAATCATGCTTTAGTGAACAGATAAAGTTCTTTATTAATCCAAAAAAGAAAACTGCAGGAAGCTGCTGCTACGGTGACGCTGTCTCGAACAGTGTTAGAACAATAAATACAATTGTGTTTAATTTGAGGGCATCTAAACCTTCACATATATATGAGGAGGGTAAATGGAGGTAGAGCGCAATGGAACAATTTCAAACTTCAGAAATGAAAACAGCAATATATTAATAATGAAGAGGGTAGCTTAGCATTACACCTGTTACTGCAATTCACTTCAGTCTTATATAGTGTTAAATCACAGCAGTTGCTATCTCTTGATAATCTACATAAAGAGCAGGTCGCTCTCTCTTTTAGACCTTTGTGGTTATTTTCAAAACAGTCCCTGAAAAATGATTCCAGTACAAGGCAAACAACAGAAATCTTTGTTTCCTAAAAGAAGACTTCATGTTAAACAGTTTGTGCATCATTTTATTTATAACATTTAATTTGAATGAATATGTTTAGAGACAGTATATGGATTGCAGAGGATGTCTGCTGTTACAAGTCATTTCTGTAATATATCCCCAAGTGGATAAAATGTACCATGTGCCAGGGTACTGCCGATCGAGTGGATTTGTTTGTATTAGAAGGAAGGTGTTTAATGAGCATTTTAGATGGGAGGGCTGCATAATGTCCACACTAATAATCATCTGGTTTTGACTTGTTTCCTATACAGATAAACATTTATGTATGTCTTGATCCTGAATCACCATTTGAAGTCTATCCTCTAGCCTTTAAGATTATTACCTCATTCCACCGCTCTGCCTTGGAGAGATGTTTGTAGCAAATAAAACTCTGCGATTCTGCCGTATCCCCCGGATATACTTAAACAGATCTAAAAGAGATGCAACAACCTGCAAAGCAGTTTGTAGCACTGCGGAGGAAGCTGCAGATCAGTGATGTTGGATTATCTTCACAGGTGCAATATGAGCAGTACTGATGTGCTCTCCCTTTAATGGCCTCGTGTCTGTTGTTTGGCTGGCAGGTTCACCATCTGCCATAAGACAGAGGTGATCAAGAACACACTGAATCCGGTATGGCAGCCCTTCACCATCCCTGTTAGAGCACTCTGCAACGGCGACTATGACAGGTCAGACAACATTTTACACAACTCTATTATGATTCTGATTCCTGATTTCCACTGCTGTTGAAACAATGACATAAACCTGAGTCCTGAAGTAGGGAAACCCATGAGGTGGGGGCTCACTCTTATGTGGATGACATCACCTGTTGCTGGGGCAGTCAGAATAATGCCAGCAGTCGGTCATGGTGTCCCAGGGACCAGCACTGGTGTTATTGAGACTGACTCAGCTTTCACACAGCACTCTGTGATGCGTTCAAAGTCAGGTTGAGCTGTGGTTGCTCTAGGTACAGGCTGCATATAGTATACATATAGACGTGCTTACAGTGCCACTTTTGGATCTAAATATTGAACTTGAAGAATTCTTTTGGTTATTTCTTTGTGAGATTATTAAAATGAATTATCTTGTCATCTTCAAAGATAAAACTAGCGTCATTCCATAAAATAAAAAGACCCCTCAGTACTTTTCAGTCCATACTCTGGCATTCACTCACAAACACTGTACATAGTTTTTTTTTTTTTTTCAGAAATTTCCCAGAACATCTTGCCACTGTAGTTTAAGGGATGTTCAAGTGTCACTAAATGTCACTTGTTCCCCAAATCACCATCATGGTTTCATAAATAAACATATATTTTCCTTGTGTGGCATGAACTGATGCATCCATGCAGGTTGGAAATGTTTCATTTCAAGTTAAAAATTAGAGAAGTGGAGGAAAATAATAAAGCTGTTGAGTTCAATCAGAATCTGTGCTGAATACAAACGTGCACACACACACACACACACACACATACACACCACCAATGGTGTGTTTACTACTGGCTAGCGTTAGGCTAATTTTTTTTCTTTGCTTTATTGTATTGGCGAAAAAAACATTTTAAAAATCCATTAACCTTCTAATGGTTAAATACAAACAACATGAGTCAAAACTTTGCTTCACTTCCACTTACAGTGTAAAGAATGGACAGCATACACGTGACATCCACCATACAGTAGGTTTCTGAAGAGCCAGTTTGAAGCTCAGACATGGATCATCAGCAGATCTGAGGCAGGCCGAATGACACCTGGACACTCAAAACAAGCCATCTGTAACAGCACCTACCTGTCAGTCAAAACGGCCACACTGTTCATTACACGTAACTTTAAATCATAAGATAATTTGAACGTTTGAGTTTTTAAAAGAAGTCACACTCAGTTCAGTTGGTATGATCAAGAGTCAAGTTATAGAGACCGAAAGAGTTTTTTGTACCAGGCTGTAAACATGTTTATTTCTGCTGTGAAGTTGGACATTTTAACATGGGGACATGGCAATTGACTTGTTCAGCAGTTTTTCAGTAATATTATTAGTATTAGTATTTAATAAATATTTTGTATTAGATTAGATTAGATGAAATGCAACATTTTTATTATTGCACAGACTACAAATACTAAGACAACAAAATGAAGTTTGAATACACTTACATATATTCAGCAGTTAAAGTAGGCAATCAAGTTTAATTACTAAGTACAAATGATGCTAGTCAATAGTAATACTCATGCAACATTGCCTACATTACTTCTCAGAAGCTTTTAACAACCTATCACTTCCTCCTACAATTTATGTGACTTTGTGCCAGGCAGCACTGTTTTTGCTTATAGTCTTCGAGATGACAGTTACACAAAAAAGGAATCCCAGAAACTACACTAATAATCTTCTCCTCCACAGACATGTATCCACCACAGTTAAAGCTTAGCATGCTGCATGTTTTTTGCATTATCAACAGCAGTCAATAAATTAAATGAGGATGCATGTGTAAAATATTTACAAAGCATATTTCTCTGATAAATAAAAAAAAAGGTATGAATCATAAAGCATGATACAAATAAAGCACAAATTTAGTCTTGTAAAAGTCATTAAAAATGTGTTTGAACCTGTGTTGAACACATGATATTAGTGAAAATGTCTCCCAATGCACTGCAAGGAAACAGCCAGACAGTAATTTTGCCCATTTGGTTTCTGTTTCTCCAAATCTTCAATCCCTAAATTACTCCCAACTCCTTCTGATCTGGTGTCCAGACCTGTGCCTGCTGCACAAAGTATCTTCATGGTTTTCATTGGTCCTCTGAGTGTTTTCTCACCAGTTTCGCTTGGAGAAAATAGAACAGACGTACAACTGTCTCTGCAGAACATTAGCTCAGAGCTCGGAGCTCCACACCGCACTGCAGAGAGCTCTGTAAAATGGGCACTTTGGGGCAGCTCCTGAAGGATGAAATTCAAACTGTAGGCCTACTCAGGAGCAAATTCTGATTTTAAAAGTAGTGAAATAGAATACATTGTAATTTATTCATTTAATGTAAATGTAATTTACATTACATTTGTAATTTGTTACTCCCACACCTGCCAGCACTTACATACATAGTTTATCTGGCTCTTCACTCACTAACTGTATATTCAAAGCACTGCACGCAGTCTTAAAAGCCTCTATTCATTTGTCTCTGCTCTGTGTGGAATTGATGATGTTCACTTGCTGGAGAATAGTCTGAGCATAGATGAGTCTTGAGTTCACATCACGGCCTGTACCTGCTGCGTCAATAATCCTCTTCAGCGTGACACTGTGGAATCAGTGAATGTGTAATTGCTCTGTTCCCAATGTGATGGATTGAAAAGACTATTTTATTTTTAATTAATCAGAATGTCAGGAGATGATGTGGTGAGGAGCAGATATAAGAAGAAATAAGATATTCTCTGTTTATTTCAGGACTGTGAAGGTGGATGTCTATGACTGGGATCGAGATGGAAGGTAAAATCATATGTGGATAACCGCTCAATATAAGCGTCTAATTCACTCTGACATCTGTCAAATGTCAGAAGATAATGAAACGCCTCGTGTGCATTATGTGGGTGCAAGTTTGCAGAGTTTTTGGTGTGCTACAAAACAACTCATTATGCTGCAAAGATAGAGGTTGAAGCAGAGACTGGGAGACTGACAGGAATAACGATGCAGAAAGAGATGTGGATAGAGACATGACCATTTATATGAGATTATAAAAAAATTGTGTTCAAGTTTGCCTGCATGTGTGGGTGCTGTTTGTCTGCAGCCATGACTTCATCGGCGAGTTCACCACCAGCTACAGAGAGCTGTCTCGGGGGCAGAACCAGTTCAATGTGTATGAGGTGAGCCATGACATGGGGGTGGTTTGTTGTTTCTCACTGCTTTTGTCTTATGAAGACCTTGTAACTCCAATATAGGTGATTTTGATATTTTCACTTACTGGCCCTCCAAAGGCTGAGAAAACTCTATAACCTTTGCAAAAACTCTGAGGTGAAGTAATAAAATATTAAGTGATACAAAAGGTGATAAAAATATCTGGAAAAAACATTTTCCATACACCTCCAGAGGAATGACTTCACAAACTGTATTACTCAGATTTTTTTAGCATTGTGATACCAGCTGGTTATTGTTGTGACAACACAGGATGAGAAATATGAAGAAATCAGATGCAAACTCTTTCAGACTGTTTCAAAGGATGTCAGTCGTTCTCCAAACTGTGATTTGGGTTCTCACTTTTTATGAAAGGAAAATATAAAATACAATGGCTCTGCTGTGCATGCTTCCATTTTTCAGAGGATGATAAAACTGGACTTATCTGTCAACAACAAGTGACTGTACAAATGTTTTTGATTCCCACTAGGCTTTAGGGTACATACAGACAGGATCCGGCGCTGTGGCAAAAATGCATGTTTTTCCACTCATTTGAGTGGGGGGTAGTGCATTTTGGCTTCGGTGGTGCAGACCCAGCTTTTTGAAAAATGCAACCCAACGTCACACTGCGGCCATCATTCAAGTGCTTGAATCGGGCAAACCCTCCACAGTCAGCCTGAAGTGTCTCTGAAACTGAGAGTATCCAGGTGGATTCTTGGACTAACTTCGTTTAATTTGATGTACCCAGCTTCGAATGTGTCTTGCTGCAATTTACACTGCAAAATAGAGACACAAAGAAGTTCAATTGGTTTGTATCTGATGGTTTGACATAGAGGAGAACTGGTTGAGAGAGATAGACAGTGAATGAGAGTGAGCAGGCAAAATAAAAACTTATTTCCTGATTGTTTCACAAAAGTTTCATTCATCACAAATAACCTCACTGCACACCGCCACACAACTCTGTGCTGATTCGCCACAACACCGTGTTTCATCTGAATATGGCCCTAGGCACAAAAACAACTTGGCTAGGTTATGGACCTAATTATGTTTCGGAAGTCACATGACCAGTGTGTATGATTTAGTGGGAATAGACACACCCCCAGCAGTCCTCTTCACCCCCACACATGCTGCCGCATGACCCTGCGGTGATTTGTTGCAGCCCCTGATCCTGTCTGAATGCACCCTTAGCCTGGCATACCATCGTTGCGCTGATTCCATAGAGGAGCTAGCGTTAGTCACTGTAATTTGAATGATGACAAGCAATGCAGGGAGAGCTTTAATCACCAATAGGCCGAAGGAACAAATTGTCGGCCACCCAGCTGGCTAACTGCCTGTGTGGCTGTTGGAATTGAAGTGATGTCACAAAATGCTTTTATTGCCTGCTCATACAAATTTTGCCTAAATGGCTAAGTGGATGGATGCTTAATGGACGGATGGATTGATGGCTTAATTTCTTTCACCTCTCATTTTGATCTCTCTATATGCACACAGTTTAACATTAGATCAGTTTCAATTCATGGCTTGCCAGTGTTATCAGAAATCTGTTGAATTATTCATGTTCATTATGAACCATCATTCCCAGGGTATGAAGTGGTTTTACAAGTGCACTCTCAATCACTAACTTACTCCCCCCCCTATCACCGGCAGGTTTTAAATCCCAAGAAGAAAGGCAAAAAGAAGAAATACATCAATTCTGGAACTGTAAGTCCACCCACGTCTCCTGTGTCATTTCCTTCTGTATTTTCTGTTATCTTTTATGTTTATCAAGGTATCATCACCTCATAAATCTGCTTCTCTCTCATGGACTCCTTCGCTGTCTGGCCACCTGTTTTTCTTTTTCCTTCCTATTTCTTTCCTCCTTTCCTACCTGGCCCCGGTCCCTTTTCCACCCTCCCCCTCTGTTTATCACTCTGTATGTGTGTTGGTACATGTACGTGTGTGTGTGTGTGCTGGGCAGGTAACTCTGCTGTCCTTCAAAGTGGAGTCCGAGTATACCTTTGTGGATTTCATCCGAGGAGGGTGAGTGGAATAATAACTAGCCTGCTCTCACAGCGAGTGCCAATAGCCACCATTTTGGAGGTTTGTGTCTTTGTGTGTAGTTATCTGACGACACTAGATTAAATTTCTTAAAAGCTCTGTCGTGAGCGCTGCAGTGAATTCATCTTGGCTCTAAAGAGGCAAAAATTTGAAGGAAGTTTGCGTTGGTAAATCTCATTTGTAAATATCTAATTTATTCAGTTCATTCACTTTTAATTACTGGTTCCATTTGTTTTACCTAATTAGACCTTCAAGATGGTGAAGGGAATATTGTCCCGCCATACTAATTAGCCAGTGAACCAGTAAACTCATTATATCGCAGTTCAATGTGTTGTGTGTGTATGTGTGTGTGCATGAAAATATACTGACATGTGTGATGTTCTTTGTTGTTTTCTTCTCTTTGATTCCTTTTTGCAACAGAACACAGCTGAACTTTACGGTTGCTATAGACTTCACAGCGTCCAATGGTAGGTCACGTACTGGTGTGTTTTACATGCCTTTGTCTTGGATGTTTGTCTGTGTTGTGTGCGTGTCTGTGTACGTGTGTGTGTGTAGTTGTAACACTTCACTGGCTCCCTGCCTTTGCATCAAAACACAGATAGAAAAGCCAGATGTGATCTGTCAACCGTTTCAAACTTACATCAAACATGAAGTCAGACCCTCACAGCTTGCAGAAGAGACATATGAACTGCCAGCGATGAATCACTTTAGGATAATGCTTATCGTAGCAGGGAGAAAAGGCCTTTATCCTGGTGGATGGGATCCTTAAAGATTCTGGTATAGATGTCTTTTAGACAGAGTAGAGCACAGATTATTGTACACTCAGCTGAATTAATGATGAATAATCTTTCCAAGGCCTTGTGGTCTTATTCGGTGCTGTTTCTGTACCAGACAGTCATGTTTCCCGTCAAGATGCAGCCCTCTGGTGCAGGAGCAGAAATTTCTCTATTTCTGGGGATACCTCGAATTCCCTCAAGCGGCTGAGGTGAAAGTCTCTGCTTTACCTTTCTTACCACAGAGTCTGAGAGTGAGTCAGTATGCAGTATTCAGGTCAGGTCCCAGAACCCATTTATGTGTGCCTGCCCAAGCTCTGCAGGTATACAATAGCTTGCAGTTGAATCTGACGTTCATGTAAAACTTGAAAACATGTACCAGGTGCTGTCTCTTCAGTTGCACAGCCCAACTGAGCAAACCCACTGTCCTAACCTGGAACAGTGACTATTTGTACACCAGGCAGTGGAAAGCGTGGATTGAATTCACCAATGTTTTACATTTTTCCACAGACCAAACATTTATAGACAATCTAGCAGTTTCTGTATGCAGATGATACTACTTTGTTTAACTGAGATCTCCCCACTACTGTGGGTGCACCGAGTCCTGATTATAGTGCTACTATAATGCATAAAATTGGTGGTTTGTGGGTCTGGATACATTTTTGGACATTGCGGATTGGCTCTCATAATGAATCAGTTGAGTGGGGATATTAAAAAACCCTCACCTGCTCATCACTATACTTTCATATTCATTTTCTTATTGGGGGAAATATTATGTAACCTTACTAACATCTTAGTCCTGTTTCATCAACAAAACCAAAACATACATTTCATCATAGTTTTTATTATCAAAGTCATAAATGCTGTTTCAAATTCTTTGTACGGAGTCTTTGTACAAATAGTACAAAGTACAAATAGTTGAATATATGCTTTCAAAATGTGAGCGAGAAAGTCATTTCTTAAAATGGTTAGTACTTGTAAAGTCAAGTTAAATACTGAGATCAGTCTAATAGATTTAAACCAAACCTAGGCTACTCATGCAAAATACTTAACAAAATACCTGGTTGAATATGTTATATGATTGTATTCTACTGAAAATTGGTTTAGTCATGCATTAAGAAACACATCCAGTTACTGCTGGAAAACCTTACTTATAAAATATTACACTTCAGAGTGAAGACACTTGTCCCTTTACCCCTCCATAACGTAACCTGACCTTAATTCATTTTTCATGGCAGTAACGCTTAAGCTTGAGGTGGTGGGCACACCGCTGTCTTAAACAGATTAAGGCTCTTAGTTTTCACGTGGTACAAAGTGCAGTCGACCGTGCAAGGTGCACAGGGCGTGGTGAACGTGTTTGGTGTTTTCGTGGCCAGAGGTGTGCGCTGTACACCTGCGGCGCAGTCGGACTGGGGATGGGATTAGGAGGAATCCATCATCAGTAGGTGTGTTAGGAGCATCCATCTATCAAATCAAATCATCTAATCAAATCATCCCCCCTCCGTTGATTCTCTTTGAAGCAGTGCACTCATTTCATAAAAGAGGAGAGTGTCCAGACCTGCTTATCCCAAAGGGATAAGTGGCCATGTGTTCCTAAAATGTAGAGATTCACACGCTAGACATTCACATGCTTGAATCTTGTATTTTGCAGGTAAAAACCACACAGAGAGAACAAGGCAGACGTATTGTTACTTCATTGTGTTGTCTGTGTATGTTCCTCCAAGGTAACCCCTCCCAGCCCACCTCCCTCCACTATATGAGCCCCTACCAGATGAATGCATACGCCATGGCCCTGAAGGCAGTGGGTGAGATTATCCAGGACTACGACAGTGACAAGCTCTTTCCTGCCTATGGTTTCGGAGCTAAGATGCCCCCTGACGGCAAAATCTCCCACGCCTTCCCACTGGTAAGACACACACATTTGAAAGTGCACAGATAAATTCACACATAGACACACGCACACACACAGTTCACCCGTAGCAGGGTGTGGTTTGGACCTGGAGTTGTCGCTGCGACAACAGCTGGTCGCACAAGTTGAGAAGCTGGCTCATCTGCCTGCCAGTGGGGATCTCCCAGCATCCCCTCCACTTCCTCCTTGCATCCTCCTGAGGGATCAGGGCAACCAGTCAGAAACTGCTGGATGCTAAGCTGAAGTGAAGTCAAACTCTCTTCTTGTGTTATTAAAATGAGTCTGTCTGGGTTAAGTGAAATCAGCTTTTACAATACTGGAAGCTTTATTAAATGAGTAACTAAAAATAGAAATAGTGGTAACGTAACAGCTTAAAGGTCCAGTGTCTATGCATATATTCATAACTACGTTTTAATTAGCGTATAATCACCTGAAAATAAGAATCATTGTTTTTGTTACTTAAAACCTTTTAATCTATAACTGCCATGTTTCTATAGTAGCATAGAAAGCTAAACATTGGCCTTAGGTTTCTGTGTTCTTTGCACAGTTGGTGGCCACCTTTGCAGATGGTAGACAGCAAACCAGATATTATATTAGTAGATGAGAGCAGGGCAGTAATATTACATTAGTTAGGCAGGGAATATCATTAACGGTAACGGTAGATTTCTGTCCTCCGCAAGGAATTTAACACCTGATGTTGTGTAGCTCCCTAACAAGCAGTGGTTAAATTGGCTTTTGTAAGGAGGGGGAGCCCTTCTTCACTCACAGGGGTCAATATCTCTCAAAACATCTGTATTTACCTTGCACCATCAGTACCATCACTACATCCTATCAATTACACTATTATTTGCATTACTTATTTACATCTCATACCATAAATCTACATCAGCTAAATCATCACAACATCAAACCAAATATCGCCAGTCATTACAATTACTTCACAACTATCCAAATAGGACTCTCTCTTCTCCTTTGCTGTCTCTGTCTACATGCTGCATGGTCTGCTGACCTCCGGGTTTAGCGCTTCTTAACAGTTAGTTAACTGAACGATTTTATAACTGACATTTTATGTTTCTGTGACTTTGTGACAAAAACATTAAGGTGAAGAAATAGACATTTAGTTTCAGTAAGTTAACAATGACCTGCATATCTTGGTCTCACCTTAAGCTTCCCGCTGTCGGTGGCGCATCCTTGTGTGTGTGTGCGTGCGCGTTTGTACACGCGGTATGCAAGAAGGTGCCTGTATCAGTGAAAATACTGGAGTTTCATTAATTAAAGAATTAACAGTGATGAGTAACAGACTGATGTAGCCTACTGATTTTGACGTGGTATAAGAGGGGAGGTCCAAACTAATGATTTTAAAAAGTCGTATAATGATAGCTACGCCCATGATTATTAGAACACCGAAGCAGAGGGAGCTCAGCTCCTGCTGGCTGTACTGCCGAGGAGAGGAGGTGGAGCTGAGCTCCGGAGGGCTCCAGCCCAATTTAATCTCTGCTAACAAGGATAATAAGGAGAGAACGAGGCAACGTGGACAACCAGAAGATAATAATGAATTAATGACATCAAATAACAGACAACATTTTTCCATTCTTTGTAAATGATACATCATCACCAAAGAAATATCGCCATACATGATTTCTATCAGTGTTCTTTGTTATTTCCATGTCAACTAAAAGGTGTCGTATTTTCGACAGTTTCCTTGTAACAGTGTCAGACGATGGTAAAATAAATGCAGGAAGATCACATATTATCACAGCAATTAGCTGCACATTTAAGATATGTTGAATTATCTTCCATGTAATATGCGTCAACAGTTATGAACTCTTTCTTGTTTACTGCACTGCCTTGTTAATTATCCTGTTCGTAAACTGGATGTGCAAATGTACACTGTGTGCTTCATTAATGTGCTGTATGTTGTCTGTTGCAGAGCGGTGACAATGACAGTCCAAACTGTGTGGGCATAGAGGGGGTTCTGGAGGCTTACTTCCAGAGCCTGAGGACGGTGCAGCTGTATGGACCCACCAACTTTGCACCTGTTATTAACAAAGTGGCAAAGTAAGTGTGTGCATGTGTGTGCGTGTGTGTGTGTGGGGGGGATTTTTTCATATTCCCAGGCTTTGATCAGCTTATAAGCTTATTAGTGACATGACTCACAAGATTAGAGATTTTTTTTTTTTCAGGAGGCAAAATCAACATGTGCGGGATTAAGGAGGTTACAACATCCCATCAGCTAATAATAACATAAAGTGTGTCATCAGATTTGAGTAGGAACATTTATAGAGCCTTTTTTGGGGAAAAGCGGTTGAATTTTTTGTTCTGGCTTTGTTTTTATTTGGATACTTTCATTTGAAATTCAGCATGCAGAAGATGAGCTGCAGAAACCATCCTAATGGAAACTGTCTGTCAAAACACATCTGACAGTCAGCGACTGCTTGTTGCTGACATTTTCCTTGTATGGTATAAAAATTCTCAAACCACTTGCTTTCCAAGAGACATTTCTCAAGTTGATAAATGTTCTTGTCTTTATTTTATTTCTCTATCCATGTGTTTTTTCACTGAATATATATGAGTTACAGTAAATATATATTATATATATATATATATATATATATCACAGAGAGACAAGTAGAGGAAAGTGCTGACATGGAGCTTTCACACAGTGTCTCACTTCTGATGAAACTTTAAATTACTGTACATATACCATAAACAGTAAATATTATACAACCGTACATAGACTTTCAATGAAAAGGCACAAAAATGAGTTGGTATCAAATTGGTTGCATTATAGTTTTATAAGTATATTAGTTATAGTAGTTATATAAGTATAATTTTCTTGCTTTTTCTGCTCATTAGTGTATAAATAATGAAAATATTATTTCTTACATTCTCAAACTGTTCTATTATAACATTTTAAGTAATTGTCACTAAATATTTGGACAGTTTTATAGGTGGCTGTAACATTTTTCTTCTTGGGAGCTTTATATGTTGTAAAATTGACAAAATGTCGTTTTTATCATCCCAAACACAACTGTAAGTCAAAGGACAGATTAAAAGCTGTTAAACAAAAACACATTGTCTCAGCGACCTGGCCAAAATGGCTGCGCAGAATAGTTGACAGTCACATGTCACAGTAAAAATCAACATAAAAATCTGTTTACAATATTCATATATATCATGATAACGTAGGATCTGAGGGGCATTGAAGACATTAAAGAGACAGCGCTTGCCTAACTGAAAACAGATACATTCTTCATAAAATGTGTTTGGATGTGGCCTTTTAATGCTTGGTATGAAGGCGGTGTTTCCAGATGAAGTTTGCCTTGTAAATTATTCCAGGCCCTGGTTCCACAGAACAAAAATACAGTTTTGCTACATTCAGAACAGACTCTGGGGACGATTATCTTGGTCTGATAGCAGTTAGAAAAAAAAGAAGAAAAACGTTTTATAAAGGCAAACTGGGAGTTTATCAAGAATGGTTACGAAGATGAAAACATACATTAATCTTCCTCTTGTGTTTTCAGGGAGGTCCTTAACAGGACACATAAATAACAGTGATGAGCTCACGAGCCAGAGTCAAATGAAAAGAGATGAATCAAGCCTACAGGAGGAAGACTGACTCATACATGCACGGGCTGTCACCATAATCCACAACAGATAAATGACTAAAGATTTTATGTGGCTGTTTCCTTAAAAAGTAATGAAGTCACTGGACATGTTGTTTTCAGTGTTTTTCATAACTCAGCCATATTCCAAATATCAGTATGAAGAGACCATCATTAATTAAGTTAGAGCTACTGATTAAAGAATAATGTTGTCTACCTTTTGCAGAGACTGGGCATGATTTCTGGAGAAAGTTATAAATGAGTACATTCATAGTTCATTTGAATTGGTAAAATGACTCACTTTAACATGCAAAAAGCAGTCTGGGGTGATTCATTTAAACAGAGGGCAACTGTATCAGGAACTTTATCATCTGCATACAAATAAATCCACTGGCTGGAAGTTCCTTCCTTATAAAAATGGAAAACAGAACAGTATAGAGCTTTGTGGTGGAGCTTTTGTGATATTTAGGATTTACAATTATCAACATTAATCCTTGGTGTTCTCTCTGCCGCTGTACATGCACTGTTTCCCGAACTAGAACCAGAATGTAATGTAATGAATTAGTCTAATGACAGAGCTACCAATGTTGGTATGTTGGTACATTAATAGTCTCCATAATTTTGAGCACTTGGGCTATTTTTGGTTTTGAAGCAAGAGATACCCTCTGATTTCTCACTTTAGACTGTATAAAACATGGATGTTGTATCCATGACATCATCCAAAGTTTTCTGAAAAGCCGTAGTGAAGCTCAGTATGATGGCTGCCACCGTCTTGCCAGTCTTACCTCTGGCTGATATCCTGGCTAATCTAAAAATAGGCAAAGAAGTGGCTTGTTGGTGGAAATGAGGTGGGCTGAATAAAGCCTGGTTGCTCAAGTGAGCCACCTGCAATGGCACTCGTCAATCAAAGCAGCTATGCTGTTAATTCTGTATAACTTTAAACATTAATATGATTTGAAGGTGAGTTAAATAGAAATTCAGCCTCAGTACAGTTGTCATGATCAGGGAAATTACAGACCAAAGATGTTTTTGTACCAGGCTGTAAACATGTTTATTTCTGCTGTGAAGTTGGACATTTTAACATGGGGACTTATGGAGACTGACTTGTTCTTTAGCCAGCCTCAAGTGGACTTTGGAGGAGCTGCAGTTTTTGGCACTTTGGCTTTGGTTTCACTTCATAGCCACAAAGCTTGCTGTTTGGTTTTAAGCAAAAGCACTAGCAGGTTATAATCCTCATCCTCCTCAGTTAGTCAGTGGTCATAAACCAATGACCGATTAAAGGAATGTCTATTTTGTCTGCACTACACCATAAAGCAAAGTCTTATATCATACGACAGGTTAAAAGGTTATTAAAAAACAAAGGATTTGGCTGCCACATGTAATCTTACGTGTTTGCTGTGAAAAACATGGATTTACCAGGCTGCTCAGCCAGAATGGTGTTGGACATTTTATCTCATGTGTCATTGAACTAAATTATCAGTTGTCAGTTTTTATCACACCCTGTGTCCGACACCACTGTGTCAAGCAGCAAGATGGTATAGATCACGGGCTGGAAAAAACAAAACAGAGGTGCTACCACACACACACACACACACACACACACATACTCACTCATCCTACCAAGAGGCTAAAATCCCATACACATAAACATACACACACATACCACTGTATATGAACGCACACAGGGACACAAACTCGCAGATCAATGTTGTGTTCGGCCAGGTGGAACACCCAAGACGCTCATATTAGATTCTGTCTCCTTGCAATAAGTACACAAACAGCAAGTGAAGGACACCCACACACATGCGCACAGTCACATACACACACACTCACGCACACATGTGTTGAAACAGTCTCGAAGCTCATCTGGCATCATATCAAGCCTGAGCTGATATTTGGCAGTGTGGATATATTAATTTGTTTTTCTTACCGAAGCCTGTATTGCAAAGGGAATGGAGTGCGGTGGAAAAACAACAAGCGAGACCACGTGATTGTCTTCATTCCATGTTTCTGGATGCTTGTTATTTTTGAAGGGTCACTCTTTTGCTCAAGGTTGTAGTTTTATGTAGTAAACAACTCAGAGGTCCAACTCAGAGGTGGATGTGGAAACAGCACAGGGGTTGTCGTGACATGTGGAAGTTTTTTAATTGACTTTTATGTAACATGTTATAAATATATAATTGTTTTCTAGCAAGACTATCTAATATTCCCTCAATAGCAACCACTGTGGTCGTAAATGCTAAAAACTAGTAGAGACTGGTCACTCTCTTTTGTCACCAATTGCTAAAGAGGCTTGTTGTCATGTTAGTTAGCTTAGCATACTAGTTAGCTCGACATGGTGTATGTTTGATTTATTTGGTGACTCCAGCAGCATGCTGGTTGGCTTAAGATGCTGTTAGCATCCTGGTTACCTTAGCACAGTAGCTAAGGACAATTGTTTGTTGTTGGTGCACTGAGCAACATGTTGCTCGTGATAACAACATTCTAGTTAGCTTGAGCTTGAGCTGAAAAACATTTTTAGAAGATCCTAAACTGGTTTTCACATTATTGTAACTTCTTATGAATTATTATATTATATATTTATTATATTATTGATATATAGTAACAAATATGCTAATGTGAAAACATGTTTGCCTGTTTTTATATATGAACATACTGTTTACTATATTCACTAATATATTGTTTCATAATGTTTCACTTTAATCTCACAGAATCAGATAGTCAATTTGAAGAAAACACTGATCTTGTATTAAAGCTACTAGTTAGCCTGACATTTGCAGCTTACCTCATAGCATATAAACATTTTTTTAATTGACTGTGTACACTTTGCGTTTGGGTTTTTGGATTTGTAAAGGTGAAAAACAACCATCTAAATTTTGTCTCAAACCAAAGCATGTAACAGACCTGCTGATCTACTGGAGGGTACCGTGTCAGGGTCATTTTTTGTTTTGTATATTAATACACATATAGAGAGGTGAATATATGGGCAAAAAATAACATTGGAACATAAGTTAGCAACATATTTATTATTGCTAACTTGTATGC
Organism: Nibea coibor; assembly: GCA_023373845.1. Taxonomy (NCBI): domain Eukaryota; kingdom Metazoa; phylum Chordata; class Actinopteri; family Sciaenidae; genus Nibea; species Nibea coibor. The sequence continues at coordinate 4,868,756 of CM041717.1, forward strand.
AAGTTGAGCATGTTTAAAAATGTGACACTGCCATGCCAAGGCTACATGTGTATTACTTGGTGTGTTTCCAGGTTGAACTTCATGTAATGGAATAATACTGTAAAATGTTTGGGTCAGTCTTCAGTTATTGTTTCACTTTGTCACTTTTGCTCTGTACAGACAGTGTTTGCTGACTCAGTGGCTTTTGGTATTAGAAAGCAGAACAGAAAAGGCCTTCAGGTGAAGGTGAACAGGTCAGACAAATAAGTGATGTGTGTGTTATTCTGTCTGTCAGAGTGTGATTCAACCTTGTATAGAATTCCTGACCCACCGTAGACTGTGGAATAATGTGTGAGACCAACAGGCAGGTGTGCTTTGTGTTTCCCTTAGACGTCTGTTACTCTGGTGCACAGACAGATTGTTAGCACTAACCTGGGTTCATTTTGTGTGTATCTGTGTGTGTGTGTGTGTGTGTGTGTTCCCCAGCTGTGCAGCAGAGATTACAGATGGCTCTCAGTACTTTGTCCTGTTGATGATCACAGATGGAGTGATATCTGACATGGTCCAGACCAAAGAGGCTGTGGTCAACGTGAGTAAACAAACACACACACACACACACGCACACACACACTCATCTGTAACCACACGCAGACTGATGGATAGCAGAGCTTCTCCTTCAGTTACTCCATCCTCTTGTCTTTTGCCTGGTGGGGGAGGAGGCAAAAACTCCATTATGTTTCTCCAGAATGATGCTTTCGATGATGTCTTGATAAAAACAGCTGGACGCGTGACAGCAATCAGCATTCTGTGATGAGCAATACATCAGAAATAAAGTAGAAATACCAAAAATAGAACTCTCTTTGTGACAGATCACTTTAATTGAGAGGTCAATAGTTTTCAATAATCTGTCAAATGAATGCTTGAGAGGTGTCTGATCCAATTAGGTCGGTTCTGAGTGATTTCTCTCGTGGCAGGGAGTATAGCAGAGTGAAAGTGAAGTGTTGTTATTTTCTCCCTCCAAAAGATCTTACATGTGCAAAGAAAAAAAAATTAAAGTCTCAGATATTTGCTTCCTCCTTGCTAACCTCTCCAAATGATACCAATCTTCTTTGCTGAGGATATATAGGGTGCACATGTCCTGATCATAAGCTAATGCTGATCTCGGAGAGATCTTCATATCTTTTAATACACCCTGATGATCTGATGAACTCATCTGTACTGTTCATTGTCTTTCCTGTGCAGGCAGCATCCCTCCCCCTTTCCATAATCATCGTGGGTGTTGGACCAGCTGAGTTTGATGGTGAGTGTTTCATTTTAGTAATATGCCTCTAATTTTTTAGGTCAACATGAATAAACATGACAGAGGAGAGGGGGGCCACGCTCAATGACAAGAAGTCACAGAATGTTTATTCAACTTTGCATGCTTTGTGTAGAAGCCTCTTAATGCTGTGTAACTAAATGATGTGTTGTTTAGATTAAAATGGGTTTAAAAGCAATCTGCTCACTGCTTTGGTGGCTATCTTGACATGTTTATGGGATGCTTGGAGCTGAAGTCTGCACCTGTTTTGGTGGTCCTTCTTTGAAGCCTCCACTGTACAACACTTGCTAAGTTAAAGCAACACTGTAGAAATTGGAATTTTTGTGATTTAACAGTCCATGTTTCAGAATGTAATCCCACTGTGATAAATATGAACAGCTGTACACATGTATTTTTCATGTTTACATTAGTTATTGTCAAAAACTAGCGAGTCAAGAACTTTGCTAACAGCCAATCATCAAGCAAGGTCAACAACAGACATAGTAGCCAGCTAATGTTACTAGTCCAACAACAAGAAGCCCAGCTCGGCGTCTGTCTTTCAGCTTTTTAGTTCACAACATTCTCTGACAGTCAGTCCCAGATTTACTCTTGTCTGATAACTTCTTACGCAGTCAGTCTTCCCACCAGCTCCACTGCACATTAGCATCCCCCTACACCAAAAACTGTGGTGCAACTGTGTCCGCCAGTGCTCTGAACTCACAGTCTGAGCAGCAAACTGAGCTAACGTTACTTAGCTAACGTAAACTCACCAGGTAAATCACTGAGAGTTGAGGCGGAGCAGTTAGAGTGGAGAAGGAGGTGTATGAATGACAAATACACCATTCAGGTGAATACAAGTCAAAGTGCAGAGCGAGCCCCACAATATGTATTTGATGTCCTTGGACCGAGACACAACAGTCAACTATGTTTTACAGTACAGTACCATTTGTCTACTCTACTGTATACTCCAAAGTGAAAAAGTATAGAGATACTGGATTGTAGTCTTCATTCAGGCTCTTTTTCAAAGAGACTTTTCAACATCACAACCTCTATGACTCAATTCCATTTGTTCAGCACCAATGCATTTTAAATGTAAGCCAAAAATCCATGAAATTCAATATCCTTTCTTCTGATGAAACTTTAAGACTTGTTTTCAAAGCACACGCTGTTTTTCTGACGTAATATTTTTGTCACGGTTCATCTGCCTTTACTGGACGATCATTTCAATTTGCAGCTTTCTTGTTGAATCTGTGGTATCAGTTCATGCTAAGAACATGTGTTAACATCTGACATGAAGAACTGTGATGAATTAGTAAGTCTAGTACTCACGGCTCTTGTGGTGAATAGTTTCCACCGTATTTCTTGTTCCAGTGTGGAATGGTTATTGATTTTTATGGAGGATTACCTCATCACGTGTAGTGTCAATCAGTGCTGGAGCATCTGTGTGTTTGTTATTTACGAGGCGTCTCTACTACTTAATTGTCACACTAATGTAGGCCGCACGGTCGAAAATGTTTTGTCTTCAGTAAATAAGGTGACTCTTGTGAGTGAATGTGACCTTCCTCTCCATCTCCTCAACATTAATCACAAAATAAGGGTTACGCACAAAGACAAAAAACAAAGACGCCAAAAATTTATGTGTTCCTTGGTCTTAAAAGTACAGTTACCTTGGTACATAATCCGCTAGTTATGGTTTGCTATTACAATGCCATTAGAGCAGATCATCGCCTTATTTAAGCTATTGCCAGGGCCCTGCATGCACGTTGCTTCAGCGCATGCAGAAATCTCAACAGACCAGTTGTGCTTAGTTGAGCGTTATTTGCTTAGCTCTGATTGGACACTGTCATTGGAGAAAGGGTTTAAGTAAGATTCAGGTAAGATCCTGTATCCGCATGTAACGTTTCTCATCAATACACATCACAAAAAGGTTGAATGTGCGGGGACTTACTCATCACAATGTTGCCCTGTACCACTGGTGGTCTGATCCTGTGCGGGGTACCTTTGAATAACGCATAGCTGAGCAGAATTTGAGCTGACCACAGGAAGCAGCGGCCATGAGAAGCAACGTGCACCGAATAAATTTGAAATGTAAACAGATTTAATTAAATTCAGCAACCTTGACATTGCAAAGACACCAACATACAGTATGATGTGTTTTATAGAGAATGCAGCATTGGTCTTTGGCCTTGACTTTTTTACTGGCTGGCCTGACAGGAAACCACTATAGCAGCAGTGACTGGTTCATAACCAGTTCTTTTCTGCACCAGTATGCTCTCATCTGTCTTAGGAGAATTGCTGCAGAAAGTCAGTGGAGTCAAGTGTGCAGGCATCTTACAGCCCACAGATCAATGACTTTTCAGCAGGGACTGTTTGGGTGTGTGTGCAGTCTATTACTGCTCAGCAGGGTGTGATGACTGATGCCTCATCATTGTGTTGGATGGCCCATCATTTTCTACTTGTTTAAGCAATCGAATGGTTTGATTGGTAGTGAAAGCACTCAGGCATGGTCGGGGGTCACAAGGTCATGCCGGTTTAATAGCACCTCAGGGTGTGCGTGTGTGTCTACACTTTCTTTCACAGTCCAATTGCCTCTGTTTCTTATTTGCTTTGTCTTCAGTCTGCGCCCTCCATTTGTGAACATGTGTCTGAGTGTTTCTAAGCTCCCAGCACACCGCTCTGCACTCATACGTTGTGGTTCTGCGTCTGTCTGTTTGCTGATTTGACCTCACGTCGGTGGCAGCGTCACACGTCTGGGCTGTTTTGTGTCTTTGCCAGAGGTACTCCAGATGCAGGATGCATGGTGCTGTGCAGGTGCTTTTTTAAGGCCTCTCAGGATGACTCCGAATGTCCCATTGTAGCACGGTTTTAGTTGAAATGGCTGGCTGATAGCGCTCCTGTAGCAACAGCTCTTCCCCTATCTTTATTTGCCAGAATTATTATTTATTTTTTCTCTCACCTGTGGTGTAATTGTCCCTCATTTGTGCTTAAGAAACAAAATTTTGTCCATTACATGTTCTAACTATTCTCCACTGAATACCTGCTCTTTATTCCCCATGCTGTGTTCCACTTCAGCAGTTACGTTATGAAAATTCAAAGGAACAATGTGTACCTTCTTTATATTCTCCCTCGGTGGTTCCAGTTTTGAGTCATACTCTCTCTGTCGCTCTCTATCGTTTTAGCTATGGAGGAGCTGGATGGAGATGAGGTGAGAGTGTCCTCCAGAGGACGTCTTGCTGAGAGAGACATTGTACAGGTACTCATCATAATTCTATTTAACTTTGCAGGTTAGACTCAAGCATGTTTCTGTCAACAGCAACAGCATGGGGGAGTTATCCCCGAGGGGAATGGCTTACATTCACTACACACACTCAGACACACAACAGGAACTGCCTCATACAATATACATTACCCATCTATAGTGGGACCAGAGCAGGCTCGGTTTCTTTCCTTCTTATTCTGATTTAATTTCTCCATGTGGCTTGGAAGCCCACATGCCCAATTCATATACTGTATATTATAAGCACTGTACAGTCAAAAGTTTGGACACACCTTTTCATTCTATATTTTCTATAATTATTTTATATTCTACTTTGTAGATTAACACCAAAGACATCCACACTTTTATATTGTAGATTTGTAGATTCTCCAAAAATAAAGGTACACAGGTATACAGCATATAAATGGACAGAAAACTAACCAAATAAATAAACGTGAAAATGATGTAACAGATTGAAATATATAAACAGAAACAATTATAAATATAGTTCAAAAAAGCCAGATTAAAAAGAAAAGTCTTGCGTTGCTCTTGAACATGTAGCCTCCTTTTGCTTTGATAAAAGCTTTGCACACTCTCTGCTTCATGAGCTACTAACCTGGCATAGTTTTTTAAGACAACATGAGATAAGACAGACTAGATAAGGTAGACTTTAATGATCCCACAACGGGGAAATTCACTTGTCACAGTTTATATATATATATATATATATATATATATATATATATATATATATATATATATAGAATAAGCCACTAGCTCATGCTGAACAAAGTCATGAAGTCATGCTGGTGGAGCTGTTGGAATGAAGGACCTACGGTAACACTCCTTCTTACATGGTGGGAGTAGCGGTCTGTTGCTGAAGGTTGTCTCTCTGTCCCTCTGTCAGAAGTTGATTAGTGGAATTTCTTGTCTTCAGCTGTGTTCCGAAGTAGTGTTGGCATACCACAAATAGCCTTATTCAGCAACGGCAGTAATCCATATTATGTCAAGAACTGCTCACTCAAGTAAAAAGTAGTCCATAATTTCTTGAAGACATGAAAGTCAGACAACCCAGAACGTTTCAAGAACAGTCAGAACAGTCTTCAAGTGCAGTCATAAAACCCATCAAACACTACTAAAGAATTGTCTCACATGTGGACTGCCCGAGAAACACAAGAAATGGACATCAGACCAGTAGAAATCTGTACTTTGGTCCGATAAGTCAGAATTTGAGACACTTGGTTCAGGTCTTTGTGGAATGCAGAGAAGGTGAACGGATATGTTCTGTTGTATAAGTTGGTCTGTGTGTTCTGGAGTAAGTGGGGGGAAAAGAACAAGCACTGCACTCTTGTTAAAGTCCTGTCTCCAGCAATTGAGAATACTTTGCTGCTGCAACACTAGTACCAGGGAAACCCATCGTTATCCACAAATCAGTACTGGAACAGGTCTTTTGAAGGGAAACAAAATCATTTCTATTTGTACCTACCAAAAAAAGAAGTTCTGTCTAACTATGACAACATGTACTGTTAGAAACCCTCTGTTATGGATCTGACACTTTACTACTCATATCTCTCAACACAAGATGCTCATATATTATATATATAAAAAATGTACTGGGAGGTAAGAAGTACATTTATGAGAGGAGAAGAAGAGCAGAGAAGTTTTTAATGGTCACTGTTTAAAAGGCGTACACTTGCTGAGTAATGACACCTCCACACGCACATCTATTATCATTTTTAAACTCAACAACAGCGAGGAGCTCTTTCCTTAAATTGTTTATCAGTAAGTTTATTATAAAGAGGCGCAGTAACCCCATCAAGGGCTGATAAAACCAGACCTAGCAGGAGTAACGGTAATTTTAGAAAGCCTTTTAGAGATATGAGAATACAAATCGGGCCTCTGATAACAATGTACTATTGAATTTTTGTATAATGTGGAGATTTGCCAGTCAGCTGGCAGAGCAGAGGGTACAATGATAAACGAGCACTTCCAGTGATAAATGTAAACAGTCTGGATGCTGAGAGTGGAGATGTACACTAGTATACAAAACTGGAGAAACTGAATTCCACTGGCAAAGTGGCAGTGACTATTTATTGCAAAAGGAGTATCGAGTTCTAATTTCAACATTAACATCATATTAATGGGCAACAATAGTAATCATAACATTAAATCTTTTTTTATTATTTAAAGATGATTTTTTGGGCCTTTTTAAGCTGTATTTAATACAGCTGAAGAATGACAGGAATGCATGGAGAGAGAGATGGGGAATGACACACAGGAAAGAGCCACAGGTCGGATTTGAACCTTCGGCTTCTGCAGAAAGGACTGAGCCTTTGTACACGGGGCGCCTGCTCTACTAACTGAGCTGAGCGCCACCCCGTAACATTAAATCTTTAACTTAATTAACTTGTCTTGCTGCCATCAGTGAACACAGAGAAATGATCTGATTTGTGAAACATCATTGTTAGACACTTGACCCTACGCCAGGTTAATAACTGCATAATTTATGTTTCATTCTAAAGCTGCATTGATGCCGCTATCATGTTTTCACAGCCGCGTCCCTCCCGTGTCTTTCCCAAACAGCAGTAATCACATTTGCATGCCCACAGTAATCCTTTGATTGCCTTTAACCTTATTATGACACTAATTCAATCAGGATGTTTATACTTGTGGCAAGAAAAAACAAAGTTCCAATCACTTAACATTTCCATGCATCCTTTATAGTGATTTGATACGACGAGTGTCTTCAGTGCAGAGACATACTGTGGATTCATTTCACCTGTGAATCCTAAACTAACACACAGTCATCTATAATCAACACTGCATAGAAATTGGTAGTTCCATCTTTAATTACCGATGTCAGTTGTACATTTGTATTTGTTAGGATTATATTACGTATGATAAAAAACTCCCATGTGGACCACACTACTGAGCCATACATAGCAGGACATAGACATCCAACAACTTTATTTCACCAAGCTCTGGCCAACGACTAAAAGTCAGTCCCAGAGTTACTCTTATCCGTCTTATGCTGTCACTCTCTGCTTTTCTTATCTTCCTCTGTCTACATCCTCTTCATCTCGTCGCCTCTACCATAGATGCTTTTGAGCCTGCTTAGAATGCCTAGCTCCGGCTCAGGCACATTCTGACACAAATGATGACGACAACAGTGGGAAGAAGAGATTGAGCTGACAGTCTGAGACCTGGCTAACAAATTGAGCTAACAGCAGCTACAGTTGGCAGTAGTTTACTTTACTATCCGTCAGGAAACCCTGTAAATCATAGAAAGTTGAGGCAGAGCTGCTAGAAAATGCCAGAGGGAAAACCAGAAATAAACTTCTATAATCTAAAATAAAATCCAGTTTCACCAAAATCAGTGAAATATTTGGTGAAATAGTTGGTGGTGTGTGGCTACTTACCAGCAGGAGATTGTACCCGGAGGACCGCAGTCAATTTTTCTGATAATTAATGGAAATCTATTTTGAATTCTGTCATCAGATTAACATTAAGGCTGAAGCAGCACGAGATCAGACACACACACACACACAGATTAAATGTAGGTCTCTCCGTGATCTCCGTAACAGCACTGTAGCAAATATATCACTTGATTACCGTAATCATCATTTTTCACAGTCCTATGGTAATGAACCTTGATACATATACTGTATAAATAAGTCAAGTTAAAATTCTTAAAGTGAAACTCAGACCAAGAGAAATGAAAGTCTGTTTCCAGCTGTTACTAATTTATATGTGGGGGAAAAAAAAGTTGTTGTTTTTTTTAAAGCTTTTTGTGGCTCCAGAGAGAACCGTGTGAAGTCTGGTGAATGTCCTCAGGTGATGTCATTTGAGTCAGTGTGGGCATGAATAGTCAAGTATTAATGAGTGGATGTGCGTGAGGAATAAGGAACGTAAGCCAGCATTCATTACAAAATCTGCACTTCTTCTCATTGATTTCATAAATATCCTTATTCCCTGAAGTCAAGCAGCAGGAGATAAGTGACAATGTGGTAATAGTATCGGCCCATTTTTAGGTGAGCTAAATTTGCAAGAGCAGTGTGACATATCACTGTTTATACCACAGGGTGTTTATGCTTTGCTGGAGGGGCCGCTTTAAAAAGACTGAGGCATAAATTAAGAGTGTTCCCACTTATCCAGACACCATCACAGCAACAGTCTGAAGACTACAAGTTTGAAAAAGATAAGAGTTGGAAAGAAGTTGGTCCACTGGACCTCTGTGGCCCACTCCTCATCTCTGTGAGTTGCAATGTTTTGACAAGGAAAAGGAATGTACTGAATAAAAAAAGGTGATATCTTTATCACTGTCCATCATGAGTCTGACATTGTTACAGGACTGTACTGCTAAATCAGTGGAGAACTTTTTTTTTACTTTGCAGCAAAAATGGCCAAACTTCACTGTTTCCAGCTTCTCAAACATGAATATTTAGTGTTTTTCTATGATGGCAAATCGGACAAAGAACCAACCAGACAAAACAACCAATTTGAACATGTCAAATTGGTTGTTTTGGCAAATAGGGACGGTAATTTTTCCATTATAGTTAGTTAGTTGCAGTCCTGGAACGTATGACTCAGAATGATACTCAAATTCCTTGTTTTGTCCATGACCCAACAATATTGTCTGTCATGTCATTAGGGATTAAAACCAGAAAATATTCATATGAGGAGCTGAAATTTGGCATTTTTTTCTTAATAACTTCAAAACGATCAATGGATTATCAAAATAGTTTAGTTTTTAGATTCATTTCATAGCTGACAAGTAATCGTTTCATTGACTAGTTGATGAGAAAATGAATGTGTTCACTCACTGTGACAAAAGGGGGGGTAGAGTGACGGTCATTAAATAGATCAACATCAGAAAACACTTTTCTTCCCTGATATCTTTTCTTTCCACTCCACTCTCTCCTATCAGGTGACAAATATTGCACAAGATTAGTGTCTCTTTCAAAAAGTGAATAAAGCCACAACAAACAGACCTAATGGAAGCTGTCTCTCTTCAGATGAATACTGTCAAAGCACGTGTTTCAGATCAGGAAAGGGCTTGTTGAACACAAATGGGGAAAAAACTGCACTGCAACATATAATGTACTTTTGTAATAAACACTATTGTGTCCTCTTGCTTCCAGTTCGTTCCATTCAGAGACTACATCGACAGATCTGGCAACCAGGTCCTCAGCATGGCCCGGCTGGCTAAGGATGTCCTCGCCGAGATCCCCGACCAGCTGCTGTCTTTTATGAAGAGCCGAGGAATTGAGCCACGCCCGGCCCTATCCTCCTCGCCACTCCCGGAGTTACACCGGCATATCTGACCCTGACACAGCCACTCGTCTCAACCTCTCCACCCTGACTGTCTAACCCCCCTCTCCCTGCTTATCTATGCTCACCTCCCACACAGTTATTTGTCACTTTAAAGGAGCGGAAGGATCGACCCGTGACTTGCCCTCTTCCTCTCTTATCGCCGCTGAAGCTAAACAGGCACATCACGCCGACACAGTGGGCGCTCATCCCTGACTCACCTGCTGCTGTACCTCATCTTTGCCTCTCTAACTCGCTCTGTTATATAGCGTTACTTTCCATTTACTCCACTGAAGAACAGTGAGACTGAACCATGACGGTCCCACCCCTCCCCGCTGACTATCACTCACTAAAGGCTTTGACTTTTTGAATTCCCCTGACCCGACACGTTTTTCGCACAATAAAGTTTTTACATTTGTCCTTGTCCTCAGCAAGCGTTGACACTAGTCACATTTGGCAGGAGTCCCATGAAGGTACGGCACTAAATTTAAATTAAAGCGAGTCTCCAAATGAAAGCAGAGCCCTTGATGAGCTATATACGGCAGCTTGTGTCAGGTACTTTGGGGATATATTTTAAACTTGATATCGTTATTATCATCAGGCTTTGCCAAACAATTGGTTCAATCCAAGGAGTTTCAAAATATGAGGGCTGCCTGAGGTGAAGGGGATTTGTGCACACTCTACATGCAATGAAAGTTAGTTATGGTAGTTGGACCCATTTAGCAGTCAGTGGTGGCTGCGAGGTAACTGAGGTATTTTTAGACGTTCTTTAAAGCAATTTAGGTAATTTAAAACCCTCGGCGCTGATTGCTGCTGTTTTTGTCATAAAATTGCACTCTTTCTTCTCTCAAAGAGTCATTGTTAAATTCAGCGTGAATTAACCTTCTCTCAGATGTCCATCACAGATAAAGCTTGTTAAAAAACGTAATAAAAAGCTAGATGACTCCTTATACTTGCAGAATTGACCAGAGAATCATCACATTTCACAGGAAACCAGCGAGAGTTGTCTTTTCATTCTGGGTACAGTGTGAACAAAAACTGCTGATGGCTCATTCAGCATAGTTTAAATGCTGCTAATTTGGCAAAATGTGAACAAATACAGGCAAAACAAACAGTAAGCTGTTTACAGCCTGCAAATTATGAGCATTATAGTTCCAAACATTAGAGCCCAATAACTATTATTATTATATCAAATTGCACTTGTCTAGATTCTGTCTGTGGGAGGCACAGCATCACTCCAAAAACCCCTGGTTTAATACAACCAGATGAATTAGTCACGAGGGGTGTATTCTGGGAGACTTTCTAAAGGTGGACGTCACATGGAGGGTAGCAGACAAGTGTTGGCAGGTCTAGTCTGGGGGTTCCGGTCTCATTATTACCAGTCAAAAACCTTCACACAGACACATGTACTTACACAAACACACACACCTCTCTCCGCCATGACACACCCACCCTCTCTTTGCCCAGCGTGGGCCGAGGCTGGGTGCAGATTCGCCTCCTGCTGTTAGAGAAATGCCAGTCTCTCCGGCTGCCCTGCAGAGAGGAGGAGGACGGAAGGAAAGAAGGGACAGGGAGGAGGGAAGATGGTAGAGGTGGGAGGAAAGGGAAGAGGGATGAAGGTGTGAGGGCGAGAGGGAGGGAGGGAGAGATGGAAACAAAAACAAAAAATCAAAGATGAGGCCGTGAGAGTGGAGGAAAGAGACAACGACAAAGGGAAGAGGATTTGTTTTTCTGATGCCAAAAGGGAAAGAAAAATAGCAGATGAGAGGCTGAGTTGGCGAGAGCAACAGAGAGGAAGAGTATAACTCTGTGTAGTTGAGTTTTTCTGTCTGATAAGACTTTTTATGCATATTTTTGGTAAAGAAATTAAGGATAAATGTGCAGTCTCTGAAAAAGCAATATACCTATACTCTGAGTGTAACGACTGCCCTATGCATGTCCCTCCCTCTCCCCTGCCATGACTTGACATTTTGTTCCCATGCAGACTGGAGCTGTGTACAAAGTGGGTAAACTCTGCCACCTAGTGTTCACCATTTATATAGCAGGGTACCTTAATTATGCATGACTGCTCTACATTCCTATATTAACCCTCACAGTGCAGACGCATGACCTGATGCAACCGTCCTCACCACCATAACTGTAAGCAAAGTGACGTCAGGCAGCCCCGAAAATTCAAATAACGCGTTGATCTCATCTACGTTCTTATTTGAGATGTGACTTTTTGAAGACGTGTTCTGTTCATGTCAGTGTGATGATGGTGGTGGCTTAGAGGGGTCTTTATGCTGTTTCATGTGTTGTGAAAGTATATTTGTTCTTTTTGTTTTTTTAATATAAACTTGTGCCATAATTAGTTGAACCGTCGAGTTTCTGCATGTCGAGGAATAAATAAGTGTTCAAGTGGTCGTCGTTGTTGCAAAAAAAAAAAAGAGAGAAAATAGAGACGGACACAGTATATCTCAAAGTAATATGCATTTCTCTTGTTTCACTACATTTTCATTTGTAGATTTCAGAGCTGACCCGCTGTGTGCAATGTCTTGCAGAAACCTGGTTTATTCAGTAAGTGAAATTTCCCCCATTGAGAGACGTGTATTTTTGATATTTTGCAATGATATTGGCCTCTAGGGTCATAAAAAAAAGATGTAAGGCCTCTGCAAGACACCAATGGTATAAAAAAATGTATCTTAAAGGGCACTTAAAGCCTGTCGTGTGATTTTTGTACAACAAGAGCATTTTTGTCTGTCTCTTATCTTTGTCTTATGGCTGTATGAACGTGTAAAATCAGCCCATTGATCATAGGGGAGATGGATAGGTTTCATTGTACATACAGCACAGCACATTTGTTTGCTTAGAGTAGAGCTACAAAAGCCTTTTACATTTGTGTCTCTAATAATAAATCTATATTGTATGTTGACGTTTTTATGAATGTCCAAATGAAGAATGTAGAAGTTTGAGCTAGAAACCTTTAACTGTTTTGACAAATCTGTTGTTGTGTTTTTGATATGCGGTTTGGCTACGTCCGTGTTCCCTCATATCTCCTGAAGTTGTTCAACTGCATTAACAGTAACAGCAAACATAAAGCGACACAATCTGATTATTGTATGTTGTTGTTTGTCCTCGGGAGGATGATTTAAAGCGGGCTGACGTTGATTCTGTCACAGTATTAGCGATTCATTCGACAACACTGCACAGAGCGCCGAGCCTCCTCCCATAAAAATGAGCTCCCGGCTTTAAATGGTTGATTCAGTAAACAGATTAAAGCACTTTAATACACAGAACTATACATAACGTTTGACTCGTAGCTGATTCTCAGCACTTGTGGGTTCATCAGTAAACCCTGTATCTGCTTCCACCTCATGTTGAAAATAAATACAATTCCTTATAGCTGTGATAAAAATATATTAATGTAATCCCAATGCTAAAAACATGTGACCTTCCATACATTATGCTTTCTTGAGAAAGTAGCGACTGTGCCAGCAAGACCAACATTTAGTTTTTTATGTTTACTATGAATTCACATTTTTTAAAAGTGAGCTAAAACGGGTTCAATATATAAGCTTCTGCATGTTCTTCTGTTCTCATTCGAGGTGATTGAGTTCAAAAGCTGCTCATTTACCAACTTTATTCCATCGGTTGAATGAGTGAGACGCCACCCAGGTAAGAACAGAGCGAAGGATAAGCTCATACTAAATAATACACCACGTGGCAAAAACTAGATGACATTTCACCCCCAAAACATGGGCAACAATCTGATAACACACTGTAGGCTGAGGTGCCCTGCAGATGTTGGGTTGTTAGGCCTGGCTCACTGTCTGCGTTTGAGTTCATCCCACGTGTGTTTGAAGGGGTTAAGATCAGGCCTCTGTGAACACCAGTAAACTTCTTTCTCACCAGCCTGGTAAGACAACAGGTCTTTTTTTATTTTGCATCGGGGCCTCGTCATGTTGAAACAGGAAAGGCCCTTTCCCAAACAGTTTCCAAAGGTTGGAAGCCCAGAGATATTATATGCTGTCGCACCAAAGTTTAAACAGAGGTGTCCACGTACTGTTGTCTAAATCGTCACAAAAGAACACAGTGCTAAAATCTCCTTCTTGCTTGGAGTAGGAAATGCTCTGCCCCTCCTCAAGTACTAAATGTTCTGCCACAAACAGGACTGCCGTTCACTTCACAAAATCAATTTAAGATGCCAAACAAAGCCAAACAAAGAAAAATGAATAGCAGAACAAACACACATTAACACGGTTATAGAATGTTTAACCATTCCCAGCTCTTTTAATCTTGGAGTCAAATTTATTTCTTTTTCATATAATATATAATAAATTCAATCATATAATGTTGACTAGAGTTAACCCTGTGTATACAGTATTAAAGGTACAGTTGCTAAAGTACTGGGACCAAGCAGCAACCTCTGTGGCTATAAAGTGAAGCCAATGCAGGAGAGTCAAAAACTGCAGTTCCTCAAACGTCCACTTGAGGCTGGCTACAGAATGAGTAAGTCCCCATGTTAAAATGTCCAACTTCGCAGCAGAAATAAACATGTTTACAGCCCGGAACAAAAAACTGTTTTGGTCTCTGTAGCCAATTTACCCGTTCATGATAACTGTAGTGAGGGTGAATTTCTATACAACTCACCTGTTCAAATGATATTAAGGCCTAAAGTTATGCAGAATTAACAGCATGGCTGCTTTGACTGACAGGCAGGTGCTATTACAGATGGCTTGTTTGAGCAACCAGTCTTCATTCAGGTTTGTCAATGATCCACATCTTTGCAGATTTTCCATGCATATGCTGTCCATTCTCCACGCTATCAGTTACTGGAACATATGTCAGGTAGTCTATCTATAGTCATCTCAAAATTCCAGACCCCTCAAAAGTTAAAATAAGACTTTTTAAGTGATGCTAATGGTTAATGTTCGGCATTAACAGTTCTTTGTATTATTCAGTAGCTGTACAGTCTGTGCTTTGTCATTACTAGCCTCATTTTATTAACAATGACTAGCTGTTTATTTTCAGATGATAACCTGCTTTGGACGAAGTGTTTTCTACTTTGGTTCAGTGGTAATAACCTGTAAACCCAACACTGATGTAAATTTGATTGGTCGAGCCAAATATCAAAATACATATAATTTTCTTTATCCACGTAGCCACAGTGGTATAGTTTTGGTTCATTTCTTCACTTTCTGTGATATCTGAGACGTCTGCCTCCTTCTCCCAGTACAATGGAAGTGACTGCATTGGCAACAAAACGGCTGAAAAAATTGCGTTGTGAAAGTCATGCACAATTTCCTGGTTATTTTGGAGAGTCCACACACTTCATTGTGAACTGTTTTCTTTGGTAAATGGTAAAAGACTGGCCACAGTGAGGTTTTTCTGTCCTTAAATGCACCAACGAGAACAGTTTTAAAAACTGTTCCGCTCACATTACTGTGATAATGACGTATTAATGACATTATGAAATTAGCAACATCGGACAGTGATGGATTACCGACCAAATCAAACATTTTTCCATGTTGATTTTCATACTGAACTATATAAAGACTATTGCTGCCCGGACAGTAGGAAACTAAAAACTGACTTTGGAAATGTCTGGTAAAACAGTATTTCTGTGTGTGTAGTTAAAATCATGGTCAAGTCCCTGCACAGGGAATCATCAGACAAGGTGTTTATTATTATTCCTAGCAAAGGGTAGAAAGAGTAACTGAACACATCGCTGCAACTGCACAGAAAAACAGTCGTAGTCAGACTCTCTGTGACGGCCTATTAAACATAATGACTTAAAGAGGCAGAGGAGAAGCTCTCTGGATGTAAACATGCTAAAGGAGGTGTTTTGAAGCAGGAAGGAGCTGAGGAGAGACAGGAGGAGGGTTCATTCAGAGAGACAGAGAGAAAGTGAACTAGCGTGCTGCAGAGACTCTAAACGTGGTGAAACAAGGCGGCGGAAAGGCCGATCTGTCGCTCGCGTAGGTGCACTCAACATTTCATTTTCATACACCCACGAGGACATCACTCTCTTGCAGCTCTTGACAACAACAAGCAGATCCTGATGTCATCACAGTGTTCTTCTTTTTTCCTTTCTTTCTAAACATAATTTTTTATGAGTATGTGGAAAGAAACAAGGAACAACATCTGGCAAAAACGTGTGTTTTTTAAAGGGACTTGAACAAACCTGGTTTTGTGGGACTTTGGGTAATAGGTCAGAGAGGCTTAGCTCAGGGAAACTTTCGGGCAAATATAAATGAGGCCTTCAAGCCCAAAAAAAAAAAAAAAATAGGAAGAAAAAGGAGGCACACTTGAAGTTTGCAGCAAGCTGCTTTAGGGCTACTAGAGTTGGACGTGCTACTGTCAGATTGTGCGTAACACTTTTCAAGAAAATTGCTTTAACTAATGGTCTCAAACAAAGGCCACTGAGGAGTTTTGCACACATGCCAAAGTGGTTTCCACAAACATTAAGTGGAACAAGTGAAGTGTAACTCAGGAAGGCTATACGTTCAGTTACGAGAGTAAAGGACGACGGTGTATAATTCAAAGCGACAGATTCCACTGTACACGCTGCAAATTAACGCTGAGTGGCCTGAATAATCAAGGAGACGTAATCGTGTCGAATTTTAAAAGACTCAATAAAAGCACCAGTAGTATTACCAATATCAACAATGTAGCCTTTCTGTTTTTCCACTTACCTCACCGCTGAGCTGCTTTATAAAACAGCTTTTTGTTGTTGTTATGCTGTCACAGCTGAGAGGTGCTGTGGACGGGAGTTATAAACCATGGAGAAACACGGCCAAAGTCGGTACAATCATACGCTGTGTAAAACCATGTAACGTCTCTCCTGAGAGGCCGAGGCCAGCCTGTTCAAAGGAGTGTGTTTTTTAATTACCATATACACTTACCTGTACTTGAGATTTAATATACAATAAGTACATGCTATATGCCTCTTCTTCTATATACATATGCACCTTATCAAGAAGCAGCCTGAGCTACTTAAACCTTTATTGACATTTTATATTTATATTCTTTTCTACTTTATTGCACTGCTATTTCCATCCATGCATTTTCTGTAACCACTTATCAAGCTCGTGGGGGACTTGGAGCCTATTCCAGCTGACTCTGAACAAGAAGCAGGGTACAACCTGAACATGTCACCAGTTCATTACAGGGTTGATGAACTGCAGTTCACGCTCACCTTTACACCTACGGGCCATTTAGAGTCACCAATTAACTTACATGTCTTTGGACTGTGGGAGGAAGCCGTGCTACCCATAGAGCGCCCACACAGTAATAATGGGGAGAACAATGAAACTCCACACAGAAAGGTTCGATCGAGGACCCTTGTTGTTGTGAGGCCAACCACTTCAGTGCCTGCTACAACTTCCCTCAGGATCAAAAATCTTATCGCAAATACGCTTATTTGCTTTCTAGCCGCAACCTTGATGAAATGATATGCGTCACGACCACGGCCATTCCTCAGTGTTTTGCCCTTGTTTCTCTCTCCCCTCGCGTCCCGTGCTGCCTCTGTGTTTGTGTGGTGATCGCGGTGGTCTCCACTCCTCATCCCGGGTCCTGGCTCTGCTCTTCACACACACCTGCACATCATCAGCAATCAGCACACCTGTCTGTCATCAAGCAATCACTGCCACCTATAAGAGCTCTGGATGTTCTCTCCGAGTCACAGTGTTACTCACAGTTTATGATGCTCACTTCTACGAAGTCTGTTTACTTTTGCGTTGGTTTAGTTCACTTGCCTGCCCGTCCATCCATCTGCCTGCCTGAGACTTACACCTGTCCTTCCTGTCTCAAGATTATCTGCCTGCATGCCTGCCCATCTCACCATCCCCCAAGCCCATCTCCCAGCTATCATCCCAAGCCTCCACCCAGATTTCTTCCACCTTACCCCCAGCCAGACAAATCTCTTCCATTCCTGCAAGTATTCTTTTCGCCTCTTCTCATCTGCTTGTCTCATGCCTGCATTTGGATCCTATGACATGAAGCTACAGCCAGCAGCCGGTTAGCTTATTTTGGCATGAAGAGTGGAAGCAGAGGGAAAGAGCTAGCTTGGCTGTGTCCAGTTTATGGTCAGCTTTTATACCAAAAGTAAACAGACAAACCAATCAGCACCTCTATATTTTCATGTTATACACATATTATATCTCAATTGTTTTATTTGTACAAAGATAAGAGGGAAAATATGAAGCACTGCAAAAAGTCCAGCTCTGCCCCTTGCAAAACATCAGTGTGTTGCATGTGCACTTCACTTTTGAAGATATGGAGGTGCTGCATTTTGTCACCTTTGTGTAGAGACTGCTGTTTGCCTGCTTCAGGCTTTAATTCCAAGCTGAGACAATAATCTCATCTAACTCTGTGCAGGAAAGTAACAAGTATGCATCCTAAAATGTGGAACAACTCTTTTAATCGTCTACATTTAAATGTTGGAAAACTGTTTGTGGTATGACACTGGAGAACAAACTCATCTCCCACTGCACCTTCTCTCTCAAAAGTTATTTAATTACTGAAATGTAAGCTGGTAGTTTGGAAAAAAGATCATCCACTAAATGGCCGGTATGTTCTGCCACCAGTGCAGCTACAATTATGTTAACAGCATACTTGGATGACATTACATATTCTACTTTAGTCATTTCAAATCCACTCACTGGTGATTATCCCAGTGTGTACAGACGGTGTAGTCCAAAAAGTGTTTGACAATACTTCTTCCCCATTGCAAAATCCTCTCTGTCTCTTCCCATCATTGGAATCAGTGAATAGGCAGAGACATTACTTAAAGCCATTAAATAATGAGCTGGCCACCATCATGTAGTCAAGCAAACCATTTTTAGATCAGAACAGACAAGGGAGGAAGGGGATATATAATACCCCTGTTTTGGAGTTTGAATAAAGGCAAAGCTTTGTTCTCTGTGTCTGTAAACGGTTTGGATTAGGACTACAGATCCAGGACTTGGAGGCATAATATTCTCTGTGGAGCATGGTAGTAGCCATGACAGCAATGCTAAACACTGTAGCCTCTGTCCTGGAAAAGCAGCAGTATCTGGGACCTGGGGAGTTCTGGAAAACAATGGTGATGATGAGTGAATTTATTATTTTATTATTTTAGTAGTAGTAGAGTAGAACCCAGCAGCAAAATGTTATGGCTTTAATAGCACGTTAAAGTTTAAGACAATGTGAAGCAATGAATTTTCATGAAAGTCCATGGTTTCTCAGGCAGAGCTGTTAACACTGCCCCCTGCAGGCAATACATGCGACTTTCCATTCGATTTTGGATCATTGTCGAAAAGTAAGCCCCATATTCACCTATAAATGAGTCACACTACAATTCACTGTTGAAACTGATTATAGTGGCTGGATGGAAATCTTAAATCAGAGTTTTATTTTAAGTGAATGGAACATTTTTACTCATAACTCAATGTAAAAAGTTGCTACGACCACTAAATCTCAAACAAGTCCATGGGTCCATGGATCCATGGCGCTCTGCCATGGGGTCCGTGAAAAATAATTTATTAAATTATTATGCTATTAAAAAAAGGTTGTTTAATACATGTCTTACATCTTTCTTGATGATTTCTTGATGGCTGTGGAGACTTTGGACATGTGGGATAACACAGTGTTTAGACAGTAGGGCTCCTGGAGGGAACACTGTGATGAAATCAGCATCAATGGACACACTTTGTTTGCTGGTTTGCTGAAAACTGTCCAGCTCCAGACATCAGGTCTAGTGACCCCATGTCTACAATGGTTAGAGAGGAAGTTCCCTTGAGGTAAGGTGTGTGACTTTCTCTGTATTACTGCAGCAAGGTTTTAAGGTAGCAGTTTCACTAAATATGTCAGCCAGCTAAAGTGCTGTTAGGGACTAGCTTGTTGAGTAAAGTCATGTGGTGTTTGTCATTGTTTCTTTCACATAGCTAAGACTACAGATGTGTAAAACATAGGTTACATCACATTATTCCAATGTACATACATGTGGGGGTCCCTGGTATATCTACCAAGGGGTCCTTTGTTGAAAAAGAAACTGTACTCTGGCCTAAACTACCTTCTCGGTACCCACAGTATCTAACCTTGGATTGTGAAATGCAGTCAAATGAAAGGCAAACAAGGCCAGTTTTTAATGCACCTTATCCACTCGGCCAGCAGCCAGGAGAAAGCATAAGCAGAGACAACAGAGAGGTTAATCTCACAGCAGACATTATGGGGATTTTGAACCTAATGTTTGGGTTCAAGTAAAGTACTTTTCTTAGCATCCTATATTTATCAAACACCCACTCATGAGAGAAGTGGCGCTGTGTCAAAGTGGCCTTTGACCAACCAAACCAAGAAACACAAAGCCTGATAATAAAAGACGATTGAAGAGAAGAAGTAGAAGAAGAAATGTTTCAGAACGTTGCCTGTGTGTGTGTGTTGGCAGGTATTCACTGGTTCTGAGTTGTGTTGACAACAGAATTTGTTCATGACCTTGAAAGGCAGGTGATGGACTGGACTGGACCTGTTTTTTGGTTAGACAAATAGAATGGGATGAAGAACAAACAAGTACAGGATGTATGGAATCTGGGTGATTGAGTCTCTCCTCTGTCTTGTACTGAAAATGCTACATCTAAACCAGCGCATGCCAGAAAAAAGTTTGGGAGCCACCGGTCTAAATGAATGCAGCGTGGATCGGTGGACTCTGTTCCATATCATGTGCGTCATTGTGTCTGAAGTCATGGTTCATTAACCTGCCGCTCTCCCTTTCTTGCTCACTAGTTAACCTTGAAACACAGTTGAACTCATTTTTGACCAAAGTGTCATGTGTTGCTTCACTCTGTGTCCGCTGCCATTTGGCAACAAGACACATATTACTGTAACACCCACTCTCTGTGTTAAATTATCATTTCATCTGTGTATTTAACTGAAGTGAAGCAACTGACATAGTCTGGTGTTATGGAAAGAAATTAGAAGATATAATGCTGATCTAAAAAGCTACTCTAGAAGTCCAATCAAAATCTGATATATGGACTGTTTACATTAACCGTAACATGAAGAAATATTTTTGATCAGGAGTTGAATGATAATGAATTCTGACCAATGTTAGTATGTCCATCTAACCAGCTTACTACCCATAGTTCCCCACCTTATTTCTAATGGCATTAGTTGACTGCAACATTTTGTAACATGGGGTTGAAGGGTATGTTACACAAAGTTCTTTTCAGCACTGTATGTACATCCAATGCACAGTATGCTAAAACAAGACTGACGTTAGCAGTTCTGCCCTTCCCTTTATTGGATCTGGGTTTATGTTTGCCGAACACATGGGTTAATCCTCATCATACAAGCCTTTTCTGTCATGAAAGTGAAACACAGTTTGAAAACATGAACAATTGTAACCTTCGTTTTGTCCAAGTATGTTTTCATCTAATATGCATGCAGGGCTATTTTACGATGAAACAGCAGTCTTATTTTACATTGTTAAAACTAATTAGTTACCCTACAATACAACAGTGCTGATGTTTTATTTTCATATATATGAAACATGGTGAGGATGCTGACTTCTCCTGGGACACTGATGCAATTTACATGATATGATGCTAAAATACTACAGTTACATTTAAAGGGATAGTTCGGGATTTTTTACATGAAGCTCTATAGCATCCCCGTCAGTAGTGTCGCACAGCCACACCGACTTACCCCCGACAGTGTCCCGTGGGCCGAGTTCTGTCCAAGTTTGGTCAGCAACGAAAGTAGTCCGGCAGGTTTCCTGGGACAGGTAAATAAAAAGTTTTTCTTCTCAAAACAGCATGTGTTCAAAAGAGTGATTTATTTGCATCGCAAAACCGATGTCGACGAAAAAGTCCCACGTCGTAATCACTTGGCCCTACTTTCTCTCTTTTTGTATCTCTGCGCTGCTGCAAGATGACAGACGAGGGCTGGGCTGCGCGGAGAGAGCGTGGTGGGGCCGAAAGAGCCGGAAAGCGCCCCATTCCGACGCGGCACGTCCGCAAACAAAACTAAACAGTAGCGGCCACTTGCAGCGGCCACTCTTGTTTCAAATTAGTCTGCCAGAGAAACAACCAACTCAGAGTTAATGTTACCTAGCTAGAAAGAACTGAAACAATATACAACCAACCCAGCTAGATTGATGTTAGCCAAGCAGAAATGAGATGATCTTCTCTGGTCTAGCTGTCTGGAATCAAGGGTCCTTTGTGGATCAGGCATCTAATTGAGATGCCTCCTCAAGGCCTTCCTGTTCAGGTACAGGCACAGCTTATCTGGAGGAGACCACAGGGCATCTTATATCCCTCTTGGTCTGGGAACAACCCATGATCCCCCTGGGGGAGCTGGCTGTCAAATAGGATGTCTGGGTTACCTCGCTTATCCTGCTGCCACTGCAGCTCAGACCTGGATAAGCAGTAGAAATAGACGGATGGATATCATTTGCATTTCTGCGCCAGAATTTCTTGACATTTATTGACCAACATATAATATATGCTGATCAAATCAGCAAATCAGCCTAGTATTTAGGCTTGATTTCAAAATGAGGATATTTATGTTTTACATTAAAAAGCCACAAATGTGTTCAAAATAAGACTCTGTGAAGGTTATTTGCTGTACTGTGGCTCTTTATGAATGATTCCATACCCTTGAATGTGAGTCAGTATGTAGGCAAAAGGCAAGGACACTTAATCCATCAAATAGGATGAGACCTGTCAGTGTAACGAAAATCCAACTAAGCTGTCTAAGAAGTGCATTAAACATGGGAGGGGTGGTTTGCGTGAGTGTGAGCATTTGTATCTGTGGTGATTGGTCGGAGGGTGTGGACGGGTTGGTGTTCTGCTTTATTAAAAACTTGCGTAATTCTCGGAGGAAAACTTTGTTCCCAAAAAACAAGCTGTTTGTTCTTTTACAAATATTTTACGTTTCTGTTAGTACTGCAAGTATCTCATGATGGTGTCTGAAAATAGATGTGTGCTTGCATGTGTGTGTATGTGTGTTGAGTATCAGAGAAAAACAGCAACTTTGGGCAAAGGTTGAAGTATCCTGTAACCAATGTAATCTTGCAGACAAATACTTTTCTCAGAAACACATTTTTAACATATCAAAGGTGAAACAATAAACAAAACACAACAGGTCACAGTTGGATCAGTGCTTTTCTGTGCAGTGGGACAGATCTGATCCTGTCATAACCATCAACATGGGAACCCGAACCAGATTTATTTAGTGTCAATTCAGCCACGGGCTTGCTCCAATCACCCAGTGAACTGCTGCAGCTTCCTGTTTACATGGCAGGGTTTAAAGCTGGGAGGGGTCTGGGTCAGCTGGTGAGGCTAAAGCTGGTTACAGCTTGGACACTCTACCCGAGATTACACACCGTTTCAAAGGCATAAACACAACAGTGTATAATCTAAAACTCCAGTCAGGGATCACAACAAAGACCCAGTTGTCACTATCACCAACATCATAAATATTGTAAAATTGTATGTATATTTTTTAATCTATTTTGGGTTCCACATTCCAGATGACCAAACGGATAAGAAACTGTTTGGAAGTCTTTACAGATCCCTCCCTCCCAGTACTTCTTGGTGAGAGTGCCGGCTTTGTTCAGTGTATCATCTGTAATTGTTACAACCTTGAAAAATGCACCCAAGAAGAACACATTTTCCCAATTTCACTTCTGGCACATTGCAAGCATTACCAGAGGAAATAAATCAATTTGATTCATTAGGTCCATCTGGGGCTTACATAATATGCATATGTGTAGGTGTTTGTGAGTTTGAATAGAGCAGCCGAAACCAATTAGTTTGTGGGGCAGAGAAAAGAACCTCTGTGGACTTCATGAGACTCTGTTAGTGAGTAATCACTTTGAGCCCTGCATTTCCTCAAACATAACATCAAATTAGACCTAAAATATACATCTCGGGACGTGAAACCACAGAGATAACTCCTGTAGAGCTGAGCCTAGCAAGTTACCGGGACTTCCTAATATATCTAACAAGCTGACTATTGATGTGAGCAAAGATGTAATCTATGCGGGGAAACAGAGAAGTGTTGACTGCATGCAGTGAAAAGCAGCTGGCCCTGCTTCTCTTTAAGAGCTTTGTGACCAACCAGCAACCTTACAGGACCTCTTTCTGATTTCAGGTCAGTATTAACTGAGAGAGGCTGAGACTCTGCTAAATGAGCCATGGTCCATTTGATTTGTGTGGGGAAGCAAAAGTAGTGACACAAAAAACGCTTGAACTCAAAGTGTGTTATCACCTTGGGTTTTTACCAAACATTGCTGCAGTGGTAGGAATCACACTGCGATGGGCCTTTTTCACAGCAGACATTTTGAGTTGTCCAGGAAAAGCACAGGTGTTACTCATAACACTGACAACGGCTCTGTTCCATTCAACTGTTCTGGTAAGCAGTTATGATGTGACAGTGAAGGCGCTAATATACTCCATCAGAACTGCATAACGGATGGTCGCATAACTTCGGAAACCCCCATCTCCTGACAAGAAAGTTAGCTGGGTTTAAACGTTCCATTTATTACTCAGCTACTTGTGACACTTGCAACACCATGATTACCTTCCAGGACAGACCAGGTCAGACAACACATTGTACTGCCTACTACTTTTGGAGTATAACCTGGTCCTGAGTCTGCACAATATCAGAAAACCTGAAGGCAGCTTTGTTGTGAAATGTCAATGTGTCTTCTGTGAAAAATTCAGAGAAGTATTAGTACCACAGTCTCTAGAGCTTTGAGAATATTGTGTCATATATTTGTAGTAGTAGTAATCCATCAGCTATTATCTGATTCTTCTTCTACTTCTTCTGAACTGCAACTACAACTATATTTCTAGTGTAGTCTGCAGATATCTGAAAAAAACACATTTCCATGCCAGTGCTCACTTCTACTCGGACAACAAACAGAAAATACCAAAATCTTGGTCCCTTGTGTCTTGTCATAGTACCAGTGTTAGTGGAAATTGTAGCCTAATAGGTGTTGTAGTTGTCACAGCAACAGTAATGATAGCAGCAGTAGTAGTAGTAAATACAGTTGTAGTAGCTGTAATGGTAGTAGCTGCAGTAGTACCAGTTGTAATTCTGCTATAGTCTAATTGTCATGGTACTTGTGGCAGCAATAGTTAGAAATTATAGTAGTTGTATTTAGTAGTAGCTTAGTGTCAGTAGTAGTAGTAGTGGTGGTGTTGGACGTAGTAACAGCAGCTGTTATAGAAATATTAGAGGTAGGTGACTACTTGTAGTAGTGGAATATGTATCATTGGCAGCACTACTAATAGCATGGGTATCGTTAAAAGCACTCTCACAAACAATAGTAGTAGTCATATCAGTACCAGTGATATTCAGTGGGAGTCCTATACTGTACTAAACAGACCTCCTCACTGTGACATCGTGTCTCCCTTTTACACAGAATAATAGCCACTGACTCTCTACTGTACACAAGTACACAGTGAAACACTCCTAATGTTTACAAGCAGCCTGAAAGTGGATCATTTATCCAAACACACTGAAAGGTAATCTAACCTACGCAGGCAAATCAAATTAGCTTGGAGCCAGTAAAGTTACTTCAGCCCAGTGGAGGTGTTTATATGAGGTCTGCTCAGCTGGAGTGAAAGCAAAACTTCTATTACTGATGTTATTAGGGAGCATGTAAACACACTCGCTTACCTACTCAATGGCTCCCTCATTCACTCAGGAACCTATTCAGAACAAGATCAGGATGCTTTCTAGGCAGCAGAGAGGACTCTTATGAGCTAAACTGCTCATATTTATTCCCTAATATTTGTTTTCTCCAGGAACATGTTACATGTTACTCCTGTTACATGTATTTTATAACGTAATGTGCAGCAGTCCATAGAAATGAACATACATATTTTAAGTTAAAGCCTCATTATGTAACAGTTCTACCATAAAATAACAGATTCAAGTTCAATTTGATGGTACACTGATGTGTAAACAGTGTATCTATTATTCCCACTTATGCCCAATCTGCATGTTTCTTGCACCATGTAGCTTGTGTACATAACCTTTTATGCCACTAACACACACTGCCAACTTGTTCACTGATTTCGATGAAACTGCATCATATTTTATGGAGAAAATGTTTTGTGGTTTTCCCTCTGATGTCCTGTGTCCTGCTGTGTATTAACTCTTTATGATTTACAGAGTTTTCTGATGGACAGTAAAGTAACCTGTAGCTAATATTTGCTCACTTTGTTAGCTGGGCTGCCTGGACTGTGACTTAAGGGCAGCTGAGTGTTAGTGTTTGTACCATAGGTATTTTGGACCACCAGGAAAAGGAGGCTTTCAAACCTGGGGCACAGGGGAATGCTGATAGGGAGCAAAGTTTCTATGGTAATATTATGTGAAAAAAATTGTTAGTCCTATAGAATAATATTGGATAAAATTACAGAAACATGATATATTAGAATAACTCACACAAAACATTATATTGGAAGTAATAATGGGAATATTACAAAAAGGAATATGTAAATAAAAAGAACTGTAAACTGTTTGTCCCACAGTCCCCTTGTAGTTATTGCAGCGGTCTGAAAGTGATTTTATGATCTGGTCTCTCTCAAACACACAAACACACTCCCTCTCTACACTGACGCCAAACCCCGAGGCCGGCCTCTCTCTATACTGAGAGCCAATTGCGGCGCGCCGAGCAGGCGAGCCTTCATGAGCCGACCCCCCTAATTTGCCTGGTATAACATACCCAGGTCCGATCATGTGACAGTTAAGCGAACTAGCAGCCCTCTGGAGTGAGACAGCGTGTGTGAGTGTATGTGTGTGTGTGTGTGTGTGGATGAGAGAGAGAGAGAGAGAGAGAGAGAGAGAGAGAGAGAGAGAGAGAGAGAGAAGGCGTACAGCTATGCAAAGCCCGTGTTGTGGAGTTAGATTGCCATTACGCACTATTACGCATTGACAGCTGCTTTCAAGAAAAGGGCGCTCGGCGCAAAGGAGTAGAATTTTGGATCCCTCACATCGAAAGGTGAGTGCATTGATTTAATAAAGGACCGAAAAGTGTTTGTTTATATGTGCCTGCATGTTTTCTGTCTCTCAGTGTGGAGTAGAGTAGGAAGCATGGCTATCTGCTGAGTGAATGGAGAGTTGTTTTGGATCTCTAGCTCCTACATATGCGACTTTACGGCGACACCACATTATCCCGCTGCCCGCACAATTAAAACGTGTTTAAATTCCTTACGTATTACAACTATAATAAATATATCGTGTAAAACTATATTTTTCTCTGATCTGTCACGGCATTCAATGTTAAACACGCCATAAATCCCGAGTTAACCTCTATAACTGATTCTTCATGCAGCGTGGTGAAGACCCAGGAGCGCATCATGCTTGTCAAAGCCTGTTTGATGTTTCACGGCGGCGAGGTTACTATAGGGCAAATGACTTAAGACTGAGCAGTGCCAAGATGTTCCAAACTCTCGTCCCAAACTTTCCATGAGGTGCAGTAGCAGCAGCAGACCCCCCAACCGCTTCAAGTCATATGATGCTATCTCATAAACTGCATTTTCAGGTTAGATCACTAATTACATAATCAACTGAAGGTGGAAAACAACAACGGCGAAGAGGAATTCAACGTCCTGTGATTTTCAGTGTAACTGTAACTAGTAAATAAAGCCATAATGTAATAAAGAATCAAAGGTGATTTAAAAATGAATCATCTTAAATTCATTCTGAGGACCTCTGTGAGGACTTCACTTTGGACACGGCTGGTTTTCAGCCTCACAGAAGAGGGCGCACAATCATTTTGTTTTCAGTCTCGTGCAGTGCACATGTAGCCTTTTAAGGTTTGAAAGAGGATTCAGCGTCATGTTTAATCACCATAAACCTCCTATTGCATTTAAGTCTATTTGATAATGTCTAGCATTTATTTTTAATCCCTGTAAATGTTGACGTGGTGCATTGTTTGTGGGCTGTTTGCTGGATAAAAATAGACGTTAAATCCTTCACTCATCATCCCATTGATGAAATCTGCAGATCTTAAACTCAAGGATTGCATAAACCTCTGACATTGCCTTTCTGTTGCAACACTGACCCTAATTGTCAGCCAGACTGAGCTGTATTAACGAAGCACTAGAGGGGAATTTAAAAGACACACATCAAGGAATGACAGCAGAGCCATGTGGCTTTAATGTTAGACCTAGTGAGAAATGGGAACCCCTGATTCCACATGGTCAGCGTGAAGTCTGAACTAGCAGCTGCAGCGACTACACACACACACACACAGTCTTCAAATTCCACTTCCTTCACACGTGGTTGACTTTCCTTTTGAAGTACCATCAGCTGCAGACCTCTTGAACAAGCAGCAGGTAGTGCATGGAGACCAAATCATCAGCGCAACTTTCAGTCAGTCTGCTGGTTTACTTACTCCTGTAAAGTTAAGGAATTCTCTTGTAAAACATTAACCTCAAGACTGAAAGTGTCTCTGTGTTGCTTTTGTTTTTCCCCAAATTGTTAACTCTAAAGTTAGATTTAATTAAAAATTTAATTGAAATCAAGCAGAGTTGGTGTCACTTGATGCTCAGTTTGTCTTTTTGTACAAAAAGGCTCTGTAGTTTTGGTTGGTATGCTGATGCATTTCTATGATTGTCATAACTGATGAACACGCTCATTTGTCTTTTACAGTGAGAAGACAGAAGTTTTTTATCAACATTCGGCCGATCTCCAACAGAACGGCTTGATCTTCAGTCCAGCTGCCATTCATCCGCACAGGAATGGTGGATCACTTGCCACTTGGTGAGGAGACCTTCCTGTATTACACCGGCTCCCCGGGGTCTGTCTACAACTGCCTCTGTCGCCACGCCAGTGATGGCGTGTCGCCAGGCACCATGGTAACTGACGCATGCCTCTACAACCACCACCACCACCACCCCTACCAAGGGGTGACACTGTCCTCCTCCCCTCGCCTCTCTGAGGATGATCTCAGCGACTCCTCCAGCCCTCGTTCCTCTCTCTGCTCCAGCCCTGAGTCCTCGTCGCCAACGTTGCGGCACGTTCTCGATTCTAGCTATGAAAGCAGGAGCAGTGGGAGCTGTAGCTCCTCAGGAGGAGAGAGTCAAGAGAGCCTGCTGGACCTGCTTCTCTCACAAGCCTCCCTCACCAACTCATTAAGCTCTAATGCCAGCAGCAACTCTCATTCCTCTCCTTTATCTTCCTCACTATCCTTATCTTCCCCAACCCCTTCTGCCTCCTCAACTGCTCCTCTTTTACCCATGGGTCTGGCATGGGAGTCCAAGAGGGAGCAGCGACTGAGTCTCCTCCAGCAGCAGGCCAAGGAAGACTGTTATGAGTTCCCTGTATTCCTGGATGGGCTTCAGGATCCTGCAGCACTCCTCTTTCAGCCCACCCTGGAGGAGATTGAGGAGTTCCTTGAGGAGAACATGGTGGTGGCAATGGAGAAAGAAGAGGAAGGGAGTGATGAGGTGATGTCGACAACGTCAGAGGATGCTGAGGCAGAAAGTTCAAGGACATTAGCAGGAGAACTCATCTCAGTGTCCCAGAACTCTGATCAGACAGTGCCTGTGGCTCGTTCTCCACTCACCTCCAACACAGAGACCAAACATACTCCATGTGCTGACATGGATAACTCACCACCAGCAGTGGATGTTAGTTGCATAACTGGCTCTGGTTCCTCAAATAGTGAAGCTGATGAGATCAAGCAAGAGGACTGTGGTTCACCACCAGCCTCATCAGAAGGTACCAGTGCTGCTGTGCCTGTCATCCTACAAATCCAGCCCCTACAGATCAAACAAGAACCCAACCCTAGTGCCATATCAGATGCCGTCACCCAGCAAACCAAAACCCAGAAAACTGGATCCCAGCCAACTCAGGCCCCATCGGATATCAAAATTGCCCAACTCCTGGTGAACATCCAGGGGCAGACCTTTGCATTGGTGCCTCAGCTGCTTTCCCCGGCAAACATCACTGGCTCAGGCAAAAACGGAAGCTCTGCTTCGTCCAAATTTGTCCGAATCGCGCCTGTGCCCATTGCAGCAAAACCCACTGGGCTTGGGGATGGCGGGTTAGGAGGAGGTTCAGCTGCAGGGGTCCTTGCTGGAAGTCAGAGGTACCAGAAAAGTGCTGTAGCAGATCTTATTAAAATGCACAAGTGCTCTTTTCCCGGGTGTAATAAGATGTACACCAAGAGCAGCCACCTCAAAGCCCATCTGAGGAGGCACACGGGGGAGAAACCCTTCGCCTGCACATGGCCCGGCTGTGGATGGAGGTGAGAAGAAGTGATGTTATATAATATCATGAAATTATTGGATATATGTACAGTGGTTGACAAATTAAAGAAAAAAAACAACATGGAGTGTAAGGTGTTGGGTCATCAGGTGCCACCAGAACAACTTCAGTACACCTTGGTGTTTATTCTGGAACTCTACTGGAGGGATGAACAGCATACTACCGACATACATATTACCTCATTTGATGTTTTGATGACGGTGGTGGAGAGCATTGTTGAATACATTAGTCCAAAATCTCCCATTGGTGTTCAGTCGGGTTGAGATCTGGTGATTTTGAATAGCATCTGATTCAGATCATTTTCATACTCAAACACTCAAACTACTGAGCCCTCGTGTTTTGAAATGCATGTTCCTCCACTCATTTATTTAGGTGTCAATTTCTTATGCATCTTGCTGCCTCCGGACTTAAACACACTTAAATAGATGAATGAATAGATTGATGATACGACTTAATGTGCGCTTGATGCACTTGCAATCTGAAGTGTTGTCCATGTTTATCTACACGACAGAGATTGCAGTAAGCAGGGTTATCAACTTCCGCTACAGTCTCATATACGGACACTCTCCAGATGTGTGTAGACTTGCACAGATTGCGGAGAACGGAAGATCAATGTGCTTTTTATTGTCGACTAGGTATAGATAAGAGGAGCCTGTGGCACCCTTTGTGCAGATCTTAACCCATCAAATGCAACAGAATGTTGTACTTCTTTCTTTCGGCAGAAACATGTTGGAAGTCCTTCAAATTCTTTTACAGCGCATCTTTGATGTCACTACTTTGTTTAAGATAATCAAGATATTGTTTTACAGGGCAGAGAAAGGTTTTATTGGGACATAAATATGTGTTAAATATACGATGAGATGTTTCAGGAGGTTTATGGAAGGGAGGGGAAGAGAAAATGACTCATCCTCAAGGAAACTATATCCAGGTCTTTTCTAGAAGCTTATAATTCGTTCTGTTCTGCACCCTGGCTGTGTGTCCTCGCTATCTGTGTATTTTTGTACCATGGTAAAGTTGTAGATTAGATAGAGTGCCTTTTGAAGTTGTCTGCATGCAGACTTTGCCCCCTGCTAGTTATTCCACTTGTTTGCTCACTGTCTACAACCACTTCACACACACACACACACACACACACACACACACACACAAATTAATCCAGTAGACATACACTGAATTATTGCAGAAGCAAGTTCAAAGTTTTCCCATCAGACAATCTCTCGTGGTACCCATAATTTATTTTCAGTACATGATGCATTTTTAAAAACCAACTAAACTTTTTTCATTTTCATTTCTTTCATATAAGTAACAAAGCCCTAACATAAACCCTTCTATCCAAAGTACAAATGCCAACTTTCGACCTGTTGTTCAATGGATTCCATCTCTATACATACTTTTATTGCTCAAGGTGTGCATGTAGAGTCTTGCGTGTGTGTGCATCCACACATGGGTGGAGGCAAGGTTAAATTAGGGCATGTATTATACTTAAAATGAAGTTATGGTGAGGACTTGAGTGGAAGGGCGAGGTTAGAATTTGTTTGCATTACAGTAGCTTCATGTAAAGGTACAATAGAAATGTTTGGCTCAGCCTGTAGCAGAAAGTTCTGGCCCAAGCTTTAGCTTTTTTTCACAGTATAAGTTATATACTAGAACTTATTTTACAGTAAAAGCATAATAGGAATAAAAACATTTTTTTAAGATGGCTTGAGGAAAACGTCCTGATGAAGAATTACTGTTGCATCATGTGCAGCGTACACTTTTGCCTTTGGAGCTCTGTATAAAGGCATTTAGCTGATGACAGTGGTTTTAGGTATAGTTAGACATTTTGGGAAATTGCTTTTAGCATTCTGACAGAAAATCAGACGAGAAGATTGATTTTTGTGCATTACGCAGACACGTAGTTTCTCGTTCATGCTAGGATAAAGAGGGTGAGAAGAGCAGTATGAAGAGCCAGCAATTACACCGTGGGATGCCACTGAGTTCTAGAAACTGCTCCTGTAACTTGGGCAACTTAAAATGCAATTCCAGAATTACATGTAAGAAAATATTCAACACAAAATAGTGTAATGTAGATACTTTCATACACTTGTCAGGAGTGAGCATGTGCAACATGAAAGGTGTATCTTTCAAACCTGGAGTAATACTAGTTTAATGCAGCAACATTTTAATGTACTACAGCCATTGAGGACCATGCATTTCGTTAACTGAACTAAAATTATAAAACCCCCAGGTCCTCCCAAAACTACCTTTCTGCAGTCTTTACATGACAGCAGCAGTATACTGTATTATACAGTTGTCCTTTCGCTGCTCCCCTCCCTCTGGGCCAGGAAATGGAGGTGAGCTGGGGAGTCAAGCACCTCTTACTCTCTGTAACCTTAGAACGGATCCTTGTGCTGGCTCCTCTGAAGTAGAGCGGAGTGGTATTTCATTGGCTGGTCTCCTTCATATAACTAAATGAAAGTTATATTTTTTCCTTTGCCAAACCGTTTTCTCATTTAAAGCGTTTTTGGACTTCCAGTCCCACCTCGTTCTCTCTGTAGTCTCTCTCTTGCTGTAGTTTATGGCTATGCTCATGTACAGATTTGGATGCTCAGACAAAGTCACATGCACTTAAAGGTGCACATACGGGCAGCACACATAAGCACGGAGCATACATTCAGCTCAAACCTGCATGGAGACTCTGAGACCAAACAGTTTGCTGTAATAACACCATGACGTGTGTGTACTCGACATCTGTCATCGGGGCAGTGGTTTGTTGTCCTTGTCAGCTGATGCCTTCAGCGGTACGACAAAACATTGCTGTTGGCCGGTGACAGAGCTATCACAGTTTGATCTAACAATCTAATGGCGCTCAGTCAACAGGCAACTGGAGATTGCTTATCTTATATACATTTATTATGATATGTTAGTAATCCTCCTGGGAAACTAGCATCTCCTCTGACCCCATCATGGAGTACATTTTATACAATTACAGTGTTTTATTAAACCAGTCAAAAGAGGTTTTATGGTTACTTATATATAGCTTTTCATGTAGGAGGCAAACTTCTGTCATTGATTAGCGCTGTCATGCGTTAACGTGATCCCCCTTTCAACTTAAAGAGAGCTGAAATTGAGCCACTCATAAATGCAGCGAGCCGACAGGATAAGCTAAACAAAAAGAGACAAGGAAAATAAATATGACAGATAAACAGAAACTCTACTGTATGTGTGCTTGCCAATATCTCCGTTACTGTAATTTTCCAGGTGTGTAACCAACCTGACTGCCCCACCTTCCTCAGCTGTTTTCACTATGCCGTGTTGGCTGCAGAGCACAGTTTGGGGACAAGCTAGAACAAAGCCTGCATATGTGTTTCCCACAGCGCCCACACTAGTATGCACACTATGTGTTGTGCTGCAGCCACGCCAAGCTGCCCCGAGGATTCAAGTGATCAACACAAAGCTCCCTCCGCAACGTTAAGCTCAGTGACTTCGCTGTCTATATGTCCGCTCCAGTGTATGGAGTTGAGAAATCTTTAAAATAGATAAGGGATGAGATGGTGTGAGTTTGAGAAAGACGGATGTTGCGAGCATGAGAGAGAACTGGCACATGATCAGTCTTCCCTTGAAAAAAAAAACATGCATTTAAAGAACAATCACGCTGTCTATTTGCGTCTTAAGTCTTCAATGCATGTTCTGTTGAAAGATCCTCCGTGGTGCAGTATTATATTTGGGCTCAGGCCCAGTTTGAATCAGTAGAATAGCTGTGCATGGTTTCTATCATGCCCCAGCAGGAAGCTGCTTTAGAGTGATATGTGTGCATGTGTGTAAGACAGAGATTGCCATAAGGAATGAATGTTCAGTCACAAAAAGTACAGAGCATAAAGAGACTGATGTTCCAAGTTATTTTTGCTTCAAGGCTTTTGTCACCTGTAATAGAAAACATTTGCATAGTATCTATCTGCAGCAGACAGCTGGATACAGGCCAAAGATCTTTGATAAAGCAACTGTACACGGCCTACCAGCAACATACAGTCAACGTGAGACACTAGCTGAAGAAGAACACCACTCCAAAAGAACACTAATGTTCCTCTGTGTCTACTAGATGTATAATAGACGTAAACATTTTAGAGAATGATAATATGTTGGTGTAATCAGCTTATCCCTCAAGTGTAAACCCCTTGCAGTACATGTGCACTATTGCTGATTTATCTATATACCAGCTACAAATAGATTACAATTAGCAACATATCCCTGAAGCTGCAGACATACTGAATATGTAATAAATTTAGTCTGTAAACATTCAGTTTAGACTTTACTGCTGCTACGTAGATGATGAATCTTACTGACTTTTGTAGCCTTGAGTGAAGTGACTGAGAAGCTAATGGTGCTGATCTGGTGACATCAGAACACTTTGGTTTAGCACTAATTAGCACTAGTTAGCATGCTACACAGTGAGCAGGGTACAGTCCACGGGGCTGATAGCATGGATGTAGAACTTTACTCTCGTTACAGTTGTGGCTGATTATCTGTTTGAGTATTCTGAGTCCTGTGATAAGATCATCACCTGAAAGTATGAAAGGCAGATAAATGCAGGGCTACTAACTGTAGAGCAGCTCAGATATGGATTAAATTGAATTATAACACTCACTGGACTTACACCACATATTGTTTGGCTATCTAAGATTTACTGCTGAGATGGAGGTTAACAAGATCTCAATACCGAGCAATCAACCAAATGAGTCATGGAGTCGGAGTGTTTGTTTTTTTGAGGTTCTTCGCTCTTCAGATGCCACAGCACAGCTTTATAAGCTCTGTCAGTTATCTTTTTTTTTTATTACCGGGCCATTAAAATGATGAATAGGCCGGTTGTGTAATCCATGTCTAGAGTGGAAATGGTTTGAAATAACTGTGAGTGATGTTTATACATCTCTGTGAATTATCGCCTCCATGCCTCCAGCCTGCCGCTGCTGCTGCTGCTGCTGCTGCTGGAAACGTTCCAAGAAATCAATCTGTGATGCAGATTAATCTGATCTTAACAGCTTTAGTAAAAGATACACACAAAGATATAAACACACACACGCGCATACAGCATATATACAAGAGGAACAACTCTATCATCCACTTAACCCTTCACTGTCATGATATCCAAGCTGGCCGGAGACCCGAGCAGAGCTAGATCAGGAATAGACTGAGCTTGGATTTGCAGCGCTCATGTGTTGAGCTAAATATGGGGTGGCTCTTTGCACATGCACATGTATGGCGTCACACCTCTCAGATTACCCTCATAAAACAGCTAGACGTGGCTTTTATGTTATGTGGCAGCTTGAAACATGACTGCATCCATTATTTTTTACACAGGAAGTGCTGTATACAAACAAACAGTATGACAGTATGACAGAAGCAATTTTCCATTGTGAAATTGACGAGGGACTCTTGACTGTGATCATTTAAGGAGATACTTAATGTTCCAAAAAATGTGATCAATTTGACCAATCACATTCTGTCTTCTTCCTTGTCAGGTTCTCCCGATCCGACGAGCTGTCCCGACACCGTCGCTCCCACTCCGGAGTGAAACCATACCAGTGCATCGTCTGCGAGAAGAAGTTTGCCCGCAGTGATCACCTGTCCAAACACCTCAAAGTCCACCGCTTTCCACGAAGCAGCAGGACAGGACGCTCTGCAAACTGACTCCTTTGACCCCCCGCTCTGACGGACTGACGCTTAGCAGAAGAGGAGGAGGAGGGGGCTGTGTGTATGCGTGCGTGTGTTTGTGTGTGACGAAAGACTGGCGGGTGAAAGTCCAAACACCTTTTAAAGGAGTCTGTGCAGAACTCTTAGCTTGTGTGCTTGTGTGTGTGTGTGTGTGTGTGTTTATGTTCAAATATGTACGCGTGACGTACATTCATGGTACTGTGATAATTTATTGGGTGGAGAGGAAAAGACTGTAAAAAGTGAACTAAAACAGAAAACTGTTACTTGACACAACACCCTCACAGGTGGAATAAGCTTTGTCTATATTAAAACTTTTTTGTCTCACTCAAATCTTTGAGCTCATCTAATTTGAAGAAATTTGCTATTCAGAGTATTTTTACACTTTGAGGTGTGTGTTGTTATTATTGTTGGAGTCAAAAGCCTTATATCAGTCAAAGTTGTATCACTAAGGGGTTTGCTACTATTTAAACCCCCCTGTTTTTCTTAACCTTGTGAGGTACCTGAACTCAAAAACCCATCACTTAATGGCTTGAATTTAATTTGTTGCCCAAAAACTAGGGCTCAC
Source organism: Nibea coibor (assembly GCA_023373845.1). NCBI lineage: Eukaryota > Metazoa > Chordata > Actinopteri > Sciaenidae > Nibea > Nibea coibor. The sequence goes on from CM041717.1 coordinate 4,905,098, forward strand.
TGGACATTGGAAACTTTCTGGGCCTTGGTTTAACTCTTTTTCCATAGACGGCAGAGTGAACGACGCATCAACATTCCTTTAGCTTTGTGTAAAATGTCTTTGTTGCCTTTGAGTCTCGTTACAGGAAAAAAACCACTAGTAACCTCAAGCGCAAAATAACAAAGCTTAAGTTCATGTTGAATTACTGCTCAACCAACAGTGATCAGGTCGCTATGTAATTTGCACTGGCACACCAGATGTCTGATTGTCTGCCCATACCAAGTATTTGGAGTATTTTTTGCGGAGTTTATCAGACTATTTGTCATTTTTATGGCCTTATTTGGATCAAAATGAATTGAGGGTGCAGCTTGTTTGGTGATTACCCACAACATATTTCATGCCAAGGTTTGAAACAAAAGTATTTGTCTGTTGTTCTGTCTTCAGATAATTATATATCACAACATTTGTTTTCTAGTTTTGTAATGTTATGTGGTGCCATGTCTTTTATTACTTTATGTCACTTTATTTACTTCATGTCACTGCTGTGAAAAAATGCGTAAAATGACACAAGATGACAAATGTACACAGCTAAAAGGAAGGAAAGACTAGTTTGAACGCACAATGACTCAGCAACACATCAGTTACATGTGGTATTAAAATCTTGACATGCTATTCCGATCATGAATAATCCAATCAAGCCTTTGTATTTATACCTGGTACTTTATTGGGCTGTCATTATCCTCACTGGGATCAGATCTCTATCCTCCACAGTATTGTAAGTTGCTGAGTTTGGAGAACCATTATAAACTTTGTGAAACGCTGTCTACAGCATATCCTTAATTATTTGTCCCCTCTTGTAAATTCGGCATTTTCTTCTAAAAAACTTTGTCCCAGTGTGTTGCAGTAATGCTGTGTAGGTTACACTGTGACTAGATGAATTATATTCCTTGCAGATAAGCTGCACAACTCAGTGCAACACAGTCACGCACAGTTTCATATCTACTAAAGGTAAATTAAAGTGAGCATTTGTAACTTTTGCTGAACAGCAGCCACTGGATAATACAGGATAGCTGTAAAAGGTATTGCATAACATAACAATAACACAAGTAGAGAAGAGAGAGTAGGCTGGCAAAGTGCTGTAAGTAGCCATAAGCTAATGGGCATACCAGGCCAAGGAACAGACATGAATTTATACATACACAAATGTAAAAGAATGAACAGGCTGTGTCCTCTTTCAGAAGTGACATAGATTTGCTTTAATATCAGTAATATTTTGGAAGAGTCATCGAGTAAAGAGTGGCTCTGTTAGCTCCCAATGGAGAATCTTCTTGCCAAATCAAGTTTGTTTTTGCTCTTTTCTTTCATAAAATGGGAAACGGAACAAAGTGATTTGAAGTTTAACTGGAATTTTTTGTACACGTTTGTTAATACTGGAATTGTGTGCTGTCACACCGTCAAATCACAAATTTTCTTTATGAATCCTTTTCATTGACTTTGCATCACTTGTTACAGCATGTTCTTCAAATATTAAAAAAAAACTATTATCTGCCCCTGGTCTTGAACATATCAAATCTCTTGCCATAGAATGAGATGCCTATGTTTTGTACTGTAAGGGAACAGTGACTGTTTTGCTTTTTGTTTGTCATATTACATTTACCTGTACAGATTAGTGTGTGTCATTCTGCATCTCAGTTGAATCAAACCAAATGAGTCATGGGAGGGACACAAACTGTCAACTGCACAGTCCAGACGTGGTTTCTGTGCCATAAAGTCGAAGATCAGTTGACAACATTTGGTAATGAAATGGTTTGAGGAAATGAATATTAAAAGTTTGATCTGTTTTGGAACGTTTGATTTGCTGACATGCACAATGATTGACAGACCTATTGAGTGTTTGGTACGCGGCACCTGAATGGACACTGTATGGAGGAAGTGTGTTATCGATGTCAGACATTCCTTCCATACAATCAGAAGAAACGCTTTTCTGAACGGGTGTCATACGTGAGCCCACGAATGTATGTAAATACTGTATATGCATCTGAAAGGAGAATTGAAATATTCTTCTAGTGATTTTATGTGATTGTGAAAGATTTTTTAAAAATATGTAAAGAAAGTGTACATAACATGATAATTCAAATATATAGTGAAAATGTGGTAAGAGGATTTTTTGTCAGGTTTTTACACAACACATTATTAAAAGGAAAAAAAGAAGTTTCATAATACATCCATGGATCAGTGTAAAATACATCTGACCCCATGCAAATTCTGCAATGTTTTCTTGACTTGCACACCCACTTTGTCAAGTGCAGATTCCGATATAGCATAATGAATTATGAAACATGATGAGTGTGTTCTGTAAAGGCATTACAAAGAAAGAGTTGCTTAAAATCTTATATTTTTGCTTTTGTTCTTACGTAAAAACCTATTTACAATAAAAAACAAAAAAAAAAAAACAAAGATATGTTTCTGTTTTTCTTAAACTATTAAAGACTCTCAGCTTTCATGTTTCAAGTGCTCGCTCATGGTGGAACTGTAAATAATATTATAAACGATCAAGACATGCTCCGCATGACAAGTGTCATGAGATAACTTTTGTTATGATATGATGCTATATACCTCTATATAAATAAAATTGAATTGAATAGTGGTCATACCAGACCAAGTAAGGCTGAAATGGAAAAAAAAGTGTGTGTGTGTGTGTGTGTGTGTGTGTGTATGCTTTCTGTATGAAACATATAAATAATCATAAAGGGGACCTAGTGATATATGGCTCTCAGTTGGCATTGGAACATTGGAACTGATTAATACAGCCAGATTTCCACATACAGTACAGTGACCTACACTAGCTGTTACAAAGAAGTATGTTAAGATTTCACAATAGACAGTAAATTATATATAATTAACAGATCAACAGAAAGCCATAATGTCCTGTTTATGAGACAGACAGTGAACCGCAGCACCACTGTGAGAAAATGTGAGTGTAGATTTACAGTTGCGTATTTGATTTACAAGAAAGCAGATGTATTTTGCTTTTACTTGTTAGGAATATATTTTTCTAGCAATGATGTAACAGGAATATTAACCAGAAACACAGTTTTTGAGAGAGCCAAGCCCTTCACATAAACTAAATCAGTGGTGTAACATCTGGCTCTAGACAGTACAGTACTATCTCCTACTACTGACTGCTTAACTTTGAATTCACAAAAAAAAGTGCAGAACGGCCACACTTTAATTGAGACAACACTACCCTGCATGATTAGTGCACTATGCCAGGAAGTACATAATGTACACAGTTTACTATATAGAAGTCTACTGGTACAACTATCCAAATTGAGACACAGCACAGTATTTCTCTCAGGAGTTGGTGGAGACCAAAATGGAGCTAAATGATTGGACATTCATGAAATTGGTAGAAAAAGTTACATTTTAGCCATATGAGCTTTGTGAGGTGTTAATGATTTCAACTCATTTAGTAAAAAGTCCCAAAATGAAGTCCTATATTTACCCTCTACCGTCTTATTTCAGTGTCTGGATTCTAAGTTAGGAATTTGTTCATAAAGTCCCCTGAAAAATGAAAATGGAACTGAAAAAAACTGCTAACAATCAGTTGCACTTCTTAGATGCTAAAATTACTGTTTTGATACACTCAGTGATGACAAAATGATTGTAGCTTTAAGCTAAGCCTTGTTGAATACTCGATTCTGATACGTCAATTTTACAGTCTGTTATTTCTGAATAACAAACAGTTGCTATGGATGCAGTACTGATCATAAACTCTGGAGGATGTCAGCGGGGCAAATGTATTTTGTGACTTCGGGGTATATAGATAAAATCTGATTTGATTTGATTTGATTTGATTTATTGTTTATATAATAAGTGTCCATGTAATATCCTGAATAATATACAGGCAGCTGGTCATTATTGGAAAATAAACCCTGGTGCAATGAATAGTCTTTACAAATCACTTACTCTTAACATAGAACCATCTTTCACTTACACATATCTGAAAACAGCATTTAGCCACAAGTTTCATAAAAGTAGACAATATTCAGGATCGTTTCTGGTATATATTTTAATAATCCCATACAGAGAAGCAAGGTTAAGGGACTCATTCAATTATATTGTCCTTGTATTTTTTGTATGCAGCTCTGGGAGACAGACAAAATAGCTTTTTCCCGTAAAGCTGCATAAAGAACATACAGCTGGGAAACATGAGAAATGTCAGTCTAAGATTTGTACCACATGGCAAATTTACATGGAAATTATACCCCCATTCTCCGCTCTTCCTTCATCGTTCTTTTCGCTCCCCCTCCCCTTCCTCACAACATTTTAAAGAATGCCTCTGGATGTTTTCTGGTTCCGAGCGTGTTTGCTGAGTCATTGTGTGAGAAGAGGCAACAGCTAAGAAAGAGGTAGAAGTTAACAGCGAAAGCAAGCCTGCTCTGGGTATAGATCATGTTGATTTATGAGTCAGTGCCGTCTCAGAGGCATTCTGGGATGCAACAGAAGGATTTAATTCAACACATCTGGATCTGAACTACACTCTAATGGCCGCTCATCTCGGGTTTAGCTTGGAAGATCCTTCTTTCTTGTGATGTCCTATAGGTTTTATTATAGATGAAGAAAAGGCAGGTTACTTATGTAACTGGACACCAAATACCAAGGTATACTTAAACACTGATTGCTCAGCAGTAGCATACTGAGCATGTATGAACAGGCAACAGCAGAATCTAATCATACTCTAATACCCTGCTGGTAACTTAACAGTATGTTGACACAGTACGCTACTATTAGAACAGTGTATTAAAAAGACAAAGTGCCAAGAAATCACATCTGTGGTGAGATTTTTAAATTCATCCTGGCAATGAAGAAGTTTGATCTCACTGAACTTGGAAAACCACTTTTTGATTTATTTGATTTATTGTTTGTTTGATTTATTTAGTAAATGACAGGGGTTCAAAATCACATGACACGTTCATTCCCACATTTATTGGCTAGTCATCAGAGTCGACTGCCATATTCATTCAACACAAATGAACCCCAATAAGAAAAGAAAAGAAAATAGACTATTTAGTGCAATTAAAAGGAAAGGAATTGAGACAGTTACTAGCGATATGCATAAATTAACTATGTTTGTTTACAGCGCTCGAGGTGAGCAAATTTGTAGTTGACACTTAACAACTTTCGTCAACCCCTATAGGCATTTATAGCAAACAGGCTCTGATTAACTCTTTGAACCCCAGGATGCTTTTGCTTCCATTACAGGCTTATGTAAATTACATGCTGCATTGCCTAGTGGGAGTTCCTGTTTGCACTGTAACCTTTAATGTACAAAAACAACTCTATATTTGAGGACAGGCCATGATTTATGGATGTGTGAACACGTCTACTTGCACTTGCAATAGCTGACTATCACTACAGTTAAGTTATATTGTTCTAAATATTTTTTATGTAGTTGTAATATATCAAATGTACTTCACTTCATCACAAAGCTGTCAGGTATACAGTGTTAGCTTACAATAAAACACTGCAGTGGAAAGTGTTCTGAAAATCTGATCATTTTCTTCTGGGACTTGTACATTACTGACCAACAAACCATGCATTCTTCTGCAGGTGCTGGACTCGTGGCGGTGTGTTATCTGATTGTATGTTTGATGCATGAAAAATGAATTGGAAAATCTGCCATTGTACTGAACATTTTGTCCTTAAACCTCAGTTAAACCAGGGCTCAAGTCAAATACTTGTTTTTGCTAATGGAGGTTCCTAACTCAGTGAAATGACCTGGAATAGGATAAGAGCTGTTTAAATTCTCTAAATGTTAAGAAAAGATGCATCGGTGCTCCGTTTTCTCTGGACCATCCTTTATGAAATGAATAGCGATAATGTAAAATGCACCATGCGACCATTCACAACCAGATGTTAAAAAAGCTTTTATTGAAAATGTGTGATGCAGACTGCAGCAATGTTGAAAAGGAGCTCACTAGGACAAGTGAGAGGGAGCATGTGAATAAGGACAGACGTGTTGACGTGATATAAAAACTTTCTTTGATCATAAAGTCTGATGTTACTCTGGATTCTATTAACAGACAAACAGACAAATCTGTGCTGCATTATTCTAAACTCTGATAGACTGCTCCTGGGTCGTCCAGCCATCTCTCCCTCTTTGTCTCCTGCAGTTGTCATGCTTTAGTTCTGTGTCATTGACTGTGAAGCTGCTGCAGTTGTTGTAAATTGTTATTAATAACTTGACTTAACTTAAGTGTGATATAACATGAATATCACATGCAATTTAGTGTGATGGTCTATAATGCTTTAACTGTGATGGGTTTCCAGCGTTCCTGCAAATCATCCCGTGTCCAATATTACTAATAATAACAGAGGAACAGCCCAGGTACATTTTGGTATTTCCAGCAGTAGGTTTATGATATCTAAGAGTTCTGGTTACACTGATGCTGTGTGTGTGTGTGTGTGTGTGTGTGTGTGTGTGTGTGTATTTTTTTTTCTTCCATCATTCTGGTGCTACAAGTTAACCTATTGTATGCTATCTGCCAGAGCCTGCCCAACCAAAAACCAAAAACAAAGTGGCTGGTTAACATTAAGCACCTAGTTGTTAAAGACTCTATATATAGGAGTTCATATATAGAGTGCTAATAAGAGAGCTAGGCTAACATTCATCAGAGGGGCCAGTCCATCATTACTTTAAGCCATGGATGTCAACCAATACAGAAAAAGAACATTTGTGCTTTCAAACGCAGTTGCAAAAACCATCAAACACTGGCTGTCTCGAGGTTCTCCCCAGGAAAGGAAGACCAAGAGTTACCTCTGCTGCAGAAAACAGTTACAAACAAACAGTTACCAGCCACAGATTAGAGCCTATAAAAATGCTGCACAGAGATCCAGTACCAGACATATCTCAACACAAGTTGTGGAGGAGGAGTGGAGGAGACTGTGTGATCTTCATGGTCAAACCGCTGCAAAGAAACCACTACTTAGGGAGACCAACAACATTGCTCGCGCCAAGAAACAGTGATATCTGGTCTGGTCTAATGTCCATTCCTCTGTTGAGTGATGAGTCAAACCTGGGACTTTTGGTTTCATTTGCTGTTATTGGACATGTAGAGAAGGTGAACTGATGGTATCTGCATGTGTGGTTCCCACCATGAAGCATGGAGGAGGAGGTGTGTGCTCTGCTGGTGATACTTATTGAAGGGAGAGTGGTAGAGCGCTGCATCAGATGACCTGGCCTCCACAGTCACATGACCTAATAATACCAAAGTGAAATGTTTGTTTGGGATGAATTGGACTGTAGTAAAGGAAACACAGCCAACACTTGCTCAGCATATATAAGAACTATATGAGAATATATTAATAAGCATTTCAGGCAGTGTGCCAATCATAAAGCTGACAGACAGAATGCCAAGAATGTGCAAAGCTGTCATTAAAGCAGGAACGCACTTTGGAACATATCTTGCTTTGATTACACTTTTTATGTTTACTACATAATTCCATTGTATTATTTCATAGTTTTGATGCCTTCAGTGTTACTCTTTGTCTGCTGTTAACCTGTGAAATAAGAAGCTGTGCCCACACTTTTGACTTTTTTTGGGAATATAGAAAAAAAGAAAGTTTCTCAGTTCTTAAAAAGCTGCTGTGTGACCAGCAGCTGTGTGTACTCTTCATACTGTGTCAGCATATTTGAGGGAGCAGGAGAAACAGATACTGTACACAAATCTGAAGGTCAGAAGCAAGTTACCCTGCAGCGAACTACAACGGCCCATGTTCCTGTTTGACATGTGGGGTCAGATGATAACAGTTCTACAGCTGCGTACAGCTCTCAACAAACTTCAAATCCACTGCGCGTGTGTTCATAAATGCTTGGGTGTGTGTTCAAGAGAGAAACAAAGGAATAAATTGAATAAAATAACAAAAGAGAAGACGGCTGTAACAAGTGTGTTGCAACATCAGTGAAATTGGACTGTCCAACTTTATTTGCAAAAGAAAGAAAGCTTTGTGTGTGTGTGTGTGTTACTTTGAAAGCCTGTACTGTATTTCTTGTGTATTGTACTTCTTGTACTTGTACCTGTACCATTACCTGTACTACATTGCAACACCTGGGATTATCCTTTGATAACTTTCTTTCATGATTTCTTATTATAGATTTTTGATAACTCTAACCTTATGAATCCTGCCATTTTGCTCTCTACAGTAGGTGGTAATCTCAGCACCTTTATTCCTGGTTTCTTGGATGACTTGTTGTGAGGAGACTTTTGCCTCCTTTATTCCCCATGTTTTCTGCTGTTTTCCATCCTGTGCGTTTGTTTGTACGTCTGGTCTGTCTCTCTCTGTTTGCATGTGCCGCCGGGTGTCGCCTCAGGTTTTCCCTCCCACCTGCCTAATGACTACCATACCTGCATCCCATCACCCAATCAACCTTGATCAGGATAAAAGACCGGCTTAACTTTCTGGACACTGCCAGATCATTCAGTCACCACTGCGCTAACAATGCCATAGCCAACTTAGTGTTTTGCGAAATCTGCTTTCTCTTTGATTGTCCACTTTCACTCAAAAGCTTCTTTAGCTTCTGGGTATTGTGTGGAACCTCTCGATTGGTTTCAAATAAACTGTTGTCTTTGCATTTTGGGCCCACTACCGTACTAACAAGTAGCACGCTAAAATTTTTTATGAATTTTTAAGGATTCATTCTGCTGATTGGTTTTGCCACCGTTTCCAATTAAAATGGACATCTCAACAAATATTGGATGGATGGTGCCAATCTTGTACGTTCATACATTTTGACTTTGGTGCTTCCATCATAAGTGGCATCATAAGGTCAATTTTAATTAGTTTATGATTAATACCTGTGAATCTTAAGACATTCCCATCAGCAGTAGCTGTACAAAGATTTAACTTTATCTTATTTAACTTATCCTCTGAAATGTCTGAAAATTGACTGGACGGATTGGCACAAAGGTTTGTGATTCACAGAGGTTGAACCCTACAGATTTTGGTGTTCCCCTGACTTTTCATGTAGCAACACCATAAGATTCACATTACTAATTTTAAAATACATCTTCAGAAACTATTGGATTCATTGCAATGACATTTGGTACACAATATGAATTGTCATGAGCCCTAACATTTTCATTTAGCTTTGTGTTTAGTGCTGATTAACAAATGCTAGCATGCTAACATGCTTAACTAAGATTGCAAATGCAGAAAATGCATCTTGATATTAGCAAGACGTGCTGACAGTGCTGCTAACATGGCTATACCATATACTGTTATCAACTTAATCTGTGTTTATACTTTGAGAGAGGCTCAATCAGCTCAGTCTTATGGAAAACTATGCAAAGTGTGGCTTTAATTCTATGAAAATAGATCTTTATAAACAACTTTTTATATATCATTTCCCACATAATTTAGCTGAAGTTGACTCCCTCAAAATATATATATTCATGCTTCAAGGATGTAACTGATATAAACATATATGGTATAAGGAAATGAACGACAGAAAGCACTGAAAACATAACATTTGTTTTTTATCTTTTTATTATACGCTGGCCTTTTTCACCTAAAGCATGTCATGTCTGTAATCTATTTCATTATTTAAAAAAAGGGTTCTACATATGGTGACCAGATTTCAGCCTTCTCTGCTTGGCTAGGCAGCTTATTAATGGTCCAAACTGAGCTGATACACACATAACCATACAGTGTGCTGAGATAGGTCTCCTGGGTCCAGCAAAATGCCAGCTTTCATGAGACTGCAACAATGGGATTGGTAAATGGTACTTCATTTACACACAGGGGTGTAAGCACTTACGCACACATACATGAAAAGACACACTGAACAGGAACCAAAGCACACAGACTTGCACGCTTTGTTCACCAGGCGTACAAAATGAGCAAGTAATTACAGTATGTACATGTGTGCACACACATGAAGGAATGAGCAGTTCACCTTTAAGTCAACAACGGGACGTTAACCAGCCAACTGAGAGCCAAATTTATGACAGCAGAAGGGGATGGAATCCACTCTCCAGCAATTGGCTTATTCATGTGTTTCAGACAGCCCACATGTCTTACATAATTCCCACAGGACACACAATGACTGGACACAAATTACCTTCCTGAGGATGAAACCGCTGGAGCTGACAGGAATCTTGCTTTGGCATTTTTGTGACTGTCTTGAACTCGGCAGTTCCCTTTTCATGCAGAATAGTCTGACTGTGTGAGTTCTTACAGAGATCATCCTGGCACAACTGTCTCCTCCATGTGTGAAAAGGCTTATTTGCTGCTGCCAAGTCACTCTGTTGATCATCGGCACCAAGGAACGGCTTTACAGCACACAAGTTTGGCTCTGGCTGGTAAAACACTGGTTTGCTACTCTTCATATCCTGGGCTCTGGGCTCAGCTTAGGTGCTTTATGTACAGAGTGATCTCAATCAAAAACATGACTCTGTATTACGGCATTACATTTCAAGCAGTTAAGACATGGAAAAGCACCTGAGGGGAGAGTGTTCAAGTTATTTTCAGGAGCCACATCACCACCAGTCCTCTGTAAAACATTTGGCTTGCTTATTAAGTTTCCATTGAGACTAGTAGCAATCATATTTCAAAAGAAAGTAGCCTTCAATGAAAACTACTGATGGTGAGGTAAGGGGATTCATTTGAAGAAATTTACTGTTGATCAGTGGTGGAACAAGTATCCAGATCCTTTAAGTAAAAGCAATACTGGAAAATAAAAATGCTCCATCACAATCTCCATCACTGAAAAGTTCCAGGAATAAAAGTACTGTCAGCGAAGTGTACTTGAAGTGTCAAAGTAAAAGTACTCATTAAGGCATTTTCAGACAAAGAGCACCTCTGCCTGCATACTTGGTCTGATCCACAGGCTCTCACCGCAAAATCCACCCAGGCGTTGGAGCACCCAGGTGTCATTCAGCCCATTTCAGGTCCACTGGAGGCAGAAGTGGCAGGTTCTACCAATATGGGGGCAGCCAGAGCCACCACACTCTGAGCTCCTCTTAAACCTGTGGGGGTCATCACAGATGTCACAGACGACATCCATTCTTTCTACTGTCATTGGTGAGTGCCAGGTGCTACGTGTTATAGCAGTGTGGCAATGGACTTTCAGTAGTTTAATATAAAGACAGCTAGTTTAGTGTAACTTAACTGACACCTGACAATGCAAATTTTTTTTTGTACATCCGGAATGTCTTAAAAATATCAGTAGCATTAAATAATAAATATCATTTAATGCAAAACATTATTAACTGTGTTTGCTTACACTAGAAGGAAGGAAGGAAAGTAGTAAAGAATCATAGGACATGCTTCATGCCTCTTTTCCACTTGTTTTTTGTTCTTTCTTCCTGTCATTGCTGCTCATTCATTTTCCATGCCATAATTCTTTGGGGATTCAGCAGCAGGTTGCAAAAATCTCTGCAAATGAATGTTTTTTGACTTTACATAAACTCTTACATGGAATACCTGAGCAGTGACAATTTGTCTTTGAGATGATTGACACACACCTCCTGGGAGAGAAGTGTAGTCAGTAGAAACCTGCAGTTCAAAGTCAAAGGACTAAAACAGCATTGTGGTATGCAAAAGAGTGGGCCGTCAGTTAAACCTTTCAGCTCCCTCAGGCAACATGCCGAGCCCTCAAACTCACCTTGAAGACAAGCCCTCCTCCCTCGCTTTTTCCCAGCCTCTCCTTTAGTTTCATATATTTGATCTCTAAAACGTCATGTCACACAAACCTGGAGCTCTTTAGGCAGGTCTTAGCAGCTCTTTAAGGCAGGGTCACCCACACACACAGACATACACCCCCAACTGAATGGTAAAATCTTGGATATATCACTGCCTTATGTGTCACCATTATCTGTCTCCAGTTCTTTCTTTATATATTTTTTTCTTCCCTTCCTTTTTCCTATCTGTCCACATCAACATGTGTTTTACATTTTAACCATCTACCAGTGATGTACAGCAAAGGCAGAGTAGTGAGGAGAAATCAATCACTTTTCCCATCTCTCTCTCTCTCTCTCTCTCTCTCTCTCTCTCTCTCTCTCACTCTCTGCCAGTTGGCTCTGCTTCATTAAAATCACCTCTAGCTGTCTAAGAGCCAGCGGGCACAGGGCCAGAGAGGCCAGTCTCTCATGAGGTTGGGATTGGAGCGTGACCACCAGACCCAGGCTAAAGACTTTCAAAGCGTGTTTAACTGGTGTGACATACTTAGTTGCATCACTGAGGAGCATAAATTGCACTTCAAACTACTGAAAGTTAGCTCAAAGCTAGTTACCTGCTCAGCAGCTTCAAGTGTGAAATAATGTGTAACTTAAAGGGCCAGTGTGTCGGATCTAGTGGTGTAATGGTTGATTGCAACCTCCTCAACTCACAGCTTTGTTACTAGCATGAAGGAGAAACTACAATGGTCATGAAACATGTGGAAAAATAAGATAATGCATTTAGTTTGTCGATCCTGGCTTACTTTAGGTCAACATCTTGGACTTACAGACCACAGTCTGTAGATGTAAGGGTCATTCCAAGGTTAAAAAAACAAACCAAAAAAAAAAAACCTAATGATTCTTATTTTCAAGGTATTATACAGTAATTAAATACAAATATATACAAATAATTACAAATATTAAATTCCAGTTCAGCAGGTTTTGCAGGGTGTCCCAGACATCCTTCTCCCCAGAAACACATTCCAGCTCCTCCTGTGGGATTCCAGGCTAAATGGACTATGTAGTCCCTCTAGTGAGTTCTGGGTCTACCCCGGGGTCTACTCCAAGTTGGCTGGATCACCTCCAAAGCAAGGTCCCGGAGCATCCTAAACAACCTTTCGAAGTAGCAGCGGCTCTACTCCGAGCCTACAACAGAGTTTTTTGGGCTACACATACAAGCTGTAAACACTCACGAAACTGAGTGATCTGGTGAACATGTTAGTATCAGAGTTGGACAGTTACTTTGGAAAGTAGTTAATTAGGTTACAACATTACCATCAATTAAAAATAATGAATGAATAAAGGTAACGTGTTAGAGTACTCGTATGCGTTACCAAAAATGAAAAGCTGTTTGCAGCGCCTCGCACATGCTGCAACTTAAGTGACCCAGACACACAGCCTCCTTTAAATGCACCGAGACATCCTGACAATGAATAACGTGAGTCATCCAACCAAATTAACTGCAGGACAACAAAAACAGGAAAGACAGTCAGCTTGGATGCAAGATGTTTTTTTAAAATTGGAAGTGGAATATTTTGCAGTCGACAGAAGCTTTTCACCAACGCAGAGTGTGCATTTTACCGTTATGTTGTTCTTGTCCTTTTCACAGATTGAAAATAATGTGCGTACTTCCACGATTCAAAAGCTGTCCACACACACGCAGGTGCGCCTCTGCTGACACATCCATAAGTAGCACAGTACTGACTGATAAACAGCAGGCTGCAGTTGGAATTTTTCTTTCCTTATCCAGTGAAATTATTAAAGCAACAGATTACTTTAAAAAAAATATATATATAACAAAGTTACTGATTGCTTAATGCACAAAACGCGTTACGTCACACATTACATAAAAAAAGTAAATAGAGTACTCTAACACCCACAGCAACGGTTATCCCCATGCTAGTTTGCACATAAGGTACATACAGAGCAGAATTAGCATGCTATTGTCATGTTTCTGGTGACTTGGAGAGTCTGCTGTGGTCATAAACATCTGGAGGAAATATCTGGCTCTTCAGCTGCCTGCTGCAGGTGAACAATTGGTTTGGTTTGGACAATCCTCTCTTTGTAACTATGAGCGACTCCTTTGACGTCGTCAAATTTTTGTAGCTCATCCCGTCACACAAATCAACAGTTTGGATTTGCAGATGGTACAATGGATTCAAATGGCAACCCGGAGTCGTGGTGAAAGAGAATATTTTCCACAGAAACTTATGAAAGCACTCCTGCAGCATAAATTCACCACTGTTCATCTGCCCATGTTCCACATAGTAAAATATTATGCCAAAATCTGGCTCAATTTCTTTCTTTTCTTTAAATTTCTTTCATTTATCGTTATGTGTCACATACCATGTGTCACAACAAGCTAACCCTAACCCTAAAATCACGTGGAATGTGTTTGTGTAAATGTGTGTTTTACCCTGTTTTGGTGAAACTATGATTGTTGGGAGCAGACATGTCTTGTCTTGTTGTCTTGTCATAGTCTTGGTCGATATTGTTCTAGCCAAGCCTATGGATTGGTTACACAGTAGACATTTTGACATGTCGTAGCAGGAAACTCACAGGTTTATTAATGATAGCTGCACTCAACCCAGGTGGGGGCCCTGTTATTGTGAGCACTGCTTCACTGTCACTGTTGCTGGGATGCTTAATGGAACTGAGCCTGCTGTGATTAAATCCACCTGTGTTTCCGGCTGTGACGAGTCAAAGTGTCTGCTGTGCAACCGGACCATTCAGTAAAGTCATGACAGTTTGACAGTGAAGCAGCCACACAAAAATGGAATTCAGCCTCCATTAATTTTATTGTTCACCACTGTCCTAAAAATGTCTTCTGTGTATGTGGTGTGTTGATTATGTGTTTGTTTTTCGGAGTTGGTCACAGACTATTTGAAATGTATTGTTCCTGCTGTGATTTGAGCTGGAAACAGCTGCTGTCCTCTGTGAAGGTGCAAGCTACAAACCCTAAAGAGCTAACTTTCAAACCAGCAGGGGAGGTTTGAAAGATTTCATACTTAAAACACACAGGTTGAGTGGAGAATTCAGAATCCTACTCAGCAAAGATACACCGAGCAAAATTTTATAATAAATAAAGGATAATGTTTGTTTGTGTTTTTGTGGTAAGATAGAGTTTTCCATTATTGAAAAAGATTTTCACAAACACAAATGTGAAGACATGTTGGAGTGCTGGGCAGCCGTGTAGCAGCACCCTGGGAGTAGTTTGGTACCTTGTCCAAGGGGACCTTAGCAGTGATTTGGCCAGAATTATAATTCATGACTGTGACATTATTGTATCATAACAGCTATGATGTTGTGTCAAAGATGTCAGAGATATTTATGGAAATTAGCATGCTATCCAACTAGCTATGGCCAGAACTTTCTTATAAAACAACTTGTGCCTCAATAGGCAATTGTGAGCCACTGCAGTGTTCAGTCTGTCATCAGTGCCACATTAGGATGAAGAAGTAGAAACTTATGCTAGCTGCAGGCCAGAGCAACCTGGGGACAGCTGCAGGAAGAGACGTCTGGGGCAGAGAAGTAACCCAGAATAAGTGAGGAAGTAGTTGGTAAATTCAGAAAATATTTGTTACTTGATTCCATCACTCAGTTATACTTTGAACGAATGAACACAGAGAGCTTGTAGCCTTGACTGATCCAATCTACATTTACAAATCAAGCATTTTTTTGTGTCTTTGTTATCTTGTGGGCAGATCTGACAAAGTGAATTAATTATTTCTGAGAAATGCCCATCATGATATAGTTATTTCAGCATCCTGTTCATGTGTTTATTGCAAACACAGCACAGCAAAAATCAGTGGCAAAATTAGTCAGCAGAAGCATCTCTAATTCGTTGTTACTGGTGTGATTAAACACACATGATCCAGCAGTCATATTATCCTTAGAAAGTTCGCCAGACATTTTTGAGATCATTGAGAGGTCTAGACAAAGTCCCTTAGACTCCAAAGAGGAAGCTGACATCCATCATGAACAACTCCTCTCACCTTCTGCATGAGACTGTGGAGGCCTTAAACGGCTCCTTCAGCAACACACTGCTACTCCCACCATGTGAGAAAGAGCGCTACCACAGGTCCTTCATTCCAACAGCTGTCAGAGTCTTCAACAGTAGCATGACTTGATGACGTTTTCCTGTATATTTCTTACTTATGTTATGTTATGTTATGTTATGTTATCTTATCTTATCTTATCTTATCTTATCTTATCTTATCTTATCTTATCTTATCTTATCTTATCTTATAGTAATAACCTGTGAGGGAGGACATGAAATGCTGGAGCCTGGCCAGGGAAGTATTGCCCCTTTAATCACTGTTGTATTGTTGTTGAGTAACATGTTGGAACATATATGAAGTTACAGCAACAAGTTGTTGTGCAACTGAATGGTCTGGCCATGGAAGAACTGTGTAAACAGATTTTTATTAGAGATCATCCCTGTCAGCCATTCATTCACAGGTGATACCATGAAGATTACAGCAAGCCTGCTGTTCTGATACTCTCTAAAAGAATCTAATGAGTCAAAAATGATAAATAGTCTTTCTTATGATCTGAATGACTTAGTATTGTGTTATTGAAATGTAAACATCATGTCATATCATGTTATATCATATCATGTTTTAGGTGATTGTTCTTTTGCTTGTAAAGAAAATATCGGACATTCCTGTTTTCATTCTTGGCTTTCTGAAAGCTGAATACTTAATATCTCAGTTTTTCCTTGCCACTTTTGCCAAGCAGGAATTGTGTGTGTAAATAATATCAGGGTGCTGTCTAGACCTGCTAGAAAGTGTCATGAGACAACGTCTGTCATGATTTGGTGCAATATAAATAACATGAACATGAATTGAAACAGTGAACTTCTCGGTTTATTGGTGCTATCAGAGATAATTAAGCAAAGTGAGCTAATAAAGGAGCCGTTCAAAGGACTTTTGGAGGAGTCTGGTCCATTAGTCACAAGTACCTACGTATATTATCTGCGCCTCCAGTACACAGTGCTGCTCGGTGTCCTGGCAAACACTTAGCAGGCTGTGTGATGTAACGCGTTAATGTGAGTGCTGGCATCATCATTTGTTTATCTAATGAGTCATATCCCCTGAGGGAAGGCCGTGATGACCATAATCTTTCCTCAACAGAAACTGCAAAGTCGCTGCTGAGGGCGGTTTGTACATTAGCATGTGTGGGGGCTGTATTTTAGTCCCTAAGTGTACATGCGCAAGCACAGGCATGTTTGTTTTCCAGCTGGACTCTATAGTATTATAGAGTATTATCAGTTCTTGTGTCGCTGCCACTAGTGGAGCAGAAATCCTCTCCTCCACCGTGTGAACCCCAGTGTTAGAATGTGTTTGCAGTAATTAGTCCTCAACTCTAACACTTTTTTAACGTGTTTCTCATCCAGCATGTGATTCACACTTTTTCTCTGTTGCTTTTCCACGTACTGTGTTCATACGCTGCCTCTTTAAAACGAATGATTAAATCTTGCAAAGCATATAAGGTACCTTCGAGGCTTCTTGTTCCAAGTTCCAGTTCCAAATCTGTGTAGCTTTCACTGTCAGTGTAAGATGCAGTACAAACAATAGTTAGGAAAGGAAGAAGAATGCAGCAGTGTCCAAGCTGTCAACCCCAATGCAGCCCACTTGGAAGTATAGTGATACTGGATGAAACTCAAAGGCCAACATTTGGTGTCAACAGGAAGAAAGGAGCCTTCATTCATTGAAAAGTAAAGCTAAGCTTTGGCATTCCAACTAAGGTCGGGCATGATGGATGATGACGATGTCCAACCTTCACTAAGACACTGCAGTTGGGAGCTCTCTAACCATAATCATGCTATATTACCAAGCATGAATACTGTAGATAAGACGACAGACCACTAGTACCAGTCTGTCGAGGCGTGTCCGACGAGTCTGACTATTCAACCAGAGTTTGCATTTCCCTTCACAGATCTGAAGTAATAATAATAAAGTTAAATTATCTTTTAAAATTATCTTTTAAAAAATTAGATGAGGTATTCATCTAAAACAACAGTCTTCACCTAAAATTAGAATATTAGGATATTAGAAATTAGGATATTTTTTTTTAAAAGGCAGCATCTTAGGTTGTTATGTCATGCCAATGTTAAATATTATTTAATATTGAAAGGGTTAGGGTTAGGGTTTTGGACATTTACAGTTTATAAGTTTCCACCATGTCAGTCTTATCATGAAGTTTAGTTGTTTGAAGTTTGAAAGTATTTAATATTAGTCCCCTGATGTATAATTCAAACGTGTCATAAACAGACCAAAGGAAAAGCCTCATCACTAGATCATCACAAGACAAAGACACAGTGTTTGGTCTGAAAGCCATTGATTTAGAGGCCTAATTAGATGACGCATGAACGTGAAGGCATCATGTTAGTTATGTTAGTTACCAGAAGTCATTCAGTGCTTTTTAGTTTGGATTTCTACGAAAAGAGAGGCAGAGTAAGAAAATAAATAAAACTTTTGTTATAGTCACAGTGACCAGAAGTTAAAATTCTCTAACCATGCTGAGTGTTTCTTTCACTTCTGAATAAATAGAGTTATGTATTTTCATCATTAAGGTAAAGAATCAGTATGCCCCACACTTCCTTCACCTCTCTGACATTGGAAATGCACAGTTTATGTATCTTTCCAAAATAATCACTTCATGTAGTGATTGGCCAGGTGTGTGGAGGTGAAGTGGATTTCTACATTCACTTCAAGCTCATTTTATTTTTTACCTTTTAAGGTAAAGGGCTTTTTGGCGAATTCAGTGTGACCATTCAGAACAGCTATAAACACTTTAGATCTGACTTGTTCTAGCCCTATTTGTAACCTCAGCACTCTGTATGTTAATCTTGCATCTTGCCCAGGGTGAAACCAACTTTCAAAACTGATATTTCCACAGACTGAACCTCTTTGTTCTGCCTGTTCTTCTTAAGTCCAGAGAAAACTCATTATCCATTCTACCAACCACTGCTAATTGATTAATGGTTTACATGCCACACATCTGGTGTTAAACCCTCGAAACTGAAAATCTCTGGACTGATGGTCAGACAAAATACAACACGTGACTGTGTCACCTTGGGTAAACGTTTCAAACAATACAGTAGAAGAGAGAGCAATAAAGGGGCAAATATAAACTATGTTTAGGAAAACTAGGAAATCTGAGTTGTCATAAGGTGCAAGGAGGGTTAATGTTGTCAACATGTACCTGCAGTGTCTCACTGAGAGCAAGGACACTGACACACACTATCTTTTATGTAAATGCTGTGTGCCTAGAAGTTGTGTGTATGAAACATATATGTGTGTGGCTTGGCTTACGTATATATATGTCCTTTTCTTGCACATGGGAACCATAAAAAAGTAATACATTCACCGCCCTCCCACCCTTGCCACCTTACCACACGTTATTTACAGCTGCATAGGAGCTCTGCGGCTACATTATACTTATTTACACTCACTCTAAGAGCACTTTAGGAAAAGAAGCCATGAATTTGAGGCACACACGCACACACACACACTTTGAAAGGCACAGCAGAGCGCTGTAAAACCGAGAGCAGGGGAAACATAACACACGTGTGCCGAGCGCTCTCATTCCGTGTTGCCCTCAGGTCTTGTGAATGTAAGGAATTCACAGTGAGGGGTGGAGGGAAAACGCTGTTTGCTAGAGCTGCGTCTGCTGTTCTGCAGATGCAGAGATGTGTGACACACATTCAGTCACACACACACACACACACACACACACACACACACACACACGTGCACCCGGCAGGAGGCTTTTTAACCAAATGAGAGTAAGAAGCACATACACACACGTGTTACGTGAGCATGCAAACACTGACTAACGTGTGTACGTGCACACAAATAATGTACAAATATGCAGAAGCACACTCACCTACACGCAACGGGAGACCTTTTAAGTAAACCCATAATAGCTTTCATCATCTGTTTTCGTCTAGCATGTTCTAACACAAACTAACGCCTGTCAGGCCAAGCGTCAGTCATGTATCACACGCCGCTGCAGTTTTCTCCTCAGGATAAAATCTGTTTTATGGAGGATTAAATTTAATTCTAAAAAACTTTGTGCAATTACATGTTCCCCTCTGTTATGAACTGTTTTTCCCCGAATGTTGATCCCATCATGGCTGTAGCCACATGTCAAACTTATGTAATACTTAACATATGCAAACTTGTCGCCTTACAGTAGATGATTAACTTCGTCAGTTACTTGAATGTTGCTGTTTAACTGACCTACAGTAACATCACTCTCCATACCCGTCGGTTATCGTCTGATGATGATGATTTGGCCTCGGGGAGCAACGGCTAATGCTTCTGAGCTTCCTGTGTAAACAAAGCAAACACTCCCACAAACAAACCATACTCAAACATGACTGGTTAGTATTACTCAGACTACAAATGGAAAACAGTGCAACGGAACAGTGTAATGAAAAGTGTATGTGAAGCTATTTGCCTCTCCAGGTATGGTAGCCGACCGGGCATCAAAACGACGATGTCTGTTGTTTCTGTGTAACGTCACAAACACCTGTGGTGTGCTGATGGAACTGCAGTTCCTTGAACATCCACCTGAGGCTGGAACTCACCTGTTCAAATTATATGACGATGTAAAGTTATGCAGAATTAACAGCGTGGCCACTTTGACTGACAGGTAGGTGCCATCATATGTGGCTTATCTGAGCAGCCAGCCCATTTCAGTCACACCCATGATTCACGTCTTTGCCAATTTTTGGAGGATGGCAGCACTCTCTCATTTTGAGCTTCACAGAAGCTCTTCAAAAACCTGTAGGTGATATCATGGATATGGCTTCCATATCTCTAGAAAAGCCCCAAATTCTCTCCCCAGATCTCCACATCCCGAGTACTACTTCTGTCTCAGTATGTGTCCAATGTGTGCAACAGAGGTCAGCAAATGATGCAAGGCTGAGCGATGCGGTCAGCGGGGTTGTACTGCAGACAACCTCGCATGCAGCAGAGAGAAGGAGATGTTTGTGTCAGGGTGAGGCAAGTTGTAAAGCAAGGACAGCGAGTACTTTAAATGTCAAGTTCCCTCCAGATTAAGTTTGCAGGCCTGAACTGAACACACTGTCTCCCACATTCACCTGAGTTGTAAAAATATGTTTGTTGTTTTAATTCAGTTGAACCACATGAAAGGACATATTTACCGCTCAATACATCAAACTCGCCCACGGAGCTTCTCTCCTGACAGCGGAATTGACATTGATCCCACAGACAGACCCAGAGACAGTGAATGAGTTTTACACACTCCTGGCTCTGACTTGTTTATGCTGGAATGACATTAATCCCGACTTGAGGTAAAACCTCAAATAAACCATAAAGGTTTGATCCAACTTCCCATATACAGGCAGCACGAAAAGATGGCCCCAATATAGTTTTGACTACCATAAGACACTTTTTGCGGCTCCAGGTATGTTTTTCTCTAGCTGACCTTTGATGCCTGTTTGGAGGAGGACAAGAGAGAAGGTAATTACCCTACAGGGATCAGTGAAGTATTGCAAAATCAGGTTTTGGGGGTAGACTTCTTTTTTTCCTTCAAGTTCCTGGCGTACTTGTTTCCATGAGTGCTGGCTTGTGTTCACTAGAGTCCACTGAGTGTGGTGGAAAGTCAAAACACAAGCCTCTTTCATAGAACACCTTGGGAAGTTTACTTTTCCTGTGCATGTGTGTGTGACAAAGAGAGAGAGAGCTGTGTCTTTATGCATGTGTGGTTGTGGGTGAAGTTCTCAGTAGGCTGTATGCCAGGCCTGGGCAAACTGTTCCACAAAGGGCCGGTGTGGCTGCAGGTTTTCTTTCCAACCAAGCAGCAGCACACCAGACTTGACTCATTTAATCAACTGATCTCAGTCTTCAGAGAGTTGATTGGTCAAACGGTGTGCTCACGGTTGGTTGGAACAAAAACCTGCAGCCACACCGGCCCTTTGTGGAACAGATTGCCCAGGCCTGCTGTATGCAGTACATTTACACAGACACACACACAGACACACACACACACACGTGGGGGGTAAAAGGAAGGGAGCATTTTACCTAATAGATCTCATCTGGTCGGCTTTGTTACGCTACTCAAATTAACTCCCAGTCTTTTACTGTAACTCTTTGGAGTTATGTTGAAATTTAGCAGTGGTTTCCTTGAACAATCAGGAATCACAGGAATTGACCTGCCGCCATGCCTTAATTCAGTCAGTATAAGACTCCAGAACTACAAAGCTCTACAGACCAGATCTCTGTGGCTGGATGAGTTCACACAGTGTATCATCTCCTGCAAATCCTTGAAATCCTTTGAAATGTCGTGTCCTGGCTCCAAATCATGCCTGTGGGCTACAGCATGAGGCTAATTAAATGGTTTAATGAAGCCTGTCTTACATCATTGATACTCTCTTCCTTTCTCTGTGAAAACAAAAAACACTTTGGGTGATTTTTATGTCTTCACATTAAAGGGAGGATGATATGCTTGAGGGGAAAAAAACAAACACGTGCTGGACGTTTAGTAGGTCCTGATTAAGTAGCATGACAGATGAGATACACACTGCCAAAGAAAAGCATTTGTACACGGCGATAGATAATTTCAATGTTTAAAGTTTGTTCACCTTTTGAAAAGTGACGTGTGAAACTGCCTGGGGCAGCAACACGTGATTAGTGAGGCATTCTGATGAGCAGTGGTAAGCTGTCTCTGATCACACACACTAATGTCTCATTCTCATTAAGCCAACATCAAACATGTGGGATCTCTGAGCTTCTTTCGTACACATTAATTGCTCTGTTGCCTTTTTCAGTCCATCTTTGCTGCTCCCTCCAGATCAGACTCTGATTTTTCTTTCTGGACTTGGAAGCTTTGAGTTTCTTTGTTACTAAATTCTCATTGCTGTGTTGTTTCGGCTGTGCACTTTGTAGACACTTGAGTTTCTATAGCTTCTGCTGAAGCTTTAATATTCCCATCTACCGATTTTCTTTCATGTATGCACAAACCGCTGTGGAAATCTCTTCATCTCTTGTACACAGGATTTTTCCAAAGAAGGGTCTATGAAACAGTTTAGGAAAAGTGAAATCACAACATGAATCACTGAAGAAAACACTGGATGTTGTGACTCTTTAGTGTTTCAGTTCCGCCTGGTAACTCCAAGTCCAGTACCAACTTTCCTTTTAGCTCCTTTTTTGGTCTCCACCAACTCCTGAGGGAAATTCAACTTCTAAATGTTCCTCTGTGTTCACCAGCTAGTTGCTAACTTCTATCTGTCTGCTGTTTGGTGCTGGGGCAGATAGTGTACTGAGAATTTCAAACAGTGACAGTCTAAAACAACACTGACAAGAACGTTGAGAGTAAATCAAAACAGTAAAGTTGCCATATTAAAAAAAAACAAAACAAAGATGATAAAAGACACTATAAAATTCTAGAGTTGATGGGAACTGCAGAGGCAGGCCATAAATATCTGTGGGTTCATCACTATGAGTGACAAGCAATGTGATATTGTTGTTGTTAATAAAAACATACTGATCATATCCACTTTAAAAGATTGATTTTGTTATAGTAAAACACCTGGCATTGCTCTCTCCTCAGTCAACAGTCTTCATAAAAGTAAAAAGATCCTTGTATAATAATCCTCAATGCCATCAACCTGTCAAACCCTCAACAGTCTCTTCAACAGTCCGCCTGACTAAGCGCTCGACACACCCATACGACCAAAGACAGATTTGTAAGGAGACTCTTGTGGTTGGCTGCGCCCCGTGGGTGGACAGGCCATAATTGAGGTGTTTATTGGTCATCATTCGCCTGGAAATGGAGGAGATTATTTGAAATTGCAATAATGAAGGTCATTATTTGGACTTCAAATTTGGTAAGTACTCATGAGTCAAGTCAGTCAAGTCAGTTTATTTATACAGCACACTTAAAAATAATCCACGGTTGAGCCAGCGCTCGTGGACATATTTCAAACACATTAGAAGGTGTTAGAAAACAATTGGATTTTTAGCATTAATTTAAAACATTCAGTGGTTTGGGCTGATCAATCATGTAGAGGTAGGCATTTCCACAATATGGACCTTTACACCGAGAACAACTGTCTGGGAGGGAAAGCAGCAGCTTACCAGATGACCTTAATGATCTAGGAGGACATTGGGGATGAAAAAGGTTACAGAGATATGCTGGAGTCCGTCTGTTCAAAGGTTTAACTCTAATAATAATTTTTAAAGCAATGTTATTTTAGATTTCATTAGCAGACATTCGGCCACATTTTGCACCAGTTAAAGGTGTGACACAGTAGTCTGACTGACTGGGAGATAAAGTGTGTTGCAATAATCCAGATGAGAATAAATGAAAGCATAGATTGTTGTATCAAAATCTCTAAAAGAAAATGCATGGCTGACCTTTCTTAAAACTCTGGTTGATGGTAAAAGGACAATTAAACCCCATTGATATTGTGACTCTTTAGAGTGAGTCGAATGAAATGTTTTAGCATACACTCTGACCTAACTAGAGTGGTCCTAAATTGCAAGTAACCAAATTTACAATGTTAGAAGCTGTCCACTGATTTAAATAATTTCAGCATTTCACTGCCACCCAGTCTTAATGAGAGATACAACTGTGTGTCGTCAGCATAACAGTGATACAACATGCATATCCCCATCAGCAGTTCACAGACTGGCTAAATATATACACATACAGTAGTAAACTAAATATTCTGACAAGGCACACACACTGTGCCTGTGGCAGGTAAATAAACTCTAAAGCATGTTTACTGAGCGACAGTGAAACTTAAAGCGAGTCATTGAGGAAGTCAGTCAGCTGTGGAGCTCAGCTTTCACCCATGCACTTGACATTACTCAGACACAGACTTCTTTAAGAAATAAGCATATGTTAAAATAATGTTTAGGACTTTGCCAATTACCAATTGCTGTGGCACCAGACTTTTAAAAAAGTAGCCAAGACCTCCTTTCCCTCAGCCATCTTCAGGATTCTCTCATTCAAGTTAAATATAGTTACATAACAGTTGCATCATTCTCAGTCCTGGAATTTATTGGCTTCAGTACAGATTCTGGCATTATTTCCGTTGCCTTTGTCTCTCATGACGGGACATAAAAACTCTTTTCTACATTTACACTACTATATCACTGCATGACTGCTTTTCATGTTATTTTATCCCATTTGATCCCATTGTAACAGCTACACTTCATGGGGATTACACAGATCAGTCAGAGAGAGTTTCAGTTCAGTGTTTTTGAATGGTTTAGCCAACTCAAGTTGACTTTGTTACTTCTTGGCTAAAACATTGAAAAAACTAACATGAACCATTAAATATACGTGGTATCATTTTTAATTATTAATTAAAACAGCTACAAGGAAATTTCATTTTGGGTTGATTCTAGCGGCCCCTGTGGACAAATGTGGTAATATTTCCACTTTCGTCAAATTTCAAAGGGCATCCCGGTTCAGGCATTAAGAATAGAAACAGCCAATCTTCTTGCCAATGGTCTAGTTTATTTATAGTTTATGTTGGTTATACATCAGACATCAGTATTAAACTGAGACAGCTTCATGTTTTAGTAAAAAATAATCACAAATAATACATGTTGACCTTACTTCTTTTATTTCAATTGTTGGTGACATCAAAGACATCTATTCTAGTGCCGAGTTGGGATCATCAAGTGGCGTGCATATGTGCCAGTGTCAGATAGGTGATGATGACCTGACAGAGTGCTCGCCAACATACTGACAGTCATCTGATAAAACGTGATCTGTGTGTATGCATGTGTGCGTGAGAGAGTGTGTCTGTGCCTGTGTACAGTGTGTGTGTCTCTACATGCTTAGGTGTGTGTGTGTGTGTGGGTGGGTGTGTGTGTGTTTGTTAGTGGTCCAGCTGGCAGACTGAGCAGTCTTTCCAGCAGGTCAGTGACACTGTCATGCAGCCAGAATCGGAGCAGGACTCGGGCCAGGCCACGAGAAGATACAGCCAGTTACTGATGAAACAAAGAAAACTCATTCGGTTTTCCATAGAAAAAGCCTGCCAATACACACAAGTGAATATATTAATCATATTCAAATGTGGCAAAGGAACTTACATTGTTGTGAGTGTGCATATTCTTTCATCACTACTCAGACCGTTTAATTTAACCTTAAATTAAAACTTATATTTATGTCACTATATCTAGTTTCATTTCATTTCCTCTTACTTAATTTATCATTATAACATCTCACCACGTTAACTCTGATGTTACTCAAACATTTCCTCTCACTTCATCACTCCCCAAATCTGATTTTCATGTTCTCAAATTATTTCACCTCCCTTGTCCCTTATTTTTTCAGCATTACACCTAAAGCTTGTTTTATGTTTTTTATACCACTGTTATTTGGATTGAAGATACATTGTTGTGACTGAGCCTTATCATGTTGTTTCTGTGTATTTCTACTTAATGTACATACACGTACACAGAAAACAAGTACAGCTGAAACGATTAGTAGATTAATTACTTGGTTACTTGATTGGTGGAAAAATAAATGGCCATTACTTTGATAATCATTTAAATCATTAATTTCATGTAAAACATTTCATGGTTCCAGCTCCATAAATACAACTGGAGGAGGAATTGCTCCTTTTTCTTATCAGTTCAACAATTTTAATTTTCTTATTGGTTGGGCAAAAGAAACATTGTGAAAGTATCTACAGTGGCTCTGAAGTGCAAATCACAACAGCAAATCAATTACAAAACAGCATTGTCTATGTACATTGATTTGTCGTGTTTTTTGATTTAGTACTTTTACTTGCGTAAAGGATCCCAATGGTTCATCCTCTACTGATTATCCTGTTTCCGTCACACTGTTGGCATCTAAACCAAAAGCACAGCGCAACAGAAGCATGCTGTTCAGTACACAGCAGTTTAGATGTCTTTAGATGGATCTTAAGCTAGTGTTCCAGCCTAATTAGCCTTGATTTCTGTCATCCTGCTGAGGAACTAAAGCAGAATGAATAGAAGTGATGAGTAAACTGCTCTGTAGCAGTAATAGCTATACAAACAATGTAATCAGGAGACCAGAAAATCACATACTGTAATGTGTTTGGAAACATTCCCAGGGCTCAGGCTTGTGGAAATATTTTTTTTATATAAAATGTAGCTATTAGGGTTGTCTCTGAGTTTTTGGATATGCATGTACAGATATTTCTTCAGCATGCGTCTCACCACATATAATGTGTGCAATCCCTATATAATGGCCTCACTGTACTTAGAGTTTCAGTTTAACAACTTTGAGCCAGTGGATAATGTGTGTGTAAAAAGTGTAAAATCCTCATAAAAACATGTTTTTCAGGATGAAATGGCCTCGGGGTGATGAACATGTGAATGTACAGCAGATTAAGATGAATGAGAGAGCAGCACTGAGGAGAAATTTACACAGAGGCTCTGCGGATTTGAGTCCATTATCATAGGTTTTATTAGAGCTGGAGGAGACTCTGGGGTCTCCTGTAAAACTCTAATGTACACTCATTCATGATTAGTGTCAAGTTCTTATTTTGCATGTAGCGTATGGCACGGACAAACCAAAAGCATACTGTCACAATAATTCAGGGGACTAAATGTATTTTACATATGGTACTTTGGGTCTCTGCAGCTGACATGGATTATCTTGGTTTACAGTTAAAGAATTGCTCAATGTAGCATTATGCATCAACATGCACAGCAATTTAGCTATCGGCCCCACAATCTACACCACAGCTGTGTAGTTATTTGAGTCTGGATACACACACACACACACACACACACACACACACACTGTACACAACATTACCTCCAACAATGCTATTGCACTGAAAACCCTTACAACACACGAGCCCAGTGTGTGGCAAAACAAGTCGGGATATGTGGAAGCTCATGGCATCCCGTGTGTGTGCAGGGTTACGGCTTCATGCTCTTGCAGAGTGTGTCGCCGATGTCCCGCCGTGTCCATAAATCCCCAAACAGGATTTGGACTCGGTTCTCGGCTTAAGGTTAATAGATTTTTTTTTCTGTTTATAGCTGGAAGGCCCCTCCCAGGTTGATTTTAATTGACTGAATTTGACGTTTGGCCAAACAGCTCCACTGTGCGGTTTAACGTGCTAAAACTGCGGTAACACACGATGGCCTGAGGAAAGTTGTGAAGTGCTTGGGTTGATGGTGTGATTGTTGAATGGATGGTGGCCTTCCAAATGGAGCTTATTACCTTCACTGACTACCTCCATTATATTATTTCATCCACTGAAATTCAGAATAATAAACATGGAAACTGGGTCCACATTCATCTCTATTATGTATTCTCCGAGTTGTTCTGACTGCACCAGGTCATGGGGATGAGTCCGCCTACAGGTGGGACTCATCCCACCCACCAGAGATAGTCCAGTGACGGTGGTGTCAGGAGTTTCCACAGACTGATGAATGGATGCACTGATGTTGGGAAATGACACAGTCTTTAGAAGAACCAGTGATGGGCTAAGTTATTCAAAAATGTAGTGCTTTCTTGTTGTTTAATAAAGGTTTAATCTGTCACATTTTATGAATTCTTCTCTTTTCTTTTATAAATGTGGAATTTCCCTTTGGAGTGATTCATTTCAGCTGTTACACAGCTGTTCATTTTGATGGATACCATGCATGTTTGGTCCTCTAACAGCTGGAAAATGGCAGTTGATGTCAGAGGTGGAAAATGTATTGAGATCATTAACTACTTATCTTTTGACTCACGTCAAAATATTCCTTTACAATCTCTGCATTCATATTTGTGTAAAAGTATTGTTTTCAAAATACTTGGTACCTGGGTACAGTAACTGAGTAAGAGTTTCCACCTTTAGGAATCTTCCAGAAGTTTAGAGACATCTCAACAATCATAACACGTACCATAAAGTATCTTTAAGTGTATAGGTAGCCACGATCTCCAGAGGATGATTGTTGCCTTTGTCGGCTTAAAACAACTTGTTGGCACTTTGGTTCAAGACATTCATCCCAACACATCCATTATCTGTAACTGCTTTTCCTCATCAGGGTCACAGTGGGGCTGGAGCCTGTCCCAGCTGATTAGGCAAGAGGCGGGGAACAAGTTCATCACAGGGTACATTGAGACAAACAACCCCTCACACTCACATTCACACATATATGCAATTTAGAGTCACCAATTAACCTGTTAAGCTCATGTCTTTGGACTGGACTGTGAGAGGAAACTCCAAACTGAGACGATGTATCTCAAAAACAGTGGCTTGATTTTAGTAAACCCTACTGTTTCTGGACACCCTTGACATTCCACCTACTCCAGTCAGTGCAATATTCCCTCTTGTGTACAAGAAATATCAAAATCTAATGGGCAGGCTGCCATGGCACTCACTGAGAGCATACACGCTCCTCCCAGAATGATCCCGTTCAACTTTTGACACTCTTTAAACACTTCTCTTGTGTCATCCTCAAGCCAAAGTGTTCATTTTCTTGTTAAGAAATGTGCTGAGCACACATACAGTATGCTCCCAAGTTAATTTAACTAATCACATAACTGTTCCTCCAGAGTCACCCACAGAACTTTACTTTAAAAGCAAGTGAAATGTCAAGCTGCAACTTCCACCAAGCTCTTCCATGTTGTTAGATCTTGGGAACGTTGCAGAACATTGAACTGAATCACTACATAAACCTTCAGGCAACTGCACATCCAACTCAAATCAAAGTGCTGACTGGGATTGATTAGAAAGTCATCACCTTCTTGTTCTAAACAGAGTTTGGGCCCGACTGCAACAGCACACAAGCCGAGCTATTCAAGTCATTAAAAAATAAAGCAGTAAATTACATCCTGAACGGCTGCCATAATGGCAACACACATTTTTTTCTTTCTGTTTTTCATACAGAGATCCTGTCATTATTATACCATATACATTCAACATCTGGTTTCCATTTCTGTTGTGTGGAGAAGATGGTGATTGTGGTTCTTGTCAGCCAAGCCTTTTCCGCCTTTGTTTCTGTATTTCTATGGTTTCTATTCAGTCCTTTACAGCAGGATGGACTATATGTGTGTACTGTATGTGTGTGAGACCAGGAGAGAAATGACAAGTCTGTAATGCATCTAT
This sequence comes from Nibea coibor, assembly GCA_023373845.1. Lineage (NCBI taxonomy): Eukaryota > Metazoa > Chordata > Actinopteri > Sciaenidae > Nibea > Nibea coibor. The sequence continues at coordinate 4,934,888 of CM041717.1, forward strand.
CCTCTGTTGGCATCCGCCACAGAGAGAGAGAAAAAAAGCTGAGCAGATATTTAATTCAGCAGAGAACAAAAGATACTTTCATTATTAGATTCCTCTGCTCTTCTGTCTCCAGCTGCTGAAGCATGCTGCTCCTGCTGTATCAACACACACGCAAACACACAGTCAGATGTGCAAGTGTGCTGTATTTTACGGCTTTAAACGCAAACGTATGAAAGAACGAAAGAAAATAAATAAGAAAGCAAGACACTAATCAAGAAAATGAATCAGAGATGGACTGAATGATCCACAGATTGATGTCCTTGTGTTTTATGTAACTGTGCCACCTTAAATACGAGAATTTTACTATGAACTGTGCACCAGAGGAAGCAGGGAAAGGAGATCACAGTCCAACAGATGATCCCCTCTGGCAAGCCTTGGATTATGAGGGCAGCCTGGCTGATTTCAACATGCACCAGTATCTGTTACAGTTTAACAGACTTGAAGTCTGGTTACTATACACAACACACTCCAGTGTGAGGCCTGAATGAACACATGTGAAGGTGTACTACTGCAGAGCTGAAGCTACTGTAGACAGGCAGTATTAAAATGTCACGAGTTACTGGACTTCAAATAAGTTACAACCAAACCGAGAACTGCAGTGTTTGTTTAAACGTACAGCAACGTATGTATTTGTCTACCACTAGAGGGCTCTCACATTAAAACTGGGACAAAACACCACGTTGATGATGATTTGGTGAAGCAGTGTGGGATGACCATTACTGATAGAAATCTATCTGACATGACTCAGGCAGGAAGTTGTTTATTGATGGAACAAAGTTTTATTCATGTTGTGTTTTGTCACGTCTGCTCACTTCCTTACTTTTTTAGGCACTCAAAGCACTTGGTTAAGGTTGAGGTTGGAGAAACCTCGTGGTCAACAGTGACTTGCAGCATGTGGCAGGACTTTGGTTCACATTGTAGTGAAAGATACGTATGAATAAATGTTAAAAAAGCAAAGTGCTTTTGTTGCCTAAACCTAACCACACACAGGACTTAGGATGCAAATTGCTTTCTGTGGTGTCACAAAAAGCCATACTTATAGTCCTACACCCACCATCCACCCTGACCACTTCCCTACAACTTACCATACAAAAATACATAACTTCTTCTACATCCCCCTTTTAAAACTTTGTTACTGAATATAATCCAGGCAACAATCATGTTTCTCATCAAAATATAATTGTCAAAACAAAAATTACTAGCATATAAACATAATTTGTAATTAAGGTCTCCTGTCTTTGATTCTGGTTTGAATCTGGTTTCCGTGGCTGACATGAAGTAAAAAACCTGCTTCACAAATGTGTGTGATCAGGAGGGTTTTCACTGCATGCAGATGGACTCATGGGCGAAAATGAATGAACAAATCTTGAATAACTCATATTAGTGTCTGTAAGTACAGTTTGGCCTTCCCCTGAATTCTCCTGCTTGTCATGCCACTCGCTGTTATCATAGGGTACTGCTCATGCATGTCTGCTACAGTGGTGCAGTCACTCAAGACACAGGAAGCATTGCAACCAATAAATACGCATCATAAGTCATTGCTTCAAACAAAGACATCAATGAGTGACTTGAGTAAAGTCCAGCACTGTTAGAACCTGACAGCTGCACTCCCTCACAATGAACAAGATTGAATGAACCATTCTCTCGGATGTCCGCTAGTCGCCCTGGAAGAAACTCCTAACTTGAACACCGGAGACAGACCGACACAAGAGACCAGGCTCTGTGTCTTGTCTTCAGTTTGGTTTCTTTTAAACATAAAGACAATACAAACCTTTATCTTCTTACTTCTTAACTAGATAATGTGTCTTTGTCCTACTAATGTGGAATAATAATTTCCTAATTCATACTGTGAAAACTTGCCTCTGGTTGTTGTCCCTCAACAAATGAGATTATTTCTGCCTCCTGTTTATATAACTGAAGCTCCAATCTGCTGCCAGCATGCCATGTCAGGAAAGTTTGTCTAGACATGGCTTACCCAGAATGCTCTCTGGTATTAATTGCTCTGAGAGATATTTCGAAATGCAGTCCGTGGGTTTCTTTCCTTTAGTTTGCCTGTGTTTGTTCATGCTGTGCCAGCGAGAATGAGATTTTATGTTTCACTGGTCAGGGTTTCATCAATCATTCATCAGCTCTGTGTTTTGTAACAGATGGGATAAACGCGACATTGTGGCGGAGAGAAAGTCAGAGAGGAGAAGAGACAGAACGAGAGGCAGAGAAAATCATTTCTCTTAAGTTTTAACAGTTTTTTTTTTTTTTTGCCCTTAACCGGCCATATCATTTGTGCTGGAATCTGAAAATTAAACTTAAGAACAGCTTTGACTCCTCTAAACAGGCTTATATTGTGGCCAGGCAGAAATGGCTAGAGAAGGAGGAGGAAGAGGAGGAGGAAGAGGAGGAGTAAGGAATATGAAGGAGGCTAAACAAACAAAAGAACAGCACACAAAAATATGTTCAGAGAGAGTGCTCAGGACCTTTCATAAAACTGCTGAGGAAACACTTTCATAAGAGTGGTTACTGTTCTTTTATATACTTCGTGTTTTATATACTTTTTTTTTATTTTGGTTGGAATGGCTTTGGAAAGCCAGTGGCTGCATCTGCACAATGTCCTGCAGGCTGTGAGCATCAGGAATCCCATGCAGCTTAAGAGGAAGGCAGGTCAATAAATCAGAAGAATGACAAGAGAGATGAAAGTGATGGTATACGCATTTCTACAATGCTCACACTTTCCTATATTAGGTTTCTATTCCTTGTAAGTTATCACCATCTTTCTGTTTCTCCAACTTGTTCTAAAGGATGCATTTTGTTCAGATATATTTCAACAGGTTCTGTCAGGTTCTAACAGTGCTTCAACCAAAGTGTTGTGACATAATTGATCAGCATCTGAAACCCCTGTCCTGACACAGCCTTCTGATATCAGATAATGTCCATAATCCATAATAATCTACTGAACCATGGACTCCAATAGACAGCTGAAGGTGCCAGATTCTTGTAGGTGGTGTCAAACCTACATCTACATGAACTGAAAGGCTAAGGGTTTCCCAACAGAACACTGCCTAAAGCATCTCTGTCATCTTCCTTTCTTCCCATAATTCATCCTGGTGCCATATGTTCCCCAGATGCACAAGCAGCCATCCACCTGATGTAAAATAATATATATATATATATATATGATTCAGCAGACCAAGCCACCTTCTTCCATTGCTCTGTGGTCCATTTCTAATGCTCACTTGTCCATTGGTGGTGCTTTTGGCAGGGGTCAGCATTGATACCCTGACTGGTCACTATGTGTTCTGGCATTAACAGTAGCTTATCTATTGGATCAGACCACACAGGCCAGCCTTTGCTACCCATGTGCATCAGCGAACCCTGGCTGCCCATGACCCTGTCACTGCTCTTTGATCCTTGGACCATTTTTGATAGGTACTGAACCACAGCAGAGCTACATTTTTGGGAATGCTCTTACACAGTTGTCTAGCTATTATAATTTGCCCTTGTCAAAGTCGCTCAAATCTACCATGCCACATTTCGACCATGTCAACTTTCAGGACAAAATGCTCACTTGCTGCCTAATATATCCCTTCCACTAAGAGGTTCCCCAATCATGAGATTGTCAGTGTTAACATGTTACTGTGCCTGTCAGTGGTCTGAATGTTATGGCTGATCACTGGATATAGTCTTTATTATTCACATAATGTGAATAGTCAGTGATGCAAATTTCAGATGTTCTTCTCTCAATTTTCAAGGAAAACTATAGTTTATTACATCTAGGGTTTTATTTTCTTAGCCCTTCAGACAATCAGACAGATTGCCAACCCAACAGTTGGGGCACATTTTTCTACCTTAATGTAAAATTGGAGCTTTGCCTGTAATGCTGCCAATAGTTGCACAAATACAGTAAGTACAAAGATGAACCAGGAAGTCCATCTATGAACCGACAATTTACAGTCGCCAAATAAGTTTAACTAACCTTGGGGTTTGCTATGATCTTGACCCCACTGGACCCATTTTAGTGATGTCCCCACAAGTTGTGAGATCCCAGCAATTACTTCAGTGGGCACGCTAAAACAGCCAACAGAAACAGTGGGAAGAGATATGGAAATTAAAGTTTGATAAACCATAGTTAGAGCTGGACTTGATTAAAGGACAAGTTTGTTTTTTTCTCACAGTCAACAAATTCCATGAAAACCAATAAGTAATTTTCCTAACAAGCATTGTCTCCAGTGTTGTTCAAAAACTATTAAAAGCACATCAATGAGCCACACTGCTGCACTGGCTGACATGTTTCTTCATTACCACTTGAAATACTGTAGTTTATTTTGAGGCAGTCCCAAATACACCATCCTGCTGCGGGGAAATACTCAGTCAACAGACAAGTGTACTGCTAACTTCTGTTTTAAAAGAGACCAGCTGTTTTAGGTTATTTATCCATTTGAAAGAAAAGAATGAAAAGTATATATTTATGAGCAGTTCTTAAGGATTTGCAGTATGTTTTCAACAGGAATGAAAGATCTGGGAGCCACAGACTAGCTGGGGAAGTAAGAAAGTTTTGAGAGATGGACTGACTCATTGTTGGTTTTGGTCTTTTCATGGGATTTGTTGACAATAACAAAAATATAGACGATTGGCAAGCTTATCTTTCAACAACTGCTTTCTAAGTGTCCCAGTTGATCACTGTCAGTAGATAAAATCAAATCAAAGTAACATTACAAATCAAAAGCATGAGATATAATTTCAGTCTAATTGAATTAGATTGTTAATCTCATTTTCCGGGAAGTCTTGCTGTACGTTTCTTTTTTGTTGTTGTTTCCTTCTCTGATCATTTTTCACCAAACAGGCAGCCCTAATGTTTGCTTCCACTTTTTGATTTACTGTCAAATAAAACAATCCCCATGTGCCCTGCAGTGTCTAAGTCTATCCACCATTTGAGCACTTACAGAGGAGTCTGCCAATTGCTCTATTGTATCATTGTGATATTTCCTCTCAAAAGTAACAAGTTCTGCGATGCCCCACTGTGCTCTTTAGATCTGCTCTCTACAGAACCTGCTCTCAGGACATTTTCAAACATATCTTGTTATACATTTCTGATTGCCTCTCGTCTCTGAGGCTTGCTGTTGGAGGCACCCTGGAGGGCATGTCTGAGGGTGTCTGGGACCAAGTGGTTGACCACAGCAGAGTCCTGCCAAGCCATTGTAATGTTAAAACAACCACTGCATTCCTTGCAGTGCAGTACAAGCACTGAGCCAGGCTTGGAAAGTTACCGACTTGGGGCCCATGATTTCCCAAAAGCTTCTTGAAGCTCAGATAATAGCAGTGCTGCTGTAAAACTAACAGATAAAGATTATTTTTGAGTAAAAAAGACGTTATGAACCCAGAGTTTCGAATTGGCACAGAAATAGTACAATATAGAATGCTGGAAAGCATCAGATTGAGATATAAAACACAGCTTTGACACTTGGTGGGTGTGACTCTGCACTGACTGATAACTTTAGACATTTGCCAAAATCTCCATGCATGCATTCGAGGAATGAGAACACACATCCAAATAGCGAGTTTTATTATCCACCATGGCACTTTGCCAACACTGGGAAGCCATAAACCAACAAGTCTGAGGATAATCATCACCTTAGAGCTGCCTTGTAATTCTTATCCAAGCTAGGACTCTGGGAAAAAAGATGTTTTCTTCTACTTTCAGGGTCAGAAATTACTAGAGGTCACTGTCCTTCAAAGCTCAAAAAATGTGTTGAGAATATGCAGTATTTCAGGAGGAGAAATGCTGACCAGAAACCTCCATTACAGCTTTTTCGCCTTCTCTTTTTCAAGTAAAAGTGGCAGTAATTCACATCATCAAAATGTCACTTTCTCTTCCCCACACTCCCACACTCACACTGAGTTTTAGGCTTGTTTATAACTCAGTAAAGAAACTAAATCATGAAATTGTTTTTTATGACATGTTCACTCAGAGCCTGTGTGATGTCGCAGGTATTTAATAAAGTCAGAGAAAGAAATACGACTCACAGCCAGCTGTGGACAGCAAACAGAACATGAGTCCAGAAACACTAAGTGACACTGAACGATATCACCATCATGATCAGGCCACAGTTGCAATAGAAATGTAAAAGACGCGAAATAAAAGTTGTTTGTCCTCTCTGTAATTTTAATTACTGACCAAATTAAAGGGATAGTTCGGGATTTTTGACATGAAGCTGTATGGCATCCCCGTCAGTAGTGTCGCACAGCCACACCGACTTACCCCCGACAGTGTCCTGTGGGCCGAGTTCTGTCCAGGTTTGGTCAGCAACGAAACTATCCCTTTAAAACCAGCCAACTATAGAGCCAACTATAGAAATAACTTGACTGATCTTATAACACATCCAAGACCAGTACACAGTACCTGTTACATGGTGCCATTGTTACCCCTGTAGCAATCAAATAAGCTGATATTTAACTGTGTTAAACTGTGTGCAACAAGCAAAGTGCATCATGAATTTACATATGTAGGATCTGAATAATGTGCTATTTAGATAGCAAGATAATACTTCACTATTGACTTTGTACTGGGCCTTTGTTGGTCAGTGGTGAAATCTCTTACTGCTGCCTCAAGATAGCAACACACCAACAATGCAAGTGGCAACACTTGGAAGAGCGGCAAACCCATGGGGTGCACAGTCAAGCCCAAATACATTTGCTACTTAGGCAACGTGGGTGCTGCATCGGTTGAAAAACTGGCAATGACATTTGAATGGAGGTACTGGGAGCATACTTTCAGATGGGCAGAGCTCTGATGGCTGAAGTGCACTCCTATAATGAGAACGGTGCATTGGGTATACGTGTATTGCAGCAAGCAGCAAATCCAAGTTGACTCCCTGCACAAGTTTGTAGCCTTCACTTCATCTAATAGCTCTGGAAATATTTTGGTACTGTAACAGCTGTAGATCATGGTAATATCACAGGTATCTACATATTTGAACTGTATAATGTCTTACTTTGTCTTGGTTGTCTTGCACAAGATGAATAGCATATATAGCATATATGTTACATGTTAGACTTGAGACTAATTTATAATGGGAAAAAAATCATCAAATATTTAATTATACCGGACTGAGCAAAAGTCTAATAAACCATTTTTGCTCCAGGCTAAAATTTACATATTCCATATGTAGTCTTCTCTACATAATCTTGGGGAACTGGTTTCAGGTACACTGAACCTTTAAAAGAAATGAACTGCACGCTGTCCTCATCGTTCATTCGCCCTTGGCGATTTTAAAGCTTTATTATCAGATTTTTATGACTCTTGTAAATGTTTTTATTAATTCTTTGTCAATTGTGGCTGTTTGGACTTATATGTGGTGTTTTTGTATGCTGGTTCTGTGGTTGTCAACTACGTGTTAAAATAAAGCAAACACCTATGACAAAGAAGAATAAGATCAGTCAGTTCCTGTTGAGCCCTGTGCAATGAATACTTTCTACAGTCATTACACTACACTTTTCAAATAAATTGGCGACTTTAACTTAACCACTGTATCCTGTGGGGCACAGGGGATTCATGGGGAATCATGAGGGGATTAATTTTGCTGATGCAATGTGATGGAAAAAATTGGTTTGACATTTGAACGTACCGTATGTATTTATAAACTCTCACTGTTTGCTGTGAGTGATGATATCATTCATTTAAAACAAATCTTAGGTGTATAAAATGTTTGCTTACAAAAATGAAATTCAAAAATATGTATTTGAACAGGGCTCTGAATGTCATCACTGTGAACTTTTAAAGGAAGAAAAGCTCATAATAAATGCCGGGTGTGCCTTTTATCAAAGCCCCCAACCTCTGTGAGCCAATCATCTAACGTCTAAAGATGTTTTTGCTTTCCCTCTGATGTCCCTGAATAAAACTTTGCACAGTGAAATAAACTGCTGCCAACTGTAGCTGTTGTTAGCTAATGTTAGTTCAGTTTGTTAGCCAGGCTGCCTGGACTGTGAGTTCAGCCTATTAAAGGGGTTGTTAGCATTGTACCACAGGTGTATTTGACCACTAGGAAGAGGAGGTTTTCAGGCCCAGATGGGTGGAGTTCACAGGGAGTGCAGCAATTGTCATGCAAGAACCGGAGCTGGGCAAGTGGGCAATGTATCCAAGCTCAGCCACCAGCCAGCCAAGTGACCAAGCAAGAAGCCAAGAAGAGTAAATCTGAAATTAGTCGTTGGCGAATAATAGACTGAAAGACAGATGCTGAGCTAGGCTTCTTGCTGTTGGACTAATAAGTAATATTAGCGGGCTGCTATGTGCTGTTACACTTGCTCGATATATGTAATATAGTCAGCTATACATGTGTATTTCATCAAGAAATACATGTGTACAGCTATCCAAATTTACCACAGTGATATTACACCCAAAATTGTTCAATCATGCAAAAAGGACCAGTTTGTACATAGTTTTGCTTGACAAATAGTGATGCAGTCTAATTACTGAAGATTCCCAGCATATATCCTCAACTTTCAGATAGTGCACCAGTTTTAAAGATTTAATGACTCTTTAAGCCTCTAAATAGTCTGCTAATTTAATTTATATTTGATTTGCTAGAAGTTTGCCAGTGTTTTATTTTTACTTCAAAAAAAAAAAACTGGCAGAAGAAAAACTTTCTGCTGGCTGGAGGAGTGTGTGTGCGTGTGTGTTCTCCATCATACAAGTTTCTCATTAACCTGAGATTTGAACCCATGACCTCCTCAGTCACATTTCCAGCACGCTCTGCCAGCCTTCTCAGCTCAGTGCCCAGTTGACTAACAAACTCGAGTGGATTTATTATTACTGCTGTTGGCACCGGCTCTGTACCACGCAGGACCTGGAAACTAAATATCTGAACCTGAAGCTGTTTTACGTATATAGCAGCATTTATAAGCCACTCGTGGAGCTTTTTACTGTAGCGTTTCTATTCTGTTTTGACTCACGCGTTCTGTAGTGGGTGATTTATTTTCCTGTAGTAAAAAGGTCTTTGTCAGGCCGAGTGAGTGTTACTCTGGCGTGATACTTTCCTGTATATTTTATTTATACACAAACATCCAAACACTTATAATCACATGCATTTGATTAGCATAGAGCGTGATTTGTAAACACATGATTTCACTGAATTGCTTTGGATTTTAGATTTCAGTGCCGATCTTAGATCTGTAATTGGGTTTAATTTCCTGCATGTTGTCCAAATCAGATACTGCAACTTTGACATTACACACACAGTCAGGAACCTGGCAGACACACAGTGGTACTTTGTGTTGACTGTAAGCCTGGTACAAATCCCACTTCAGATATCAGCTTGAGGGCTCCTGGTCCCTCGAACACATCATCTTTAAAGTACAAAAAAAACAGAGGTGGATGACTGCATGTATTCTCTGGACATGCAAACAGACAGTCATCCCTTTCTCAATCTATCTCTCATTTCCTGCCTCTTGTTCAAAGTCGTTATCTTCCCATCCATTCGTTGTGTTAGCCGAGCCTGTTCTCGGGCCGGCCACACACTCATACACACATTCACACACTTGGTCCATTCACAAGATCAAATTGAATCTTTTTTTTTTTTTTTTTTTGCATAATTGCTGCAGCAGCGTGTACTGCCAAGTGTTTGTTTGAATTGGAGGGGCTTTGGGTGCGTTCACTGTAACTGATAGGCAATCTCACCGTGCCTCCTACTCCTACAGCCTGGCTCCTTCCAGACAGATCCGATCCCCAAACCGCTCAGAATTCACGTACAAGATAAATAACATACATGACTTCAGTTCTACAACAGAAAAAAGCTCTTGATGTTACAGTCACTTTATGTTTCTCTATGAAACATCAGTAAGCCATCTTTCCAAAGTTTTATTAATATTCACATTGGGGGAGTTAATGGAGGCTTTGGGGTTTTAGCTTTGAGTGAAGTGACCAGTTGTTTCCTTTTAGGGTTTGGCTTTTTTAAGGGAAATCAGTCTGATTAAAGAGCAGCCGTGCTGGCTCTCCTCCCTGCCTGCCTTCAAGCCGAGCTTTGAGAGCTTTGTCTCGACCATCAGTCTGGGTCCATTAGCTTCTCCAACCAGCAGACAGAGTCTTACTTAACTTTATTGGATGTCCATTTAAAAAAAAAAAAAAAGAGTTGTAGAGTAAAAAAAAATGTTTCACAGCCCAGAGTCTGGATGAAAAATAGTCTGGACTGACTGAAATATTTCAGTAGTACTCTTTCCCCTCGTTGGTCCTTCACCAGAAGCAGGCTTGTGGCCCATCTTGGATTCTGGGCTTCAACAACAAACTGGTAAAAGAGAAATGCCACAAAACCTGGACCTGAGCTGCAGTGTCAGCAAACATACACTGTGTTGAAGTGTCAATGAGTAAAATGCTGGCTGCAGCTAAACTGCACTTATGGGCAACTTCTGTATCACATCAAAATTATATCTGACGCTTATGAGTTCATGTGCAATGCATGATGGTAATCGACACTATAACCATTACATAGCATGGTTTAACATTTCAAATTGTTGACTACTGTAACTGACGTATGACATGAATGTGGCATTAGTTTGGTAGGACGTGTGTGTGTGTGTGTGTGTGTGTGTTTCATTCGGAAAAACCCTGTTGGAAAAAAAGAAATGAATGATGGCTGAATTCAATTTAGCTGCTTCAGCTGTTTCAGAGTTACGGAAGCGCATTGCATTCACTGGATAAAAAAAAAAAAGACACCTTATATAAAAGATATTACGAGGGAAGATCTCGTAATTACGAGATAAGGAAAGGTGCCTTATTGGCCACTGCACTTCGGTAAAGTTGGAAAGATATTGGCAGATTCGAACTTCCGGGGTCAATAACTCTCAAGTGAAACATTGTTAAAACACAAAACATTAATATTTTCTACCATAGTAAGACAGACAATGAGCTACAATCCAATGTTCATCAATGAGCCATCCTCGGAGCCACAACAACAACATTAGTGTTTACATGCAGCCGGCTGTGAGAGCAGCATGCAGTCTTGGTATTGTTAAAAAAAAATCTCTTCCTCCTTTTGGAGGGTTAGAAGTGTCACACAGGACAGATCTGATTCCTAATTAGCCACTGACGAGACACACCTGTGGGCTGCCAGGAGAGAGCACTGTTATAGACACTGAGTTATGAATCATTATGACTCAGTGAAATGGTGTTTGGAGTTTGGTGTTTGGAACTCTCTTAGTCCAACTTAACAGGCAGACTGAAAAGAGACAAGAAGCAGCTTTCATCGATCTCGACATTTCAGGGGCCTGAATAGAGACATGCTACATACTGTCAGCTCTATCTGCAGCACACACCGCAGTGGCGCAAAGTTAGCAGTGTCTTCATGGTAGGTTGCTAACTAGTTTGTGTAATACATTTCTGGGAAGTTAAAACCCCACTGTGGAGCTTTTTTAATACCCATGAGAGGTGTGTAATGCCTTGCAGCACTAAGTCACACACCACCAATTATTTCACTCATTTTGGTGAAGCAGAGACACATTTTAAGAAGAGTTTCCTGACGGGCAATAAACTACTGTGAGCTATAGCTAATGTAGCTAATAACTAATAACTAATAACAGAGTCAAAACGACGCTGGCGGAGGAAAGCTAAGAAGAAAAAAAAAGTGACAGAGCACTGACTTTTTTATTGTTGGCTTTGTATAATAAAAGACTGAAAGACTTGGACTAGTAGCTATGTCTTATGTTGTTGCGCTTACTTGATGTTTGGCTGTTAGCAAAGTTGTTAAAAATACATTAAACTAAATTATAAGTCTAATAGTGTTATCAGTATAACTCTATAACTTTCTCTCTGACAACTATCGTGTCACTCACGCATCACATCTGTTTGCTATATTAGCAATGTAGCTAACTTGTACTAGGTTTAAGTACATTTGTACTTGTCTATTCCCGTTATATCCCTTTATGCTGCTACATTTTATTGGAAAACAGTGTACATTTATCTGACTGCTGTAATTGTAATAGTTACTTTTCAGACAAAGATTTTACACACAAACCAGTCTCAAGTTTAAACAACACATTGTTAAACCAATAGTTACAAATTAAAGCATATTTAGCTTGTTAGAGAGTAGTTAGGAGCAGTGTTGGGCAAGTTACTCTAAAAAAGTAACTATTTACAGTAACTAGTTACTTCTCCCAGAAAGTAACTAAAGTAGTTACTGCATTACAAATTATAAAAGTAACTATTCCATTACTTTGAAGTAATATTTTAAATGCTCAAATGTATCAAAGAATTTGGACCCCACCTCCATCCCTCTTTGACGAAATATAAAATACATGTGCATGTTCAATGATTTATGATAAATCTGATATATTATAATGAAATGGACACTTAATACTAGTGGTTATCGGCGTTAACGTGCTGTGTTAACGTGTGACTCTGATCGGGCGATTAAAAAATATTGCCATTAATCCATTCTCTTGTGTTGGGAGCTGGATCTATACTCCGCAAACTATGATGACTTTCATCTTGATATATTAGCGTGGATGTACACCTAACCAAATTGCACTGTAGGGGGCGAGAACGAGTCCTCGAACCTGTATACCTACTGGGAATTACCACATCAAACGTGACGTGGTAACATGGATGTAGCTACGAAGCCGCCGGGTTTGCTTCAGGGAAAATACATTTTTTAGAAGCTTCCCAATGGAAACCTCGACAAGACTAAGGTTGTTTGCACCTTGTGCAATCTAGAATTAGTTCACTGTAAGAGTTCTTCCAGTCTCAAGTACCACCTAAACTCTAATCTATGCCCACCACTACTTAATACAATACATAACAGAAATCCACAGTACACAAATCTAAACTATTTTAACGTTGATGTGGGAAAGTGAGACTAGCATCCAATAAAATGTCATGGATTATTGTAGCTATTATAATTACTATGTTTATATAGTATTTATGCTTTACACCGAGATGGAGAGGCTTTGTCTCCAAGGCATAATGTGCATTTCATGGTTAACACTTGTTCCCTTAATTTCTTGGAAGAAAAAGTGATGGCTATACTTCCATTTAAAGAAGGCTACTTTTGGACTATTCAGGTTCACCATTCTTGTTTCTCTTTGACTCGCGTGAATGTCCTGTGTCGTCTTTGTGTGTCTGACAATTTGTGTAAGGAACACCCACCCAACTCCACCTCTGATTGTCTTACCATGGAATTTTACTCAACCGCAGCCAGTCGTTATCATTTATGCGATTGTCTCACCAAGGAAGAAAAATCTTTGTCACTCGGCTTTGGTCTGATGAAAAACAGCTGCTTTCAATCATAGTAACGCGCCGCATTTTCTGGCAGTAATGTCAGCGTCATAATGATGGGAAGAGTAATCAAATACTCTTCCTGAATACTGGAAAAAGTAACGCTGTTACTAACGCCTACTTATAACGCCGTTATTCCCATCACTGGTTAGGAGTACACTTCTCACGTTTCTCAAGTTCATAAACTGGAAACTGATTTTTGTGTCAAAACATTGTTTTTTCTTCCTTCCTCACAGCAATCATTTCATGACTGCTCAGATTTATCTAATGACCTTTGGAGGGTTGACACAGGACTAAATTAGCTAGCTCCAACTCAAGCAACCAGAACAGGAACAGGAGTACTTTGAGATCAATGTGTTGGTACTTTTATTGAGTAAGTTATTTTTCCACCACTGCAAGTCCAGTTGAAACCAGTCAGACCAGTCAGTACAGTCAGAGCTTTTAGATTCTGGCACTGATGTCCCAGGTGTTATTATCCTCTATTACACTTAGTGCCATTGACTCCTTAATGGTGGTGGATTCTCACATCTTACGTTTCAATGTTATGTCAACATTGTTATTAAAGATGGAATTTACTTGTGACTTCTGCTAAAATGCTATATTTTCGCCTAATGTTGGAAATCACCTCCAGACGAAGCAAATATGAGATCAGAGTTGTGATACACAGGAGCAGGAGAGGAAGGTTTTAAGACTTTGTTTCAACACTTTCTACTCCTGTCTCTGTTGGTTTGCATAAGCATTTCCCTGCCATGCAGGCGGCTCTTTCACCTGGGTTTATGTGTCTTTTTACTGGGAGTGGTGCTTTCAATACTGAGGTCTGGGATAGTGTTTGTTATAAAACAGTACCTCTCTTGGGATATCTCCTTTCTCTGTTACACAGGAATGTACAGAAATTGAGACCTCGTGAAGACTTCAGAGCAAGCCATCCAAGAGAGAGGAGAGAGGTAGAAACACACACACACACACACACACACACACACCGAGACAGAGAGAGAGAGACGGGGAGTTGTATGAGTGTGCCTGAGTTCTGTCTTGAAGACTGAGCTTTAAACACTACCACATGCTATGAATCCAGCAGTGAGAGAGGAGACACACTGTGTATGTGTCATATAGGGCATTAATGTGCATTTATCCACTCATGGGACATTATTTTATATACAGAATACATACTTTGTGTTCAATACAGAAAGCCCCAATTAATTGTTTGCATTTATTATCTATTTATTGTGATTTCAGTGAAAGGCACAATCATCTGTAGGTATATAAACTGTGGATTTGTGCTGCATTACTCAGTCAGCACTTACAACCAGAGAATATAAAGTTACTTAAGACCAATGACAGTATAACAAATGGACAGCATCAACATTTGTCGTGAAGTTGGACATTTTAACATGGGGCCTTATGAAGACTGACTCATTCCGTAGCCAGCTTCAAGTGGACGTTTGAGGAACTGCAGTTTTGGGCACTTCTGCATTTGGGTTCATTTCACAGACACAGAGGTTGCTGCTTGAGGAGGGCCAGCACTGAATTCAGCTTCCCAATAGGAGACTGAATCAGTTTCATCGCACACTCCAAAGCCACCAGACTTCACTGACAAAAAGCGTAATTTTACCTTGCATGCATTTACCTTGCTTGTCTACTGCTTCCTCAATCAGTTCAGTTCAGTTAGTTCAGATCTGAACTAATGTGTTAAAACACTAGCCTGGGAAATCCCATGCTGCTTTGCACAATCGTTCCGATCTGAAAGGCAGTATGGAAACCTGTGCCAAAACGCTCGCCTGAGGTAGGGAACTAACCAATCAGACAGCGGGGAGGGGTGGAAAAACGATGACACGTACTACTTGACAAACGGAAGCTTGTATTTTTTTTTAGACTGTTTACGGATCCAATTCAACATGGTGGTAGCTGATGCGAACCAATCTTTAGATCAATCGTCCTGTGCCATTGTTTAATCATATTTTAGTTTTGCCTTCTGTTTTCACTGACCTTTTCCTTCTCGCTGAATTTCTGCCACTCTAAATACATCATCGGGTACAACTGACATGATTGGCTATGGGCTACGTATACACCAAATGACAGACATTCGTAATGCCCAATAAACGGCCATGGGCAGTCGTTAACCACACCTCCCCTACGAGAAATTGAGAGATAGTCTGGTGATAGCCAGGCTATAAAAACACCAAAGTCACACATCTCCACCAACAAATGGTTAAAGTCTGGTCACTCGGAAGAGAGCATAAATCAATATAAACACTTAATTTCCCATAATAAAGGGCAGAAACAAGTTACATTGTAAATACAGGTAAGACGTATAGTGTACCCAGGACAGAATAGATGATTTCAGCACTAAGTAAATCTGTTGAAAAGAGTTAGTTTCATTTGTAATACTTAGGCTACCATTGAATTTACAGCAGTTGTTGGGGTCCATTTATTGTTTTCTACAAAAATACACAAGGCTTAATAGAACTGTAGATCGTAGAGTTTTAATATCTTTTGATGGATTATAATTAATCATTCCTAATACTTGCAGTAAGCCTGTTTAATGGAGTTTGGATAGTTTATTATTATTTTGGGATACTGTGATTTTGATACAATGCTATGATTGTTGCCACATGTTGTACATTGTTTGAAGCCAGATGATTTGGCAGTTCCACGCAGAGAATATCAGTAAAGCAGCCAACTCACTTTCTTTTATTCTTTCAGAATAAAACCATCCTTCTATTTCTCAAAATATGTCCATCCTGAGTCCAGCTTAATTCATGGGTGCAACATGTAGCAGCTGTACTATGCTAGGTGTATGTTTATGCTCACTTGTCTGAGTGTGTATGAGAAATAGTACGTAAAGTTGACTGTAGTTTTATTGTCCACTGCTGATGGCTCAGACCAATTATGAGACTGATTAAGCTGTTCTTGGAAGAAAACCATGAGGCTTTGCTTGCCTGCTTAAAGTCAATAGCAGGCCATTGCCAAGGAGTTAAACTGTTGTTTGATTCGTCCACTCACACACTCAAAATGATGCTTATTACAATGCATGATCTGTGGGAGAATTATGTAAGAAGATGCATGGCCACTCAGAAAATGTGTTTTCCAGAAACTGTCATCATCGTCCAACATTTCCTGGTTAGCGTTACAGTTTCTTCTGTGGTCGGACTATTCTCTGCCCTCGATGTGTGTATATATTTATATATATGTGTGTGTGTGTGTGCTCTCCAGTTAATTTCCCCCCACTTTCATATGAATGTCAGACCAGCCCTGGACATTTCCAAGAGAAACCATTCATTCAGTAAAACGATCCCACATCACGCTCCAGAACCACAATGAGATGAGAAAATCACATCCAGCACATCTCACAGTGGGAGTTTGTCCAGTAGATTCAATAGAGTCCTTTATGCAAGTGGAACAGAAGAGATGAAGCATCTATATGTTGAGAGATGTGCATGTGTGTGTGTGAATTTGTGTGTGTGGGAAGGAGCCATCAAGTGTTGTTTCTGACACTTACTGTAAAGAACACTCAATAAAAACAGCTGAAGAATTCATTTAAGTCTTAGGCAAGTGAGGCTGCTACATACTGTAGCAGCACTTGAATTCTGTTTGTGTGAAAAAAAAAAAAACATGTACATAAACTTTAACTTGTATTATGTGTTTGAAGTATCTTGATTACAGAATTCTTAAAGGTCCAGTTTATCAGATTTGGCAGCAGAAATATAATATTCACAACTATGTTTTCATACCTGAAAACAGGAATCGTTATATTTTTGTTGCTTGTATATCTACAGACGCAATATGGGTCCTCTTCCATGGAGTTAACCGCCATGTTTCTACAGTAGCCTACAAAAGACTAACTAAATACTGTCACTACATAGGGCCTTTCACGTTACATGGACTTTATTTTCTCCTTCATTCTTAGCAGATGAGGGGAAAACAAGGTGTTTCCAACTACACCACTACATACTACTGAACCCCACACACTGATTAACAAGAAAAAATAGCTTAAAGTGAGCCTGTGTAACCTTAGTTAAGCTACAGCTGAACATTACATAACAATAGAACACATAGAAGAGTCATAAAGACAACTGATCTCACTCACTGATCAGGGTTTGTTGCATCTATAGAAAATTTGCTGCACAAGCTAATATTAGCCGCTGTATGCTGCATGCCTGGACCAAATAAGGCTGGAGCAGTAATGAAGAGTACAGGGGTGTGTGTTATTATGAATGTACAAAATCTCACTTCAAGGCCTCTTGACCTGTGTGTTCCTCAATGGAGTGGATGAAGTATGAAATAAAATGTCATCTCTCTTTTTTGCGGGATGTTTAAAAGAGTATATATATATAAGATAAGAATGTATATAAGAATGTTTCACAGGTAAATGGATGCTACTTTAGTCACTGTGACCAAAATAGGTCTAATAAATGTTGACTGGGGTGTGTGAATTCAACTCCAGTGCCTCCAGTTTTGGAGTGAAACTGGTTGCACTGCTATACTGTGTGAATATTTAACCATTTCATGCAAAAGATAAATATTTTCCTAGCTGTGCATTCTCATGGGAGAAAAAAAACTGTGCACACTGTATTCACAGTATTTACACATTCAAGCTAACAGTCTGGTTATTAGTTGTTCATCTCACTATGGAGGTAAAGAATTACTGTGCTTGCAAATATCTTTTAAATCCTGAGATCACAGTATTTTCCTGTTATTTTGAGATTACAAAACAGGGATTACAAATGACTATTGAGAGATAATGAGAATTTATCAAGTCTTCTGTCAATGAAGTTCAGTCACCTGTAAAGTACAGCTGTTCAGTTGGGCAATTTGGTGCTAGCAGTTCAAATTCAATAAAACTGTCTAATTACATTACTTACAGAGAAGGGAACAATCAATGTACAGTGTGATAGTAAACTGTGAGTGCAGCAGTAAGTGCTGTGATGATTCTTGAAGGAGTAGATTCATCATGTCCAGTTGTTGGTGCTAGGAGAGGTCCTCTCTGAAGAGTTGGGTCTTCTGAAGTTTTTTTAAAGGTAGACACTGCTCTGGTAGGAACTGGTAGCGTGTTCCACCAACGGGGAACAATGGACAAGAAGGGTCTGGATTGCCTTGAACGAATGCGTGGCAGAGCCAGATGACGTTCCTGAGGTAATATATGCCTGTATAAGCGTGTTCAAATAGGTAGGTGCAGTACCGGAGACAACTTTGTAGGCGAGCATTAGAGAATTTAATGCGGGCTGCAAAAGGTAGCCAGTGGAGCTTGATGAGCAGCAGGGTGGCCTTTTGGGTTGGTTGTAGACCAGGCCCATCAGGAGTTCATTACAGTAATCCAGTCTTGAGATGACCACAGGTTGTGTCAGGAGTTGAGTAGCACGTTGAGTTGTTGGCCTGATTTTTCTCTCTCTTTCACAACAGATTCAAAGGCACCTCACCCTATCATAATTCAACCTGAACTATCCACTTTTTTAGCAACTTTCAGCTTTTTGTTTTGGTTTAGTGTCACTGCTGATGGACTCACTGTATACTACCTGCCTGGCACCAAACAACAAACAGACAAGTGTATTATTTCTAATGAAAAACATTATATTAGTGTACCTCTGGTCCACACTACCACATACTGGTTAATGCAGTATGACAATGACAAAATACATGTGTTTGTGTATTCAGAGTGAAGGTTTTAATCTAATGAGCAGATCTGGTTTTACATGTGAGTAAGAGTGCGTGTGTGTGTGCGTGTGTGTGTGTGTGTGTGTGTGTGCAGCTTTTTCTTTGTCATTGATTGAATCAACTAAGAGCCTAAGGTCCTGCTGGCACTCTGAATGCTGCTTGGCAAAGGGAAGAAGAGGTTTCTCTCTTTCTTACACACAATAAATAGTTTCTCTCTCTCTCTCTCTCTCTCTCTCTCTCTCTCACTCTCTCTCTCTTCTCATCGGATGCATTCACTTTGATGCTTTTCCAATGCGTCACCGCAGACAGAAAACGAAAAGCAGTCCAGTGACATTCTTTTGCGTCATTTTGTGTACTCTCGCTAGAGCTCAAACAAGCAGATTTCTAAACAAACGGCAGACATGTTCAGCAAACCTCATTCAAGGATGCAGTTTAATAGTCACACACACACGCGCACACAGAAAAACACACCATGCATTCCTCTCAGTTTGTAAGTCCTACAGAGTTTTTATTTTGGCAGCAAAAAAATGCAAAAGCTATGAACCCTTGCACCCTTGTGTAAGTCTGTGTGTGTGCATGTGTGTGTGTGGACAGGACAGGAAGAAGATTTTCTGTTGTACAGATGCTGACACATCGCACAATCAGGCCAAGGGCCAACTTCCCTCAGGACAGGAGATGTTATGCTACCCGTTGGTTTTGTGTACTTGTTGTGCACAGTCAGCAACAAGAAAGGAAACAAACTAACAAACAATGCATTGTAACAAACATATTTATTCATTCTCAATTTGTGAATTTGGTTTTGGATGAAGACACAGGAAGAAAATGCTTCATGTCCTGAATCAGTAGGGACGGGGGAGAACAAAACAAACTTTACGGTGAACTGATGTGGGAGAGATTTGAGAAAAAGAGAAATGAGAAGAAAATGAGCTATTATGAATGCATCCAGCAGCATCAGGGTGCCGGAAGCATGGGTAGTTAAATATGGAAATGCTGTTATTCCAACAACATAAAAATATAAATACTAATTGATGCACAGCTGTGGCACTCAGTTGTTTTGTTAGGCCTCAGTGACAGCAGAGGGAGAGAGGGTCGGTTGTTTTTTTTTTTCCTTGGTTCTTGTTTTACAACCTCTCCTGCTCTCTGGCCTGCTTCCCTTTGCTCACAGCAGGCCGCTGGGTCTGTGGGAGGAATCAAAGACTCTGCTTACTTCATTATATAAGAGCACTGCTGCTCATTATCAACATTTCTGAACCGTCTTTTGGGGCTTTTAACTTCCACAAGAAGTCACCTATCATCCAGCACACCGACTGCCCTCTCTCCTTCTTCTTCTATATTACTAGAGGAAGTAATGTAATTGTCTTGGATTGAAATTCATCCTGACTTGTGCCACTACTGGACAGAAAGTTGCAATTCAGTTAATTTCAGTTATCTGGTGTTAATGGAAAATAGTCAAAGATTTGAGGATTAGCCTAAACAGTCCAGGATATAACATTAATATTACTTTTAGTCAGTGATCGTGTTGAATGAAAGCATTAATGTTTCCTGTGGTCATCTTATGTTTGCTGCATTTATGTTCTAGCTACGATAATGCCAATACAGCAAGAACAACTCTATGATCTGTATTCAAACCACCAGGCTTCAGAAACGACAACCATATTTAGGAGTTAATATTACTGCCCAGCACATGAGCACAGTATTTGTGAACCATTACAGTCTGATATAAATAGAGAAACCTGCCTTTTCAGCTAAAGCTGAGATCAGTTTTAGAACTGTTTCCACTAACATCTGAAGACGATTTAGCTTCAGAGGCAACATTCAGTAGTTCTGGGCGGTACAACCAGGAGATATCTAGAAAACCACCAACGCATATCTAGGCCAGGACTTCCTCTGCAGTCCAATTAGCAACTTAAGAATGAGTTCTGCATTTCTGCTAATCTCTATTGACAAATATGTGCTCATGAATGCAGATACCTTTAAAAATAGTTAATAAGATAACAGTTCACAGTAGAGAGTCGTTGTCTCAAAAGGCTTTGAAAGCATAACATTTTAATATTAATGATGGATATAAAACTAAACCTTCACAGAAACCACAATAACAAAACCAAATTAAAATAATAATAATAATAATAATAATACAAAAATTAAATTGACTAAATGTGACTTAAACTAATATATTATTTTCACTCACAGTAACACTAATTGTGAGGAGCAGTATTAATAGTTTGGTAGTAGCACGTGGTAATAGCAGCAGTAATAACAGCACTACAGAGTGAAATGACAGGAACGTCAGGGTGACATGTGGGCAACATGAGCTGCCGCCCTGCACCTGTGAGCTTGTGGCAACTGCTTGAGCCACTGAGATTTACAGTGACAGTGTGTAGAAATAAGTCATACACTCTCACACACACACACACACACAATCACACACATTACTGCATGATCTCACTGCGTTTTAAGTTCGTTTTAGACAAGAAGTTTGTCGTCATTGTGTGTGTGTGTGTGTGTGTGTGTGTGTGTGTGTGTGTGTGCATTGGCAGAGTAATCCTGATAAACTACCCTGAACTGACTACCTCCCTGCAGGCAGCTGACCCCTTCTCACACAATCCGGTTGACCTCAACACCTCGAGCCCCTCCACAGATGCCGTTGCACTGAGACCCCCGTCACCTTACATAAGTTCCCAAAATGCAGAGCGCAAGACTCTTTGACCTCGACGCTTGAACCCAACAACTTCAAGGTGCAGACTCACTTGAACCCGATTCGTCTTGCAGGGGTATTTCCATGAGCTCATTCAAACTCTGCTAGTAATAGATCGGGTTTATCCCAGCAAAAATGTTTGTGTTGTATACTTTGAAAATGAAAATTCACTTTTTATTAATACATTTCCATACTTTTGATTTAACCTCAAAACAGCTTTTGAATAGTTTTATATTTGTCATTACAAATGTTTATTATGTATGAATGCATCCAGTTTATGTGCAATAAACCAAAGAACAACAGGGTTAGTATTCACCACTATATCTGTTCAAAACAGCACCACCTACAGAAACTCAAACTTCAGACAAACTTGGTACTTATAGAATGTAGCAAGTTGCTAGAAACAAGAGCAAATACAGGTGTTCCCAGGCCTGTGTAAATGATGAGTGAGTATCCTCGAGCAAACATGCTGACACACACAACAACTCTGTAAAGAGCTCCAGTCATCAGTCATTCTGTAAACTTAAGCAGGATTATGTAACTTGTCCCTTTGACAGCGCACTCTCTGGACAGCAGCGAATCCTTAGATGTCATTCAGTGAAAGCTGACACACATGCTCACTACACATGCACATACATGCTGAATCCACCCACAGGCATTCACACTGGGAGTTGTCGACTGACGATAGTTGATATCATGCCACTGATAATCACATGACAGCTGTTTCTAGAAAAAGTTTGACATTGTATAAATCAAGCATACTCAACTTTCTTTGCTCAGGTTACCTGAAAAATCCCTAATCCCTAATTCCCTGTGTGATTTAAACAGTGGAGGGACCCCTATCTCAACTGCAGACTTTAAAGTCAAACCCATCAAACCCAGTCTGTTGCCGTTTCTATTATAGCTCATATGCAGTATGTTGATTAGTCACACTGTTCTAAATTTATTTTTTGACAAATATCTTAATTTTCTGCTGAAAGTTCCTAAAACGTCAAGATGACATATGAGTGCAGGTCACAAATCAACCTCCAGTTTTGCACAGTCATGCTCCTTTGCGTCTGCATCAAACCAATAAACATTGTGCACTCGCTAATACATTGAATTGTAATTGTAGCATATAGAATGTACATCATAAAGTGGTGGCTGTGGCCTCAAGATGTGGCTCGTTTGCGGACCTGACGCAGGCTGAATGTGTAATGGCATCAACCCAAAGCGACCATCCTGTTGCAGTAATTATGAATACTAATTATATTAATCCTTAA
Organism: Nibea coibor; assembly: GCA_023373845.1. Lineage (NCBI taxonomy): Eukaryota > Metazoa > Chordata > Actinopteri > Sciaenidae > Nibea > Nibea coibor. The sequence goes on from CM041717.1 coordinate 4,957,788, forward strand.
TATAATTGTAATAGGTGTATTCTATAAAAAGTCACCCTCGGTGCAGTTGTCATGAACAGGGAATTTAGCTATAGAGACCAAAAATGTTTTTTGTACCAGGCTGTAAACATGTTTATTTCTACTGTGAAGTTGGACATTTTAATATGGGGACTCATGGAGACTTTTTTTGTAGCCCACCTCAAGTGTCTGCTTGAGGAACTTCAGTTTTTGGCTTCACTTCACAGGCACAGTGGTTGCTGTTTGATTTATATCAGTCTGTTTTTTGTCTCTATGTCAAGTTGTCTTTGTTAATGATAGCTTCACTTATTGTTTTAACAAACTAACTGGGTCTCACTTTTATTTTTTTTTTCATTTTCTTTAACTTAGTTTAGTTTGCTGTTTATTTTCACAATAACATTTATGTGTGCAGTGTAGTCATGCAATGGGGTGGATTACACAAAATCCCTGCTGTGGGCTGTCTATAATCGGTGGTTGGACTTTATTGGCCTGGAGGACAGACAAAAGGCAATAAGCCACTTTTTCGTCTGCAACACTCATTTTGCAGAGACTGTTTCACCAATGTATTGGCAGTGAGAATGGGGATATCAGAGAAGGCTGAAGCTGAGACATGCTGGGGAGCCAACCACCAGCGTTGATGAAACAGTGAGTTGTGGACCATGAAATTTAGCAAACCAATGCTAACTGACGGCTGCTTATTTCTTTTCATGTTGTGAAGAAGAGTGTCTTAGCCCCTTATAGTGTGTCACTTTATCTGACTGACAGACAGGTAAACAAATAGACAAAATTGTGTCTCATCTGTCTGTGTCAATCTAATGGTAGCTAATTGTCTGAATTATTGACCTTATTATTTGGACAGGCTCTCAGGACAAACAAGGTTGAGTGCAGATGGACAGAGTGACACACAGGGGTGTTTCTGCACACTTATTCCCAGCATGGAGAAGATAAGTAGGAGAACCATGGAGAATATAGTTAGTCTACACTCTTTTGGAGTCATAGCTGACAGTACCACTTGGATAAATAAAAGTTCATACTTAGATTTGTGATACTGCCTCAACCATAAGAGTAAGAGTATTGATGCCAATAATTAATACTATCTGCATGGAAGCAAGCGGAGGCCCTCCACCTTCAGGAAGCAGTTGTTGGAGATGCATTGCAGATTTGGGTGGTGACATGAAAGTCCTGCCTTGGTTTTGATTTCAGTTTAACCACAATTGCATATTCTACATGCCGACATTTTCAGCGTCTCCTTTGCATGCTAAATTTGTCTCTTAGCAACTAATGAATCTTCAGAGGGCAAAATGCTTGGTATCCAACATGTCAGATAGAATAACAGAGTAATAAAATCAATACTTTCTCTTTTTGAATGTAAAATGCAATATTTCTAAATGTGTAGTGAGATTTGTAAATGTGTATTTAGTTTTGTAGTGTCAGTGTGATCGAGTCTGGCAGCATGGCAACATATTTAATGTATTTTGAAAGAAATCTCAGAATTGCCTTACACATACTTTAAAGACAAATTATACATTATGACTGACTGTACATTTTTCTGCTTATTACACAGCTACTTACTGTATAATCAGTAATTTGATAGAAAATATCCATTTGTTTACACCATAATACACAACACATGGATCAGTGCCAAAAGACTACAAATGTCATGGATTAGATGCATTAATAGATATAGATGCATTAATTTGCCATTGAGCCCTGGTAGGCTTTTGCCTTTACTATCCTGTGTATTATGTGTAGTATATTGTGCATGCTCGGTCACCTCCAAGTTCCCATTGAGTACAGAACACACAGCAAATTATACATGGTGGCTTCATGATTGGCCAGAGCCACAGAGACTAACCAGTACTAAACTTGGATATACATGGCTCCAAACTAAAATAATAAAGGGCTTTGATTGATTTGATTTTGGTAGCAATAGCTAGAGCAACCATGGATAAAAATGTATGGTGCCAGGCACTTTCCACTCACCAATGCTGTGTCTGACTTTCATGGCTGTAAACTCTTACAGACATGTTTACACAACCTATAGCTCATGATGCTAGTGCATTTTGGGTGGGTCAAACTACACTTCAGTTAATGCTAGTTAAATGGCTTATAATCTGTCCACAAAGTAAGGTGCAAGCTGCAAAGTCTTCGTATTTAGTCTCCTAATTCATTCAGTAGGTGTGTTTTGGGCGTAACATGAATTAAACATTGACACAGCTGTGTGTCAATGTCTGGGATTGGAGTAAGGAACACAATAATAATAGTATTAACACATAATCAAGTTAGTGTCTTTATTTGCCTTAGCTTTCAAAACAGACATGAATAGGTCCATTAATGACCTGTTTGAGTAATAAATGCTTTTAGTGAGGACAGTTTTATTTCCCCCTTACATGTTATGAACAGTTTCATTTTAATTTTGAGAATGATTGACTGCCTCTTTGTAATGCAACAGAGCTGAACTTATTCTAACAATTATTTTAGTTAATTACTTTCAGAATCAGTCCATGACATCAGTGATTGATTGGTTTAAATTTAATTTTCTTTGTTGCTGTTCATGACTGATATCATAATATAATATAATATAGCAACCCTGCAGTAATGTTACAATGTTATATGTTCATGGTTAGAGTTCTGTGATTTCCCATGGATGGTTTGTTAATGTGTCAGATATGAGAGCAAGGGGGTGGGGGAGCAGGTGGGAGAGTGAGGGTGGGTCTGAGAGTGTGGATGGAGCACAAGAGCAGAAAAGTTGACGAGTGGGAGCGTGTTTTCTTTTTGTTGTTATTTTGGCGTGGTTATGGCTGACAGTAACCAAGTTCTGTAAACAAATTGTTCAGCAAGAAAGGCAGGTTTGTTGAAACATGCCTTGTTATTCATCATGCGTCTGGTTGGACGCTACATTGGTGTCAGAAGTAAAGTAAAGCCACCAAAGTTTCACATGCTAACCTCCGCTAGCTAACTCAACCTGCAGCATGGCAGATCAGAGGAATCTTTTTCGGGGAGCCCCATAGTCCTCTTTCTCAGCCTCGAGCTCGGTGGAAAGTTTGAGGTTAACTGAGATTTGTTCCTTGAGCTGGGCTTTAAGCTTCTCCAGCTCTCTCGCAAAAGTCCTCTCCCTTTTGCAGGTGTTTTGTTGGATGTTACTGACCCCCTCTGCCATCTTCTGGCAAAGGGCATCCTGCTCAGCCCTCAGTGCATTGATCACATACCAGCCCTCTGAGACCGTGTCAGCATGAGCCTTGGTTTCTCTGCCAAGCTCATGCTGAAGGGTCTCAGCCCGCTGTCTGGCAGTGACAACATCTGTGTCATACAACTGTCTGAGCTGGCTGTGTGAAACACGGATGGTGTCCAATTCATGCTGGAGAATTTTGATCTTCTTTGTGTCGCACTCAGCAGAGGACTTTTGCTGGTTCAGTTTAACATAGTCAGCTTGCAGGGCTGCCTTCTGCTTCATCTCATTGTTGAGGTGAAGCTGAAGGTTGTAAGCCTGCTGTCTGACATAGTTCATATCAGTCTGATATCTGATGTTGGTCTCCTGCAGTGACAAACTGGTCCTCTCCAGGTCTTCTTGGAGAACCTTGTACTTGTCCTTTTCTCCCTGCAGCTCAGCAGAAAACTTCTGCTGGCTGTGTGAGTGTGAGCTGCTTCCAGTTTCTCATACTCAGTCTGCAGGAGTTTCTTCTGCTTTATCTCATTCTCAAGACTAAGTTGAAAATAACGATCCTTCTCCTGGCTGACAATATCAGTTTGGTATTTTGCACTGACCTCCTGTAGTGTCGCCTTGGTCTTCTCCAGTTGTTCTTGTAGAGCCTTACATTTGTCCCTTTCTCCCTGCAACTCAGCAGAAAACTTCTGCTGGCTGAGACTGTATGCCGCGTTCAGTTTGGTGAGATAAGTCTGCAGGAGTTTCTTCTGCTGGATCTCATTTTCAAGTTCACACTGGGAGGTGTTAGCCTGCTGTCTGATGTTAGCAATATCAGACTGGTAACTTTTGTTGAGCTCTTTGTATACCCTGGAGACCCACTCCGGTTCCTTTTGGAGAAGCTGGTTCTTCTCCTTCTCCTTCTGGGGCTCAGTAGTATGAGCCATGGGAGTTGCAGGAGCCACATGAGCCACTTGCAGGTGTTTTTTCTTCTCCCTTCTTTTGTTATTGTTTTTTAGGGAAACTTAGCTTTGTAGAAAGGCTTCTTGTCTTTCTTCCACCTCTTCTGCCTTTGCTTCGTTTCCTTGACTTTGTTGCTAGCTTTGCTTTGCTTTGTTGCCGCTCATCATCTTGTTCCAACCTTGGTCCAGTCCATTTGTCCCACTGTTCTGGGAAGAGTTGACCTGCATAGGTTCAGAGGTCCTCTGGTACCTTCCTGAGTTCCTTGCTTTATACATTTTCTTTGGCTGGATTGATGAGTCTCAAAGAAATGCTGTTTCAGTTTGTCTCTGATCCACAGACGTAGTCTGTATCAGAGCTCTTGAAGATTTTCTTTTCGTGAGTACGTTTTTTCACCAAGGTGTCACCTGTTCAAAGGTTTGAAACAGTCTGATTGTCTGATTGGTGTCTGCCTTATATACAGAGCTGGCAAAACATTCCACACGGATTGTTTTGGTTTGATCTGGAGTTCCATTTTTGCTGTGTTCTGCATGTTTACATTCAAAATCAATTTCAAATGTTAACAAATGGCTTCCCCACTGAGCACTTTCAGAACACTTTTAAATCCCAGGAGGAACGTCCTTATTGACGATTAATTGAGAACCATAAAATGCACCTTCTCAAATGTTAACGTGTAAGATATTAAATCATAAAATTAATATGCATATCACCAGTTCTTAAGAAAACTGCTGCTAAGTTGCAGAATCAAGTTACAATCATACAGTCTACTGTATACAGCAGTAATGGCAAGAACAGTAGAACACCAAACAATGTTGAATAATAATTATTCATAGCAATGCACTTCCTGAATCAAACACTGACCTACTGTTGATATATGATATTCACAACATGGATGTATACAGTGCATACTTGTTATACAGCAATAACAAATTCAATGACTATTTGTACTGTAATTGCAAATTATTGTTATATAATCATTGCTACTTTAAGTGCATCTTGAACACCTGCTTTCATCACCACAGCATGCTGCACCAAGAGCATGAAAGCAAGACCTGACGAAGTCCAGTTTTAGATTATAGAATTTACTGGATTTATTATTCTGAGCTAAACTGGGGGAGATGTAACGAGAACGCTGACACTCTGGTACCAATTCTGTGGTCCAGTTTATGAGTGGAAATCAGCTCATTTGATCTTATTGAACACATGGTAAACTGGGGACTGTTATTATTCATATATCCATTTTTTGTGTTTAAATTTGTGATTATAAATGTATTTACATTGTTTACATTGTATTTGTTGTCTTGTATTGCTGTACTGTTTGTATTGGTATTGTACAGTTTATTTGGAAATAACAAGCAGTCAGCCAATTGGAAATGATGAAATGCACATAATTGGAAATCAAGTCAACTTCTAAATTAAAAATTTGATGACAATTTGATCATACTCAAAATTGTGATGATGAGACCATCTATCATAAAGTAGTTCTTAACAAAAACATATCTTAACAAAATTAAGTTCAATAGCCTAAAGTGGGACAGTAAACATAGCTTGTTGCAATGAAATGTTCCACAGACAGAGATGGTTGTAACGCGTTCTCATAGTAGCTGTGATGACATGAGAAGGTGTTACAAGAGTGGGTGAAACCGAGTAGTTGGTGTTTGTGTGTGTGTGTGTGTGTGTGTGTGTGTGACAGAGCGAGTAAGTGGGAGCATCACAAGGCCAACAGCTGCTGGTGTGACCAGCAACAGGTGCTCCAAGGTAAACCAGAGGTACACCAGGACGACACACATGCTATCAGAGAGAGAGACACACATTTAGACAAATGTCTCTTTGCTGATACATTCAGCTACACTATGTCTGTCTACTCCAGATACAATGTAGGTCCTTCCAAAACACTTACTACAGTGAATAAGTTCATCTTGGTTGACAGTCTGTAAAGCGTAATTTGCCTGACAGACAGCTTAAAGAGTGGCAAGTAAGCTGATCGACAAATGGACAGCCTAACTAGTAAACGGAAGAATTGGACAGATGTTAGTGCTGTCAGGTCAACAGTCAAGTAGGCCTCAACAGCAAGGTCTTAGAAAGACTGACTGACTGGCTAAAGGACTGCCATGATAGCGTGGCTGGCAACAGAGGACAGGGACGTTTATTTATAGCAACATTACAAGTTTCCATGATAGTTTCCGCTGCACAGGCCAGAGACCCTGAAAACACATAGCCATCTATCAACCAGTGCACTTATCATCACACAAGTACCAAAGCTACTCTGTCGGCAACAGCTTATAACGCGCTGCATGGTCCCGAATCACACCTCATTATTTTCTTTTTCCTAGTAAATATAATCAGCAGTGTTGTCACGCTCATTCTCCACTCTGAATACAAAATCAACCAAATTTTGAATTATGCAATTTATAAAAATGAGTAATTAAAAAATGGCTGATAATAATAAATCTTCCATATTCCCCAGTGGCTTCCTCCTGGGGCCTCATTACAGAAATGTCTCGAGTCTGAAGTCATTATTAGGATGACATTAAGGATTTTTGCTGTTAAAGAAAGTTTCCTGACTACATTCAGAAAACACTTTGTTAACACCTTCTATAAAACACATCTATAGTGCGTTATGGGGGCATTCATAGTAAATAGTGATGCATTCATAATGCTTTATGATTTTTTTCCTAAACATGCATGATGTTTTCTAAATCATTAGACAGATTATTATTATGTCTGGTGACAATAAAGATATCATGAATTTCCTGGACAATGTAATAATAGGTACATATCCACTGCCAAATTAATGTTGAGTTTGATTGATTGGTTATGTCTATTTAAATACCCTGGACTGACAATTGGAAAGAAAACTTCCCAAAAAGGTGGTGTTTCCTCTTTTCCACTGACACAAATAATGCCTCTATGTGTTGTAATGTGTTATATAATTACACTTGACAAAGCTGCCCTCAGAGCCACAGGAGACATTAAACAATTGTTATCATATTGAGTGAGTAGTGCTTCTCATGGTTTTATTTCACTTTATCCCTTTATTGCACACTATCTGACAGTATCATATATATACTGTATATCATTCTTCATCAGATACTCAAACATACAGTATATCTATGACATTACCTTTGGAACCCTTCCACTAGAATTTTAAGGATGAGGCTGGCAGCATCCTTTGTTTTTGGTATTGTAAGGAATTGAACTGAAGATGTAAATCTTCAAAAGTGAGTTCAGTATACTGCATACGTTTTAAAGAAAGTTCACAAAATGTTCAGAACAGCAGAGAGAGCTCAATGCATTGCAAACTAAACACATGCAACTACAGAAAACACAAGCAAATTGTGCTATGGCATGCTTATGACAGATTGTGTTATTCTGGTTAATGTGGAGCTGTCAAACTCATCTGGGTGATGGGTTGGCCATTGGTAAGTCGAGAACTGAGAATTTGGACTCTTCAAGATCACTGCAGCAGGATAGTCATTGCAAAGTCATGCTCTGCAGCTAAGCGGCATTTCAACACACTGTTAATTTAAATGATAAGTCTGGCGATATTTTATGTTGAATTCTTTAAGTAATTGTCCAAAAATCGTGGATTTGATTGTGTTGTGTCGTTGTATGTCGTATGTTCATGTATTTGCATATTTTAAATGCTGCATTGCGTTTTCTTGATTTGCTTGTGTTAACGTGTGTTGCTTGAGTTGAGTTTGAGCTCTGCTGACCACGGTACAAAAAGAGAAAATATTACATTTTGGTATGTACTATTTCCAGCTGAGGAATACTGTGGCAGGGAGCTTTTACAGCACCAAGTTAGTTTATGTGACTCAAAATAAACTACAGTGGCCATGTTGGTTGTGATGGCAGAACATGTCACCCACGTTCTCTGTGACACAAAGAAATAAGATATAACAGGCTACACATACAGTCAGTACTTGTTAATGAGATCACTTTATTGTTGGTTTTTCATTGGATTTGTTGATTGTGTCTCAATCAGTCAATCTCTGTGGCTGTGAAATTAAGCCATGGAGGAAGTTCCAAAAACTGCACCTCCTCAAAGGGCCACCTGAGGGTACTTTCAAGATAAATTGATTTTCTTAAGTCCCCATGTTCAAATGTCCAACTTCACAGCAAAAATAAACATGTTTACAGCCTGGTACAAAAAAAACAGTTTCTGACAACTGTACTGAGGGTGAATTTATATAGAGCTCACCTGTTCAAATTAAATTAAGGTTTAATCAACAGCATGGCTGCTTGGTGGCTTGTTTGCGCATCCTGGCTTCATTCAATGAGACAATGACTCCTCAGAAACCTGTGGGCGGATGTCACAGATGCAACGCCCATGTTGTATACAGTCAGTGATCTCAACTTACCAATGGTCGACACCCTGGTGAGTTAAAAATTTTGTCTCACCCATGCCATTTCAGTTTGGACTGTTGCATGGACATTACCTCAGCTAGTCATCTGCACTAGCGAGAGGGTTGTGCATGGCATATCTTTCTCTACATAAGCTAGGCAGCCAAATGATTTGGATAGAGATGATATTACAAAAATAGCTATAAAAAAACGCCGCAGCATGAGCTGGTGTTAACCGTCTCTGATTCTGAATTCCTTTTCAAATGATGTAACTCTTACATGAAGTTTTGGCAAGTCTCTACTTTTACCCTCAGCGCTGCTCACAAGTTCAGCACAGCTCCACGCTGCACAGAATGGCTTTTGTTGTGTGCATGTGTGCTCTCATATATATCTATATATATATATATCTGTCCGTGCTTGCGTGTGCACCATGTCTGCATGAAGGTGTTAATGAGGTGCTGAAAATGCCAGGGCTCACACACCCATGGTGATCTGAAACTAAAGAACACCACAAAACAATACAGTACACACATAAAACAAAGCCATATAGGAAAACATAAGGAAAGGCAATCTTAGTCTTTCCTGGTTTCGATTATAGTTAATATGAGTTGAAAATAAACAGTGAGGGCCTGTAAACCAGATTTCCATAACCTCCAGGGGTTTTCCACCTCTGAATAGAGGGATAAAGGAATCCATAACTATAACATGGATCATATTACTAACTTACATAAGACCGGGACTTAAAGTCTGTTACAGTCAGATCATCCTGACAGACCACCGTGCTGTTGATACTCACTGCACCTGAGAGCTCTTTCTTTTCCTTTCTTTGAGATGTTGGAAAAATTGCTCTTCAAACTTGTCAACTCTAATATCTTGAACATTTTAACAAGCTTTTTGTTTTAATTGCAGACGTTAGGAGCAAGTCTAAACTGTTCGAGTGTTCTTACAAAAACAAAGTCTCTCCACTGGGGTCTGCTTTTAGCTTAAGTATCACGTTGCAAGTAGGTGAGAATTTTGCCAGGTAATTGCCTATTTTGAAAGAGCCCTTAAAGTAAGAAAGACGTGGACTTGGGGTGTTTCGGCTCTCTAATCCATGCTACCATCTAGTGGAGAAAGCTTGTACTGTCGTTGGGTACTGTCAACTACTGGAGGGTAAATATCACTGTTGGCTTCACACCAGACTCGCTCAGGAACACTTCAGCAACAGAAACACAGGAGTTGAATTCACTTGTAGTTGATCTTGTCTGTATACACCATCAGGTCCTGTAGCCTCAACAGAAAATGGGAATGTATAGTTTGGAGTACACTGCAGCGCTGTGGTCTAAATGATTACCATATGGTATCCCACTGAGCTATCTGGATGTTGATTCATCTACAGCCAGCCCTACAATAAGCGCAATGTCAGTAAGGTATTTTGTTAATCAATTCAATGCATTTTACAGGGTCGAACTATGCATGTGGTCACGTGACCGAGGTAATTTCACTTTATATCCCAGAGCACATTGCAGCTTTATAAGAAACAAATGTTCCACCCTGTCAAATGTGCTGCAGGAATGAGTACATTTACAGCACATACATATTTATGTACACATTCCAGCCACTCATTTTGGAGTCTGGCACTTTGGCTGCTCTGCTGGATTTATTTCTCCATCCGAACACATTCCAATTCATGCTCCGCATTGGTGTCAGACCTGTCATCATCATATTTTTGTTTGACTTAAAGGAGCAGTTTGTGGGATTTAGTGGCATCTAGAGGTGTAGCTGCAGAAGGCAACCCCATGATTTCAGCCTCTCTGTAGTGTGCACAAGAGACTGTGGTGCCTGTGAAATGCATATCTGAAGCCAGTGTAGATATGTAGATACGAAAGACTCCACTTAAGGTGACAAACATAATGATTCTTATTTTCAAGTGATAATACACTAATGAAAACATAGTCATGCATATCATATTATCACTGCCTTATTCTTTAAATGGAGCCTCTAAATCTCACACACTGGACCTTCAAAGCTGCATAAATCAATGTTTGTATAACAATGGATAAATGAAACGTGAAATGTGATATTGGTTGCATGTAGTGATGAAACTAGAGAAATATCAAAGTCCAAAGTAACCTCAGTTATGTGGAGAATTGAAATTGCCTTTTAGCTTATTGTTTTGTGTTAATGGCTCACAAATGTAGTGTGTGGTTCACTCTCACTCATGAGGCTTTTTTTTTTCAAGCTAAAATCTTTGACAGTGAAAGGTAACAGCCAGCTGGTAAACAGCTTTTTGCTCTGAAAAGTGACATGAGAGATAAAGGCAGTGTGAAGATTAGAGTGTCATTCATCAGGTGACTGGAAACACGAGTCCAAATAAATATGAATTATGCTACATGTCTGCTGAATATGTAAATGGTAACATGTTTTCCATATGAACTTTCAGTTTTATAAGGTTATAAAGCAGGATATGATGTTTACATGAGCAAAATCCAGATCATAACCAGGGCTATAAAGGCACAATTTCCAAATGTGAAGATCTTGTATTATCTATATCAGAAGAAGTATCAAACAGATTGTACACCCACAGTAAACACTAAGGTATATACAAGCAGCAAGCAACAGGCAACAAGCAGCAGTTAGAGCAACAAACAGACAAGTGATGTGTAAAAGAAGACATTCTCACTCTGTCAACCACACGGATATGAGCAGGGGTTTGTATTTAGACACATATCACTGAAGCATTAACACCATCACTGTGACATGACCATTAAATGTCACAGCGTGGGCACAGATCATGGGGCGTCATATGACAAGCAACAGCGAGCAACAGAAAAAAAAAGGATGTCGTGCTGTGTCACACATGCAAGTTAACAAATCAGACGTGTGTGACATAACAGACGTGCTAAGAGTCCAAAACACGTTCACAGGGAGAGAGATATGGAAATTCTGCTTTTAGTATTGGCTTCTGAGCAGCAGAAAATATTCAGAGTTCATTTTGCAAACGATGAAGTCATTCTTAAAATGAACAAAGCAACAGAGGTTTGACTGATTCTCTCTTGGCTGCACAAAGAAACACACTTAGGAAAATAAATCAGAACCCGCCTGGCTTCAAATTTCTAATTTGAATTATTTACTTCTTACAACAGAAGCACACTGAAAATGAGTTTACCAGTTGCATACATTATAAACCAGGACAGGGCAATGAGTTAAATGTCTTCATGTGTCTATGAATGAAAAAGTGAAGGTGTTGCTGCCTGCTGCTGTCACCAACCGAAGATGGAAAGAAACAGAAGGAGGATATCATTAACTGCCAATGCCGTGAAATTTAAGACGATGCCCCATGATGCATGTGCACTAGCTCACACATTTCACACACACACATACACACACATACACACAAATGAGCCTAACGCACAAACATATGTAAAAAAAAAAATGCACCGGCAAATGGAGAACGGAGCTTACACATAGGCCTAATATAGACAGACATTTACCCTCACATACACACAGCATAGCAAGCATACACACAGTTATTCTTGGGAGCTTGAGTTCACATCAGCTGTGCACATGCTCACCCTCACAAGCTCCGGAGACAAAGGTAAGGACAACAAATCAAATCTTAGCTCCTGAAGAGAGAAACTTATCCCCACCGTGAGTATCACGGGCTCAACTCAGCCGTCGCTAGTCTGAGAAAGAGAGCCTCAAGTTAGTGAGTGTGTCTTTTTATTATTAGCAATATGTCTGCCAGAGATCTTCTGTGCTCAATGTCTCAGACTTCACTCAGGTTTGCTCTCAGTGATATGTGCAATGGCTGCCCTGGCAGGGTCTGAAGACTGCCAGTGGGTTATAATGGTTGCTCTTCACATGTTCTGACTCCAGTCCTTCTTACTGTTAAGCAGTTTAACTGTTGTTAAACTTCAGCAATTGATTAATATGATCAGTATGGTATGATTCCTTGATATTTGGACACCTTTAGCCTGTCAGTTTATATTCTGAGAGATCTGATCAGTCCTGACTCAGCAGAGTGAATGAAGCGTGTCCATCCTTCATGATATTAAAACACAGCTGGCTGTCCGCGCAGATAATATTAACGCTGGATTTATTTTGTGAAACTTTTCCACACTTTCATGCAGCCTCGAGCTATCTCCACACGGGGGCGGGGCCACACGTTGCCAGTGTTTATCCAATCAGAAAGCACCAAGTTGTGAAACCTTGGTTACCAGGGCGCTAGTATTATGGTCTGCACACATGGCAGCCTCCAGTGGAGGTATGCATGTCAACAGCAGCTCCATGTACATTTTATTGTTCTGAGAGCTCATCTAATGGACCTGCCGATACATTTGGACATATCGCGAGATTTCCGGGGCTGTGTCGTCGATATTGTGTGTATTTACGCTTGTGCATGTGTTTTTAAGACTTTATTTTAGTGCTTTTGTTTCGGGTAGAATTGATTCACACCAACATCATGTGAATAGATGCATGTGTGAGTGAATGAGTAAATGAATGAATGCGTGTGCTGCTGTCAGGTCGGGTTTTACAGCCACGCGTGGATCAACACAGAGATAATGGTAGTAAACGTAAGGCTGCGTGTTGTCATCAGGATCTGAACACTGCTGGAGTGGTGTGGCTGTTTTCTGATAAATAAACATGTAGGATAGCGATATTATTTTAACTCTCTGCATGAGGTTTATACGTGTGTGGAAACAAGTCACGGAAAATGGAAAACTAGCGTCATTTAATGACGCAGTAATGTTAACAGTGAGAAGCGGAGGAGAAAGTGACATTCAAGAGTTTATAATACAGATGTTATACGTCCAAAGCAATGAAAGGGGTAATATTACCAACATAGGAAAATAAATAGAAAGAAAGATTCATATTGTATCTTTAAAAAAGCAGTGATATGATTTCTTTATGGAATATATAAAAAACACAAAAAGTATGAGTGGGTTGTGTTAATTAGGGTTGTGTGTTGGGGAAGTTTATCATTCATATATGCATATCATTTATCAACCATTTACTGTACATTTTCATTGTATATGAACATATTTCTGACAAAAGGTAGCGGAAGATTATCTGTATTTTCACTGTTTAACATCGGCGCTAGCTAACGTTAGCTTTCCTGAAAACACTTGTAGCTAAACACACTGCGCACAAGCTTTTTTTTAACCTAGCTGAAGCTAACTGTAAGTCCAAAAGAACAAACAGTGCACATAATGTTACATACTCAGAAGCTTGACTATAAACGTTTGTATCAGTCGCTAAATCATGTTCAATTGTAGGTTAAAGCTAGCTTTGTATGCTGCTGCTAGCTAGCGCTCGATAAACAAAAGTGTAACATAATGTCAAAATAAGCAGCAGTTTGTTATATTTCTTTACTGGTGTATAGTTTTATTTTTGACTCGTCTGATAACCTTCTGCAACTTCTCGTCACTTTATGTCTCCATACTTTTGGGTACAAGTGTGACAAAATGACCCACTGAATATCACAGGTTATTCTCTCTCACCAGATTAAGCCAGCACTGCCCCACTTGTCCTCACAGTCACCGCTGCCATCATGCCTGGTGAGGATAAACCGCCACAACACACCCGCCAGAGGAAGAAGAACAAAAAGTCCCGCTCCAAGGGGAAGAGCCCAGGTGGGAGTCCCGGTACCCTCGGCATAGATGGCCAGGATGAGCTCTTCTTACCACCAGTGCTCCAGCCTCCTCCTAAGAAGCAGGAGGAGGGGAAGCCAAAGGTGCCCGTTGCCAAATTGGAGGAGGAGTCGTTCTTTGCTATCTGTCTTCAGGTGCTGTTTCCCTACCTGCTGGCTGGGATGGGCATGGTGATGGCCGGCATGGTGCTGGACAATGTGCAGGTGAGTGCACAGTTATGATGCTGGTTTTGAGACAGTGACATCATAAAGTGCTGCTACTTTCTCCCTCTTGCTGTGCTGGGCTCCACACTAAACCCTGAGCTGCTGTAGTTATGCAGCCCCCAGTAGCCGAGTAGCTCCTGTTATGATTTGGCATTTTTAGTACCAGGCTTGTTAGCACATGTTTATTTCTGCTGTGAAGTTGGACATTTTAACATGGGGACTTATGGAGACTTATGGAGGCCATGTCTCACTAGCTTGAGCCAATAAGAAACAAGGAAACCCCACACCTAGCTTGGCATACATATAAACAATAAAAGAAAAGTCAAATATTTGTTGGTGACAAGCAGCAGTTTTCATCCTAAACTCCAAGATGTGTTCCCACTTCATTTCAAGAGAAGTTAAAAGATTGCAGATTGATTTGAATAATGTTGTTCAGAGAAAACACCCTCATCTCAGCTGTTACAGCTATCTAAAAACTGCCTGTTGTATGCTACCAGAGTGTGTTTGTGTGCTTAGTCGGCAGTCTTTGTCTCTAAATTGATGTTGAGTACCTGTGTGTGTGTGTGTGCGTGTGGTCCTGTCATGTCGTTATCCTCTGCCAGGCATCCCTGCCATTTGTTCTGCAGCCAGCTGGGTTGAGGGAAATCAGACGCACTGCTGTCTTTATGATTAGCCGGTACTCGTTCCATCCTCTCTGTCCTCCGCTGATAAACACACGTCTGTCCTCACGCGGCTGATTCCCTTCACTCCATCTGTCGCTCATCAGCATTTCTCTCACCCTCTCCTCTACTGTATCCGTTATCCTGCCGCCTCTGATGAAGGATGATTAGTCATGAGTTGGCTGAGTGTTGTGTCTCAAAGCACAGGGGACAGTAGAAGGACACTGAGAGTAGCTTATCTGAATGGAAAGGGGATGTTACATCCCACGTCCTGTCTGCCAACGGGCTTTTTCAGTTTTTGACCTCCCGTGATGTGCCATTACTTTCCCAAGTTGCGACTCACTCTTGGTGAAGTCACCAAGCTTGTGCTGCATTACATAGGTACTCAAATGTATTTCTGACGCCTCCATTAAAGCAACTGAACTCAACTGAACTCAACTGCTGATCATCATCACACCAAAATAATACACCCGGGATGTCTTCTGTAAATAGTGGCTCTGTAGTGGTAAATTTAAACCTGAAGGTGTCCGTAGATGGTCAGCCTGCCAGAAGCCCCGGGGCTGTGAATGTTCGAGTCAAACTGTTTCAGCACAAACCAAAGACTGTGTTCATTATATATTATATTTTATTGTATACAACGATAAAAGGACAAAGCTGTGTAGGTCAGAGAACACTGGTGATAACATACAGATGGAATTAATGAGCCATGGAACCACAACCTATTGTTATTATGTTAAATTCAAGGGACATTATGTCCATAAAGGTTGCTTGTCCCATTCTCCTCAAGTCGAAGAGGCGGCGAAGAGCTAAAAGTGCTTTAAGTGAAATCAGCATTTTGGATAACTTTCTGTCCGTTTATGCCGTTGGTCGTCCTCACCCTTCAGACCACGTCATCATACTGAAATTCTGCTGCCTACCCTTGAACTCGAGGAGAGAGTCCCCTCCGCTCTCCTGATTGGATAAAACGGGAACATGACACCAGAAAATGTACTCTCTGTTTACTGCAGAAAGGACCGAACACGCCATATCAGTGATGGCTGCTGGAATGTGGAGATATTTAACACTTATTTTAACAAGAAAAATGATCTTACATGAAATGTAACCATTTTTCTCAAATCACACTGAAAGTATTATGTTATGTTATGTTGTGTTTTTGTTCCCTTATAATGAGCCGTTTATAGCTACACAGAGTCTGCCATGTTGAACCGCTGTTTTTCTACAGCAGCTCAGAATGGACAAACTAAACAGTGACTTAAGACAAGCCTTTAATGTTGTTCATGTGAGCCCCAGCCACCGTAGTTTTCCCCCTTCACTCTCGGAAGCAGGACGTTAGGGGGTGAGGTGAGGGGGTTCCAATCAGTAATCACACCATTAGATGTCACTAAATCCCACACACTGCTCTCTTGAGTTAGCTTGTCTAAAGGAGTACTAATTAGTGTGTGAAAACAGTAATGTGTGCCTCTCAAGGAACTCCATCAAGTCTGAAAAATTAACCCTGGTGATGTCATTGTGGTGGTCTAGAAAAAATAAGCTGTTGAGATGCATTATGGGAAGTGTAGGATCTAACATTTATAGCCATACGAAGGGGTAAAAGTCATTATGGCCTCTACTGCTTCACTTTTGACAGTTCTCTTTACAAGCTGTCTTTTGTGAGTCTAAAAAATAGATGAATTAAATAGATGAATAAATGAATATTGCAATGAAACCCCTTTAAGTTATTCTGTGGAAGAATGTATGTTATGCTGAAACACATTATTAATGGAAATTAAGATGCAAATGATCTTTACTAATATAAAAAATATATGATTTGATGTTAAGGAAAAAATAACTTCCCTCCATTCAAGAGAGAAAATGACAGCTTTGTAAAGCATATGAAGAGTGAAGAGTGAACAGAGAAGTGAGAGACATAAAGTGCTCTGAAATCAATATTTTAGTCCAGGGAAGCATCTTGAAATCTGGGAAGCGTTTCCGTCACATACTACAGTAAATCTTTATGTGGAGTTACAGAGCACCAGGGCCTATGGCGTGATCACGGCGCAGATTTGGCAGGTGGACCCGAGGTAGTGATGGATGGAGCGTACAGAGAGAAGGAGTGAGTCACGACGTAGAAGGAGAGAGAGAGGGAGAGAGATTAGAAAAAGAGGGATGAGAGAGTGAGAAACGCAGCAAGACCGGCCGACGTACAGAGCGGGATGTCACATGGAAAGCTGGAGGTGGGATGAGAGGCAGACACGCAGCAAGAAATAGCGAGGGGGGAAGAGTGTGAGGCGGTAAGCCGGTCGTTTCCCTCATGAGTTTGCATGTCGGGCAGTACAGACAGCCCTGCCTCTTTCTCTGCTACGTCACAGCAGAGCAGAGCGGAGGGAGCAGGACTACCCTGATGCTGACAGGAGGAAAGGAGCACTCCAGCCTGCCAGAAGCCGGCTGCTGCATCTTGTCAGCGGACCTCTTAGATCACTTATTGACATCACGGAGCTCTTTTTGGTTTTCTCTTCGAGAAGAGAGGAGCTGGATTTGCAAAGACTTAAAGGAATTCTGCTGCCTCTAACTCTCAAGACCCTTTGGACTATTCTTCATCTTCATCTTGCCGCTGTCAATCATCCAGCTGTTGCGGCGAGTATCACTATCGTTTGGTGGATACAGCTGTGCTTTTACACAGGACGTCAAGTGGATTTCAGGCTGAAT
The DNA here is from genome assembly GCA_023373845.1 of Nibea coibor. Lineage (NCBI taxonomy): Eukaryota > Metazoa > Chordata > Actinopteri > Sciaenidae > Nibea > Nibea coibor. The sequence goes on from CM041717.1 coordinate 4,975,414, forward strand.
GAAATAGATTGAGGAATAGATTCATTAAACATTAAAGTCTATTGAAAAGACTTTGAACTCCATTAAATGGATTCTGGAGTGGATCAGAGCTTAATCACGACTCTTTCAAATCTGAACTCTGCACAGTGAGGTTAATTTTCTTTAACCTGTGTGTGGATGCCAAACTCATCTTACCTTTATTGAAAAAGACAGCTTGGTTGAAAACAACACCAAGGCTTTGACAACGGATGTGGAGCATCTGTGCTTGTAACTGAAGGTTGTGACCTATGAGTAAGAAATGGTGTTAATGAACGTGCTGACAAATGGATACCTCATCACTGCTGACTCACCACTGGGGCAATGATGCCGTGCTCCATAGCCCTCAAGTTAGAGTTAAAGCCTTTAGTTTAGGTTTTGCCTGGGAAAATAGATAATTAAATGCAACAAATGGACAATTCAGTGACAGTCTCTTACTTGTTTCGCTTGATTTTAATTTATGAAGATCTGAAGGCAAATTTGCGTTAGACATAGAAAAGGGTTAGTGTAAGCTGATTGTTTTCCTTGTTCATTGTTAAGAATCATTGACGAAAACAGTGTCATTTCTTTGGAGTTCTTCGAGAGCAGAACCATGTATTCACAAATCCTGGATCCATTTTTTGTTCTCCAACAAAAACCTAAGTGAAGGGTTAAAACATTTGCCCTTGCTCTTTTTTTAATAAAGGACAACAACATTGATTGATTTTGTTCTTCATCATTCACCCTGTTCAGTTTTTAGGACAGGTGAAACTCAAACCAAATTTCTTTGGACATATATCCCAAAGCTGAGTTTTGCTTTCCTGCGTTTGGATTGCAGTTGCACTTACTATGGGATAACTATACGTTGAACTAAGTGCTTAAGAAATCCCTTGTTCAACATGGTGGTGACTCGTCTGGAGCTGGAGCTATGCTACCAGGGCAAGAAGTTACGTGGCGTGACATGGAAGTTGACTCGATCAGAACATGGGTTCCTGCCAGAGAGCTCCTGGCTCATCGCTGCCCAGGTTATAGTGCCGTACCTGGTGTCAGGCCTCGGAATGGTCTCCGCTGGTATTGTTATGGACCTTATACAAGTATGAAAATCTAAGAAAAAACTTAATTAAAAAAAAATTGTGGTATTTGTTTTGAGAGACTGGCTGATGGATAAACAGGGTTGGGTAACGTCTGAAATGCATTTGTACTAGTGCTACTACAGTAACCGAGTTTTGTTCTGATATAACAATGCTTTTTTGATACCTTACTTTCGTGAATGCAAAGTTTGAATTGAACAAATAAGCTTTAGTTCTTAAGTGTTAAATGCTGTCACAAAAGTATCATGAGACAAAAGCGTAGAATTTGGCTGGCTGTTCTGTAAAACAGAGTCCTCCGTTCACTGAAACACTTTTTGACATCAAATGCAAACATCGATAAGATCCTCGCTGTCTGCAAACTGCAGCAGAACTAAGAGTTATTTTAGAACTAAAAGTTATTTTATTTTTATTTTCTATTTCAAATATAAAATACAAAATACAGCCACACTTCACATAACCTAAACCAGCCCTTTGATGTAGGAAAAGATTGGGACTATGGGTACGTTGTGATGGCTAAACAACTAGTGGGTAATGTTTGGGAAATGTCGTAGTTACAGTCAAAAGAAAGTCAAACATTAATGGCAGGGCTGTAATAGGAACTCACTCTGAACTCCTGCTTCAAAATTGGACTTGCTTCTGAATTATCAATGACCCTGACCTAAACACCGGTTACATTCCACTTCGTTGCATATAGAGAACTCTCTGCTCTGTATGGGCACTGAATGTTTCATTTGACATAAATTGTGAGTGTAGTATTGTTAGATATGGACACAAGTACACCACCAAAAAAGCCTGAATTAGCCTGATCAAGTAAAGAAGAGCAAGAGTCTGGAATAATTTGATGCCAACTTTTGGTCTATAAGTCAAGTGTTGAGTTTGGGATGGACTTTCCCAGCCTTAAGGATGGATGGTGAATGGTGATGGACTGACTTTACACAAATAGTTTATCCTGGTGGCATGGATGAATGAATAGTGTGAAGAGTTGGTTAGCCACCATCGGAGGAACGGGTGATTGATTTATAAAGAATTATAAACAGCTGAGTGAGAGGCTGAGACTGGCTTCAACTGCTGTCTGGGTGAGAAAGTCAGCCACACTAACATTGGCTTTTTCCTCCTCCTTCACCTTCCTCATGACTCAGACAGCTCTTTGACCATATTGCATGAGTCACTTTTCATTTGCGGAGGCGGTGACAAGAAAGAAACAAGAATGATGTTTGAATTGATAGATGGATGCAGAATTTTGGAATAATTGCACAGGTGGAGGGAAGACGGGTGGCAGTGTTTTCTTACAGACAGTTAACTGGATGGGAGAATGGATGGATGGACAGATGGATGAACGGATAGATGGATGGAAATATTTAAGCAGCCACTGTAAGCACAGCAGTTTGAACAGTCCTGCGTCCCCATTGATGCTGCTGTTTTCTGTTCAACAGATGGAGCCTTGTGTAACATCCACCTTTCTGAGCTTTTCAAATCAGATTTAGATGTCAGAGGGAGAAGAGGGCTTTGGGATAAAGGCAAACAGTTAATTTAATAAGTGAATGGAGGATGAAAGAAAGGAGGGCAGTGGGAGGGAGAGGTATGAGAAACTTTGATATATTGGTATCACAGAAGAAAAAAAGAAAGCAATGTCCACACTGTTTGAAATATTTCCAATATTTCTGATATAAGTGTTAAATGGTGTAATAAGTGTAAAATAGAGCTTGGACAGTTCTGAAAATAATTGCACAAACTAATGATACAATATTGCCGTCTCTAGTGATTGGTATTAATATCAATAATGACAATAGCAGCAAAATATTATCAACATTGTTTTTCCTCCTGAGAGATCTAGAGTAGCACAGTCTTTAGTCCCCTTGGCTTTTAGCCCATCAGGCTGAAGCCGCCTCAGCAGTAGCAGCATTACAGCAGAAGTGGGCCATGTCCCAAGATAGCCTCCCAACATGACAGTCGTCAACCACCAGTCCAGAACCTGAGAGCGATGTGTATAAATAGACACACACACAAGTACTCAAAAACCACACCTCCACCGTTCACTCTACTCTTATTCATCCACCCTTGTGGCCTTGTTTAGCCCCTTTAAACCCCATCACCAGCACCTCGTTACTGTTATATAAACGACTCAGGAGGCAGAAGTTTATAACAGAGTTTATTTCATCCCTCTGTTCTTGGGGTTTACTATATATTTATTCTGTGATAAATGAGTATCCTCTACAGTTCCTGCTAATAGAACGTAACACAATTGTGACCTTAACAAAGCTTTAAAAAATTGTTTGCATAGAAAAAATATCAAATCAAAACAAATTTTATTTGTATAGCCCAAAGTCACAAAACACATTTTGCCTCAGAGGGCTTTACAATCTGTACAGGGAGTGACACCCTCTGTCCTTAGACCCTCGGTTCGAGTGAGGAAAAACTTGCCCACAAAAAAAACCTTTTAACAGGGAAAAAATGTGGAAGAAACCTCAGGAAGAGCCACAGAGGAGGGATCCCTCTCCCTGGACGGACAGACGTGCAATGGATGTCACATGTACAGAAAAATACAACTCCCATTAAAAGTTACTAGCACTCCAGTGATCTCAGGCTTATTGAAAACAAAGATTATTAAAGGTTACCAGAACCAGTACAAATGGTAAAAAAACATATTGAGTCATTTCTTATTAAACCAGACGTGTCTAAGAGACAAATCTAGTTAGCTGTACCCTGTTTTATTTTTCATTGTGCTTGACCCTAAAAGCAGCTCGATTTGGTACAGAAATTAATCTTTTCAGGTTCATTCAAGGACACATTCGCTGGCAAAACAAAACACTGGATGGGCTTTGGATTGCACAATGTGCACAGGGTTGACGAGACATTTCTATATCCCTTTCTTCATTGTAGATTAACACTGAAGGCATCAAAGCTGGGAAATAAGACATGGAATTATGCTATAGACAAAAAAGGTGTAAACAAAGCAAAGTTTGTTTCTATATTGGATTCTTCAGAGTAGCCTTATTTTACAGTTTTACACACTCTTGATATTCTCTCAGTCAGCTTCATGAGGTAGTAATGGATGGATGTCAATGAACATTTTTTAATATCAATTAATAATCAGCAGAATTTCTTGCCTCTTTGAAACCATCAGTTGTGTTGTTCAGGGGTAGTGTTGGCACACAGTAAATACTCCTATTGGACTAGTGTAGTCATTGATATTTTGGAAAGAACTGCTTAACTAAGTAAAGAGGAACAACAGTCCATGCACACTATAATGAAACTGATTCTCACCTCAACTGTCAACTGTTGGAGGAGACCATGTGAATCAGGCCTTCATGGAAAGAAACCACTACTGATAAGACCAACAAGAAGAGAACTGCTTAGGCCTAGAACCACAAGGACATGGCATTAGACCTCTGGAAATCTATACTCTGGTCTGATGAGTCAAATTTGAGATATGCAGAGAAGGTGAATGGATGGCATCTGCATGTGTCACTGCTTTACCAGCATTCTTTCATTACATCCAGATAAATTGAACTTAATCACTGATAAGATATTTGTGCTTCCAGGACATTTTTTTTTGTCCTGGAAATGTTTTTATCGTTCTCTTTTTCTGTCCTTTTCCCTCTTTCCTTCTGTCAGTCCTTCCTCTCATCTTTAATTCCCTCCCTGCATTCCCCTGCTCCACATCACTCTGCTCTTGGCAGCTGCGTTGTTCTTTTATATGTGCATCTATTTAAAGATCTAAACTGTCTCAGCCCTGCCAACTCGAGTTGTAGTCAGAAAATATGAGGCAGACTCTGTGAACTGTGCGTCTTCCAAACCCACTGAACCTGTGCGATACGGCATGGCGTCAGGCAATGCTCAGTGATACGGGAAGAGGAAAAGTAGGCTACTGGGTTAGTCGAGAATATGTGATGTGCTTATTTAAGTGCATCAGTACAGGCCAAGGTTCAGAGGGTTCATCTGTGGAGGTAGAGATGAATTTCTATGTGGTATGTGTTATTATATTTCTGTGCAATGTTCTGTTGGTTATTATATAATATTTCATTTCCAATGTGTCCGTTCCAGCACTGGCAGGTGTTTAAGGTGATAACAGAGGTCTTCATCCTGGTGCCTGCACTGGTTGGACTCAAGGGAAACCTGGAGATGACCCTGGCTGCTCGCCTCTCCACTGCTGTAAGAAGGATTGAGAGTTTAATATCTTTAGGTCTTCATGCAACATCACATTTGATTCAAAACAGACTATTTGTTACACAGAATTTCTACCCTACAACTAAAACTGACCAACATACATACGATACTATACTATAACATCATTATATTATAACATTGACATAAGTGATGTAGTAAGTGTAATTCAGCATGTTAAGATAGTAAGATGGGGAACAACATTATGTGTAAGAAATAAGTTACACTAAGTAACTTATTTAACTAACTAATTTATAGACAAGTCAAACAAAACAGTTTCAGTGGTTTTAACCTCAAACACTCTATGTTCTCTGCTATAATATTTCATATCATTTTCATGTCATTTTGTCACACCCCACATATACCTGGAATGAGTGAAATTGCCTTTTCCTCCACATCATATTTTTTTTAGGCTAACACGGGCCAAATGGACGATCCTGATAAACAGTGGACCATGGTGTGCAGCAATCTGGCACTTATACAGGTAACATAATGTAACCTGTGTCCTCACATAGCTTAGTGTTCAGTTTAGGCAGAAGGACAAAGTAACTATTGAGATATTTTGTAGTATTTGTAGTAGGTATTTGTGGTGCCATGTGGTTGAATGTATTTTGTGTTTAGTGTTATAAGTGTTTATCATACTTTATCAGCTCGTGTTGAATGTTCTGATCATTTTTGGTTTGTTGTTATTTTCTGCAGGTTCAGGCGACGGTGGTGGGCTTCCTCGCAGCAGTGGCAGCCGTATGTTTAGGAGCGTTTTCTCGAGGGGGGATTGAACTGGACCAGGCAGCTGTGCTCTGTGCTAGCAGCATCACCACTGCCTTTGTAGCTGCTCTTTCTTTAGGTAAGTGCACTCTGTTCTGACTGTTTTTGGCAAGAGTTTCAGTTTTCACAGTTTTCAGTTTTCTTTGCAAAAACTCTAACCACAAAATGTTCAACTGCTAAATCTAACCTTAAAATTTCACACAGTGAACAAAATGAAAACATCTATTAAATTGGGCAGCACATCATGTAGAAGGTTCAATTAAAATGTCACAATTTATTCATGATTTACACCAACAATTTATTCTTTCATCATTGTTAATAAATAAATAATAATAAAATGGTCATTTTCAAATAACGCCAACCAGTTCAGCTCATCTTCATCAAAGCAGATTATGCAGATTTTCTTTAGATTTTACAAAGAGCAGTGAGAAAAAATACATTTTATGTAGAAGTCAGATAGAAATGTAGTCAGTCTAGCTGTTTGCATCAAGACTTTTCACACTCCGGTGAGTCTTTCAAATATATCACACTACTGGCATTAATGTTCACGAGCTGCACTGAGGCAAATGTGTAAATGCACCAAAGATGCAGTGATGACTCAGTCACCCAGAATGCAGAAGGCAGCATTGCAGCACACACACTTAGAAGAAAATGGCTGCCAAACAAACAGGTGGCCACACAGCTGAAAATGATTGTTTATATGGCATTAGGGTTATCCAGCTAGTTTATATGTAGACACTGAAGACCGGAGAGGGTCATTGGTCAAGGCAGCTAAATGATTCTTAAATCGACTTATGTATTATTGTCCATCCAATTAGCTATGCTCCCTCTGTGGATTAAAGAAATAGCTTGGCTTTTCAGGAAATATTCATTTTATTACAGAGAGTTAGATTAGAAGATTGATACTACTCATTAAATCTGAATGTGGAGCCAGTGAGAGAACCGATGTGACCCTTAGCTTAGCTTCACTTGAAGATTGAAAACAGCAATCTGTCATGATAACACTCAGGATTAGTGAGCTTGAAAGGTAGAATTTTTTACTCCTAATTTTTGGTCAGAGCCAAGCTAGCTTTTTCCTCCTGCTTCCAATGCTTATGCTAAGCTAAGCTCTCTACCTAGCTCTGGCTTCATCTAAAACACACATAACTAATAAAGTAATAAAGAGAGTATTTCCAAAATGTTGCACTAATCCTTCAGGAGAAAGTTACCTGTAGCTTCTGTTTTTTTTTTTTTGTTTTTTTTTTGCTCACAATGTTAAACCATCAATCAGTTCAGTTCAGACTTAGCAGGTTTTTGATGTAACAGCAGGTGCATCTGTCCCCATATCACCCTTTCCCCTCATGTAACAACTGGATAATCCATAATTTATCCTCTGCATAAATGTTCTAGTGTCTAGCAGTCTTGATGAGTGAGGGACTGAATTGCCCCTGGTTCTCTCTCTTTCTTTCTTTCTTTTCTTTTTTTTCTTTTTTTCGTCTCGTCTCAGCAGGGCATAGCCATCTTCCAGTTTTCCTCTCTACTCTGCCATTTTTAATGTTTCTCTAGAAATCACATTTCTTATTTTGCTGAGCAGTAAATGCAGTATTTTTTCACTCTGTCACTGTGTGACTGGTTTATGTTCTGAAAATTGTCTTTATTGACATAGAAAAGCCGACACTTCTTCCCTCCGTCAGCATTATGTTGTCTTGTAGCTCTGATGAAAGGACAAACTGAATTATTTCTTTCTGTATGCATTCGTCCTTTTCTGTCACATTGGCTGACAGTGAAGACTTCTGACTCCATCATTTCTCTCATGTCTCTGTCTGTCTGTCTCTGTCCACCCCCCTCTCTCAGGCCTTGTGATGATTGGAGTCATCATCGGCTCCAGGAAGGTGGGGATCAACCCTGACAACGTGGCCACCCCCATCGCTGCGAGTCTGGGTGATTTGATCACCCTGTCCCTGCTGGCCGGGGTCAGCAGCACACTCTATGAATATATAGGTGAGGAAGCAAACACAGATGAGCCTCTGATTTATGCCTGCTGTTAGAGTTTAGCACTTACTGAGTATGACAACAACAGCTGGATTTATGCATTTTTCCAAACAAGACAACACTTAAACACTAAATTTCTTTGTTTTGTGGTGATGAACGCACGATGCATACAGTGATCTTATTATTCAGATGAAGTCAAATCAGATGGAACATCATGACCATAATGTAAACTTTTTTGGAGTTTGTCATGCTACCAGAACACAAGATGGCAGCAGAATTCATGTTTATTGTGTGTGTGTGTGTGTGTGTGTGTGTGTGTGTGTGTGTGTGTGTGTGTGTTCACACTGTATCTCCTGTATTCATAGTACCTCTCACTGTTTTAATTTTGTCAAGCTTCTTTATATAAATGATCTAACCTGCATCTGTTCCAGGAGCAGTGTGTGTAAATGTGTGTTTCTACATGTGCGAGTGGGTGCATTATAAATGATGTGTACTTTGTAGTCAAGTGTCAGATAAAATGAAATGTTAATCACCTTTTTTTATGACTTGAGATGAATAATAATGTCTTAAAGTTCATAAAAACTTGAGATTAAAGTCAAGTATTTATTTAACTGCAATCACCTCTTTGCATAATTAAATGTCAGCTATTGATAGTAGTGCTGCTTATTGCACAGCATGGATTCTATTTATTCATACCATCAAAATAAGTAGGATATCATCACTGTCTGAGAAAACCCACATATCTCCATACCTCATAATCATTTTTGTTTTCTATATATGTAATGTGCATGTTCTCTTTCACCTGTATTGAGTCAGTATTTAGGATCTTATTGACCGATGAAAAGATATTGTGTTCCATCATGTATGTAGCATAAATAGAAGGAGGAGAGCTTTGAATAAACAGCAAACAAGCTCTGTGATCTCTCTGAATCGAGTCAGACTGATCCACGCACGTCAGTGTCAGAGGACCGTTAACCTGGATTAGGGCTGGGTGATATATAGATATTTTAATCAATATTGTTGTCAGTATTGATTATATCGATATAGTTTATTTTGCGTTAAAATGACTATACTAGACTTGAGCCGCCAGTTCTTTTATTTCTCCAATCTGTCTCCTGCAGCTTGTGTCACTAAGTCAATAAGTTGTCAACACTGGATCACTGATTAGTGTGTAAACAACTTGACCTGTATGTCAGCTGTTGCAGTGCTTTGTGGGATTTGTAGTGTGAGTGGTGGGAGTGTGATTTGCCGGCGGGCTATTAATAATAGACGTATGACATTATCCAACCACGGAAAAAATATGGATATATATTGAGGATCGGCATTCAGCTAAAAATTATCAAGACCTGGATGATGTTGATTTCAATCTACAACAGTAAAATAGATTAGGCTGACGTGCTCTGTAGATGATATTGATAAGTTACCAACCGAGGTGGATGTAAACAGGAGCGTCGAGGCTCCAAACAACCCACACATCATTAAAACATGAGACATTTTACTGATGACTGTGTAAACATAGATTTTTTATTTCTGGTCTTAAATTTGTCTCATTACAGTGTTTCAGGTTTGTTTTGTGAGCTAGTTTCTGAGAAAAATCCTCCTGAAAAATATGATTTACGGACATCTGTGGTTTTCATTAGACAGCGGCGATAAACTAGTGATATTTCTTCACCTCCTCATGCCTGATCCCATTCCTGCCCTGCAGATATATGGTACCTGTCTCCCCTGGTGATTTTGGTCTTCCTGGCTCTGATCCCACTGTGGGTGATGGTGGCCCGACAGAGCCCTCAAATCAAGGAGGTTCTCCGCTCAGGGTGGCAGCCTGTTATAGTAGCCATGTCCATCAGCAGGTATGACCTCAAACACCGTTTTAATTAATTTATTTACTTAATCATTAACAATTAACATATGGTAATGATTCCTTCTGTGTTTGTGGTTTCCAGTTTTGGAGGCCTTATCCTGGACAAGACAGTGAGTGACCCCAACTTTGAGGGCATGGCTGTCTTCACGCCTGTCATCAACGGTAAGCTGATGGCTGCCACAGAGAATAATCAGTTTAATTAGCATTTTTAGTGACTTATCCAGAGTGACAGGCTAGAAACACTCGATAAAATCCACAGTATTGCTGATTGCATCATCTGATGGTCGGTTGATGTGATAGTCAAACCTGCTCCTATCTCAGAAGTTCCTCTGAGGTACAGGTTGTACTTTTTGGGTACCTCCTGTGTGAATCTGCACAGCATACTAAACAGAGAGTTGTCAGCACAGTCCAGCATTCAGAACAGAATAGTAATGCTTCTCACTCAGATTTCACACAGATTCGGTGCATTACTAATCAACAACAGCAAGCCCCCAACAACTTTTTTGGAAACATTATTATTTTGATTTCCTTCCTTACTTCCTTCCAGGCAGCTGATAGTTTTCTTTTCTTTTCACCTCAAACATGTTTTCGAGCTCACAACATATATATGGAGCGGTTGTGCAGTTAATTTGGAAATGCAGATGAGTTGAAGGATCATGTGACACCAGATAAATTCTGGGAAGCTGCGAAATCAGAAGGACTGAAACAGCATTATGGTACTTTTTAAAAAGTTTTTTTAAGTTAAGTTTTTTAAGTTGATTTGAATTGCCATTGTGAAATGAACTGAAACCAGTGCAGTCTAAAATCATATGTGATAACTTTGGAAAATCTTTGGCTCTGATGTTTAAATATACATGATTTACAGTTAATGGGCTAAAACATGCAGAGCTGCCTGTAATTCCTGCAAATGAAGTGAAAACCACTGGAACATTCTCAGAGGCAGAAGCTATTTCAGATGCACCAAGGCCATCGTGTGGAGGATCAAACCTCTTTGATGAGTCACTCTCGACTTCCATTTTTGCTGTCTCAGCCGGAGGAGTTCAGAACAGTTGCCCAGTGTTTTCAAAATGCTGCTTTGACAGCAGTGTGCGTGGAGCTGTAGGAAGAGCAATATGTTAGCTGCAAACGTTAGCATTCCCAGTTAGCTTGATTACAGTAGTAACCTAAACGTTACTTCCACTGCCAAGGAGCATTCCATGCTCTCACTGATACTCTATTTTGTGTGATTACAGCACATCCACTACGTAGCATCGAAGTACAGGGTAACCTTAGCAACCATGTCCTGCCCTTTAATGGATTTGGGGAAGTTTACACTTCAGCAGCCTCAGCCCAGCTCTCATGAACTCATCAGACACATCAGATAGTCCTCATCCTTAAAGCCCCTTCTCCTCTAACATTAAAAGTAGAATAAAGTGTCTGAAAATTAAATAAAGCATACATCTAAGCCTAACCCTAACCCATCTCTGTATATAAGCTCAGCAACCAACCAGTTATGTTAGAATAACATATAAGACTGATCTCGCTCATAATACGAGCACTAATTTGCTCTGTACTGCAGTAAAAAATGACTTTAAGCTAGTGAGAACTTCTTCAAGGTCCATTTATTTGTCTTTCTACAACACATGTATCATGCTATGCTACACAAGAAAACGTATTTGTTATGGTGATGAGAAGGATGAGTTTCGCAGCCTGAGGAAAGAAGCTGCTCTGCAGTCTGGTGGTAGAGCTGCGGACACTTCTGTATCGCTTGCCAGATGGCAGCAGGGTGAACAGGCTGTTGCTGTGGTGGGCATTGTCTCTGCTTTTCTTTGGGCTCTGTGCAGCATCATGGGCTTTAGCATTAGCTTCTTTCGAGCATTATTTCATGATTGTAGGCATCAAGTGCACATCTAAGATCCCCTTTAAAGGTTTTAAAACAAGTCAGTTTTCAAACATTAAAAAGTCAGCTTTGTAGGCGTGTGCAGCTCATGGAGCTAACGTTAGCTGCTAAATTCATGTCATTCAAGTCATTTGAGCTAACAAAACCGATGGTCACTGGTTAACTACTAATAACTAAGGGGGGCTGAGCGAACAATGTCTTCAGACATGTTCATCACATAGTGACGCTACAATACTATAGCGGTAACACAAGGTACTCAAACATGTCAGAAGTTCAAGCCTCAAACAAGAGAAGAGAGATTCCCTACCAGACCTACATGGAGGGAGATCAACATTGAGGAGGAGAGAAAACAACATTTTGAAGTGTGTATTGATTTTGTAAACTGACCCATGTCCAATCCTTAACAGTTCAATTAGACTCTTTTCTCCACGAAAAAGTCCTAATTGTGTAGAAAACAGAGATGAAACTATGTCTGAAGTTCCTTTAATTTGTTCTTTTGTGTGATTTGATTTTCACCTTGTAGTGCTGTTTAAGAATGATGAACACTGAGAACTGGAGGCAAAAAAAAAAGAGAAAAGAAACATCCTCCAGGATAAGTGGTTTGGCTGAGAAGTGGCACATGCAGTTAAGAAGAGAAGTCGATCTAAACCACTAATGGTGCACACCCACTGTCCTGGCACAGCCGACAGGACCTTTAACAACCATCGACTCTCACTGTCACTGTTTCTTATTTTGTCTCTGCCCATCTTCCCGCTGTTTCTCAATCTCCCTCTCTCTCTCTGTCTGTGCACCACTCACTCTGTGCTGGGCTCTAAATTCACAAATCTGTTTTGAATTTCCCATTTTCCCTCCCTGGCTTATATAAACCAGTATTATGTTTTACTAAAAGTTCCCCCAAGTCTTTTCCATCTCACAAAAAACATCTGTGCCATCTTTAGGGGGGTAAATACTTGGAAAGGTGTTTGATGTAACTGAATTAGGCACATATCTGTATATACAATTAGGCATGTATCTATCTATCTATCTATCTATCTATCTATCTATCTATCTATCTATCTATCTATCTATCTATCTATCTATCTATCTATCTATCATGTTTAACTGTAGTGAGCTTTGAAACATGACACATCTGGGACCTGTTTAAACATCTGCAGATGGCTTATCAATCAAACTGACATCTTGACACAAAAGTCAATCAGGAACAAGTCCTCAGAAAAGGCGCATAATGGTTTTTGCACAACCAGAGTCATATTTCACAGCTGGAACCATACGGCTGCACGATGATTTTTTTTCCACACGCACGTGTTGCTGCTCTCGTGTCTGAGAAGCATCGGGTGGAGCTTTTGTTTGTGTTCATCTCTTTCATTTCTTCAAATGCTGTGACTCCACCGGCCGGATTTTGGCCGTGCTTCGACCCGAATCTGTAAACCCCGGCTGGATCACAGCCGAGCCAAGCTCATGTCAGTACTTGGCTTTGTTTGTGTGCAGGTGACGATGAAAGGGATGAAGCAAATGCTCATTGTCAAAGTGTCGTGGGAAATAACTTCTTGTTTCAGTTGATTACGATGTTATAAAATCAGCTTTTCAAATCAATCTGTGCAGGAAAACAATAACTTTGTTTGTTTTTTGAAATGAAACTGCTCTACCTTGCACCACTCCTTCATTCATATATTCACGTGTCCCTTTCTTTCCCTTGTGTAGGAGTGGGTGGTAACTTGGTGGCAATCCAGGCCAGTAGGATCTCAACCTATCTGCACTTCTGGACCATCCCAGGGGTGCTTCCCTACAAGATGAGGCAGCACTGGCCCAATCCTTGCATCACCTTCTTCACCTCAGGTAACACTGTCATGCTGAATGCGTACCTTTGTATCAAAAGCTTAGATTTTTACTCAACAAGAGCGACTGGAGAAAAGATTTAAATAACTAGATAGCAGGTGTCAAAAGAAACCAGGTTTTCTAAAGCAAACTCATCTCCATGAGGAGGAACGGTTACCGCTGCATTGTGCATTCATAACTTTATACTTCCTCTTAAAACTGTGCTACTAAATATTTTTATTTTAGTCATGTATTAAATGTCCGTGTGTAATAGGAAAATGATCACCAGACTCTGCATTTACCTTCAGCACTATGGGGCTTTTTAGTGTCTTTCAGCTCATTGTTTTGGAGCTACTGTACTTCACTATTTGAATTAATGAGTGCTTAGTGAACTGAAGAATTTGGCAGCTAAAGTCAGATATTTCTATATACCTATATTTCCAGATACTAAATCAGAGCTAAAAAGAGAATGGATAATAGATTTACATCCATCAGCCAGATAGATAGACACCTCTAAATAGATACTAATGTTGATCTGTGTGAATGCTGACACATTTCAGCTTGCTGGTTTGATCTGCAGTTTCCATCCCATGGAAATAGCGTATAAAATATTCCTCTGAATGGCTTTGACCCAGAGCAGGCTTGCTAAATTGTTTGATTTTTGGTTATTAAGAGTACAGTCTAAACCTGCTTTGTCACTGTGCTCTGTAGCAGAAACAGTCCATAAGGTGTTTACATGCTAGACTTTACTGGTTTCTACTGGAATACCGGTACAGGTAGAACATCCATATTAACCAGGATACTCCAAAAACCTGACCATAACCAGGACATAGTGTACATGTAAATACACTCAGTGTGCAACGCCTGAAAACTGAACACCAGTACACAGCAGACGGGAGTTAACAAAGTGTTAAAGTGTAAAGTAGGCTGCCTGTTTAACAAACTGCACTGCACAAAGAACTTTTCTCTTTCTCACAGGGGTGAACTCCAAGTCAGCACGAGTTCTTCTGTTGCTGGTTATTCCCGGTCACCTGGTCTTCCTCTATGCCATCTCTCTGCTGCAGGGAGAGGAGGCGCCTATCTCTGTAGCCTTCACCATCTGTTACCTGTGCGCTGCTCTGCTACAGGTAAACTGAGTCGTACACCAGTTTTGTAAAATGTTTTTATGTCCCCAGTTTATCAATGGTAGTTAAAGGTGTGGTGGGTAGCACACTGACTACTTGTCTTTAGTCAGGAGACGATAGTGCAGCAAACACAGACCAGCACCAAAGCTAGAGGCAGCAACAAAACATACTGTAGCTGTCCCACTTCAAATTATATCAGTTGAGATGTATGGCATATTGGATGTCTGACATGTATACACTCACTGGACACTTTATTAGGCATGCCTGTCCAACTGCTCGTTATAGTGGCAGTTCAGTGGGTGAAAATGCCTTGTTGATGCCAGAGGTCAGAGGACTGACTGGCCAGACTGGTTCGAGCTGATAGGAAGGCAACAGTAACTCAAATATCCACTCGTTACAACCGAGGTATGCAGAAGAGCTTCTCTGAATGCACAACACATCGAACAGCAGAAGACCACACCGGGTGCCACTCCTGTCAGCTAAGAACAGGAAACTGAGGCTACAGTTCGCACAGGCTCACCAAGACTGGACAATAGAATATTGGAAAAACGTTGCCTGGTCTGATGAGTCTCGATTTCTGCTGAGACATTCAGTTGGTAGGGTCAGAATTTGGCGTCAACAACATGAAAACATGGATCCATCCTGCCTTGTATCAACGGTTCAGGCTGGTGGTGGTGGTGTAATGGTGTGGGGGATACTTTCCTGGCACACTTTGGGCCCCTTAGTACCAACTGAGCATTGTTGCAACGCCACAGCCTACCTGAGTATTGTTGCTGACCATGTGCATCCCTTTATGACCAGTGTACCCATCTTCTGATGGCTACTTCCAGCAGGATCACATGCCATGTCATAAAGCTTGAATCATCTCAGACTGGTTTCTTGAGCATGAAAATTAGTTCACTGTAGCAACTGCGTGATGCTGTCATGTCAATATGGACCGAACTCTCTGGAAATGTTTCCAGTACCTTGTTGAATCTATGCAACGAAGGATTAAGGCAGTCCTGAAGGCAAAAGGGGTACTAGCAAGGTGTACCTAGTAAAGTGGCCAGTGAGTGTATAAGGAGGACAAAACACTCCACTGAAGACTAAATACACTGACAGAGCACAACCTACAAACCAGCATCAAAAACCCAAACTAACCCTTTAAAACTGAAGTTTCTCATGAACCCACTGGCCTTCAGTTGGCCCTGAAGTTTCACATATCACTCTGATACAAACTGTGGAAACCAGTCAGCAGAAGGTAAGACTTTGTGCAGTCTGATAAAATGGCTGCTGCCACCTGTTACCTAACTGTGAAGGCACCGGTGCCAGGTGTTGGTGTTTCAGCAGCTCAGTGAGATAAAAGACTCTTTCCAGGACAGAACCAAAAGTACACCGCAGTCCTGCCACACTCACCTTCCTGACCTTCACAACACTGAGTCAGCTCAGCTGTTAGAGTACTCATTATGTTTGACACCATCGTTAGTACTACCACACAAAATAAGACACTGTGTCCTTTGGGTACACGTCAGTGACTGTCTGCCAATCTCCATAATGTCTTGGCAGTTCAAATAAATATCAGATTTATTTACACTGGACTCGGATCTATCTGGACTACAGATAGAAACACACTTTATGCACATCTGAGGTACACCAGTCCATTCGTCTACCAACCTTTTTTGTCTGTCGAACCCCTAACCAAAGTATAAATATGCTCTTTTGATCAAACTTATGCTTAGACTACCTCAGGTGACACAAGATGAACATTTTATTCATTCATTTCTTTCAACACCAGAACTCCGACATTCCGATACCCCAGAGAACTGCCAAGAGGTGCTGCAACAGCCTCAGCTTTCGCAGAGATGCTGAAGTAGTTAGTTAGTTCAGGTTGTTTTAAATAATAAGAAGAAGACAAAAGAACAATTTAAAATTCACTTTATGAGGTTATGGTTTCCATTAATTTTACATGTGCATTTTAAAATGCATCAATAAACTGAAGACCACAACAAACAAACAAAGTAATGAACACATGTAAATAATTAAAGCATTGTAGAAGAACAACATTAATAGTAGTAAGGAGCTCTCTCTCTCTCTCCCTCTCTCTCTCTCTCTGTCTCTCTCTCTCTCTGTCTCTCTCTCTCTCTGTCTCTCTCTCTCTCTGTCTCTCTCTCTCTCTCTCTCTCTCTCTCTCTTTCACACACTCACACACATGCACACATACATACATTCAGCATTGCCAGCACTTCTTTGGCATGCATCTTTATTCTGCCAAAGTTCATGTTTCCTAATCCAGATCCATCTGTCTATCGAGCTCTGGCCTGTGACATAGCAGCCTGTTTATCAGAAAACAATGGCAGTTGCTAGGCAAACAGGGATGGTGTGACTGTTAGCTAACTATTTGTTCATTAAAGCACTTGTCATGTAGTTTAATGCTGGTGATTGTAGCAGCCATCTTATTTTCACCCCATTAGATCCACATTTTCTGTTCTTTGAGTTTTCTTTTGTGGCAGCTTGTTCAGCTCAGTCGTCTTCTCTCTCTAGGTGGCCATCCTTCTTTACGTTGCCGACCTCATCATCCGTGTCATGTGGAGACGGAGTCTGGACCCTGACAACTTCTCCATCCCCTACCTGACCGCCCTGGGGGACCTGCTGGGCACCGGCTTTCTGGCCCTCTGCTTCCGTTGCGTCTCACTGGTTCAGAGCCTGGGTCTCTGAACTGTTTGCCCCTTTGCCACTGAACTTTTAGCCAGCCACTGTCTTTTTGTTACATTTGCACAGAGATGCTTTTGATCAGACAATAAAGCATTTTCTGATGGTTATAACCCGGGCCAGTTCATACCTGACACCTGTTTTGTCACAAATTTCAAACCTTAACGAAGAAACAGCACAGCGGACACCCGGCCACTTACACCCATCCATCTGGGTGAAGGGTTTGCTGCCAGAACACGTCCAGCCAATCTAATTCTTTTATTTGATGACAAAAAAACTTCAAAGTATTTAGAGATTTCAGTTCTCCATCCTTCAGAGCATCTACTACACCATATTGAACTTCATTTTGTCATTCCTCTTTATCTGTCCATTTTTGAGTTTTCCTGCACTCACTAAATGACTTTGGTGGCTTTCAGCTCAGTTCATCTCAGCTCAGCTCAGCTCTTTGCTTCATCAGAGGAATATGTAGCACTCATCTCAGCAGCAGGACTGAACAACTGTTCTGCTTGTGGACATTTGTTTGAACTTCTGGATAGAACAAACAGACTTGAAGAAATCCATGTTTGGTTGGGCTGTACTATGCATTAATGCTGTCTATGTAGTACACTAACTAACTACATCCATACACTAACTACTTTTCATTGAAGCTCCAATATAGTTTTGGAATCAGCTTGAGTTAATTAGAATGAATGGGATAGGTTTAGTTTTCATGAGAAATCAGGTTATGTACCTGCAACATGCAGGGGAATGTTTCATTGTCTCATGAAAAAACTGAATCTACAATATTATCCATATACGGTACTTCAATCTTTAATGTACAATCTACAGTCTTCTCATAATGTTTCCTGCAAATTCATTCTTGAGGTACTGTAACAGAGGTAAACAAGCAGAATGGGGTAATTGGTATTTCCGTGGCCACAAAGGCCAAACTATGGCATCACAGTAAACAGTGTAATGAGGAGAAAGATATCAGTGGGCGTGGTGGGAGTCACCTCTGATCTGGTGCAAAGCAGATCTACCTTAAACACTTTGTGCAAGTTGAAGCTGGTGTTGTGCAGAAGTTTCAGATTTAGATTGTGATGTAATGAGAGTTTTGGTCGCTGTGCTGGTTGAAGAACCAAAAAGAAAAAATTATCCAAAAAGACGGTTTGACTGTTGGAGGGAGTGTATCCACCAGCAAGTTTTTGACAGCTATACATTTTGTTTTGTACTTGCACCTATGGGCATACATGTTTAGAATGAAAATTTATGATAATTCTGATTAGTGACAAAAACTACATTAAAAGCTTAAAGGAACTGTTAGATTTTGTTGGTGAGGGTTAAGTGAAAATATCGATAACATTCTCATGCCTGTGCACTGAATATGAAGCTACTGCAAGCAGCTGGCTAACCTACGGGCTTACCGTACTATACAGGGTTATGAACTCGGCTGGGAGATATAATAGATAGCGAGATATAATGTGTTAATTATTGAGCCCTGCTTGTCCACAAATATTGCCAGATTTTTGACCAGGCTAGCTCTTTATGCTAAGTTAGCCAGCTGCTAGCAGTTGCTTCATACAGATATACAATAATAAATGTTATTTGTATTGATCATCTCAACTAACTTGAAAAGAAAGTGAATAAGTATATTTCCTTATGAGGCTTGGAATAATATCTGTTATACAAATTACGTGGTAGCTAGTTCTCTTCTTTCCTCTGCACTTCTTCCACTATGGTGAGGTCAAAAATGTCACAATTGGAACTAAAATCCTCATGATCCATCACAACAACCGTCTCCAGAATGTCTAATATGCAGATGATGTGATGCTTTTTGTTGCACATTCAACTGGTATACACAATGTAATTAACATGACACTTGGCAAACAATACAGTAATAATTATAAGCAATGAGATTGTTTTTTTTAGATTCTCCAGTATAACTAGGAATTATTCAAAGGCCCAAACACTTCGACATTTGTGTTCCAGAGCACTGTGAAGCCTACACCTCTCACTATTTGTAAAGCAATCTCAATATTCCAAAAAACAAACTATGTATTGTGAATTTTGTGCTGCCACTCAATGTTTTAAAAAAAAGAAAAAAAGCAATCCGTAGTGAACTGATGCAAAGACTTGTCTTCACCCGTCAGTCCAGGTTTATGTGTGTACATCAACTGTGTAGCCGCAGAGGATCTTGGGTATTTTCCCTAACTACTTGATGCTAATAGTCCCTTTAATGGAGGGTTCACAAAGCCTTACTGTTCTTTGTCAGAACCATAAAACCTCATCATTACAGCAGAGTGCATGTACATGCACCTTCAATTTAACGCTGTGTTCAGACACAAAGTGAAGAATATTTTCACACACACACAACACATTTTCAGCGTGTGTCATTTGTTTTTCACTGATGGAGCTCAGTCTCATGTTTATGAAGCAAATTCATAAATTTCCTAATAATTTTCATCTCATGTTACTGTGGCTTTGCATCAGTTTCATCAGTGTCTTTCATTGACTGTATGCTGTGGTACCATGTCTTTGCATCACATTTTGTCTGACCACACAGTAACACTTAACTTTTAACTTTCAAAGGTCTCATATTTGTGACTGGGTGGTGATTGTATAGTTGTGACATCACTACCTTATGGAAGTCCAGATTCTCCATTTAAAGCCACAGTTTGTGTGTTTTGATAGGTTCACAGTTTTTATACAGCATCTAGACCAGCTTAATAGTAATACAAATGAAATCTTACTTTCTATAATATAAGACCTTTAAAGTCACATTTAAGCATAGTCATATCTGCGTTATTTTTAGTTTAAATAAATACACAAAAGACTGAAACTGAATTTAGGTTAGAGTTTATAGTCTGAGCTACACTGACTATTCATCTGTCTTTGCATTTCGTAATGTGCACATGTGCTTCACCTCGAAGATTTCATACAGTAATACAGTGTGTGTTCATGCACTCATGGCATCACATGGAGCATTTTTGCTGTTTGCTATTAATAGTAAAACTTATTTTTAGAGATAAACCTTAAACACTGAAATCTAAGATATCTTTAAAAAGCCTGTCTTGTCAGTAACTTATCTTTTATGTGAGGTCTTTCAGTGTCAGACATGTTTTGCTAACAGCTTTTATTGTGACACTGTTACACGGTACTTTTTACACTAGAAGGTGATAAAATATAGACGTACTAGTTTATTTCAGTCGAACCTACCGTATGAGATCTGTGTGTTAACTGTGACACTGTGAGAACGAGACCACAGCTAAGGTTGTGTTGTATCAGCACATTAAGTGTGTCTTAATCAATAGGGCTGGACAATATATAATAACATCTTTATCAATATACATTTTCTCGTAACATAGATAACAACGAATGTAATAAGAACTTTTCTTTGAAAGATATTGTATTTATTTTCATTTGTGTGTCGCTCCCTTCTGCTGTTTGTCCTGATTATCTCAGAGCCTCACCAGTTAAAGATGAGTTAAGTGTCTTGTTAGAATTCATTGGTTTCTGCAGATTTTCTTAAAGTAGATATATGGAAGTCAGATAGTTCATTTGAAGTTTTGATTATAACTCGAAGTTTTGAAATAATGACTGTAATTCAAAAGAATAGTTGTGTTTTGGGAAATATGTTGATTCACCTATTGCCAAGACGTGAGCCAAAGTGAAACAGGAACTAGGTTCTGTTCCAAAAATAAGAAAACCTCGACATTTCTAACGGAGGATTTTGCCTTGAAACTTCACGTCACCCAGCAGTATGTCATGTGATTCTCTCCATATGTCTAGATAAGGATCTATCATCCAGTATTGTTTATGCAGTATTTCTTTGTTGCTGCCCATTTCCCATAAGCTGTAGAAAATCACTGGTTTCGTGTCACGGCTCGATGAAAGAGGCGAGTCCATGGGCAAGTCGACTGTCTCCAGTTAGTTCAGGCACGTCACAGCTGAACAGAGAGCACAGCTAGAACATCCATTTAAAGAAATATGACTGAAGGAGTTATTTCAAAGTCTACGTACTTGCTGCCACAGTGTTACCAGTGTAATTTTAATGTACTTATAATGTGAGCAAATTTAGCAAATTAAAATAGTCAAGTAAAACTGTTAAAATCCTGAATGTTTGAGTGTCTCATAGTAACTGCTAAAGTGGATTCAGATGTCGTAGAATATGGACAGTAAACCCGGGGAATATTAAAAATTAAAAAAAAATTTGGGACGGGACTTCCTGCCACATGTGTTTATGCTTCATATGAAGCTAGATTCAGCAGCTTAGCCCAGCTTAGCATTAAGATTTGAAGACAGGGAGAACAGTTAATGTGATTCTGTTCAACATAATTTATTTATATATTTTTTTTTACTGAAAATGATTTCTAAAAATTGTAAGTTGTGGTCGTTTGGGGACTTACATGCTGCAGTATTTCTTGGACAGATTTTAGTCAGTTCTGCTAGTCATCTAGCAACCAATTAGTTCCAGCATATAACACCCCTGAAACTGAACTTTAGATATGATATGACATATTCATAAGCACAATTTGGTGCCAACAGGCAGATTTAAAAATAAACTTTAGACAGTCAGACTGTTTCAACTTCCAACCAGTCTTTATGCTAGCTTAGCTACGCTAACTGCCTCATTGCAGCCATTTATGATGATGAATAAGCTTATCTCCCATAATATTTAACTATTCCTTTGAAAACGTGGTTTATCATTCAGCCCTATGAAGTATGTAAGAGTGTGATGGCAAAACTCCATTTGCAAACTTGCACTTTTGTTTTAATAGTAGTCTGAGGTTGCCTTGAAAACAAAGTTAATGTCAACTCTGTCTTATGTGAAACCTTCTCATCCGCAACCACGTCAATGTCAAAAAGATAGTAGCTTCATTTAAATGTTGCAGCAGTCCTTTTTGCTCACTGCAGGCAAACCGTCCTGTGCTGTACTTCAATGTTGACACTGCCACATTAAGACTTTAGGGGCTTTTAAAATGCCTTTATTTTCTAATCTTGCTGTGTTCACTGTCACCTGAGCTTCCACACCTACAGTATGTTATGTCTTATGTGTGTGCAAAGATGAAGTGTGTAATCATAAAATGTGACAAATGTTTGGTGAATGTTATGTCATTTTGTGGCTATGAACAGTTATATTTTAATAAAAACCAACAGTGTAATGAAACGTGTTACTTTGGCACCATTTGACTGTACATTTCATCCTGTATTGGCAGCTGTTTGGTTGGGATAAGCAGCTGGGGGCGCTAATTCTCCAGTTGGGTGTCATTAAACCAAACAATAAAGACACAACACTTCATTTCCCTCTGCTCCAACAACAACTGAGGAGGCCTTGGCTAGAACAGGCGGGGGCAGGGTTGGCAGACCCTACCCTTCTCCATTTAGACTTCCTCCAAACAGTCTGGAAGAGGTCCAAGGCAGGACAAGCACATGACCTGCACTGGGCCAGCACCCCTCTCTGGACCTGGATGTGGTTCAAAGCAAGGTCTTGCATAAAAAATAAACAAACATATCTGCATCTGGGTGGGGGTCACCCCTCGCTGACCTGTGTGCCTCCCACCGGGGCTTCCGCTGATATTGCAGGGGGATTGGGTTGGGGGGGCAATGAGTGTTATAGCGTTTATTACAGTACTATATATAATTTTATTACTATACTACTATCCAATAATAATTACATTACATATCAAGTACCACTATAACATTAAAGCTATATCCTTTTCTTCTTCTCTGCTGCACAATCTATGTATGTATGTAAGCATGTATGTACGTACGTATGTAAGCATGTATGTATCTAAATCAAATCAAATCAAATCAAATTTTATTTGTATAGCCCAAAGTCACAAAACACATTTTGCCTCAGAGGGCTTTACAATCTGTACAGGGAGTGACACCCTCTGTCCTTAAACTTGCCCACAAAAAAAACCTTTAACAGGGAAACAATGTGGAAGAAACCTCAGAAAGATCCCTCTTCCAGGACGGACAGACGTGCAATGGATGTCACATGTACAGAACAATCAACACAAACATGTCGTACAATTACAATGAATTACAATAAATGGTAAGGTGATTGCAGTAGCAGTGGAATCTGTGATAGAGATAGAGAGACACAGATGCACAGCAGCAATAAGTCATTAACCAACAAAGCTGTAGTGGAGATGGTAGCAATAATGACTATATATGGCATATAATGCTGTATATGGTGGACGTCAGCAGCAGACCACGGCGGCAGCCACGATCCATGAGAACCTGCTGGACGAGAAAGCACAGAAACTCCGGGGAAGAGGTGTAGTTAGTAACATCCAAAGAAAAGGTGTAAGAGAGATAATGACTGACAGAACAATAAGACCTTAGGCCCTGTTTATGCGGACTCTAAGGGATATCGAACTGCCTTACATTGAGAGAGAGAGAGACAGACAGACAGACAGACAGACAGACAGACAGACAGACAGACAATGATTGACAGAACAATAAAACCTCAGGCCCCGTTTATGCGGACTCTAAGGGATATCAAACTGCCTTACATTGATAGATATGTATGTATGTATGTATGTATGTATGTATGTATGTATGTATGTATGCAAAATCCAAAAAGAACACAGACACGGTGCTGCTGTAAAGGGATTGTATTTGTTGACATGTCAAGGTCACCATCCAGTCAAACATCACATCAGCAAGTGCACTTCAGTTATCAAGTTATCACATTCACAGTTTTGTGGCACAACTAAACTGGTGCATGACAGGTTCTTCCAAATTGTGCTCTGTTCACGGTTTCACAGTGACTCTCCAAGTCACAGGTCTGATTAAAGGAACAGCTCTATAGAAATGGCTGAAGATGTCTGCCTAACTGTTCATACGCAGCAGCGTCTGGACATGTTCAGTACGTTTCATCCCTTTGAAAGAACAAGCTACTTCTTATCAGTATTTTCCTGGAAAGAAAGAAATTAAAAGGTAGAACATATATTTTGTGCAGTATTTCATCGAGCCAGTAGGAAGAAAAAACATAAAGGGTGTGATTGGGTTTTGGCAAGTCGCATCGTCTTGCAAATTATGTCTTAAATCACACACTGCTACAGAGGGAAGCATTACAATGAAAACCCTGTAATCCATGGCTACAATCATAGCCAAACAGAAAAAGAAAATGTGGCGTGATGGCACAAATTTAAGGCTTGAATGAAAAAGGAAGTCACTTATAAAGATACAGCTTTTAACACATTACAGATACTCCCACAGAGATATTGCACTTTTTAAAGCATGACTACAGACATTTAAAAAAAAAAAAGCATTGTTTCCAGTCTTAAGCAAGAAATCTGGAAGACAAAGAGATGAAATTATTGCTAGTACAATGCCAACTTGTCTGGATGTGCACTAACACAAACTGTTGATGCTTATTGAACAAAACTGGAACTGGACATTTTTGTCTTTTTTAATGAAAATTGGGACTTTTGTTGTTCTGAGATGAATTATTGTTCTCACGGATAGCTGTGTGTGTAGCTGTGTCAGGACCAGATGAATCCCAGCATCTGTTGTTTTCTGATTCATCCAGGCTAGACTGGTGTCTTGATTAGAAGGACAGGCCTGTAGATTGGAGTGAAAATCACTTTTCACAATGGGAAATATAGGAAGTCATTAGAAATACTTGTATTGCTTCTGGTTGTTTTTCAGGGTGTCATGTAATCAGTGCCAAATGACATGAAATGAGGTTCATCATCCTCCTTGTAAACAGAAAATGGAAAACATTAAGCATCAACAAGTTTACTTACAAACAATTTGAAGTTTCCTATACACACATTCTTAGATGCTTTTTCTTTTCAAAGACAATCTAGCAAACAACGGGTGATAACGTTCACATCTTTTTCAAATAATAATGGATTTAAGAGGAATAAGACGATTTAGCATTAACTTAACACTGTTGGACCGTGAAGGACAGTTGAAAAAAAATATATTTATATTCCAGGCATATGGCTATATTACCCACAATGCAAATGATTGGGGATCTGGGTATGTAGCAGCTCATGTGCCTCAGATTCAAGCAGCGCACTCCAAGACCTGATAAGATCACTTCTTTGTAACTCCAGATTTGTCCTTTTAAAACTAGCAGTCTCTTACGTGTATTCACACAGAGGACATAAGCACCGCCGAACGGCTGCACCGCCGAACGGCTGCACCGCGTCACTGGAGCTGATCGCTGCCACTCTATTCAATGAAAGCATTCACACAGGGCGTGCCGCGGAACGTCTCAGCAACATCCCAGCAGCGACTCTCATTCCATAGCACTTCTATTTTTGAAGGAGCCGTTGCTAAATCGTGTGAAGCTCAACAGAGCAGACTGCAGCAGACAGGAAATCCGACACAGAATCAACATAGTATACTTCCGCCCCCTTTCAAAATAAAACACAATACACAGTTCATGTAGCCTTTCACAGCTTCACATCAACATTACGTCATGACCGGTGGCACCAGGTCAGCAGTCAATCAATCAAAGGGTCTCAACATGAACGACGAGAGACTAATTGTTGAAGTGGAATAACACACAATAATTTAGAACACAACAGATCCTTTTTATAACCTCTCCCGCGTCAGAGAAGCAAAGTTAGCTGCTTGTTCTTGTCGTTTATACACAGTTTATCGTTCAGGATTCTCGCATGAATATGGCTGTCTCGTTACACTGCCGCTACGCTGCCAGCACGTGAGCTAAACCGTGGCACAGCTGTTCCGTGGTGCTTACGTCCCCGGTGTGAATCCCCAGTTAGCCTAAACCATATTTAACCACTGTCCCCACAAAGACCTATAAACGGACTTGTGTGTGTAAAATCGGTGGACTTCCCCTTAAATCATTTAAAACCATATGAAGACAGATCTGATTTTTTCACAGTACGGGCCATTAATAAACACTTTCCTACATTCCCCCACTGTATTATTTACCGTAAATTCCGCCACATTTGCTGAACAAGGCCCTGCAGTGGAGATGACTGTAGGTGCCTGCATTCACCCTAACAAGGCGAGCTCTGACGAGGGCTAGTGCTGGGCTGGGCCCAGCCCCGACCACAGCTATGTGGTTGTTTGTTCAGCCTACCTGCCCAGAGCTAAATACAGACAGCGATAGAGGAGGGATGGCAACAAGCTTTTACTGGAAGTAAGGAGTGACATGTTTCCCTGGGAATTATTCTCAGATATAACATTTAGGATAGTGTCAACGAGTGCTGTGACGGCAGATAAGACAAGCCCAGGGAAGAGGCTTTGATCAGGGGAGTGGAAAGTAAAAAAAGAGTAGGATATGACGAGTTTTGATTTGTCTAGAAGATTTCTATTTGGCATGAGTTTATGTGCAAAAGCCAAGACAGCAAATACATTTCCATTTTTCTTTTATATAAAACTCATTTTCACAAAATCATGAGCCATGATCCTCACTACCACACAATGTTCCATAACAATAAATACTTTATGCTCTGACACACGTAAATAAATGCCATCCAGGTGTTTTGAATGAACCTGCTGTGCTCACTTTCACAGTCAGCACATTTACCTGCATACCTATGCAAGAGGAGAACCTGCTCCTCTCAAAGTGTGGCTTTCATTTATGGCTCATTAATTCTCAGGAAAACAAGCCATGGGAGAACGTTTTACTGTAGTGGGCACCGCAGGGATGCTGGTAAGGCATGTCACGCCTTGACTCGACGACCACATGTGACAGACAACAAAAGCGAAGGTCAAAGAAAGATTCGCTCAATTTGACGATGTGAGAAATGGCATTCTGGTGAATAAAAAATAAATACTGAGTTCTAACTGAACCTAAAGCCCCAACAGACAGGGCCCCTTAGTGAAGACAGTTTGTGTGTGCATTTTCAAACACAAACTGCATTCTGGTCTGCTAAACTTCAAAACACACTTCTCACACTGGGAAGCAAACTGACAAATGTGATCTGTCATCTGTCTTTTCTTCAAAAGAACGAAGTTGGTTCCGTTTAAAAAGTTCCTCTCACTGAAAGCAGACAATCGTGTTTTTGTTGGAGTGATGGTGAAAGTCTTGTGATGGTCCACTCTTGGCAGGGATGAAAAGTCCATGGCAACCAAAAAAGTGCAAAATGATCCATCACCAACAAAATGTTGCTATCACAGCTGCTTCATCCATGGCACTGATATCTATCGTCTTTTCTCTGGTTCTCATCGAGTCCTGAGGTACTCCGGTGTGGAGTAGTTGAAGAGCATGAAGTCCATCCGATACAGGTTGAACAGTTTCTTCTGGTAGAAAGGACTGATGTGCTTAAAGAAGCGTGCTGCCATGTTGCCATCAGTCCTGGTGCTCTTACCAGATGTTGGAAATTGAAGTGTTCCCTCCACTCCGGCCAACTTGAGCACAGCCTGAGCATCCGGCTCCAGAGTCTCGTATTTGCCCACTACATCATAGTGGATCAGGCATGGGTGGCAGAGGGAGTGCACCCGCTCCCAGTGCTCATTAAAAGGTTCCTCACGTTGTGTCCGAGGGTCCACCAGGTACTGGACAAACTCTTGGAAGGAAACGTCGTTTCCTTTCTCCAGTGCCTCAGGCTCCGCGTGGGGCCGGTGTCTGCGGATGATCCTGGTTCCATAGCGCTTGTGGAAAGCAGTGTTGTAGCTACGGGTGAACTTATTGCGGTAGGCGGAAACCAGGCGCTCAAAGGGGTCCCGCACAAAGATGAACTTGAGGTAGCTGCGGAGGCGCTTGTTAATTTCAGGGACTGAGAATTCGGAAAGCGTGCGGAGGTTACCCGCCACGTGGGCCTCATTTGCAGGGATGGCAAGGGGGTCGGTGTAGCGGCCGTCGCTGGTGAGAACCATGAGAACACGCTTCCAATTGGTGCAGGCTACCTGGAAGTGATAAAGGAGAATTTTCTTTCAAACCCAAATACACATTTATGTATGTTTTCACACACGGCAACAAACTCCTCAACAATCTGAACTAAATACATGAACTGATATTTTAAAAGTTGAAGCAGAATATTCTGTACTCTGTGCCCAACTGCACCCAAGACCCTCTACCCCCACACTGGATTCCTTGCCTCATACTCTCATACCCTACACTCCTTGCTTCAACTCTTCCCCTAGGCAGGCACACTACAGTTTGAAAATCTCTACAATTTCGTCTGCACTACTTAATTTCATGGGAACCAACCTTGGGTACATAGCAGTAAATAAGGCTGTGTTTATCATCCACAATGAGGTGTTTAAGATCCTCAGGCGAGAGCACCTGCCGCTTCCTCATGTGGCTCAGACACGCCTCCTCCAACACCTCCCTGCGTCCTTGGAGGGACCTCTGAGCTTCCACCAGCTCCTGCTGCTTGTAGAGATGTGATGAGGACGATGCAGGCGATTGATCAAAGACGGAGGGAGAAGCACAGAGAGAAAAACATTTTAAAACGTGCTAAAGGAAAGTCCACACAACACCTAACCAACCATTCACGAGTGACTTGTTTCACAGTGTCACTTTGTTCTCACATTGTCATTTGATTTCTTGATATTATAAGATGATTGAATTTCAGCCCAGCTTTATGGAACTGTAACACTTAATCACTGGAATACCCCTTTAACCCTCAGCCTGGTTGCTGCAGGTGTGGTATCTGTGCTGACGCCATAGTACTGCAGCGTTATGAGTGTGTTCTCTGCTAAGAAGTTGTACTGTATAGTCAGGAAATGGCAAATTGAACTCTGCAATGAGTTAGAATCGATTCTCCAAGTCCGACCCGATCAGACTTTCACTGTATGTGACACGAAGTAGCATAAGATGTTCAAATTAATATAATCCTCACATCTGCAACACAGACTGGATACATGCAGATGGAGCAGCAACATTTTTATGATGTAAAAAGTAAATGTAGCCTTCAATCAGATAGAACTACATATACAGCAGATGTCAGATTTATTTGGTGGTAGATTATTTATGTAAAAGTAAAGTAAACTTAAGTTAGGGATTAAGTAAAAACAACTAGACTATGACTAAGACTGCAGCCAGTCTCACGCAAGTTAGAGCAGCTGAGGTTGGTTCAACGTAATTAGTCTGCAGGTATTGGACAAAGTAAAAGTTTTACCTCATGGTGGTGCTATATGAAAGTTCAAAAGTATCAACAAAGTTCTTACAATGCCTCCTGAGCAGGGACATTAAACTGATGAACCGACAATGCCATCAACAAAGTCATGCTGCCAGCACTGCTAAAAACTATGCAGTGATCATGCGATGGTTTACAGTAATAACTCATTAGTAGTCATTACAAAGCTGCCAGAGAGTTTGACAAATAGGTGTGCGTTTGTGTTCTCACCTGGTCTCCATTGTAGAGTGTCTGCAGTGGACTTCTCCTGCTTTTCCTTGGACTGCTGCCTGTCTTCACCCCAGGTTCTACAGCAAGAAAGACAAATCAAAACAGTGTTTTGTAAATACTTCTCTTATGTTTCCATCGTTCCGCAGGATTTGTGAAAATAATGTGAAATGGCCACAGTAAATCTATGTCATGTCATGTACGATATGTCAACAAAAGAACACGTCTCATGGAGTTTCACTGCGGGTGCTCTGTTGACTTTGTCACCGCTAATTTAAGCCCACATTACTTCTATTTTTTTCTTCTAGTGTGTATGTAGGTCACAAATGAGAAACACGTTTTTACAGTGTGTTCAGTTGCACTATAAAAATGTCCATATAGCTTTGTAAGGAAGGTCAGTGAGAGCCAACTTTCCAACACTCCTCTGGTTCTGTCTTTATCATGACGTGACCGTCCTTTCATTTATAGATTCCATAGGAACAGTGTGTTCCTTCCAAACTCTGCCTCTGACTCTCTTACATAAGTTACGCCTCTTTTCTTTTGTTGATCTAGCTTAACTTTTATTTTCTTATTCTGTCCTCTTTAACTTCACTGCTAGTCTTCTGAAAATTAGTGGACACAGTACAAAACTAAACAGATTTAGAGACCACCCACTACTAATTCCCTAACGTTACAAAAACAAACAATGATAAATATGCAACACTGATTAGCTGATGCTTTGCTGCATAACGTGTAATGATGGAGCTGCTGAAAACTGCTTCGGAGAAGTTCAAATATCTGGATGGAGACCTCGCTATCGTCTCTCCTCCCTCCTCCAGCCTCTATAAACACATCTGTCTACTCCTTCAATCCCCCACTCCCCATCCCCCACCCTCTTCTCCTGGTTCCCACCCAAAACTGATGGCAGCCGGTGTTTGGGTCTGCAGGCTAATGGAACTGAGCGAGAAGTGATTTGTTTTGCACATGTGGCTAAACAATGCCTAGGGTTGCTTTGCATCTTACACAAAGCTGGAGAGTGATGGAGGTGGAAAGAGGTGGGGTATGTGTTTTATGTGTGCAAGAATAGGGGGAAAGAGGGGCCTATGGAATGACGAGAAAAGGCTGTGCCATCATATGGAAAGCATATCAGCCAGCAATAAAATGCAAGACGAAGGGTTATGCTATGGGATCCAGAAGGACAGAGCTTTATTCTCTCCCGCTGCTCCTCTTCTTTCTGCTGAGTTCACACTAAGAAAACACACTGAACTTGCAGATCAGAGCTGTTTTTTTTTGTGGCACACAAATTTAATAAACCTCTCTGTCAGTGTGGGAATAATCTCATAGAAAACATATAAAGAACTATTGTTTACTTGCTAGATTACAATCAAGCTCTAAATCATAACCCCTTCCTGCCAGTTTGAGGAAACAGAAGGCAAAAAAGCAGAACGACAACAGTTATGGTGGCTGAGAGTTTAGTAGAACACGTTGTATAAGAGGAAGTGTCTCGGTCTGTCCCTCCTATCTGACTCAGCTCGCATCAACCATCAAAATCCCAGACTTCCTCTGGGAGAATCTGCCACATCATCTAAACATGCAAAAATAGGCGTCTAAATCTAGAGCTGGAACGTGATGAAAGCTTTGGATATGAATGAAATCCATTTATGGACAGCATATGATGATGTATGATCAAAAGTTTCAAACAGCACTCTGTGCTTTCCTGTTGGGATGAAATGATGAAGAGAAAGGAAGAGGGACAGCTTGGAGAGGTCAGAGAAACATAGAAACCTTCCAGGTAGTATTGAACAGAATGAATGAGGTGTCTACGCTCTCAGCCAACAGCAGCTAAGCTGTCTGTAAACTCCAAACACTTCCTCAGGAAGCTCGAAAGTGGGTCAAAAGACACTAGGCTTCGTTCATATTAATGGTTTATTATCTGTTTTCGATAAACACACTACATGGGGGGGAAGGGGGGGGGCACTTCAACCGTAAGTCTTATTCGAGAGTCAAATCATCAAGTTAACATACTGTTCTGAGTCCTAAAACCTATAAAATTAAAATAAAATAAACTGATTATTAATGAAATATGCCAAGTGCTGACTTATAAATGGCCATCATGGCCCTTTCACTGGCAACACTGAGGTTAACCGCTCTTTTTGCAGTTATATGTCGATTCTTTGTGGTATGCCGCTATCGTTACTACTGTTAGACTAGTTTACGGCAGAAGAAGATGGTTCATGTTTTCCTGTTCCACCCCCATTCTGCCTTTAATCATTCTTTATTGGCAGATGCTGCTGATGACTATAGGTCAATGTCTGATTTGTTTATATGACACTTCCGGGCTTGTGATTCTCTGAAATGAGGGAGAGAATGGTGCTGTATTTTAGACAGCCCCTTTGCTCTGTCCAGTCTCTTCAGTTTGTACATTATGTTCTTCTGATGTTCTTCCTGTTGTAATTAAACTGTCTCCACTCTGTTTGTCTACTCTTATTTTAATCTGTCTTTCTTAACTGCATCTTAATTTTTCAGATAACTACTTATTAAAGGAACATTTACTAATTATGGCTTAGGGGTGATGTTTTAAGACATTTTTAGTGGGTTTTATTACATGTTTGTTTTTATTGTTCAGTCTGTGTTTTAAGCAGCGTCCACTGTGTAATATAAGTATTAAACAGCAGTTTATTATCTGGGTCACTCTTGTTATATTCTTTTAATGGTTAAAGTTGCACCATCGACAGCATTTCACAGATTGAAGTGGCAACACAAAGTCACAAAGGTTTTGTACTCTGACATTGTTTTAATTACTTTGTCTATTC
This sequence comes from Nibea coibor, assembly GCA_023373845.1. Taxonomy (NCBI): domain Eukaryota; kingdom Metazoa; phylum Chordata; class Actinopteri; family Sciaenidae; genus Nibea; species Nibea coibor. The sequence continues at coordinate 5,007,824 of CM041717.1, forward strand.
TGAACAGACTAAAACTATTGATGATAGTAGAAGAATGCAGCCACAGCTATTTGATTTGGTTTATGCTTGTGTTCTCAAATAAATCGTGAAAGCTGATGATAATTTGTGAATATTGTTAGCTTTTTACGATCCAGTCAAGCTACAGTGGCTTCACCAAAGCACATCAGACTTTCATTTCACATGACTATCTGGAGCATGAGACAGTCACACCCGACTGTTCATTTTTCTAAAGAAAAGGGAAGTTGTTGTTTTTTTTTAGTATTTGTGGCCTCAGACAGTTTAGGTGATTTGGTTCCCAATAATTGTTTTATACCAGGGGTCTCAAACTCGCTGCCCGCGGGCCAATTGCGGCCCGCAGGACGATAGTTTGTGGCCCCCGCCTTAATATGAAAGTTTAATGTTAGCGCGGCCCGTGAGTTTGATATGTATGGCATTTTACAGTGTTGTGTGCGGAGCTGAACGAACCTACCAATCGCCGTGGGGTATATGGCTCGCGGGGGCGGGACATCGGCCGGGCTTGATGTGAGCAGAGAAACATTTCTCAATGAAAGATACAGCAGCGTTACCGTGGAGTTTTCTTCCGTGACTGGCTGGCTGCCTCGTTTCTATTGGGCACACGCGGACATTCGCCCCAGCACGCTGCGTTCACAACACTTAAAAAAAAGTTTTCTTAAAGGGATAGTTCGGGATTTTTGACATGAATCTGTATGGCATCCCCGTCAATAGTGTCGCACATCCACACCGACTTACCCCCGACAGTGTCCTGTGGGCCGAGTTCTGTCCAGGTTTGGTCAGCAACGAAAGTAGTCCGGCAGGTTTGCTGGGACACTTAAATAAAACGTTTTTCTTCTCAAATGTGTTCAAAAGAGTGATTTATTTGCATCACAAAACCGATGTCCTCGAAAAAGTCAAACGTCGTAATCGCTTGGCCCTACTTTCTCTCTTTTTGTATCTCTGCGCTGCTGCAAGTGGCCGCTACTGTTTAGTTTTGTTTGCGGACGTGCCGCGTCGGAATGGGGCACTTTCTGGCTCTTTCGGCCCCATCAGGCTCTCTCTGGGCAGCCCAGCCCTCGTCTGTCATCTTGCAATCAAAGTGATGCGTACGCGGCGGGATAAAAGAAAAGTAAGGAGCTCAATGCAGCCTAATGTAGTCTGCAGTCACATAGCGACACCTGTCCATCGGCAATAACAGTCCCCGGTAACCCGGACCAATTATAAGGTCGCCCCGTTATTTATGGGTCATTATGTTTTTTATTTCCATCGCGCTATTTGCATTGTATTCGCATTGCCTCACACAATGAACATTACATATATTTCTATATGATGTAAAAGTAGTCCAAAAAAATGACATCAACAACAGCACGGTGTCATTTCCGGGCTTTTATCTGCCGACCGCCGGGCTGTGGTTACAATAAAAAGAAGCGTGAATGACCGTTCACTGTCCGTCGGCTAAAGGCTTGATTGAAACGTCAATGCGACAGTGACAACAATCTAAAAAATGTAATTATTATTATTATTATTATTATTATTATTATTATTATTATTATTTTCATTATTATTTTATTTATTTATGAGTGATTGATTTATTTTCTTATTGATTCTTAATTACTTAATTTATTTTTTCATAGATTCTTAATTTATTTATTTTTTCAACTTATTTTATGTTAAAAAATAAAGAGATTTGACAAGATTTTTTCTTGCGGCCCAGCCTCACCCAGACTCTGCCTCCAGCGGCCCCCAGGTAAATTGAGTTTGAGACCCCTGTTTTATACAAAGACAGTTTTTTAGCCATGATTTAGGTAATCCCCTCACTGCTCATGTGCCAACATGATGAGGTCAAAGTTTGTCCATATGGTTTATAACCAAAAAAACAAGACCTATCATTCATAGCTGTACTAGTCATTAGACTAACTGCTTAACATGCTAAAATGGTGACCATCATAAACACCAGATAAACAATAGCATGCTGTTAGCATTTAACTCAAAGCAGACCTGTGCCTTGCCAATTAACATGGCTGTAGAGCAATTGCCGTTTCCAGATAATTATTAGGGCCCGAGCACACACAGTGTGCGAAGCCCTATTGTATTTTGAATGTTTATTTATTTATTTTTTTTATTTATTTATTTTTTTTTCTTTTTCTTCCTAAAAGTAAATCACATTTTAGACGGCCTAAATGTACTCGAAAACTCCCCCCCAAAGTCGGGTGTAAAATTACGTATTTTGGGGGTCTCGCACATGGACATACAAAAATGGCTCTACGGCGCCACCTACGTTTTCGTTTTCGGAGGAGCCCCTCGACACGGTTTCATCCACATGTATGAAATTTTGAGGGAGAATGTAACATACAGAGACACACAAAAAAGCCTCTTGCAGCCATGGTCTAACTCCAACAGGAAGTCCGCCATTTTGAATCAAATATCATATTTTGCCACGATTTTGGACATTTCCACACCTCGTACTAAGACGAACTCCTCCTAGAGCTTTGTTTTGATCGTTGTCAAATTTGGACCATACGATCTACAGACATGGGCGATGTTAAATTGCGAAGCTTTTAACTTTTCAAAGGAATTTTTCGTGGCGGCGTTTTAAATTTTGATGTTTCGCCAGGGAACAGGAAGTGGGAGTAATTCGGCTGTAACTCACACATACATTGTAGAATCAGACTGAAATTTCACATGTTCGATCGTAGTCCAGGCCTGAACAAATGTATACAACAATATTCAGCTATGGATACAGCGCCACCTGTTGGCGACAGGAAGTGTCATATTTTACTTGACGATAGCCGCCTCCAATGTGTTTGAGTATATCCACCTCAAACTAGGTGTGGATGTTGTCAAGGCCTTGGTGTTGACATCTGAGAAATAATTTCAACTTTTCATCAGAGGGCGTGGCCGTGACGACACGTCGAATATCGATGTCTCGCCATGCCTGTAAATGTTGCTCTAACTTTTGCGTACGTGGTCTGACCTGCCCCAAATTTCAATGCATTGATGAGATTTCCGCCCTGAACACATCTACATTTGAATTTTTGCGATGAACAATAGCACCACCTAGATACATTTGAAGCAGGCCCGCCACAGTGTTTCACCGACGTGCCACCCCCTCGACAGGCGCAGAGGTGCGAGGGCCCGTTCAACGCTGCTTGCAGTTTTAATGATCAATTGTGATTCATCTCGCCTCTCAGTTGAGTGTACATGTGGGTGTGAATACGTCAGCTTGTTGAGTAGGGCTGGGTCATATTTGTTCGGTGTACGAGCTTCAACCAGTCTGATTACGACCAGAAATGTTCGGGCAAATTAAAAGAGACAAGAAGCAGCTCTCAACAGTGTTAACCCGTTAATGGGCTGCTGCTTCAACACTCACCTGTCCGCAGGACTTGTAGTGTTAGAGTAAGGACCAAAGCTGAGCAGTCGGTGCTCACAGTAAGTTGCGAACTACTTTGAAAAATATATTAGTGTAATATTAATAAAAAATTAGGCCATCACTTCCCCTTTACAGTACACCTCTAATATAACCCTGTCCTTGACAACTGTCACATCTGTTTGTTGTGTCAGCAAGTTAGCTAGTCAGCTAGGACAGTCAGTAACGTAACAAAAGTATGAATCCTTATTTAATCCTGTTTTCTTGTTAGCCTTTGTATTATATTGTTAATATAAACTCAACACTTCCTGTGTCTGTTTCAAATTAAAAGCCCTGTTAAGTGTCTTAGTAGACAAGATTTTATTGTGAAAAATGTGCATGAGTGTGTTGAGAAAAAACGTGCATGCTTGTGTTCATGGCTATCATTATGTTAGACTTGGATATGGCTAGAAGGCACATGTCACACCCGGTGGTAAAGCTCAGTATGGTACGGTGTGGTAGTTTGGCTTAATAACAAACCAGTTTGAACATTTTTAGGTCAGAGCCTATTGTTAAGGGGAGGATGACGTCCTTGTGTCTTATTCTGTTTTAAATAATTTGATTCAAAGATCTGTAACTATAAATGTTACTATAAAATCCAGCTAAAATCATACCCTGCTTCCTACTCCTTTTTGAACATGTATGATTTCATTTGATTTGCACAGGATAACAGAACTTATGTGCGTGTACAGGTCTGACCTGTTTTCTTTTTTTTTTCCTTTTTGACTTTTACATGTTTGAAACAACTTTTCAAAACTCTTACAACTTCCACTTAACTCTCCAATCAGCAGAGCCTCTTTTGTTTTGTCAAAAGGGTTGAACTTTTCTGATTCTTTCTAATGCATCGAAGCGTTCACCTTCATTCACGTGGTCAGCGTTCATTTTCTGTTAAACAGAAAGAGACTCATCAACCACATCTTTTCTGTGTCGTGTGTATTATCACATACACCAGAAAACCACCACTTCCTCTCAGATCTAGGAAGTGACACAAGACTGACAGTTAAAGAAGAGCATAACTGCACACATAAACATGCTCATGTTTTGAACCTGGTTCTGTCTGGTTTATCAGGCGCATGGAGTCGTGCTGATGTTATACTCCCAGACAAACAAGGTTCCATTAAGGACGTACACTGTTCTGGATCATTATAAACAGAGAGCACTATTGTACGACAAATCAGCTGACAGGAAGTTAGTGACACAGTCTGTTAAGAGGTGTTAAACACGCAGTACAGCTGGGTCCAATAGATCAAAATGTTTTAGTTTTTATATGTCTTCTGTCATTTAAGAAAAATCTCAGCCATCTTCCCTATTATATTGCTCCCTGTGATCATGATGAATAGCGCAGAGCATTCTGTGGCATCACTAATATAAATATTTACTTCAAGAGGTAAGATTACACTTAATTGCACTTGAAATAAAAGCCTGTCTTTATGAGGGCCACGTAGTGGAAGTTTCCACAAGCTAAGAAGAAAGCCACAATGTAATTTGATCGAGGTAGAAGAGTCTGTTCACGGTATCAATGAAAGTGACTGAGAAAACGAGAAAATAAGATGTGACACAACAGAACAACTGGAGGCAGGAGGACACAGGGAGGCCATCAGGAGTCACCAGACTTTGTTTGTTTGCTGTGTAGCTCGGTTTGAAGGTGTCACACCATCCACGTGTTAGGAGCCGCAGATGGTGGTAATTAGACCGACGAGCTGGGGTGACTTTACGATGAGCTGGATGCTTTGTAGTGAGGCAGGAAGTTCCTTTTAATCTCACCATCTTTCAGAGAAATGAAACCGAAAAATTCAGATTTCTGGATTAAATTACTACATCAACTGGCTTATTAGTCGCTTCATAAACGATGATGTCAAGAGTTAAAAGCTTCAGTGTGATCAACTATGCTTTCACTCAGGTAAGACATGAGTCTCAACTGGTGAGGCCCTTACAAATTGCTTCACCCCATGAACACAGCATGCAGGTCAGGGCCAGGAGGAGAGGAGGGATAAACTCACCCCAGAACATAATGCTTGTAGATTTTAGACTAGAACTGGGGAAAACATTTTATTACAATATACCTGTATCAGATAAATTAAGTCACTCTTTGTGCTGAGATCAAACATCCCTTTGTAGAAGACTCAGAACCAAAAAAGTGAAAGAAATACTTAAGAGCTGTAAACAGGAAATCACTTTAAATAAACTATTTTTACAAAAATAAATAAAAATGATGTCTTAATCTTAACAGAATAAATACAGTATAAATGTTTATAGACTGAGAGCTTGTGATTAAATCCTCAAGTTTTATGAGTCTCCCTTTCACAGACATGCCCACTTTGTACTGATCCCATGCAGCTTTGGGGAAAAACATGCCGTTTTGCATGCTGTATATACTGTAAGTTATTTTTGTCTACTGTATTTGACTACTTCTGCAAACTGGGCTCCCTAAACAGTATCATAATTGCATAATTGACTCTTGTAGAGTCAGTGAGTCTGATTGTATTCATTTGTGACAATGTTAGTCCCTATAGCAACCATTTCATTGTAGTAAAACCGCTTTTCTGAAACTTGATCCCCCTGTCTTCATTGACCTCTTGTGACCTTTGAGGATAATCTCAGCCATTAAGTACAACCCAAGCATTCAGAGGTCGGGTGGCTTTTCAAGGTATTTTAACATTTAGGTGGTTTCTGAGTGATTTCCAGAAGAGAGGTGCTTGCCATCCAATCACAAAGATTCTTAGAGAAATAGCCAAATGAAAAAAGTTTTTGGTTTTATTTTGAAGGGGAATTTGACCAGTTTTATGAATTTCAATATTTGAATAAGCGCCTAAGTGAGGCAAAGTTTATTACATGTTTATGACTAGAAAAAATTGACACATAGTTTTGAGCTGCATCTAAAATCAGTCTTGAGGTTCCCAGCTTTTAGATGATGTACACCACTGCTATGCTGTCTCCAGAGAGGACAAAATGCTGTTTATTATGAAAGGGGTGGAGTGGAAGAGTTTAATCAGGCAAATGCTCATAGCAGTATTACAGTTTGTTGTTTGTCTGAGGGCCTGCTCATTCCAGGAAATGTGTCTAATTGCTGCTAAGATTGTAAGAGCTTGCACTCTTCGTCCTGTCTCTGTGTCTCAGCAGTTGAGCTTTGTTGCTTCCAAAACCAACAAACTCCTTCATACCTGAAACCACAGAGAAGCTAAAAAAAAGCACTGCCAGAAACCACGGCTAACCTGCAACAGACAACATGACAATCAGTGCTACCGGTTTACAAACAGAACAAGGAAAATCAGAGACACAGTCTGACCTGACCTTGAAGCACTGAAACCACAACATCATCTTCAACTAGTTAAGGCACGAGCCTCCAGCTCTTGTCTCTGCATATAAAGCCACTTGTGCTTTTTAAAACGTCCCTTAATGTTAGCAGTGTTTTAAAAGACAGAAGCCAGAAAGCTCGAGGATTTACAAGATAAAGCATGTTTGGGGTATTAACAAATAGACTTTTGATACACCCCACAGAGTGAGGCAGAACAAACAGCCACGTGGTGTACGGCGCTCTCTAAAGAGCCTCCAGGCACGGCGGGGGACCTTAAAGACGTCACAATATTCTTTGTTTGTTTCACTGCAGCCGCCCTGATGTCAAAGTCAGATGACAAGCTGCGGCATGCACGCGCGCACATAAAGTAGCGCTGGTGTGTTCAATTACAGGATCACACTGCGTATTAATGAGCGCATACGGCGGTGAACGAGTGTGTCTGTGAGTAAACGTGACAGAGATTACAGCGTGTGCTTGAGTGTGTGCGTGTGTGCTCATAGTAGGTATAAAGTGACATTGTTAATTGTGTGTGCTGACTCTGTGTGTGGGCACATCAGAGCGGGCCTTGATGTTGCCTCTGTTTAGAGTTGCGAGGTGGAATCCATCACTGTCGGAAAAACCAGCCGAGTGGATTCCGCTTTTGTGAAGCAGAGTGTCGAGCATCTGTTATATCCAGCAAAAAACAAACCAACAACAAAACAACACAACCTGTCATCCATCTGTGGCCGTTTGTTTGTGACGAAACCTAAAACAGTGGTTGTATGGTATTCAGGTGCCTGTGGGCATTTCAGCTCCATCGCACAATTCTCTATTGTCTGATGGAGCTGGGAAAGAGAGAGAAGAGTTTCCCCCCATGTACAACTGCCTAGCAAATGAAGTGGAAATGTTGGAGAGGGTGTATGTAGAGCAAACAGCCGCTGTCAACGGAGAATATGCTCGTGGCTCAGAAATGACGATTCTGCCAAGAGCAAACCTCAGACACAAGTCCTGCTTCTGCTCAAGGACAACATCTGTCAGTTGAGTTTGGTTTCCATGCCATGTGGTATCGTACCCATCCTTTTTTATGACAAGTATAACCATATGTTGAGTGTAAGGCATGATTAAAGAAAGACACGTAGTGCTTCTTAAAGCCAGCAGTTTTCAGCTTATCTCTTGTGTTCTTATCAAAGTTTGTAATTCATTTGGTTTTGGTTTCTGACGGGAGATGGCAGAAAATGGTTTCCTGTGTCAAACAGCACACCCGGAGGCGTGTCAAATTAGCACTGTTAGCAAAGTGTGGATTTCACTTATCTTGTAAACGCTGACAAGTTCACTCCACCTTTGTTGAGTCCACAAACTCTGAGCCATCCCTCCAACCCTGGGCTAAGATACTTGGCATAGTAGCACATGCTCTCAAACCGCACACACAATGACACTGCTGAGTCAATACAACCACATAAAAGAGTCGGAGAGGAAAGAGAAACTGGGTGTTCATCTCTATTTTTGTTCAAATCATGATGCACCTAATAAGAGAGGTTGACTGGAAATAGCACGTCAGGGAAATATTCTCAGTGTGCTGAAAACATTTTTACACTTCAGTGGCGATGTGAGCGTGTTTCTGCTGACGGAAATGTACCGTATTGGCATTTTATTGTTAAAATAAAATTTGATGATGACAATAAAAAAAAAAAACAATTTGCAAAAGCTGAATGGAAACAGGGTCAAAGAGAGAAAAAAGCTCCCATAGCCCAGTTTTTCTGTGCACAGTTTTGAAAAGACTGACTTCCTCTTGCCCATCATCATGGGCTGTGTTAGAAGCACACAGCTCAAAGCAAAGCAAATTCATGACTTTAAATCCAGGCTTCAACTTGGTGATACATTAGCAGATACGACCGATATTGTCAAATCAAGCAAAATTCAACAGTTTTGGTCGAGAAGGGCTGCAACTAACTGTCTTTTTTGTTCAATATGTAGATTATTTTCTGGCACATGTCGGTTACGTCACACCTGGAGCACTGTTTTGGCCCATCCTTCACATGATTTTGCCCACCAGACTTTGTTTACTGGCTCAGATTTGGTAATTTTCCTAGGTTTAGGTGTTTCTAAATGTGTAAATATGCTATATAGTTTATTTGTTTCCCTTTTGTCTGGTTTTACGTCTGGCAGTTTGTATGGGTGTTTTATTTTGAAAATTGACCGACCGGATTCTTTATGTTGTTTCTGACTTCCTGCCAGCTCGACCTGCTCTGTAAAATAATGCATGACGTTTGCAACGTCCATCAAAAATAGAACAATGGCATATTCCCCGTATAGCTGAGCAGAGGCCCGCTTCTGAAACGGACTGGAGTGAAGCCGGTTGGGTTTGAAACATTGACTAGAACAGTCATGTATAGCTCCACACCCTGAGCACCTTGCATCCGTGCTACGTGGAATTTGGGGGTTAGTCCAAAGCGATGTCTTCAAACGTCTACAACAGCCTTAAATCCAAGTAAATTCAGTTTAGTATCATAGTGGACTAAGAAAACCAATGACTTTGACATATGACAATGACCGGTGACCAATAACCAATGACCACAATGACTTCAATAATTAATTGTTTCTGAAAATGCCTGCCAATTTTTCTTCTTCTGTCAATTGATTGATAAATTAAGCAGCAAATCGTTTCAGCCCTACAATCCAATGTGGCTGCTGCTATTGCAGTTTTTTTTTTTAAATAGTTTTACACAGCAGAAACTGGAGACATAAATGATATGTCAAACTGTGACTAACCACCATCAACATCAGCTTATGGAAGAAATCCATGGACCTCAACAAAGCCAATAAATTGTATAATAATGTTACATAATGTTACATGTGGCGTGGTAGTTGTCCAGTGGTTCTGGAACACACTTCTTGGACTTCTTCAACATACACATTACACAAAATGTTGCTGCACTACATCATCTATTTAGTCACTGTATGCGCAGCACTGATCTCATTCTAACAAAATGTGAGGAAGTACTGGATCTCACTGCCAAACTGCAGTGTTTAAATTTACACAATCTTGCCCGCAAAGCAACTGCAAGAAACGCTCTGAATGAGGTGACACGTCTGAATCTAACGGACGGTCTCCAATGTGACTTAAGTAATGAGTTTATAATAGCATGCTGGACAGAACTCATATTTCTTTCCTGAGTGCCAAACCCAGGGTGTTGGCACAGGAAGGCAAACAATGGAAGCTCAACAATAATACACACTGAGCTTCCTGTCCAGTATTCAACTGTAGGGCTTAATTGGGAGATGTGGTTCCGTAAGACAAGTGGACGCCTGTGTTCAACTTCAACAAGTGCAGGACATATTTCATATGATATGGATTCTGTAGCATTCATCTGTCTATGCAGTGATGACAAAAGAGAAGAGGCTGAGATACTGTATAGTGGACAAATATACGGCGTCACAGGTTAAAGTAAACATGATGATTTTATAAGTCATGAGCCTTAGGCAGCTTCTGTCATTTAACGGCAACTCTGAGTTAAGCTCATTACTCATCAGTGCTGCTTTCATCTTTGATCTCAACTAACCTTCCACCTCTCCTTTAGCAACCAGGCAAGTTACTGGAAGAACACCCACATTTGTCACCCTCTGTGCCCTGATGATTGCGTAAAACTGGACCATGTTAAATCAAGTTGTCTGAACATGAACAGATATCATGACTGTTGTGAAATTTTGGCATATGATCACACTGACAATACATCTCAAACACTACAAGTGTTTCACACTCCGGTGACTCAGTCTGAATGATCCAGTTGGGTGTGACATCACATCATAGTGAGGACATTTTCACAAGTCTATATGTATGAATGTATGTGACAGCCTCTGAGTTGTCTACAATGAATCTCCTCCTTACAGTCTACTGACAGCTCTACACATGACCACTTCACCCAGATCTGATGTAACCCTCCACACATTAAAACAAATCAAAAATTAAATCAAACTGTCACAAATGTCATATTTACATCCTGTTTTCTGCACTGTTATTTATTGCAACCTCTTCTCTTTTTTTAATGACTGGAGAAGTGGCACCACATATCAGCTCCTAATATTAATGGAAACAAAGTATTCATTCACTTTTTCTTTTTTCTGAATGGTTCAAAATTTAGTGAATATTGACAAAACTTTTGGATGGAAACACAGCCAGTGGTAAATACGAGGTGTTAAATTTTAAGGTCCTCTCTCAAAAGTCATCCTGGGGTTGTAAATGTCTTGTTACTGAAGTATCTGCAGATGAAGAAGTCGTTCTTAAAGCCGTATATGTCACAATATCGATCCTTATTCCAGCTATAACTTAATACAGCAGGTTTTGACAGAAACTGATCTGGATCTCAAATATGAAACATGTCATATCTCATCTATCCATGAAGGTGGAAATGTAAAAAACGTGCAGACTGCAACATATGGATACATACTGCAACATATTATTCTGGTTAAGGAGTGCTGGCTGCTTCCATCTGTCCTGTTTCACTTCAGTGTTCTCCAGACAGAAACAGAACTAAAGTGAGAAATGAAAGGGAGTGAAATGGCTGTGATATCACATAACTACACGAGAAATTTGGTGTTGCTTTTCAAACTCTCTGACTAGATATGCAGCAATTACAGACGCCCTGTGCTCAGCTGACACCCTGTGAATTAGTCCTCTCTAATATGGCTCCAACGTGCTTTTCATGTGGTCTACATGTTGACTGGTGGGGCTGTAAAGCAGACAAGTCTAAACAGGTCACACAGTATGGATACTCCTAGTTGGTGGAGGGGACTGCTGAAGTGTGTTGCTCGTCATTTTGGCTACACGCAGTCTGTGTGTTTGCCACTGAAAGCTACACATATATTTCCGTGTGCGGTGGTCTACAAAAGGTGATTTATTGCTGAGGTTTTTGAACTGTTCCATCGTGGGCTGTGTGCTGGAGACAATTCAGAAGAGGTTATGGGTGTGATGATGTCTTTTAATGCCTTACTATTTCTTAATCTTTATCTTTTTTTTGTATATTATGACACATATCACAGCTGCAGGCTACGCTGTACACTCTGTACCCTGACGTGTGTCTCACCGAAGCATGCTGTGCCGAGTTCACCTCACTACTTTTCCATTTCAACAAAAGAACACTCATTGATTGATCCAGCTCCTGTTGTCCCACACAATCACCAAAAACTGGGCTCCCCTCTGCACTGTTCTCCCCCTCCTCTTCCTTACGATCCACATGGAAAGCACCCCTTTTTCTTTTTTTCTTTTTAATCAAACATGCATGTGCCACTCTGTTCCGGTGTGTATGGTGAGCTCATATCAATCATCTCAAACCTCTTTCTCTCTGACTAAGCTCTGACTCCTCTCCCTGGGAGGCGGCAGATCTGTCTTTCAATGTCCAGGGCAGGCTCAGGCCGGGAAACAAAGGGGAGAGGAGTGGAGAGGTAAGAGGAGGAGAGAAGGGTTAAAGCAGAGGAATGCAGGGGGTCTTGGAGAGAGAGAGAGGGGGGTGCTTTCAAAACATTACACAGTTCACAGTGAGCTTATTCATACCTCATTTCATTCTGTCTCTGCACATGTCCTATGTCTCAAGTGTGCCAGTGTTGCTAATTGTGTCAAAAATATTCCTTGCCAAAGCAGCACAGGTCTAATAAAACCACACAGCCCCGCTGAACAGCCTGAATGGTGCATTTAAAGACCGCCACACTCCACTATCCACTAGGTATTGCTTCTATATTGTATTTATGTAGCTGTGTAACATTCATGTCCTATGATATTCCTATGGCAACTTTTTTTGATGAAAACAAATCTAATGCTGCATGCTAATGTTTCATGGTACACAGGGGCATTAACACATCACGACAGGACACTAACGCAGGCTAACGTCAATATAACATAAATACTACGCACTCTATAGTTTCACTTTCTTTGTGGTCCCTTCACTGTACATTTAAAGCAGTATTACTGCTGCGTTTAGATATTAAAACACGGTGAGAGTACGAGTGGAGGTCTTACCTGGTTTGGTGATGCTCTGAAAGTAAAGCACGAGAACGAAGAGCGAACAGAGGCACGTCGCCAGTAACAGGCGTCCTTCTCTGGGCATCCTCATCCTGAAGCCCGGCTCTGCTGGCGGAGCCCCCGACCCCTCGTCGCTGCCTCGACACAGTTCATACGCTATCACCGGGCGGAGGATGCGAGACTCTCCGAAGAATAAGGAACTCGTTTATCAATTACGGGTAACTAAAACAAAAAACAATACAAAAACAACACCCCATCCAGGAATAGCGCCAGTTGAGCTACTAAACGACACAAAAATTAGCTGTTAATTTAAACGTAAGTGGGGCTTAAATCCTGAATCGGCCGCTGTGGTCTTTGCGTTTTTTTTTGTGGATAACGTTAACTTATAAATGATGACAAATTAAGCAAGTTCACCTTCAATAAAACATTAAATAGCGTTACGTTGACATGACAAGCCTTAAAGTAATATGAAAAGTCTGTTTGCTTCCCCTAAGCTTTTGGTTGTTGCCCAAACCACTGGTGTCTGGAGTTTGACGAAGCAACACAAACTTCTTCTTCGCCAAACATGGACGGGGCACCATGCCATGACGTCACCCCCACCCTTTCTCTCGCGCCCTCTCCCCCGATTTATAGACTGCCGTGCTGCCTTCAGGTGGTGCCGGAAATATTAAATCTCCAGTCAGAAAGGCGGGTTTTCCATGTTATGTTTGCTCAGCTGTCAGGCGTTACGTTGAGCAAGATGTGTCATAAGTTTGTGGTATAAAATAAATAAATACATTCAACATTCAGCCCGATGACCAAAAGCCTATTATAATTTTATTAGTTGACAGTCTGCGGCTAAACTGTGTGACTATCGATGCACGGGTTTTACGAGGAGCACATGAAGGCGGTGTTACAGTAGTTTCAGCAGACTGAGGTGTATCTATACATGCAGGGGCGTGCTCGGTCTCACAACAAATAACGCTGCAGTAAGACGTTTTATGAAATAAACGAATTAAAAAACAACAACAGACCAAAACTGGAGCCACATAAAACAAACATACAAAACACGCACAATGCCCATGGGTACCGATTTAAATAACTTAGGGTTTTTTTTTTTCGTTTATGAATTTGCTGATTGCAAAGGTAAAAGTTGCAGAGGAAAGCAGTGTGCCTCTGTTGTGTCAGTCACAAATTAATATGTCTGCAGTCCTGACCCAGTTTCTTTTTGCTCTTTGTGCAATATGAGATAATAGGCCTACTCAGCCATAGAGTACAACTCCTCCTTTTCAGTTTTATATAATAGTATATAATATATAAAGGAAGAGAACATTTACAGTTAATTCAGTTTTAGAGTTTATGTACGGACTATACTCTTGAGGCACTAAATAACTTCCACAAGTTGCATTTTCCCTGCAGTCATTTTCAGCACAGAACAAAATTCTTCTGAACAACAGCACATGCCTCTCAGAAAAGTTAAGCAACATTGAATTTGCACAATGCTCAGAATCACATGACACAACCAGAGTGCACACATAACCAATGGAAGATGATGACAAATATATCAAGTTAGAGGACAACAGAAAACACAGATATGGCCTAATATGAGCCGATATGTAGTCTGAATATCTCAAAGAGTTAGTTATTAGAGGTCTCAGTTGCTTATTCTTAAAAGATAAACTGTATATATTCTCCCCAAACAGTGTATGTAAGGCCCCGCACCATATGCTCACAGCACTGTCATGTGAGCCAGTTTTACTGAGTGGGTATAGTGAATTTCAAACAGAGAACTGCTGATAACATAAACATATAATAACTCTGAGAGCTGCGCATACATACATCAGGATGTGTGTGTTTTTTTTCTTCATACTTTTTCCAAATCTTTACAAGTGGATGTCTGTAATTGGGCCAATATCAGATAAGTAAAATTCTTGGTCAGAAGTGATTAAACTCTCTAATTTTTATCAAGAAGCTTCTCCATAGAACTCCATTGGTGAGTGCAAATGCATAAAGCACGGTCTTGAAGGTGCACTATCCTCCTGTAATGCCAGCACTCTGTTTTCCTCCAAACAGCATCTCCTGAGGCAGAAATTAACTTGATCAAAGTCTAAAGACATGCCAGAAGTACTGCATGTGCCACTGAGGAAGTGCCAGGTCAGCGTATGAGCAACCTAACCATTCATGTTGCCATATCAAAGAATACTGTAATCACGCACATGCCCATCATTACACCTACAACATGAAATGCCTCCTGGGATTCTTGGAAACACTTAACAGAGATCTCAGACTTGAGAATGAGGCAGGATTGGTAAAGGGTGACTTGGCAAATTATGTGGTTGTTTGGGCCAATGTTAGCTTTTACCACACAACTCTCACCAGCACATGGTTTACTGACCACCCACAGGGTGTTGAGCTACCCCCTACTTATCACCGACGAGTTCCTCATATAGCCTGAGGTGGTGGAGTATCATCACCAGACCACTGATTAGGACTGTGAGTAATGGCTACTGCTTGAGATTTATTCTTATATTCAGTTCTGTGGCAAATAGCTATGTTGACGGTATTGACTTGATACACTTATTTAGCTTTGGAGCTTGATCATTTTGAATGAGGTAAAGGGATAGTTGGGGTATTTTTAAGTGGGGTTGTATGACTGCATAGATCGTCTACTGTTACCTACAATAGCAGTGGTCAGCACACTTCCAGTATGGAGACGCAGACTGGGATCAAAGCAGAAGCAGAGCTGTGCACTGCTGTGGACAGGGACAGCAGAAAAATGTATTTTAGCTATGTAAAAAGAGCAACCTCAGAAAATTCAATACCAGTTAGATAAGTGTGTGCTATATTAAGAATATTTTCAATACTTTACCATCAGCCATTTTACCATTTACTGTAGATTAACCTCCACTTACACTCTGTATTATGCTGGAGATCAGTTGTTTGGGTCAGAAGGTTTTGAGATCTGTCCACAGCAGTGCACAGCTTTACTCCTGTGCCGAGATCCTGATTTGTTTTTTCTAAGTCAGTACATCAGTACTACTCTCATGTCTGTGCCTTAATTGCATTGATAGATATGGGAGTTGTCTGGGTGCACTGGGAAGGAGCTTGCTTGTCTCTGTCCAAAGGTAAAAAACATGTTTGTTCAATCTGTACTTTAAGATCAAGTCCAAATCAAACAGACAAGTTAAACTCGTTGATCAGAAAGGGGTGACTGTTTGTCTTTCGCTTGCTGAGACAAGTCAAAGTAACGGAAGCGTGAGCGTGAATCATTTTGGGAATGATGTAGAAACAAGAGTGCTTTGATTATGGCAGACTATCAAGATTCGAGTTAGCAAAATGTATTTTTGTCATGACAGGAAAACTTTGGCACACCGCTGTACAATTAGTGTCCCAAAAGGTGCTTATAATCTACAACTCTTCTGGGACATCATTTTGAGCGTAGCAACCCACAAAACATAAATGCTGAAGAAATAAGGAATGGGTGCCAGTCACAAGGTGTTCTTAGCTTGCAATTATCTTGTCAACGTGCTACTAAAACAAATATACATGGACACTAATGATTATTTATTTATATTGCAGAGTTGATGTGATAAATACATGGTCTTTTGGGAAGATTTTGTCAACAGAAAGCCCATTCTTTTCTCTCCGATTTTAAATTTCTAATTATATCTTATAATTATAATATAAGTTTATCTTCTCTCCTGAACAGTAATAACTTCCAATGAGGGGTGTAACGGTAAATACAGAGACGGGTAAACTGTAGTTTACCTGGGTTTACCCCCCACTATGCCCCTACCCTCAACTAGCAAAAAGTTGTCTGACTCACACACCTCAGCACACATGACCTATCAACAAAAGGTCAAAATCAGCATATGACTCAGAGATTTCCATCCATCCATCCATTTTCGGTAGCCACTCATCCTTATCAAATTCATGGGTGGCTGGAGACGATCCCAGCTTACACTGAGCGAGAGGCAGGTTACACCCTAGATAAGTTTGACAAAAAATAAATCAAAACATAAAGTTTTGATGCAGCTAGTAATTTTGTCATTCAGGTGTAATGATTGTAGGTAAATAAATCCAAGCCGGATTGAATCACAGTCCTAAAATGTATTTAAATTGTGACTGACGGAACTTCGGGGAAGTAAACGTTTGCAGTTCCTTTTCGAACATGTGCTGTAAGACCTGCAGTTAGCGGTTAGCTTCATTACCATCCTTTGATCTCATATGGTTTGCTGTTTGTGGTGCAGGGATGGGCTGGGACGACTGGCCTCGTGTGGAGACATCCCCTGTAAAACTGAAAGACAATAATAGAACCCCAGAACACGCTGCACAACACAAAGAGACATTTTCCTGGACATGAACCTGAGTCAGTTTTTGAGTCTTAGAAAAGATTTAATCATAAGCCTGTAAGGCCAGCCTATAATACACCAACTGTATAATATTGGCTTGTTTCAGACAGCCCTGCCAAATGAACTGAACTAGGTCACATTAGTAAGAAAGGAAAAGATGACATTTTGAAGATTTGTCATCATACAGTACTGCACGCTGTCTATGGATATGTATGCTGCCATTTTCTGTCCAAATAAATCAGGCTTCTGTATAACCCTTAATCACATCTCCAGTCTGAGGGCTTTCACAACCCCCAAATTATGAAAATGATAACTGAAAATGACCCCCCCTCAATCAATCCTTCAACCCTTTGACCCAAAGTGAGAACAAGAAAAAAACTCCCACAAAAACCTCATGACATGAACAACCTTGCCTGTGCTTTAATGTTCACTGTGTAATGAGTATGCTCCTTTTAAGCGCATACAACCCACTAATCTAGGCGACATCAATGAGACCAGAAGAGTCTGCCTATGTGGTATTTGACATGTTACATGTATGGTGGCTGTCCTGCACGTTACATATGACATGACCTTTTTTCCCGTCACCTGCCTGTTTTCTTTTCACTCTCGCCTTTTTGTACTTAAAAGTCCAGTAGTAGGGCTCTGTTTACACAGTATGGTAGCATCTGTCTAACAAGGGTTCAATTTAACCAAAAACTTGCCACAATACAGTACTGTAGGTCTACGCTTCATATTTAAACCATCATATTAATCTAATCTAGCATCATTACTGACTGATGAAAACATGTATGTCCACTTTTGATGATTATAACTTTTGTCTATATTTTGAATGTTGTCAGCATTTAGAGTCTTACTGACCAATGAAAAGAGGTTTTGTTCCATCATGTATGTAGGCTAGACAGAAGGAAGAGAGCATTTTGAGTAGCTGATTTCATATTTAAATAGCAAAATAAATTTGATTAGGCCAATGTGCTCTGTAGATACTGCGTTGCTATTGATAGATGGCTCGGAACCAAAAAAGAATAGCCACTTTTACTCACAATCTATGCAAATCCATTTCAAATATTAAAGTTTCTTCCACTAAATGATGGAAAAGACTAAGGGTATTCCCCGGCTCATTGGTGATTACCACAAAATATAAAGCAATTGCTGTGGAGGAATTGTTGAAAGTCAGTGGCACCAGGTCAGGAGGGAAGAAAGCGTTCAGGAGCCTCAGATGTCTTATGCTGTAATACTTACTGACACTTGGCCACGGAGAATCACAGACATTTTCACATACAATCAGATATGCATATGAGTCAGGATCTATTCTGCCCAACTCATGCTGGTCAAAGCATGCATGTTCAACCTCAGCACATTTTAGTCTGGATACACTGTTGTCTGTTCATGCTAATGGAACGTCAACAGCTATCTTTTATGTCTAGGAGGACAACATTGATTTTTTTTTTTTTTTTTTTTACCATTTTCTGGCCTGAGGGGAGACACTACTACACTCAGCTTCTTTAATTAATACCATCTATCTTGAGTTATGTAATTAATTTAACATACATTTCCTTTAGGATGACTGGTGTTGTGAAAAGGCAAACAGCAGTGAGCTGCTGAGGGAGAAATCATCAGCGTGAGTATATTCTTCTGCTGCTCTTAATGCTCCAATTCACCTGTGTGTTGATCTGCCTTTCTACAAATTTTGACTATTTTGACTATTTTTTTTTACTTTATACCATCTTACATTCATCTTGTTACCCTTTGCTGGGTTCCTGGCTCCCAGGCTGGGGTTCACTGCTGCAGCTAACACCGCTGCGACATTTGATCTCTTTTCCTGTCTCTCAGTTCCATCTGATGAGGCTGTTTAGTCACCCTATAGGAGATTATTGGCCTGTGAAAACACTTTTATTGAACCGTTACTTGCACCGTGGAAAGCATGAATCACTGTGTGTGTGAATGTATGTGCACGTGCACTTATTTCCTTTCAGCTGTTATGGGTGTAATGGCACACGTTAAACATTGTGGCAGCAGAAATGAAGCAAACAGCACCCTGGACACCGTTGCTAAGAATGTTCAGGGACTTTCTCTGGAAGGCTTCATAAACTTGTGTGTTTATACCAAAATAAAACCGACCAGCATTACATGTCTTTATGGGGTGTTGTTCTATCAAAAGATGCCAGAACACCTTCAAAATGTGTCTGAAGCTCGGCTGGAAGGACACAACACCATCCCTCAACAAGCCATGACATCATCAAATGTTTAGCTGATGACGCTGGAAAATGCTGTTTCTCACATGGTACACCAGAGTCTGTCTGAAGAGTTCAGCTGATCCACAGTGCCATATGTTTTGGTTTTGTTTTCATGGCCATCAAACCATTTGGTGAGCATTTGTGGCCCCTGCAGTTTCAGGGCAAAAGTCGACTCCCATTAAGACTTACTACTAAAGGTGTGGTGGGAACATAGACTGGGCCTGTCTTTCCTCGCCCTTTGAAGAAGGAAGAATAATTGCATGTAAAGATGATTTGTTTGGTATGGTATACCGTGACAGACTGACTGCATATTTATTGTTAACATGTGTGAGACTATGTAGGAATGTGGCAAATGTCCCTTATTAAATGTGAGAAGTGACTCAAGAAGGTTTAATATAGCTATTAGTAGGGTAAGGGTATAAATCAGGGCAGCACGGAATATTACTTTTATTATTTTCAAGTCCCACTTTTGTTTTGTTTTTTTAATTTAAAATTCAATATTATAACTCAAAATACAAAAATACAACCAGTCACAAAACCACAGGGAAAGCAGCAACAGTACCCACCTGCTGCTCTTACACCTTTAAAGTTAGCAACTAGCTAACTGTTAAGTTTGGGGCTCAGTAGGGTCTGTACATTGTGTTTATGAGAGCTTTTTTATAAAAAAAAAAATGCATGTAGATGTTTCCCTTGATAAATCTAATTGATTACTTAGCCAAGAACAACATGAAATACCTTGCAATTTTTAGCAACTGTAGTATCATAACACCAGTGACGGATGTGCAGTATTTTTGTCACAGCAACCAGGACGCTGGGTCAAATACAACATTCAAAACATTCAAATTCCCCTCCTGTCTCAATTCAGAATTTGTCGAGTCATCAAAAGACTGACCCAGTGTAACAAAAAAGGGATATATTGCATCTGCGCATTGTGCATTAGTTGGTGACAGTATAATTCTCTAAACTTGCTGTTTAGTTTGAGGGAAGTCTGTGCAAAGTTGATGGAGTTCATCTTTCCTTTCTGTGCTATGAAAAAGCAGTGCTCAGCATGCAGCAGGAGCAGGTACAATAAGCCAGTGTTGAGTTTCACAGTCAGTTTTTGATGTGAGGAAATGAGTTCAGTAGGTCCATCCTGTCTGTGATGCAGGCGAGGGGCCCATCCAGAGATGACATCAACCTGATAAAAGGCTGACAATTTACTGTGGTTATTTTGAGCATGGCGAGAGAGGTGTGCTAATTGTGGAACCTGCACAGTGCAATGCCACATTAATCCAAACTGCAGCAATTATTCCTTTACTGATTTAAACTGATTTAAACTGTAAAATATGGGTTAAACAAAGTTAAAGTTTAATGGCAGTCCTATTCTTTCAGTCTCACCAAAGCCATACCACACCTATATGCTTCCACTTTGATCTTGAACCTTGTTACTGGTCGCTAAACCAGAGAATACATTCAGTGGATCTCATGTTCTTATCATAAATATATTACCTTTTTATGTGAGCTTTGTTTGTATGAGTGCTCCATCTCAGATTAAACAATCCCTTATAACTGGACATACTTGTAATGAATGAATGATGATGAATAAATGTCACCTGTTCACTGGATTTCCTCTTTTGCATACAGTAAGAAATGCCCCTAAAATTGCCACTTAATGGCTCAACCTCACCAGGCACAGCTGCGACAAGGCCGCTGGAGATGATCATGACCATTGTGGACAATGTTTGTGATTCCACCAGAAATGCCACGATGCGTTTCATAATGATCCCAGAAACAGCTCTGTTTTGTGTAGAATACGTGGCTGTTCTATTTTTTATGGACTTGTATCCAGCTGCGTCAACCAGATTCGGCTGGCCAGAAGTCAGACACAGAAACACAGTAGAGAATCCAGTGAATTTTCAAAATATGACACCCTGTGCAGACTTCTGATCATAAAAACAGCCAAAAGGGAAACAATGTATGTATGTACTGAGGCCTACATACTCATGGTAGATGCACATAAAGCAAGGACAAAATGACCAAATCTGAGCATGTTAACAAAGGTTTCACCTCTGGTGAAATATGAAGCCTTGCAGAGAGAACACACAAACAAACAGTGACTTCACCAAGTAGTGCCCAGTTGTAAGAATACCCAATTTACTCCTTTTGTGGCAACTATCATTCAGAAAAGTGTTACTAAACAGTAAAAAGAAGACACATTTCACCAACTTTCCGAAAGTCAACAACCCCTTAGTCTTGTCACAAAACAGGCACAATGCTTCCTGCAATGGCTTTGAACTGTGGCATGGGACATAATGTACTTCCTGCCATTTCTGCTACTGTATGTACTCATGCCAAAGGCAGCATGTGATAGTCATTTGTACGTGTTGTTCCGTTCCACCCAAGCAGCATCTCTTAAGGTGATTATGTTCACCACAACTTTAATGTGGTAGATGTTGGGATTCCTCTTCCAGGAGGCTGAACGTGTCCTGTTAGGTCTGACCTGGCTTGGTATGTAGTGATGACAATGGATGCCATCAGGGTCTTTCAACTGCTTAAGCAGCTAAGAGGCTCTTGTGGTCTGGCCCACACTAGGACTGGAGTCTGAGATTACAAATTCAACATTGATGAAAGATGAATATTTAACAACAGTAAATGGATGAATCCCAACACAAGTGGAGCTAATTATGAAGTGAAGCCAGTACTCTTCTACACTGCTCTTCCAAGACTGTGTACAACAGTTGATCCACCAACAGTCAGTCCTGTGCTCCCAGATTCGTCTTCGGTCTCCTCAGATCTTCAGTGTATCAAACATATGAATTGGAATTTAGGTGGTTGATTGAAATTGTTATCAAGACTGACTTTAAAGTGCAAACACAAAGTAATCTGATATGAAAGAGAGCAAAGCAAAGATTGAAATATACGAATAAACCTGACTAAGGAGGCAATCTGGCAGAAGTTACACTGTCTTTCACCTAAATCACTGTTAGCTTGAAAATATAATGGATGTTTTTCTTGGCAAGTTAACAATGCCAGAAAACTATTCTTGGCTGTCACTGAATATCAACCACAATGTAAAGAATTACTATCTTGGGCATTGCTGTGAGCTGTAAATATAGACCAAATCCAATCCTGTCATGTAAGCTTTCCCAAATGATTTCTTCATCTGCCATGAATCGTTGGAGATTCTGGCACTGGTTCTCTAGTGAAGACCACAAGATGTTTAGTTGACTTTTGCAAGAATTAAAAGACCAACAGAAACACACAATTGCAGTTTATGCATAAACACAGAGACTTGCCACTTTGCATGTATTTCCATTACAACTGGATTGACTTTCAGGAAAGGGACATTTTGGAAAACATACATTCCATGTTTTGCTGCGAGTGAGACATTAAAAGATCGATGCCAGTGAAACGTCTGTGAAATGATGATGCCAGTAAGTTGTGACCAAAAAGACTGGGCAGCATTTATTCATTGTGTTGATTCTCCTTCTCTTAGAAGGAGGAAATAAGGAGGGAATTTCTGGTCCCTTTGCACAGTTCTCAGGTATTGGCAGAAGATAAGATGTTAGATAAGTTCCTATAAGATATTGGCTTTCTGAGAATTAGATGAGAAGATCAATAGCACTTTCATATTTGGTAGATACAGTATGAAGCTATAGCTGTTTCCAGTCTTTATGTTAAGTTATGCCAACCTTTCCTAGGCTATAGAATCATATTAACAGACCGTATGGTAGAAGCTTCAGAGCGTTCCACAGTGAGGTTTAACCTAAGCACCATAACCTTATCAGTAGATGCTGCTTGATGATACAAGCCTTCCTGTGATGGACTAAAAACAAATGTTGACAGTGACATTACCTAGCACTTTCTGTTTGAACTATTTCTTCTGAAAGCTAAGAATAACTTTTGGTAGGTTTCCTGTGAAATCTTTATTTTCTGCAGCAATGCAGATATAAAAATGTTTTATAGGTGCTGCACATAAAAGTTGTGCTAAACATTGAGGATTTGTAAGGTACTTTAAAAACTAATGCAACCATGCATACTATGATTAGATTTTATGGTTGTTTTACACTGAATGAGGTAAAACTCTGTAATATTCTACAAATCCTCTCCTTCTGCAGTGCCTCAGTTCAACAAACATTACCACAGAAAATAAATACAATTACACAGACGAGCCAGGCATTTTGCATTTAAAAGTGTTCATAAAACGGGCAAGTTGCATCTGCCAAACATGACCTCAACATCTTACAGGCCTGTGTTCCTGCTGCAGGACTGCCATGATGCTAAATTAAACTGTTAACACTTCCTCAGCAAAGACGCAGCTGATATGAAATAAACACAGACACAGTAGGAACACCGCTAATATGAAACAGATTATGTGTGGTAACTAGGACAAACAAGGACAGTAATGCACCAAAGTAGTAGTAGTACATTAGGTCCTGGACAATCTGTGTTTTATTAGAAAATATTTTAGGTTGACAGGGTAAGTACCAAAAACATTTTAACAACCAGGAAACCAGCTGGTCTAAACGTAATTTACAACTGTGCATTTATTTAAAAAAAAAACAAAAACAAATTCTCGTTGTCAACAAGAATGATGAAAATACCAAATCCAAGAATTCATTTGTTTATTTTCAATACCTTTCCCTGTCTGTGTCCCAAGGCCTATTCATTTCTGCTGAAGACAGAGGTCTTTAGATACTTAATAATACAAATATAGCCTATAGTTTCATTAAAAAAGACAAAATAATCTCCTAAAACAGCTGTGTACAGTAGTTTTTGTTATTCAAACAGGAGTTAATAGTGTATTTGTTGGGGACAATTTTTTAGCTCTGGATTAATACACATGTATGTATGTATTTATGCAAAATTACTACAGGAATTGTATTCAGGAACATCTCAACCAGTACAATAGTGAGATTTGTGGTTTTTTTTGGACAACAGTGAAGGTCTACAATGGAATCAGGATTAGGTCTATGATGATTTATGGTATTTTAATAGGATTTGTTGACAGTAAAAGAACTATAGTAAATCCCAGATTTATCCTTTAAAGTGTTTCATTGATTTTATGGTAACATAAAATGGAAAACAGGGAGAAAACACAATCCACTGTGAGTTTTATCTGATTTATGACCTCATGAAACCTCAGAATCACTTTTTATTGACCAGGTATGTGTACACATATGAGGAATTTGACTCCAGTTTTATGTTGTCCTGAAATTTACACAACCACACAGACGCACACACATTAACACACACACACACCGAGGGGCAAAGATGTCACATCTAGTAAGTCCCTGCCACCCTACATAGCTTTGATTATCTCTTTCGCAGTAATTGCTGTTCTCCTGCAATGTTTAGGTGGTCTTCAGAAGGGAGTAGCTCTATAATACAGCCTGAGTACTTCCACATGGTGAATCTTAGCTAATGGTTTGGCACACTTGCTTTGATGAGAGCCCAAGCCCAAATCATGTCCTGAGTACTTTCTATGATGCCACATCAATAAGAAGACATAGAGCTTGTCATTAAATTGATCTAATCAAATTTGAAGAGATTACAATATGCAGACTAGATCTGTGATTTCTCTGCACATGGTCTCTGTGCAGCGAGGCGTGCCTGGTGACTGGGAGCATTATCCACACTGACGCTGCAAATTATTGTAGATCTTGTACCATTCCCAAGGTTTGGAGGAGCTCATGGCAGTGGAATGCCGCTGCATTTCATCCATAAAACTTCTGCTTCTTCTGCTTTGGTCCAGCTGGGCCATTAAACTGTGCTGGATATATTGCAAATGGGTTGTCTAACCACAGTGAAACCACTTGAATAGTTCCCAAAGTATACACCTTCAGTCATGTGGCACTCAGGCTCAAGCTGTCCCTCAACACTGCAGCTTAGCTGAGGCTGAGACATTTCAAGTGCACGGGTAGCTTAATTATAATCGAAGAAATATTGATATCTTTTTTTACATTGGAAAGGGAAAGAGTGACCACAAACGATTGGCCTGATTACAAACTGACATTCTGCTTGGGCACTTTCCAACCTCTCAAGTGCAGAACTACTTCAG
This sequence comes from Nibea coibor, assembly GCA_023373845.1. Lineage (NCBI taxonomy): Eukaryota > Metazoa > Chordata > Actinopteri > Sciaenidae > Nibea > Nibea coibor. Next base: position 5,033,116 of record CM041717.1, read on the forward strand.
AAGAGTACATAAAATTAATGGAAGATGGATTTTAGGCATGCCAAATCGAGGCAAGGGGAAAGCAAATACTATAAATTAAGTTTGAGGTAAAAACTGACATCTGGAGAGAGGTATTGAATGAATAGCTAGACTCTCAAATAATTAACTTGTTAGCACCCAGGTCCATTTATACACATTCAGCAGATGTAGAACAGCGTTAGCATTCATTTGGTTGCTAAATGCTCCAATATATTCACCATATAGTTGCTAACTGAGTCCATCTATAATGTTTTTTTCTTTTTTCTTGTTTCACATTTTAAGAAATAAATGTGCCTTCCTGCCAAGAGTTAGACAAGAAGATTGAAACCATACTTGTGTATGTCAAACAAGCTTAAGCCACCATAAGAAGCTGGTTAGCTTAGTTTAGCATAAAGCCTAAAAGTAGGTGAAACCAACTAGCCTGGCAAAGTCTAAAGTAAATATACTTTACAATGTCTGTTATTTAATATGTTATATCTTCTTTTTAGAATCCATACAGAAAGCTTTGGTATTTCCCTATTTCCACTCTTTATGCTAAGCTAATCTTCGTCTGGCTCCAGCTTCACGTTTAGCAAACAGATGTGAAAGTGGTATCAATCTTCTAATTCTAACTCTCTTGTCAAGAAAGTGAATATTTATTTCTCACATTTGATCATTCTAAATTCTACTCACAAAGAAACAAGCTTTAGGTGCAGATGAAAAAAATCTGTTGAGGTTCCTTTGTTTGTTTGCTGAGCTGACACAGTGTTGATAGGGTGCAGAAAATCTAATTTGATATCTGAGTCAGGCGAATTAGAGATAACAACCCTGGGCACCCCTCAGAATAGTCTGCCTCTCCTCAAGTAGCCTCAGCTAATTTTTTTTAGAGTAATTGTACTAAAGTGTTGTTTTTACTTTTGCTGACTTCAGCTTTTTTCATTTGACCATTAATAATCTTTGTTTGTCCAGCGGAGCTCCGGTCCTTATTTATTCAATTATTCATTTCAATAACGCATTTTGGTTTATTGTGCATCACCATCTGTCTTGTATTAGTCATAAGTCTGTGGTGTTCCATCAATTTTCCAAAACAAAGTACAAGGTCCCTGCTGGGGTGCAGTTGCGGCACTGTTGGGGGTTCTCAACCCAGCCCACATGGGCTAACAAAACATTATGAATTCATATAAACTGGAACTATCATGCTTTGCAATAAACAAACAATAAACATCACTTTACGACTTTACACTGCAAATATCACTGACAAAAATTGAGTGCATAGTAAATACAGATTAGTGTATTAGTTTGCAAACTCAATTTAAACACATCAACAAACTTTTTTTTATCATGTGTATTAAGGCCGTACAATAACACAACCCTTAAAGTGATACCAATAGAGTACTTCAATACCTTGTCTTGAAGAAACCATTGGGCTTGCGAAGGCGGTTCAGCTGAAGTTTTCTCTTGATAAGGCACTCATGTTACTCATATTAATAATCTTTCAGCATTTTATGCATATGTGGTTTACTAAAATTTCTTTTCCTACATGTAGATACAAAAAAGAACAAATGCTGACATTCCTTCACGAGAGACGTGCTGATACTACCTGATACTGGGTCAGTTGATACTTAGTCCTGATGTGTATTATATTACATATTGTGTGTTCATACATCTTCTGATAAAAGTGTAGGCCTACATGAAGTAATTAAGGGAAATAAAATGTAATATTTCATTTTTGTTTCATGTTTTATTTCATGGAAAATTGGCTCTCTTTAGTTGCATGGTTGAGAGCTGCCATAATTCCTCTGGGTAATGAGGTTGAGGGATTCACAATTATTCAGGAAATTGTGTTGTACAAATGATGTTGATTTAAATCGTTTACTTCTAGGTGTTCTTAATTTTGGACTTGAGAATATATTCTCAACGGTTAGCTCAAGAACTGTTATTTAAACTTCAAGAGAAGCTTATGAAGTAAATGATGCCTGTGGATATTCAGCATTAGAAAATGGGCAAAGCTGTTTTTTCCCATGGAAAACTATTTGATTTGTTCCACATAAAAGATTTATTCCATCATTTACCACAGTCATGCCACATTTTACTAGAGAAATTTAACTCTCTAATGCTAGAAAAAAACTTTTTAATATCTATTTAATCTAAGATTGCATTATAAAATCATGCTTTTGTTCTGAAAACATGATTTTATGATGTGGGGTGATGTGTATACAAGCATGTGCTCATGAGATTAAGTCACAAATAAAGGTCTTATTATTTCACATTAGCAGCTCGGACAGGACTCTGGTTATACCACAGGAGGGCACTGTTGTCCATCCCACAGACATATCACAGACGAGGAGGACAGGACTGATAGAGACTAATGATGAGTAAACTTAGTCATAGTTTACCAAAGTAAATCTTCAGACAGCTGTGTGCTATAATGTGCTAGCTGGACATCACATGTACCAGAACATTATGTGCCAGTTTAGTGTTTTTCTACTCCACCTACTGTGTCAAACGCGCACGCACACACACACACACACACACACAGATGCATGCATCCAGACACGCGCAATAACCCAGCCAACAAAGGCTTCAGTATTTGTTCATCAACACTGTCATTCCTGGTAGCCTCCCTGATAAGCGGCTGCAATTACTCCACAGTACGAGTATGGCAAGATGTACTCTGAACAGTTGAGTTTATTTCAAAGCAAAAGGCTGCTGCTAATTAATAAAGGACCACAAGAACCAAGAACCAAAGCCAAACTTAGATAACTTTACAGTCCAGAACATGGACTTCACGTGGCCTCCAGACCAGCTGGTTGGGCCTTGAGGCTCTGGCACATCAGAGATCTGTCCACACTTCAATCTGTCTCCTCAGCTCACCAGCTTAACAGAGGCCAAACGCAGCAGAGAATCCAAACAACGTGTCAAGAGGACAGACCAACAAACACACAGAAAAAAATAAATGAGTTTATGTGTTTGGACATATAGCAGTGTGCATTGGGTCGTAAGTGGGCACATCTGTCCCAAGTTAAGAAGACTCAGTGGCCACTGGCCAGTACAGTTATCAGTGGTCCATGACCTCCACACCTCCTGCAGGACACTTAAACACTCACATATGCTTCCTGTTTTCTTGTTTTGTTCTGCAGTGGCAACGTTCCCATTCCGACATGTGGCTTTTTCTTTTTTTTTTTGAATAAGTGAAACAACAACCTGTTAGAAAACTTTTATCTTAATTTTTCCTGGAGCTGGAGATGATCTGACACATGTAAACAAAAAAAAGGAAAAATAAAAGACAATGTCTCTGCTTATGCAAGCTGCAATTCAAAATCCATGCATTTCTGGAGACGAACTCAGCCGAGACTTAAATTATCAAAGTTTTGGCATAACTGTAGCTACAGGGAAGAGACAAGATTACAGAAAACCTGATTTGTGTGGCAGGAAACATGTGCTGCCAACATGAGACCACATTTTTCATGGACTTGAGTCGGCATGAAGTCTTCAAAGACACACATGCAGTTTAAGAGAACTTCGCTGGGAACCTCTAGAAGACAATTTCACGAAGTTGACTTGTGGAGACCACGAAGGAAGCTGGTGAGCATTAAGTGGGGTCCTTGTGGATTTACAGCTAAATGTGAACAAACAACAGTCTTCCGCCCTCTAAGAGACTGAAACAGAAGACAACATGCTTGATTGTTTGAATCTGGACAAATATGACAGCATGGTGTAAAGTTGAGTGAACATGAAAAGGTATGACAACTTCCGTCCGTCAGTGAAATGAAAACCAGAGCTTCAAAATCATCACTTTTCAGAACTGGTTCAAGGCCAGTTCACAATAACCCCAGTAAAGGTGGGAAAACTCTGACCTCTGCTGATGACAAAGAAAAAAACAGAAATACACTCATGTCTAAAAGACCCTTTTGGATTAGATCCACATTGCTGTGTCACTATTTACTGTGATATGACATCATGACATAAAGGAATGCAAAGGAATGAAACTATAGAGGCTAGAAGTTGAGTCCAGTGGGTTTACCATCCAGTAAATACAGTTGTGTTCAAAATAATAGCAGTCTGTTTAAAAAAATTGAGTAAAGCCCAAAATCCTTATAGTGGCTTTTATTTCCATGCATTGGGAACACTGCACATTATATTCTAAATCAAAACATGAAGAAAAAAGCAGAAATTATTTAGTTACTTTACAGAAAATGAAGAAAAATGAACATTGGGCTGTTCAAAAAAATAGCAGTGTCTGCATTTTACTTTACAAACTCAAATATTTACTGTATTAACTGAAAAATATCCAGGATTCAGCATTCCTGTGAATCACTAAACTAATATTTAGTTGTATAGCCACTGTTTTTGAGAACCGCTTCACATCTGTGTTGCATGGAGTCGACCAACTTCTGGCATCTGAACAGGTATTCCAGCCCAGGATGATTTGACAACGTTCCATAATTCCTCTGCATTTCTTGGTTTTGCCTCAGAAACAGCATTTTTAATGTCACCCCACAAGTTTTCTATCGGATTAAGGTCCGGGGATTGGGCTGGCCACTCCATGACTTTAATTTTGTTGGTCTGGAACCAAGAAGCTGCTCGCTTACTGGTGTGTTTGGGGTCGTTGTCTTGTTGAAACACCCATTTCAAGGGCATTTCCTCTTCAGCATAAGGCAACATGACCTCTTCAAGTATTTTGATGTATCCAAACTGATCCATGATCCCTGGTATGCGATAAATAGGCCCGACACCATAGTAAGAGAAACATCCCCATATCATGATGCTTGCACCACCATGCTTCACTGTCTTCAGAGTGTACTGTGGCTTGAATTCAGTGTTTGGGGGTCGTCTGACAAACTGTCTGCGGCCCTTAGACCCAAAGAGAACAATCATACTCTCATCCGTCCACAAAATGTTTCTCCATTTCTCTTTTGGCCAGCCAATGTGTTCTTTGGCAAATTGTATCCTCTTCAGCACGTCTTTTTCTTAACAGTGGGACTTTGCGGGGGCTTCTTGCTGATAGATTAGCTTCACACAGGCGTCTTCTAATTGTCACAGTACTCACAGGTAACTTCAGACTGTCTTTGATCATCCTGGAGCTGATCATTGGCTGAGTTTTCACCATTCTGGCTATTCTTCGATCCATTCGAATGGTAGTCTTCCGTTTTCTTCCACGTCTCTCTGGTTTTGCTTTCCATTTTAAAGCATTGGAGATCATTTTAGCCGAGCAGCCGATCATTTTCTGCACTTCTTTATACGCTTTCCCTTCATTAATCAACATTTTAATTAAAGTACGTTTTTCTTCTGAACAATGTCTGGAACGACCCATTTTTCTCAGGTTTTCAGAGAGAAATGCATGAGCAACATGTGCTGGCTTCATCCTTAAATAAGGGCCACCTGATTGACACCTGTTTTTTCACAGATTGAATGACTTCACCTAATTGAACTCCACACTGCTATTTTTTTGAACACGCCCCTTCAATTCATTATTCAATTACACAGACTCAGGAGCATACATATCATGAATGTAGGCTCTGTTGGTTTTCTATGACCCTACTACAGCAACTGGTAAATTATTTGCCATGCAGTAATATAATTTCTACCAAAAACAGGTTATTCATGTTGGACTGCTATTATTTTGAACACAACTGTACACACAGAACTCTGCTCTATGCTTCATGGGCCCAAAAATACAGAAACATGAGGAAGCTGGTGTAAGCACCAGATGTGCTCGGCCTGCCGTAACACATTAACTCGTTAGCTACGTCCATTATCAAGTCCATCAATAAACAGTTTAGCTAAGGTAACGTTCATGGCTTGAGGTCATTGGAAACCCAAATATGATGCTGTGAGTACTAACGGTCTAAGAAAGACAGCAAAAGCTTTTTGAGTCACTGCGCATCATGTGAGGAATGTGAAAGTTGCAATGAAAAGCAACTTACGAAAACTGTGTTTGTGTATACCCAACACCTGCAAGTACATAATATGTTGAACTGCTTCAAATGTTGCACTGTAAAAAAAAATTTAAAAAGGTGCAATCTGAACAGGTGAGATTTCAGCCTGTGAGTGAACATGTGCAGTTTCTCCAACGGAGAGCTGGTTCCACCATTGTAGACCCGACTCCATCCATTCATCTACCCATGCATGAATCCATCTGTAACCGCTATCCATAAGCACTTATCCTCATCAGGGTTACGGTGGAGCTGAAGCCAAAGCTGTTATATTTATATGTTGTGTCTTTTTAGATGGCTTGCTAATACTAACCACAGATAAACCAACAATCACATGGTTCAGAGTTAGAAGGAGAGACTAGACTGACAAAATGGCTGCACTGCCAAGTCTGAATGCTAACACGCTAACACAAAAACACCATCAGAAAGTATCTGAAAATGGCCAAATGAGCTGTTGCCCAGGCAGCTTTTGCTTGCATGGCCTTGTGTTCTTTATTATGAAATGAGCACATGAATTTTTCAAGTAACTTGCGCAACTCTGCACACTTTTTTCATCATAACGAATGACTGTGGCAAAGAAAACTACTCTCAGTCCGTTTCAAGCCATGTGCTTCACAAACACATGGGAAAAACAGCCTTTACATGTATTTTTAACCTGAGAAACATCACAAAAACTTTTCACATTAGCTCAGGTGGAAAAGTGCATTGATAAGAGCAAAAAGCGACAAAATGCAATCTGTCTTGACAAACAAATCATGACTTGCATGACGCACGAGACTCAAATGTCCACTGAAAACAGCAGCAGTGAAATACCATTGGTGAAAAAGACTGTGACCTTCCTCAAATGATTACACCCATCAAACAGAAAAGCTCATCTCCACAGCGTTTTCAACATTTCATTCACTGTTTGAGGCTAAACTGGCGCTCATTACACCACCTTGTTGAGAAATGAAAGGTTTGTTCACCATGCACGGTGGCACAACCATCACTAACCACACCAACTGTAGTTTTTAACAGAAACAGAAGTCCTCCTTATTTATTTCAGGAACAGTGTGTAAGCGTAAAGGAGCTCTGAGTAGGGGAGCGCGAAGAAAAAGATTTCTGGGGGATTCAATCCCATGGGCAGCGGGGGTAAAAATGGTTTGACAGGTGGGGGGTCTTAACCATCGCAGCATCCTCGAACTACGAACTATCCATGCACAGAAAATAATGTGTCCAATATTTGAAAATTATTCAAACACACAAATCACAGACAGAAAGATTCCTCCACTGAGACACTCCTTCCTTCACACCTTCAAAAGCTTTTTATGATTTTTATTCTTTCTTATTTTTTCTTTTATGTGAACAGTTTCATATCGCACAGACTTCCTTTGTGCTACTCGACAAGCCGGATCTGTCCTGTCTGTAATAGAAGTGTGTCCCTTTGCAAATGCAAACAGAAACTGGAGACACTTGTCATTACTGAAGCTGTGTTCGGCACTCTATTAACAACTTGCCAAAAACAATCCGTCACTTCCTTTGCCGCAGTCATAACAAAAATAAAGAGAATTATTCACTGCTACCTGCCTGTCACAAACAACAAAACACGTAGAGTGAAATCTTAATATTTCCACGCTTAATATAATAAAATGTCACAGCTCTCCAGTTATGAGAAGTCTCTAAATCGTTTTTGGAAATAACATGTATCGACTTTTACTTTGTTGCTTTAGAGTTAGATGACACCGTTTGTAGAATGTTCTTCTGCTGTGCAGTTATGTGCAGAATATGTACCATGCCTCTGATTGCAGTTTGAAGTTTGAGGAAACCCTTCAGAGTGCCAAAGCGTGTAGAAGAAAACTGAGAGGAAACACTCAGGAAAAAAAAGAGGGGAAGCAATTATGAGGGCTGCACGAGGATTCAGGGCCTCGCACTTAAGCATCGCATCGAGATCAACAACTTGACTTTTTCATGTTCTCTGAATAAACTCTGTGGGTGGCCACGCCGGGGTGTTTTCCAAAGCCAGCACACAGCAGGTACATATATTATAGTATTCTTTACCCACTTATTTTCTGCTTCAATCATAACAATGTGGATATCAACTTGTAACACAGTGTCTGAAGAAGCTTTAAGATTGTTCCACAGCTGGAAAAGTCATCCTCAGCTAACCGTGACTCTGGAGGCCATCGATGGAAACGAGGCTAGCTGCAGCGAATTCATTTGCATGCTTTGTATGTGTACACACAGTAACATGAACCCCATGCTACTGCTGTGGCTAACATTACAATTATCATTTTTTGCATTAAGAAGAGTGAGTTAACTTAAATATGAGTTATGGAGGGAGACTTTGCCGATATTATTGCGCTGACCATTATTTTACTAGAATCCACCCTGTATCTTAGTCATTGCTTCCATATCATTATTAATAATTGATTAAAATGCCGGGTATGAATTTTTTTTCAGGCTCATGAACCACTAGTCTGACCAGATGCTGGCTGAGTTTATGACACTTCTACGACACTCTCTACTTGTCCTACCTTTACACTTGATTTTCTAATTTATTATTCATTATATATTATAATGCTCATACTTCGTACTTCATCCTACACCCAGACAACCATTCACACTCACATTCACAACTTCACATGCCAATCTACAATGTCACAAATGAACTATATTATGCCAACATAATGCAATTTTGAATTTAAATGTTCTTGTGTAGCCTCCATTTTAATTTCTCTTCTCATATTATATATATCTATTTCACTTTCACTTAAACTTCTAATCATTATTACTTTTATATCGACTACTACAGCACCATGCTCTCTGGGTAAATCTCATCACATCTGAGGCTGACACACAAACATTTCAGTGGTATTATTATGTTGAACAAGCAGTAAACCCAGTGTGCCTGCACAGACTGACATGTTTTTTGTTGTTGTCTGCTTACTCTCAGTCTCTAGACAATAATAATGATGTCTTGAAAGCGTTTGACCCCAAAGAACCATGGGAAATGAATGTAGCGTCGTCCTGTAATTGCCACTTGTGGCCACAGTGGCTGCTGTTCAACAAAAGTTTAAAGTTTAAATGTTTGAGGTCAGACAATTCCATGTGCAGCAACAAAGGGATAAAGTCTGTGGGATTTGACAAAGAAGCGCACTTATTTTTGACATCTTCAGCTTCACGAAGAATGACTGCTCCATCAGAATGTGAAAGGTGGAGGACAGCCCAGATTAAGAGGTGTATGAAAACCAGACACGATGATGGCCTTTCACTGCTTGCACTTGGCTATGCTGCGACTCAGAACATCAGATCATTCTGGGTGGAAGACAAATGTGAGAGCAGCTCGTGTCTCTGCTTTGGCTCTTGGAGTATGGAGGGTGGATGGCGCATGGTTGAGAGGACTGTAGGGAGTTTTTCCTTTTTTTTTTTTTGCATTTTCCTGTGTTTCCTTTGTGTTTACATTTGATTACTTGTTGCTTTTATATGTGTAGATAATGAGTATCTTTCTAGAATCAGGAAGCTGAATAGCATCCAAAATATATTGGCAAGTGCAGTCAATATTCACTTACTCTCTGTAATACCTATATTTTGCTATTTCCCCCTGTATACACCTACGCATCTCTTGACATATTCACTTACTTTCACAGAGGTACCTGCAGTAGTTTCTGGTGCAGTGCCATGCTCAAGGGCACTTGTGCAACACTAGTGGGCTGTTATTTGGAACCTAACATGGTGTGTGTGTGAATGTGTGTGTATGTGAGAGAGAGAGAGAGAGAGAGAGAGAGAGAGAGAGAGAGAGAGAGAGAGAGAGAGAGAGAGAGAGAGAGAGAGGGAGAACTAGAGATTCAATCTAATTTACGCACAAAGCCAAGTGGAAGTCACTCTTGTTCAGGTTACAGTGGCATGTACCGGCCCTCATAGCTCACATAAATCATACACAGATATATATATATATATATATATATATATATATATATATATATATATATATATATATATATATATATATATATATATATATATATATATATATATATATATATATATATATATATACAGATTTACAGGATCAAAGTGGAAATTGCTAGTTCTCCCCATTCAGATATGAAAAGTGCTGCATTCATTGCACTGACCATGAAAAGTTGAATAGTTTCAGAGCAGCCTTGCTGTCGTGCCTGAAAACACAAATATTTCACACTAATATGATTAAATACGATGCCATTACTTGAATAATTTTCCACCTTTATTTTGAGATTTGAGGACTGAGGACGAGGCGGGTAAAAACACACTTGTTAGTGTTCTTGATTTAAATGTTAACTTTTGGATTTGAGGTTGTGTTGAAACTGCAGTAACTGAGGACAGAGGACAAATATTTGTGGCTGTTTTTTTTTTTGTTACCATGGTGATGGGGACACATGCAGATAAGACAGCCAGCAACCCAAAAACTTCACTGAACTTCAACTGAATCTAAAATGATGAGCATCCCGTTGGTGTGTTCAGATTTGACCGTGAATCCGAGCATGATTTTTTTGCCTCAAACTGTGGCTATCACATCCAAAGAGTGCGTGTGGGTATCTATATAAACTAACTTCCTATTTTTCAACACATTACGGCACATGTCCCTCTGTCACCCCACAATATATCTTCAGCTCACAACTCTCCCTGCACGTCCCAGTTGAATTTCTGTGACGACGTATCAAAGTAAGAACAGCATTTTGTTTATCTGCACCAGACATCATTACGGATGGGAGTTACAGAGAGTTATAATCTATTTCCAACCTTGCAACTCATCTATAATGTCACAAACCTGTTTTCTAACGCATTTGCTAATGAGACTGAACACAGACACGTCAATAACAAGCAGGTTTATCTTTGATTTCTGCATGTTTTCCAGCATTGCAAAGGAATCAAACCAAACTGATGTAACCTTGACTGAAAATCTAGTTAGTGGTCCTGCACAACAAAATAAGAGTCAAAGTGGTTGCTTAGCAACAGATATATCACTCTGGCCTGCCTCCAGCAGCAGATGCTGTTGGAGGATGTTTTTCAACCCATGACAGAAATCACAAGTTGACGTGACTCAGGTTAGCTGCTCCTCAGTCAACAAAAATACGACACGTTGTTGATTCCTGTGAGAAATGTGCAAAAACGAGTTTGGAAGGTCAGAGATGAACAGAAGTGTATCATTGCAAACGTAGAACAGGTGAACGTGAACGTGACTTTTAAACAGCAGGCTGGATTTTAGTGTCAGGGCAGCAGGGTTGATGCCTGAACTGTCGTTTACTCTCATTTCATATCAAAAATCTGTTTCTAACTAGAGCGATGCATGAATTCCACCAGTCTTACTTTTCTTCATCTCCTGTGGTTTCATCTTTTATTCAAACAGATAATCAGCCACGAGCAGCTCGGCCTATACCTCTGCTGTCCATATGATGGCGCCATTGCTTCATGTCAGAGCCATCCTCGCAGCCGGAGCCTCTCACAGGTGAACCACTTTGTAGCACATATAGAAAAATAACTCTCCTTACATCAATATGATAATGGGGGGGGGGTCCAAATACGGGCTCCGATATGTACCCTCACCACTGGGGCATGAGCACTTAGGCTAGTTGATCCTTTGATGTCCCAGAAATAGGCTTAGAAGCAGGTATCATTAGGGTTTTAGAGAGGGAGCGAGAGAGCACCTTCCCCATCAAAGCATGTGCGCTCCCCCTTTGTAATGGAAACACCAGATGAGAGCTGCGCTGAAGGAGTCGAGGCACGAGTGTCATGTTTGAAAGGGAAATACAAAACGTGGCACAGTGTTTCACCTGTTTGGGTTGATCAGATAAAACAATGAAGCAGAGTTCATGGAAGTAATCAAGTCTATACAGAAGTTATAGTTACATGCTCCTCGGTCGGTGAGGAGAAAGACAGAATAAACACACTCATGTCTCAGAAGGATATCATCATTGATCTTTTTCCAATGCGTGCTGTACATTTTTATATTTTTGGGTTTAGTTTTCCCTCTGCTCCAGACAGCCACGGGCTTCCTTTTAATTACCTGTAGTCCAGCGTTGCATAATCCATCACACTGAGCATCAAGTCTACATTCATTTCTTTTAAAGTCACATCGTGGTTTCATGGTATTCCCTTGGCAGTGAGGAATGAGGGTAAGATTAGAACTGAAACAATTAGTCAAGCAACTTATTAGTCAATGCAAGCTTGTCAGTTAAAGTTGTTTAATCCGGCAGATCAGCTGCTTCTCTAAATTATTAATATTCGTTTGACTGGAATATCCTGATGTTTTCTACTGCTGATCGGACAAAACAAGACACTGTAACTCTGACTCCTGAGAGAGTTTGGTTTATATAGCTCTAATTTGTGACGGCAAAACATTTTGAAGGAAACATAATGCAGCCTGGATAATGCTTTCTGAACACCACAGCAGAGTAGTAAATGCTGCTGGGTCTTAATGATGCTTTCTGGACACTTCAGGTGCTCACTGCAGCTTGTTAAGGGCTCACTGCATGTTCTCAATGAAAGATTTCAATTCAAGTCTCCTTCAAAAATGATCCAAAGCACACTGTACAGTTTGTGCCGAAATAAAATGCCTTTATTATAGATGGTGTTATGCATTTAAAATAGCCTACGCTGTGTGACCAACAAAGGTTTCATCAGGATCAGTCATGAGCATGTTTGCTAAGTTGTAAAAATATTGATATTGAATATATTTGCAAAATGTTTGTGCCCTCAAACATATAAAATGTTAGAGAACGAGTGTCGGATCGGTTTGACTTGTGACTCAGTTACTATTTTTATTCTTGACATTTAACTGAAAACACACATCTTTCTCCTATCCTTACCCAAATGACCCAAGTCGCACCAAAGTACTGAATTACATCTGAGTGAACATGTCTCTACTGTATGACTTGGTACATGGTATAAAAAAAGCAGAGCTTTTGTCTGTGTAATTAGCATGGGCTCAACATACACTGACATTTGAGGAAGTCATCTTGGACTCATTAGACACCCGACTCACTATTTTTTGTTTTTAGCATTTAACGATGAATGGACTCATTGGGCAAAATCAAATGGATGATTCATGATTTATTAGAGATATGTATCTCTGTTTGTGAGCGTGAAAACCATTTCAAATGTCTAGATGATGATGATGTAGACATCAAGCCAATATAGACTTGCTTTCCACTGTGGACTGTTGAAAAAAATACTGTACATCCAAAGATGTGAAATACAACAGTATGCAAAACGATGAGCTGTAATGTAAGTAAAGGTGATATGAAGTAAATGCACATTCATTCTGGAAAAGGAAACGGTAATATTTCTCTTTCCAGTGTTGGACTGTAAGTACATTTTCTCAAGTATTATATGCTCCTTTTTTTTTTAAACCCTCTATTACACACCATGTAAAAAAAAACTGAATGTTGGCATATTCAGGATAAAACTCCTGCTGTTTGCTGCACAAATAAAGAGCATAGAAGGCCCCTTGCTATGCATATTATATCTGTAAAGTCAGCATGTATTAAAACTCTCTGCCACTCTCTTAAAACATTTTTTCTATTGACATGTACTCGACACTAGATATGTGCCAGATGTGTTTCATTGGTGTATAAATAAATTACTGCTCATAACAATCTGTACATATAAATGACATGATTTCATAAGTATTATTTATCAGGCATACATGATCATGAACAATTCTAATAATGTCTTGTATTTTCCGCCTAATCTGTCATTCTGAAACTAATCATGAAGCATTGATCATGGAAGCTGACAAACATTTGCAACGTGATATTGGACAGCTATGAACAGCTGTCTTAATGTGAAATGGTCATTTCCTTCTGCAGTTTCAGTGAAAAACTGTCCAACAGCTTATTAAAATCCATGACCAGTCGTTAGATAACAGATAATTCTGCACTTTGAGCTAACAGGGAAGTTTTCTCCTCAGAATATTAATCACTTCCACATATTACTGTGGTGCTATGTGCGGTTTAAAGGGCTAGTGTGCAGGATTTAGTAGTCAGGGTGCAGTTGCTTGATTGCAGCCCCCTCAACTCAACCCTCTTTCATAGTGTGATAGACTGCTCACAACACTGAAGGTCCTTACTACAGCCAGTGTTTAGTTCAACTTAAGGACGTTATTTACCAGGTACCACTATCTAAAACTTATACACTGGACCTTTAAGGCCCAAAAACAAATACTACTACTAATAATAGTAGTAGAGCTATTCTACACTCTGCATTACTCGTCTCGTCTAATTGTGAGACTTTATGTGCATTTTATTGATTATACTTTCATACTTTCAATGAAGTAACATTTTCAAAGCAGGACTTTTGCTTGTAATGGAGTATTTTACATTGAAATATTAGTACTTTTACTTCTTTAAAAGTACCTCTCTACCACACTCTCTTTCCATATAGACACTTAAAAAGTCCAGACTCCTTGTGCACACACACCAGGTTTCACTTCCTTCCTGTATTTCAGTGAACAGGATGTGTTAATTAACACGTGAACAATAGAACTGATCCTTAAGGGTGTGTTTATTATATGTGGTAAGAAAATATAATGAAGTAATTAAAGAAAAGCAACTTGCTAGCCACTCTGGGTAATTGGAAAATAATAAGGCAATGCTTCCGAAGACAATTAGATGAATGAAATTTGACATTAAAACGTTTATAAATGACTTCAGTTGTTTGCTCGAGCTGGAAATTACACTGCTGTGTTTTCATTTTTCTGAATATATCCTGAGGCGAGCTGAGACCTCGCAGGCAGCATACTGTATTTATATGGATTTCGTACCCAATCAAGTGCTGTATATGCTACCCAAGCAACATTTTCAAGATTCAGCTGCCCTTAGATAACATTAGATAAAAAAACTATGACAAGGTAAAGTCTGCAAAGTTGTCTGTGCCTGTGTGGGCTGGCCTAATTAGGCTTATAAATCTGGCCAAAATCTATGCAGTTGCTGCTAGTTCCACTCGACTGTGACTTGACATATTCCAGTTTTTACCCCAAATCACCAGGGGCATCTCTTGGAGAACATAATCCTTAATGTTGCAATTCATCAAGACCCAGCACTGTAACAACGACACAATGCAGGAAGAAAATAAATAAATAAAATACAGCAGAAAGAGTGCAAACTTTCAGGTTGTTAAAACTCTGAGCTTATCCATTTGGCATCAAGGCCCTTTTGCTCTGCACTCACATTAGTCCAATCCCTTATCGCTCTCACGGTCCAGACACACTCAGATCTGGGCAGCGGAGGGAACATTGAGTTTTATATAAATCAATACTATGTCCCCAACACTTTGCTGCTCCTGGCACCCCAGGGAAGATTATAAAACGCTTGGCCAGATCATCTCTCCCCCATCATTTCTTTCTGAGGTGGGAACTAAGAGCTGAACTGAAGAGAGATTTTTTTTGGTGGGGGTGGCACAAAGACAAACAAACGTTGTTCTTCTGGGTAATCTGGGGTCAGCTCCATTTTCATTACAGTCAATTCTCAACTGCTGGACACGTTGTTATGAGTAAATGTTGCGATTGAAGTCATGAAATTGTTTGTTGCCCCCCCCCCCCCTTCCAATAGTCCTGCAGTTCGAGCAGCTGCTCCAGCTTTAATGCCAATGAATAAGCTGACACAGTGTTATTGAAATCTTAGTCGAAAATGTTATTCACAAGACTCAAGGCTAACAAGTAGTGAGCTTAGGAAGCCTTTCAATTCGACAGGTATTCAGACTTTGGGGAGATGGGAACAGGTTGGATTAGATGGGATAGTCTGTTGCCTAAGCAACTGCTACACTCCACTGTGTTCGAAGAGGTTGCTTTATCTGTGAGGATTACACTGTGCGGGGAGGAAAGGGGGGGAATAATAAAAAATAAAAAAAAGCTGTTTGCCTGGAGTCAAACAGTTCGGCTTCGAGGCCAAAAGCTGTGTCAGTGCAGGGCTTAAATCCTCACTTGGTTTAAACAACAAACAAAAGAGGAGAATCTCTGTCAACAAGGCGCAAAAACAAAGTCGAGTGAATCAAAGAAAGGGTGACAAGGAGGAGGGAGCAAAGATAAGGAGCGTAAAATGAGGCTGATGTATGCTAAGTCCACTCCAGACAAAATTATCCAGAGACAGCGGCGTTCATAAGCTCTCAGGTGAAAAGCGGCTGGATTAGGTATTTTTCTTTTCTTTTTTCTTTTTTAACCTGACAAGTGGAAACGTTGAAGCCACATGGGATGAGCTCCTCCAGCGTTTTTTTTTTTTTTTTCCCCCTCTCCCCGGGGAGGTGACACTTGCTAATACTATTTATTTACATCTTTGTTTCATCACCATGCAGCACGCCTACGTTGGAGGAGCCACAGCCTATTGTTGTGGCGCTTTGTGATTATGAATTTCCATAAGGAGATTATGGAAGTTGTGTGATGACAGAGGGATAGAAAGATGACACAACAACCTTCTATCAGAGAAACAAAACTGATTTGCTTTCATCTGCGGAGCTCGCAGGTGCCTTTGGCAGGAGGTTGACTTGTTCTAATACTAACTACACCCACACACACACACGCACATTACAGAATTAAAGACTGTGCTATGCCATTATGTAAGGCAAACTGATTATACAGCCATATTACAAGAAAGGTTACACTAATTTATCGAGGCAGACACTTACAGACTGTCACACCACACTGGTCATCCTTGAAGCCTTGAATCTGACCTATTTGAGGTGCTGTGTGTCACAGTTTGACAGTTTGGCTCGAGTTACAGAATATGGCAAAAAAGGAATATAGTGTGCATGCATGTTTCATCAGTGTGTAATCATATGAAAATACGATTTTTTGTGAACTTAGAGTGAGTCTTTTATATCTAGAGAGAGAGAGCGGGTCCTCTTGCATGGCCATGTTGTACCTCCATGTTTCCACTGTAGTCCAGATCCGCTCTTAATAAGGCCTTCTGCACTTTTTTAAATCCTGAATACACACGGGTCCTTCACACATGTATGAATCAAACCATTAATTTAAACAGCCCTCCTATGCTGTGTATGATAGTTTCACATTTTTCAGAACTCAATTATCCACACCGACTATGACAGAGTTCTGATTTTAGGTGACCTTAACCTGCAATCAGATTAAAGTCACCTACACTTTAGACCTTGCAATAACCCACAGTCTGACTGTTTCTTCAACTATAGATGTAGGAATCGCTGACCAGTTCTGTTTCTACAACAGAATATTCCAGAGCAAACAGTGAGGAAGTGAAGTGAAGTTTATTACTGAAGTGGCTCTCTTACATGACAACCCTCCTGCAGCAGATAGTTTTGAAATAAGAAAGTCAAACCTTATCAAAGTTGTTTATCTAAAACTGAAAAAAGAAAAAAAAAAACTAAACTAAAAAGAAGAGAAGAAACTCGAAAAGAAAGAAAATGGAGAGAGAATAAAACAATGGTCAACTATCATGTACATACACAAACAAGTACCTATTAACAATCAGACATAACTCCAAACGTCACATTTTTAAACATTGATGCAATGGTACAACGCTGAGTTTTTAACGCTGAGTTTGAATCTTAGTTTAGGCACTTTTGTGAGCAAATGTCATTTTTTCGTGCTTTTCATGCTGGATGTGAGATTAAGAGCGTCCAACAGCAGCGTGGAGCTGTAGTGTGCGATAAATACTTCTCTACAGCTGGTAAACCTTTTGCTTTCTAAAAAGAAGAAGAAAGTCTTTCTCTGATATTATTTGGCTCATCAAGCCTCATTTACAAGCTTTAGTTGACGAGTCTTTTGATGGAAATGGGCCCATATTACACTTATACACATCCACAAACATGTAATGGCAGCTCGAAGAGAAATGCTACAGCTGAGCTAAATGGATTAGCTTCCTCTGAGGTGATCTCAACACGGAGGCTGGTGTACGCTTGTATTTGTGTGTGTGGAGTCATATATGTGTGTGTGTGTGTCAGCCAAAGCTGTACTGCAGGGAGCAGCGACTCCGAGAAGAGCTGCTTGACTCCTGCCATGTCTTCACAGCAGAGGCTTGGATACTGTAATAATGAGTGGTGTGTGTTGTGTACACAGCTCTGCTGTGATTGGATTCAGCAGAGAACAAACAAATCCGTTACGCTAGACTTGCATGTGCTCTCACACACACACACACACACATTCAGAAACATCCTCAGAGACACAATTATTTAGGAATAAAGAAATTAAAGCATCCCTAATGTAAATATGAATACAGCGAATGCTCCATTAGTGTTGTGATAGGGTCTCCGCTGGGTTGAACCCAGCTTGTTGTGTTTGTTTAGTCTGTCGTGTTGTGATCTGGTCGTAACAGCGGGACCTCCATTTACCCAGGGTTCCCGGCAGGTCAGTGTATTAACAGCAAAACGCTGAACGCTGTTGGATACAAGGCCGATGGGAACAGTGAGGAGTTATTTCATGTGGCACTCAGCGGTGAATGTGGGAGGACTGCTTTGAGTAAACACACACATACTCATAGACATATTCAGAAAAGAACATACCCGCAGATACAAATAGAGAGAAGTGTAGCTGTGACACATAAGGAGACCTAAGAGAAGACTAATGTTGTGTATTTCAAAGTCGGAGCTTTTTATCATGTACTTTATGTCAGTCGGTTTTCTGGCTTAAAGAGACTTTTTTTGGGGATTTCCCTCACAAGGTTTTTTTTATTCATCACCTCTGTGGATGTGAGTAGAAAGAGGGCACCTCCCTGTAAACACTTACAAAAACAACTGTGACACAGTCAAGTCTTCAGTGATCTCTGCACTTTTAATGTGCAATCAAAGAGTTTGTATGGGGTTTTCACAGGGTCAGGCTTATATCACTGCAGGGACAGTTTTAAATCTTAGATTGCTATTAGGTGACTGGCATCTTCTCCTTGAGATACAGAACAGCTGTATGCTTATGTTTAGTGAAACAGGCGCCATTCTAATCATCACTATAGTAACCAAGGGCAGAGGATAGGACTGTCTCACTGCCTAGACACAACAGACAGGTATATAATGTGGAAGCCTCTATAGAGTCAGATAATAATGTTGGACCACTAGGGGTAAACATATTTACTTGTTTGTAGACTAATGACCAAGACTTTAGGAGACATGTGGCACTATTTAGACGATCCAGAGAGGACAGCTTCTTTAGAATTAATCGATCACATCATGTCATGACAAGTGTATTGATAAATCCTCCATCGTCCTTGGCCAAGCTTCTGTAAACCTTTCAGCAGCAAGACCGTGATGGAGGTACTAGTTTGGCATCACTTTCGGATGTGCCCGTCAGGTGTAATGTTTTGATGTGCAGTTGAAGTCAAGTGACGTAGTAAAAAGAGTCAGAAAGTCCATATAAGGAGGAGGGTGAGGTGGATGGATGAGTCAAACACAGGACTTTCACATAGAACAGTCCAGTGTGAAACCAAAAGTCAACATTGACTTCTTTTTGACAGACGTTACATTACACACTTATCTTAACCCAAACCAAGAGGTTTTTGTTCTTAAACCTAACCAAACTGCAACTGTTTGAACCGAAATGGAAACGGGTCTCAGTAAGCTTTCTTTTGAAAGTTGCATATCCCTCGTTTCCAACCCTGCATATACAAAACCAAGAGTACAGGCATTCCTATAGTGTCCTGGTTTGGTGTGTTACAATACTCAACACTGCCCCTATAAATTATGTTTAAATGCAAAAAATATGTTTTTTCCAAATACAGAAAAAATATATTAGGGAAGTGGACCAGGTGGAGGTTTAGAGTACACAGTTACAGATTTTAATACCAGAGAGTGGTGCTCGTATTCACACAGGAGTCCTGACTGTGGATGGATTTATGCACTTTGGTTAAGGTTAGCAAAAGATCAAAGTTGTTCACTGTTGACTTCTTCAATGTTTAACCAAGACACTGACCTTTCTCAAACATTATCCAGGTGCTGCGAATGCATAAACCAAACCATTCACATGTATATTCAAGCTGAAGTTGTTACAAGTGGATATTGTGGGGAAGAAATCTGTCGTCAGGAAACATTTTGTAGATACATATTTGTATCTTCCATCTCGGTAGATAAGTTCATTAACATTTCCTCATCTATGTGGGAAACTTGCCAGGTGGCATTACATTTCTTGTTATTGCAAATTGGTAGTAAAATTAATTTCTCTGAGACAGAGATTATTCCCACAAGTTAAACTAAAAATTTGACTTAGTCAGGTATCAAACGATTTGATCGACACGGGATTAATATTTACTGAGCTTGCTGCAAATCACCTCCCGTGCCACAAAATTCTATGTCACAGTAATTTTTAAATTTTGTGGAGTATTTAAAGATCCAAGCTGCAGTTGATCTGATTTGTATAAAGTCCAACAAGATAGGAGTTGATGCTGGCTTGTTTTAATACAAGTTGCACATGTCTGGAAACCAGAAAAGCACAACGCAGGGAGAGACAGATGAAAGGTATTTACTGAAAATGAAGTGTGTATTCATCTCAAGAAGGAGGCTATAGGTGAGGAAATATTAACTAGCCTAATGTTGTCAAACAAAAAAAGATCAGTGATTGAATGAGCTGTGAAAAATTCATGTGGGAAACCTTTGAATTGCTTTGACTACATTACTTCTGTAAACAGATCAGAAAATAATAATCATTGTGCTTTTTAAAGGGTTTTTAAAATGATTAAAGTAGTTAATAATAATGGCCTATTTAATATTTCTGGCTGCCTCAGTCATACCACACTGGAGTGGAGTGTTCTGAGCCATTAAGCATCAGGAAAAATACATATTCAAGCAGGGGGCCACAGTGGGAAACAGAAAGCAGAAAGGTACAATCAAAGACACTTTGCAGCTCTTTTGTTCTTGAGTTGTTGCACAGAATGGAGAGCTTCTGAAAAATATGCAAATGTAAGGATTTACTGCAACATGATGGCTAGATGACTGGGTGAGAGCAACTCCATAACAGCAACTCTTATGGGATGTTCCTGGTCAAAGTGGTCCAAGGAAGAGAAAAGGGTGAACTGGCAACAAGGTCATAGGCATCTGGGGAAAAGGCAAGCTGGTGTGATGGCAATGTACGACTGGGAAACCTTGGATCCTACCATTCACATACATGTTAGTTCGACACATACTACCTACCTAAACATTGCTGCTCCTCTTTCAGCAGGATAATGCACCCTGCCGCAAAGAAAAAATGGTTCAGGAATGATTTGAAGAACAAAACAAGTTCATCAAATGATTTGATCGACACAGGAATAATATTTACTAAGCTTGCTGACTTGGCCTCCAAATTCCCCAGATCTCAATCCAATCGGGTATCTGCGAAATGCGCTGGACAAGCAAATCCAATCCATGAAGGCCACACTTCACAACTTACAGGTTTTAAAGTATCTGCTGCTAAGTCTTGGTGCCAGGTACCACAGCACACCTTCACTGATCTAGTAGAGTCTATGCCTTGACAGGTCAGGGCTGTTTTGGCGGTAAAAGGGGTGGTCATAATTTTATGGGTGATGGGTATATATATATATACATGAACCCAAACATCCAGTTTTCAGCTGCACTCCTTTTCTTCCATTTCTTCCAAAACCTCTGTTCACCTTTAGTAAATCAGGGCAAATGCAATTTGTTTTTTTGTAGCACCTATAAATGTCTGCAGATTCTCAGTAAATATCCCCAATAATCTATTGGACCTGTGAAGCCAGTTGGATGTTCTAACAGATAATCATCTTTCATACGAGAAAGAATTTCACAAAGTGTACCGTTTGAACACTGCAATTACTCGAATTCAAACGATGAAAATTTCACAGCTGAATGGAGCCTTTGTCTGCATTCTTTTCCTGTCAGATGTGAAGGAAACACACACAGGTTTGTTGCTGCCAGTTCCAAACACAAGCATTTGTAGAAGTAACTTAAGAAAAACACTCCAGTTAAGGACGGCTCTCAAGAGAGAGCCTTGTAATTGTCGCTGAGCTAAGATAACCACATCTTGGAGTAACCTTAGTGACATACCGCTACATTACTACACACGGTAGCAACGATGTTAACCAGAGTGCTTCTGCAGCTCAAAATGGTAACTGGTAACTGTAATAACTGTATTAGTATCTAAATGTATGCTTTGGCTCCCAAATTTCAGGGCGTGTTACATGATTTTTTGGAGCTGATACATCAAACAAGGGTACAAATTGGTCTGTTACCTTTTACTAACTAAACCTCTGCAAAGATGCCAATGAAAGCTTTCAGGTGAAGCTACTGCAACATGCATCATGTTGTGAAAAAAATAGTCTGAGGATCTAAAGAATGCAGGCTGCTGCAGCGTGGGTGTCACATCTGCATTAACAATGAAGTGAAAGTCTTGAGTTCTGATGTCAAAGTGGAATTTTCATTGTGTGCCAAGACTGTCACAAGGCTCACTCGCTTCTTTGAAATGCATCATCAAGAGGTGCTCTGACATGTTGTCACAAGGTGGCTGTCACTTCTGCCAGCTGTTGAGCACATCCTGCACAGCTGGCATGCTCCTTGCTCCTACTTCCTCTCCAAAGAGGGGGAACAGTGCAATAAGGCGCTGTGGTGTACCTATTCTCCAGGTTTCTGCCTTTATTCTGTGCACATTTTCTACACAACAATCCTGAGGTCTGTGATCTGAATCACACAGTTACTGTTGACCTCTGCACCAAACTGATGAGGAAGAAGCAGCATGGATACGTCTTGCTCACTGTGAGACTGTGTTAAGATACGACACAGCCTTGAACCAACAAGTAAAACAGAAAGTCAGCGCGTGAAATTACATTCATGCAAAGACACAAACAGAGGTAAACAGGTATTGGCAAGGATCAGGTAATGGGAAAATAAATAAAAGTTAAAAATGTTACACTCCGGGTCAGATGTTTTAGTGCCTTTAAGAATTGCCTGTTAGCATGCTAATTATGCTATTTTGCAAATAAATAAACATAAAAATTTTGGAATTTAACTTCACTGTAAATAATGATCATCGTGTGTCTAGAACAGAGTATAAAAATTGTCGTATCTGCGAAGACTGTCAGCCCTGCCACAGCAAACGTAGATCATCAGTGGAGCTGAGGCAGGCTAAATGAAGCCTGGTTGCGGAAATAAGACACCTGTAAGGGGACCCACCTGTCAATCAAATTGGCCACGCTGTTAATTCTATATAACTAACATAACATAAAGCTTTAATATAATGTGAACATGTGAGTTCTATAGAAAAGACTCAGTACAGTTGTCATGAATGGGGAAATTAGAGCCTAAAACTGTTTTTTGTACCAGGCTGTAAACATGTTTATTTCTGCTGTGAAGTTGGACATTTTAACATGGGATCTTATGGAGACTGACTTGTTCCGTAGCCATCCTCAAGTGGACGATTGAGGATTGAGGTCTAGAGTAGTTGTAGTTTTACTTTCTTTGGGATTGTGCAGCCTTGTTTTTGCTCATTTCTTGTTTTTCAGTTCAGAGATCTAGATTCAGAAACCTGGGTTGTTTTTTCTGACAGGTAAGTTTAGAGAATTGCTTCAGACATTTTTGTTGTTGGCTTTTCTCATCTCTGTACTGTGGTTGGATAAAACTGCCACTTTGAGCTTCAATTGTCTGTCTATCATTCTGTCATTCTGCCGGTCATTACGGGGAGTCGGGGAGCCTCTATACTGCGCAATATGTCAAGTTTCCCCTGAGGCTGAGGACATCACTATTAGATTTGAGTTGTATGACTTATTGAATGGAGAGAGATAGGAGCACAATGAAGAGTTTGTAGCTAAAACTGGACTTCCTGCTTAGTTTGGTAATCAGTCTGTCTGAGCAGTCAGACACTGGGTCAGTGTTTTTTATCACAGGAAAACAACCCTAGTGTCAGATGGGAAACTCATCACTTGGCTGTTATTACAGTATTACCTGTATAACATACCAAGAGGTCAAAGCAGCCTGCAAATTAACTTCATGTTGTACCTGAACGCAGCTTCAGGAGCTTTATCTGGAATTGAGACTGTTTGTCAAAGTAAAAACCAATCCACTGAGTAACTCTCCAGGTCACTGTGGGGTTTTTTTTCTCCAGAGAAACTCAGTTCCAGGTATTACCTTTTTTTTAATTATTATTTTGAACTAAAATTGGGATGTATCTGTCCATAATCAAGCGTTATTATGTGACTTTGTTCCAACATTCACAGCAAACTACAGAATAATACACTGGATCGATACACTTCTTGATTACAAATTTCTCCTGGGAACTGTGCTCAATATATATTGTTAAATTGATCGTTAACGTCACGCTAGTGTTGCTTATATGCCAGAGGTAGAAAGAAAAATGAAACTCTGGAGAGATGAAGTGGGGGGGGGTTTAAGGGACACAAAAGAAAAAACAGCATTAGAGAGAGAGAGAGAGAGAGAGAGAGAGAGAGAGATATTCAGACGTGTGAAGTGGCTGAGTGTAATGGCAATCTATTTGCTACCACAGTGATGACAGGAGTGGGCGGGTGTTCGATATCATAACCGTGCAGAGGTAGAGCAGCAAAATCCGCCTTTCCTCTGTCCATCTGTCTGTCTGTCTGTCTGTCTGTCCGTCTGTCGGAGGAGGAGGAGGGTGGATGGCTGGGGTAGTGCTAAAGGCGGTGTGGTGATGCCTGTCAGTCAGGAGGAAAGAGGAGAGGAAGCCTGCGAGGTGTGTTAAAGCGCTGTGCTGATGGATGGCTGAATATAGGAGGAAAGGGGCTGGAGAGGTGGGGAGATTATAAGTGTGTTCTTGTAGAGATATTCTGGTACTAACGAGTGATCTGTATCTGGATTAGGGATGTCAACGAAGAATATTTTTGATCCGTCACACATGTCAGCCTGGAGGTTAATTTGCATACACACTCTGCCAGCAGTCTGAGGTAAAAAGATGAGGTGCACTAAAAGAAGCTCAGTGTGCAACCTTTTCTTCCAGAGAGTCAATGAACTCATTATGTGATGCTACTCTTCAGTCTACTAGCACTACTGTATCATATTAAGAAAAAGCACCCAGCTGCTGGGTCCACGGATGGCTCGCAGCAAAATGTGATGTGTGTCAGCCAATCACACATGCTGCCAGTTGATATAGTAGGTTGGTTAAATAGAAATAGAAATAATATTGAGGAGGAGGACCTAAAATTCAAGTTATCCGGGGCAAACAACTGAGCTTGAGACCAAACCTATTTTTTATACCAGGCTGTAAATATGTTCATTTTTGCTGTAAAGACTTAACATGGCATTTTAACATGGGGTCTTATGAGATTGACTCCTTCTGTAGCCAGCCTCAAGTGGTTGTTTGAGGAATTGCAGTTTTTGGTACTTCCATGTTGGCTTCACTTCACAGCCACAAAGGTTGCTGCTCAGATCAGTGTGTGTGCCTTTGTACTTCATTAATAATCGCTTTTTAATGTAATTTTAATTGTGTTTAGATCTTAATGACAAAAAACTATTGTGAAGATTATTGTGATTGATTAGTCCAGCACATTCCTAACCGGCTAGTGTGCTAAAAGGTAGCTCAGCCGCTATTCTTTGCCGTTTATGTCTGCAGAAAATGCCCAGGGTTAGTGTGAGGAGGACCAACCAAGGTTTCACCAGTCCATATGTGTATTCTAGAGCATGTCAGGCTGGTTCAACTGAGGCACAGTCCGTAAGAGGTTCCGGCCAGCCTCATGAAGTTTGCACAAAAACTTTATACAGATATGCAAAGAGAAATATAGACAAATATGAGGATGGCTCTGCAAGTTCTCTGGGTTACAGGACTCACAACATGGAGTTTTTGAAGGAGCAAGCAGGTAGCCACATAAATTATCTGTTATAAGCTGCAGATGTTTACTGAGGTAAGCTTAAACACGTTTGCACATCAGACCCTATTATTAAGGCTTATGGCGTGCCACAAGAACCGGGTCATGCACTGAGTTAAAGGCCAGCTAACAATAGCAAATATGAAATCAATATCACAATTACAACTGAGTGTCCCCTGAGTCAAAAGTGCTTTTGCTTCTTGACAATCATGTCTCTCACCTCTCGCTGGAAGGGATTGAGTATTGAGGAACCAATGGTATGGTGCTGCTACCCTAAACCAACCCCCAGTGCTCCCACAGCCCCTAAACTGCAGTGTTTTCATCCCCCTGAAAAGACACAGCTACACAGTAAAGGGTTGATGATGGGAGATCCTGGAAAAATAATGACCGTATATGACGTACAGTACCAGGTATTGTGGCAACACGATCCAACAACTGCTGGCTTCAGGTACACATAATTTTTGGCACTTTGGCAAACCCAACATCTTCTGTGAGAAAGATTTCTTACTTGCTTATTTCAGAAATAAGACCTGCTGCCCCAGACGAGACAGCACCAACCTCATCAAACTCATCTCAGCCAGTTGTTTCCACTCCACTGCTGAAGCTCAGGATGAGGTCTTCAGTCTAGAGGTACTCTGGCCTTTTCTCAAGACAGGGCCCAGAAATGTGCAGAGAAGAGGTAGAAAAATGAACCACCACCCTCACAGACACTCCTATAAAGCAAGCCTTGGAAGTGGAAAAGACAAAGTGGATGCCAAAAGCAAAAATAAAGATCCTACCAGACCCACCAAGCAGGGAAGTGGTCCCCTTCATGGAGGTAAAGAATCAGAAGGCCTCATCTGCAGAGAGGACATCATCTCCTCCAGGCCAGGCGAAGTTTGGGTGTGAATAGTGGGAACATGGTACTATGAGACTGAATACGATCATTGTTTAAAGTAAAATATTGTCTGAAACTTAACTGAGTTAATTCATTGACATTGAACATTTATCTGGATTTCTTTTTGTAGTTGAACGTTTCCAAGATTCCAAATCGGTCACTTCAAGAATTCACATAATTAATGGGGCACATAGAGCTGACACGAACATTTGGAAGTCTCATAAATTCATCTTTCTATTCTTAGTCTAGGGAGCAGACCCAGATTTTACACACTAGTTACATCACTAAGGGTTCTCTGATTTTCTATTTTTAGGAAAAAGTGGTGTGTGTTGACACAGATATTTTGACTTGTCATGATGGATAAACACAAGTGGGACCATTAACGAATAATAGAATATTATTATTCTACGTGGTTACAACAAATGTAATGTAAATACATGAACCGTTATCTGTAACAACTAACTTTTAGTCAAGTTGTTGGTTGGTTTGTATCAACTATAAGAGAGGGACACACATAATTTGGCGATGAGTACATGGAGTAAAGGTTATGGGTTTGTGATGGCTGAAACATCTTTAATTACAACACATTATTTATAAAATAAAATGGTGAGTACATTTTGACATATTGGACCAATCCAGACACTTTACCCACCAGCATTTACCGCAATAAACTGATTTTAAAGTAACAGGAGGTTTTGCTTGAGGGACTAACTGAAGCATTAATGAGCAGAAATATGAAGTACTTACTTGTTTTGTGGTTGACTCATCTAACAGCTACTTTTGTCCCGCGTCTGTGCTTCTTTCGTCACTACCTTGGAACTAATCAGCTGTCGTCTGGCAATGATTTAGCCTCTGGGGGCCTCAGAGGTTCCGGTGTAGCCAGCAGAAATCTGGGCTGGGACTTTCTCTGCTGTCCAATTAGCATCTTCATATGTGAGAAAAACACATTTCAGCTAATCTATATAAACAGACATCATGTATATAAATGCAGATGAATAAATAAATACAAATAATAAATAGCTACATTGTTGTCAGACGATAGCTGATGGGTTCTGAGACTGCATTATAATCAATGCGCTCTCCACATGGTCTGATTGCGTCTAACTCATGCAATGGCGTGCAATGTTGTTGCTGGTGTTATTACTTATGATCAAAAACTAGCGAGTCAACAACCAGTGTTGCCAAGTTGGCGGCTTTCTTTTCAGACTCTCTTAGTAACTATATTTCTAAAAAGCGACTAGTGACTTATTCAGAGAGATATATTGAAATCTTATATAACAATTCATCCGGATGTATGCAGCCCTCTTCTTCTGCTGGGGTTAAACATACATATTTACAGAATATACAGTATATATAGGTTACAAACTTCTCACATGTGATTGTACTGGGAGCACAATGTTACCTAGTGGAAGATCAGCCATACGTGGCACCATTCCTCCAATTACAAGTCAGTATAACATCAAAATATGTTATTTAATGGTAGAAAAGTTACATAATGTTGCTTTGATACTGTGGTAAGAGGTGTGATGAAATTCATCTGGTATTCAAACCCCATCAAACCCTGGGCTTTTAAAAGCTCTGAAAGAGTTAAGTACCAAGAACAGTTTGTCCTCTGTGATCAGTGAAGAGATCATGAAGATTTTTTCTTCAGATGTAAACTGTGGCTGGATCGATTGGAAACAAGGTCCTGTGCTGGCTATTTAGAGCGTAACTGAAAGATTTTGGAATGAAAACATAATAGAAAAATATTTTTGTTCCTTTTTTTTATAGAAACTTTGGCTTTAGGTTTCCTTTCAAATTGTTGGGCAGTTATTGTACATTATTTCTGAAGAATGTATCTAAACTATAGAGATGCCACAGTGCCATTTGACAGCAATCCATCTTAAAAAGACAGTTCAGGTTCTTTTAATGGGATTGGATAGTAGGCTGTGTTACCATCAGACAGCTCTATTCCTTGGTGCTACATTGTCTCAGCTGTAGAATTATTATTATATGAAGTATTCCTACGCCTACGTTGAACTATGTCACGCGGGTTACAAGTTACAGTTATTATAGCATACAGTTAAACAGGTACCTTTGTACCCAAATATCATATACGGAGATATAAGGAGAGGCCAGCTGTAAATGCAGCCCAGGAATCAAAAACCAGGCAATGAGACACCTTAATTTAAAGAAAATATCTGGATTTAGGTTGACAAGTGATAATTTACAAGGCCACACATACATGATCAAAAACATAAAGACAGGCAGGAAAAGGTAAGACAGGAAGTCAGAGATGAGAGCCACGACCTGCTCTATACCTGTCTATGTCGTCCAGTGCTAATGTTCTGTATAAAATCTCCATGTAATCATTTGGAATATGGGGCTTGTCTCACTTTCTTCTTCGTCGCACGCAGAGATCTCCAACAGAGAGATCATTTCTACAGATGACCGCAGATACATGTTTGACAGGAGCAATTTTTCAGATTGCAGAGCTTCATATTTTTTACTTTAATACATTAATTTTCTTTTTGTTACTTACCCAAAATCGAGTTGACAACAATTTAATTATCATTTTATTTGCTCGTTCATTTTGGGTAGGATGAAGGTTTTGACGATGTTAACATGTTTTTTTAATTTGTGCTTTTGTTTTCCCGTTGCTCTTTTATTTCTGTCAACACGTTCTCTGTCACAGAGGGTTAAATGAGTATTTTAATCAAGTGCTTAGCATGAATATTAATATTTTGTCTGTCATCTATTGCTCTTTCCTCTTTTTTTAAAATCATAGTTTAGTTTATCTCCAGCTGAACAGTGACATCAATAAGAAATTAAAAACATAGTTTCTTCAGGCTTTTTTATTATGTGTCTTAAAGAATATTTATATATATCAGCCACCCTTGAATGTAATATTTGCTTTTCATCTAGTATTTCATCTAATATATCATTTAATTTGTTCATATTGTTATTGCAAACATTTTTATTGTATGAAGAGTCAAAAGAAACTTTTTTTATATGCATGAGCATCATCATTCTCTAATTACTTCTCTTTTCATCTTCTCAGAACACTGTGTTATCTAACTTTCTAATGGATGAACCTCCTTTATGTCCTGAATTAAGAGCGTTGTTATTTATGTCATCTATATTATGTATAAGACAATATATTTATACATTGATTATAAATAAAACTAACACACTGTTTCATTTAATTCTCTTCTTGAAATTTAGTCCTTTACTTTATGTTTTTAATATTTTCCTTTGTTTCATATCTGATTTGGCTTGAATATTTAATTACATTGTTTTATGAATTTGATTTCTCAGGCTTTGTTCTCTTATTATTTTTTATCTTTTAAGCTCTATGTGTTGAGTTTCTAGAAGCCTCTGTTGAGTGAAATATGTTCCAAGGAAAAAGATGTTTTTACCGATGGATGATCTGGGAAATTATTTAAAACCGTTCTTAAAATTTAAGCAAACATGGAGAACATAGTCAAACCTGGTAAAATCGGCTCTACACACATCAGTTAAATTTGCATCTTTGCAGATCTCTTCACAGTTTATCTTCTGAACTCGTTCTGCACTTGTCATTTTCTTCAGTTGCTCCACATGAAAATATTGTATCTTAAAACATCTTTTATTTGAGAATATGGAGCTGCGTGTACATCAATAATAAAGTATTTTTCACCTCACAAACATGAGCAGGCTGCCTAGAATAACATGTCTTCACCTGATCATGTGTTCTAAACCATATAACACCATCAGCGCTGTTTTCACCAATTAACATTGCATGTTTCCCTTTTTGCCACCTTTTCATCACATGATCACCTACATTTATTTTTAGTCTCAGTTCTTGCGTGCCCAGTATCAGTCAGTATTTATGAAATACTTCATTTTTTACACAGCAGTGTATTCCAAGTGGTCATCTTAAAGAAGCTTACAGTATAGATTAAAAACGGGGTCAGCTTTCTGGAGATGACTTATCATTGACACATTATCCTTTTCACAGTGGTAAATTGACCCAGAAGACCTTCTGAGACTCAGAGATGGTAGGGCAACTCTGAATTACTCCAGGCGAAGGGAGAGGACTGCTGCTGGCTCACTGATAACTTGGAGAGACTGAACTCAGAGCTTTCTTTCTCTCTTTCACACCATTGCAACATTGCTTGCTATCTGCATCGTCCTCAGCATCACTACTATCATTATGCCACTTAAACTGCCTTTGTCTAACACAGAGGGGAGATCATCAGGCAGAGAAGATGATGTCTGCAGGTCCACTGCAGGAAGCGGTTCCTCAGATTTGGGCTGATAATTTGGCCATCACGCTGGGGGACAAGAAGCTGGACCTCGAGCTCACAAGAGGAGGGATGGGTTCCCCTGCTGCTGGCTGGCTGATTGAGGAGTAAGCGGCATTTGGAGGCTGGCTGTGGACCAGGTTGCTGCTGGGCTCCTGCAGTTTTAACAAAAGAAGCAAGACAGGTGACGAATGTGTGGCCATTTTCACCACCCAGGTTGCACAGACCCTCCGATGTGCACTCCTTAACTTCCAGGCCCAGACTACCAAATCTCCAGGACTTCATGGTGGTACACGGTTTCCCCAGATGGCCACCTGAGTGACAGATGAAACAGTGGCTGCACTGACCATCATAAATGATTCCCCCCATAATAATTGCATTGACATATTTGTATGTTTGCACACACTACCAGATCCCAAATATGTTGACAGATTTGTTTGAATTAAGAACATCACAATATCTGGAATATCATGTAATGGTATAGTCCAAACTTGTCCTTTCAATGGATAATTTGACAGACTTCCAGGTTTGAAGGCTTGAATTGAATTTGAATTGAATTTCAAAGAAGCATCTCAGGGGAAGTCTTTCTTGTTTGGTAAAGCAAAAGTACTTCACCTAGATTGGTTTAGGGGGGTCACCACTGTTGGTATATTTTAGGCAAACCAAAAACTGGACGATTTTAGAGGAGCATGGTGATGGTGAACATGCTGGAGGGGAAACGTGTCAGCTTGCGGCCCACCTGAATGCTGTTAAGCTTGGGAGACATAATGCAGTGTACTGTAGACTTCTGTTTATAGTTGAGACTCTGAGAAACTGTACTAACCGACACTCCTGCACAAGCACACATACAAATTTATGTCAAACTGTCTTTCAGTGAGTTGACAGAATGTAATTTAGATTAAAAAAAATGTCCATTTTGCAAGATCTGTAATTAGAGGTCAAGAGGTTCTAACACATTAGAGTTGTCTAGGCTTCTCATTCTTATCCACGACAGCTGTAAGTGACAGTTTGACAGATATTATTTTTGTTTGTTGCTTTTTTTTTTTTTGCTGAGGCTAATGAATACATGTGCAATGCAAGTTACCTATATTCCATAGGTTGACAAAATTAAGCATTTTCTCCAGTGTGTGCACTATTTACACTTGATGGTTAATTGGAGGAAAGCAGAGCGTTGGCCTTTCATGTCAGCCAATGAAACTACCTCAAGACACTCCAGTGGTGAGATGTTGGCAGTATTATCTCGTTTTGTTTATCGTGTATGACTAAATGTGAGAGAAACAGGTCTATTTTTTTTTTTTTACATCAAATGAAGTTAAACACTCTCTTTATCTCTTTAATACACTAATTGGATTCTTTTAATGACATAACATTTACATAACTCTGAAATGAGGTGTGCATAAGGAGGCTTCATCTGTTGTTTTGTGTGTCAGATGCATATTTAACCAACAGTGGATATTTTACGCTGCACAGATCTCATTTTCAGGTTGGAGCTGCAGGTTGTGAACATTAATTAGGCTAAAAACTGTAATGTTTTTGTCTTCTCGGCTAACACAAGCTGGTTAGTTCTCAGCTGAATCTTGGAATATTTCTTGGAGTTTATTTTTGCCTTCAGGTTAAATTAACATGGTCAAATGTGAAGCTAACTGGTCAGTCCAAATGTGAAACATTTGGTGTGCTATAGAGTGCTATAGATAGGATAGATCAATCAAATTTATTACTCCATCTTGATGATACATTGACTTCATAATGACACTTTTCATCCCTGTTTCCTCAATATTTGGCCAATCAAATGACAGGCTCTCTAATTTCTAGCAGGCTAGCTAGTCCCTGTTAGCTACGTCAACTAAAGAGAATTGTATCTTTTTTACCACCCTGCCAAGGAAACTCTATTATAACAGAGCTGATGTCAATACTTCATCACATCACAAATTTGAACCAAATTTCAAGAAAATCAACAGAAAATTTTAATGCTTGTTGCCGTCCACTACCACTAGTTGGTTCATCAAGATGAACAGCAGATGACATTAACACTCAAGTCAGATGTGATCATGTGATTGCATAAAAAGATAGCACATCATTAAATGAGCATCAGTTAAACTTAAAACTGTGAAAAACATGTTTCTCCACACTTCCGCATTGGCTTTACTTGACACTTGGTCTCAACACAGTGGTTACATTGACTGTAATAGACAGCGATAAATAGACAATTCACTCAGTCACCCGCCAAGTATAAGTATAAGTGCCTGCCCTTTTCCAAATATTTCCAAAGACGACCTCTCGGATGGTTCTATGAAAGAGCCGGGTTAGGTTGACCCTGTCTTCATGTTTTTGAATGTGTACAAAGCTGTAATAAAAAAAAAAAAACAGGAATGCAGGGATATGTTTAGAGGTGCTAAAAAGAAAGGTAAAGTCAGAAAGTCAGACGACTTTGGAGACAACGTGACCTGATGTTTGGAGAAGGATAATGGTGGTTCTGAATGGAAAGCTAAACTGGAGCTCAAACTGGGTGAAAGAGGGCAGAAAACAAAGAAGAGGAGAGAAGTGAGGGCCAGAACTGACAGCACATCCAGTTTGAGTTTACTTCTAGTGGGAAAGAAAGAAAGAAAGTTCACACATCAACAAACAAACACACCCATGCACGGACAGTATTCTTGTCTGATGTTGTGTTTGTATGTGGGGTCACACTGACTGAGTGCTGCAGGTGTTATTTACCTCTGTCTGTAAGGCCTGGCAATACGGCATGAAAAAGCACTGATGGGCTTTGAAACCAAAGAGCCTTACCTGCTCTTTCAGCATCAAAAAGTGCACTTAGGAGCCTCTGTAATTTTCTATCCCTCTCCTCAGCTCAGGTTGGGTTATATTATGATGAGCAATAGTCTCTCTCTCTCTCTCTCTCTCTGTCTCTGCCTCTGGCTCATCCTCTCTCCAGCCTCCAGTCTTTCATCCTCACCCCACCTCTCCTCCCCCATCAATCTCCGTCTCTGTCTCATCTCTGTCCTGGCTTTTTCACATACTACACTGGAGCTTTGTTGCATTAATAACAAGCCTCGACTTTTACAACAAAAAGTGAAAAAAAAATTCACTTAAACTCAGTGTGCTCCTGATGGTGATTCAGCTGCAGTAAATGAAGGTGTAAACGTGCTGCAGATGTATTTAAGATGGAATCATTCAAAGCAGCTCCGTAGGTAGTCTGAGATGCATGTGTGCTACCGCCAATCAACATACCGCCATGATGGCATACATACATACAGGAGATACTCATTTGCATGTGCATCTAATCAAGATCACACATGGCACACATACAAACTGGATTATAAAGGCTTTCCACCTCATAAAGGGCATGTACAGTAAACAATAAGTAATCTTTTAAAGTGTGTAAGTGTACTCCTCAGGATAAAGGAGTTCAAGAATCTTTTGACCAGACACCAAAAATAAAATTTGAAAGTCTTCTTTACACTGCCAGGAATAGAGTTGATGGGGAAATATTTATTTTTCTTGCTCTTAAGGAAGTGTAATTTAAATTAATTCTACAAAAAATACTGGAATCAGTCTGTAATCACACACACAGCATATACATTTCAACTGTAAAATGGTGGCTTCACTCACAGGTCCATACAATGATGAAATTCTCTGAGAAATGATGTAACCTCTGTACTTGATGTTAGCTCGAGCTACAGGCTGTAAAAAAAAAAAAAAAGAAAAGAAAAAGAATGGTGTTTATCCTCCTTACAATTCATGAAGAACTATATGATACTTAGAAGATGAACTTTATTGATCCCTCAACACAGCCACACACACACAAATATCTTGTAGACATGCAAATGTGGAGACATGATGGAGTGACGGGCAGCCACGTAGCGGGGCTTACCTGGGAGCAGTCAGGGGTTCAGCACCTCAGCAGTGCCCAGGAGATGAACTGGCACCTCTCCAGCTACCAGTCCACATTCCATATTGTGGTCAATGCTGGACTTGAACCAGTCACCCTCTGGTTCCCCAGGCAAAGTCTCTATGGACTTTCATATCTTAATGTAATGTAATGTAATATGATAATATGTTAATGTAATATGAAAGACATTAAAATGGCTAATCCCTGTTTGTATATTAACAGTGGATTCACCATTAGTAGTTTTAGTTCAGTCTCATCGTTCTCAACAAGTCATAGCAGGGAGCTGATGTACGCTGTATTCCACCTGCACAGCACCAAACAACAGACAAACAAAGGAAGTAGAGGGCAAAGATGGTAAAACATTTAGCTGCTACCAGATACTTCATACTACAGTCAGGAACTGAATACCAAAACAAAGCCAGAGGAGCAAATATTGGACTCACAGGTCAGAGACGTAACTCCAAATGAATGCTAAGTTTACTGTTTGCTTTGCTTGCTGAAATCTCTCCTGTAGAAACTTTCTAAAAAGATTTTCCTCATGTTTTTGTTCTGTTACACCATGTCTTTTCATAAACAGGATATGATGTGTAAATATTATGTTCACTGAGAGGTGATAATATATCATTGTTGTCGTTACTTCCTAATGAATGGTGCAGACAGACAGAATCGTGCGAGTACTGAGTCATATTTGATCAGGACTTCCTAATTTTACAGTTTGATCTGAGTTTCAGGAGCCTGGAGGGCTGGACTTCAAATAAATGAAGTTGTCATGTTTTCTGCGAATTGTAAGTCAACTCAATGTGGTGTGTCTGTCCTGTCCTGCACCACTGGATCTCCTGCACTTGATAGAAAATGAATAGGATGTGCTGACAGCAGGTGAAGGCAGGCCTATTAACAATTAAAATCATCATAACTCGCTAAATTTTCATCTGATTTTCAAATAAAGGACACCCTAAATTGTTCCTGAAGGCTGTGGCATCAATGTGTGAATGAGTTGCTTGCAACTGATGAGCAGTTGGAACCTTGCGTGGCAGCTAATGGCGTCATTGTATGAATGGCTGGGTGAATGTGATGGATGTTTAAAAGCCCCTTCTACCAATATGAGTATTTACCATTGTTTTCTAAGTATAGTCTTTTTTCTTGTTGTGTGTTTAATCGTTGCTATGATGATGCTAATCTCATAAATGTATAAAATTATAATGCTCATCATCTTAATGATACATAGCTTAATCAGACAAACATTAAGTTCATTTAATTTATACTTCATTTAATTTATTTCAAAAATAAGGGTAACTTATTGTGCTATATCTACGCTATATCTCCTTACAGTAAACTATTTACCTTTTACTTCTTTTTCTAATGTATATTGACAGTTAATGCCAGTAAACAGTTTTACACAAATTTACTTGTATTAACTAAGTTAACTAAGTTAAAGTTATAAAACATGAGCAAATGATTGATATTCAGACCCTTTAAACTCTGTTGTGGCATGCAGAGAAAGTAATGTGGTAAATTAGAAATCCAATTTCAGTGTATGAGGGATATACTGGAAATCAAATACCGGTCGAATCCAAAGCCTCAAACATGAAGACAACATTTATGAATATCATTTTGTATTTTTATAATCTTTTCCTGTATACCATTCATCCGATCACAAATTCTTAAGGACATAAGAGTGAAAAGTCATTTTTTTCTTGTTTATTCCATCTCTGACTTGTTCGCAGAGGCATGAAAATGCCAATATTTAAAGGCAGTAAACAACAACAGTAAATTTCAGACACATTAATTGCTTAATTGCTGAGAGTATTTTATCCAGCATATTAACATAAGCATTTCCTTGGAAGGATAGTGCTAGCATAGCAGAAAATTGGCCTGGGGGGTTTAGGGGAATTAGAAAGGCAGATTGCATGACGTGGTGGAGGGAGAAGTCTAAGCTAGCGGAACCGACATTTGAAGCTTTTTTCCTCCTAATTATGATCCGTGTGTGCATTTTTTTGGTCCGCTCTCTTTCCCTCGAAACTCTTTCGAAGCTTATTTCATCGACTTGGAAGGGATTTGTCATGTTTGATTTTTTTATTGATTTATTAGTATTTGTTGTGTACTGATGAAGTCACATCCTGGTTAAACGACACTCTTAATTTAAAGAATATTGTTGAGATGTGTATTTTAAGTTTTACTTAAATGCTTATCACAGAGAAAGATGTATGAAACAGCTCAGCTACATTCACTCATAATTCAAAATTGGCCTGTAATGGGATATGCATAATCCTCGTGCTTCTCCGACACTCTTCAATCTTTGCTGTTTACTTTTTGTATTTATTTCTCACACTTGTTCTCCTTCCTTCATTTCCCTCCAAACATTGGCCACCCATCCGCCGTGAAACAAAGAATAAAACCTCCTAAATGAGATCACCCACCATGTAATCTAGCCAAACAAATGACGAACACCCGCTGTTTTAGCAAAACGCTGGCCGCAGACGGCTCCCGCTGTCCGTGATGGCAGCCTGTGTGCACGACTAAATGCACCAGACTGATGGCAGCCAAAGCATGGCGAGACGCTCGGCTTTCATTTCCATTTTCCCTGCGCTGTTTGCTGACTCCGGAGATGCTTGTATTAATGGGAGATAGAAGGTAATGAAACGCTGGAGGAAATAGAACTCACCCCTCCACCCTCTCCTCTCTGCTCGCTACTCTATCTTTCCGTACCTGCTGCACAACATGCACATTACCACACCGTCCTGCAAAGCTCGCCCCTTGTCCATTCTGGCTCATTACAATGATAAAGGTCCATGAAAAAATCTGAATCTT
This sequence comes from Nibea coibor, assembly GCA_023373845.1. NCBI lineage: Eukaryota > Metazoa > Chordata > Actinopteri > Sciaenidae > Nibea > Nibea coibor. The sequence goes on from CM041717.1 coordinate 5,070,630, forward strand.
TCATTTCTCCAGGCTTGGTCCTGTCAGCACTTTCCCCGGCATATTGTTGGGGGGAGATCTGCCGACATTTTCTCTCTCGTCTAATACAAGTTGACCTCTGTCGCTTCATCTTCATGGTTGTCAAAGGCCACAATAAGAGCATTTGTATTACAAGTGATTCTGACTCCAGACTTAAATCTGCCTGCTGGAGCTACAACTGCTGCTCCTCCACTACCTCGCTTTTATACACTTATCTTCTCTCTCTCTGCCAAACTCACTCTTCTTTCTTCCCTTTTCCCCACTTATCTTCACCTTCATCCCATCCTCATCACTTTCTGCTCTTTCTTCTGTTTGGTGACTATTTGACCGATCTGCAACTTCAAAAAAGATATTCCGTAAAGCTAACATGAATCTTTTCTTAAGAATGATGTAGCTGCATTTTTAAATATGCACTATGTACACGAGGAGCAGAGTCATATATGTGAGTGCTGCCCATCCTGTAAGTCATACAGTATGTTGGCTGCTTTACAGTTTTTTAAAGCAACTTTTCTACCATAAAACATCAGATTTTAAATCATTTTGATGCTACATAAACATGTAATCAGGTAAATGGTACGCATGTATGTTAGTAATGGTACTTTTATTATTAATCTGTGCCTTGTACTGTACGCCGCCTCACACTATGTTACTTTGTGCTCAGGTACGATCACTGGGGACAGGTACGTGACGCTTTACAGCACTAAGTCACACACCACCAACTATTTCACAGATTTTGGTGAAACTGTTTCATGTTTTATGGAGGAAATGTTTATTGCTTTCCCTGCTGCTGTGCACCAACTCTGATTTACACAGTGTTTTGATGGACAGTGAAGTAAACTGCTGCAAACTATAGCTGCTGATAGATAATGTTAGCTCAGTTTGTTAGCTGCACTGCCTGAACTGTGAACTCAGAGCACCAGGGATTGTTAGCATTTTCACTGGTAGCACTGTGTTGAAACACCACAAAGAGGTTTTCAGGTCTGGAGCACAGAGGTATGCTGACAGGGAGTGGAACTGGTGTCATGCCAGCTGGGCAAGCGGGCAGTGTAACCAGGGTCAGCAGTCACTACGGACATAACGGCAGAGACTAAGAGACCAAAGAGGACACTGATGGAGAAAGCTAAGATTGTAAAAGAGAGTCACTGAGTCAAGAGACAAGAGTAAATCTGGGATTGACTTTTAGTTGTTGGTTGAGAACTTTGTGAAATAAATGGCTGTGTCAGCAAAAAAAGAGAATGGGCAATTAAATTTGATGTTCTAGAATTATGTTGCATTTGCACTTTACAACTTATCACACCTGACATGTCTTTTACAAGAGCCAAGTGGCATAGTAGAACCCGATTTGGGAAACTGGAGATATATTTTTTTAGGGACTTGCCCACCTTCAAATCTTTGATAAAAACACACCTTTTTAAAATTGCTTTTAATATTTAGATCAGTCTATTGTGTTTTTAGCGTACTATCTCTTATTGCTTTCCTGATTTGATGTACAGTGTCTTTGAGTATCTTGGAAAGCGCTTCTAAATAAAATGTATCATTATTATTATTATTAGGGAGTTGAGAAGCGCAGCCGTTACTTTGATCGCCTCTCAAATAGCCAGGGCTTCACAACAACATTTCATGTGTGTGTGTACATTTGCAAAACTTTTCATTGGAGGTCTTTGTTCGATGTGTTCAGATGGCCGGTGAGATGGCTGGGTTGGCTTACTAAAAAAAGTAAGCCAACCACTCAAGGCTGTTCAACCCAACATGGCTGATAGGTCAGTCCCAAATCTCAGAATAAAACTGCCCCTGAACTGTGCAAGGACTAAGCCAGCACACAGAGTGGTAGATTGCATGTCCGTATTGCACATTTCTGCTTGGAAATCAGAAACTCGTGGTGATGAGGCACTTTTGATTGGATGAGATTACATCACAGTGTTACATCTGAGCAGCTCCGGTGCACAGTCCTTCCTGTGACTGATATTCCCATATGGTGACAGTGGCGCCGAGTGTTCAGCAGGCCAAATATAGGGTTGATTTTAAAATAACATACAGGCCATTAAAGGAACCGAGTTGTACATGGCCCACAGGGTGTAGTTTGGACCTCTATAACCTACAAGGACACTGAGCCACTCCGAGAGATGCTGACCTGTTTTGCTGTACTCTCACTGACATTGTGTTGTGTCCTCAAATTGCTACTGTCTACCTGCAATCCAGACTTTTTTTTCCTGGTTAGCAGATGACAGATTCTGCAAAAGGGCACCGCCATAACTACCAACAACAGTTCACAGGGGGAACAGCTGTATTGATCGAGCGGAGACTCATCACTCCCAGCTATCTCCTCTAAAAATCTGATGTTATGACATTTAAGATTTGATGCCAGAAGGAAAAAAACAGTTGCACAGAGACAGTCAAGTGACTGGAGCTGATAGGGGAAACACATCGAGGGTTGATTGACACAGAGCCTTGGTTCCTGGTGTGGAAAACTTAAGCTGTTAATACGCCTGATAAATCTCCCGCTCCATTAAAGCTATAGGTGGCGAGGGCCTTGTTAATTGCTGTGTTGATACATGACTGCTCTAATTTAAGTTCAAGTTACGTTCTTTTTCATCACCAGGTATAATTTTCCTGCCCTGCTTAGAATGCTAACCATTTTCAAAGTTTGGCCTGAAGCATTAGTGTATATTCTATAAAGTTAATCCCACGGTTTAGCCCTTTCATGCAAAATAAATATTAAGAAATCCACTATACGTTCAGAAATAAATACTGTAGACTTCAGTCAATGCATTGATGGAATCCAAATGATAAATTCAAATTGATTGTGTCATATGTCTGACCAGACTGAGACTAGGATCGGCCTTGAGGGCAGAGGAAAGTGTCTTGTGTGACACCTTTTGAAAGAGCCGTCACGCAGGGAGCGAAAGACGTGTCATTAGTGTTCACTATTAATATACAAGGCTAAAGCTGTACAATATTTGAAAGCAGCTAATCAACCTGCCTGTCTGGAAAACTTGAGTAGCTTACAATGTCAAGTCGCTGCTGCTGGTGTTAGTACCTGTCTAACTATGATATCAATGGCCACTTTATCAAACCTGTTCAAAACGCATGACAATGAGTTGAATTTGTATAATAAGTATGATTGAGTGATCAAAAAAATAGTTCCCTATTAAACAATGAAATACTAATTGCCACACAACAACATAAAAAACAAATATCCTAATCCTTATCCTAACCCTTTATCCTGATTTTGTGACTAAACCTAACCAGAACTTAACCACAGCATTGTTGCAACATAAATTGATATTCTGATTGATGATGATCTGATTACAGCCATTTAATGTGGCATTAAATGGTGCAGAGAACTCTTTAAATGCAATCAACAATGAAACAGAACTTATAGACTGGATTTCAATGTTGTATCCAGGTTACACAGGTAACATTGTATTGCAGCAATCAGGCTGATTAGATGAGTTGACAACATAAGCTACCCACGGAGTTATGAAAGAACAGAGTTAGCAACTGGCTTAGCTAGGCAAGTTTAGCTAACATCAAGCCTCTCAAATACAGATCCGAATCAGAGTCTTCAAATGTGGAACAAAGTTTGATGGTCTACATATGCTGTCAAAAATATTTGATGTGAACTTCTTGAATCTGAAAGTGATGTCTGTAGGCACAGATGTGTTGGTGATGATCCAATCTGATCGACAGACCATCAGGTAGCATCATGAGGAGCATGAACGACAGGGGCATTGTCAAATCATGACAATACACATGCCAGATAACGTTACACAGACAGTGACGTAATGTCAGTAATAAATGACAAGGTTAAACATTTAAAATTAAATAATAAAATAAATATCTGAGTCATCATGTCTCAAATCAAGTCAAGTCACGAGTACAAGTAAAGTCTCAAGTCATGTCATCTCTCAAGCTGCAAGTCATCAAAAAAGTAACTCAAGTCGACTCAAGTCGACATCTCTGATTTCAGCACTAAAGGCCAAGATACTTTGATGCCTGTGGACACCTCTTACCTCCGCCGCATGAGAATCTTGTTGCTGCACTGATGATGGCCTAACAAGGCATTCAACAGCTGATGGAAGGGAAAAGCCTTGGGTGCTGTTGTTAAAAGTTGTAAACTTCACCTAAAAGGTTCACCCTTGTAATAAGAGACTGTTTGCCCAGCTGTGTGAGGATGAAGCACATCAAACACGGCTGTTCCACAGACAGGCACGTTGGTTGTCATGTGGACAAGTGCATTTCATGGACCTGCGGGGGATAAAAAATAAAGGAACTCTTGCAAGGACACAATTGAAAAGATGCTCTTGGCACTTTTGTGCAAACTGGAGTACAGAGTTGGGAAAATGTCAAAAGGGGGCGAGAACAATTTTCAGTGCTGATGAAACAGTCTGGTGGCACACTGTGTGCATCTTTACACACAGAGTTTACCCGGAACATGAACTTGCTTCGGGACGAATCATTATTCTTTTGCAAAGGATGTGTGTGTAGGCCGATGTGTGTGCATAGTTGGTAAAAGAAAAGTGTAGTTATATGTGTAGTTATTTTCAATAAAGATTTGGGATGAATCACTTATTTTGAAAAATCCAATCATATTATATATTATATATTCATGCAGATTTAAAGCCAATATACCCTGACATTTGTCACTATTACTCACTTATATGAACACATTTAGCTGCTGCCACTCCCTCCACTACCCCAACCACTTAGTTAATTAAAGGAATACCAAAAATATAGCACATAACTATATTTTCAGTATGTTTTTAATTAACTAATGCCTCAGTTACTGGTTGTCATTTATCATTCTGATTGGTTGCCAAATGTCAAGGGAGAGGCTCTTATCTAATTTGAGCCAGTAAGAGACCAGAGAGAGCAGAGATACACATGTGAGTGATGTGATGTTGAAAGTAACAAACTTTCGCCAAGACTGTGATAGATAGTGAAACATGTGTGTACTTGTTAACCTGAATAAAGACAACCCAACAATGAGCTCAGTGCTCATGAGTGGAAACACAAGAAGAGGATGCAGCCGGGACAAGCAGGTTGTGAGCTGAGATCACCAGGGTTCAGGTAAAGGCCAAATTCCACAGGGCATGCATGCAAAGCGTTCAGTATAGGTTGTAGTAAATCCAAAAGAACAGTGTTTCTTAAACTTTTGTCTGTCTGTTAGGCTGTCCAAGTATTGTGGCGTGGACCAACCCTATTATGCTACTTACAGTTTATGCAGGAGGCAGGTTTAATCCTGATGAATGTTGTTGAATGGAAATGTTTCATGAACCAGAGGGTCCTCGTGGTCTGTACTTCTCTCCCTCAGATTTCTGGTTGGGAGTCATGATTGTAGTGTTTTTGAACCATTCATTTTAAATCTGCTTATGATCTCATCACATTTTAGCTCATAACTAATCATGGATGTATGTACGTGCTGCATGCATTAATGTGGTCAATTGGTCAATTCCCTGTCTCTGACCAAAGTGAATTTATTCCTTGTTGGCCAAACTCACCAACAACTCTTTGCCAGCATGTCGCCTCAAGCTTAAATGACGCCTCCACACCTACGTGACCACCAGGCTCCAACGTGACATGAACCACATCATCTGCCTGTGTCAGCGGGGGTGAACATGTAGACAGACAACCCATGGCATATAAACAGAACTGTTTTGAGCTACATCAGGCCTTCAGGGTGCAAGCAGTGTGAAGTAAAGTGGATACATTATAGGACGACTGAGGAAGTTCAGCTCTACGTTGCTGCTTCATATTCTGTTGCCATGATAAAAATTGGTTACGGGTTGTTGGAGTGATAGATTCACTTATCAGACAACAAAATGCTGCACTGTGGTTTAAAATACTGGCAGGAGCTTCCATCTCTGGAAGACATTCACAGTGACATTCTACATGTTTGTCTCCACAATCTCAAGGTGAACCACCTGAATCACCTGGTTTTCTTTTACAAAGTAATCTACCAGGCTGTTTGCTTCCACATAGTTTATTGGCTGTTGCAGTCAACATTGTGTTGAGGCAAAGGTGACGCCAGATTCTGACCCACATTTTCGCTGGATGACCTTGCATGTTTTGGCTCTCAGGGTGGCCTCTTTAAAATGAATGCAGGGGCAGCCTTTTTTTTTCACACGGCGCTAATGTCTGTCTGAACACGGCTTCAACTGAAGGGCCTGTTGGACGAACAGCATCTGAAATCCCCCTCCTCCCACATCTTTTTGACATTTCTTTTCAAAGGTGTGTTTTATGAACAAAGATAAGCACACATCTGAATCTCTTTGAGATAGAAAGACACAGAGATTCAAATGCAAAGTTGAAATCTCAACGCTTAGCCCAAATAATAGAGCACAGTACCATTCTAACATTACCAAGATTAGGGGTTCAGTTTGCACTCGGGGGACCTGTGCTGAAAATATATGCACTCATGAATGTGCTTGGCAGTTCGGGTAAAAGCAGCCGTCAAATGGCATGTTATTAGTTTCACCTATTAGACCCATTTCTCTCGTGAATAGGAAATGCAGTCTGAGCAGAGACAGGATACTCTGTAGTGGGAATATTTAATCCATGAAAATGAGACAGGGATTGTGCTAATGGCTATTTTGCAGCTCTTGAAATATCCAGGCTGTGATGATATTCTTGTAACACGCACTAAATGTCCACATCTGGCATGATTAAAGGCATCACCTTCACATGGAATTTCATTTCTGCTGATCATCTCTCTGGAAGCACTTAGTGACTGTCACACGGTCTCCTGTTGAAATCCATCAACATGATTTTTTTTTTATTGAAGATCTGTGATCAATGGAACCTCACTGTATACATAAACGTCTCTGCTATGACAGATTTACACGAACGGAAACGTGTTGAAATCTGTTATGCATCACACACAATATGATACAGAGGTAGCCTTTCCTGGTTTACTCTTATTGATAAAATGCACTTTGTCACTTTCTTTCATGCGCACTTTGGGTTTGAGAGAAAGTTTTGCAGCAAAGAGAATGATATTGAAGCTAGAAGTGAGAAAAATACAGATTCAACACTGGAGTTCAGAAGCTATTTCCTCTTTGATTTGGCTATCTATCTAATATCCTGCCTTGTTTAGGAATATATGGATGTTAAATTACCAAACATCAGTTTTCTGGAATAGTAAGTTGTAGTTTTAACAGCGTCCTCCTGTGATATTTCCCATCTATTTTATCACTTCTTCCTGTGCCAAGAGAGAAAGAAAGAGGGGGAAGGGGAGGGCATTAAATTGAAATGAGGGCGACCTCACACACCTCCATTATCACAGAATTTGTTTTGGTGTTTTAATACTTATACAGTGGTAAATTCAAAATTAATTATGCATGAATTTGATGCATAAATTACGGGTTGAGACACGGGGAAGCAAAACCCAGATGAAAATGGAAATCTGAAGCTATCAAAGGACAATGTCAAAAATCTTTCACTGCGTGTGGAAGATGGGGAAAATAAATGTTTATTTTCGGGTCACTGGGGATGTTAATTAGAATAGCTTTTTTTTTTTTTTGTCTTTCTCCCAAGCATGAATGGCACCACGCTCAGAGCTGAATGGAATTGCCACCGCGAGGCCGTCTCTGATGCATTGTAAATGACGGCTCGTCAGCTTAAAGGACATTTTCAATGACAGGTTGCCTGTTTCTCTGAAGATCACGTCGACCGACCTGATGGCTCCAAGGAGAAATGATTGCAGCACTATTAGGGTGTACACTACACATTAACTGGTGTTTACACTGATTGGATACGCACAGATTATGATTTAAGCACCGCGGTGCTCTTACATCTATGAATACACTATTAAAATATCACACTGCAGCATATTATGTTCCATGTTAAGCTGCTAAAGCAAAAAATTAGTTACAAAAGAAATCACACAGGCCTTCGCAGATGGTAACATTGGTCATAGCTAAAGCCTTCATGCATGGTGAATGATTGCACAGTTCCATATTGTGTGTGTATGCGTGTGTGCGCTCCTAAATGGCCGCTTTATTTCAATTTCCATCAGAGGCTCTGATTGCAGCCATAACCTCTCAACGAGCATCCGAGGAGAACGCTATCCTCTCTGTTTGTCAGCTCCCAAATGTGCACTCCATCTGACAAACTGCTCACAGCAGCATTTTCACCAAACATGATGGTAATCAGACGGCGCGTGTTTTCTACTGCCATGGCTTGCGCTTTTGTCCTGCACCTGTAAAGAGATTTCAGATGTGCACCGAACACCAGCTTTCCCGAGGAGGAAGGCGTGTGTGTCTGTGTGTGTGTGTTTACCGTGCGTGCAGGACTGTAAACATGATTCACCGCAGGGGTCTGATCAAATCTCGACTGCAGCGTGGCAGGGAGGGAGGACTGGGCTTCTTTATCCTGGCCACAGAAGAACTACAGAGCCAACAAAAGCAATGGAAGGTTAAAGTGTGCAGAGGCTTTGTATTTTCTACAGCGTTTCTCCAGGTGAATGCAAGCAAGGTCTTTTCATGCTTAGTTAGTCTGGGATACTTGTAAAGAATGATTTATCGAAGGGTCGAGCTTCGATTCTCCTTCCCAACACACCTATGCTTCCGTGACCTGTGTAAGGTAAAGTGTTTAGATGCAGCGGTCTTCCACCGGCTGCTGATGTCAATAATATGGAGCGTGTTGTGTTTTAGAGTACGCCTGCAGATCCACCATCTGTTTCATATCTGCACTCTGTTGAAAGCATTAAATAGGCTGATTATAGACATTATCAGTAAGTGCCACCCATTGTGACAACAGATGTAAAACACGTTAGCAGTGGTGGTGTGAAACAGTTCAGTGTCGCCTTCCTCCATTCAGAAATCCATTTCAATCTGTGCTCGGACAGCGAATGAATATGAAAACATGTATGTGATTTGGAACATCTGTCGAGTTAACAGGTGAGAAATAACACGTATTATTAACAGCTGGCTGTGAAGCAGACAGAATAGCTTTCACTCCAACTTTCAGGATCAATAAATTTACTAAAGGGGAAGAAAAACATGCCACAGTGTGTATCTCCATCCTTCTCAGTGGAGAACATTGATTCAGCCACCTATCCCTTTCCAGACACCTTAAACTAATTAGGCCCTCAAAGTACAGCAGAAGCGAAGTATCCGACAATTAACTCCAGCACTGCGCTCCTATGGCATTTAGTTTTCAACGTGTTCCATTGTTAGGTATTGACTAAATGCCACGCGGGCATCGATCCCCCTCGACCATTAGCATGCCTCTGATTCTCATCTCATAATGCTGCTTAGATCGTGTTTACAGTCAAAACCCTCACACGCTCGCCGTTTGTCAGGGCAGATGAAATGATGATGTGTTAGCACTGCTGGAATATTAAGTGTCTCTCCGACACTGCAGAAGACCCCCATGATGCCACCTCTATTTATTGGTAATGAGAGAATCGACTGTCACACAAACGCCTTCTGTGTGTCAGATAAAATGGTTTGTTGCCAGTCAATTCACTGCACTCATTTCTAACTACACTAAAACAACTAGAGACAAACACGCCATATTGTTATTACTGTGTTGAGCAGATAATATGTGACCTTGTTTTTTTACAGCTGCACTTTAAATCTGATTGATATGATGACTGCAGGCTGTGGGTTAAATTCTATGGAACCCCATGAGAGCCAAAATTATATAAATACAATTTTGAATACAGAAACATACGGCCAAGTTCAGCCTTCTCAAAGTTGTTTGTAAAACATCACAGTTAAGACATGAGATGCAGTGAATCTGTTAATCTGTTATCTAACTGATGAGACATAGAAAATTATATTTTTGTGATCTAGAGTGTGATCCCATTGTTGTAAATAGGTGCAGCTGTACATGTGTATCTGTTATGATTATATTACTTAGGGTCAAAAACTAGCAAGCCGGCCACTTTGCTAACAGCCAAACATCAAGTAAGTGCAACGACACAAGACGAAACAGTTTGGTCAATGACTTCAAGTCAGTCTCAGATTTACTTTTTGTAAATTACTGATTAATCTAATACTAATATTTGTACAAACGTGACACCGGGGACACTGAGCCTTCATTTTTACACAGCCCAAATTTTTGTGTTTTTGAGTTTTCAGTGTAAAAGTCCACACATGGAGATGGCTGGGGTGGATTGATAGGTCAAACACAGAGCATAGAAACATAGAACTTTCATCCAGGAGAAAACAAAAGTTAATGTTGATTAATTTTTTAAAACTTATTTAAAACAAACTACAATCTTGAGCTATGAGCTATTTCTCACTAAACTTTATTTTGAAAGTCCAACCAGACATTGCATATTTATTATTGCTAAGTTGATCGGGTGTAGCATTTGAATTTTTTTTATATGCAGATATGAAGGAACTGGGTTTGTTTGTGTTGACTGGCTACACACCATTTGGTCAAGCCAAAGTGCAGGCGGCATATCAGGTGACCTCTATCAGCTGATAATCAAATAGCAACAAGTAATGATGATAAAGTTTCATTTGATCTTTTCTTTTTTTGGTTGCTTTTGTTGGCAGAGGTCACACAGTGTTTTATCCACTTAGATTCACGCTATAAGCCATGTAAAATCAGTTCTGTAAAAAGAGCGTTGAGCTGACTCGGGTCAGTATGAGTGGCATAGGTCACTTTGTGTGTTGCAAAGAAATAGGGTGGAAACTATACTCAACTAATAGCTCACTTATAAAGTCACTTTAAAACATTTAAAAAATTGGGTTGGGAAAACTCAAATTAAGTATACTCATTCAAACAGCTGGCTACTAAAAAAAGTCAAGTCTGTTCTGGCATGGAAATGCTTCTTATGCAAAAAAAAAAATATGAGTTGAAATTACTCAGCTTACAGGAATAACTTGATATTTTGAAAAATATGCTTAGTCACTCGATTGATAGCACCCCAATGTCCGAATGCTAATTATGAAAACTATTTATAGGTTGGACGCAGTCTGATTCACTATACCTTGAATGTACTGATGTGAGTCAGGTAACAGCACTGGTTAATATATATGATTTATGTACAGTTTAAAATCACATATTCCATATTTAGTTCCTGGAGGTTGATGGGAATGGATGTAAACACAGCTGTAAAGGCATCTACACCTGCTGTGATCACCAGCAGCGCTCATTTAAACACACATAGCTAAATACCACATATATTATGTTGCTACGCACACGTAATGCACACGCTGTCGCTGCCTTTTGCAACCATACACACACATACATACACACACACACACACAGACGCACATAAACAACTCGCAGCCAATTATTCGCTCTTTAATTATTTTGCATGCTGCCCTTTATGGTGATTACCGTGACCTTTCCCTCCGGAGCGTCTCCTCCACTCTTCCTCTGCCAGCCCACCATCTTGGAGGCTTTTAGCCCCCATGTTTCAACCGTGCTCCCAGAAAGCCGGCCCCCATAATCGACCAGGCGAAAGACTGAGACCAATTAAAAGTATTTTACCCAGCACTTAAGGTTGACAGGAGCTGGTGCACTCAGCTCAGTAAATGCCATTTTAACGGCAAATTCATGAATGTGTAATTGTTGGGCTAATGAACCTGATGGTTTGAGTGTTGTAATAGAGGGACCCCCCACCTGGGCCATCACACACACACACACACACACACACAGTAGACACAGCCATTTCTGCTGCTTTTATTCATTCGACCTGTTTATTTGGAAAACAGCAAAATCAAACCAATGTCTACTTTTTCTGAGATCCTTAGATTGCTGTTTCTCCCTAGAAGAGAACTTTAAAGAAAGTACACATTCAGGGTGTGTATACACGACGTACAATTATGATGTTATGCACTGAAATACATCATGTCGTGATGCAACAACAGCTGCACGAAAAATAAGCCATTCGCTGCCGCCGCCCTGCCTCCATTTTACTGTTGCTACACCTGTCAAGATTTCTACTCGTGCATGGCACACCTGATAATCATCTAGGAGTCACTTCCAGGTAACAATGCCTCCTTGATTTCAGACAGAGTTATACAAAAGCAAGAAGCTTCTTACCATCAATTTTACCGGCTGAAATTACAACTCTTGCTCTCCGATTTCATCAGCTGGAGCTAGCTAGCGACATTAGCTTAATTAATTGAAACCCAGCGTCTCCGACCGACCTCTCAGTGTTTCCAGCTGACCCGTTTTCAAACAGGAATCCAGTGAAAGGAGTCTGAGGCTGAAACTGCACGGCCGAGCAAAAAAGTCACCATCCACTGTTGTACACAGACGTTTAATGTACATACGTGTATATGTGTATACTCAGTCGCCTTTTTTCCACCCATGACCCTGTCTCATTTGTTCAGCTTAGTTGATCTTGTTCTAAATTAATCTTGTAAGTGGAATGAATAAATGGAGAATTGTTTAGATCTGCTGTTCATTCTGACATGATCCTGTTTGTTCACTATGTTTTTGTCAGTGGGGTTTCTGGGGCCTTGTTCATTAGCTGTACACAGGAAGACATTGGTTTTGGTTCTGATGGCCTGAGTGTCTCAAAAAGTTGTTGTGTCTAGGGTAAGAGGGGTCAGCCATAATCTTACCTAGAGGCCTCAGGGTCTCTAGGTAAGAGTACAGGTCCCCAGGATGGCATATTGTAGCTGATTAGCTTCTCTGTGGAGCAAATGATAGGTTGCGGAGTACAAGTGCATCGTCGTTGTCTTTTGCTAGATTGATCTCTTCACTTAACTCACAAGTTAAAAGCTTGTAAGAAGAGGATCAATGTTTGGAAAGTGTTTGGAGTCGGGTATGACAACTGTAGTGCTACCTCTTGTAATGTTGAGTTGCTTGCTTTCCAAAGAAGACTTTAAAATTTAAGAAAGTACAGGACAGAGTTACTAACGTTAAAATAGTCTCAGACAGCACTCATAACTGACTTCATACAGTGATGAAATACTACACAGCGGACAAACCAATCGAGTTAGTTACTGCGCCTTTTGTCTTTTGAGTTAATACTATAGGTTACAGCTTGTTAGCTACAATCTTTAGCAATCAACGTTGCTAAAGATTGCAAGTTTGATTTCAGCCTTTACACTTTTTGGTTTTAGAAAGACTACAAAAAGATACCACCCTCCATAAAATGCAGAGGACAGCTCCATGCATTTCATGCTTCAACGTGTGAAGAAATGAAAAGCTTGACAGGCCTGGCGTTTCTAGGTACGCTTTCGAAACTATAATTAGACAATCTGTTTGGAGGAAGGGTTTAGTGAACAGTCAATCGATGGCAGATATGATTCCCTTTGGTCACTTTTTTGGACCCTGAACTGATGATTCCTTCAAGTAAACTTAGATCACTAAACAAAATGGTCAGTTTTTGTTAACGTTTGAAGCGATTTCTTTTGAACTTGAGAGGGAAGTTTGTTTGTGAGGCTTGATTTTGTTTGACTTTCACTCGATAAGTTTCTGGATCAGATCATAATTATATAAATAAATAGTGGGGCTTTGGTTACATTTTTGTTCATTCTTGCAATCCTAAGGCCACACATTTCTGGAGGGACTGATACATCAGGTTTGTGTTATTATTAGCCTCAGCAGAAGGACTGCAGCGAATTAACATCCAACCATCCCAAAAGGGCTCACATAAGTGACAAAGGTCACGGTAAGGTTTGTAATAGAGTTGGAAGACGGTTAAACTCACTCCCACGGTGGAAATTCTAAATGCCACCTAATTTAGAAGCGCATTCAAATTAGCTTGAAGACCGGTGTGGCTATCGATCATGCTGCCAGGCGCAGGCCAAATGGGTTCAAGAGTGGAGAAGTAACCCATGGAAAGGTACAGTATGGTGACGCATGAACGTAAATACTTCATAAAGATCTAAAATTCAGTTTTCTTGCACTTGCTTGTATTGAGTTACGAAGACTTCTTTAAAAGAACATGTCACCACTCCTTTTTATTCTTCAAAAACACAATGGCTTTAATAATAAGTAAAAAGGGATCAGCTGTGCGTGCACTAAGTCCATGTCCACCTTTCTTTCTGTCCCTTCAGCTGTGTGGTGTCCCTTCCTGGGGTTATTATACGGGCCTCCACCAGGCTTTGTTTGGCCTTCGACAAGGCTCCAGCGGGACCTAATGACTTTCATTATCAGATCGGGGAATTTAATTTGAGCTGCACCGCTGTCAGAGATGAGTAGCTCGATACGAAGCCACGCAAGAAAAAATAAAAGAGTGAGTAATTACTCTTTAGGGGGTGTGGGTGTGGGTGGGTGTAGCTTGTGGGTGACAAGAGCACAGCGGGTCGAGACACAGAGAGAAAGCGCAGGAGCGGGAAAGAGAGACGCAAGCGTGGTTTATGAAAGAAATCAATAGTGAGTTGCCACCGCCAGGTTATGAGATTTGAGTTGGGATCCATTTCCTCATTGTGACCGGAGCAATGGTCCGCGTTATTATCCACGAGTCCGTTAGACGGGTTCGCAAACAAAAGGGGAAGCTGGGTGAGCGCGAGGAAGCTGTTTGCGAGGACACAAGAGCGAGGCCAGATTAGTAATGTGTGATTAGGAAGCTATTCAGTTGCGGAATTACTGCCTTCTAGCAACTCACAAACAACCCAGCCCCCCACCCCCACCCCTGAAGGCAACACAAACCTGATGTGACTGGCTCATTTCTGAAACAGATTGGGAAAATGACTGAAGAGAGAAGCGATAGCAGAAGATAAATATTCATCAATTTCATTTCAATTTCCCAAACAGTTTGCTACATAAAAGCTATGGCTGTAGACGTGAATACTTTAGCAAAATCTACAAGATAAAATAACTGACGGCTGATTGCGACAGATGCAGATAAAAGTGCAGTCCTTTGCCACGCGGCTCGCACTCAAAGCAGATGTTGTGACATTGTCTTTCTAGACTCGCTCGCGGCTCACTTTGGCAGTAGAAAAGTGACACCATAGCGCCAACCTTGATGAAGACAAGAAGCCTGTAGTAAATGGAAATCTCTCTGAGGTGTGCCATTGCCAGCTCTCGCTCCCTCCTCTTCCAGAATTTGTAAATCTCCCATCTGTCTCCACAGGTCTCTCCAATAGCAGGATGCCTGCTCTGCTGCAAACCATCAGACTGTGGAAGCTTGTGCTTATTAGCCAAGTATCAGAGGCTGCCAAACAACATGGGATAAAGGAGGCTTATAGTGTACAGCTCGTAGTAGCACGTACTATCTTGCACTACTGTTAACTGAAATTCTCATTATTTTTGCATAAATCAGAACGTCCTTAGTGTCTATTTTGGCATGGACATATTTGGTCACAATTACCAAAAAAATAAATTACATTTTTATTATTTTATTATTTTTCAGCTGTGACAGTGTCACCTAGTGGTCTCCACAGGACAATGTCACCAGTGGATCCATTAAAATAGACAATGCTACAATGCTAGCTATAAGAGACACCCTACGTTGCATAATGTGGAATGAATACAACACTGGGTGTGTAGGAGCTGCCGATGATTCAGCAGGTGTAGAAATAACATGAACAAAATAGTAACGTCTAGTGGGAGTCAGTGCTAACGTTAGCAAGCTAGGCTAATGAGCATCCACTTTTCAAGCGTAACAGCACAATAAGTCTTGCCATATGTTGAATGATGTGGGAGGGATTGATGTCTTAAATTAATTCATGCTTGTAGAAGAAAAAGCCTAAAAGATGTCTTGATTCAGCCACAAGCTGACGTGATCTGTCAGGAGCACATCACTGAAGTTGACGGTGCATCTCTTAGCAACACTAGGTCTGGATTGTCAGTCAACCACTGCCCACACAGAGGCCTGAAGCGGAGACACTGTTTCCAAAAATATGTCCGGAATCGGCGTTGTCCTCTTGAAAACAGGATAAACTTGCACAACAGCAGCAGTATCATTATACTGGCACAAAAAGTTGAGTCCTCATCAGGCTCTTTAAATATGAGCAGCCAAAAAAAAAAAAAAAAAAAATCCACTGGTCCCACAACTTGCAACGCAAGTCATGTGACATGATGATTTTCTCTTTTTGTTAATAAGTCACTAAAACACCCAGAGTTTAACTCACCAAAAATAGTTGTAGGATATTTAATTGACTGTTTGATTTATAATCAAAATATTTATGGGAAAATTCAGATTTTTGTTTGATTTATAAATTATGAATATGTCTCAAAAGCTTATTGCGGCACACAGGTATGAAAAATTAATTCAGAAGATCAAAGCCAAGGTAAGAATCATCATTTACATACTTGTGATTCAAAAAATATCATTTCAAAATACTGGTCTTTTATTGCATCATTATAGGTATAATTCAAGCCACTTTGAAAACTCAAAGCCTCACAGCTAATGTCTGGTAGAATTTTCAGGTTGCGCTGAACACAGAACTGTGATTTCCCCGTACTTTGAGAATAGCAACAGTCACTGTAATAGATGTCCCTGCTTGATCCAAAGAAAAGTGAGACTGAAGCTCAAATATGTGAATATTTTTCGCCTTGAGGGGGCTCAGTGCAAAGTCAGTTTCCACCCTCCTCCCCCTCAGCTGGTTAAGTTCCTGCTCCGACACTTGTCACTCATCTTGATGAGCTGTCTACCTTGATACGGCATTTAGTCTGACGCCGAGGAAGCTGGTGTGTGTAAATTCAGCACAGGCACTGAAGGAGCCGACAGTGAATGCGCCCCATGTGCAATTATAAAGCCAGGAGCCACTGCTGGGAGATTTACCCACGAATATACCCACAAAATGAATTATTTATTGTGATTTTAATGTGAAAATCGGATGTTCACTTCCTAAAATTCCATTTGCATCACTGGAAATGTACCCCACTTCTCCTCCAGCTCCAGATGTTCATATGGTAATTGCTTCATTTATATGGCCAGCAGAGAGCAGCATTGCTATCTGTTTAACAATATCAAGAAATTCGGATAATAGACCCTCTCACACTGTCTGTTACCTGCTACTGAGTCTGTAGTGGTTTTGGTGGGTGGGGGGCTGTCTAGAAGAGAGAGGGGGGAAAAAAAGACAGGAGGATGGATGACGGGAAGAAAGAATAAAGCAACAGTGACTGACAGATGGGCACGAGGGGGGGAAACTTAAACATTGTAATTCACTGCAGATCTGATGGGAGTCAGAAGATTAAAATTGAAATGCCTGATTTAATTTGTGTTACATTCACAGCCACTTTGCACTGTGTTTCATTATCAGTGTGTCATATTCCCCAGTATGGAAGCTATCACCATCATCACCTTCTCATCCACACTGCACATATCTCTATCATATTTCAGTCTTTAATGGTGATAAAAAGGAACAAGTGATTCATCCATTAAAATTCAAACATTAAATAAAGTTAACTTTCTGTACTTCTGTTCATTATATTTCCTTGATTGACTCATTAAAATAACCTTAAATGACATCTTTGCCATGATCCCAATAATGAGTAGCACCCATCACATTTACAAGTAGTACCCACATCTCTCAGTTTCTGGAAAGGTCTTTGCTGACATGTAAGCCCTCTATCTGCATCTCCATCTTCATGAATCCATACATACAAAAGGATGAAAGCGCTCAGTCCTTTTCCATGAAAAGAGTAGGTGGTTCTAATAACTTGCATAGTCAATCTGTTACAGCAAATTGGCTGTGAGCCTGAGTACTGTACATCAATGGGAAAAACATGACGCACTACCTGAATTAGAGCTGATTCTCTCTTAGTGCACCGTATGAAAAAAAAAAAACAGTGGGCAACAAATGCCGGTGTCCTCTTCTGAACGCAGTACGTGGCTGCACGTTTATTCCCAGTAACTGTGTAACCATGGAGGGTTGCTGAGCATGCTCCATAATGAGCCAGTATTACACCATAACTGAAGTGGTGCATACTCATATTTGGGCATGTTTGAGTAGTTTACCCAACCTGCTGAGGCTCGAGTGGCTTGTGAGAACAATTCCACACAAATGTGCATTAATTCATTTTCAAGATCCAAAACAGACCTGCGACTGAGTCAGCTCGCTATCCCCAAGGATTATGTCCATGTCGGATGATTTTCCTCACAATTTACACCTGGTGCCAATGCAGGAAGCAGTGTGCTATAAATGTAACAAGGTGGGGTGTAAAAGTGCTTCCAGACAGCAAGCGATTGTTGCCACCACCATTTCCAATATAAACATCAGGCAGTGGTGAGGAGACATAGAGGGTGGCTGCCGCTGTCATGAGTGTGCATCAGCATTGGTAGCTGTCATTTAAGTTGGTGGTTCAACTTTTTCAATTTGATGCTCGCTGTGTGGCCGCGGGAACTGCTACATGCTGGAGCCAGACTTATTTGACTGGCTCAAAGTTCTATCATCAGGTCTGGACCAATAAAGTTCAAATCAAAACATGTTATTATATGAACCATGTAACAACATTCTCTAAATAAAACAACAACCAATATCTGGTTACAGTAGGTGAAGAGCTTAGAGAAGGTGGAAAGTAGTAGCAGTAGTGTATGCTACAGGTCACTGGTAGGATTTGAGATAACTGAGATAACTACTATTGTCCATACTATAGTTGCCAAACCATGCCTGAACATAATCCAGGGTTTTGCAGATTGTTTGAAAGAATCCTTGTCTGGCAGTAGAATTGGGATAACGAAACCAGAGGGAGGGACCACCGGCACTAGCAATGGCATGAGGTGCGAGCATTCTTGGTCAAAAAAAAGGAAAAATAACAATACATCTAATCTTTTCTTGACTTTAAAGCTTACACTTTATGTCTCAGGTCCACCTTCTCCCAACCAAACCCTACCCAATTGGACTGAACTAAGCTGCAGTCCATGTGGCTGTGAAGTGAAGTCTATGCAGAAGTGCCTAAAATGTCTACTTAAGGCTACTTAAGAACAAGTCAATCTCCATAAGCCTCCACATTAAAACGCCCAATTCTAAAGCAGAAATAAACATGTTTAAATGTTGATGACAGGTGGGTGCTGTTACAGGTGGCTTATTTGAAGAACCGGGCTTTCAGCCCACTGACGATCTACATCTTTAGGTTAACCTGGAGGCAGCAGAGGCAGGACTGCTAAGATGGTGACAGACAGAACCACCACACTGAGTTTCACAACAGTTCTTCAGAAACCTGTGGGTGATGCCACGGAGCCATCCATTATTTATACTGTCTATGAACTGAACTTAGTTTGGACCCTGTCTGACTCGGGTCCCAGGTTGAGTCTCAGTTACTTGGAACTGAGTGGACCAAGTGGAATAAATGGATCCACCACTGTGCAAGGAGGCAGTTGTAGGTATGATTGCTCATTTTTCTCTCCTTTCTTCTGCACTATAAAAAGTATTTTTTACTTTTTCCCCCCACATTGTAGAATCTTGCTGCTGAACTGAGGGTCACTGCAGATAACACGGTGATGCATAATGTGAATGCAGAAAAGTTGTCATTCACTGCACACGGCGCGGTATAATATGACCTTGTTTGAGAGTTGTGTGCGAAGCGGAGATCAACAGTGCAACAGAGGCAACCCAGACTCTAGACTAGACATCACGTCAAACCTCCTTTTGACTTTTCCCTTTTTTCTTCCCTCTGCTCCTTGTCTACTTATTTATTCCAATCTCAGAACACCATGTTCCCACAGAATATTTCACTTGAATATTTCACTACATGCTCTCTCTCTCTCTCTCTCTCTCTCTCTTTCTCTCCCCCACCCCCACCCACACCCCCTTCTCTCACTCTCTGTCTGCACGTTATAATACTTATTTATTTCAGGAATAATTTTTTGGCGAATTACAGCAAAATGGCTACAGCTGTAATCAGAGGATAAGTAGCAGCCGACATGGCAGGTGTTTGAGGCGAGATAAGGCGAGAACCATTGTGAGACCGTGCCTCACTTCCATTTAAATGTTTTGGGGCTTCGACTTCCTTGTTTGATTTGTTACCTGCAGCTTCCCTGCGAGCTGTCAGGAGGGAGATAGCGAGAGTTTCTCCTTAATGCGGTTTCTTGGGCTACTGTGTTTGTGCCGCCCTTCAGATGTTAGGGGTTAGATTTTGGGCATGCCTGCGTGGTTGGACTCAGATGAGTGCGCGTCATTGACAGAGTTCATTATTAGATTACAAGAAATCCTGGTTTAAAATCATGTTTGCCCTCTCAACTTCAAAAGCAAGGAGGAATAACAGGCTGCCGCACATGTGCGCATGCATGTGCAAAAGGGGGTGGGGTGTGTCACGGACTGTGCCCACACTCGTGCTGTACTGTACACAGACTCGCAGATATGTTACACCCACTAAGACACACAAACGCACACTCACACACACTTGTCTCACAGGAGGCAGTTGTTAATTATATCACTGTGCTGTTTTGTTCCACAGAGTCCTCCAGAGAAGCTAAAGCCAACGCGTTCATGTTTGATTTTTGGCTCCAGCACTCACACAGACAAAACTGTTTCCACCATGCCCTTAGTCCTCTATTATTAAGCCAATAAAGAAGCATACAATGCTATGTGAGTGTGTTGGGAGGGGGGAGGGTGGTGGTGGGGGTTCCTCTGCTGAAGCTGCAACTACACAGCGGCCTCATTTTTATTAGCTCCCAAGACACAATGGACGCCAAGAGAAAACATCACAGCCCGCACTGTCCTCTGTGCTTCCTTTCTTCTAAATTAAAGTGATATCTCATTGCTGTACAATAGACTAGCTGTCTAACAGCTGGGAAATGGAGAAGAATGATAGTGATGCCTGCCATCATTGAAAAGATGTGTCTGCTTTGTTTCAAGACAGTTTTTTTTTGGGAGGAAGTGTGCGTGGGGATTTGGGGGAGGTGGAGGGTTGTGAGGCTTGAATTAATGTTACTGGACCGTAGAGCTCCAGACCATAATTAAATCAAAACACTGGCACATCACAAATCATGATGGAAGCATTACAACAATTTTTCAGTGTTACAGACTAATGTATTCTGAATCACTACAGGAAATTGTGGCATACTTTTTTGGTGTTGATGTTTTCCCCATTGGACTTCCTGGAGCTCTACAAACTTGTTGCTCAGGAGATTCACCTCTACTGTTGGCAGCAAAAAGCCTGTCCATCGAAACTCAGACTATTCTGTAAACATGTTTACTGGAAACTATCATCAGAGCTCTACTTATCTGTAGTAATTCATTATAATAAACAGAAACCAACTAGTATCATCTTACCACAAATAAGGCACGCTCCATCCTCAGCACCTTGAGTTCCTGATGATACAGCAACACAACCAATATGAGCATGTTAAGATTAAGATGCTGATGTTTAGCAGGCAAGTGTTATAATATGACTATGCAATATGACCAAAATCTTTAGGCGTGATTTTAAACCACAAAATCTGCTGGAAACCATATAAAATATGTACAAGCAAAGTTGTCAAGGAGCATCACAGTCCTGGGAAAAACAAGATACATTGTGAATCATAAAGCACTATACATTCTTTATTGTTCACTTGTGCTTCTGAAGCTATTGTGTGGAGGTATGGGGTAGTACGTACAGTATAAAAGCAACCTACATCCCCTATGTGTACTGCAAGGGAAAGCCATAAGGATTGTAAATAATGTAGGTTTTTGCAAACACACCAACACGTTATTTTAAAAATTAAATATCTTGTTATAATAATATCTAAGTTGGTGGATCATGTAGACGACTATAACACAGCACAAATAATGTATAAGGGAAAAAAAAGCATTTACTTCCAGTGGTTACAGTTTAAAGAGTGTTAAATTAAAATGAATATGTGTCTATATGTGTCAGATTAAAGAAGACCAAATTTGAATGATTAAAAATATCTTGTCATAGCGACAAGCTGCTGTTGCATGTAAGAGACGTCCCGTGTCCCGTTACGTACAGTATTTTCTTCTGGATTCCGCTCAGGAAACCAGAGCAGTCTAACGTTACATGCACTGACATTAAATAACACACATGAAAATGATGAGAAACACTAACATGATTGTGTTAGTACACAATATAAAATCATGTTACCGTGCATAAGTCACCTAACGTTATTACACCTATACATTATAATGTATTATTTTCAGGTCTCATTTTTCAACATTTTACATGTTCTAAATAAATAATGATAAAAAATATCTGATACTGATATAGGTCATTTCATATCCATGTATGTATGTAGTTTATCTTTGCGTCTTTGGTGTACCTCTGTAGTGTTTTGTTAGCTACATATTGCTTTAATTGACTACAGCTATTGTCTAAGAGAAATTTTCAATGAATGGAATATAACTTATCTTAAACAGATTACATAAAATAGCTAAATGGAAAGGTATATTATTATTACATTTTTACACTTAGGATAGCCCCTTTACTTGGTACGAGTTCCTCATTTTAGTTTGGTGGAGTCCTTGTTCTGTATGGCCATAACCCACAGCCTTTTGTTAATATTTGCTAAAATGTAATGATGAATGAAATAAAGTTGATACATATGTTATGAAACCATAGATCAGCATAACCAAATACCAATTTGCATTTGGTATTTGGTGTACTGAGAATTTGTGTTTAGATGTGGGTTTACCTTACATGTTTGGTTTGATATCAGATAAATTAGACAGGGGCTTGGGAACAAGAAAGTGGACAATTCAAGTCCAGGATGGACCACAGCACGGACCGCAGCATGGACTACTGCATGGACCATAGCATGGAGTAGACATGTAGCTGGAAATATGACAGTTCACCTCTTGGGCACTGCTGAGGCACCACCAAACCCTAAATGTTCCCATGGTGCTACCTGGCAGCTCATCACTCCACCATCTTTTTTTTTTTATCAAGGGATTAATAAAGTTTTCTTCACATGTAGTATATACTCATGTAGTATATACTATATGACAGCTGTTCATGCCTGAGCCCTTTAGGGAATCTATTAAGGCTACATACTTTTTATATGCACTGCAAATGTCCTTCTATATGTAGCCTAGATACATCCATTTGTTATAACAAATATCATATGCATAATGTTAGATATATATAGTGCTTCAGATGAAGCATGCAGTCTATACATTTAGATATCTTTCTAATACTTTTTTTTCTGTGATTGCTGTGACATGACCAGATGGATTGTGGGTATTTAAAGTGATGATGAGGGGCTATGAAGTGTTGCAAATTTGATCATTTACTGGGCACTTGGAACTCTGACCTGATGGTGGCACTATACAAAATACATGGTTCGCTTAGGTCATTGAGATTTATTCTCTGAACATCCTTACAAAACTGCAGTGCAATCCAGCCAATTGTTGTTCAGGAACTTCAGTGGTCCGACCATCATTACCATTTCCAGTGCCTCAGTGTGATGTAAACATTAATAACTGTATTTCTGGCAAAAATAAATGACCAAATTCAATCTACTGACTCTTGTTGCCTTCCCTCGCCTACACGTGGCTACAGAGCATTACCAAACTGACTTCACACTGCACTGATCATGATGGAAGCATTACAACATTTATTCTGTCTTACAAACTAATGTATTCTGTATTACTATAGAAACATGTTATTTTCAGAGGAGTGGGTGTTAACGTTTTCCCCACTGGACTTCCTGGAGATTTGCAAACTTGTTGCTCAGAACATTTCAGTCATTTCTACAGGGATACCAGTAGAAGCTGCAGAAGAAGACTGTTCATCTCTGCAAAGACATCTCTGTACTACTAAACTACTCAAAGTTTGTTGGGTACTTTCTTTGATTTCTTTGACCTCTTGCACTGTGCTGAAGGAAGACGGTACTGACACTCGTGATGTATGTAGAAAGTGAGAGTTAATTATTATTAAGTATTAATGAACATTTTAAGAAGCAAAAACAATGTCATTTATTTAACAATAAAGCACATAAGTCAACACAGTGGTGGACTCTGGCTGTTCGAGGTACACAGGTGAAAAAGTGTGTGCAGAGTGTGCAGAATGCTGTGACTCCACACGTATTAACTGTTAGACAGATGCATCATGATGTCAATGAGAATGAGCTGTGTATTGTGGAACTTTGTCAGGGTTACTGCTGGACTCCGCTGAGTACGACTGTGCTGAGTTTTGGGTGTGATGCGGCGACCACAGCTGATCGCAGCCGTTCTAGACAATGATTGTGACCCCACCTGAGGCTCCGCGGTACATTTCAGAAGCGTCCCAGAGGCAACTCTCTGCTCTGAATACGCAGCTGTTCTATTTTTTTTTTTCTTTTTACAGACACCACGACCATGACATGAGTCCATCTGCACAGAGCAGATCAAGCTGGCCATGAAATCAGACACACAAATTGCATACAGAAACTGGATGACTTCCAAAATAAGAACGTAAACAATTTGACCATACATACATAGTAGAAGTACATAAACCAATAAAAATGACCAAATCTGAGCAAGTTCACAATATCTACAGGGGAAAAGTGGAGAACAGATCAACACAGTGTCAGGCCACGATGTAACAGAGCTGTGCACATTGGGGTCGAGGCATTAGGCTTAGTTCATTACAGGTAAATGTAGTGGTAGAACAATGAATAATAACCTTATGTTACTTCCTCAATACCATTTTCAAACTGTTAGCCTTTCTTGTCTTTCATGAGCCTATTGGTAATTGGTCTACTTCCACTTATTCCAGTGTTGGATTGTGAGTGTTTACACCCCCTAGAAATGTTCAGAATCTAGTCCTATCACAAGAACATGACCAGGCTGACATGGCTTACTGGTGAAATGTTCCAAATTGGAAAAATGTCGCAAACACAACAGAACCAGCATCAAAATACAAATCTCATCAATTACTGACCTTTGTTTGCTACATCAAAGCAGCTTCTTAAGGCTGCGGTCAAAAGAAAGACAGAGGCAGATGAGTACATCAGAATAAAATCCAATCTCCTGAGTCCTCTGTTGCAATTATGTTTAATTTGCTTCAGGCTGTAGAAGTATATAGTTTGTTATCTGTTGTGTGGTGAGACAGTATGAGGGTTAACCAAAAACTAACATCTTTGTTTTCTCGACGAGCTCACATTTGCTCCTCATCAAAATGGAGCGTTGTATATCGCCTTTTCGACTCTTGGTACCACAGTTGTGACCTTTCTGGGACATTCGAATGAGGATAAATGATGTCTAAATGCAGTACTTGCGAAATGTTAAAAGAACGGTTGACAAGTGTTGCCGCACTACAAACAAATCACAAGTGTCAGGGATGCTTGCCATGCAAATCTAACATGCAATCCCCCCTTTGTCTTCGCCTCGTTCCTTTTAATCCTCACACTTCTGAAGTCAGAGCTTGAAAAGACAAAGGTTTGTTTTTAGTTGGCAGGGCTTCCTGATCTGCTGCCGCTAATTGACACTCACAAGATTTGTAAGTCAGAGCGGAGGCAAACATGTCATAAAACTTTCATGATCAAACAATGTTGGCTTAGCTGTCTGACAGTTCACTGTGACGAAACAACGTCTACGCTGTGAGGCTCGGGCTCAAAAACTTTGCCGGTATAATTACTGTTTACTATTTTGCCTATAAGGCTTGTACGGCAGTTAAGCAGGGAGTTTAGGAAATGTGTGTACACAGTATGTTCGTGCATGTAGAGGTAATCCTCTGGATCCTCTGTAATCCTGTGTCTTTAAGGTGATTCTCCCTCAGCCAAAACTCCTTGAGCACTTTAAAAGAAATGTGTGCTCAGGTTTGTTCAGGTGTGTGTGTCTGTCTGTGTGTGTGTGTGTGTGTAGGAGGAAGGAGGGGTCCCTTCTGCACTAACCCCAAAAAGTCATCTTCACTGAGGCAGCTAGTCCTGATGAAGGGGAGCCAGATTTTGTTCCACGCCACCAGTCTCTAGCTTTCTCCCTCTTCATATAACCCACTCTCGTACTCGCTCTCCACCTCTGGCTCTTCTCTCTTTCTCCCACCCCACCTGCTTCGGCTCTCACTCTCCGAAACCTCTTTGGACTCCCCTCTGAAGAACCTCATCTGAGAGTTCACGCAAAACTAGATCTTTTTTTTTTATTTTTCTGTGTGTGCTCGGGAGAAGAAGGGGAGACTCTTGTGAGGCTCTTTGATGCAAAACTTTACTCTCTTACCCCTTCACAGAAAGTTAGAGTACACTTCCACGGAAGCTGTCTGGAGTTCTGTGAATAATTCTTCGGAGACTCGTCTTTGGTGGAGGACTATCAAAGCGAGAGTCTTCAAAACAGATATTATTATGTGTTGGATTTCATGGCCGTGCAATATGCACAGATGTTCTTTTTTTTTTTTTTTTTTTTTTAACTCTGCAGCATGCACGATGGATGGCCGTGCAGCTGTAGACACACAAAGTGACATGAGATAAAGGCACACACACACACACACACACACACACACACTAAAGCAAACCTGCATGGGGCTCGACAGTGCAGGAATGTTTCTAATTGGAAAGCCTGCATCCAGAATTCTAATGATCCCGAAAGCCTTTTAACATTCGCTTGATATTCAAAGTGTCTCTCTGTAGGTGTTACCCAAGCTGGGTTTCAAAACACCACCTATCTGTTTTTTTTGTCTTTTGAAGAAATTATTGTCATTTGACGGATATTATTCTGTGAAAATCACAGAGGAAACATGAGGAGCTGCCGTGGCTTCAAGTCCACCTGCCTACCCGCCGACGAGAAACATTTTAGCATATCTGAAGGTTCAGTAAATGAAACGTGGGAGCTCTTGGGCGTCTGTGATACAATTTCTTCATTTTCTTTTTCCCTTCACAATAAAAGCCCAATCAGTCTGGTACTAAGCCCAGCTAACAGTATGTTGCTCACCGTGACGCTTTTCTTTCACACTCCACTGCGACCTTGCTCGAAAAAAGGTCTCCACGCTCCTTTCTTTCTACTATTTTTGTGAGCATTAAAAGATTCCCCTTCAAGCACACACGCTCTTCTTGGCATGCCATCATCCCCTGTGCTACCACGCCATCCACACACACACACACACCTCCGCATTGCATTTATTTGGCTTCTTTAAGTGTTTTAATTAGTTGCTTTTGTATCACTTTTTTAGAAGCGTTGGGATACCGCCGAACGCCTGCCAAAGGTAAAAGGTGTGTGGGATGAAGCGGCGATAGCGCTACTAATCCTCTGTTCTTGTTCTTCTGCAATGAGAGGCGAGACAAAACAGGTAGAGAAAGTAGAATATGCGGCTATAAATTTGCAAGAGAGAGAGGGAGAGAAATCACTCAGGTTTCATTTATCGGGGAGCTCGTACACCTGTTGAGTGTTTGCAATTAGCCATCAATTACCAGCGGTTGTTGTTTGGCCATCTGTCCATAAACGCTGCATCTCTCCTATTATTAGAGCAGACACTGCAGCAACAGAATGAAGTAATTCTACATGCAGTGAGCCCCTCCACCCTACACACACACACACACACTTTTCTGTTCTTTCTGACCTCAGCAGGAGTGACAGTTTAACTGGCATAGATGTTGGTTTAACACACGCCAGGGATGTTGCAAACGGAGAAAAGATGGGGGAGGCAGGGAGGGGGGGGGTGTTGGGGTCAGGCCTGCCTCCTCTCCAGTTAATTGGCCTAGCTTGTAGCGTGCGCTTGACAGATTGAATTATCAAGCTGCCTCCACGGTCTGCAATCCCCCCGCGGTATATCCTGGTTGACTATTAATGACCAGCTACAGCAGCCTCCTCTGTTCTGCCCGACTCTGCGACTGTTCTCTGTGTTCTGCTCTCGTTTCTCCCCTCTTCGCTCCGTTATTTAAAACCTTAAGCAGAGAAATTCTCTGCGTCTGCCTGTCTCTGTCCATGCCGCTGGATGCCCTTTGGTCTTTCAGATTCGCTTTTCTCAAAAGAGAAAAAGTTTCAAACTTTTTTTTTAAGGCAAGTTGAACTTCCTTCTGCATTTTTGCAACTTAGAAGCTTAATTGCCTCTACACAGCTGCCTCCCCTCCCCCTCTCTGTTCTGCTCTTCAGCTGGTGCAGTCTTGATGAGAAGGTATGGCCGGAGCGATGGAGCAGATAATGATAAACAGTCGAAACAGGACGGAGGTTGATCTCCTCTCACTCTGCATTCTATCATACGGACGACTCTAATGAAGAAGCAGGTAGGGTGAAATAGAAATGGCAGAACAAAGTCGCTACATGCGCTTCATTATGGTCCGTGTCGTAAAGGCTGTTACACTGATCAGCCACAAACACAGACCTTCAGCCGTGGTTCATTTCAGTACACATTTGCTGCCTGACCGGTTTACTCATTTCGTGTTCTTCCAATTTCTGTCTTTCTTTTTTATTTAAGATTTGTTTTAGACCAATTGGACTCTTTTTGTTGGTGAGTGTTGCTGAGTCTTTAAGATTTAATGATGTGCGTGAGTAAAACCACTGAAGTGTCTTTAAAGCTGCTAGAATCAATATTTTCATATTAATAATTGACCACTTGATTACTTGTACAGTATTTGAAAGGGGTAAACCATAGAGATTTAGCACTTAACCCTGCAGTTCTCCTCAGCTCTAACGAGTTTATTTTAGCATCTTTCAGCTCGTTGTTTTTGTTTTCTGGGCTGCAACTTTACTGATTTGGGCAGCTTTAGCAAAATAACAACTAGCTAACACAGCGGTGCATTGAGATGCTAAAGAAGCAGTTATTTCTATTTGGGATGTCGTGGAGACCTAAACTGAAAGCACCCAATTGTTTGTTACACAGCACCATCTAGGAACTACAGGCCAGGTAATGCAAAAACATCAAGGAAATCCTTTGGTGTGATTCTTTGCTCTTCTTTATGAACAAATACTCTCTACTGATGCTAGTAAAAATACTAAGCTAACCTCTTTAGAAGCCACCATTGTGGTTTTTGGGCAAACACAGTCACTTCTCACACAGCTCGTCATCGTAGACTGTGTAAGACAGTAGACGTAGTTCTGCATAACCTTGCATAATTCCATGGCTAGCTCATGCCATAGCCGCCAGAACTTTGTGTTTGGAAGCCTGCCAAGATGGATCATCACATGATCTTATGAGTCCAGTTGCCTTGCAAGGTTAGTGGAGACAACACCCATGTTAAGACAAACTTTTATGTAGATACTTTTGCCTCATTTTACCTCATGAGGAATGGACTTCCTCACTGCTAGTAAAACACATTACACAAGCCTTCAACAAACAGCTACAAACAGCCTATAATGAAGCTCTCTCTGTAGACGCCAGTGTCACCTCCTCTTTTCATCCAAAACGAACAATATCTTATCTTGTCAATATATAATTGTCTAGTCCTCAAATATAATATATTTATCCTCACTTATCAATTACAGCACCTCAGTATGGAATAATCTGAAATGGGTCAAAGAATTTATCATATTTAGTCCTAACCCAGCTCAAAATATATCTTTGAAGGGATTGCTGTGGTTTAGTAAACTTGGGTCTTATATTTGTAGTTTAGAACCATAATTTCTATTTGTTATCACACTGGAGTCACTAGAGAATATATTGAGAATAAACCACCAACACATCACATGTTAATTATGGACTAAATAAAGTGAGAAAGTTTTGGACTAGAAATGGTGTTTTTCAAATCCAACTTTCACTTGGATTTTTGTATTATTGATTTGCTCTTTTCCTCTCTTCAAAAACAATCATAAATATAAAAGATAGAAAGACTTTTTTTCTGATCTAACACATCAGTGACTTGCCTGTCCAATTATGTCTCAGCTTAGAAAAAAAAAACTTAAATTATTTTCTTTTTCATAAAGCCATTTTTAAATATAATCTTTCAGTGCTTTGAACAGCACAAATGAAACTCACTTCACCTCTTTTGTGTCTCAGTGGTGGAAGGAGTGTCCCCGAGATCACCACACACCAAAGAAAACAAACGGAAATTGGCAGAACACAGCATGAAGAATGAAAAAAAACACACTCACTACAACAAAAAGCTCTGTGAATCCAGAGAACAAAACCAAACTCAGATATGCTGCAAGATGCAAAAAAAAAAAAAAAAGAAAAGATGATCATGCCCAGACACACAAGTTGTTGCCATGGTTATGGCTCATGGAGTTACTTCCATGACCTAA
Source organism: Nibea coibor (assembly GCA_023373845.1). Taxonomy (NCBI): domain Eukaryota; kingdom Metazoa; phylum Chordata; class Actinopteri; family Sciaenidae; genus Nibea; species Nibea coibor. The sequence goes on from CM041717.1 coordinate 5,100,545, forward strand.
TGTGATAAAGACTAGGTTCCACTGTGCAGTATATACACTTGCTATATAATAGTGGATGCCTGCCTGAAACATGCGATCGGAAAGTTGAAGCTGAGATAAACGGTTCACTCTCATTTCTAACAGCACTGATGTACACTGAGTGAAAACTCGGTGAAGTGTTCTATTTGATTTCTAAGAACTCCCTGTGTATTTCAGCTTCATCTGTGTTAAACAGCGTCTGTACAAAGCACCTCAAGGTGAACTGTTTTTACACAGCTCACCCTGGCAATTAAGTAAAAGTGGCATGCTTTTTACAGACAGACTGGAGTCCACTCAGAGCGAAATAAAATACAGAAAAGACACCCTTTTGTCCAGACTGGCATATTTCTCAGTTTGAAACTGAGGCTGTTATAATGGTGATGATGGTGCCACCTCCCGCTGTGGCTAAAACCAGGCTGCCTGCTGGCTTCCTGACAACCCTAGCATTACTGTATAATCAGTGCTTACCATTGCTTGCACCAGGCAGATGCACAGCGACAACACACATGCGCACAGATGTGCTCGCGCTCCCAGATATAAACAAAAAGGCATCACTTTGTGCATTAATGGACTCACGCACACACCGCTACTCTCCGGCTCTCTCTCTCTTGAAACACAAACCGATGTACACACATCGCTCCACATGAGCACACCAGGAGCTCAACCTGAGCCAACACATGCCCCTTCATACAAATAAGAATCCCTCATCCGCCCACTCACACACATGCAGCTTGTGTGTGGGCAATTGTGAGTGACAGTGAGTAGTAGCAGCAGTTATCTGAGTATGCGCCGCGGTCGGTATGTGTCGTCTTAAAATGCCAACCGTGGGCGCCTTACTTGAAGATAAGATATTGAGAGATGTGAAGGCGAGGCTTGCAGACCAACTTCGGTACACACTTAGTGCATCAAGATAAATGTGCAGAAGCTATGTGCGTGTGCGTGTGTGTGTAAAAGGGGGGTGACCGAGAAGAAGAAAAGGGAAAATGCAGGAAGAGAGAGAGAGAGAACCCCATTCCAATTATCTCTCTGGGCCTATCCCTGTGACAAATGTCAGATAAGACTTTTGCAGTGATAAAACCCACCTGACCCTGCAGGACTTTTGACCCTGCTCAGACTTGGTAGCACTAAGACCCTTGTTACATTGTCTCACCTGATAGGCTGCCGAGCCCAAAGGAGAAATGGGATTTCTTTTTCAGCTGAATTAATTCAATAAAATAAAGCTTTTTTGGACTCTTTCTATCTGTTTCTGTGTTTTTGCACTTGCGGAGCAGATAGCTGCAAGAACAAACCCAAGTGTCATTGAGCAATGCCGGATTAATGGTCCTTAAAGATCCTTTTAGCAGTTTACGCTCACGATCTATGTGAAACTGACCTCAATGTTATTCACAGGAGCAGGAGACAGTTATGCAATGACTATCTGGGACTCGCATGCTTCAAAGAATATAGGGGGCAGCATTTCATCTCCCCCCACCCTCGATGACATGACACTGTGTACATTTTGTTCACAGTTAGACATGCTTAGTAAAACACAATTCTTTAAAATTGTATTGCAAACCTTCCAAACTCTTTAAACAGTAATAACAAGAAGTTAACAATATGAATCACTGAAACCACCTACTATTCTTTTTATTGCAATAAATAGATCCAAGATCCGAGATGCAGAAATCATGGCGATTTGTAAGAAGTCTGAATTCAGACAGGTTTGTCTACAAGACGACACACAAAAACCTTTTAAAATACTTCTTTTCTGAATGGAGTTTGGATGTATGAGTGCTATACTAACTTAGTTTCTAGTCAAATAAAGCTGGAATCAAGTAAGAGGCAGATATTTTCAGCACTTTCTTACAAGGTACTAGATCTAAATTCCTTTTTTCTCAGAGTGCCTTTTTTTTACCCAGTCTCTGTATAAATCTAAAGTAGTGTCATAGAGTTCTGGTGCCCACAGACTGCTACAATAACAACGTCTATCTGCACCTCAACTTCTGCAGACAGGTTGAGAAGCAAGAGAGAAGATAAATACACTTTTTAATCCCAAAAGTTTAACAAAAAAAAAACTAAAAAAAAAAAAAAAACTCTGAGCTCTCCTTCCTTCTCACCAGTAAATGGCTCCAGATCAGAATACAGCATGACTCTGGGTGTTTATCCCTCAAGAAGTCCCTGGCACTCCCCCTCCCGGGTTGTCTCGAGAGCTGTCTGTTGGCTAGCAGCAGCTCTGTCCCTCTGGTCCACATGATTCTCTACTTCTTTGTCCTCATGTTGGACCGAGGACAGACTGACTCAGCATCGCCCCTTGAGGTGCAGCAAGGATTCGAAAAAGCTAAAGCTACGACACAACACATAACACCATATTTGTTACCTCTTCACATTCTGTTGATTTTGAATGATTTTTAACATTTCTGAACGGTAATTCTGACCCACTCAAGGTTGACTCATGGAATTTTAGCCTCTGTCAAATGAAGAAAAGAACTAAATTAATAAAACGATTAAATAAGATGTGCCAAAATATTTTACAAGGCCACCAAGGCAATTAAGTTGTGAAATAACTGCAACTTTTCTATTCTTTTCATATAATTAATGCAGCATGAGTCACTAAATCAAACTTTTGAGGGAAGTAAAAAGCAGTGGAAGGAAACACAAAGAGAAAGGTTGCATATAAAACCCAAGCAAAGGACCATCTGATATCTTAATGAAATCCAGATTTAATTAAGACTTCTTGTAGCCTAATGTGAACTGGATGAAATGTATTTAAAATGTTTAATTAAAAAAGGTGCATTCACCATAGTGCATGAGCAGTTCATTGATGGGCTGTGCAAGGTGGACTTCAGATCACAAGTGAACTTCTCTCCCGGGTCAGTAACGTGTAGACTAGTAGACGAATGCATCTGAAATGTAAGTGAGCCTCGTCCCGAACACTACATTTGTTACAATTGCTCCATTTGTGTGGTTCTATGTGGCAAACCAGTACTGCTTCCTCGTTCAGCTCCAGAACAGCTGGATTTTTTTGGAGGCTTGGATTCAACATGGTGCCAACTCATTCCACAGGGATCCAGCTACATCCTGATCTAATGACAGCATACTTAGGCATCATTCATTTCGAAACATGTATTAATGATCATGGTGGACTATATTTACTTGAGATGTTTCTGCACATTGTTGTTTTCACTTCTCTTACAGTGTGAGATGTTGGACTGAATGTTTCCTTAACAGTGAAACACAACGAATGAAAAAGCATCAACCAAAAGCATGCTTAGTGGACTGCTTTCTTTGTGTTGCTACCAATGGTTGGAAAATACAATTGCGTCCTTTTTCTTTACTCTGTCTTGTAGCAAAAAAGAAGAACAGGAAAATGTGTTAGTTGTACTCCTTCTAATGGATTATCTATTCATCTATTCAAAGATTTCTTGAGTATCATTCTATTTTTTCTGCATCTACCAATTTGAAATATTTTGTCAAAGACTATGGTTCATCTGGTGACCGAGGGGTCAAAGCAGCCAGTCTGCCTCAAAGCAGGTTGCAGTTACGTCAGATGGGCCTTGTTGTACATGGTTGTATAAAGATGCCTGTGTCTGTTTGACCGTGTGTAGTTGAGCTGACAGTACGCATATTGTGCAGACTTTGAACTCATTCACACAGAATACGGCAATGTGGCACTCTCCACAGCATAGTTGTGCGGAGGTGTGCACTTTATAATGTAACAACATTTTATTTCTCTGATTCACTGCTTTGTTCCTGCTAAGGCAACTCCCTCTCCTCATTCACTCTCTGCTCACTTCACTGCTCTCTGTCTCTCTTAAGACCCACCTTCAAGTGGGTAGCCTGTTGTAATGGAGGTGCAAATCCCTGCAGAGTCAAACCGAGCAAAGCCAGCATATGTATGGAAAATAACTATAAGGCTGTGTATGTGTCTTATTGAGATTTGCGTGAAACTACAGTGCCATTTGGAAGGTTGTTTGCAATTTCTAATGCATTTCAACTGCACGCAGGGACACAGCTCTTCTCTGACCTTTCATTTTCTTGCATTAAGCTTGAAAGGTGCCATTGTCACACAGTGCCATTGTCAGCCTTTCAAGCCATCATCTTTGTATGTGTGGGTATGTGTGTTGCGGGGGTTGTTTCTAGAAGCAACCACAGGTACTACATTGGATGGTATTCCAACACTGCAAAGAATACACCGAATAGCACTAAAAGTTTCTCTTAGCGTCCAGAAAGAGATTGGATCAGTCTAGGCTAGCTTTTATCGTCCAGACATGAGCGCCTTTACAGAGAGCTTTATTAAAACGGTGAAAACACTCATTAGAGCAGTTAGGATTGAGATAAATGGTTTAATTGTTTGCATTGCAGGAGCTTGTCCAGACCACCATTAGATTTTCTCTTTCAAATACTGTTTGGCAGAACACTGCAGTTTTTTTGGGCTTGAAAGGTTTACAGTGGGGAGTCGCTCCCATAGACTCCTCGTTTATACCCATAATCTTTCTGCTTTCAGAATGATACTTTGACAGGAGGTCTCTGGGCTGTTCAGACCCCCCGGTGTGTACATTCTACTAGGGCTGGCTGAATACATCCACAGCCTCTTTCAGTTTAGGGGGGATGTGTTAGTGGAGCATTGCTCAGAACTGAACGTGGGTTTAGCTTTCAGTGAATCAGCGGTTTCTCTCCTGCAGAGAGGCCCGGTCATGAATTGTGCTTTATGTCTGTTTAAACACTGTTCAGTTGTACTTTCAAATCTGTCATCAAGTTGTCTAATTTGTGACAAGTTGTTTCACTGTCTGGAATACCTTCCTCAAGTGTAAGGTTGCTCCTCCATTTGCTTCAGATGTCTCGTCATTGGTGCCACTTCCTATATCATGTGTCAAACTTTGCTTGCGCACATCTATATCTCCACACTGTTGTTGAACGCTGAGTTTCTGGTTTGGCCGTAGAGATGAGAGTTGCCCATTTTTTAGAGAGCAGGTTGGCAGCAGCTACTGCAGTGACGACGTTTCCACCTCCTTTTCCCTTCTTGTTTCTGCCCCTGCCTTCCTCTCTTTATGTGACTCTTCTATCTTTGTCTTTATTATTGGAAAAGAAGCCACCAGAGTCGACAGCCAAGTACGGGTGAAACTGTACTGTGCAAACACTATGAGTTACTCATGCGCTGCCTCAGACATGCTGATATATAGACTATATTACCACTGAGGTGAACAGTGGGAGCCACAGAGATAGGAGGAAAGGGTAATAAAAAACCTCTTATCCATGAATACATGTAAAACATGCATATGGAGTATTTAAAATGATTTATATGTTTAAGTTATGTTTTAAATTTACAGTGTCTTAAATGGATAAGATATCTTTCCCTGTCTCACCTCAAGGAAAGTATTTAAAGGCTATTTAAAGAAACCCTGTGGAATAAGACTGCAATATGTTTAATCTTACAGTGGAATAACTATCCAATCCATGGACAAATTCAGGTTGAAAATAAAGTGTCCAAGTTGAACTGGTCATTTTGGAGCTAAAGATTCTGTTTGTGTCTAATGCAAAAAGACTTGTGGTTGACGTCATACACATTTATACATCTTCCAATCAGTTGATTATTCTGTTCCATCTGGCAAACGTAAAACAGTAAAAGTTTTCTGTATTGTTTGTTTTGTATTGTCTTGAAATGAGTAATGTATTACGCAAGAAAACAAGTCTTTTATTTTTCTGTCATTTCATTTTATGTTTCTCTTCTAAGTGCACTTACCTCACGCCTCACAGATTTAAACACAAAGTTTTGAAGCTTTCCTGTAATTGAGAATCGAGGTTAATTTTAAGGATTTCAAACTGTAGGAAAAATAGCGTTAATCAGAGATAACAACCATGTTCCCTGACAGACAGAATGTAATGCAAGGGCACAGAAATAGAGTTCACTGCAGTGTGCAATGACTCACCAATATGTTTCAAGCATGGGAGTTGAGGAGACAAGAGTCTCTTTAAGGTGACACGCTCAGGTCGTACAGTAACATCTTGTGGTCACATTTATCAAAGGAGCTTTGTTCATTTGTTGATAATTTAATACCTGTGGGATAATTACTGCATGACTTGGTGAGAGTGTATAGTGACCCACTCTGAATGTCTTTCCACGTACCCTAACAGCTTAATACCCCATCTCTCCTCAAACCACGGTAATGTTCATCCTCACCTTCATATATGATTATTACCCAAGCTACAGGGTCAGTGAACACTGGTGAACCTCTGTTATCTGTCATACAGTAAGAACAAATTTAGCAGCTTCCCTTCCCTCTTGCGGGGTATGTTCACTCTGAGTGCATGAGAAATGTCAGGAATCTGTAATTCTGAAAAAAAATCTCATTAACACCAATTAGATTTGGTATTTGAGTTTCTTCTTTTAATTGAATGGAATCATTTATTGACCACGATACACCGACCACATTCCTGCAGTGCTTGCAGAAACACGCATGGAACAACAAAGGATGGAGGAGGAGGACTGCTAGAACGATGCAGGTTTCAAAATTTTATTCAGCTTTTATGATGAAGGAAAATGATTAAATGTCTTTGTTTGGCCTCTGGGATTCACACAATGAGAAAACAGAAGAGAATATAAACAAAATAAGTTTTGAAAAGTAAAAAATAGCAGGTCAGTAGCTAGTCTAAATATTCAAGGATATACTACACAAATCACTGCAGATATTGCCGATGGATTTAAAGTATGGAGCAGTAAAGTGTCTGTGATGAAGTTTTCATGTTAGATTTCCAGCATGTTTCATAGCAGTGGAAGTCAGTCCGCTGTCCGCTCAGCATTGTATATGTTAAATCATGGAAATCATGGAAAAGCAGTTGTGCCATCGTGTTAAATCAGACTGTTTTGGAGAGTGACGTGGGGACTAAACGCATACTGACGATGATCTGTGTAACCCGTTTCTCGAGGTTATTATAATCTCTGATTTGGTTAGAATAAAGGTTGGACCAATATCAAAAAACCCTAGGTACAACTACGGAGCCTTAAGTAATAAACTGTTAGCGAAGAACACACAACACGAACAGGTAAGTTTGAAAATTTATATTATACAAAAGTAAAACATAATGTACAATCCCTGCCTATCTAAAGCCGGCTTCCTGAATGCACAGGCGCATATTAAAAGGGCCCAAAATAAATAATTTCAACAAAAAGTGTCTCTTTATGAAATTCCTCCAATAAAGTTAAAAGAAAATAAAACTGCTTCCTTTGGAGTCCATGAATGTTTTGGTGTGTGTGTGTCTCTTAGGTTTACATGTGATCTTATCTGTATATCAAATGAAGAAGTAGGATAATGATGGTTCCAAAGATGCCACGGCTGGCCACACCAGGCTCTCGGTCCATTCACGCTGACGTCTTCGGTGACCTCCAGGGTCAGGTTCAGATGATCTCTCTCTCTCTAAAAAAAAACAATCTATGCCTACAGAATGCATTATCTACTACTATCTCACTTCAGCTTCAATCTGATCAGCTTATCTTCATTCAAATATAAATTCAATTATAAAGTGTGTGTAAAGGATATAAATACCCTAATCATTATGTAAATGAATAGGTCACATCACACCACAACTGATTGGTTGTTCAGTTTCAATGAACAACCAATCAATCATGTACTTCAATTTACAGCATAGAAAGAAAATAAGATTTATGAAACAGGTATTTATGTTTTTAACCCTTTTTAAATCAATTTATGCATCTTAATAACATTTTAAACATCGCTTTTTAACCAAACATTTAATATATTTATTCTTTTAACATTTAAGATGAACTTCTGTTTCTCATATTCATATGAAACATGTATATGAGCAATTAAAATACCTAAATCACTTTTATCTTATAAACAAGAGATACACACTCCCTCAATCAAGTAACCTCTAATGGTGGCTAACTTAGCTGAGCTAGCTAAAAATCAAGTTCACATTCAAATGCTAGCGATTAGCACGTGGCTAGCGCAATTAGCGATTTTTTTATAACATCTTTAACAACATAAAACAATCCGAAACTGGGTCTATATGACATCAAATAGCAAGAATTAAGGCCACAACTCCGACTGTTTTTTTTACGACATAACAGAGTTTGCACTGTTAGCATAACCTTGCATTAGCGTTAGCATCCTTACCGTGGTTTATCTTGAGGTGCTCGCAGAGTCATGCAGCTCGACTCTCTCTTTCAGCTTTCAACCTAATGAACACACAGTATTTTAATATTTGGTGCGAGACTTTATAAATGTATATATTTTCAGAGGATATTTCCATAGCAGTCCATACCAGCGATGCTTTGGGCAACGTCTCCACCGGAAGAAAGGAAGACGAGTGATTTTCTAGAAAATTTCCCGGCGTTCATTCATTCATTTCATTTAATTCATGCGCAACCCTCTGGCGAAGTAGGGGATTACACTCTAGTAACCCGGTACAGGTTACATCTGGAATGTTTCTTTTTCTTTCAGAGGTCATTTAGAAGTCCTTTAAATGTAGTCCACACCTCCTGAGCCCTTTGACAGTCCATCAGGAGGTTCTGTCTCATCTTCATTACAATTTCTAATTAGATATTCTTTTGTTTTTACTGAGCAACTCATGGAACCACAGCTCCAACACGATAAGCCGGCAGCCATCCCTAATATTTTTGGAGATATTTTTATCTTCACCATGAGCTACATTTTTATATTTAGTTAGCCTGTCCATCCATCACACGCACACTCACATCAACAAACTTCTAACCAATTAATGCAGGTTTTCACCAATGAACCTGAAAACCTGCATAGGTTTTAGTTAACAGATTCATTTCTGTAAGAAGTACCACACACATCACTGTACTGTGCACATGCTGGCCTGCAATCCACTGTAATGCAGATATCACCAAATTAGTCTAATTTGGTATACACACACACACACACACACACACACACACGCATACACACACAGACATACACCATGCTGAGTAAGGCCAGCCACACTGCTGAGAACACTTGCTCCAGGTGCTTGGGTCATTCTTTCAGTCACGACCCAAAACGTGACCCTCGGCGAGGTCTGGAGAACAGATGGACACCCGCAGTACAGTCAGCTACCCACATTGTGAATAACTGTACTCTCCTACATTGGTCAGTTCCTCACTGGAATCGCGGTGAAGTCACTTCAAAGTTTGATGCATGTACATACATACACACACACACACACACACACACACACACACAGCCACTGAGACTTTTTTAAAGTAGGACAAGACCCCTCTTTCATATTATGCAGGCAGTTCCCAGACCCCAGCAATTGTCTACAGAGCACCCATGGGACCCTATTACCAGTGACACCAGCAGACTCTACAACCCTACAGCAACACAGAGAGAGAGAGAAAGAGAGAAAAGAGAGAGACAAAACGCAAAGTAAAGAGGAAGTGAGGAAAATGAGCATAAAAATGGCCATGGGGTAGTAAAAGAGGCTGGGTCAGTGTGACAAACAGGGAAGGAGATGAAGAAAAGATGGACTCATGAAGACAGCCAGTGAGAGTAATTGAAGGAGGTGAGAAAAAACAACAACATAGAGATTATTCAAGATGTTTTGGAAAGTCATTTCCCTTTGGTTAGGAGTTATTTTCAGAGGTTACTGTTTTCCTTTTCTTTGGGAAATGACTTGAATTCTCCTTTTAACCCTCTGAAATGTCTCCGTACTCCTTTAGTGTGAAGCAAATTGCAGCACAGAAACCAGCTTCTTCTTCTTTTCTTAGCTTTTCTAAAGCCGTCTCTCCATGTCATTAAATGGATATCTGAGACCTCTCGCGCGCTTTAATTGATGATAATTCCGATATTTTCTGCTATTCGTCCTAATTTCCACACAGATCAGCCCGCTGTAATTACAGTATTTCTTCCCATTTCTTTCAATGTCCTATAATTGGCTTTTTGACACACTGAAGCTCCATAGTGTGTGTATGTGGGGGTATAAGTGTGTATGTCTCACCCGGTGTATAATTGCGTTCCTTTTCATGTCTGTAGCTGTGTGTGTCCTTAGGTCTGTTTGAACATGTCATTAAGCATCTGTCTACGTCTGACTGTGTATTTTATGCAAGTATTTGTAGGAAAGTGTGTGTGTGTGTGTGTGGCAGTAGTTTTTCCCTCACACATAATTGTGTACAGTTGTCATTACTGTGACAGATGAGCCAGAGCTTGTCATAGTTTTTCTCTTCAACAGGCAGATGTCTCCTCTTGATCTCCGTCTGTTGCCTTTTGTCTCGCTGCGCAAAGCGTTTGGCGGGATATTTTCCGAGTCAATTAGCTAACGAGCAGCTAACGAGGAGATAAGGCCAATTAAGATAATAGTGATTGTGATGATGGCAATTATGACAATGAGATTGGTGAGCCACCAGGTCAGCTTCAGGGATAGGCAAAGGAGGCATGGATGAGAAGCAGGAAGACGAAGAGGAAAAACTCCTCCTCCTTTAGAAATAACTCGCATAATTGCAGCGGCGTGCAATTAAGAAGAGACGCCAAACATCTTTTTAGCGTTTGAAGAGCTTACTCTGTTCGCGTTAACTAACACATTCGCTTTGATGAGAAAAAGCCGCGCGCAGCTTCACACGTGCTGACAGATTCCAGGCTGCAGAAAAACAAAGCTGAGCAATTAGCCAGAAAATGTGTGCAAACAAAACACACGTGGTTAAAAACTAATCAGGCACATGGCGATTTGTCAGTTCAATTGTACAGGAACAAAAAAAAAGAAGAAGTCATTCAGTGTTCTCACTTTGTTGTGACTGACAGCAGCGGTGCACGGTATCAGTCTGGTTTTAAGAGCTTGTAATGGTGATGGAGGTGCTAAAGCGCCTCAGGGGGGTCTAAGTGTGTGTGTGTGCGCGTGCCTGAGGGCATTGAATGTGTTCTCCCTTGAGGGTAACAAATGTGGAATGATCATTTCTTTCCTGCACACACACACATACACACACACACACACACACAAAGAGCTCCAACAGAAAATAAACAACCCTTCTGTGAGATGGCCGCATTCAAATAGTGAAAGCTTATTTAAACATGTTCAATACAAAAAATGTTTTATTATGTGGCTCCGACACACACACACACACACACACAGATCTGTTATGCCATAACCTCCCCTGTAACCCCTCCCAGCTACACAAAGACACAGCGAGTGTCTCAGGTTAGAAATTGGATATGTCAAATGCTCGCTGTAGCGTGAAATACATAATAGTGAGAAAATTTCCTCTTTCTTTTTCTTCTTTTTTTAGTTGCATTTTGCCACACCTTCTTTTTGCAGTGTGGTCCAGCTGACCCCTCTCCCAGAGTACGGAAGTCCTCGTTGCCCCGCGGTCACTCTCTCCTTGCCCTCATCATGCTAAAGGCTCAGTTCTACCGAGCACTGACGCAGCCACCGGGACTAATCAAGGCTTCCAGTCAATGTTCCAAACCCCACAGGAAGCACTGCAGTCTGTTTCAGAAGCAGATCTTTGTTTGGCTCCGCTGGGAATACACAGCTGTTCCAATTTTGACCAAAGACAGTATAAAGAATGGACAGCATGAGTGACATTTCTGAAGCGCTGTTTTTACGCTGAAAATATGTGTCGTTGGCTGCAGCCATGTTGGCTGTACTGCTTCTTACGCCTTACGCTGGCTAATCTAACAGTTGGGAAAGATGTGGATCATCAGATCAGATCATCATAATCAGAATGATGCCTGGGTGCTCTAATAAGTCAACTATAACAGCACTTACCTGTCAATCAAAGCAGCCAACTTTAATTATGCATCAAGAAAATTCAGTACAATTGTCATGAGCGGCTGTAGCTATAAAGACCCAAACTGTTTATTGTACCAGGCTGTTTCTGCTGTGAAGTTGGGCATTTTAATATAGTTGCTTATGGTGACTGACTCACTTCTGCAGCCTGTCTCAAGTGGCCACTTGAGGTATTACAGTTTTGAGCTCTTCCAGCTTAAATTCCAGGCCACAGAGGTTGCTGCTTAATTTTGACGGATGCCACAGGCATCCTGCGTTAATCAGCACAGAGTAGATCAAGGTAGACATAGAAATTGCATAAGGAATCAATTTTCCAATTTTCAAAATAAAACGCCCTGTGAAAATTTCTGATCATAAAATCAAATAAACAAATTCTGGCGGGGGAAAACGCTCCCCTTCTGAAATGCTCCCAAAGTCACGTGAACAACGGAAAAAAAAATATTGCAGCTATGACGTGACAGAGATGAGCCCGGTGGGGTTTCACAGTAACGGCAGCTGTAACCAGTGACTTCTTTCACAACAAGTTACGGTGACAAGATCACGATCTCTCACTGGCATCCCACACACAAACACTGCCATTTGAGCTAATTGGAATAAATAGAACCAGAGTGAGTGTGTTGGTGGTGGTGGTGGTGTGTGTTACTGGTTTCCTTAAAGAAGCTGAAAGGTGTCATTACTCTTAGTTTTTGCAGTCAGTCTAAATGCCAGTTGCTGCATTGCAAAGCCAGTTCAACGGCAGATAAAAATAGTAAATTGCAGATTGCAGGGTGTTAGTTCACCAGGTAATTACGGCTGTAATTAGTAGCAGTAGATAAATCATTAGAAATGTTAGCTGGATTACGATGCGACTGAAATTCCTCCTCAGCTTGTATTGTTACGATGATAAACAGGGACAGTGGGAACAGAAATCAACTCGCAGTTGTGAAGCAGTGTGGGATGTTATTTCAAAGCTCTGTCTCCATGAATCATATCTGTCTATACTCTTCAGTTAAATTAAGACAAGTGCTCCGCTCTCTTGTTCTTAATTTCCATTTTTATCTCATCTGTGATCCGATCCATCTGTTAATATGTACTTTATTCTCCCTGAAGCTGTTGCTTGAGTAACACATGGGCCAGGTGTTTCTGTAGTCCTCGCTGAGGGAAGCAGGAATGTATCCTGCAAGATAAAATCACAAGAGAACCAAAGTGGGATTGAATAATGAGTCTGTGTGTACGCTGAGATAATTAGAGAATTAAGATTATTTCATTGAATTTATAACAAAGCCTTTGAGGATGATAGATTTGAACTACTGTAGGCGGACTGGTGGGAAAAAATGTGTGATGGGATTTGTTTTTGTGGTGGAAGAAAAGCATAAAACGTGGAGAATATAAAAAAAAAATAATAAATGGGGTGACTCAGATTATCTTGCAGCAGATGCCAAGATATGAAACAAAGACACCAAAAACACTGGACGCAACTCAACAGTAGTCTTTCACTGAAGGCTCCCTGCTGGGTTAACTCGTTCCCATCCCAGGGTTTTCAAGTACAGCTGCTTTGTCACGCCCTTCAGTGTGAGGGGTCATGTGGCTAACGCTGTGAAACGGACGCAGGTCAGTTAGGTTTATGTTTAGGTTTTTAATAATGACTCTACTTTTATTTCTGTCTTCATGGAGAAAATATCTCTTTCACTGCTAAATCGTGATCTAAATGTGAAGCTGGTGGCTAACTTGAACCTAGAGGAGCCAAGTTCTTCATTCCACGCAGTCATTTGATTAATCCTTAATATATTTTTGCGGCTTTAAAGTGGTGTGCAGAAGCGACCAAGCTGGAAATGTTGCACATTTCTGATTAACAGATATTAGCTTGATCAAGTAACAATGAAGCCACTTGCATCAAGGTTAGCACTTCTTTTCGTTTACAGTACTTTTTATTTTAATGAACACAGAAATACGTGGGTGTGCAAACACATTCACCTTCAAATTAGACCTCATGTCAACTCGCAGCTTAACACATGATCGGTGAGACATGAGCGTTTCAGAACCAGCGGAGAGCTTTCATTAAGAGCTTACACATTCATCAATGAATATGCAGTCACTCCTGACAAATCTTTTGGGGATTTTTCACTGTGTTACCTTGACACATCGGATCTATTTTTGTCTGCCTGTGTAAGGTGTGGAATATGTCCTATGTACGTGTAAATGTATTATAATTCATAGGTGCCGTGTGGAGAAAAAATGCTGGTAAAACATGGTGACAACGAGGATGAGCTGAGTCTTTAAAATGTTTTCAAGTCTGTTGGAGTTTGAAATTTAGTATAAACTCAATATAGAAACGAATTATTCAAAACAAACAACTCTTAAGTACATAAAGCAAGAAAAATGAAATGAATACTTGATAGTCAAATGGTATCTATGGCAACACACAAGCAACAGTGGAGCCTTGTTGCACAAACAAGCTTGAGTGCCAAGACAGGAGACCTTGCTGCTATCCAGTACCTCCAGATGTGTTTTTATTATTTTGTTTAGTAGTACAAAATTTGTCGTGAACAATTATCCCGTCTTGCGTGTATGCACACTTGAAATGTTGTTTTTCTTTGCTGTTTTCTTTTCTTTTTTTTTTTTTTATTTTATGGAAATGATACACCAGCCAAATTAAATTCAAGATGAATGTCAGGAAACAGAGAAGTACTCTGAGATCAGTGCTCGCCTGTGATGCCACATCTAGTTAACAACTCAGCAGTACAGTTCCCAGTAATAAATTGGAGAAATCATTTTGTGTTTGATGACACAGAAAGAACACTGTAAGAGCCCAAAAAGCAAGCCACACGCCCTCGAGACTCAAGAGGCCTCGGAAAGGATTCCAAAGACGATAAGTGAGATTGACATAGAGACGCCGCGGCTTTGATTTCCTGACATTTAGAGAAATGCATATTTATTAAACTGTATTCATGCAACAGGGAAATTTAAGGATATTTTACAGGTAGAAAAGGCTGCTTTTGCTTCCCAGCTGGTGAAGCTCCAGCAAATGCAAAAAAGGTAGAGTTCAACACCTGCAGGTGCCGTTTCTTCCACAGCGATTATCATCCTCCACCGCACCCTGATGGCAAAAGCAGATAGACAGCCTCCGCCTTGTATGTTTACTGCCAATATTGCTTTTAAAGAGACGCCGTCCTTCAAGGCTCCTGAGGATGGCCCTGACATTTCAAGGGAACATTCTCTGAAAGGCGGCGTCTTTATTGAGATGCCTATTGAAAGTGACAACAACACCTCACATTTACTGGCCTCCCTTTACTATCCGCCTCTGGTGCAGATGGGGGTGTTTGTCTTTGACCTGCCATATCTTACCGCCACCCCGAATCTCGAGCCATTTATGAGCATCGCCTCGCCTGGGGAGAGCAGAGATTTGGGGGAAATAACTTTGGAAAGAGGGAAATAATTTAGTTTGAGCTTTTATAACAAACAGAAAATGCTGACCAAAAGGCAAAATAAGCAAGATTTTTATAAGATCTTCACTTTATTGCAAATGATTACGTCCATAATTGGTGAAAATAACAAGATCTTATGGGAGAAAAAATCATGATATAGATTTTTTTTTTCCCTACGTGTGCCATTTGGCATCCCTGAATCAATTACCAAGAATCTTCACATGAGACGATCGAAAATGTCGGCGAAAAATTAGCCACACAGGGGAGCTGATACTCCAAGGAAGCACAAATGACAGTAATTTACCTTCCAACCTTCCTATCATACAACAAACTCCCCGCTCTCCTCACTGTTTCTCAGCTCATTCTGGAGCAAATAGACTCTAAAGACAAGCTCTTATCTCATCCTTTAAAACCTCGGTGTAATTGTCCTCCTTTGCTCTAAGATGGGAGTTCACACCTCTTCCTCCACATCTTTAGTTCTTTTATGCGTCTGATGTAGTGGTGAATCACACTCAGCCATCTTTTATGCTCCCTTTAATAGACACTCACGGTAATTGCGCCGTTAACTTTGGGGACTTCTGGCACGGATGCTCGTGAAAGAATGGGCCTGTGTTTTGGGGATTGGATGAGATTGGATGGTGCGGCTATTTTGGGCTCCAACTGCTGTAATAATGATATGCAGAGCAGGGGAGCTTAGTGTTGCATAGTTTGCGCAACAGTTTCCAGTTTCTGAGCCATCGCATAACTGTATTCTCTAAGAAATAGATACAGACTTCAGAGGCTTTTGCGTGAATTCAGATGAAGCAGCTCGGCAGTGGCTTTATCAGGGACTGAGATGACATAAATCTGTAAAGAAGTATAAGGACACCAACATTCCAGGAAGGCAATGAAAGTATAGTATCCTCTGGCATCCACAGTGTTCAGAGCTCATATACACTACAGCCGCCCTAGTCCTGCTACGTGACAGTAGCAAGCGCCCTGGAATACCAAACAGGCTTTGATTTAAACAGCAAGTTTCTCTAACTCAACGTGAAACGGCCAATCTCCGACCCCTGCGCCCCTGCTTTTCTGCCCCATGCTGGGGGTTAAATGGCTTTAACTCGAGGGGCAAAAAGGCAGGATGGACGTGAGGTGAGTCGGCGGGTGAGAGGGATTATTGGCACAGAGCCCAGGGATGTGGAAAGGCAAGGGGGGGTGAAGCTGTTTGTGGGTGCTCTGCAGTGCTGGTGTAGAAGGTGAAGTGCTGGCCAAGCACCGCTGCCTGGTTGTCTGGAGTGACCCATCGCCATGGTCGGTCCACCGCAGGCTAATTTCATCCTCCACTGAGCAGGGGAGCAAAGGGGAGCTGGCTGTCTTCTGAGGCCCCACGTCAACCCCCTTCTTATAGGCTTGGGATTGACATGGTTCCCTGAGGGGCATCGGGTGCTTGGCAGTAGAGGTGGTTGTGGTGGGGTGAAAGTGATGAAACAACGTGGTGGACTGTGAGCAACAAAGAGGCCCAGAGGAGCACGATAGCATGCAGAAGTTGATGAGAGAGGCTGACTCACTGAGACTGACTGACTCTGTGGAGGCAACAATTGATAGAAACCTGGGAATAAGAGTCTGTTTAATAAGATTCTGAGGCGCTTCCGAGGAGTAAAAACGTGGATTAAAAGGGATGATGGATGCAGGGAAAATTTATTTTCCTACTCTGACTAGACTTGTTATTCAGACGCGCCACAAAACATGCTATAAACACGTGAGAATGGTACTTGTGTAAGGCACAAACAATAATAAAGGTCAGTAAAATCAGTGTTCACTCTAACATAATGTCTCACATGGTAAATCCAGTAAAATGTACATGCCTGTATGACTAATTCTCAGTCAATTGGTACAGGCTTGTGTCATATTCATACAAAAATACTCTTCTCATTCACCCATGTCATGTGTGTATGTGTGTGGCATTAGCCACTGATGATTCCAGTTTGTGTAGTACAAGTACATGAAGTAAAGCTAGACTGACAAAGTCCAGGGAGAAAAGCATATTTTTTTGCACAAGCTGAAACATCAGCTGTCTGAGTTTGCATGACCCGTGGTGAATTTTTCCTTTTCATCCTATTAACTTTGTATGAAATCGCATTGTATCTTTTGAAGCTGAAACCTTGAATGTGAGAATAGGTTAAAGAAATGTAAAGGGACAAACTCAGTATTACATATGTGAGTATTACAGAAAAAAAAAAAA
Source organism: Nibea coibor (assembly GCA_023373845.1). Classification (NCBI taxonomy): domain Eukaryota; kingdom Metazoa; phylum Chordata; class Actinopteri; family Sciaenidae; genus Nibea; species Nibea coibor. Next base: position 5,117,909 of record CM041717.1, read on the forward strand.
TAGGCGATTCTAGTGACACAACTGTAGACATTGATGATATTCACATGATGAATCCTAATAACTTTCAATGTTCATTCTGAATCAACAGAAGCTAGCATTAAGACTCTCACACTCAATAAAATGTGCCTCAGATTGGACATAAAGGCCTGTCTCAAAATTCACAATTTGAGAACTGAATGTATTCTTAAATACTTTTTTTGTTTGATTGATTTTGTTTATACGAATATGAATTACTTTATTAATCCCCAAGGGGAGATTCATTTCTCTGTCAGCTCATCTGTCAGCTGTAGAAGAATTAAAACGTCTGATGGCACTAGGTAAAAAAGACATTTTGTATCTCTCCATCCTGCAACGAAGAGAGGTTGTTCATCCTCACTTATGAGGCTTATTTAAAGTAACACTGTTTTTCTGTAACTACTGTTGTGTCGAGGTTCTTAACTGTTCTACCTGACAGACAGATTCAAGCATGAACCTTTATTATCAGTGTTGTTAACCACAGTCAGAGAAGCTCTTAGCCACATCGACCTGTCCACATGGATCTCACGTTGCAAATTGGAAATATATCATGTTCATCAGCCGTTAGCCCCATCCATCGTGGCAGCCACATTTACAACCATTTCATATTTATAAATAACACAATTAGGTGGATAACCTTGAGAGGGCTCTCAGCATTGTTTTTTATGATAGCCATCCACGGTAATTACACATTGATTGAGTCTCTTGACAAATAGAAGGGTCGAATGAGAGACAGAGGCCTATCTCTTTGTCTCTCCCTCCATTATGAGTGATAAGTGTTCAGGTCCTGCTGCTGTGCTCTGGTCTTAGATGACCCCAGCAAAGTAAGAGAGAAGCAGGAGATGGAAAAAAGAGGTGAAGAAGGACAAAAGAGAGAGAATGACGTGATATTTCATTATCACTTCACATCGTTAGTTACAAATACCCAGTGACAAGACAGTGGTAGCAGATAAATCAGATACCAAGGTGACGACAGGAGCTAATAGTGGTTTGATGCTTAACTAAAAGTCTGGATTTATTATTACAACCAGCCTGCTCACATCCTTAGTTCATACCTTCTTTATTTTGTATATATAAGTGTCTGTATGCTACTGGAAATTAACTTTCCTTGAGGGAGTCATCCAAAAGGGATCAATAAAGTGCAGTCTATGTCTAAGTCTAAACTAGAATGAAAAATTAAAAGGACTGGAAGAAGACTGCAGGGAGAACACTGAGAGCCAATTATAAGAGAATTTTTACAAAGACAAACATTTAAATGTAATAATTCAGATTGTGGCACTTCTTTTCATTTCTCCTGCTCTTTGTCTCATTTATATCATAGGGTTAGACATTTCTCTGTATTTTACTGAAGGCCTATATGAACTCAGTGATGATAAGTGCTTATATATAACATTTATTACTACTAGTAAAATTTATATTTTTGAGTCTGCGCTCTGAATGCATAACAGACTTCTCATCATTTATGGCTGTATATGGATACAAATGCATTGGCTCTTGTTATTATTATTACTAACCCTAAGTGCCTTCACTCTATTGCTTTCAGCCACTTGGCAAAGGATCAATACAGAAGCCTTCAGATCAATACAGGAGTTTTAATAAAAGGGTTTATGGAATGGACCTATAATGACCTTTGTACTGACATTAACATGGCAGAAAAGTCTAAATTTAACTGAAACATTTTCCTCAATATCAGGATTATGAAAACAACTATATGAACAAGAAATGTATTAAATACAGTTTAAACATGCAAACCATCTAAATATAATCTGATCTTTCATTTTTGTTACATACAGTCAAGCTAGATTCATAAAGCCCAGTGATAGGTGCATATTTTTTGCCCAAGTTGAAACAATTTCACATTTCTCATGTGTCTCTGCCCGAGTTCACGCAACCCTGGGCGAATTTTTCTTTTCTTCTCATCAACTTTCTACAAAATTGCATCATTCCTTCCGACCTTAACCTCACCCGAAGTCTTTAAATGTGAAAATAATAATTTAAAAGAGAAAGTAAAAGGGACAAACTCAGAGTGTTACACAATTACGTTTGTTAAGCCATGCTTGCGACATGGTTCTAGACCTTGCAGACATGCATGGTTCTCAGATGATGAATCCACTGAGCGCTGCGCAAAGAAGTGACAGTGTATGCGTGATGTCACCCATAAAGTTACAAAGTGCTGTTTTCGAAGCTCAAAATCTGTGCTGCTGGCCGCCGCCATGTCGGTAGTCCTGCTTCTTAGTCCACCCACTGCAAAGACGTGGTTCATCGGTGGACTTGAGGCTGGCCGAATGTTGCCTAAACAAGTCCCTGTAATAGCACCTACATGTCAATCAAAACAGCCACCCTATTAATTATGCATAACTTTAAGCCTTAATATCACTTCAATGGCTGCGTTAAAAGAAAAATCACCCTTAGTACAGTTGTCATGAATGGGAAAATTATCTATAGAGACCAAAACTGCTTTTGCACCAGGCTGTAAATGTTTATTTCTGCTGTAAAGTCCGCCATTTTAACATGGGGCCTTATGGAGACTGACTCATTCTGTCGCAAACCTCGAGTGGGCACTTGAGAAACTGCATTTTTTGATACTTCCACATTGACTTAATTTCCCAGCCATGATGGTTGCCGCTTAAAAAAAGAGCGGGGCTCCCTTGAGTTGTCCAGACAGAGTCACCGCGCTTTTTAAATTTGTGGTTTCAAGTGTAATGTCTCAAAAAAACAAATGGATATATTGCCTTGAAACACATTCATACACATATTGCTAATTAGAATGCTGACACACTTGATAAAGTCTATGCTCACTCAATCCATCGTATATCTGTACAGTCTAGAAGTTTCACAAAGCAGCAACATCTGACCCAAAGCTAAATGACATTTAAGACCAAAGGTCAGGGAAAATTTCCACAATGCACCGTCCTTATCTGATCTCCAACCAGTGACTATAATACAAAGTGTCAGTTGGGGGGCTGAAGGCCGCGACAGTGTTTGCAAAGATGTCATCCTTAATTCAAGCAAACCAACACAGTATACAGTATACAGTATACATGTCAACACACAAGCATTCCTGCCCACACATTGTCTAGTCTACAGGCTTAATGAACATAAACACACACAAACATGCGCTCAAGTGCAAATATTACATCATACATATATTATATTTATATTTTTACGTATGCAAATGCAGGCTCACACGCATACATCTACAGAAAGACACACACCTACACTTTCTATTATCTGTAGGTGTAGGACATTTTTGCTTGTGGTAAAATGACCCTGTTGTCATTCATCTTTACATCCCTTCCCTTGAGGTTGGACTGAAGAGAGGAAGAGAGAGTGAAAGATGAGGAGAGAGAGAAAGAGAGACAGAGAGAGAGAGAGAGAGAGAGAGAGAGAGAGAGAGAGAGAGAGAGAGCATAAGAGGAGAAAAAAGAAAGTGCCTAAGACTGCAAATCCGTTACAAAGGCGAGTCATTGATTCTGGGATGGGGAATTAATGAAGCCTCGGCCGGATATGACAGTACAGTGTCAGACGGTGAAGAGTTATGCAGGCCGTTGGGCTTTGGCAGCCATTAGCTTACAGATAGTGTGTGTGTGAGGATGACAAAAGAAGAAGCAGGACAAGTTAAAAAGGCGTTCATAAAAAAAAAAAAAAAAGAGCCAATTTTCCTGTGCAACGTAGGCGCATCTGTAGTCATAGCTGTCGCTCTTAATGGCAGTTTTCACTCAAAGCTGTTCAGAGTCAGCTCTTATCTCAAACAAACGCTCTGCATTGTCGTTTCATTTCTGATGAGTCATGGTTGTAATAAATCAAGTGTGCTTGATTTCTCCAGATAAGAGTATGTGTTTCAGGCAAATGTTCTTTTATTGTGGTGATTAAAAAGAGATTAAATGTTACCATTATTGCTGCACCATATTCATCTGACTTACTGTAGTGTACAGCGCATCCAGTTAGATATGTGCATATGGAAGGTTTAAAATGCCAAATTAAAAGAAATATCAGACTAGGAAATAAAGGGAAAATACAAGACATCTGTTGGTTTGCCATGATCATTAACCATTAATTTAGAAAAACATGTAATAAACGATAATGTTTAGCCACGTTAAAATCAAATCACAACACAGAGAAACAAAGGGAACAGATGTATTATTAAAACTGTCCGCTGCAGGGACACTAATATTGACTGTAGTCGCGTTGGGTGATTGACTGTCAGCAGTTTTAAAGGACGGACCGAGCTGCAGGAAGCTGCACAAACACACACTTGGCAGAATTCTCGTAAAGTGTTGACAGCTAAAATATTTAGTGCTGGCAAGCTAGCAGTGAGGATAAGCTAATGCTAATACACGTCTGCAAGGTAAACAGCTAGAATTACCTAAAGGGCAACCAGTGACTGGGTTAAAACAGCCGTTATTGAAGGAGGGATTCTTTTGGAGTGTATAGTGTTACTGAAGGCAAACATTTTACCAGTTAAATAAATAGCTTAGAGCTAACGAAGACAGTCATTTCCTGAGACTTGGCACTGTCTTTCTGTTTGTACAGCCTCCTGCAGCGCAATTCATCCCTGAATACTGCAGACAGTCAATCATGACAAATGTAACTAAATGTAGTGTCCAAATGAATATTAGTGAGGGAGTTCAAAATAAGACTTCAATAAACTTTGTTTTAATTTGTTTAATCACTGACGATCAGTTCTGTGCAGGCCTGGCTCATCAAGGATGAGCCTTACTTGAACATGTTTAACATGGCAGCCATCAGCCCTACCCATGGTAAACCCAAGGTTTTTATAGGACAGTTGCTTATTTTTCATTTTGGTATTACTGACATATAACCCTCCTAATAAAAAGAAACAAACCCTTAACACCACTTAATGAAAACTATGTGCTTGGCAGGTCAGCCCTCTGCTGGACTGCACTGAAATGCAGTATACATCTTGACTTGTGTCTTTTTGGAACCATCAAGTATATGAAAGATGGATATCCTATACATGATGTCGCCAATAGGTTTTCTTAATAGACGTTGTAAAGCACGGTGTGGTGGCATTGGCTGCTGCCACCATGGCAGTCCCACCTCTGCCGGCTCCTGACTAAACTAAGAATGGGCAAAGTCGTGAGTCCTTGGTGGACCTGAGACGGGCCACAAACAAGCCATCTGTAATAGGACTTACCTGTAAACCAGCTATGCTGTTTATGCATAACTTTGAGCTGTAATATTATTTTAACAGGTGAGTTCAATAAAAACTCAGACTCAGTACAGTTGTCACGAATGGTGAAATTAGCTATAGAGACCGAAACTGCCTGTAATCATGCTCATTTCTGCTGTAAAGTTGAACATTTTAATATTGCTGCTTGTTTTGGACCAGCAAGACTCAAAACTGTAAAGTGTGATTAAAACTGTAATTTTAATTTTGAACATAAACCATTGCATAAATGTCACACCTCCACAAATAATAGTTAGTTAGTTTTCTTTTAACACACACACACACATACACTGTGGAGCCATCTGGCAAAAAAAAGCTTGATTCACATATCAGTGGACCACTGTATATTTTTGAATAGTCTTTGAATGGACTGCATTTGGTGTTTGCATCTGTGTTAAAACAGCCGTCACTGAATGCAAGAAGAAAACCATTAATATAACAGGTGATCCTTAACTTTTGATTTGTAGTTCATCTTGTATTTTACTTCATTCCTTTGACTTATTTTTATTTAGACATTTGAAATCTTCCATGTGTGCACCCAAAAGTGTTCATTCGTGCGATGGAGCCTGTTGTGTGTTTGTGTGTGTCACGCCCTGCATATGGGTGTGCCTTTATCTTTGCTTGTCATACTCAGTTACTAGCCAGAGATAAATAATAGCACAAAGCCTCGGAGCAGCACCGGCGCACATTAACCGATAGATCTGAAGTGACAAGTGTTGAGGGCAGATTCATCGCAAACACACTGGTGTGACAGTCAGGGCTTGTTGGAGATTCACTAACAGACTCAAAAGTTAGAAGAACATAGCTCCCGCATGGTTCTGATTTTGTTGCGATATTAATGCCAATATTTCATTAATGGCCTCTTTTGAGTTACAACATCTGAGCTGTGAAAAAAACAGCGCTGCAACAACAGAATTCACATACAGCTTCAGACCACAGCCAGCATTTTGACAAATCTGAAACACTTTGGAGTTAACACACAAATACTGAGGAACATGCTGTGGAATCAAGGCTTTTTGGCTCTTTTATTCTCAAGGGCTGTAAAGTTGAGCCAATGATGAAGTCTTCATTTTCTCTCCAACATGAGCAATCCAGCCAGTCAGTCATCATTTTCAGGTAATATCTGCGGCGCTTTATCACTGGAGAATCTCTGCTATGATTTAAACTCAGGAACAATTTAAAGGGAAGTTTGCAAACAGTCTAATCTTGGTCGAGATGAAAAATGTCAATATTCATTCATGTCAGGGAAATATATGACACCTGAGATTCCCCCGGAGAAGGATGAGGGACTGGACATGCATTTTCAACACACACACACACACACAGATCTTTTTGCACACAACACAAAAACCTTTTCAAGCCTTGATGGCAGCTTATTGAGGAAAGGTGGCAGCACTGATTATCTGGAGTTATTCTGTCTGACCTGGATTCGAGGGTTATTAGGGTGAAGTGGTCCGACTGCCTGGTCCCCCTTCCTCCCCTCCCCTCCCTCTCCTTCATCGCGAGCCATTAATGCGGAGGCATAGCTGCGCCCGCATCTAAATGTTTCATTATGGCAAGAGTGGAGATACCAATTTCTTTGGCCATCTCTCCTCACTTCTCCCGACGCGCTCCCTCTTCAACCCACCCCCTCCACGCCCGCACCGCACTGAGGGAGGAGAGCAAAGCATGACAAATTGAAATAAATGAGAGAGGAGAAAAGGTGGTGCGGGGACAATGCCGGCGCCCTGGCTCCTCCTCTGGTCGGGGAAAAAAAAAAAAAGGAGAAAAGACAGAAAAGACAGAGAAGAGGAGGACGACGGAGAAGGATTCAGCTGAATAGATCAAGTGAGAGGAGAGAGGGAGGAAGAGGGGGAGTGTGTGCGTGTGAGAGGGGGGGCTGAGGGATGGTGAGGAAGACAGATTATTTATCCAACTATTATTATCATTTCACCACCAGCTGTCCTCTCTCAGCCCACTGTTTCATCCTCCGCTCCCTCTCTCCGCTCTGAGTAATGAGTGGCAGTAATTGGTGGATCTTATTGACCTTTTCCAGCTCTTTATTTCAATGTGTGTGTGTGTGTGTGTGCGTGTGCGTGTTCCACAGGTTCCCGCTCAGGTTATGTACATTACAATATTCCTTCTTATTCGATCCAGCTCAGAAAGCGCTCTTAACAATGTTTTGCTATGTAATGTGACAAATTGGGCCGACCTTGTCAGAGAAGAGGATATAGGCAATAATTGTGTCTAGTCAAACAGGGCTACTTGTGTCAAAACAATTCCACTCCGGTCAGCTTTACCTCCTGCTCATTAAGAAAACTTTGGGTAAAATGAGATTTCTTGTTTTAATGGTAGCTCCCTGTGTGAAGGTTGATTCTTCTGTTTTTTTTCTTTCCACATTGTGAGTGTTATTGAAGGTAATTGCTCTGCTTGTCTCTTCTAAATTGAGCTTCCTTCCAAAGTCAGATGAAATAAACCTTAAAACGAACAAAATGTCAAAGCAATGAGCATTACATGTTAAATATAACAAACCAGCATGTTAGATTTGTCCCCGTTTGATTCATCTATTGATTGATAATCCTGACGTAAATTCAGAAAAGCATACAGTATTCTTTTATATTTTTGAAGAAAAGCAACATCCTTTGAAGCCGCCCTTCCGTGCCGACGCGGTCCTGCTCGCTTGCTGTGAGCGCCACCTCGTCATCTGATAGGAGCCTGCTTTTCACACCGCGGACATCTGTTTGGAAAGAAGCTTTCATTTCTCTTTGTGAAGCGAGAGAAATCTACAGGCGAGCGTTTCAGCCTTGGGAAACACAGAGCTCACTTCAAACCGACTGTGCAAAGCGAGAAGTTAGACTTTGATATTCAAATCATACGAGCGCAAGAGAGACCGTCTGTATCAGATTTGTTTTCATCATTATTGTCACCACGCCGTATTAAAGAAATACATTCAGGAGGTTAATACCATGCTGTTTAGAGCACCTTAGCACAATTTGATCTTATATTTTTATGGCTTTTGCATTGCTGATGAAGATTATTACTGATTTAAGAAAATTAAGGCAACCCTCTGAAGAGGAGAAATACTTCATGAATCAAGTGAGAGGAAACACTTTGTGACACATTTCTTGGTTGCTTCACAAATGGTGCTGTCCCGTTCATATGTAGGGTAAACTCATTAGGAATTTCCTTTGTGACAGGCAGAACAGCTACAGTACCATGAGTCAACAGAAACCCTACTGCCTAAGATGGTTGGTTTTGCAGATATTTTGGGGACCTTTATTCAGCTGCAAAAATCTTATCAGGGATCTTTACTTAGAAACTCAAGAACTTAACCACAGTTCCAGTTTTGGTTCCTGGGTTGTACTTCCTGCTCTCCAAAAAGTCCCTTCTCTTGAGAAAGTACTTGCTTGTTAACATGAACCGTGGGTCTGGGTGGGCTTGTGCTGCACATTTGAAAGATGGATGAATGAATAAAGAGCATGAAATAAAATGTTGTGGGCGCCAGCAGAGGGCACACTCTGTCAGCAGGGGACATCAGGTTTCATGAAGGCTAGTCACAAATTTGAGTAAAGGGAATAAAAATAGAACAAGGATTCTCAAAGCCAGCCAGACATGCCTCCCCCCAAGTCTGGTTCACATGAATCCAGCCCGATGCCAGTGATGACATCCCGATAAGTAATCTAATAGTATTATTAGGATTAGTCTGCCTATCAGCTCAACCTAAAGTCATTTCCTGTGATTCGATCAGTCTGTGATTTGTATTTATCTATAATCAAAGCATTCTTTGTACAGTAGGTCAAAGCCATTTCCTAACTGTAATTTCTTTAATGAGCTTCATGTGCATGAGATAATATAGTTGTCCAAGGGTTGGCATTTGTAGTTTTGGCCTCTTTCAGGCTTATTTTGAACTTGGAATTTGAAGTTATCCCTTGTGCCTCCCAACAATGTACAAGGCCAATCCATCATATTTCTGTTGATGTTACAGAACATGTCCCAGTCTGTTTTTATGGAGTAACCAAGGTCAGTGTTGAGTAAAATTAGAGAAGAAATATAACTTTAGGTATCAGGATAGGAAATTTAGCAGTATTTGGTTCAGTCAGGTACTGATCCTCTGGCTTTTCAGTGGCCTGTAGGTTTGTGCTTTGCCCTGGGCTGTTGTTTGTGTCTCCATGATCGCATCTGGCCAGCCCAGGTAAAATACAATTTTTAACATCAGCCACCCACAAACCTTCCCTCCTCAACTTTACTTTTGTCCTCTTGTAATCATTTCACCCCTCACCACAGTCCACATTCACACATGCACTCACACGCCCCCAGTCCACCAGTTGGTGAGTTTGTATATTTTGTTACAATTTCTGTAAGTAAATTTCATCATTTCTTTTCACAGTACAACTATGTTCATTTCCTTTTCCCTGTCATGGCCTAAGAAGTGGGTCGTGACACTGACTCGTTAAAACACAAGCCGCTTGACAGCTACAACTTGTGAACACAATTCCGTGAGGCCTCTGTCGCTGACTTCTACATTCAACCTCTCTAACCTCCGAGAGAGAGTGCAAGAAAGGGCAAGATATTCAATATTGCTTTTCACTTTTACAATTTACTTGAAGCGACTATAACTGATATTTTTTTCTAATAAAATGTATCAAATGTAAATGTGAGATTACAGAAATGAAATTACAGGAGCTTCATAGTTTTAGTTTTTGTTTAGCCTCACTTTATTCTAACCCCTCTCATTGTGGGGTTTCCACCTGCATCAGGCTTAAAACAACTGTACACCACCTGCCTGGCAACAAACTACAGATAGACACATGTCTATTTTGCTGTGGTTCAGAGGCAGAGTGGGTCATCCACCAATCAGAAGATCAGTGGTTTGACCCCTGGTTCGATCCGCTCTAGTCTGCATGCTGAAGTGTCCTTTGGCAAGATACTGAAACCCAAATTGCTCCCGAAGGCGGTGCCATTGGTGTGTGAATGTATATGAATGGTTAGCTCCTGAAGCTGATAACTCGCATGGCAGCCAGAGCCATCAGTGTACTGTAAAGTGCTTTGGGTGGTCGGAAGACTAGAAAGGCGATATATAAGTACAGCCCATTTACTATTTTACATTTAGACACTTGCTGGTGGCTACAGCTGGTGGTTGAGACCAAAATTGGAGCTCAAAGACACTGAATATCGGATTCTCTTCAGGAGTCTGAATTTATGGTAATATTGGAGCATATTATGTCAGTTATTTCAAGTTCAAGAATCTCTCATTTCATATGAAATTCTAAAGAACAATGTAATTGGTAATCAGGAATGGCACCTCACTTCTCATTGAGCTCCACTAGCTACCTGTAGCAGCACACATTAAATTCAAATCCCTTATGTTTGCCTACACAGTTCTCTCCGGCTCTGCACCTACCCACTTGAAAGCCCTTATTCAGGCATATGTTACCTCCAAACTGTTACACTCCACCAAATAAACCATGCCTGGCTCTGCCACCTGTACACTCAGGGTACTCAGGCTTTTCCGATCCGTTGGTGTAACATCCTACCAGCTCCTACCAGATCGGGGTGTCCCTCTCTACCTTTAAAATCCTCCTGAAGACCTAGCTCAGAGAGTACCTCCTCTCCTAGCACTACTAATAACAGGACATGCTAAATGTATCTCCCTCTACAACTGTCACTTGATTCTATGATACTAACATGTCCCTGATTTTCCCTTTTTTGTAAACGTCAGCTGTATGACTAAATGTAAATGTAGTAAATGTGACTGGGACTATTTGGTAGATTAGTAACTAAACACGAGAAACAAACAGGTATGAACTCAACATGAAGTCTTCAAACAACCCAAAAACAATTTTTGAAACTGGCCCACTCTGTAGCACCAGGCAGTACTGAAAGAGAACATCTGCAGTCATAAATGGATACAGCGAATGTCTAGACATTTCCTAAAAGGATTTTTAGTTTTAGTTTTTTCAGTGAAGATAATAATTACACATTAAAGCATTCTATTTAAGACATACTGATAATGACAGTTTCTATGTTGCAGCGCTGTCAGTGTATATACTTTGTATGCTCGATAGGAATCACAGCCTGATATAACAGGCTAATGTATTCAGTGTTTGAAAGGTGAGGCAGGAAGAGGAATAGAGAAATGTATTTTTGGATCTACAAGAAGGTGATAGTAGCCTCTCTGTGAAATGGCCTCAACCCTAGTCATTTATTGCACCATACTTTTCCCTTTTCTGCTTACAGTACGTCTGAGTTCCCAGCAGTGACAGCTGGAGCACTGGGAGGACTGGTGTGAATGTGTAATACGTCTAAGTACCTGTCTTCACGTACTGTACTCCCCAGACTGTAGCTGCAAGGCAGAAGTTCAGCTGAAAATAAATGCAAGGCTCTTTTTTTATATATTTAAAAAAAACAAACATCTTCATTTTCCCAGCATCAAATATGGCTTATTTTCTTGCTCTGGGTTCCTGGTGACACCATCTATCACTTTAATTCATATTTGATGCCTGAGGCTTGAAGATGATGGCTAACTGTTGATTTGCTAGCTGTGGGCAGTTGTACGTCAAAGACAGTTAAAATAAAAAGAGCCGTTGTGAAGCTCAGAGTGTGGTGCCTCTGGCTGTTGCCATCATGGCGATTTGGCATTTGCTGGTTCCCCACCAAACCAGAAATGGTTAAAGTTGTGGATCATGGGTGGCTGAGACAGGCTAAATGGAGACCACCAATGTTGTCACTTCCGAGAGAGACTGAGCCAATAATAAATGTGCTTAACAGATGAGAACCTGTTTTCTGCTACTTATGTGTTGTGGTAACAAATAATCTTTCAGAGTATGTCTGTTTTAACTTTACGATGTACGATTTAAACGGTAACCAGAACAATGTATCTTTGTACAATGTATCTTTGTTTTCTAAAAATCAATATTTTTTAGAGCAGAATAGGGATCTAGAGCACTGTTCACACACTGATTGTGCTCTTGTTTGTTGCTTACTTGGAATCTTTCCGATATAAACAGTGACCTTGTCAGGACTAGTCCTTAGGAAGACCAAAGAATGGATCTAATTTGGCAAAAGGTTATTTCCTAAGTCCTGGCTAGAGATAGGGGTAAGTAAGGTATGTATATGTTTGTACACAGAATTATACATTATGATGGAAACTCAACGCAAGGAGAGACAAAAAGTAGTTCCCCATAAGGGTTATATAGGGTTATAGGTTCATTTTTACTTTGGTCATATTTTCTTGGTTTTGCCCTTCAGTCCTGTCAGTCATGATAACATAGTCCTCACCAAAATAATTGCTGACCCCTTGGAACATAGAGACATCGATAAAAGTAGATTCAACCGAAACTACAATCAGACAGGTTGTAAACAAGCCAACAGCTTAGTCAAAGTGTCTGGTTGAAAACATTCATCATGGTTTAGAGACCAACTTCCTACTTCAATGACCTTGCCATAGTTGTGTGCACTCATTTCTACTCCCATTCATGCATAAAGGTTGTCCAGTGCAGCACCCACCAAAACTCACACCACACCATTCCACAGGGTTGCTGACTCTCATGCTTTTGTGATTAGGCATTCACTTTCAGGCTTTGTCTTGCGCCCACACATTGGCCAAACAAATCTCGCACCCAAACACAAATAAGGCCACAAAGCCACTGCTTCTCTGAACATCAAGCTTTTCTTCATGATTCAGCAGACATTTGGTCTATAAAGACTGTGGAGAATGCAAACGCAACAAAGCTAAACACAGAAATAAATAAAAAATAAGGCAGAGCATAATGGGCCGGAATGACCAAATCTGAGCAGGTAAACATAGTCTGGTGGGCAAACTGCTTCTGAAATTCTCTCAGTGGGCTTTGAATTGCTGTAGAGGATGGACCAAAACAGTACTGCAGCCACGGCATGACATGTGCCCGGTGGGGTTTTCAGGGTAAATTCTGAAAGTTGCCAGATTAGCAAACTGAACAAACAGTTGTCATTTTTAGTCAAATCATATTTTGAGTAATCTATATACAATGAGATGTGATGAAGGAACATTTAACTTAACATATTACTTCACAGAATGTTAATCTTGTTATCATTTAAGATATGTCCACCCTTATTTCCTGGTATAACACATATTAGTGGTGCAGATGTTGTTGTGTGCTGTACAGATCCCTCAAAAGTGAAACCAGCAAGTCACACTGCATTCAAGTTTTATCTCCTTAGACGTTGTGTATTTCCTTTTCATTCTGGCTCATCTGGTTCTTTGAGTCAAACTTTTCACCCCCAGTCAAACAACTTCACTTACTTCACAATTATTTCTTTAACTGATGTCTCTGCATGCAGACAAATGAGGTAGAAGGAAGGTAAGACACAGGGTTCAAAGTTCATACAGCTAGGTGTAGCAGCCTGAGTTCAGGTCCATCAGAGTTGTGGGGACATTTGTAGAGAGTCAAAATATGTTTTTCTGTGTCCTGCGAAAACCTTTATTATATATCGCATACTGTAGGACCAATAAAATAACAACATACTGCTTTGGGTAACAAAAACAAATATATGAGTGAGACCTGCATATCGTTTATCCACAGGCGTCCTCTGTTCAGATAGTTGTATTAGTTTTACATTTCTGGCCAGAGTTCTAGAGGCAGAAATAATCTCATTGGTTGTGTTACACCTCAGTGGGGGAGCCACAGAATCAGTTTTTCAAAGTGCAAATTAGGCAAACTAGCACGGGATAAAAGGGACTCTGGTCATGGAGTAAAGAAGAAAACATTAATTTTGCTCTAGCTGCATCTTCAGCGGTGCAGTGTGAAGACTGAACAGTTTATTTATTAACATTGCCTTTCCATTCCTTCTGTACTCCCCTACCCTCCCTTTCCTTTCATGCCTCCATCTTTACCCACTGCCCTGCCTCACACCCGCCTTACTTGGTGCTCTCTTTCTCTCCCTGTTGCCCTCATTACTTCACCCCAGGCTTCTCTTACTCTCTTCACAACTTTCTCTTCCAGACTCACCATCATCTATCTTCTCTTCGCCTGTAGCTGTTCCCACCTCCCTGCCTCCCATTTCCATCACGCAGCCACACCTCTCCCCTATTCATCTCCACCATAGCTTTTTCTTGAAGCCTCAGTCCACTTCTCTCCCCACCCATGATCCACTTTTTGTGAAGCGCTCTGATTTCTTTGCCACCACTTTTCTTCACCCACCCAAAAAAAATCTTTCATTCCCTTCTTCTACTTATTCATCTCCCTCCCTTTTCTTTTCACCATCTGGTTCATCCGCCCAACACTTTTCTTTTGGTACAGATAGAAAGGCAGAGAGTATTCAAGTCGAATTCACACTTTAAAACACTTTCCATCAATATGAAGCAAAGGATCAGGGCCGTTACACAAATGAGCTAGAGCCAGGTAATAATTTTCTTTTCTTACAAAGGTAAAAGCAGAGCAAACATAATAGTTAACTGTGGGATTAAGGACCTTGAAAAGAAAATAAAGCCTGATAGATTGTTGAAGGCTGAAAAAATATTCTGTAATGCAAAAAAGCCAAATAACTTTTTGGAACAGTTTTTCCGGCTGACTCAATTGCTTATTAGCACAAGGACCAGAATGGCACAGTTTCTAGTCCACCTCCATTGCATGGGCTGTTGTGTTCCACACAAAACTATGATTAGATCCAACAAATGAAATCAAGACATTTGACAACATGAACAATTTGTGCCATTTATAAACCTTTAAATACACGGGAACATCAAATATAATATAATACCCAAGTTGTGACACATCTTAATACATGTTAAGCTAAAGAACATGTTGCACAGTTACCTTTGTTGATTACCTTTGCTGATGACCTCATTTAACATTTGCAGTGTTAACATAATTATACATCCGTAGGTGCCTGATTATCAAGAGATGCATATATTATTTTCAAAGTAAAGCATTAGAAGAAAATCATGTTTCTTTTCTGTTGAGCTGTATCTTTAAAGTCATTCCTTTGGAGAATAGAGAAGAAATGGTGCCCGGGTTAGCATTTCTTTTAAATGTGGGCTCTGCAAAGTTTAGCAAAGTTCATTAAAATGGGATATATAGGGGCAAAGCAGCTCATAGAATGACTGGAAGAGTAGGTGGGGTGGTGATAAGAACAACTAAGTATCAAGACTGTCTGACAACCAGACACCCTGGATGGTGGAACGTGAACATAAAACAACTAAACGTGAACATAAAATATTAAACACAGACCTCATTATCAGTGATTTTCATGGCAGATGTTGAAAACATGCAAACGCATAAACGTCTCTCTAAGATGTCATCTGTACATGTATAAACATGGCAGTGTGGTCTGTGGAAATAGCCTTTCAAAGAATCCGTCCTCTGTGACAAAACTCAGAAGTTTAATAACTGTTGTTGCTTTTCTCTCATCCACAATCAGTTCAGCTGTTCAATGATCTGTATGGGTGAGAGAGTGGCCTGAGGGAGAGAAAAGTAAAAATTTTAGTCTTGCACTTGTACTCCTACTCCATCCATGAGTTTGCATGAGTAATGAGCAAACAAACTAAACTATGAATGGAAGGTCTAGGGTCAGTTGAGATCCAGAGATTAGCCCTAGCATCTTTGAATGAGTCTGGGGTCATGTGTTGACCTCTCAATATAATGCAGTCCAGTTCATCACCACTGCACACTACAACCTCGCAGGTATAGCTAATCAGGTAGGACTTGTGGCTAAGCTATTGCATTGGTTAACTTAATTGTAGTCGATCGATGAAAGGGTCTCAACATGAACAACGAGAGAGTAATTGTTGAAGTGGAACAACACACAGTAATTTATGACACAACAGATTCTGTTTAAGTTAGCTGTTTGTTGTTGTTGTTTTCTTTATACACAGTTTATCGCAGGGTCTCACGTACATTCAGGATTCTCACATGATCTTGTGTGAATACGGCTGTCTCACTACGCTGCCGTCATGTGCCCCAGTGGGGATTGACACCAGGCAGAGGACGGAGCTAAACCGCGGCACAGCCACGGCGTTTACAGTACATCCTTGGTGTGACTCCCCAGTAAGACATTAATGTCCTGTTGTCTGACTCAGCTGTCATTTTCTTTCATTTTAGTGAATACTTCATGTGGTTCCAGTGATAGACTGAGCAAAAACTGGGGAGAGGCTCTGTATGTATGTTTAGTGGATGACAAAAGTGTATGAATCTTAAATGGAGTTTATTTGATATGAGAAGTGATTTATGGGTCTTTGTTGATTCTGCTATCAACCAACTCGCATTTATTTTCATGAAGCTCTCATTTTTAAATGAGCAAGTTAAACTTTTTTTTTCTATTATTATTTTCATTTTTTTCTTAAATTCAGAGGTATGGATTAGTCAGGCCTAGTTTTATCATATTGATTTCCATTTGTTTGTCTTCTCCAGTCCTCCCCCACATTTTGAGAACCATCGTTTGCAAATCAATGAACCGTAAATAAATCATTTTCGCTTCGACTCTGACTCCATCAACTTCTTTGGTTGTTGTATGGTGTTGTAATATTTGGAATCGGTCTTGGTCTGGAGGCCGATCTCAAGACCACTTTTTGAAGGTCTCATCTCAGGAATAACTGCATTTTTAGACAAAGCGGACTCTCTATTTAAGACCAGTCAAGACAACAATTGCATGTAAGAGAAGAAGAAAAAAAAATAACATCGTAGTCTATAAATTTTGTGATGCAAAGCAGAGATGGCTGGGACCTCACACAAAGCAATTTGGAAAAATATTAGCTACATATTACCTACCTAAGTAGGCTATATCGTCAGTATCAACCCCTCAAAATCTTGGTCTTGTCTTGGTCTCAACAGTGCAGTTCACCATACACTTCCCCTAAACTTCACCTAGAAAATATTAATCTCAAATATTTACTTGACACAATTAAAAATGTTACAACTGGATCAGTGAACTTTACACAAAGACAGCCATACTATCGTGACATTTCCATTAAACAAAACAATAATTAAAACAGATGTGACATTTGGTGCAAGTGCACTGATGAGGGTGTTCTGCGTGCATTGGTGTGTATGTGAAGGTGACAAGGGAGACAAAAAAATTCACAAAACTTACTTCAGTAAGGTGAAATGATTTGTTCCCTGCACGTTATGCAATGTTTACTACTGAAAAGAATAAAAAATAACCCTCACTTCTAATGACTTGCTCGTCAAAACATTTCCCTTTGTGGAGACTCGTTGCTTAAATTGGTTTTCACTATTTGAATGTCACCATCAATTGGAACACTTCCTTTTCCCCCTTGCAACACAACTTTGTTCAATTGTCATGCAAACAAACATCTCTTTTTTCGAGGACAACTTAACCACACAGGATGTGTTTTAGTTGTAGATTGTCAATGCAGTTCACAGCACAGATGCACTGGGAGTACGCTGAGGTGCAGTGAGGGGGTGGGTGGGACAGATCAATACTAAGACAGACAGCTATCCTGATGTTGTCCATCAATTCAGATGGCTCTTTATAAAAAGACATGCTCATCCTTGCTCAAGGTTTTAAAATAACCTTAAAGGTTGACTCTGTAACAACAACTTATATGAAAGAGTCAACGTTAATGGAATAAATAAACACTTGACTTTGTTTCAGTCAAGGAGAACTTTGTGCTTTTGTGCGTGTGTGTGTTTAAAAAGTAAGTGCTTCTGAATTCTGCTCTCTTTATCGGTTAAAAATACATTTCTCTGTTGCCACCCTTGACAGGGACTGGTGAGGTAACTGCTTATCCATATTAGGGTTGCAGAGAGAACCCATGCAGAACCATTAACCTTATGTTGTGTGGCCCAAGGTTAAGGGATCATACATATTATTGCATTTTTTTTTCCCTGCATGGAACATAAATGTCTCCACCAAATTGGATGGCAAACCATAAATGTCAACCCAGCATTGTGTGGAAAAGTCAGGGGATCATCAAGTCAGCAGGTCAATAGTTGGTGAGATATTTCAAGGTGGACCAAAGCAGTAGACTAACTGAGACTCCAACTGAGTCTGACAAGTTAAAAGAACCACAGATCTGAATCCTCAGTCAATCAATAAACCTTCATTTCCTTAGACTGGTGCAAACTTCTGGCCATCTCCTTGAACCAATTTGATGGAATGAATGCTAAAATGTCTCAAAGAGTTACAAAGCACTATGTAGTGCATGTACCACACACACTTATAAGCAGAAAATCTTAGGATTTAAACCCACAACTAGCTATGCACCCTGTCAAACTTTCTGAAGTGAAAAAAAGTCCCAACCTGCTTCACTCTAAATAGGTTTGTGTAACAGCATCAACAAAATACCTAAACAGAAAAAAAAGCTAATATAATTTAGTTTCCATTCAGCCTGTTTGTATTGGCTCAATTATATCTACCCCGAGGGAAATATGTAGATGTAGCGCAGACCCGAAGTGTATACATTTATGAATAGTTATCAAGAATACTTTGTTAAGAAAATAATTTGAAAATGCATTGCATGAGAAGCACTTCTTACCCTGATTTAAAGCACGGGATCCAGCAGTGTGGCGCAACTCCTCACCTTGTGCTGTTTGTTGCTATGCCAACTCCTGATAATAAGGTGGATGAAAAACATGTCTGAATCATCTGCTTGTGTTATGGCACTGTATGTTCCATCATGCTGAAAAAGACTGACAGCACATTTCCAAGGCCATGCTACTTAAGGATGGGCTCTCAGTGCAGTATGCCACAGTACACACCTGTATCTTTCAGAGAGAAATGTTAGGAGTGCTATGCTACTACTGTAGTTCTGGACCTCTGAACTCTAAAGTTTTCATTTCTGGGGGGGTGCATGGGATGTGAACACTTTTAATTTATGAGCAGTGATATATGTATTTATTTTTATTTTTATTTTATTTTTGTAAGTATTTTCGTATCTGTACGAGGCCAAAAAACAATATAGGATAGCTGTGATCTTCAGGGCTTAGACACTGTATTAAACACAGAAACAATTCTGTCATACTCTTCCTAAAACCATCGTCACAGTTCATCACTGTATCCACAAATAAAAGTTGAAACTCAACCGTGCAAATAGGAAACTGTACATAAACCAGATTCAGAAATGCTGCCACTGTCTGTGGGCCGGAGCTCATTTAAGATGGACTGAGGCAAAGTGTCATCACATTTAGTTTCTATGTACATTTCACACAGTGTGCCAACAGGGTTATACAAGTAGGAACTTTTAACGACGCTGCAGCTGTCTTTTCAAACTCATTTTCAAACTAATTCCTTTAAGCAGAGCAGAGCAGAGCAGAGCAGAGAGTACATACCCAAATTGAAAAAAAAGACTCACATTCATTTTTGCCAGCACTAGTGAGGATTATCCTAAGTGCTATTAACTCAGGATGTAAACAGCATCATTTGTATATGAAAAGATATGAACAGCAGCCCTCGCCCTGCCCACTGACCTGTGACTACAACATGGGCGTGTTTCTAAACATATATTTAAATAAGTAGATATATTTTTTTGGTTTATTAATCTTTGTGGAGAACAAAAAAAGCCCATCACAATGCAGTAAGTGAGCACAAACGCAGCACAGATGCAAGTTCAGATCAAGTTATTGTACTTGAATAAAGTTTATACCACTCTATACTGATCCTCTCACGGGGAAATCATGTAACAGCTATAGTTTCTAGCTGCTTCTTAGGTTAATATTTTACACATTTTAGATAAGCAGGCTATGATGACTTTATAAAAAGATACATTGTAAGGATTAAACTACATAACTGTATATAAGAGTTCAAACACCCTGACCCCGACAACATTAAAAGCTCCATATTTCACACTTTTTCTGTGTTTCATCAAGTTTTGAACCATAGGAAGAAATATTTGTGGTATTAAGCACCAAAACACATGACAGTGTAGTCTGACATTTCCTTTCTCACGCCTCTCTATGGAGCTTCATGATGAGTTGTGTTGTGTTTTGTTGTATTAATGTTAACTAGCCTCTTTTCTGATTAGCTCATTGTTCTCAGAGCGGTAACACGCCGGAGCCCATCCCAGGGTGGTTCTGAGTGGGCATTGACTGTACAGGTGTGACATCACACCCTGACAGAAGTCCTAACAGCTCGTTTAAAGGCGTAGTTTCTCACCATGAACTTATATGTCTTTAGGCTGTGGGACGAAGCTAGAGTACCCAGTACCCAAGCTGGGGTTGTTGGCTGGGGTGTGTGAACCTGTGCACAGAACCACTGCGCTGCCCCTGGTTAGATGTTATTAGTCATTTTAATCTAATATACAATATAATGTATGACATGATCAATGAAAAAAAAGAGGATTTCCTACTATGTGGTGCAGCTACTATTACATAACTAAAGGTAAAATAAACACTTTTTACAGGACCAACATGGCCGATTAAGTTTATACTTTTTATCTTAAATGTAGGGCAAAAAAAAATCATGTTGAATGATATATTTGTGTACGTTTTGTTAACAGCTATACATACATGGGAGAGTGTGAGATGTATAAAAGAGGCAGTAGAAAGCAGTTACACAGAAAAGGAAACAGTCTAGACTATAAACAGATAGAGATAGGAGCTTTGTGTTACAGTACAGACAAACATCAGTGACAGAGATACGATAGAGTTATGAACCTCTGTATCATACCTCATCCATATGGGCAGATTTTTTTAGTTTTCAAGACTCAAGACTTTCAAGACGTTAGATGAGATTCAGACATCAAGTGATTTTTGTCTCTGAAGTTCAGTATAGCGTTCTCCTTCTTTGTGTGGCTCGCTATCATGTACTCCGTATCTTATTTCACCACATGCAGCGGCGCGCTGAGGCTGCTCCCTGCTTCCAATAGAGACTCACAGAGGGGTACCTCGGGGTGAGCGCAAGAGAATTAGCCTTTGCGAATATGCATAAAATCACTTCAATAGACGGAGAGGGTAGGAGAGACGGAGACAAAGACATTATCTGCGTGGATCTCCTCGGATAAGACCGTCTGTAGACTTTTGTTTGAAGGTTTTTTTAGACTGTGGGTGTTTGGGGAAGCAATCATACCAATTACTCTGTGTCTGTGTGTGTGTGCCTTTGTGTGTGTGTTATAATGAACCCGTTTGTCTTAAATCTTTTGCTCGTTCATAAAATATAGATGCTACAGATTCCCATTAGAACTGCAATGGTTATTTATTATTTCTGTGGGATGAATAATTCAGTTTTGGTTGTTTTTTTGCAAACGCAGCACTCAAAAAGATGAGAAGATAATAGTCGTCATTAACAGCCACTCTCTCTCTTTCTAACTCTCACTCTCGTTGCTGATGTGACACAAAATACTTTGTGTTTCCACCCCTCTCACTACCACTGGCCGGGGCTCAGTTCTCCATCGCCCAGTGAAAACTTTACAAATGAGAGAGGGAGAGAAAAAAATGGGCCATTTTCCTACAGTCCCTAATTACATACATTTTAATCACATACAGTACACGTTAAGCATTTTGCAAGAACTGCGCTTGTTTGGCTCCATGCAAGAAATGGCCCACAGCAAACCTCAAGTTTAAAGAGGAAGTGGCAATTTAACCCAAAAAAACACACTCACACATTATCCTGTTCAGAGTTCCACTACTTGGGCCAAATCACTCACACTCAGTTACTTACTTACTTGCAGGTCTTTGCAGGGGACGGAGCACTTCGGAAGACTTCATAGGGTCAGAAATGATCTTACTGCTGTGAGATGAAATTTTTGCGTGGCTTAATGGAATATTTTAACAGTTTGGGGGAAATGAGAGTGAGGGAAGAAGGCTGATATTAACGTCATGTCTGTGCATTGAGTAACATGAGACGTGGTTAGTCTACCTCAGCTAAAGGCTGGACGCAGGGGGAAACAGTTCATCTGGCTCTGTCCAAGAACCAAGAAGAACCTCCAAAGCTATGCAGCATTAAACAGACAAGATCCAGTGCGTACAGTAAATAAGTGGATCTTGTCTGTTTAATGAGCTTATCAGGCACAGTGACACATAATACTGTACAAACAATATGCCCAAATTCTTTTTCTTCTTCTTCAACATTGTGGCTTAACTGTTGTGTTTCTATAGAAGAGGCAAGTCCAGGCTGAGAAGGTACGGCTAGTTCAGGCAAGAGAGAGGTGAGGTTATGGCTGAGAAACTGATTTTACAAGAGACTGTTGGTAACTCTAATGTGTATAGACTTAAATCTTACTGTGAGCTGTATTTTTTTGTGCACTCTCAGTATATCACAAAGTGTTCAGTTTCTTACTGCTGGAGTGAATGCCATTCTGTCTTAAAATATGGAAGATAATCTCCAGGAACACACGTCAGATCAGAGAGACTGATTCAAGCGACTAATTGAGAGCTTGTGTTGAGTTACAGAAGCTGAAACAGTTAGCCTGGTTATGGCGTCATGACATTAACTTATTAACTCGGGGGTGAGTCAGAGGTAGAAATATGAGCCCGGGTACAAGCTATTCTGTTGAGCTCTAGCTACTGTATTGTACTGTCATCAGATCAGATGTGACACTGGACCTCATCAACAATCGTCTCTGCATATTTGTATGTAGAAAAAAATAATTTAATCACTTAATTGAGTATTATTTATAGTTTATATAGAATATATTTTGCTATAGATTACTACAGCCTATACAAGGGGTTGCTTACCATTTTACATACCATATTAATTTCTTTAATTATTTCTGAGGTGGCAATCTGAATCACTCTCAAGGGTCTGTTCTCCACCCAACACATTGTTAGAGGGCATTATCTCTCTATGGGCGTCTACATTTACACCCCTGTTCAGAGTTGTTGGTAGGCGTTGTTTGTAAGTGTGGACAGAGGCTAACTGTTTCACCCGAACTTCAACACTCAGACACATCATCTCACGAGGAGAATTCTTTTGATAAACTGTTGTGTATTAATCACGGTATAAAAGTATAAACGCGTCTGATTCTCCCGGCTTTTATTTCCAACCTTGTAAGTTATGACCTTTCAAAGTGTATGTGGGCTTTTGATATCCTCAGTGTGTCGTGATCCTTTCTCTGTTCTGCACCTTTTCTTCTTCTCACCACGGTGTTAATGAAAAACAGAAATTCAAAATGCCACAAAAATCACCTGAAAAAAAAATCAAGATGAAAGGCTATCGCAAGGTTGAACTCTGACGCTGTGACAGTCGCAGTGACAGACGCTTCATTCGTACTTCTAACAAGGAGTGCCAACAAAGACAGATCAGAGCCTGGAACAGGGCATCAGTAACTCTTGAGTGTGATTTTCCTTTTGTTATTCTTTTTCTGTCTATCTAAATCTTTCTCACCTCTAAGTTTTTTCTTTCTTTTCTTTTTTGGATAACCTCTCTAATTTTCATTCTCTGCTGTACTTTCTGTCCTCTCTTTGCGTCAGTACGACAGGTGAGTGGGGAATTGGAGATGGGATGTCTGGAAGAGGCCACCTCTGACACCGGAGGTTGAATACTAACAACGCAACCAATCTCTGCCACTCTCGTCTCAACATTCTTGCTTTCTCCATCTCATTTCTTCTCATGTAGCTACTAAAAATGTATACTATGGAGGCTCGAAAGCTTAATCACAAAACCTGTGGTATTAGGTGCTATCACACACGCCTATCATCACTGCTTGATAAACACGATTCCTCTCTTTCTTTCCCCAACAACCCAGTCCTTATTTGTGTAAAACCAGTTCTCAGCTGGCCTTTGATAATGTGTCGGCTGTGGTTGCTATGAAACAAGTGATGTATCTATAAAGGCTCTATACAGGCAATGTGAGTTCTGCTCTTCTTTCAGCTGCCAGATACCGTCAGGGCTATTGAGTTTTGTGTTACATTATACACAACTGGCTGTGCTGCATTGCATCCATGAGGGAATTGTCTGCAGCGGTAATGTTGGACAAAAGTACAGACAATGACAAAGGATGCCAGGGTCTTTATCCGCCCTCAGTGACACTCTTAAGCTGCGTTTCCATCAAACACGCTCAGTATAGTACCCTTGGAACTCATACCAAACCTCTATCTATCTAAACCCTTGATCTCTGAGTTTCTACCACAGAATGTCGGAGGAGTTGTTACCAGGGAGCTTCAGGGCTAACACCCTTCACTTTTCCAGCAGTTGGGAAACAAACAACAGATGAGATGTTTCTTGGTCTTGAGAAGCTGCAGCGTTTATTAACTGACAAACTGTTAAACTGTTAATGCTCGCATTCACAGTCATGATTCTGCTGCTCTCTCATTCGCGCCTCACTTTCACTCAAAACATGGACACAAGCTTTATTTGAGGAAAGGCTCCAAGCAGCAAGACAAAAGACTTTTGAAAAAAAATGCAGGAGAGTGTGGGAAATCTTACATTAGAGTGCACACGACTCAGCAGTCTGTGTATCTTGCTGCATCTCACCATCCCAATTCAACAGAAGGGTGATGAAAAAACAGAATGGAACTGAGGCAAAATTTGCCTATGAACAAAAAATATATAATATAAAAATATATAAAAAGTGTTCAAATGGGATACAAAGTGAACTTCAGAAACCGTGTGGTTGCGTCACAGGTCAACAGAAAGATGCACATTCACTCACATTCAGTTCAGTCAGGCTGACTATGGAGGGCTTTTCTTTTCAGGACCCCCTGAAGTCCAGACCATCACAGCCAGCACGCAGTGCCTCTGATCCAAATTTATGGAAAAACCTTCAGCTATAGCACCAGATTTGATCTGAATCCTAAGCCCCATTCACAACTGTGATCCATTTCACCACTGTGTTGAAGCTTGCCTTCAATGAGTTTAACCCATAAGAACCCAGACCCATTTATCCTTAAAGGAAAATGATGTGGGTTATACCACAGACCAAGTGGACATTTCTAAAGTTTTTTTTTCAGAATAACACCCAAAGATCTGTGTTGTCACATTGGGCTTAATAAGGGGCATAAAGCTTTATACAGAAGAGTCTGGGACATTCAATGTGCTTGTGACACTGGTGTCACCATGGGTTCTTATGGGTTAACTAATGGAGCAAACATTAGCTTAGCGATTTGGTCACAGTCAATTAAATCTGCCAGCAATAGCTTTTATGTCAGCTGTCAAATGTTGATGAATCAGAGAGTTGCTTAGGTCAAAGTGAGGCTAAAGTGAGGCTGTGTGTGAAATCAGACCACACCACAAGCTTCATTTAGTGACATTTAGCTTGTTGGTCAATCAGTCAGTAGCAAGTCGATGGTCAGTCACTGACATGAAGAAGTGTGAGGGATTGTTAGTTCATAGACTAATAGTAGATAGATAGTGTCCCCTCTTTGGCCACTTGGTCTCTGATTCTTTCATCCTTTAGCAGAGGTATATCTTAAACAGTTTTGACTGGCAGACAAGTCAGAGCAGCATTCATTAGCCATTCCTCATGTCTACTTCAGTTGCTTACATTATTGTATCGTAATGCGTTTAAGATTTTTAAATATAATATGAAGCTTCCATACTTTAATTCCTCAAGTCCTCAAAAAGAAATCACACGCCCAGAAGTAGTCCACAATGAACAACACGTTCACAGTAAGTACCAACACAATTAAAATGCATGAGCCTGTGTGGACAGTCAGGTTTAAGGGGTGGTCTGTGCCACCCATGAAACTGTATCTGTCTCTCCGGGACTGTGACACAAAAGGACACGAGGCTTCCAGCGGCATGAGTGAATGATACTAGAGCATGTTAAAGGTTAATAGACCAAGCCAATGGATCCATGGCCGCACATCATAAAAAACAATCAGATCATCACTGTGACTGCTGTGCAAGTTAATTACATGAGCACATGGGACGCTGCAAGATGTAAACTTTTATCAACAAGGCAGAAAAGCATCAGGATATTATAGTAGTTTGTAGCTTTGCTGCACAGATTCTTCCCACAGTTATATGTGGAGAAAAAAGTTTTTTGTTTAAAGTTGAGCTCATGTACTATAAACTGCTGTACTAACACACAGTGCACAGCAGTGTGTGTGTGTGTGTGTGTGAGAGAGAGAGAGAGCGTGAAAATACGCTGTAAGTTTCACTCCAGTGCCTCTCATCCTGTCAGCCCTCTGCAAGGCCAGGTCACCTCTGGGTCAACCCATTTCTGATTATCCCAGATGATTGGCGGCTCTGTCTGCGGCCATGGGTGAGTGCCTCGCTGTGACATGAAGCCTTATTGGAGGAGACCTGAGTTCAGGGGCGGGGTCAGAGGTGACAGAAGACTAGAGGAGGGAGATGTTACCTTCTGATTGGTTTATGAGTGACAGCGGGACACAGCCAGGTAGGCAGAAGAAGAGGGGTCAAGGTATTACTTGTATGTTGTATTAGATTAGTTGCTATGGCAATGTCATTGTCAATTTGTGTAGGTGGAAGGACAGTATGACATGCAAATTATTATGATTCTGCTGGCTGAAAACATCAAACATCTTCATTAGAGAGGTACATGTTTGTAAAATACACTTTGATTTTTGCGGCGTGCTGTATTCCACATGTCCAAGATGATGTAAAACATGAAAATCCAATTAGTATCCAACAAGTTATAGTTCATTATATCACAACAGACCAACTGCTTTCATTTAAAATCTACTTTCAAGTTGCCATCAAAGAAGTTACTGTGCTTCATAAGACGGTATAATCCTCTTTTTAGAAAAGATTTAAAAATATACACATTCACACACACATCAAAATGTGGAAATGTAATAATATTTGAGTAAGTGCAAAATGAGGACACAGGATTATAAAAGTCCTGGGTCCAGTAATAAAATAAATATATGTAGTCAAAATAAGTTTTATTTTTATTTATGTACACCATTTAAAAACTCAATTTTCATGTTTGGAAATGCAAGGCAAAGCAAAGACTGCCAAGATTAAACGCAACGCGAAACTCAATTGACTGCTAACACTGCCATAACAATAAAAATAGGATAATAGGAGTTTAAATTAGGTTAAACCTTAAAGTTTAAACTGGGAAATGAAATTTCAAACTCAACTTTTAGACTGTCAGTTGTCAATTGTAATTTTAAATTATTTATTTATTCTGGCAGAAAATGTGCATTCTCAAATATGGAAAATAAACTTTTTTTAACAACAGACACAGTGCAGGTGTTACTAATAATATTAACAATGGCTCTGCTGTATTCCAGCGCCCCAGAGTAGCAACCTTTGTGGCTGTGAAATGAAGCCAAGTACCAAAAACTGCATTCCCCAAACGTCCCCTTGAGGCTGGCTACAGAACGAGTGAATCTCCACAAGTGCCCATGTTAAAATGTCCAACTTCATAGCAGAAATAAACATGTTTACAGCCTGGTACAAAAAAACTTTTTTGGTCTCTATAGCTAATTTCCCCGTCCATGACAACTGTACTAGGGGTGAATTGTCAATTTTTAGATTAGCTGGGGTGCAGAAGAGGCAGGACTACCAACATGGTGGCAACCAGAGCCACCACATTCTGAGCTTCACAACAGGTCATCTGGGTCAACATCAAAACAGTAAGAGTCAATTTCAGAGGAATCAAAAAGGCTTAAAAATATGGTCATCAAAGTCAGATGTGTTGCAGTAGTCTATAGGGTGTAAATGTAACGTACTGTGGATATGTCATAAAAAAAATCTGAGTATTGTATAAATGAGTCATGGTGGGCACTACTAAGTGTCAGCCTTGCTCTGTTGTGGAGGGTTTTGAGTAGGTGGATGGACAATAAGTTTGTTGTATATCAAATATGCAATGTCACCTCTCTCTGGAGCTGCCTTCATTGCAGGGGGTAAGTCTTTACTTCTTTGACGGACGGTTTCAGGAAATAAAGGAAATAAGGAAATGAGTTCTGGATAAGGCTAAATACCCTTCAGGTATTTATTTTCATTTTCAAGTGATTCAATTGTAATTTCACTGAATAGTTTTCTCACATCTTCTTCATATTCAGACACCTTTTCTTTCAAAGACTCTTTGGTGGCATTCACAAGAATATTATGCCCTCTTGTCTATCCTTCCAGATATTCAGTCTTGTCTGTGACTGAAATCAAACTTTTACAAATTGTGTCCAAATCTGTCCTAGTTTCACTGAAATTTTAAAATCATCAAATTTGTTTTGAGTCATTTCCAGACTCACTTTGAAATCATAAACTTGCTTTGACGGATCATCAGTCCTCTTATTTCTTCTTGTTGTTCAAGCAAAGTTCTGTATAAGTCCCTTTGCTGATCCAATAATGCACGCACTTAAGCCATGGTAACTATTCCTCTGTGGCGTACTGTAGTTGGAAGCTTTAGGTGGCATTGTTTGATGATCAAGGCCTACTAGGCCCAAAGACTGAGCAGTAGAGTGCCAGAAACACTTCACTTAGTGAAATAGATTAAATGGACTTTTAAATTGTTGAACTTTCATGTCATTTCATTATGAAAAATGAACATGTACATTTTTATTTCATTTAAATCTGGTACCATGAATTACTTCATATTAACATAAAATACCGATGGGAATACAAACAACTGATAAAGTGACCTTAAGTAAGTCAGAGAGTACAGAGTAACCACCGGGTAAAGAAGAGTTAATGTTATATAAACTATAAGCAAATAAGTATAATACTTACAGAGCCACAGATAAGTGGTGCAGCTGCCACTCAACTTCCTGTCTCTTGTACTCATAAATGCTGTTCTTCATCCTCCCTTTCTTAATCATTCCTGCACTTCACCCCTCCTTTGATACGCTGCCTCTGTTCTCCACCTCCACCCACACACCTTTTCTTTAAAGCCTGCATCATTGCGCTCTTCACTCTGTCTCTGCTCAGACTTATCCCCTTTTCCGCCTTCCTCTTCATCCCCGTGTCCATCTTCTTCTCTGTACACTATCTCTCTCTCGTTCTACCCTCTCTCAACCTCTCACTAATCAGCGTCTTGTCCTTAAAAGCTACTCGTTACAGCTGGAAAGAAAAAAGGAAAGCCTTCAGTGGGGAGCGAGCATGAGGCCAATCATCTCCGCTCTCTGTCTCTACGGTCCGTCTCAGGTAAGAGTTCAAGTATTGCTAAGGGCTGTTCAGATCACATCAAATCCACATCTAACTTCACCCTGCAGACTGTCTGAAATAGTAAGATTCTTATTAAAACTGCCTGAGCATACAGTCAAATGTCAGAGACTTGAGTCTGCAAAACTTTAGCACCACATTCTCTGTCCATATTACAGGCTGACACCAGAATGTCAGGTGAAAGATTAGATGGATTATAAACTTGACCAATGGCACCCTTCTCGGTCAGAAGATATAAATGTCATGTCTGAGATGAGTTATGTTATTAAGAGGACTTCATACAGTACTGTACAGAGTACAGTAAGTATGCCCTTCAATGATGAGTAAGAAGTGCACCCCCAAAGTATCTGTCTGCTTAACCCTGCCTGGGACAAATATGCTCTTATCTTCAGCACTGCCTTTATTTAGAGTTGGTCTGAAATGTTAAACAGTTTGCTTAAATTCTGTGTAAAGGCAACTTTTTTTTCAAAATACATTAGGTATGTTGGAAAATACTTGCTGAAAACATGTGAAAAGACTGTGAACAATATATTATTGAAATGTGGAGTTGGAGGTTAAAACAGTTTTTGGCAGAGGATTTTGTGGGCGGTCCTAAAGGGTGGCTCGATGACACGTTGAGGCCACCCTGAGCATACCCCTGCATCCCTAGCAGAGAGACAGAGATGCATTCATCTTGTTTGAGTGTTTCAACGTTAGTCATGTCATTTTCTGAACTCATCTGACATGTTTCAGTCACTTCAGTATTGCTGCTTGACTGCTCCCACAAGTGGCTTCTGGTCATTCAGTGGACATGCCCTCGATTTCATAAAATGTTTGATAATTTTAATCATTAAATTTTGCTGGGCGGTTAACAACACTTTCTTCTTTGGTCTGACTGAAACTCAGAACACATTTATTCTGACTTTACACAGACTTTAAGAGAATAAGAACTACAATGATATTGTACATTTTGCCCCCATGTTCAAACACAACACAGAGAATGGCCCTATGGTAGATATAAATGATGAAAACGTGATAAAATGCCCTCCAGGGTGCTCTTCCAGTGGAGAAAATGCATTATAGTGCTGTATAGGCTGAAATATCTAGAACATCAGTCGGTCTCTATGTGCCCCTAAATAGATAATAGTTTCATGTGTGTTCATGTGTTATTATATATGAAATCTGAGTCACATAATAAAACAATATTAATTGTGAACTGTTAGAAATGCAGCACACATTTTTGTTCAGACTGGAGACAGTCATAAACCTACATGGCCTTCAAACATAGAGCCAGCTAAACGTCATGTTTGTTGAGCCAGAAATGATCATGTTTGCTACATGCATGCACATGACATGTTAATATACAGTGGAGAAAACATAACAACAAATATATATGTGATATAATATGGGAATGTAACACTTTAAGACCTATTTTTAACACGATGACAAAGTGCTAGGTCTTGGCCACACGGACCGTGTGGGTGGGTGTCTCCATATGCACCTGCTGTTTAGTTTAATGTAGGTGCAGCAGTGCCGAGTGCTTAAGTGCTGTTGAAGTGGAATGTAGATTAGAAGGTGTGGTGCTTAATAAATACACTCTCAGCCAATCAACGGGATGGATGGGTTTATTGCTCTCAGAGAGCTAAGCCAATCATACTAAAGGTACAACAGCAGCAACTGTCAGTTAAATCACTACAGTGACAACAAGAATAAATAATAAAAAGATTGTTTGAACATTTTTTGTCTTAATCTCATGTTGTAAATGATTTTAGATGGTAAAGTGTGACACAGCAGTATATGCACTCAAACAAATGAAGAATAAAACATGAAACGCTGAGAGAAAAACTGGAAATAAACAAACAAACAAACAAAAAAAATGGAAAGAAGGTCCTGACTCACAGAATTAATGAGCATAAACTGGCAGAATACCAAGTTCTAACTGAAGTGTGAGGAGGGGTATGCGGTTATTTTGCATGTGATCTAATCAAGGTAAATACAGTTGGTAAGGTGTACAAGGACTGCTAGCTTTATAAACTTATCTGCCCTGCTGTCTTCAGATGGCTGCAGGGATTTAAAGAATTGAATTCATCCAGTTTAAGGCAGCTGTGGACAACTGATACTTGGAATAATGCCTGAAATATGAATAAATAAATATATTTTTTAATCAAAATACTTCCAGACAGTGGATGTGTTCAAATCTCTATTATCTCTGTATATTTACTATATACTGTAAGTATACTGTAAGTATTTTGTTTGGTGCGTATTGTCACGTCTACTCAAAGTGTGTCAGAGTGCAGCATGTGCTGGTGCAGGCTGTCTGAAAGTTACTAAACTTTCACAAATCTGTTTCAATAGGAATACTTTATACAGGGTTCAAGATGAAAAACTAATTGATTTACAGTGCACCAGTTTTTTTATTTATTTATTATCATATTAAATGTAGATTTGTCAGAATATTTTAAAGCAGGGAACTTTCATTAAAATTTTGATTCTGTTGGCCCTGTGGCCAAAAGTGGTAGCAGTTCCACTGCCTTGTTGATCTGATTTCAACTGTAATATACTGTAGAGACATTACTATTAAATGTATTAAGCAGGAAAACTCATTGTAGATCAAGATTAATGATTGAGTAACCCCACAGGCAGCTAAGCAGTGTGCCACAGTGACGAGCGACAAATCTAGCAACTTTTTCTCGTGTCATTGGAGACTTTTGGAGACTCTGATGTAAAAGCATGTATTGTACTTATTCTTCTCAACGAGCAGCAAGTGCTGCCATGGGCCCCTCTACCATCCCAAAGAACTCGCAGATGGCCCAGTCCTTGGGCAGCAGTCCCTCCCAGCTGCACTTCTGCGTCCAGACTGCGAAGGAATGAAAAGCCGCTGTTGGGTGACCCCAGAAGAAAGTTCTTTGTAGTTCTGAACATATTAAGGTGTTTTTTACTCACTTTTTGTCACAATATTCTTCCTCTCTCCTACGGCTTCCATTACAATTACATGCACATAGCCAATTATGCAAATTAGGCGATGATGTCATCTAGCAACTTTTAGGACAGCCAATAGCTACTTTCATTACTGAGGAGTTGGCAACACTGAAGCCAAGCTATCTCCCACACAGAGTGGAAGAAATAAAGCAGGGCTAATGATCTTTTGAAACACAAAGTGGAAGCTAGCAAAGATGTCTTTATTGAGTTGCATTATGTTTTTTGTCCACCTCTTCATGTAGCAGATTAGCCAAGATTCTCTTTATTGTCCTTAGAGAGACAGGGCTGGCAGAGCAGAAGTTGCATCTACTGAACTGATAATATATCACTGTCCTCAATACTAGAATAATGATGCCCTTTTTATCTATGAGCGCTGAGGCAGCAGCCATGACTGAAATGTGTTGCTACACTCATTCACAGTCAGATGACAATAATGAGGACTTAAAAATGTCAGTAGGTGGACAGGGGATTTAAAGCCTCAATAGGTGGGAGGGTCTGTTTCATAACAGATTAATCCAAATAATAAGTAAATAAGAGTTTTGAAAAGACAAAAAAAGATAAAATTGTCAGCACTTGCCTGAGTAAAGGTTGAAGCTGTGGTACTGGACAAAGCCTGCAGTTACATGGTATATAATGATAATTTTGTGCTGTGATACAGTACTTCAGAAACCTTACTTTGTCCTCCTTGAACCTTTAAAATCTGTAGTAGAACTGTTCTCCACGTTTATGAACTTCTCTTGTATCTGTAAGTGAATGAATGAGAGGCAGGTTGTCATGGAAAACAAGCACATCTCAGCAAAACTTCTTAAAGGTAGATAAATAAAGGATAAAAATTGATTTTCTGTCTCCTGCAGTGCAAAAATAAAGTCAAAATGTCACCATATCTCAAAATAAAACTAATTTGCGTTCATAAAATAGTAGCCGTGTAGAAATGTGGATGTCTCTCTGCACACAGCGATATTTCCTTCCTTGCTTTCACAGGATTTTCCGGATCACCGTTGTAGCGTGCGGATCCAAAAACACTTTGATGACACGTATTTCCCCAAATCGAGGGTCATTATTTTGCTAATGCATTGAACTGACTGTCCTCTTTGGGATAATTAGGTTTGACTTGACGTGTTGTGCCTCAGGGTTGTAATCATACAGGATGCATTTCCAGCAACAGGGGGTGCCTTTTGTAGTTGTTTTGAATGAGTCTGAAGTACTTTGAATTCTGCTTTTGCGCTCCGGGCACCTCTCATTTATCCACTTGTGTCGGCCCGCTTTTATTGAGGAAGCACCTGCATTCCCAGTTGAAAATGGTTGTGCTTCGATGGGCTCCAAGCAGAAAATGACCCTGTTAGACTTTTTTTTAAGTGTTGTCCAATCAGAGGAAAGTAGAGGCAGGGCTAATGTTCTGGTAAGTGTGATGTAAGCAGAAGAGGAGAAGTTGGCTGTAGCTGTTTCAGTAACACAGAAATGACAGAACAAAGAGCATCAGGCTAAGAAGTTTCTTCTTTAGATATCTAATTACATTAATGCAATTCTTTACTTGTTAAGTGATTGACAGCAGCTGACTTTGCCTTGTTGCCTAGCAACACCAAAAGGCCACTTGAAGCACCTCTGTCTGTGCAGGCTTTTCAACAACATTCTCTGCCTATTGTGCTTTAGTTCTCAATGAAACAAAGCAACTCACATGGCTGAGACGTTGTGGAGTGAATGCGAGGATATGAGTGATGACCTTCACTCCACATGCTCTCATCTTGCTTTAAATGCGGGGTATTTCTAATAAATATGTCGCTCGTCTCTCACATATTCACACACTGCAGGGCTTTGCCCAGGAAATGTCAGCTTACAGGATATCAATATCTGATAACCTTTTTTTTATGCTTGATCAGAATGTTTGACAGTGACTAGCAGGTTAGGCGCTGCTTAAAGCACCACTCCAGAATTTCTTCTGAAATATCAAACACCTCGTAGACTTGAAGGGTGGCTTTAAAATGTTTGTGACATGAGGATGGTAGTGGCTGTAGTCGCCAGCGACCCAGTTTTATGCTGATAAATTAGTATCAAATTATAGGAAGTTCTCAAACTCAAAGCCACTTCTCAGCTCTCCATATATCCTCAACGCATTCCTAACACCTATATAGATAAATACGACGCTTTGCATGGTCGCTCATGCAATGTGCAGTTAATGGTACTGACCACAAGTTTAGTCAGAGACACTGAACAGGAGCAAGAAGGATTCTGCTCGCAACCACAGACATAAATCATAAAATCTATACTGAATATAAGAGTTAGTATTATGGTGTATGAGTCACAGCTTGTAGTGCTTTAGTTATAACAGCTTATGTAAACTTCAGCGGCCTGTTATCCTCAGTTAAAGGTAGCATAATGCAAGCACAAACAGCTCACCATGCCTGCAGAAATGCAAGCAACAATACATTTAGGCATATTTTGGTGCCATTGGTGAAGAAAGTACATTACTGAAAGTACACTACTCTACTACAAATAAGTGTTAAACAATTGTTAAATAAAAGTATTATTCTCAAAAACTATTGGTAATTTTTTAATCCATGATGTGTAATTTTTCTACATTATATTACTACATTCGATGGAAAGGGAGAAAGTATCTACTCTCAACAGCGCACATTTATCTTTTAAATAATATAATAAAAATATAATATAATAAAAAATAAATATAATTACAATTAAATATAGTGATGTTGATATAACATAGTGTACAGTAATACAGACTTAAGGAAGAGTAAAATGACCAACGAATACAAAAGACAAGAAGAGTACAAGTACCAAAGCACATGTCTTAGTTAGGATCATTTGAGTTGTAATTTTTTTTTATTTTCACCTCTGCCACAGGCTCTGTTAGGTGAACTGGGGGGCAGGGGTGAAAGTATTAAATTATACAAGCAGAAGTTCACTAGACAATACAAGTTCACAACACTAGAAATCAACTTTAATAAAGTAATACATCTGAATTTCTAATTTCAACTTTCTTTAGTGAATATTCTGTGTGTTATGGAGCTGTTAATACAGGTGTGTACCTTGTTAATACAGGTGTATACCTCGTTAATACAGGTGTATACCTCGCTAATACAGGTGTGTACCTCGTTAATACAGGCGTATACCTCGTTATACAGGCGTGTACCTCGTTAATACAGGTGTGTACCTCGTTAATACAGGTGTGTACCTCATTAATACAGGTGTGTACCTCGTTAATACAGGTGTATACCTCGTTAATACAGGTGTGTACCTCGTTAATACAGGTGTGTACCTCATTAATACAGGTGTGTACCTCGTTAATACAGGTGTATACCTCGTTAATACAGGCATGTACCTCGTTAATACAGGTGTGTACCTCATTAATACAGGTGTGTACCTCGTTAATACAGGTGTGTACCTCGTTAATACAGGTGGATACCTCGTTAATACAAAAAAAAATACAAACTTTGTTCAACACATTTTGACTTTTAGCCTTTACAATGCTGTGGAGTTATTAGAAATGTTTGGATCACATCCTCCATCAGCTGTGTGCTGAGTCACAATTACAGTGCTATTAGCTTTAAACTGAACTACCAATGCAGTTTTGTGTTTATATGTGCAGTATTTATTCAGTTTGGAACCTGCAAGAAACCTTTGACAGGACTAGAAGGCCTCTCTGTAGCTAGGTTG
Organism: Nibea coibor; assembly: GCA_023373845.1. Lineage (NCBI taxonomy): Eukaryota > Metazoa > Chordata > Actinopteri > Sciaenidae > Nibea > Nibea coibor. Next base: position 5,153,667 of record CM041717.1, read on the forward strand.
GACTTGGACTACTTGCTGGAAAGGAACTCTTATGTAATAGTACTTAATTATAACATTCGTTACTTAGATCTGGCTATTTGTAGTGCATTTGGAGAAATGTATGAACATATATGTGTTATGCATGTTTCAAAACATTTTTGCAACTTTTAACAGATAATAAATAATATATTTTTAACAGATAATAAAATGCTGCTGTATTTGATCCATACCTTTTATTAGTTACCAGATAAATGTGCTGCGTTGTTGCGATTTTTTTTTCATGGAACCCCTTTTGATTGACTGACGGTTACTGATCACAGTCATCAACAGTTAAAAAGTAAAATAGTAAAGTAGTATAAATAATTCATGTTTACACCTAGATTAGTATTTTTTCAGTCAGTGTGCACCCTGCAGTTCCAGCACCACATCATTCAGATCAGCAAGGGAGAGGCGCCTACATACTGTAAGCTGAGTGTGTGTCACATCGCCTACTCAGTCTGCGTCATTGCTCCCAGACGGCTGGTGTTGGTGGATGTAATGTTCAAGCCACTGAACAGTAGGACTGCACATGTAACCACACACATTTAGGGAGATTTCTCAGGAACAATGTTGTTGCTCCTCCTCCTCCTCCTCCTCCTCCCTTGTGTTGTAGCTATCTCCTCCCCACAGAACACAAGTGTGAAAATGACCATACCACGAGTTGGTGATGGAACAAAGGGTGTGTGTATGTCTTTCTGCGTGAGGCAAAGGACATTACGGGCAGAGAAACACCTCAAAGGATAATAAAATCTAATGGCAAACATGGATGGAGGTGAAGGGAGCCTGGAAAAGCCAGTCTGGCAAGGAAACATTGACAAAATGAAAAGTTGCGACTGAGAAAATAAGATGATGTTGCTGCCTTATACATATTTTGGAAGCTTAAAAGTCCAGTGTTTGAGATTTAGGATAATCTATTGGCAGGAACTGAATATAATATTCATAAGTATGTTTCCATAAGTGTATTATCACCTGAACATAAGAATTGTTTTCATTGTGTTTTCGTTGTCTTAAGTTGACCCTGTAGATCTACAGTGACAGCAGGTCCTTTTCCATGGAGTTACGGTTGTCAAAAATATCGATACTCCGTCAAGTATTTTGTGCCGCACCATCCCGGAATACATACCTTTTCACTGTGACCTGAATGCATGGGAGGACTATGCTGACCCACATGCCTTCTAACAAAGGCTGGGACTTGTGCTAAACTGACTGACGAGTGGTTATTCTGGTGAGAAAGCACTGTTTGGGAAAAAAAAAAAGAAAAGAAATCTGTGCTCAGCTCTACTTTTGTAGCTCATCACTGAATCTCTGTAGTTTGGAGTTTACTTCCAGTCCTCTACACTTCTGCTCATACACTCACTTACTCCTTATTGATATTTAATGATCACATTCAGGCGTATCGGGGCTGTATTTTAGCTGTTTACCTATCTCTAATGCAAAGTGAACATTTTCTTGCTTCTGCTGCTTTACATTAAACGTTTACCTCTGATAAATTAGCAGGAGGCTTCATTGTGACGCAGTTATAGTAAACGCAGTGTGTTTGTCACAGACTGTTAGCAGTAATATTCTAGAATATGAACTGGTGCAACAGGAAACAGACACCCTCTGTGTTATTTGGTCAGGAGGTTAGTTAATATTGTTGGGAGGAATGCTATGAGAAGAAAACATCCAGAGTGAGATGCTAGATGAGGAGCTGCATGCAACAGGCCCAGGCCCATGTCCTGTGGGAAACAACACGTTTAAATAAAAAACATTTCAGCTTGATTTAAACTGTCACAGTTGCTCACAGCTTCGATTGGTGCGGTCGACCCCAAACAGCATAAGTCCTAAATATTATCCAGTAAGGAGTAGTGCAAAAAATAACATTTTATTTTTATGACTTAGGTGCAAAAGTTGGTGAATTAATGAAGCAAAATGGTACAGTGACACGTTTGTTGTGATGAACCAAATCCCGGTATCACATGATAGTTATTGATGGAAACAAGCCATCATTTGCATTTTATTTTGCGAATGAGCTCGGAATTCTACTAAAATCATCGGATAACAACGGATGGAAACTTATTTTAGAAGCTATCACAATGCATTTTATTTTATCAGTATAATGTTTAGCATGTTAACATACTAATGTTAGGCAAGAGGTTGTGTGGCTATGAATCTGGACTCCCTGGATTCTGGGCATTACCTTCATGATGATGATGCAAAAGATGAAAAGTTGTCTCATGCCATTTGCTCTGTCAACTGACAACTGATCAACTTCATCCCTAATTCTGAAATTCCACCAGGCTCGGATGCAGCGTGTTCCGCATACGCCGTGGCCACTACAGTTAATCACATACGTTTTAGTAAATGACAGTGATGGGAATAACGGCGCTATGAGTAACGGCGTTAGTAATGTTAGTTGCTTACACAAATTGTCAGACACACAAAGACGACACAAGACATTCACATGAGTCAAAGAGAAACAAGAATGGTGAACCTGAATAGTCCAAAAGTAGCCTTCTTTAAATGGAAGCATGCTATAGTATACGTCATAAATAACTGAACACTCACAAGTAATTTAAGTTGCGTTTAAAGAGGGATTGAGGTTTGGACACATTTGAGCACTTAAAAAATTACTTGAAAGTAATGCAATAGTTACTTTCCAAAATAACTAGTTACTTTTATAATTTGTAACTCAGTCACTACTTTAGTTACTGAGAAGTAACTCGTTACTTTTTTAGAGTAACTTCCCCAACACTGGTCAGTGTTACAAACACCAATGCCCCAGTCCATTTCAGAAGTGTCACAGAAGTGGGCTTCCGCTTGACTCCATGGAGCACACAGTACGTGGTTGTTCTATTGTTGATAGACGCCGTAAGCAGCCCATGTCAATCTGCACATAGCAGCTCAAGCTGGCTGGAAGTCAGACACAGAAATGGTATAGAAAAATCCAGTGGATTTTCAAAAGAAAACATCCTAAACTACCGGACCGCAATGTGATGTTCCCAGGGTGTTTGGTTTTGCTTGTGACAATGTTGGATGGTTGATCACTGATCATTTGGCCCATCTATCAAACAACGATTCCAAAGAAGATATAAATCTTAAATCATAACAATCCAGATTCCTGTAAACCAATTCCATATTTTTAACAGATATTCATGGTCCCCAGACAATCATTTTTAATGATTTTCTAAACTACCGGACTACCTAACTACCACTATTCATACTCATGATCCCCAGAGGAGGAACCCCGGAGTTTGTAGTGACTGCATTACCTTTCCAACCTTTACCACACAAAAGACACCAAATACTGTCAGGACGTTTGCCTTCACGCTTACGTCAGCACATTCATGCTCACTTATAGGAAGAAAGTCCTTCCTTTTGGACAATCTATGAGCTTTCCTCTTGTCTGCTCTCCATCCAAAATGCTACAAAATGTTAACTTTCTACACAGGACATGATCTAAAAGATGGAGTTATCACAAAATTTCGTTTGCAGGGCACGTGTCATCCTGCATCCCAGAAAACTGGTGTATTTCATCCATTTTGACATGAAATGGTGCTGGTGTATATCATAAGACACAACACCTGTGAATTAAATCTGTCTGATTTTTTAAGTTTAAGAAAAAAATGTTACGGAGGAGCCAATACAGCAGCCAAGTCATGTAATGAGCAGTGTGGGCACATTAACATTTTACAAAGCATAAAAAAATCCCACCTGTACAGATGTAATTAATACATGAAAAAAGATATAAATATGAACATATAAGCACGTTAACTCCCTCTCTCTCTCTCTCTCACTCATGCAAACTAGTTAAAAACACTCCCCTGTCCACTAACTAATGCATGCTTTGAGGGCTGCTCCTCTCCCTCTCCATCATTAATGCTCATCTGATGTCTGATGCTCAGTGACTGATCAATCCCAGCATGTCAGGAGCTCCACAGATATGTCTGATTAGCAGAGACGCACATACACAATCTCACACCCTGTGATTGACATTTTACTAAGGCTAATGAAGGAGACATCTCAGTGGTGGGGGCTAATAAACTCACTGACAGGGGTAGCAGGATGAGTTATTTAACACCTCTGATCTCTCCATGTGGGCCGATGGCGGTGCAGGATCAGGATGCTGATTATTTTGGATACACGTCGAGTTCAGAATAAAGTGTAAAAATGTAAACACACCACCAAGCGTTTTCCCCAGAAAGATGTCTTTTTAAGAAATCCTAGGGTTTTCATAGATTTGTCCATCATTCAGTAAAAGTTAGAGGATGTCTTTGAATCTAAAAGTCAGGCACACTTTTTACTCCCTTTATTTACAAGGTTTTGTCACCACAAGCCTTCATTACCACGCTGACAGTAGAGAGGTGACAGAAACGAGCGATGTTGTGGTTCACCCCGAGACTACTGGGGCAGCCCCACATGAAAATTCCTGCATGTGTTTTTGTCTCTCTGGTTTGAAGTTGATGAGGACTAAAGATGATGTGTGTAATCATTTTATTATGTCAGCACTATCATCTGATAAAATCACACCCACTGGAGTCTGGATGATGCACAAATTGATTTGATCCTTGATCCTTTGAAATTTGATCCTTATTAAACCATTAAAGGGTAACTTTGCTGTTTTTCAACCTGGACCTTATTTTCCCATGTTTTTATGTCAAGGTTATGATGACAGTATAAGGAATGGCTAGAGCCTGAGTAACGTCACCCGCAGGTTTCCAGGGCGACATTTGAAGCCGGAAGACGTGTAGCATTGGCTGCTGCCATGTTGGCTGTACTGCTTCTTCTGTCTCCTGGCTAAGTATCAGCAAAGACGTGGATCATTGGCAGACCTGAGGCGGGCCGAATGATGTCTGGGTGCTCTAATAAGCCATCTGTAACAACACTTATTGTACCTGTCAACCAAAGCAACCATGCTGTTAAGCTTGCTTAACTTTAATACATATAAGTTTTAGATTATTTACATGGGTGAGTTAAAAGGAATTTACCCGCAGTACAGTTGTCATGAATGGGGAATCATGTTTATTTCTGCTGTTCAGTTGATGTTTTGATTGATTGATTGTCTTTGTTGTCTCTGGTATCAATGTTGGCACGTTACCAGATCTCAGCTGTGCTTTGGTTGTGTACAGTGTTATCCACACTCATAGAAACAATGGCCAAAAGTACATGAAATAAGTAAGCTTTTAAGTGAAGCAGAAGTAGTGACCATAAGTTGGCTTACTCCTCTAACTTCACTTCCAGAGAAAGAGAAAGCGAGCTTTGCTGACCTGTTTTAGCTTAGAGGAAGAGGACGACTACGAGAGATAAAAGTTGAGACAGTGTGGGAGGAAGAGTTGGAGAGGAGGAGCTGGAGAGGTGAGAGATGAGGACGAAGGAGTTGGTGGGTATTAAATATGAATACCCCGCTCCTCCTCCATCCGTACCCTCCCCTTTCTCCGTCCATCCACGAATCCATTTCGTATTCAGTCCAGCATACAGCTCTCACTTGGCAAGCCCTAAACACCTTCCTCCCACACACACACACACACACACACACACACACACACAGGCACTGCTGAGAAGGGACCTAAACACTCAAACACCTGCAGGTCCCCACTTTGCAATAAAAATAATAAAAGCATGACCAGAGTATGTTAGACATGATTTTAGGATGATGTAAGGCATGATCAACAGGGGACCTAAAAAATATCCCGTTAGCTTTCAAGTACTGTGATGAATGTGTAACAACGCCCAAGTCTGCACTTAGATAGGTAGATAAGTGTACACACACACACACATAAATATAAACACAAACACACACACTCATTTTAATAACTGCTTTGAAGTTCCAATCTAGGAATATATTTTCTGAGCTGTACAAAATGTTTCACTTTGGAGAGCTGGATTAAAGGGCATTTACACCACTAAGTGTGAGCATGATTCTCATCACACAGCAGGTTGAATTCTGTATTCTTTATGACATGACACATAATGGGCTGTAATTCTCTGATATTTACCTAGAATAATCCATCCGTCTGGAAGGGTTCTGATCTGCTTGTTATGCATCATATCACACTTCAAGTATAGTGTGATTGAGGTGTTAAATTTATGCATCGAGAACGACTCACTCATCATTAGAACAATGGGAGCTTATATGGTAATATGTTGGGAGAAGTTTTATAAAGAGAGAGCGAGACAAGAGAGAAAGGTTCATGATGAAGAGAGCATGAAAGAGAGGAGGGGAGGACGAGAGGAAGAGAGTCAGGGTGGGGGGAAAAAATTGAGAAACAGAGAGAAAGAGAGGACAGATCAAAGGTGTTTTTCTCGCTTTTTGCAGCTCTTGATTCGGAGCAGCGGGAGGTCGTGCGATGCGAGCGGCTTCATCCCCAGTCGAAGCTCTCTGGCTTTGGTGTCGTTCAGGGAGATTCACTGTCCCCCCCTGGGCTGTATACATGCCAGCAAGCCAGGCAGCCTGTACAACCAGACCATGCAGAACAGAGAGGGGGAAAAAAAAAAAAAAAAAGAGTTCTCATCCTACAGTATCTCGCCTGCTCTCTCACATGCTCCTGAGCCTTCTTTTTCCGTGCCTCTAATAGTTTATCCTTCTCCTCAGTACTCCCCTTTTCTTGCTCTCCTCTCTTTCTCTCTGAACTTTCATATCTGGAAATCAATTTTTTTTTCTCATCAGGAGAACTTTTTGTCCTCCAAGGACAAGTGCACAGCACACTTGCAGAACTTTGTTTGCAGCTACACAGTTTGCAGCACAGCGGAGGTGGTAGCGGTTGTTATAAAACTTCTGTGTGTGCGCAAGCATGTGTGTGTGTGTGTGGGGTGGGGTGGGGCGGGTGATTAAAGCCAGGTTTGCCTCTATGCTTGGCTGAGCTCCTCTTCTTCTTCTTTTTTTTTTTTTTTAACTCTCCCTCGCCTTTTATTCCCCCTCTCTTTTTCTCTTGATGCCACACCATACAGCGAGCCGTGAAACTCTAAGGATTTTTTTTCTTGTGTTCTTCAAAAAAAAAAAGAGCAATTGGGGGCAGCCAACAAAAGGGGCCTCTAATAAGCTGCCCGCATATCACAGCGGAGGGTGAGTCCCGTGTTGCGTTGGCAGAATGATTAAAAGTTACCTGTGCCAAATGATTACTGCTGCGGTGCCCCAGGTTCAGCCGCACCGAATGCGAGGCGGCCTTTTACTTAGCCAGCACTGTTTAATTAAAACACAGTCAAATGAGATTTTGCCACAATAAGGGACGATAATGGGTCAGCTAACTGATAGGGAGAGCTTCATCCATTCTCATTAACCACTCCCTTGATAGCATTCGTGTAATGGAGGAGTCCATCACCCCATCTCATTTGGGAGGGAAAGAAAGAAAGGCGCAGGGAAGGGGGAAGGGATGGCAGAGGGAGGGTAGTATGTTGGAAATGATACAATTAAGAACATGCTAACACTTTGAGAGTTATTATCCCTGTAGGCGAACGTCATGGGATGCGGCACAGTAGTTCTGAACATCACCAAAGCTTTAATTGCAGTCATACGTTTAGTTGGAATCCCAATCTGCTGACACTGATGGGCCCCAGAGTCATTGTCTGTCCAGCTGTCACTTAACATAACCCAATCTGACCCAATTACTACACACAGTAATTGTGCGTCAGGAGAAAACATGTCGTGTCATCGGGCGTTGAGAGGCACCAATCTGACTTTTCTCCCACAACAATGATTCCACATTCCAGAACCCCAACAGATTATGTCTGAATGACTCTGCAACTCACAAGCTAAGTCCAGTTTAAAGTTTAGCTAGTGCTAATGTCGGTGGTAGTATGCTAACTAAGTAGTGAGGGAAAATTAAGGGTGTGGTGATCAGGGTGGTAGATGGACATGTCTGGGTATCATACAGGAGACCAAAGTTAATGTTTCATCACAGACCTGCAACTGAAGTTGACCTGTAGTGTTTAAATGGCAAATGGACTTATATAATGTACTTATAATCCCTTTCTAGTCTTCTGCACATTTTCACAGTATATATCACATTCACCGATCCACTGATCCACACACTGATGGCATTGGCTGTCATGCAAGGTGCCAACTCCTTAGTCCTCAGTTTTTGGAAGCTAACCATTCATGCTAATTTAAAACAATGGCACATTCTTCAGTTCTTTATGTCTATCTATTATGTCTAAGCGTGCAGCACCAGAGTTCTTTGACCCTGGCCACCACAGTGTTGAGATAGGATGGCACCTACTGTTGCCAGTCAAAGACAAACAACTAATACTGCTGAGGACCTCAAGGCCCACACATGACTTTGTGTAACCTTGTGTGATGTGTCTGCATGTTTGTGCTTTTATCATATCCCATTTAAAAGTATATATGTGTCACTCAGAACACCACAAGAATAGAAAATTCCATAACATGGGGAAGAAGGCATTTTCACCTTTCAACAACATGGATGTCATGCATAGCATACTGACAGGTTCTGAAAGAGCCTCAATAATTTCTATGACTCATAGGCTCCACGACAACATATTGACTGATTGATTGACACACATACAAACAAATCAGATTCAGTTGTGTGGTGCATTATTATGTTTTGTTAGGTAATAATGAGTGGGATGGGTGGGTATGTGTGTGGTGAAAACTGGGACAATTTAGTGCGTTACAGATATTTTTTCTGGACTCTGTACACCCAGTTTTTCAACTCTGCACTGCACTTCATTCATTTTTACCAATGAGCAGTGTTCTTCACTATCAGTATATGTCACTATCAGCAGAATAATGTACTGAATGAACTACAGCAGGAATGCTCATTGCATCACCTTGATGATGAAAAAACATACAGCTAGCTTAACTTTCATCTTTTTATTAACTGTCAGCACCATCTTTCCCTACCCTTAATCCTCTTCTTAGCCATACTGTAGATGCCAATAGCAATAGGGTTAAAATATTGGTACCAAAGCCAATGCCAAGTGCCACCTCCACCCAATCCCTCCAGTTGTGCTTTTTAGCTTGTTGCTAAAAGTTAATTGTTCACCACTCTCCTTCATCAAGCTTTGTTAAACATTCAATAAAATGTATTTTCTTCTGTGCACTGTTTAAAACTCATCCCAACAAAAAAGACCACAGCAAATGAATGAGGGAGAACAGATTGTAGTCAGTGTGGATCAATAAGATCAGTTTCTGTGCCAATAGCAAGTGTTTGTTTTCTGAGAATTTGTGGACTGTGGGAATTATATACTGCAGTTAGAAAAACAAGAAAACATGTAGTTAGTACATCATGGTTGATTTGAATATTGTAAAGACTATATTTCTTTCTATTCATTTTCTAGAGCGACCTATAAAATAATCAGAATTTAAGTACTTCCCCAGCAGGATTCCTGAATTGAAGGGTTTGGAGTGGTTTGAAGTGGCATTTAAACCATGTTGGAGCTAAGAGTCACTAATAAATGTACAGAAAATATGAAGGTTGAAGGTTTGGCGTTGTTGTGATTATAAAGAAAGACTACTCCTGCCCTCTGCAAATCCTGGCTACAGCTTCACTGATGGCCTTGAATGTAAATGCTTGAATAGGTCTGTGAAAGCAGCACACACAGGTCACAGGTAAGATATCATTTATAGAATTGTGTTGCAAACATTTTCAACCTTCTCTGTTATGGCTGGGTTTGGAGAAGTCCGTCCAGTAGGAATAGACAGTAAGATCAGTAAGATCAGGCAGCTCCTGAGGTGGGTAATGCTAAACTGGACTGCCAGGACCATACACTCAAGAGGGAGTTGAGATATCTCCTTCAGGCTGTCGCTTCAGGGCTCCTGTTCGAAGACTAAAAGACTCCATGTCTCTCTCACCCCCAGATGCTATGATATGCTTAACAGCAATTAGCACTCTGTTGTAGTCCTTGCGCTACACCCTGGCACATTTGCACTCTTGTACATTTGTACCCAGAAGAAATTCCATTTTCCTCCATGAGCTTTGCTGCCTTGTTGATGTTTTTTGTATTCTGTCATTATGTGAATCTTTGCCGCATAACAAATTTCCCCTACTGGGACAATAAAGATAGCCTTGACCCTTGAACAACAACAGTGGAATAAAAATGGATTCTCAACTCTCCTTTTCAGTACATACACAGAAAGTGAAGTTAGCACTTTAGACAGCGAAACTCACTTTAAATCAACACAGAACATCCTTGACAAAAAAACACTGTCTTTTCAGAACATCATCTGACCATCGAGACTGCACTTGGCATTGGCCTTCAAACACCCCTCATTCATGAAACGGCTCATTGTGCACACATGGAGGGTCACTTATGACTCTGACCTTGGGCGAACGCTAGAACAGGAACAAATGAATGACAAGGAGGTGTTTGCAGATTGGTAACTGACAAAAGAAAGAAGACTGAAAAGCATTTGAGTTGAACATTTTGAGCATGGGGAGGTTGTATGAAGAGTGGAGTAAGTGGAGGAGGCAGCCTTGAAAGACACAGAAAGACTGAGTAAACTCTAGTGTAGTCCTAGATTCAGCACTGACAGTTTCTGGAAGATTATTTTACTTCTTTCAAGTTCAGTTTCACTTTTATTCCTGAACAAAGTTGATCTATAATCAGTAACTGATCTGATCCAGAGTGTTTACTTTATTTCTGTCTTTATCTTCCTACACAGAGCTCCTCAAACCTGACAGCAACGTAACGCTAGAGGTATTTTAAGCCTAGCTATATTGGAGCTCGACAGCAGAAAATGTTTCATAGACACTACATAGTTGAGTTTTGGTGCCAGTTTGTCTGAATAGATTCACACCAGTGCTTAACAGTTATACAAGAAGGAATCCACTGTAGCTAATTTGTAAGAACTGGTTCAAAAAAAGATACAACCTGAGTTTTGTGAAAGAGGAAAACAGCAGAGGCACTACATAACTGGGTACCAACCTGGGAGTCCTGATCCTCGGTAGGGTTCACCAAAGCTTCACAGGGCGCTGCAATTTCTTCCTTTTAAGGGTCGTACAGTACAGTAACAGTAGGCATAGCTCAGCATTTCATCATTCTTCGAAAACCAAATCCTAATTATTCTTTATTTTTTATCTTAAATCATTATTTAAGATATAAATTAAAAAGAAATCTGGCACACCTAGAAAGTGTCACAGCAGTACTCCGTAGTGGAATCTGTTGTGGAGAAATTGCTGGAGCCAAAGGTCAGTGGTGAGGTCAGGAAGAAAGAAAGTGTTCAGGAGCCTCTGATGTCTTATGCTGTATTATTTATTAGCACTTGATCAAGGAGAATTAGAGACATTCTCATAAAGCATCAGAAGTGCCTGAGTCTGTCTCACATTCTGCCCAACTCATGCTGGTGGACAGACTTTAAACCCCAAGATAACATCACAAACACTATACGCCCCAAATTAGATAAAGAGAATGCTTTTACCAAGAATGGTGTCTTCGTCAACATGATTAAGTCTGGAGACACAGATGTCTGTTTACGCAGATTGGAATGTCAGTGGCAAGCTGTCTATTATGTCTAAGCATGCAGCACCAGAGTCCTTCGACCCTGGCCACAACAGTGTTGAGATAGGATAACACCTGCTACTGCCAGCCAAAGACAAACAGCTAATACTGCTGAGGACCTCAAGGCCCACATGTGACTTCATGTAACCTTGTATAACGTCTGTGTGTTTGTGCTTTTATTATATTCCATTTAAAAGTATGCATGTGTCACTCAGAACACCACAAGAATAGAAAATTCCATAACAGAATCCAGCAGTAAAGGCATGACAAAGATCTGAATGCAGAGCTTCACTTTACCAAGTGTGAGGGAGAAGAAAATAATAATAACAACAACAATAATAATAATAATAATAATAATGATGATGATGATGATGATGATGATGATGATGATGATGATAAAAAAATAAAAGCAATGCACACAGGAGACTATCTTCTCAAAATTCATCCAAATCGATCTCTTTTCCAAACTTTCTGCCTATTATTGCCTGCACTATTTGCTCCAGAGAATGGAGACTGTGTCAGTTTGAATTTGTGATAAAGGAATTCAGTGTTGACAAGTTTTTTAAAATGTTTTTTTTTTAAAAATGATCAAAAACTAACACACAAGGAGAGAAAGACACATTCCTGTGTTCACACAGATTCTAACACTGTTTCCACTCACTCGCAGCTTGGTATTTTGGATATCAGCATTTTTCAGCACAATCTGCAAAATAAAATGCATTGTGAAGGAAAATGCCTCGTCCTCCGCTGCTGCTCGTAAAATGAGATGTGACTAACACAGTTCTGTCGTGTTGTTTATTCAAACTGAGGCCGTGAGAAAACTAAAAGAACCAAACTAAAAGAACAAGTGTTGTATGAGCGCACACTAAATTATCATTTAGTGCTGCGGTATTCTAGAGCTAATTGTTTGTACTAATTCTCTTCTATTTCAACCCCCCTGCCTGTTATTAGCAGAATCATTAGGCAGAATCATTAAGCATTCAGCAGCAGCATGCCTACGTCTCTGTGAAACACTAAACTGCACTAAAATCTACTCAGTTACTTTGAAGTCAGTCAAGTGGCATCCAAATTAAAGGACAAACATGTTGATGTGATGACGCTTTTAGGTGTTACATACATTCACTGATATCTCACAGGAAAATTCAGTATTTATGATACTTAAAACAGGCTTTTTGATTCATATTTACCTTTTAATACCTTTATTGTTATTTACATGATGAACAATAACTTTCTTAGTCCTGTGTACATAAATGAATTCTACACATACAAATTCTTTATTTTTCTTGGAGAAAAACACATCCATTTTAAAAAGCTTTATTCCTGTTCTTTGTTCTGTGTGCTGTATTCGCTGCCTTTTCTTTATCTTTCAGTGTGTGGCACTTTTCAACCTCCAGCCCATATATAATGATCTCTATGGGGAGATTTCTTTGATAGAGCACAAAGACAAAAGGATATAAATAAAACCACAATGGAAAACTACTGTAGTGAAGAATACAGACACTTCAATATGTATGTACATTAAAGAATAAAAGCACAATCAATACTGGATTTGTGGAGCTGATATCAATCAAAATTCTTTTTTACAATGATCCCTCACTTGTGACAAAGATTTCTAATGAAGGATATCTTACAACGAGCTTTATTGTCCAGATGACATCTTTGTAGACTGTGTGTGACTGTGAATCAGGTAAGGTTGTGGAGCAGTGTGGGGGTGAGGTGGGAATTCTTATTTGTGCTGACTGTAACTGCTTAGAGTAGTGACTGTCCAAATTTCGTTTTCTTTGGGTGATATATTGAAAAGTTGCATGAATACTGGTACTTACATGTCTTGGTATATTTTATGGTATATTGTGTCATTTATAAATGCTAAGAATTGTGTGATTCCTCCATCTACCAACCAAAAACTAACATTAAATGATCTACTTATACACCTGGTGCCCATCTGTAAAATTAGTAACACACAAAAAACAAACTCCACCTTGCGGTTAAAAGAAACCATACATAGCAATGACTTTTTATTTCTCTGATTCACCAGCTTTCTTTTCTTGCTACCTGTGCTGCAGTAACAAAGTTATTTTCAATTCATTAAGTCAGAAATGTGGGAACCAGATGTGAGGGACACATCACTCGTTAACACACACACACTGTCCATCAGAATGGGTTTAATAAATATGAGCAGCTCCACAAACAAAATGTTTCAATAGTTGTTCAGCAGTTTCAAGTGGATTTTTCAGACTTAAATTTTGCAGCAACAACTGAGGTAGCAGGATGTGGTCTGGTTGGTTTCCCTCCACGGGCTGCATAATGATATTTGTAGCTTCATATGAGTCATAATCCTAATTTTATAATGATGGAAATGTGACATCTGCTAGTAAAATCTGATCCATGAAGTCAGACCCTCTCCGATATCGGACACATTTTATAATTATAGTTGTAGTGATGCTGTACAGTCGGTTGATGGGTTAAGTAGTAAGTGGGTAAATGGAGCAGACTCATTAGTGATCCTCCTCCCACTGTGGCTGTCTCATCAAGTCAATTAACACTGAAGGCTCAGGCTTGGACTCCCCAGTCTGGTGTCTCCAAACACTTTCCACAGGGAGCTACTGTAACACACAAACACCAGAAAACAAACTCACTCACTCTCACACACACACACAGGCATGTCTAATCATCCATAATCACACAAAAACATATAGACTGCACATTGGCCTAATCAAAGAGTGCAGTATGGAAAAGTTTCATGCCACAAGAACAATGTTTTTTTTCCCTGACTGTCACTGGCCTCAACAAGATCCAGGCCAACTCCAACACTCACAATCCACTCCAGTCTATTAACTTAGGGCCCAAGACTAACCTACACCCCTTTAATTAATACATCTTTTAGATTATCTTTAAAGATGTCTTGCATAGTTAAATATGCATATTCTGAACTTCTGCCCATGTGTATATGTGTAGGTGTATATTTTGCACATTCCTTGTACAGCTCTTTTCATTTTAAATACACACTGCACATATATTCATACCTATTTTTTTTAAATATTCCTTTTATGTTTAGTTAATGCTTGTTATGCACCAATGACACCAGACATATTCCTTGTATGTGAACACTCCACATTGATAAACCTGTTTCTGATTGTTTCACCAGTGTAATTTTTTTTTTTTTTTTTTTTAAAAAGCAGGCTTTGCTTCATTGTGCCTTCAGCGACAACATCAAAAAGAATATTAGGTCCATTTCTGATGACCTGTAGAAACCTTGATTGTGACACTGTAAACTGTGCTGTACATGGTCTGTTCCCTCCAGCTGTTAAAGTGAGCGTGAAGCGAGGAAGGTGGCTCTGGGACATCGACTCTTTCTTTAAATCCGCCTGGCACAACAGTGCGGCCCTAGTAATAACAACCTCAGTGACACACACCCTACTATTCACACCAGGTTACATCATCAGAATTCTCCTTAAATACCAAGGGGGAGTATTATATCAGATCCTGTGCATGGGTTAATGTCAGAGTCACACGGTAACTTTAAGACATGACATGTAGTACGACTGTAAATAAGCCTCAACAAGCTGACAGGGCTAGCTACTGCTTCTACTGCTTATTAATTAGATTTTTAATTAACTGTACATCTCACTGTAATTCACTGCCAAGACTTACACATTTAAGATGTCAGACAAAAACCATGCATCTCCAAAAAGTTAGTACCCAGGGAGCTGTTTAAAGGTTGTTGACAATACACTTGGAAGCTTGTAATGGGTTTAAAAAAAGAGTTTTTATGAGCTCGAGAGGTCGTTTTTCTTTTAATTAACAGAAGAGCAGGTTGTCCTTCAAACCATGGTAAACATGAAACACTAAACTTGGAGATGCAAGGTTTTCACTGACGAGGACATGGACATTCACACATACTGTATGTGCCCTCGAATGCTCTGCCCACATAGTCACAGTAACAAAAGCACACGACACCGCACTCACGCCGCAGTTCGCCAGCTGGGTGAGTTACATCTGAAGTTTTACAGTGGCCTCACAAAAGTTGCCCTACAACTTCTGTTTCACTGTCAGCACATTTCTTTATGGCGGAAGACGACAAGCCAGCCAGAGGGCCGTCAGCTGCTTCATTAAGAATCTCAGCATATCCAATTACAGAGTTACGAGTGTATGGTTAAGGGACAGGAAGCTTGTGAGAAAAAGAGAACCATAAAATGAGAGCGAGAGAGAGAGAGAGGAAGTCCTGGTCAGAGAATGTGTGAATGCAGAAAGCAAAGAAAGCAAAGATGAAAAGAACATAAAGTGACAAGCAGAGAGGCACAAGGCAAGAGGAGGTGAAAATAACTGAATCCAATATTCAAAATCTTACAATCTAATATTTCTGGAATCAATGAGAGCCGCCGAGGAAAAGCAGCAAGACACTCAGCTTTGCAGTTTAGATTAGAATCAGAGAAGCCTTGGTACAATGATGATAAAACATATTGATTATTACACAGTTTCAAGAGCGTCACAAAATATTTAATATCTTGGGGTTTGTGGAATAATAATAATAATAGCCATTTTACTGTATTATTGTGTCCAGCTTTCACCCACATGAATTCTAAGTCACTATGGGAGTCAGTACTCTCGACTGGGCCACAGCAATCTGACACAAACCTGCTTCCACTATTGCAAGGGATATGAGAGAACATGTTCTAGAGACAATCAATTTCTTATATGATACATAATAGGAGGTGTAATAGTTTTCAATCTGGTTTTAGAGATTGCAACTGCTTGGTCTTTTGTTAACATGATGTCTCACTCTAGAAACTTGGGCAGGTCTTACTTAGATATTTTTCAACCTGGACATTTTTCCCTATGTTTTTGTGTCAAAGTGACTAATGGGGACGGCAAGTTTTGAACTTGGTCCAGTATATAGTGCAAGAGACCCAGCAGCCTTAAACGGGCTACAACTAATCCTTACAGGCAATTACGCACCATCGAAACACGTCCATTAAAAGTGTTTGCTTTTGCCACTGACCAGCTCAGATTATTATTGCACCAAATTCAAAAATTGTTGTCCCCATTCATCATTTTGACATAAAAACATGGGAAAATAAGGCCAAGGTTGAAAAAAGTTACCCTTCAAGGGTTGCAGGTATACAGTACTTCAACAGATCTTTTTCTGTTATAATAGCAGAATTTTGTTCTTCTGTAAGCTCATTTCTTTGGGGGATTCCCCAAAGATCGATTCTTGTCCCACTGTTTTTGATATGCACGATAAACCTCGGTTAGGTGATACAAAACCACGATGCCCTTTTCTATTACTATACAGCGGACACACAGTAATCTGTTCCACTTAAGTTCAATAATATTTTGCTTAAAAATTATGTGACAAGAGTACAGCCACACATTTATCATAACAATTACCATAAAGTTCCTAATGGAAAAAAACTAATGGAAACAGAACATGAGCATTACCTATGAACATTTTTACATAGACAACAAGGAGTTACTGTAAAAGCTGTGACAGTGATTTGTGCTAAAGCTCATAAGAAAAAATAATCGTCCACAGATCTTCACCTCTGTGGGAGTTTTGAGGGACTGAACAAAACCAGAAACCTCAAATATGCACAAAGAGCCCACGGCTGTCCTCACATACAGTATGAAGCTGATGTCTACAATTTATACCATTTATATTCAAATAATCTACATCCCACTATGGCTTGCAGTGTCAATGCAATAAGTAGAGGGATGTTTGTATAGTGTATGTACAAGTAAGGTTGTGGAGGTCAGGCCGCTGAATGGCTGCTTAATAAAATTCTTTCATGCCAGCAATGAAGTGACATTTGCATCATTTAACCATGACTGTGGTCTTTCCTTAAGCTTATGCACGTCATTTTAGTTTTTTAGACCCAACTAAACTGGGACCAAAAGGCAACCTCCATGACTGCAAAGTGAAGCCAACGTGGAAGTGCCAAAAACTGCAGTTCCTTCGAACAGCCACTTGGAGCTGACAACAAAACATGTCAATCTGCATAAGGCCCCATATTAAAATGCACAACTTCAGAGCAGAAATAAACATGTTTACAGTACAAAAATGATGTGTTTTATTCAGCCCACCTCAGCTCCACCCATGCTACATGTTTTTGGCTGTGTGGGCTGAATATTAGCATGCTAATATGCTAGTTAGACTCTTATCCTAGCACCGCCTCAGGTTGTGCTGAGGCAGTGCTCATGACTAAGGCTGAGAGAGCTGGCTTAGACTCTTATCCTAAACTGCACATAACTTAAATGTAAAAACAAATCACTCAGCCAGTTTTACAAGCGAACCCACCTCCATACTCTACTGACTGAAGAAATGTAAAAGGCTGAGATAAGAGTGTCCTCGTGAAGACAAAGAATAAATATTCTTCATCTCAGTGAGGAATATAAACAAAACCAAATGTAGTGTGTTACACTGTATTGCAAGTGATATTTACTTTAAGGTAAAAAAAGACATAGATTTGCATGATTTGACACAAATTTAGGAAATGACACTGTCACTTGAAATGCATGTACAAAGTCAGTGGCAGAAAGAAGCAGGTCTGCAGAAAGAAAGTGAAACAAGTGGAGATTGGAAGTGGAGTTAAGTTTGAAAATCCATTTGTCTGACTTGTTTAATGCAGGGTCTGTGCTGGCCTTAACAGTAAAACTTCAGACTGTCAGTGGTCATTACATCACATTTTTTCACTCCCACTACTCACTCCCACCATATCATTGCTGATGAACCCACCTCTGACTCCAGGTTTGGCTACATTCACACCTACATAAAGTTACAAGCTCAGTCTCCTTAGGTGGTGAGGTCCTTGGGTTTCTGACTTTCCTAGTAATACATTGCTAGAGAGTGATCACTTGACTCCAGGACCTGGATGGGAGTCCAGGACAACTTGTAAATGGGGTTTATTTATAATTGTCTTTTAAGTGCTTATATTTCTTATAGGCTTCGGATTTAGTTTGAATTTGTTTGTTATTTTGGCACTTACCTGTATATAGTGTGTTTTTTCACAGTAGCATCCACAGGTTAATGTGGTGACTGAAGCCGGTGGCCAGTGCCAGTACACTGGCAGTGCATTTCCAATTCAGCTTGGCAGAGAGCCTAGAGTTGGCAGCGTGCCTTACCTGGCCAGCACAGCAGAGCAATGTGGTCCAAATGCCCACGGAGCCCCGAGCAGCTCAACCTCACATTACCAGCCAGCTAATTAGCATAGACGCTTTGATATAAATAAGCACACACTGCTGTCCCTCCGTCCCATTCACTCCGCTACTTGTTTTTAGGCATTCCAAATTCTCCATTTGGCACAATAAGAACTGTGAGAGTAACATTGCACAAATTGGGTGAAGTATTGTTGAGTTATTTGGTCATTTGTGGGTATTGATTAGTTAAAAGACACAGTCTGTCTTTGATAATTGTATTCACTGTGCATGTTATACTAGGTAAGTACAGAGATCAAAATAAGTGAAGCACTAAAGCAGGACTATGCAACTATTCTACCTCGATATAACAGTTTCAAAACTGATGCTACACTGACTTGCACTCAGGCAAATGGTGCCTGTTCTTGCACTATGTAAGTCATACACCACCAACTATTTAAGTGAAACTAGTGGGCAATGCAACTGGCAGCCTCTACGGGCATATTGGCAGAGGTAAAGACAGTGAAGAGGACATTGACAGAAGTAAGCAGAGAAAAGGAGAGAGTGACCGAGCAAGAGGCTGCCAGACATGATGTGGACTTCTTGCTGTTGGACTAGTAAGTAATATTAGCTGGCTGCTATGTCTTGGTTGATGTTTGGCTGTCAAAGTTGTCAACTCACTCATAATATAATCAGAAGTACAGTTGTACAGCTGTCTATATTTACCACAGCACTGAACAGACATTTTTGTCCAGAAGGATTTGCGCATGGACTTTTACAAGTAAGTGTAAGACCATAATGAAATGTGCATCACGTGGGCTACACTTTGTATGTGTAAAGACTGCTGATATGAGATATTAAATATAACCCGTTAACTGCTGCCGATCAAATGTGCCTCACCAGCCATGAACCTCACCGCATGTCACTGGGCTGGACAAAGGGGACAATTTTTTTCAGAATTTAGTGAGGAATTGAACGTGGAGCAATAAAATTAAGGTGGAAAAAAAGTGAGGACATGTTTGTGCCCACCCCATGAAAAAAAGATCAAACTTTCCACATGTTAAAATATATAATTAAACAAAAATACACATTGTATGTATGTTGTAATCATTTTAAATATTTCAAATGACTTTAAATGTCCACACTTTGGTTACTAAATATGGCTCTCCCAGTCATGCAATATAAAATGATACAGGGGATTGTAAGAGCTGTCTTTCTGGACTGACCTTGTATTTACTGTACCCATCGCACCACAAACAGAAAGTGAGTGAGCATTGTGCTCTTACAATTTATTCTGATCACATTTGCTTGTACTGAAAGCACTTCCTGTCCTCGTTTGAGAGATTAAATCTACATGAGTGACAGATTCAACAGCACAGCCGTCAGCGTCATTACAACTCTTTCAGCCCGCCTGTGTTCCCCCTCTTTGAATCTCAGCTCCGGCATAGACTGATGTCTCCTTAATTATTTGGCAAACAAACAAGTTGCTTGTCATCCCGTCTTAGTCTATCTCTTCATCTCCTTCTTCTTCATTCCCTCTCTGTTGGCAGATTGCTGAATAATGGAGTGGCTCAGTGTAAGTAGCCTGTCTGTCTATGTGTGTGTGTGTGTGTGTGTGTGTGTGTGTGGTTTTAGTGATCATGCTAACATTTATATTAGGTGTGTGCATAGTGTGGGTAGATGCTGGTGTATGTGTGCCTACTGATGCCTCGGGGTTGTCCTGGAGCTAATCTCTAGCGTCCTGCTCACATGCCTATGCTTCTCCAGTAAAACACACACACACACACAAGAGAGAGAGAGAGAGAGAGAGAGAGAGAGAGAGAGAGAGAGAGAGAGAGAGAGAGAGAGAGAGAGGTGAGGGGAAAAAAGGTGGAGAGAAAGTCAATGAGAGGCACAAATCCCCAAAAGATCCTGCGATATATTATTTAGCTACACTGTCAAAATATCACCAATACACACTGGATTTTCAGCAACATCAGTCAGTATACAGCACATAGAGATAACCATCATTTTTCCACTTAATATTTTGCCCATCTAAAAAAAACAGCTCCTTGTTTCCTCATGAAATGCTTTCTGCTGGCAAACTACAGACTGGCTTTATGACAAAAAAAGATACAAGAGATGCAGCCTCATGTGACCAGAAAATAATGTTAGGGAGGGATTCTGAAGGAATAATCAGCCAGAGTGAGCTGCCTATGACTGTCATCAAGGTAAGTAACAGTCTTCATGTAAGGAGAATCAGGATATGTTTGTTTGCCTAATGCATGTTATGTATGTCCGGTCAAATTAAAACATGCATTGTTGACCAGGGACAAACCAAATGTACAATATATGTTCTAGTATATGGTGTAACATTACTTATGTATACTTAAAATGTATAGAAAATGTTCTTATGAAAGATAAGACAGTTTGACACAAAAGGGTATAAAACAAATGCATAACAAATGTAGAGTCTGAAAAGTGCAGTAAATGTGGAAGTGTCTTAAACCTGCATTCTTTCCCCCAGCAGGGGGCAACACACTTGGCTGCCATAAAAAAAGAGTGACATTAGAGTGAGATTAGTCTCTTAATCTAGTCTAAAGTCTTCTTCCACACAGCATGATGTGCATTTTGTAAATTATGACCCATGTAGAGTAAAATACAATAAAACAGCATATGCTTTAGGGTGTGGCTACCCTGTGAATTATTCTCAGCGAGTCCATGCAGCATAACACACCAGGCTCATGAAACTCAGATCAAACCATCAAACTAAGCAGTGCTGATCAAATATAAATCACAATTCTGTCACCACATTGACCATTGCTTGCCTCAGATCTTTTCAGAAACATGTTATTGTATGTTTAGCTGTAATACGAGAGCATTCGTGACAAGGAAGGGATTTTACATCACCTGCCACCTCCATGCTCTCGTTCAAATATGGCCACTTCGCTCCAAAAACAAAGATGACATCGCCACTGACGTCCATAATGCCAAAATCTAACCTTCAAACCATTGGGTGACAACACAGTTGATTTACACTCAGCTCTTGGTGGCACCATGTGCCTGGGTGAGGAGTCCATGAGAAACTCACTGAATAAGTACCCGATACCAGGGAGCTGTTCTGGAAGTTACCCTGTAATATGATCTCAAGTCAGAGGTGAAATTTCACTTTAGTGGTGGGAGAAAGTGAATCAGACATGTTAAGTGTCTGAGCAGCGTTTCCAATTTCATGATTCTGGAAGATATCCTGAAATATGGTTTCACTGGGAGACAAGTATGAACAACTTCTCATTGTGCTGGTCCATATCTCTCTGTACATTATTACAGGTTAGTTTACTGCACATATCACAGTGGTTCTATCATTACGTACAATTACACATGCCATGTTATATTTAGCATCTGTGGGTAAGAAAGCAGCAGTACAAGGAAACAGCTATAATGTACTAAACAATACATTACTGCTACTTAACAGAGGAGACCTAAGGGTCTGTGTATGTTTTGGTAATTGGATTTTATGTTCAGAAAATGATATTAAAAAACAAAAAATGAGTAGTTATTTGACTTTCATTTTAAAATTCAAAAATTAAAATTTTAAGATATTTTTCTTTATCAGGGTCAAGAAGGGATAAACAAAACTTTAAAAAACAGTTGATTTTCATTTCCTCTTTATAAAAACAAAATATAAAATCACTGGAAGACAGACACAAAAAAGCGCCAAAAGAGTGTGTATGAGAGAAATAATTTCACCACTGCTGTGAAAGTTGATGGACCTGGATCAGTACACACTGAGGGACGAGGGCATGACGGCAGAAAAAACGCATATTTATTTTTTTATAATTATTTTTAGTTTTTACCTGAAGTCATGCAGTCTGCAGTCATGTCCTCTTCCCTGACATACACTCTTTTATTGTTACGAAAAACAATGCACTGATCCATATCCATCAACTTTCACAGCAGCGCCAAGGTTCTTTCTCTAATACACAGCACCGTCCTCATATGCACTCTTACTTTGAAAATAGTGACTTCTGGTCGCACAATATGAAAACACGGGTGCTTTTTTGTTTCTGACTTCCAACGATTTTATTTTTTTTCTTTAGAAACAGGAAATGAAAATCATCCGCTTGTTAAAGTTCTGTTTATCCTATCTTGACCCTGATAAAGAAAAATATCTTGAATTTTCCATTTTAATTTTTGAATTTTAAAATGAAAGTCAAATAACTACGCATTTTTTGTTTTTTAATATCATTTTCTGAACAGAAAATCCAATGACCAAAACATACACAGACCCCTAGGGAACATGGTTAAATGAACAGGTAGATATAAATTGCAGAATTCACATTCAACATTCAAGACTACATGAACATATCAGGCTTTACGCAATGTTTGAGTGTGCCAAACTTGTCAGTGGAGTAAGATTATTTCACTTGCTTTCTGAATCCAAACAACCAGTCAAGTGAAAGGTTTTTGAAATGTTCATTAATTAGCTATTTACACTCGAGAAAATGGTAACTTTGTGAAGTGTTGAAATGTGCACACAGAATATTAAAGGAGAACCTAGTCATTTGGCTCAATCGTTGGCCATTAAAAATCTAATAAACTTCCAAGGGGAGCATGTTGATATGCCTTCAGACCCCTAAGCAATACTTTTTTCAACAGTTTGTGGAATATAAACTTCTTCAACACTTTTTTTTCATGTAAAGCTGAACTACTGAAGCTTTAACACTAACTTACATAGCTTCTTTTACAGCATTGTTTTGGTTATTCATCCTGCAAATATGTAAAGCATTCTGTGTGAATGTAGGTGTTCCAATAGCCAATTATTCTGAAACCCAAATTTGCAGGAAGTCCATTTGTCTGATCCCAAAAGCGTCATGACATATGTAATGTAATTTAACAGGTAGCCTACTTATTTTAACCCGAAACTTAATTCCCTAAACCTCATCAAGTGTTTTTGGTGCCTGAACCTAATCAAATATTTCTGTCCTCCACCAGTTTCACAAGTTTAATCAGGTGTTCATTAGACCGTGATGACGAAGATTGTCTAATGGAGGTCACCTGATGTTTGCACGTCAAAATAAACTAAAGGGATTAGAGTGTGTAGTTTTGGAGCAAAGCACCCTCAGAGCAGAGGGCTTTTGTTTTCAGGGTTAAAGGATGTCAGAAAAATGGGATTTTGGTTCAAAAGGATCTTTTTTGGACGGTCGGAACAATGGTTAGACCCCAGAGAGACACACACAACTCTAAATGAGAGATAACGTTTCTCTGTAACTGCTGGATATGTATAGACTTAATCTGATTAAAGATTTATGACCAATGGTTGACCAAAATAAAGCTAAAAGAAGAGTAAATATTGGATTTACATTTGGCAGGTGGTAAGAAAAACAATTCAACATGAATGCTAATTTTGCTTCATATGCTGAGTGTGTGGCAATGAACTCGTGAGGAAGTGTACAGTTGGTTTTGAAAGCTTTCTTTTTTGAAAGCTTTTTCGTGGCTGAAACAAAACCCTCCACAAGCAGTGGGATTACCAAAACAGTAAAGTTATGAGCTGAACAGCCAAACATTGATCCGAAATCGACTATAAAGCTCAGTAAAGCTTTGTTGTGGAGCATCAGATTTAAGACCACAAATGCTGATGCTACTCCCCACTGTTTGCTAACTTATTTGCTGTATTATGTCAAGGTTGTGTTCACATCATATTTTGCTGCCCCCCTGTGGACAAGAATGAATAAATAAATGAATAGAAATAATGCAGTTTAAATGCGAAAATGAACCAAAGATAAACATTTTTATTTTCTCAAATAAAAATATAAAGTTACTGAATTCAAGCCTCACAATACAGTTTATATATGACACGTTTCAATGGGCTACTCAAAGGGGACATACTTTATTTATCCAGCCCTCAATACAAAATAATACGCATATACTGTATACTGTATACATAATAAAATGAACCATGATTATTGTATCATCTCTTCAGGTATTTTTTTATGCTAGCCTCTTTGTTTAAATACCATTATCTATGGTGGTCTTTCAACTTTTGATTTGATGTTTTTGTCATATTCTGTGAACATCAATGTTAACACCATAACTATATACTATTACTATAGAAACACTATACCGTAATCAGAGCCTATTGTGGATTTTTTTATACATCACGATCATGAACAATGATGGAGCTACTGAACGATTGAACACTGTTGGCTTGTTAATAGGCCAAATGCTGTGATGCATACGATACCACGGCAGATCTTTTGTTTTGGTATGGTGTGTCAGATATGCAGATTCTGCTGCACCGAATGCTCCTTTGAAGGACCAGGAGCCACTAAACATAATTTGGTTAGCGTTACTTGTAAATGATCAGCTGGCTTTCCTGGCTCTCTGATCTCCCTCTGATTCGTCAGACAGCTGCCAGTGATTCATCTTCATGTTTCATAAAAGTCAGAGGTGAAATTTCACTTTAGTGGTGGGAGAAAGTGAATCAGACATGTTAAGTGTCTGAGCAGCGTTTCCACAGTACAGTACGTGCTATTTTTCACAGTAATTTCATGATTCTGGAAGATATCCTGAAATATGGTTTCACTGGGAGACAAGTATGAACAACTTCTCATTGTGCTGGTCCATATCTCTCTGTACATTATTACAGGTTAGTTTACTGCACATATCACAGTGGTTCTATCATTACGTACAATTACACATGCCATGTTATATTTAGCATCTGTGGGTAAGAAAGCAGCAGTACAAGGAAACAGCTATAATGTACTAAACAATACATTACTGCTACTATGATACAGTGATAGCTGTAAAGGGCAACGCAGGTGCATGTGAATTAACTTTACACATTTACTATGTAAACGTTGAGAGTGGTTTATGGAAGTCACTTCCAGATATATTCACCTTCTTCTTTTATATGACATGAGTCATATGGTGGCTGTGGAATAACTTTTTTCTTCTTAGCCACCCACAACGTAGCCTTGAAAAAAAGTTGAAGAATGTCAATGCCACACATGAACACTGCGCTGTTTCAACGGAAACCTCATTCATTTACATTCCATTTAAGAATTCAACAAACTGATTGAAAGGGTAGAAATATGTCAATGCCATTAAACTAGATGTTTGACTTTTTTTTTTTTTGCTTTTACCTCCACTGTTTCTTTTTTTTTTTGCAAAGAGCTGCCCTCTAGGCATCAGACATCATTTTTTACTGTTTACTACTTCAGAAGCAAAGCAGCGTTTCAGCCGCTCCTTGCATGCTGTTGATTATTCATATCAACTCCGTGGAGCGAAGAAAGAAAAAGTCAAGTGAGATGGCGTAGTGATGAAAGAGGACGAAATAGCGAGATTAGAGGAGGGTAATATTGGTAGGGAGAGAAAATGAAGTTCGGGGGGAAAGAGAAGAGAGAAATATGAAGAGAATACAAGGAGTGTTAGAAAGGAAAACAGAACAGAAGAGTGGGATGAAAAAAGAGAAAATAGATAAAGAAAGCAGAAGAGCGGTGTACCTGTCAGCCCTGTGCCACTCATCCTCAGGCCATCTGCTCCACTACATCAAGGGCTTTGCATTGATTAGCATGCCATTACATCCTTCACACAGTGTGTGTTTGTGTGTTCATCCATACAGACTATACTGTTTGTGTTTGTGTGTGTGTGTCTTCATATGCTCAAGTGAGTGTGATGTATTAATGTGCATGCTTGTGTGAGCTTGTGTTCATTCACGGGTTGTAGCATGAGCGCGTGCTCGTTTGTGCCTGACTGTGTTGGTTCTGTGTGTACATGTGGGGCTTGTTTGGCCATAATTACACCAGTGCATTGAGGTTTCCAGTTGAATGCTAGTGGGAGGTGGGTGACGGTCTGACTGGAATAACCAGGGTTACAGATCAACAGGGTTGGCCCCCTGGGCCTTCACCCTGATTATGGCGAGACATGTGAAAGCATGGCAGAATGGAGCTGTCTGAGACTGTTTTTACTGTGATTTAAAAAATGATTTCAGACACTTGAAAACACTCACAGAATCCTAAGACCAATCCCAAGGCAAGGCTGGGTGCTACATTTAAATATTTGTTTTGGTATGGACTGGAATCTGGCTGTAAATCAACAATCAAGAAATATAAAGGACACTGTAAACACTGAATTTCATTTGGGAAAGTTCCCGTAGAGCTGCATGTGTTTAACTAGAATTTAAATGGACAGTTCACCTTAAAATCAAAAAGGAGATATCAGCCCTGTCTGCCTTTTCTCAAATATAAAGGAATTATTTTGTGCTTGGCTTGCAAAAAGAAAAAGAAAAGAATGACCAGTTACTCAAAATACCCCAAAGACCTTGTGGTAGACAGTTTAATGTATGAACTATTTTCTTTCTACTGAACAACACCTGCCAACCATATCACTATGCTGAAGGAAAGCGAGATTCCTCTTGTCCATCCAGTCCGTCCAATGGTTGTCAAGACATGTCACTCAAAACCACAAATGCCAACCTCATGGTTGGGGCATTGGGTCAGAAGATCACCAGAGTCATTTGAATACATTGCCCGAAATCAAGATAACCCAAAGACCATGTGTGAGCAGTTTCATGTAGAAACTATTTCTTTTCTACCAAACTTCATGGCCATGGCACCATGCTGAAGGAAAGGTGCATCTGCTCATGAACAAGAGACAAGAGACACATCCTGCGCTGTCACAAAAATGAGCGTCCATCCAATTTGTCCAATGGTTGTCAAGACATTTCTCTCAAAACCACAAGTGTCAACCTCGCGGTCCAATTCATTACAGTACTTGTCTGGAAAACACTCAGACCACACATTGGGGAGAAGAAAACAGTGAATTTGTCACAATACATGTATGTTTGGTTGACAGAGAACTGTTTTCTGAAAATGTCAGAAGAAGCTGCACCAACTCTGACGCAGTATTCACATCTACTCTTCTGCTCATCATTCATCCCAATCACCCTAATTGCACAAGCTTCCTGCAGTTATTCTGACTCTATTTGGATTAATTGTACAGTTCATCAGTTGTTCTGTATGGCTATTGTTATGCATTAAATATAATATGAAAAATTCATAAAATATGTTACTTAGTAAGGGTCATCAATTTACTTAGTGGTAGAAAAGGAAAGTCCCTGAAGGAAAAATGTGCTGCTGTAGCATACACTCTGGCATATTTTATGGCTGAAATAAAAACTGTCCAGTGCTCAACTATCCTGTCCAAAAAAATAAAGATCCAGCTGAGGAAGAGCACTGGATATTTTATTACATAATTAATATTTCCAAGTATAATTTGGTCACAGCTCAGAGTACTCAGCCTATTGCTGCTTCAGTGCCAACAGAAGGTTCCCCACGTCATCGCTAACAATTTTTTATATTACTGTAAAACTTCTCCTCAGAGCTCTGATTGAAAAGAGGCTTCTACTTCCAAATTATACCCACTTGATGAGGTGGAATTATGCACCGTCTGAGCACTAACTAATGGTATAATACTCCCTGTGTCCTTGTTAAGTCATCAACACCTAATATATGTATCTTGGAAATGCATATTTATAGCTATTATTACAAGCAATCTAGCAGGAGGAATTCTTGTAAATGGATCATACTTTTATTAGAAGCAGGCTATTATTTAGATCCCAGCTTTTATTCACAGTGCTTATTATGTCATTACGCTTTAATTCTATTAGAAACGACTGTCTGTGATGATCGGGCATCATTTCGAGTCCAAAGTGAGAGAAAATAACTGTCTGCCAGGAGATTTATATACTTTTTTTGCATCACTGCACTGTGGAGTTACTTTCACATGGCAGGCCTCAAATGTTAGATGCTCTGAATATTTGATAGTGAAATAAATCCCATGGTGCTGCTGGGGTTTTTTGTCTTCTGAGTAACTCTGTGTGAGTGTGTGTGTAGTGAAAGCACAGAATGGTGCAGCAGTAGTCGAGATGTGAATGTGTCTCCGATCACACACAGAGACACACACGGTTGGCAGTAGACAGCTTGCCAGCACGGCAGATGTAGCATGAGGCTCCAGATCCATCTAAAGCCAACAGGATCAGAGCAGCAGGCCCGCGTTCTCTCTCTCGTGACAACACACACACCACACACACACACACACTTACTCACTCAGAGGGGCTGTGAACGATACCTTTAGCTGCTGCGCTGTTGGGTCACTGAAAGGTTCATGCATGAGATATCGACACAGGCCACAGGGGGAAGACGAGACGCAGGAGAGAGCGGTCTGTGATTGCAATGTGGTACTACCATTTTAGGATCCCACCCACTGCCATCTCTAGTGGGGTCAAAGGTGGTGATGGATCCGTGGGCCTGCAGCTGGAGGGAGCCTGTGAAAGTTCCAGTGGGATGTATGAATTAATGAGGAAGTCCAAGTAGAATATTAAGTTAGGAACAGACTTTTACATTATTGAGGACTACAAATCCAGATATGACATTTGTCTCATTGCTAGGCACGCACTGAAGACCAGGAGGAGCAGGAAATCTTGCAGGTAACATTCATTAAATACAGACAATAGAAAATTTATGTCTTGCACCAAAACGCTATGAAACTGAGGTAAAAATACTACATTTTGATGAGAGGGTGGATGGAGAGGGCAGTAACTGCGGCTCTGCCCACTTGAACTGTGATCATAAAATCAGCAAAAGCCTCTAATCTAACATTTTACTCGCTGATTTCTGACAATTTTTATAATATACTCTCTCGCCAGCTCACACTTGATGATCTTGATTTAGGAAGCAGCAATCTTTTTCTCTCCCACTTGGAATTCTGATACCCTGAGTACCACTCCTATATTACTGCTTTGTTTTTAGAAACATCCATTACAGTATATGTAACATCACGTATCACATGTATCACATCACATGTATACTTACTAGGGGCTAATGTTAGCAAGTCAGCTAAAAGGACGCTACTGCTGGACTGTACTTATATAGCTCCTTTCCAGTCTTCTGAACACTCAAAGTACTTTTACACTACATATCTCATTCACCCATTCACACACATTCATAATCAGTTTTAGGAGCTAATCTTTCACACGCACTCACACACCGATGCCACAGCCTTCAGGAGGGGTTCAGAATCTTTCCCAAGGACACTTCAACATGCAGACTGGAGGAGCCACTGAGCAAACCACCGATCATCTGATTAGTGGACGGCACACTCTACCTCCTGAGCCACAGCCGCCCCACATCTGCTGATAAAGCTAACACCTTTCAGTCCAGTAAGTGAACCCAGAGACCGAACTGACAGCCAGAGAGTCGACCTCTAAGTGAGTGCTAAAGTAACAAATTCTCGTCCCTTAAACTGCTTCTTAATTTTTTTTAATATTATTTTTTAAGTAATCAGATTACTGTGATATATTACTAAGCTGTGGCAAAGTATCAGTGGTATGCAAATTGGCTTACTGCTGCAAATGAACAATGAGGGACAGAAGTCTGTATTTATGGATGGGTGATGTTTGGCCAATACTGCTTAATAAAGTTAGTATCGGCACAGAGACTGAGTCTCTGTCTTCAGTCTGAAAAATCACGCATTTAAAATAAACCTAAAGGGAAGGGACTAGGACCAACTTGTCCTCCATCATGATGTCCAAACCACAGCAGGGTCACTATGGGGCTGGAGCCCATCCCAGCTGACTTTGGGACGAGAGGCAGGGTACACCCTGTACAAGTCGTCAGCTTATCGCAGGGCACATAGAGACAAACAAACATTCACACTCACATTCACACGTGCAAGCAGTTTAGAGTCCATATTCCTCTCTAACAACCGTTGTTCCTAAACCCAGGTGAAACTGTTCAAAGCATACATGAACAGGCCTGGATTGTATCTTTAAATCATGAAGATCAAATCAAGCAAAACTGGGAATTCATATTCATTCATCTTTTGGCACAGGTGGAACATCCACTAGGATGTTTTTTTTTCCATGTTTAGCCCTCATACTTTACATATAATGATCAGACATGTGTCCTAACTGTAATGTATGATCAGACAATTGGGCCAGCAAACATAATGATGTGCTGGACAAGGCGGTGAATAGCCTGGAGGCTAATAGAACCTTGTACTAAACAGTTACTATTGATTAAGTCTTAGCCTCTAAATGAGTTGTTGTAATAAGATCAATCTTAATTTTATCTGGAGACTTTGGCCCCATGCACCTTCATCGGCTTGAGCTTGCTATGGTGATTTTTCTTTCTTTCTTCAAATCTGAGACATGGGGAAGAGAAAGCAACTCAACGAAATGTATAAAATGCTTCAAATTTGCATAATTTAACTCATCTTTAAAAACTCAGATTCTGGCCACATGTGAAGGTCTTTGTTTTTAGTAAAACTCTCTAAATTCTGTTCACCGTTTATCTGTTTTTGTTAGCTAAAGCACCAGTGTGCAGTGTCTACAGTAGTGGCATCAAGCAATATAGTTGCTGATTGCAACTCCCTCACCTCACCCTCTCCTTCAAGTGTGAAGGAGAAT
This sequence comes from Nibea coibor, assembly GCA_023373845.1. NCBI lineage: Eukaryota > Metazoa > Chordata > Actinopteri > Sciaenidae > Nibea > Nibea coibor. The sequence goes on from CM041717.1 coordinate 5,184,697, forward strand.
CTTGAGGAACTTGTGAAAAATGTCTTTAAAACATATGAAAGTGCCTTTGAGCCAAGGTTTGTTTGTCCATTCTGGGCTACTGTAGCAACAGTTCATCATGAAAGGGGAAGAGGGCCTGCAGCATCTCTAGTCATTAAAGTCTCAGTCTAAGTTGACAAATGTGGAATGATTCTTATTTTCAGGTGATTATACACCAATGAAAACATAGTTATGTCAGGGCTTTGGGTTTGTGATTTAGTATTTCCTGTTTTATTTTGTAATTCTTCCCTCTCCTCATATCTGAGGCTTTACTTCCTGCCTTTGTTGTTTTTTTCTGCCACTCTTGATTATCTGTTTCACCTTGATTAGTTTTTAACCTGTGTCTTATCATCTTGCCTTCACTTCTGTATTTAGTCCCAGTTTCTTGGTGTCACTTGTCAGGTCGTCTGAGTTTGTTCCTTAATGCTGTATTTGTTTCCCTGTCCTATTTCTGTTCTCACTTCTTTGTTCTCTCACCCAGACTTTACTGCCACCCATTGTTCTGCCTCTGTGCTTCTCCTCGCGTTGCTGCTTCTATAGTGTTCTCTGTTCTGGATTTGGTCTGTTGGACTTGTGTTTATTGGATATATCTTGCTTGGTCCTTTTCCATAAACTATTTAAGTCACCTCCATGTCCACATTTGGGTCCACTTGCTGAACTAAACATGATAAATTATGCATAGTTCTTCCATAATCTGTAAATACAGCCCCCCTTTATTTATATTTATATATTAAAACTGACAGAAATTGCATGGACAGGAGGAGTATCTGCATGAATTAATTAAATAATGAGTATATTATAAGAAAAAAGCTAGAATTATTACATTTCTAATTATTTCTCATTGTGAGCTGGAGTTTATAACATTACTGTGTAGATGTTATTGTATCACTGAGCTAAATGACTGAATATTTGACCATAAAAACTGATTTACTCATGAGGACCATTGGGGTGCTGTTGTGCAATATGATACTCCAAACTGTGCATGTATGCAACAACTACATAACTCCAAGAGAGAAAGACGCACATGCATGTTTTAAAATTACATTTATTGTAAAAGTTCAGGTTGGAAGGGAGTCTGGCCTTGACTATGGACTGAACACCCTGCTTATTTGAAGCTGAGATGTTGAGTGTTTTTTTTTTTTGTTTTTTTTTTTTTAGTAAATACGGCATGTCACAGGGGTTAAATACCACCTTAAGGAACAATGGAATTGAAAGTGAAGGCAATTAGCAAATCGATATCTGTTTAGAGCTGGCGGTTTCTAGGGAGGTTAAACATCATCATTCTAGGAGTAGGGTTGGCAGCATTGTTTTTTTTCCCCTCTCTCTTCATTCTGAAACATTTTTTTCTTTTTCTTTGCCACCACTAATTAGCAATAAAATGCAGCCCTCCAAAAGCACTTCAGTGGAAAATGGAACATTGATTTTATTTATGTTTGTATCAAGGCACTTTATAAAATATTGAGGTGTGGGAAAAAATGCTGTGAATTGATTTAGGCAAACAGGGAGGAAGAGGTTTGACAATCTAAATTATAAAGTAGAGGTTTGCTCCTCCTGAAACTTTTACATAAAGGCTTTTAATCACTTTGAATGCATCAGCGATGAGAATCCTCAAGGAGAGCATTGATTTTTCAAAGTAATTGCTCTCCTTCCAAGTCATGTAAAAGAAAGCTTGTGCAGGAGAGCACTCAAAACATTTTGGCCGTGACACATCTTGTGAAGTGTGCAACATGCTGGGGAGTTTTATATATCCTTCATTAGAGTAACATACACCCACAGTGTTAAGTAGGCTTTATCACATTACGGCAGCAATACAACCTAATGCTTGTGCTGCAGCCGTTTAACTTTAATTCAATGTCAAAGCTCACATCTCAAGTACAAAGCTCTTTTTTTTTCCTGAACATACACCTCTGTGTCTCGCTTGTGATATTCAGCCTGTAAGATCCGCCTCAGACTACAGGAGCAGTGCTCCGTACTTCCAAAAGCAAGGGGACTACGGTGTATAGCTGTCACCAGACATGGTCGGACGTGACACGCCGGCGGGATGTTGGCCGTTGGTGCTGTTCCGCGAGGATGCCATTGGGTCGACGTTGGGCCGACACCTCATCCATCTCAGCCTCCGTGAGCCACCTGAGTCTGCCCCTAACAAGCAGCTGGGGGAATCAGGAGATGGTAGGAGAGGACGGGGGGATGTAGGGAATGCACGGGAGGGGAAAGGGTGAAGGGAAAGGCAGGAAAGGACACAAAGAGAAGGGAGGTCAAGAGAAAGTGAAAAGGGGGAAAGGGGGGGGGGGGCTGGCCCAGAGGAGGAGAAAACCTGTGTTCTTCAAAATAACAAAATCTATAGGCACATGGGGTGGGGGCTGGTGCAGTAGAAACGCAAGAGGAATGGGTAGGGCAAAGAAAAAAGGTAGAGGAAGAATTCCCTGGTCAGCATGCTTGCTTGAGGGTCTGTCATTATATTATATCTCTCCAAGGCACTTTACCTTCAGACATGGCAAGGTGACTTATTGTGCTCAGGCAACGGAACAAACCAACTGTCAATTAGTGTTATCACCCACTAGTGGCCTTAGCAAGTTGAGTTGATGGGGCCACCGTGGTCGCCTTTTTCTTCAACATGATGTCAGATCTGCCCTCTGTTAACGCTTCATGGTGTTTGGAGACGAGCATTGGTTGACACTTCCAGAAGGTCGACGATCACATCATACCATTCATGTTGGACAATAATTTCATCAAAAAAAAAAAAAAAAAAAAGCCTTTCTATTGCCACCGTCTTAATTTTAAAGCATGATTGTGCCAATTATCTATGGAGAAGTGTTAATGAACAAGTGTTTTTTCTATCCAGTTGTCCTTGATGGCTATCAGAAGGAGCTCAAACATTTTATTGACTCACCTCAGTACAATTTAGTATGGAAAGAATGTTGAAACTCCGAATGTACCTGATATAGTGCCAGGTCCCGCTGACTTTTAAGGCTAAATTTTCTAAGCCTTCCATCCAGGACCCACAGGAGACCAACATGCTGTGACAGGTCAATACATGAGGTGTTGCTTCTTCTGCGATAGTGAAGTTGAAAGAACAGTTTTGTTATGATCTGCAAGACAGAGCCTTTTTTCCTGCCTGTGTGTGTCTTACTCCTTGAGAGAGAACTACATTATTGAAGACAACACAATCACAAACAGCAGTTTTATGGATTCTAAGTATAGTGAATGGAAAGATGTGATGTTTGATATTTCATCATGTGAAGGGGAAGTAACCCAAGGGAAGTGAAACTGAAACTGAAAAATGAGCTAACGTATTTCATCATCTATCTGAATCAGATCATTTAATATATTATTTATATGCTTATGATAGATTATTGGTATGTTTTCTTTCCAGGTTGAAAAAAAGAACAAACAACAAAACTATTATTGCAGATTGTGAGTCACAGTCAGTGTGACCAGCTGATTGGTTAACATGGTTGCTGAAAGGAAGCAGACAGCACTTCAGCCTCTTCTGTGTCCTCAGTGTAAAGCCACAGAAATAATCCCAGTGCTATTGGAAATGTTTGGTTAGTGGGCTTCCTTACTTTTGACAATGTGTTCATAAGATTCATGGGATGAATGTGCACCTCCTTAGTTTCACCTTGAATAATGTCTTTATTCATCTGTAACTCTGGCTAATGCTGTTACTGGCTCAATTGAGCAATCTTCACCCATTTAATTGAGTATGAAAAACAGTTGGCTACAATCTTCACTTAAAGCCATTTCTGAACTTGAGTTTTCTGGATTTCGTGGAGTCTGAACTATGCATGTTCCATTCCTATGGTGAGATTTAAGTTATTTCTAAATGTCCTTGTTTGGTTGGTATTCTTTAATATTGTTTGTTCAGTCGTCGAAGTTTCATTGAGGTATGTCTGTTATCCATGCCCACAGGGTAGGACACAATGGTGTGGTTCAAAACCATGTTGGCAGTCTATCTGCATGGGTCAACATCCTGGCTGTAGTATAGAATTGGATACTGGACCCAAGATGGCGTCTACTCAGTCCATTGAGAACTGCTCTCCTGGTATACATGCCAGAAAAGTCTTCTTTCCCTTCATGTTTACTTCCTAATTATACAGCCCACTGAATATGTACAGTAGTGTTTCTCCCACAAGCCACAACCATGAGTTCCTGATAGACGCATTGTCTTCACATTGTAATGATGTCATACACATCAAATCGAGTATTAAACCTTTGTGGATCAGACATTCAAGCAAGGCAGAGCCATACCAAGGTTCTATAAGACATTCATGGTTGACATGCAACGTCCAACCTTCCATCAGGATCCTGTTTACCGAACACTTTTTAGAGAAATCCAGAGTCTCATAGCAAGTGAAGTGTGAAGTGTTTTGCCTTCTAAATTGCCTTCAAACCTGGGTACTTAGTTCCCCATTTTCCTCTTCTCATGCATCAAGATCCCCCTTGTGAACCAATGCCCAACTGTGCAACAACATCAACATATCCACAGAAGTGAACCTGCAGAAGTAAACCAAAGTATACCACCATAAATCATTAAGCATCCTCTCCAACACCAAGGCCAAACCGATTCCACTTCAACACCGCCTCTGTGTGATTTTTCTCCGGAGAGTCCACTATTCTCAAGAATCTTATCTCCACTCTCCTTTAAAACACTCTCCCCAAAACCAGAGTCACTAAAAAGCCCTTCCACTATCATTAATTAATGCAGAGTTGATTAGTTTTCCCCACTTGCCGCTTCAGAGCCTGGTTGACTTTTTCTGCACGCTTATAAAATAGAAAGAAGCAGCGGTGCGGTGTTGAAATGTGGTCGATCACTGCTGGAAATTAAAGTCCAATGAAAAGTGGACTGAGTGGGTTCAGTGGTGCGTGGGGAAGAGAAGCCTGAAGGGTGTGTGTATATGTGTGTATCTGTTGGTGTGTTGAGGGAGAAATGAAATAAAATGAGAGCTGTGTGTTAACGCATAAAGTATCTACATAGACAGAGTGGAGGGATGCAATAAAAGCAACATCTGTACAGCGTAACGCAATTAAATAGGAGTGCTGGAAGCTTATAATGTTCAATTTTTGTTGTGACTGTCAGAGAGGTGTGGAATCAACTCTGCTCTTTTTTTCAAACCGCAGTTTTTGTTGTTGGGTCTCAATAGAAACTGATTATAGAGCTTCACTGAGGTTCCGATGACATTATATTGTGCAGGTGTTGTTTTTATTGTGTTTAAAGCCTGCAGATATCTCTCGTCTATGAATTGTGTTTTTTTTGCATATATGTGTGTCTTTCCAAGTGTCGCACACACGTTTGTGTGTGTGAGAGAGCTTGAGGGAAAGACAGAGCAGGTGAGAGGAATGAGTGAGAGAGTGGAAGATGGAGGGAGAGAGATCTCGTAGTAAACACACAGCCTGCAGCTCATTAAAAGTATCTCTCGGAGGGTTTCAGAGGCAGCGGCAGAGTTGGACTCGGAGTCTAGCCCTTGTCCTCCCGGCTCCATACTAAACAGCCTAATTAGACTTAGATTCTCCTGAGCTCCCTAATGATAGCTCTTCACAAAGACAACATAAGGAAATAGAGCACATGGGGAGCTTTAATCCGATGCTCATGCTCCGGTTATGCTCGCTCTCCCTCCCTCTCGCACATCAATAATGTCAGTTTATTCACTTGTTTCTTTTGCCACAGTGGAATTGTGATTGTGTTCCGGGGATTGAGCAGTTCAACTGTTAACACTTGTTGTTTTATGCTGTCTTAATGCTCGGCAAACTGACTACACAGATACTGAAAAAACTGCTTTTTTATTGGAACATGATGACATTACAAATAACCTGGAGCTCAATTCCAAACATTTCAGAACTAATAAAGGCATTGCACACTTAGTCCTTATATTCCTCTGCTGTTTTTTTCCTGATGTTCATCCTCCTTTATTTACATATTTAGGTCATATTCATGACATGTCTTTAAGAACATATTCGAAATAATGTCATTTTTTAGTCAAAAATGCCTTAAGTTAGCATGTGTGGTACTATACATACATGTTTGTCCTGTATGTCTGAAGGTTTTCAACCCCCAACGAATATTTGTATGTGTGTAGGAAAGTCTCAGAGTTTCAGGGAAACATGCTGATGAGACTCTCTAGACCTTGTTAGTGTCAAAAAATGTGTCGGTCATGTAAAACTAAAAGCAAAACCACATGTGATTTTACTTTTCTTGTTTCCATATGTTTTGGCACTACACCTCCCATTATGCTTTGGGTGATGCAAAGAGGTAGCATAATGTCAATATAGTATTTGTGCAAAATCTTGCTAGCAATAGCACAATACAATGAGTCAAATTTTTGAAACTGGTATCAACTACGTCAACTGCCACTGATGACGTGAAATGTCGATGTGAATGAAATGTCAATGTACTGTTCATCAATGTAGTAATCCACACCATGTGCATGATGAGCCATTGAGTGAGTGCTTTAGCAGTTCTGTTGTACACCATAACTGTGGTCATACACAACAATAAATTGCATTTTTTTAATGATTTTTTTTTCTGGCTTTTCAAAGTTATATTTGATAGAGACAGCTGAAGAGTGACAGGAAATGTGGGGAGAGAAATGGGGAATGACATGCAGGAAAGGGCCACAGGTCAGGACTCGAACCCAGGCTAGCCGCAGCAAACCTTCACATAAGGGGCGGCTGCTCTACCGAGCTCCTCATCACATCATCTCAGAGCACAAGTTGGCACCTTTACACCAAGCTGAAGGAAGTGCCAAAAACTGCAGTTCCTTGAACGGCCACTTGAGGCTGCCTGCAGAACAACTTAATTTCCATAAGGCCCCATATTTACAGGCAGTTTTGGTCTCTGTAGATAATTTCCCTGTCCATGATAACCATGGCCACTTCGACTGACAGGTGGACGTCCTTACAGGTGGCTTGTTTGAGCACCAAGGTGTCTGCCTTAGATCTACAAACGAAGAGGCAGGACTGCCAAGATGACAGAGGCCAGGGCCACCACACTGAGCTTCATAACGGTTTCGAAGCCTATGGGTGACGGGTCACGGACACGACGTCCATGTTTTAAACAGTGAAATACAACGAAGAAAAGAAACAAAGCCCCTCACTTGAGAAGCTGGAGCCAGAGCATGTTTTTCACTTGAAAAATGCAATTCTTCCTGCCGATCAATCAATCAACTTAATCATTACAGCTCTAGTTACAGTATGAGAAGGCGAATGATCTCAGATATTAGCAAGTGTCAATCAGCTGATGAGGATTAGTTCCGGCTGCAGTCTTACATCTGTCTGTCTGTTCATGTGTGTAAGCTATGACGGCACTAAGTATGCATGGCCGATTATTTGAGGGATTCTAAGTGCTCATCTGTATTTTTTTATTCTTTCTTGTGAGAGTGTTGTTGTGTATCTACACTACACTTCCCACAACTCATTTGCAAATTATTCTGTCCAAAAATGTTACTTTTATCTTTGAGTTTGACTTTTGTTTTTTTCTGTTAAGTCACCAAGGACTTCACCTCTGCTGCTAACTATCTACTGTTTCTATTTTTGTACATAAAACATTCATAAGAAAATGTCAAATGTTCCTCTCGATGTTCTAATGGCTGTTTTTTTTTTTTTTTAGATGAACTGCTCACACTATCCATGCCATGGAGACAAAACATGTGACATGAGTGCAGTATGAGAAAAAAATAGGAGAAACAAATAATGTAGGCGGTGAGTGAATCACTGACAATAAGTCAAGTAGAAAGAGGGCAGCAACAAACATGAAAGGGTTCAATATTTATCCTTTATCCCGATCACACTTGCAGTCACCCTCTTTCATTTGTCTCTCCATGCTCCGCAGCGGCAAGGAAGAACCAAAACACGAGCTGAGACAGACGAGGAGAGGAGATGAGGAGATGAGGAGGAGAGGGGGTGAGGAGGAGAGCAGAAAATTGAACGATCAGCTAACAGGCCCTGTTGAAACAAAGCTTGCTGGGGGGCATCACAAGGCGATGTGGGGGGGAGATGGGGGAAGGGGGACGGTGAGCACCGGGGCCCACAAACAGACAATAAACACTGTAACCCCAGAGGGGAAAACAGGAAAATGAGGATGTGACAGGAGTTCTGATACCTTGCACTTACTCTCCAGTTATGTAGTTGAAAGGAACCGGTAGCATACTCTGAACACACACACACACACACACACACACACACTCACAGACACGTATTAAACATACAGCACATGTGGTACATGTAAACATATATTTGTATCAGCCCAGACACACCATCACACATGGACCAACACAGCACCCCTCCTCTGCAGCTCTCTCTGACATGCAGGATTACAGTGATTTGCTGTGATTAAGCAGCTGCCAGTTAAGTTCAAGCAGGTTTTTGTAATAGTTTAATTCATGGGCAAGTAGACGGGCTTAAATGAGATTGTAGAGTGTGGTCGATTAAGCTCATTAGACGTTCTGAAGAGGGCGGCCTTTCTCGCATCCCTCTTTTCACCGCAATCAGATCCGGGATGAAAATGGGAATTAATTAGGAAGAGAGGCTCCTGTTGTCCTGTCCCAATGTGTTATACCGTCTCTGTGTGTGTGTCCTCTTAAGACTCACCACTTTATCAGTCTCAGCTCAGTATTGTATCAAATCTCCATTTATGCCTACCTGGGTAATTTGGGTCCACACAAAAACATAGTTAAAGCAAAACTGTGTATTTATTTTTGAAATGTAACTCTCATAAACAAACAAAAATCTGATTACTAAGCAATAACATTAATCTAACTCACCCACCCTACCTTCTGTTGTGCCTGCTACAGTCAACTAGAACTGTAGCAAGCACAACTACTGTGCACTGGTTACTATGTTGAAGTGGCAGTTGAATGTGGGTTTGAAATTTTTCTCTTTTTACTGATTGGCTGTGATTCTGTGTCCTACTACTGACAGCAACTGCTACAGAGTAAACTAATGCTGCAGTTTTATTTAGCCAAAGTATTGGTTATTGGTTATCTAGTTAACAGATCATTTATAATATATACATATATTTGAATCCATAGCTAGCCTAGACTGGAAAACACTCAGGAATAGTGGCCACCACTACTGAGTTTCAGCAAGATATAGCACAAAAGGTTCCAGGTCAGGACATAATGTATGACACACATTTTAGTTGACTAAATGAGAAAACTTTCTATTCAGTGTGTAAGGGTCATATATATAAGCATTCGAATAACCATTACTGGGGTGCCTCCTAGTTCAGCCGGTACTACAAGTGCCAACTCCTAATGCAGCAGCCCGACCTGTGACCCCTTGTTTCCTGTCAGTCTCCAAATAAAGCTATAAGCCAAGCCAAGAGTGGGCTTTTGATGCATTAACACCAACTGTTAGCTCGTTTTAGCACACACGTCTGTGGGTTCAGATGTTTTCTGTTCTGATCAGTCAAACCCGTGACACATCACAACAGTAAACAGAAAGTAAAGTCACTTTGTTTGAAGACATGCTTCCTTTCTTCTTTGTCTCAGTCTGTGATGAAAACACTCTAACACGTTTAGTAATGCTTTGCCCTTTACCACTAAGATATCAACAGAATTAAATATGCCAGCATCCTGTAATTTTCCCATGTGGCAGCCGAGCTGTTGCTGCTCAGATAAAGTTACATCATCTGACTTCAACATAGATTACTAAGATTATTGTGACTGGTATTTATGTAAGGGCAGCAAGACTGTTAATCAAAAGGGAACATCCAAATTAATAAGACTGCACATCCACATTAAAATGAACAAAATGAAACATTAATGTCTGAACTGCACAAACTGGCCTGAAACTCGCTGCTGAGTCTTGCCACTCTTGGCTGTACTTTGGCACCGGGAGGGCCAAAGGTGAATCGTCTCAGGCCCACAGGTGGATCTGCTGGACTTGGCAAGGTCCTCAAGGTGCAGACGTGGGCTGAATAGAGTTGTGAATCAGCTGCAGTTAGTTGACCTCCAGCTACCTTTCAGCCACTGGACCAGTGTGTCTGGGCTTGTTCTGCCACATCATTCATCAGGAGTCAGCTATGATTCTGGCTACCAGCCGTGCCAGATTTAGCCTGCTACTGGGAGACAGTGTTTTTGGTTACCTGGGAAATAGCCTAATGCTCTGCAGCAGAGGCACCGGTTTTGTGTCCTCATAAAAGCCTGACATAAAGACGAGGATCACAGAGTTACATCTGCCCACTTATGTTCAGGAAGTTACAAGAGGGCAGTAAAACGTGCTTTGTAGCCAACTGGAGGAACACAGTGTCTACCGCTGGAGAAACCAGTTGTGTTCTTCCAAATCGTTGAACCACATGTGACACCTCCTCTCTGCCAGCATCCAAACTGGGGCAAGCAAACATTCTACAAAGTGTTGACTTACAGCAACTGTTGAGGGTTATTGTTTTTTTTTGTTTTGTTTTTTTTTTGTTTTTGTTTTTTTACAGTGTTATGTCAAGATACCAAGGTGTCATTACAACTAATCTCACAGTGGCATATTTAAAAACTGTGCATGTCGCATCTCTTAGTTAAACATTAAGAGATTTGCTATTCCCTTTGTCTTTGACTGGCCTGCCACAGGCACTTTTATGTGGTTTAATGTTTACATTTGCAACCCTCTGAGAGTTTCCCAGATGAAGACAAATGATATTCATCGCTGTTAATTATTCAATGTGAATTCATAAAGGATACTTTAGTGTGATAAATAAATAATTTAAGGACAGGCGATCTCTTTGAGAAGCCTCTTTTCAGAGGGTTGTTGCAGGAGCAGTTCTACCTTCAGTGGATGGTCGCTGCACATTGGCATGAGCAGTGACAACTTCTCACTTGGGATGCTTCTGTGTCTGTTGAACCATCAGGAAGCCCACTGTTAACACAAAGTTCTCATGGAAATCCTCCAAAGGCTGTTTTATGATTGAGTTTTGGAATCTTTCTACTTTGAAGTTAGCTTTTGAAGTTCAGTTAGTTCTGTCGTTCTGTTCTGTTTAGTTGGTCGACAAACTTTTATGGACAATGAGCTCCACATTACTGTTGATATTGTTATGGAATATTCTCTAATAAAAGGAGTTGGACTGCTTGATTTAGTGGCATTTTGCAGTACGGTTGCAGATACCAACCAACTGAATTCATCATCTCCTTCAAAGCAGCTACTGTAGAAACAGCAGTTCAAAATGGCAGACATATACTCTACATACTGCATGTATATAAAAGACTCATTCCAAGGAAACAAAAACACAACTATTTATATTTTGGGGGTAATTATACACTGATGGAAACATACTAACTGAATATTATACTTCATTTCTGTCATATTTTGCCATTAGATTCCCCTAAATCTGACACCCGGGGCCTCTAAAAAAAATAGTGCTATAGATAAAATCCAAGCCGTGGTAATTATTCAATTATATGTGAGGTTTTATGGTTTAACAAACTCAGGCAAGATTTCATAGATATACTTTAGACTACAGAAATGAGCATGCACAAGACATTCTGATGATAAAATGGTGTTGCCATAAAAAATATGGAGTGATAACATCATATAGCTTCAGTCAAGAAGCCCATACAGTATGTATTATATTGTTGCTGTCCAATGAAAACCACTGCTGATAATTTGTAGATTAAATGTTCAAAACTGTTGTAAAATATGTAATAAATATAAATCACCACACATAATATGCTGTAACTACATAATCAATTAGGATATTATTTGGTTAACTGAAAATCGAGCCGTTTCAAAGCCAGTCGCCTGTCAGAAGTTAACCGCATAATATAACTCTAAAGCTATACTGATGTAAAAGTCAATCCCCTTGACTCTGCCTGCCATCCTGCCTAGCAACAACTCTGCCTAACAACGCCAGAGCCTCACATCTTATTACTAAATTTATATTCATCATCAAAAGTAATTACATCCACATTTCTAAGATAAACCTTTGTAGAGGCACATAGCACGTCTCCGAGAACATCTTGTGTTTATTGTAGTGCATCTATTTCACAGCTGTGCAACAGACTTTAACCGCTTTAATGTTACATTGTCTCGACGCTGTGGATTTATTAGAACATTTATCACTGAGTAATGAGTGAAAATAATCAAGGTAACAGACAGTCTTGATCGTTTTACCGTTCAGTTATCATCAAATGGGAATAATTGGCTTAAATAGCTGTGCCGATCTGTAGAGATGTTTCACAAGTGTTTAAAGGACATCAATCATAGACAAGCCTCTCCTTTTCATCCTGTCAAACCCACTCTTTTTCTGTCTTTTTGGTGACTCCACCCCACCCTGCTGGAGCCAGATGTTAGGAGGATACACAGAGTAGGGAGGGGTGCATGTACACACACATTTGACTGGGATTAGGTGTTTCTATGACCAAATCCAAATACCAAAATAACAAAGTGGGACATTGATTAGTGCTCTCCAATATGATTTGTCAACTCGCTGCCTCTGCCTCCACACTGCATTGTTCCCTTACACTATCACTTATTTATTGTAGTATCTGTTTTATGATGTTTCATCATTCTAGGGTCTTGCACTTCCAGATAAATAACCAATTTCATTTACCAGATGAGTGCTGAAGTAGTCTCTTTTTCTGTGTTTGGCACCCTCGAGGCCATTCAAAGGTACATCAGAGAACAGCAGGCATCAAAATAACACAAAAATAATAAGAAATAACACGACCCTCTAAGTCTTTCTGAGTCCTCTCACCATCAGTGGATGAAATGGATGAATCATTCAGTGTTAGATTTGGGTTAGAAGGGAAAAATATAAGATAGAGGCTCTTCAAACGAGTTGTTCGAAATTTCAGCAGTTCATTACATATGAAGGCTGATGTTTGTAATATATTATTTATTCAGCAAACCCATTCCAAATGCAGCACTGTTTACAGTATTTCTTTACAAGTGGTTCAGAAGTATAAAGACGCACTCCGGGCTAGAAAAAGCATTTCATCCTAGCGTACAAGTTTTCCCTCCACAAGAAGAGATTCAGACAAAAAGAGCTGTAGTGAGTGCGTGCTGGGAGTTACCTGGCATTCTGAATTAGGGTAGAAACAGTATGCTGAACTCTTTCATGTCTATATTGGCTTTAGACCATATATGACTCTTTGAACTCCATCATAAAGCCCTCACGACTTCTTATGATGCTCCTTGTATTTCCCTTGTTCTTTTTTGTTCTTTGACACTGACTTTGCACTATATCTTTTTTTTTGTCTAACGTAATAATGAAAATTCATTTTATAACTTGTGCATCGCAATGATGGGCTTACCAGCTAAACTCATATATATTTACGGACTGATATATGAACAGTTCTAATTGAACACACATGTTAAATATTTATTTGCAGATAGAGGCTAAATAAGCGTGGGATATGTTTTAGACAGTTTATTGATAATTGTGTGCATAATATGCATGTGTGTATGTTGCTGGCAAAGGCAACGATACCCAGCGGGGGAAGCCGGGCAAGCTGCTGCTTTGTCCTCTGTTGTCACGCCAAAAGAGGTCCATGGGGATGTGACATTATAAATATAGTTATGTTAATATTAGGGATGTGCAAAAGAATTGTCATGACGATGCATCGCGATACTAACTTTCACAATATACTGCATCGATTCTTGATGCCAAATATCGATTATTAATAAAAAATAAATAAAATAGTTTAAATGGTTGGGGAATGTCGGCCAAAAACAAGCACAATACAACTTCCTGTTCTATAGATGTGGTTGGAGTTGTTGACGACCGCTGCCTTCACGCCAGCGGCATTTCCGGCGGGCTATGCGACTGCTATGTGCTATGCTATGTGACAGTCACTAGATAGCTAGGGAGAGTGAGACGGGTGACAGCATTTTTCAGACGCAGCACTGTTGCCTCCCACGTACTGCGTGAGAAGCAAACTTTGCTAAATCTCCCTCGCCACAAATTGATTACAGACGTCGCCACTCGCTGGAACAGCGCGCACGAAATGCTGGAGCGGTTTTTAGAGCAACAACTTGCCATTCACACTGCGCTCCTGTCTGCCGAAATACGAAAGTCTGAGAAGGACATCTGCACCCTTACCGAGTGTGACATAATGGCTGCTGAGGAGGTCGTCGCTGCAATGAAACCTATGAAAGTAGCTACACTCGCAATATCAGAGGAGACTTTATTGTTTTTTTTTTTTGTTATTCAATAAATTCAGTTATGAATTGAGTTGCTCAGAGTTATGTATCAATTGAAGACGCTACCCAGATACACAGCCACTGATAAAGTTATCCTTTTTTTGGTACATTTTCACTGAAGTATTGCAATGCATCGCAATAATTCAAGTATCGTGATGCATCGTGATAGTATCGCATCGTGGCATATGAATCGTGATTCGAATTGAATCGTGACTTCTTTGCCAATACCCACCCCTAGTTAATATGTATATGTATATTTTTGGGGTGTTTATTAGGATTATATGGGTTTGTAAATAGGGGATCATACTGAATATATTTTATTTGGTCATTTTTGTAAATATTTATTATATTTATTATTACATATGTAAATATCAAAGAACACCAGTTAATGGTTTGGTCTAGTTAGTCATGTGACTAATAAGATTTGTATAAAAGTAAGTCAGATTGTTTGTTCAGTTGTTGAGAGCTGTGAAGTATTGGAGTTGGGGATTATTGGTTTGTTGGACTGAGTTTGGATTGTTATTATTATGGGTAAAGTGTTTCATTTTTGTATAGAGTAGTGTTCTCTTGTCAATTTGCCTCCTGGCCGCTCGGGCAACTAACATGCAAACTGTGTGCATTTTCTTCTTACATTGAAATCAGTTTAAAACCTGACTTTAAAACATATTTAAGACTCACTGCAAGATCAGTGACATCATTTCTGAGAGGCAGGGATGAAAAAAAAAAAGCAAGTTGTGATGCATTTATGGTGAAACAGTTGCAGAGCCCTTTCTCTCATGCAGGGCAGATTTTATGGTGCAGCATCGTGTTTTCTCCTCTGGAATGGCGCCCTAGAGGGCACTTTATCCTGTTTTATGTACGGTCATGAACTGGCCCATGAGGAAGAACATGAGGTTTTTCACCAAAAGTAAAAATGATTTATTAAACTACTTACATAAATAAAACAATATTATGTGGAATTCAGTAAAATCAGTAATGTAGGGCCAACCAAGACGGGCAGAGTAGATACACATGGGGGGTTTTCTCCTGAGTCTATTATGTAACTTTTCTACTATGAAATAAAAGATTTTCTTTACTTTGTAACTTTATGCTCCAGGTACAATCACCCACTTTACTGCACAATGAAATTTTCGCTGATTTTGGTGAATCTGGATCGTATTTTATGGCTCTCAAGTTCACCGGCTGCTCCACAGCTCTCTGTGATTTACAGAGTGTGATGATTGACAGTAAAGTAGATTACTGCAAACTCTAGCTACTGTTAGCTAATGTTAGCTCAGCATGTCAGCTGGCCTACTACCACAGGACCACTGGGAAATGGGCAGCTGAGTTGTGTCATGCCAGAACTGGAGCCGGGTAAAGTGGGTGCATGGATATAATGACAGAGGTGAAGAAACTGAAGAGGATGTTGATGGACGAAGCCTAGAAGAGAAAAGTAGAGTGTCAGCCAACAAGGACTTTTAGTCGAGCTTGGTGAAATAAAAGGCTGACAGACAGACACTGAGGGCTTTTTGCTGTTAAGTAATATTAGCTGATTGCCATGTCTTGTGTTGTTGGACTTGCTTGATGTTTGGCTGTTAGCTGTTAATTAATGATCATTAATGATCAAAACAAAACAAAAAAAAAAAAATCAAATTATGCATTTGCTGGTTTTGATCATTAATAATTTAAAGTCTATGCAAAGTAAGGATAAATAAGTTTGTCAGACCAAAGAAAAAAGTGTTATTAACCACCCAGCCAAATCTGAATGATTAAAAATATTGACAAGTGTATGAAATTAGGTGTCAAAATTGGGTAAAAATGAGTATTCTCAGCTCCAGGTGTGTGGCAGTGTGTCTGCTGAATGTGCTGAAGCCACGCCTGTGTGTGGGAGCAGGCAAGCAGCCATTTTGAAGCGATGAAGCCAGATGTGTCAGATGAGATGTGTCAGTGTCAGATGAGTTAAGAAAATTCCATGGCTAACTTTGAAACAGTGAGCGGGATTAATTCATCTTTGTCTCTCTCTGTTGGGGGTGCAGGGGTATGCTCAGGGTGGCCTCAGCATGTCATCAAGCCACCCTTTAAGACCGCCCACAAAATCCTGGACTGAAAACTGGTGAAAACTTTTTACTCCACATTTCAATAATACATTGTTCAAAGTCTTTTCACATGTTTAAATCAACTATTTCGCAACATATTTAATGTATTTTGGAGGAAATCTCTGAATTGCCTTCACCCGAACTAATAACGTCTAAACAGTAACTTTTATCGATGTATTTGGTGTCTTTATCCTATTGTATTGAGTACCGAGGTCCTCTGAATGAACTAATGTTTCTTACTAGAGCTCATCGTGCGTATCCTTGAGGCTCAATATTGAATGCATTTCCTTCCTCATAAAAATTTGAAATATGTTGAAGCGTTCATCGTTTCCCCTTGTGCATCCTCTTGCAGTAAATATCACCCTATCACCAGTTGTGGTAAGACTCACAGGACATGACTTTGAAATTACACGGTGACCAACATTCTTGGATCCTCATGTCCTTAATCAAGAGAGGTCCTCTTGGTGCAGTAAGGGCGGACGTAATGTATGTAGGAATGTAATTGCCCCCTTAAAATGAGCTAAAGTCACACAGAATGATGGTAGACAGACACTGTAAATTGCAAGAGTTCCCTTATATCTCTCTGTCTCCCTCTTTCTCTCCCACTTCTCCCCCCTAACTCCCCTTCTTTCTCTTTTTTTTTCTGCCTGGCAGCAATTCAACTCTCTCTCTCCCTTTCTCTCTTTTTTTTAAGGGTCAGCGTGATGTGGCCTGTCATAACCACAAAGAGATACCTTATAAAAGATATAAAAGAGCATCTCTTGCCACCCATGCTTAAAGCTGCGAGAGCACAGCGAGGCAGAGCTGGCAGTGGATACGGTCGCATTGTAATTACCTCTAATTACCTCGTCTAAAAACAGACACACATCACACATCCACACACAAGCAGTTAGATTCATATTCTACAGCATGTAATCACACTGCAAACATCATAGGTTTTTGGTATGAAAACGGCGTAATGAAAGAGAGTCCTAACAATTTTTTCTTCTCTTCTTTTGATGTCCCCCTCACCCCCCACACACTTAGGTCTATTGTAAGACTTGTGAGACTTGTTTTGAGCGCTGTGATTTCGCATTGAGGTGGGTACAATGTAAAATGATTGTCTCACTCCCTGCATGTGTTTGTATGGAGGGGGAAGGAGGGAGGGCGAGCAAGTGCATCTCTCTCTTCTTATTCCTATTCCTTTCACTCTCGCAAACACACTTAGGCAGACGCTGGAAGAAAACACACACTGATGAAAAGTCGAGTGCATGCTTACTATTTTTCACACTTATTGGTGCACATGCACGCACACACAGACACACACAGACTTGAGCGCACTCTGCCAGCGGGTTTGGTAACGCAACTTATTTGCACATGCTAATACAATTCTGCCTTTTGCCGCATTAGAACTTCCTCCAGGCTGCAGATTCGACCGCTGGAACTATTGACTTTATTTACTATAAAGGATGCTAGTCGTGATGCATTAATTATATACTGCCACTGCCTGAACACAGAAATTCAGAACAAATTAAAATTCAAGAGGAAAATTTAAGCATTTGCCCGTACAGATAAATGTAGATACAGACATAAACACACAGCGAGTGATGAATACAAACCCAGGCGCACACAACTTGCAAATAAGACATGTATTCATATACAAAAAGCACACACATGCAAGTGGAATTAAACCAAGGAAATCAAACTAGAGTTTTGAAGTCATCTTAACCTGGGGCTGTTGCCCTGGCAACCTTGTCTTTGAGGAAAAAAATTCCTGCCAAGGATCCAGAAATAGGGTGGAAAATCACTTGGAGAAAAATCAATGCTATCAATCTATGGTGCTGCATTAAAACGACACTATTATACAGGGCAACATTTCTGCTGTTCTGCTGTGAAATTAGTGCTGTGAATTAAGGGAGATAATTGAGATCTGGACTGTTCAGCAGCGTGTCACATTTGTTGTCTGGGTGTTTTTATGTTTCAACTTTGGGAATGAAACAATATGTGCTCCTTCTCCATGGGTTAGGGAGAAATCTGCAATGCCAGTCGATAAACTTAGAACTGCAGTGCCTGCACAGGGATGCCCCCCAAACCCCACTTCTTTTTTTAATCTGTTTAATTTCTGGTGCTACAACAGTCATTACTGTAATGTTCCCACACTACATTTCCCAGAGATCACATGTCAGTCAAAGAGTGGGTGCGTGTGCACCAAGTGGCAACCTCCATGGCTATGAAGTAAAAACAGAAGTGCCTAAAACGGCCACTTGAGGCTGGCTCCAGAACGAGTCAATCTCCATAAGTCCCCATGTTAAAATGTCATACTTAGCAGAAATAAACATGTTTACAGCATGGTACAAAAAACTGTTTTGGTCTATGTAGCTAATTTTCCCATTTATGACAACTGTACTGAGTCTGAATATTTCATAGGACACACCTGTTCAAATTATCTTAAGACTTAAAGTTATGCAGAGTTAACAGCGTGGTTGCTCTGACTGACAGGTAGGTGCCGTTACAGGTGGCATGTTTGAGCACCCAGGCTCCATTTGGCCTGTCTCAGGTTCACCGATGATCCATATCTTTGCAGATATTTAGATTAGCCAGGGGGCAGCACAGGCAGAGCCACCACACTGAGAAGCTCTTTCAGAAACCTGTGGATGATGCCCCGACATCCATTCTTTATACTGTCCACGGTGTCTACAAAGCAACTTTCTATAGGATCTGGCTGGGGAGATGTGAATTCACAAACTAGGGTGAGACCCAATCTAAGCAGCAGGGTGAACATTTGAAACAGTAAACTGCAGTATAGTTGTTTTAATACAGTGCTTCAGAAATGTTAGAATTATATTGTGAAGACCAGACAAATATGATTACAGCTAAAAAAAGAAAGAAACAAACAAAAACCTTGACCTACAGCTTAATTGCTCAGTAAAGCAAGTGTCAGGAGTTCCTGTGTTCAGCGTGAAACATTGAATTATACACCATCAGAATTCAGGTGCACAGCTGAGTTGTTGGTTTACAGCTAGCATAAAAAGTTCAAAACAAAATACAGAGCAAAAAGGAATAATTGAAAATGAATGGAAATAAATAACTCAATTGAATTAATACATGCTGTTTGATTAAAAAAAAAAAAAAAAAAAAGAAGCACTAAATGTATAATGAATAATATTCCACAGCCTGCAGTCTTCTGTTGTAAAATGAATACTGGTCTGAGATGAAGGCACAGACACTATGGTATGAGCTCATACTGAACATAGTGAAGTCACTTTAGGACTCTGCTAAAGATTGCGTGCTGTGCTTGGGACTCTGTGATAGCTGATGGAATCTCAGACTCATGGCTTTGGATGGAGATTGCGTCATGCTGTTACACCAAGCAGTGTGCAAAATCTCTTTTCATCATCCCCTGCAGCTCATCAATAACATCTCACACCGCCATGACACACTTTGATATCAGTGAAGGTAGGCAATTAGTGTCTTTCATACTGTATTTTAATGGAGAACAACAGGTAGTTCATTTCCAATTTGGGGTTCAGTATCTTACCCAAGTACACTTCGACATGCAGACTGGAGGAGCCGGGGATCGAACCGTCGATCATCTGATTAGTGGACAACCCACGCTGCCTCTGAGCAGTGGTCACGGCTGTTCTAGACAATACTTGTGGTTCCAACAAAAGCACTGTGGTGCACAAGTAAAGGAATCATAACAAATACATGTGTACAGCTGTCCATATTTACCACAGTGGTATAACACTGAAAACTGCAAAAAAACAAAACAAAACAAAAATATATCACGTACATCATGTTGCTTTAAAGGCTCCATAGAGTTCAAGCAAAGTCCAGGATGATAATTCTGGTTAAGTGTTTGCATGTTTGTCACTACGTGTGATTAGATTGACATTGCACATCATTATCTAAGGCAAAATTTATTTAAAAAAATAAAAAAAAATAGATTACAGGTGCAGTGTGTAGATTTGGCACCTAGTGGTAAAGTTGCAAATTGCAAGCAAATACATACTCTCCAACACCTCAGCCTCTCCTTCTGGAGAAGGTTGGAAAATTCACATTAAAAGCCACAGATCAGTGTTTGGTTTGTCTATTCTATTCTATTGTAGAAAATGGTGCAGTCTAATAGAAAATATACTACTGAATATTATATTCCATTACTGTCAATAAATACTATAAATAAAAATTCCACTTTGGACCTTTAAAGTAGCTTTAAAGCTAATCATAATTTATGAGGTAAAACTGAAAACGGTGAATCCACGCTCCCGTTTTCACTTCCCTTCTTTTTACCTGTTGCCTTCATCACTGTTAGATAGATGCTTTGATGGTGAGTTCAATAGAGTGATAATACTGTGTATAATAATAGTGTTATGAATGATGAGAGGAAACAGAAAGAAACAAGTGTTGTGGGAGTTACCTGCCTGTACCTTGTTCTGACGGATGGCCTTGCCTGCAGCCCTACCACTTTTAACTGAATGAACACACACACACACAGACACACACACACACACTTTGAATCGTTTGAACTACTTCCTTTGTGTCTTCTGATGTGTTTGTGTCCCCTGAACACACCTCTGCAGTAAGCCAACTCAGCACTTTTCCAATTCTTCACACACTCACACACACACACAGTCAGCTTGTCTACTATATTGTTCCTGCACTCTTCTTTAATATCATGACATTCAGAGGTAATATGACAGCCTTGGCAAAGCAGAGTGCCTGTTCCTCAATATTCATCACACCGGGAGCTGCACATGAGGCAGCACCGAGTCCTCTCAGCGTAAAAGCTGTATTTTTTGCATCAGTACTAAGCCCAGAATTATTGTCAGCACTGCTTTTGCGTGACTGCATTTCTCTTTTCATACTATTGTGCCGGTAGCTTGTACTAAAGCTGCCGCGGAGTCCCGACTCAGTGTTAGAAATGCAGGCATTTTTAGCACAGGAGGTCCCATGGGGTATGTAAACCTTAACCCTGGCACAGCACTCACAATAAAAGACAGAAAGAGAGGGGAAAAAATGGAGGGGAGGGTGAGCATAAAGAAGTTTCTTTCTCCCCCTCCCCCTCCTGGAAACTTCTGCCGTGCAGCAGCAGGGAAATCCTTAAGTCTACACAACAGATGGCAGCGATTGCCTTTTTCTTATTTCCCACCCAGACCATGAGCTCGGTGTGTTTGTATGTGCGTGAGTCTGTTTACACGTGGGTGAAACATGGCTAATGGAGGGCAAGGGAAAAAAGGTGGCATCTTATCCCATGAGGGACTGTGACAAGGCAACGCGGGCCGCGGCGCAGGGCCCTCCCTCCAGTCTGTCCGTCTAGCACCCCACCTGCCTTGTCCGAGCGTCCATCTGCCCATCGCACATAAGCCCACTCCTTCCAGCACCACGGCTTTAACAATAGATTACACTGTTTTAGATCAACGATTAACACTTTGGAAAGCATGGTGTTCTAAAACAATAAAATGCAGAACAATTACAACTGAAATTCAAATTCACCCCGAATGGCTGAAAAGCAGGAAGAATTGGTTTTCACCGGCCAAGGTGTTATCCAAAGTAAAACAACATCAGCTGAAATCATGGGGTGATTTTTTTTTTTTTTTTTTTGGCTACAATGCAAGACTGACCATAAGAGGGCTATACTACAGACATCTGTCAAAGTGGAAAATGTGGATAGATGTTTTATACCATGTCCATTCAGAAAATGCATTAAAATGGGCTATTATAAACACAACACTGATTAAGGAAATATTATTCACTTCCATTATTCATGCTTGACCAGCTCATTCATCACTTTGTCGCCACTTGGCAACCCGACCACCAATCATATTCATACAGGCGTAATCAGGTTACTTTACTGATTCACCATTTGCCACCACAACTCCTTCCACGGACAAACCCTCCTCCTCCTTATGTTCAAAGCTTTTGGTAATTGTCTAACTTCACCACGATTCAGGTTTGTGTGCGTTCAGCTTGATTTAACTGGACACGAGTCCCGTCTGTGCCGTGACCAGAGCTGATCATGGCTGTTCTAGACAATGATTGGGAGTCCACCAGAAGTGCCACAGAGTGTTTCAGAAACATCCTAGCGGCACTCCGCTCTAGAGCTTACTGAGCTGGCTGGAAGTCAGACACAGAAACAGCTTGTCAATTTTCAAAATAAAAGTGTCCAGACTTCTGATCATGGAAACTGTCAAAGGGAAACAATTTAACTGCACAGCCCACTTACTCGTGGCAGAAGCACATAAAGCAAGGAAACAAATAGGACAGCAATACAGGGCTGATATTAGTTTATATCAGACAGCTGGTCACGCAGCAGTGTACTGAATTTCTCTTCCCTGGAGGCTCATCAGCTTCCCTACGGAATAAATGATTATGAACATTATTAGTCAAGACTGCAACTGGATCATAGTCCTGTGTCACAGATAGAGGGAAACAGGCAGGCATGAGACAAAAAAAAAAGGTGTTCTGCACTGTAATATGACAGGAGGAGGATGACAAAGCAAGAGTATCGGTCACAAAAAGTCCCGCTGACAGCTTTCCCCACATGAACCCAACACCATTTTTTTCTTCTTCTTCTTCTAAAAAACACATCATGAATTTTGTTTTCAGACATTTGAAACAGTAAATAATAATAATATTTGAACATACGGTGGCTCATTGTGCTGGCTTTGTACTGCTGGGACTGTGTTGCAGTTTGAAGTGTTTAAGGGATGATGTCTTTTTAAAGTAAGCTCTGCTGCTTCAGCGGCAGATGGAAAACTTTGGCATCGAGCTTTTGATGAAGACAATAAGTTCTGTAGCGAACAAAGACTCATTATATGAAGACATTTGGTTCAAAGTGACACTCTCACACACTTCACACATTCACACACTTACTATAATTAACCACACATAACAATAATATATTTTTTAAAAGCACCACAGCTTTAAAACTGATACGATGCGGTGAAATATGAATTTATATCACACTGCAAGACTGAACTAAATCTTTTATATATTGTCAGGCTAAAACTTTCACTCTTTATAGTGCTGTTAGGCAGTCTACACTCACAGTTCCCTTCACACACACTTTGAAAAATAATGTTATAATGTGAAAAACTAATCCTGATTAGACTCTAAGGGCTCCGGGGTCAGAGAGGTTAGACAGACACTTTTCTGTGTAATCTATGCACGCTCCCTACATCAGCCTGAACGCGCTAACCTTGTCAACTGCTGATAGTGGTGGGCGGATGCCTCGAGAGTCTTGTTTGCACCAGAAAAATGCCTTGTGTTGTCTCCAATCAGATACAGTAAGAACACAGAAAGTCTCCCGGCGATCGAAGCTGTCACACTCCATAAAGGAGACGCTGAATAAAAACAACAGACAGAGAAGAAAGAAAGTTTTTTTTTTTTTTATTATGAAGTGGAAGACTAGCCTCCACGTTGACTTCTACCATCTGAATATTGAACGGGGTGTATAAATATGCTCCAAACTTTCCTCCAACTAAAATAATACATATATGATAAAGTCTGTGTCGCTTAAGTTCATCTTCTCACTGTGGCGGAAAAATGAAACTTTTAGGAAGTGTTAAAATACGTGGGTGGAACAACAATTTGTGTTTTTGACCTGCTTTAACATTCCGACAGGGACTGTGTAGACGTTATAGTTACCAAGAAACTCACTTAATTGCAAAAAATAGATCCATAAACATCTTGACTGCTGCAGAAGATTCCCTTATTTCACTGCACAAATAAATAAGTGTCCTTCAGGATAGTGTTTGCATGCGCAAGTGGAACAATTAGCATAATCTAATCTAATAGGGAAATGATTTTGTCATGTCTGTGTGTACATTTCATCTCTTCAAACCCATTCAGACTGGATTTATTTCTCATGGGGAGGTGGAGGTGATTTTAACATCACCTGCAGTGGTCATTGATTTTAATCCCATCTGGCACACTCATGTGGGTCATTTTTCACTACCAGTCCAGTAATAATTACAGCAGCAATTACCTACTGTTTTTACATGAACTGACTGATCCTCCTGCTTTTTTTTTTTCTCTCTGAAGCAAGAAGCAATAAAATCTCACAAAATGTGCAGTTGTAACGTCAGCTACTAGAGGTTACTGGTTTTATCTGCTGGCAGCGTAAGGAATGGACAGCACATGCAGGTTGCTGTAGAGCTACTTTGAAACTCCAAATGTGAGGCACTGTCCACCGCCATGTTGGTAGTCCTGCCTCTTCTGCTTCCGGCTAATGTAAAAACATTAAAGTTGTGGATCATCGAAGGACGGATGGTGATCAAGCCATCTGTAATGGCACCTACCTGTCAATCATAACTTTGAATTTTCTTTTAACTCACATGTTCAAACTATAATAAAACTTAGATTCAGTACAGCTGTCATGAACAGGGAAAGCAGATATAGAGACCTGAACTGTTTCTTGTACCAGTCTCTAAATATGTTTATTTTTGCGCTGTGTGTGTGCTGTTGGATATTTTCATATGGGGACTTATGGAGATGAACTTGCTCTGTGCTGGATTAGCCATTAGCAGCTGTGGTTTGCAATGTCCCCAGTATGTAACAACAAATACCACAATTCAGTCTCATCAGACAATATCTCACTTTCCATATAGAGAGGTCTAGACTGTATTCTTTATATTATTTACAGGCACTCATCAATTCCCACCATGAGCAAGCACTTGGTGACAATAACAAAACTTCCTTTTGCTTTTACACTGAACAAAAGTTAAAAATGTGATGATTCTCAGGCAACTTGGATTATGTCACACATAATGATATCCTCTGGGAAGTGGAACTCACACTGAATGATTTCAATTTCGGTTTCATGTCCGTGTGTTAAGATCTGAGATCAGAGAAGAGTGTGATTTTTGACTCAGATTCAGTATCTTCACCTCACATCACTTCCTTCCGCACCCACTTGGGAAAGCTTTTGACCCTCTCTCTTTTGGCTTTGTCCTGCTGAATGTCCATAACTCACTACAGACCACATCCTGACCAGACCACACAATATTTCAATAGGTAAAATCCCGTCCAGAATGATCAGAGAAATTACAGGAGCAGTGGAGGAATATTTTATAACCCCATTTCGTCTTGCAATGTTACTCCATTCATATCAGGCTGTAGCCCAGGGGTGCCCAATACGTCGATCGCGAGCTACCGGTCGACTGCCAGACATGATCCAGTCGATCGCAGAGCCATCCACCCCGTGCTCGCGCGCGCGCACGCGCAGCTCCGCAGCCGCAGCCAGCAGTATAGTGGGCCCGCCATCAGTTCACCGTACGCCCGCACCAAGTCAACCCCCCGGCAAGACCAGTCGATCTCTTTGACTTGGTCATTTGAAAAGTAGCTCACGAGGCGTGTACGTGTGGGCACCCCTGCTGTAGCCAGTATTTTAGCCAGGTGTTTAAGATATTTGCAGGTTTGCATATTTATGTACCTGCATGTTAGTTTTCAAAGCTCAAACTTGATTTCTAACTTGACTAGTCTCTATATTTCATAAAACCACTCCTTTAAATAGAATAGCTTAACATAAAAATATGAATGTTACCTACAAAATCTCTCAAAGACTTTTTTTTAAGGATTTTCTGTTTTCTTTTCTTTTTCTTTCAGCCTGTGAAGCTCTCCTCAGAGCACATCCAGATAGTTAATGCTCCAGGATGTGAATCAGATGGAGAGGGATACGTGTCAAACCACCATAATCTTTCTATATTTACATTCACTGCTCCCATCTCTCTCACTGTGTGTTTACCTTGGCAGCGGCTGTTCTCGGATCAGCTCTGAGTTGCCTCGGCCTCTGCCCCTTCCCTCTGCTCTGCCCACTCAGGTTGCATTCCTGCCTGCTGCTAACCGAACAGGGCTGCGCTAGTGGCTGAGAAAGAGGGGTGGATGGAGAAGGAGGGCAGAAGGCAAAGAACATCGGGGAAGAAAAAGTTTCCTGGAGTCAGCGTGAGGAAAACTTTTGATGAGCTGAAGCTACTGACCAACTGCACAGAGCTGTCATGCTATGTTTGGGCAATTTTTTTTAATCGAGCCGATATGTAAAAAGATCTGATAAATTAATGAAATTGTAGCCCCAAAACAGGCCAAGATGCACTGCTTTTGTCATCTATCGTGCCTTACTGGAAGGACCCAAGCCTGGCCCCGTCTCTGCCAGACTAATAATGAACATGACTTCACCAGTATGGTCGTTTTTTCTCAGTGGCAGAAGACAACAACAGCATTGCTGTTTGCAAAACCTGCTCAGCGAGGATTCCGAGAGTAGAAAAGACTTCAAGTTTTAACTTAACAAATCATATAGCTCATCGGAAAAGTCATCATCACAGTGAAGCAGTATTGAAAGAATACGAAGCAGCCGCGATAGCAGCTAGTAGTGCCAAGGCTAAAACAACAACATGGAGTGTGGATGTCCCCATTCAGTAGGCGTTTGAGAACTCTAAAAACCTTTCAAGAGACAGTGAAGTGCAGGTTATAGATTGAAGGTTATATTAAATATAAAAATATGAACTTATCAGCATTGGGTTTTTCATAACATGCATCACTATTAAAAACACATTCTACAGTAGTTCCATAATTAGGCTGCTGTCCAGTGACGTGCAGGGAAAGTTAATCATCCTACAAGACATCCTATAAGACAACTCCACTAAGATGCCAGAGTGACGTTGCCCATTGGTTGGTGGACAACTGGACAAACTTGAGTTTGGCATTTTGGACACTGCCATCTTGTTTTTCTGGAGCCAGAAATGACTGGTGGTCACAGCCAGAAGCTGGTGTGCCATGCTTGGTTTGGACTCCATTTTCAAGCGGCCTGCCTGCTCAAAAACCTCTCTCATATTACAGCTAAATGAACAACGTTTTTTCTGAAAATATGTCAGGTGTGATATATACTAACAATATAGTAACATAATCCTGATTCACATTTTGCCTAATTTTAATTTTGATGAGCTTAGCATGTTGAGCTGGACAGACTCACTGAGAAGGTGGCCACCCCCTAAAGCATAGCCCACATTATCATTTATTTTAATTTACAAAATGAACATCCTGTTGTATGGAAGAAGACTTGAAACTAGTGATTGAGGGGAGGTTCCAGTGACGTCATCACCCTGAATAGCAGTCTAAGGTAACGGCTACTCCAGTAAAATATCTACTTTGCCCCTGTGAAACTGTAAAATATTAAATTTCTCAACAGTCTTTGAACTGATAAGCCGGGCAAAACTGGGGAAGAAGAATTAGTAAAAACTAGTGATTAAGACCAAAAACTCATGTGGATACTGCTGACTGAGACACTGAATCAAGTTACAAGAAGAGTTTCCTCATAAGACTTAAAACAGTCAGGTTTCTTTTTACTGCCAATGAGGAAGTCCCCTGCTGGCCAAAAGAAAGGGACTTCCAAATTGGCTTCACTTCATAGACTTGGAAACTCTGTCCACTAATTATATATATATATATATATATATATATATATATATATATATATATATATATATATATATATATATATATATATATATATATATATAACCTGACATACACACACAGCATACAACAGCAGCTGGCAGATGAAACATATCAGTTCCATTCATCATTTTTAATGTAATTAAGTGTACACAATTAAGTTTCTATTTGATAAACTGATTACTTTTTTAGAGACTAAAGAGATGATATTTCAGTATTTAAAGCCTTCCAACTGTAACATTCCCCAATGATAGCATCCAAAAAGACACTGGGATGATTTACTGTGGAAACAACCACAATTTTCTTTGTCATTTTAACATGAAACAGAATTATTGGTTTGGTCAAAGACTGAGAAAGGCTAAAATGAGCCCCCTCTCTATTGCTGACAATCGACATTTGCAGCAATGGCAGCAAAGAGCAGCTGGGGTGGTGTAGCAAACGACACCCAGATATACAGCACATCTTCCGACTGGCACCTCTGCCAGTAACAGTCAGCTCAACATAGGTTTACACATTTGTGGCTTGATCACCTCAAAATCTGTGATCTCACTTAACTGGATGTGGTTTTTACAGAATATTAGGATGAAATAATTAGTTCACAGTTTCATAACGTACAGAAACGCACAATATCAGCTACAAATAAGACCAATTTTATGAGCCTTTTATAACATTTTTATGTCTTCACCATTCTCTGTAATGCTGTCTGTGATGACCAAAGAGCTAGAGAACAGCTCAGCTCTCAATAGATGTGCGCGCACATGTGCACACACACAGAACACACACAGAGAACACGTCACATCAGCAGTGATGACACTGAACTTGACATCAGAGACTATGGTGCATTCTCATATTCATAAGAATTAAATATAAATGAGTGCAGCACGGATGAATACTATGGCACAGTTTCACATTCAAATAAATGAAACATTCATATTTACATCTGCAGCAAAGTGGATATTGCAGTTCCACTAACGTTGAATATTGTATAAAGGGCATTTTTGTTCAGGCATACACTGATTCTGTTTGAAGATGATGGAGGATGCAGTGTTTCGAACAAAGGCCTTGACATGTTGGACACTATAAAACTGTTATAAGGTGAGAATGGATAGTTGCAACCCTGCTGTGGAGCACACATTCCAACCCTGTGCATTCAACCATATACAGTACCCCACAGTACACGTCCAAGATATTCCCAACCTCCTGATACCTTGCATCGATTACAGGTGCAACTTAACCACCTTCTATGAAACATGGTGGTATTCTACAGTTTCCTTTTTTTTCTTGGAGGAATGAATAATGGTGGAAACATGTGGCTGTCAAACCTGTCCCACTGATGAGTGATGGGAGGATGACCGGCCAGCAGTGTTGGGCAAGTTACTCTAAAAAAGTAACTAGTTACTTCTCCCAGAAAGTAGTTACTGCGTTACAAATTATAAAAGTAACTAGTTACTTGGAAAGTAATTATTGCATTACTTTCAAGTAATTTTTTAAATGCTCAAATGTATCAAAGAATTTGGACCCCACCTCCATCCCCCTTTGACGGAAAAATGTAAAATACATCAAATGGACACTTAATACAATACATAACAGAAATCCACAGGACACAAAGCTAAACTATTTTAACATTGCTGTGGGAAAGTGAAATAAAATGTCATAGATTACTGTAGATATTTTAATTACTATGTTTATATAGTGTTTATGCTTGACACCTGAATACAACCAGACATCACTGAGTAAAGGGAAGACACTTGTAGTATATTGTCTTAATAAATGATAAATGAATGATCTGTGCCCAGTACTACTTCTATTCAACAGTATCACAAGTTGGTGGCGGCTTTTAGCTCTGTTGATAGGGCAGCCAACCCATATGCAAAGTCTTGCTGTGGGGGCCCAGGTTTGAATCCCAACCAGTGTGGCCCTTTCCCGCATGTCATTCCCCATCTCTCTCTCACCCCACATTTCCTGAACACAAAGCCTCCAGTGATTTGAAATTCTGAGTGCCCCCAGACCCAGGTGTGCCACTCATCTGTCTCCTTTGATCAGAAAAAGCCGAGATAACCACTGCAGCACATAGGTAGCAATCAAATTTGAGGAGGAAAAGGAGAGAGTGTTGAGCAGCTTGGTGAAGTGTTGAGGAAGAAAAGTGTTCAGTGAAACATGAATTACTCTGTGTTACTTTTAAATCTACAAAACTAATAGTATAATGTCTTAAAGCTTACAAAGGGTACAACACAGTGGAGAGCGTCCTTAGTTATGCTTGTTGTTTTCCCACTACTGAAGGGCACTCTGAAACACCAATTTCCTGGTACAAGTGCTCTGTGTCCTGAGACCACAGCTGATATTATTGGGCCTCTTACCACTGGACTCTGAAGCAAATCACGTACCTATCTCTGTACCTATTGATCACATTTGTTCAAAAGCAGTGACACCTCTGATTTATTACCACTTCTCCAGCAGCTTTGGATGACTCAACATTTCATTTTTTTTGGATATCGTGTAGCACCTCTGAGGTGGACACACCCGTATACCCTCTTGTTTGGCTATAAGATGCACAAGCAAGAGGGCAAAGCTTTTTCATACTGTTTTTTTGTTGTTTGTACATTTTGCTGTTTTCTTTTATGGCTGAAGACTTGCAAGGTGCACTCAGAGTCAGCTCTCAAAAGGAATTCAAACTGAACTCTTCTGCAATTGATTCTGTAGGTGCTAATAAATGTAATGAAAAAGGTAAGTTTACTGACAAGATCTGAGCTCCTAATAGAGAAATTAGGTCCTTAAAGCATAATTATGGTTTATTACAACTCAAGTCTTATTTTAACTGTCAACTTTATTGGTTATAAAAACCTTGTACACAGACCATCAGATTGGAAGAGAGGGCAAAAAGAGGGTAACCTGAGCAGAAGCATTTTATTCAGAGGTAAAAATGGAAATCACTGCTGGAAACTGTGTTCAAACACACAGGTTTAACTTTAAACCCCACCGCACACATCTCCGTCACGTTGCGTACGTGCCACAGTTTTGGTCCATCCTGCACACAAACCCCATCGGGAGCATTTCAGAAGTGGAGCGTTTAGCATGTATGTTCTTCTGAACACGCTTCTACGTGTCTAAATATGCTACGTAATTAATTAGTTCCACTTTTGTCTGTTTTTACTACTGGCAATTTGCACGGGGCATTTTATTCTGAAAATCTTTTCTTTTCTTCTTTTCTTTTGAAAAAGCATCTTTTTCTGTGTCTGGCTTCCGCCCACTCGAGGTGGTCAGTGTAAATTGACGCCTACTGCTCACGTCAAGCGTCAAAAATGGAACACACACGTATTCAACATGGAGCCGAGCAGAGAGCCGCTTCTGGGACACTTCTAAAATGGACCACAGCGGAGCTGGTGGGTCTGATACATTGACTAGAATGGCCACATATTGCTTGCACTGACGCGGCGCACACGCATTGTGCCGCACCCGGTGGGGTTTGGGAGTAAGTTGGACCGGGAAGTCAGCCTGGGATGAATGTTTACAAAGGACAATGACAATTTTACCAGTTGACTAAAGTTTGGCTAACCTGGTGGATTGTTTAAAACCCATACAATCTTCTGACTTTGTTCAAGATTTCCAGATATTAGAGGTGGTGAGTGCATTAATTATAGTGAACAGATTAGAAAATAGGCATCTTTGTGTCCACATGGTAAATGTAAACTTCAGTTTTTACTCACTTTCAAGCTTTGTTTCAGTCTTAGCTACCTTCTAAAGTGAATACCTGGCTTTTTAGTTGCTAAAGGCTCTGCTCAGTTCGCCAGCTACCTGCTATGTTTGTCTGTCTGCTCTTTGGTGATGAGCAAATAGTGTTCACTGAGTTTTCAGAGCTCTTGCAGTAAAAACAGCTGCCTGGTGCTGCTGGAAATAGCACTGATGACAGCAGTGAGACCAAAACAATAAAGTTCTAGGCCATAAAAACAAAGAAAATGAGCTGAATGACACTAAAACGCTAACGTAAAGCTGAGGGAAGCTGCAAAGTCATGTTGCACATATCATTTGATCTATGGCTGACATAAAAAAATATTGATTAGAGCAGCCTTAAATTGTGTTGCAAAGATAGTGCGTTAAAGCAGCCAACAGGTTCCTCTCATCATCAACAAGCTGCTCGACTATCTGGACAGACAGATGGAGCAGGGAAATAATGAAAATGCATGGGAGGTTGTATTATTCATTGCAAGAATGATGCCATCACTTACTCCATCTCAATCTGTCAAGAAGTGTATTTGTTTTCTTGAGAAGGTCATTCTCCATGTGACAACTCGGGAAAACTATTCTCTGCTAGGACATTGTATAACGGCTCAAGCATTCATCTGCAGTGTTGTAACATTTTGAGTACAGCGTATGATTTCACCAGCTTCTCTAAAAAAAAAAAGAGCCATCCATGATTGTTTCACCATCTTTCTGTCTAAAAACAGAGTCTGTGTGCTCCCTCTGGCTCCCAAGTCTGAAGATAAAGGCTGACTTCAGTAATTATGGTGATATTTCACTTTAGTTCAACTTATCTAGCACAGCTTCATTTCGTATGAAACTCCAACATTGCCTTAATTTCGTATTCACCAGTGGCACACAAGCTTCCTTTCCCAGGGCTCTGGATATCAATAATTGAAGAAGCAAACATACTTTGTGAAAAGTGATCCACGAACCAGGGAAAACAAATCAACCTGAATCAGTGTATCAACAACAAATTCAGACTTTTTAAGCCTATGGTGAGGTTCACATGTGACACGAGTGATTTCTGATATTAAGTATTAGCTCAGAATGACACTCTGAGGTCCAAACTGGTGCAACACAGTTATTACAGGGCTGCCACATGCAAAACATATTTATTTATTTATAGTCCACGACACTGTTCATTATTGTTTGGCGTTCAAAGGGCGAAAATAACTTACAGTGCTGCGATAAACTCAATATAAATGTACAAAACTGAGTAGGCTACATAGCACAACACAATTTTGCTGACTTTTTTTTTGTTTAAAGCCTCATATTACACCTTAAGGACACAGTGTGTAGGATTTAGTAGGGTTGTCAAATTATTGAGTTAATTGCGATTAATTAGTCATATTTAGCATGTTATGTTTTTTAATCATGTTAATCTCATTTTTAATCTCTAACTTTACTGTTTTGCATGCCAGTCCAGTGGCATGCCTTTTTATAAAATCTGTTTTTATGCGTTGGGCAAACTAAACTCGAGGCGGACACCCAGCGTATGAGCAAGTCCGCGATCAACAGGCTGACGGATGTTCTTGCCAAGTGGATAGCGATGAACTGCAGGCTGATAAACATAGTGGAAGACGAGAGGTACAGCAGCACTTTATATGGACCTGATGGTTTATTTTATTTTTATTTTCCAATTATTTGGAGATTGACAAAAGGTCGAAACTAAAGGTTGCAGGCAGTACTTGGGAATAGTCTCAAATACATCGGAATGAATGAATAAGGCTAGGACTGTCACAGTCCGTCCCCGCTCCGCCTACTCCTACTACTTCCCCAGTTCCAGATCGTTAGCGTACCATGCGTCCTACTTTCCAGCATTTCTCTAATGTGCTTTTTGGTTTCGACCCTTGCCTGTTTTGGACCCTGCTTTTGCCTTACCCCTTTGGACTGTTTGCCTGCCTTCACTGAACTCCTGTGTACCGAACCTTCGCCTTATTAAAGACCTCCTGTATCTGCCTCCCGAGTCCTGCAGGTGAGTCCATACTGTGTAATAAGGACTGCATCTGTTCAAATCTGTTAAAAACAATAAATGACTTTATAAAAAGCCACTTATAAAGCCAATGTTTTGATCTGCCACAATAATGTAATGAATTTAAATGAAAATACCTCAAGTTGAGTGCTTTTCTCAGCAATTTTTAGGTGAGATTAAAAGAGATGAATTAGATCAATTAATTACAGATCATAATTAATTAAAAAAAAATCTCCTGACAGAACTAGGATTTAGGAACATCAAGTGGTAAGGCTGCAAATTGCAGCCACCTGAATACCACTCACCCTCAATACCAAGTGTTATGTGGAATCTATGGTGACTGTAAAAGTCACGAAAACTCTAGAAACATGGCGGCGCAACACTGCAGACTCTGGAAGGTGATGAAAGGTAACAGAAATACAATGGTTCTGATTTTCGGGTGATTATATGCTAAAGAAAACATATGCATGTTATAATTCCATTTCTGCCATTGAATCCTCCTAAATGTTACACACTAGACTTTTGCTAGGTAACCTAGGTAGCCTAGCTAGCCCTGTTACCTGCTTATCTCTGCTTTTCAGCCTATATGATTAATTATCCACAGGCTGACAAACCCTGTCTCCTGGCAACGTTGTCTACTTTCACACAGGCTCCCACACATATAACACTGCAGGGTTATATGCACACCCGCTCTCGTGGTCTACTTTTACGCTCTAACACTGCCACATAAATCTTGCGCCTAATAAGAGGAAGCTTCAAAGAAACTCCTTCGTGAAAAAATAATCATAGTAGGTTTCTCTGCACAGAGGACAAAGTCTGAAGATCTTTTTTTTTCCACATTTGAACACAAACATTGGCCCATAAACATTACAGACATCATAAAGATTGAAACGATGAGAGGTAAACGTCTAATCCATTTTTTTCTGTCCTGTCAACTCTGGGGGTTAGATCAACGTTAACCAAACAAGGGGGCTTTACTTACTTAAAATATCCATGCATGCTAAATATTAAACCTGTTGGTCTGTGAACTGCTAATGCATATTGCTAAACACAAACCCACACATCCCATCTGGGAGTATAAAGTTAAATCCACAGGATAGAAAGCAATCCAAAACAAATGCCTTTAGTCTTTCAAGGAGTGTACACTATACTGTGTTTCATCACTGCAACAGCCCAGAACAGAACTCTGTGCCAAACATATTCTGACAGTCAGCGACACTGTTCATATCATCGAGGAAAAACTGCTGAAAAGTTTAAATTGTTGCCCAAAGTTGAAATACTGCTGTAAGTACAATATGGAAATATGTACATGTCCTGTGGACACGAATGCAACATTTATCAGTCTGAAGACATGACCGGGAGCTGTCAGACTACAACTTTTCACAGTGAGTCCTAAGATTAACACCTGTCTTTGAGACGGAGGCAGTTAATATCAGCTAGGGCCACAGACTGACATTGATTGAATCAAAATTACACATCCATCGCAGATTGGCAGTGCATTAGCTTGCAAATGAGGCTTTCAAAATTTCTTTTTTTTCATTGCGGTGACTGGCAGCAATTCTGCCTTGACATCATCTCAATATTTTCCCTCCTCTAGTGGTTTTCTAATGGTCCTACTTAAATAAGACCTTGTGCCGCTTTATCATGCTGAGTGTTGCAGCACTGACTGACAAGAAAGGACATTTCTATTCAAGTCACTGTCAACCATCACTGTTGATAATATCCTGTTATGTGGAGAAGTACAGTATATGTGCACAAAGCATGCAAACAAGACTTGACTTTCTCACTAATATTGGATTTTTTCTTGACTTGGTGGCCAACTATCATCGAAATGTGGCGGTTATTCTTACTCCTGAGCCCACTTGAGCTCTCCGTTTGAATTACGAGGCCGGAGCTGTCCGCTCTATCCGGTGTGAATCTATGCGGGCGGTCT
Organism: Nibea coibor; assembly: GCA_023373845.1. Lineage (NCBI taxonomy): Eukaryota > Metazoa > Chordata > Actinopteri > Sciaenidae > Nibea > Nibea coibor. The sequence goes on from CM041717.1 coordinate 5,219,984, forward strand.
GAATCAGACAGGATGTCATCACTTTGTTTGGAGGAAACAACATTCTGACACCTCGGAGAAGAGTGGCGGCATGCTGCTGGTCTCTAGAGAGACATTTTCCTGGCAAACGAGAATACTGTCAAAATGCATGCACGCGCACATACAGATAAACAAGATGGCAGACAATTTGTGCAAGCAGACAGGCTGGGAGAAACAATTCGTCCAACACACACACACACACACACACACACACACACACACACACACACACACACACACACACACACTAGACTTAACAGTAGGCAAGATTGTAGGGTCCAGGCAGCACTTTCACACCTCTCTGTCTTCCTCATTCCTTTCACGATGACAGGGCCCAATGGGAGAATTGTGTGAAGGACAGGAGAGAGGGATGATGTTAATGTGTGTGTCCATGAGTGTGGGAACTGCATGTGTGTTTAAAAAAAACAAAACATTTCATAGAATTAACTCTTATTTATTCCAAAATAAATAATCTGATTGAACATCACTGGTTTCAAACAAACTAGCCTGGACTGAAAAAAAAAAAAAAGTTGACTGTGTGTTCCTCACACTCATATTTCAAACATCTATTGAAAGGAAAAAGTTCAAGACTATTTCTTGGCTCTGAGCAGTTGCCAAGCAACCGGCTGAGACTCCAGTAAACTACTGGTTCGAGCCAAGAAATAGTCCAGGACATAACCCTCTGTAAAATGGCAAACTGCTTCTTAGTTCCTGAACGGTTCAAACAAACAAGATATATCATGTCAGAATGCAGCCTTACGCTGAATGGTTTGTTGAAGCTTGGCCAAGGAGAATGAAGGATTTATCAATACACTTGTCATGATATGATGCTGTCTCAGTTCTGCAGAAGCTGTCCTCTCTGGCTTGTCTATAAGTCCTCAGAATAATGACACAGCTACTTTATATCCCTAACGTCACCTTCATTGGTCTACAAACAAGAAAATATAGCAACAAGGGCTGAACGATTTTAGAAAAAGATCTAATTGTCTATTGTCTATTTGTCTGGCAGATATTTTGCAACCTGATTCACAATTTTCTTCAAATCTAGCTTCAGTGCAATAGTCAGAATGTACAGTAACATTTACAAATATGACAGAAAATTACATTATACCATTAAAACATTAAATGCCATTACTCTAATGCAAGAAGACTAAAGTTAAGAACTGATTTCAAATGTATCTATTAAGAAACATGCATGTACATTCTATAAAGTCCATGACCAATGGCAATTGTTACAACTGAAGAGCTAAAAGAGCCACCTTTAACAGTCATCATTTATAATACAGCAATGAAAAAAAGTTAAACAAAATACAAAAGCAACCTTACAGTGAATGGAATTGAGAAGTAATGGTGTTAAAATAAACTCTTATTACAATAAAATGACCTTACCTCTTCCCTTCTGAAAAATATGTTAGACATTATAATAGGTGGGCCATTAATTTATAGCTCAGCATCACCCAAATATTGCACATATATCAAACAATATAGCATTAATCATTAGAGCAAAAATAGCAATTTTTTTTTTAAACAAAGGCTGACACCACAAGTCAGGGTGAAATGCAGAACAAATAAAATCTCAACAATAATACTTGCTTCACTGACATCTCTACATCACTCTTTACAGATTTATTGTCAAGAAAACCAGCATGTCAACCTCGGGTCTGTGGTGCTGACATGAGCCCCCTTTTCCTGCAAAACACAGAGATAAGAGCTGTCAAAGTTTTGCAGTCTGATGTGATTTAGAGCAATTGAGCATTCTATGTAAACATTAAAAATGTCAATCAATGTAATCAGTCTTGAATCTAGGATCAAGGAAAGAAAGAATGTCCAGTAGCTCCTGTGTGGCTCAGTCGCTGTATTTATCTTCAGAGTAGCCAAGAGCTCTTGTTTTGAATTCCCTGGTAAGCACCGGACAGGGCATCTGAAAACTCCTGAAAAGAACCAAGGGTGTTGCTTATCGATTCAAGGACATCTGTGTCCTGCCAAGTGGGGACCAGGTGACGTGTCTTCTTGTCTTCAGACAGAACCTGAGACAACGCCTTGCTCTGCTCCAACACCCTACCAATCATTTTTTGCCTTGAGCCCCATTTTGTTGGACCCTCTGATCAGTGAGTGCTGTGGTAAATTTAATTCTTCTTCCGGCTGTGAGAGAAGACTCAACCATCTGTTTGCAAAGTCCTGTTGCCCGTTTAACTCTTGCGTCACCCTTAACAGCATTTTCTGGACAAGAAAAGAACATCAACATTAAATGAGAATTACAGGCTGAAAATGAAAGGATAATAATGGTAAACATTGCAAGGCAGATCTTTTTTCTCTTCTAGCAAGAGAAAAAAGTAAATCCAAGAAAGCCCTATTACAGACAACAGTACAGAAATCAGTTATCAAAAGTACATAACACAGTATTCATCATCTACTACTGATGATAAATAATCTCTTTCATTCTTACGCTGAATGGTTTGTTGAAGCTTGGCCAAGGAGAATGAAGGATTTATCAATACACTTGTCATGATATGATGCCGTCTCTCTCTCTATAATATTATAATAATATTCAAGCTAGGTATTTGGGGCATCAAAGAAAAACTATGGTGAAGACAATACGCTCACATCATCATATTAAATCTGTATGAATGAATGAATGAATGAATGAATGAATGAATGAAGAAACAAACGTACACTCACACAAACACACACTCAAACACACACTCTTAAACTTACCAATTGCAAGATGCATCCAAAACATTGAAGTCTGGTCCACTGATTAAGTTCCATAGCTTTGATGACGTTTGCTGCATTGTCGGTTGTGATGCATGTCTGGTCCTCTTCTTTCAGGCCCCAGCTTGACAGACACTCTCTCAATCCCAGTGGGAAAGTACAGTATGATGCAGGCAGCGACTTTTCAACTCAAAGTTGTCATTTACAAAATGCACAGTCAGGCTAAGATATGGCTCGGTCATACTGCTTGACCTCGTATCAGTTGATGAGGCATAATACTACACATTCAGCTCTGTTAGACTTTCACTGGACTTTTTCGTCACACACTCATCATACAAATCCCTGCAGTGATTTTTCAAGTGCCAGTATAAATTGGTTGTGTTTTCGGTGAATGTTGCAACTTTAGTGCAGGTTTTCAGGAGTTTGAGCTTGAAATACTCCTAAATGGCCAAATGCTGTTTTTCCCTGGGGATTAAATCCCCCCTACTTCTGGTCCAGCTGAAGACATTTCAGAGATTAAGGAGAAGGTGGAGCAGGTTATACTGATTGGTTAGCATAACCTCACCATGAAAAAAAAATAGCTGACAACAGATCCCGGGTCAGTCAGGAGCACTGTTTAAAAAAAAAAAAAAAAAAAAACGCAGCCTTGGCAATCATGTGATTGCGTTGTATGAAATCAGAATTTCAATCAGAAGACAATAAATCGTTCAGCCCTAATGGTAACCCTTAGTGGTCTGATATTATTATCTGACTCTGTAGAGGCCTATAGTTTAGACACCTGTCTGTTGTGTCTAGAGAGTGAGACAGCCCTATCCTCTGACCTTGGTTACCATAGTAATGAACAGAAAGCCCACCTGCTTTCCTAAACACAAGCATACAGCTGATCTCAAGGAGAAGAAGCCAGTGTTCCCATAACAATCGAAGATTTAATAATATAGCCATAAAAAAGCGTAAAGATTGAAAGATTACGTGTGAGCGATGTGTTCTCAAATTCCCATGCCCTCACACATTCGTACTGTGTGTTTGTATCTGCATGCGTGTTTGGCAGGTACTGGCAGTTTAGCATTTAACACCTGTATGCCAGCGTCACTTCGGAGGCTCGCCACTCGCCATCGCTGCCTCTGCAAGATGCCACTTTCTTCAACAGGCTGAAAATGGAGTTGACTCCAGCTGAGTCCCCACGAGAGTACACACCCCGGGTCTGCGGGGAGTGTATTTCAACACTGCACATGAATAATAGCAGCACTTTGTATTGAGGGAAAGGTTTTTTTTTCTCCCCTTCCCCTCCTCTTTCTCTCGCCCATCTCTGGTTCTCTGGAGACCTCAGAAGCTCACCACAGGGGGACATTTCTTTAAAGTAAAGATGTTGACCTTTACAAATAGAGGTGGACCACGGCCAAGACTGCTGCTCACTATCTGTGCATCACCATATGGGAAAGATGCATTTATGCCACAAATAGCTCGGGGAGGGGTGTCAGACTAAATGGGTTCACATACCTCGTGTTTTCTCATCGTCTTCTGTTTTCAAGCCGTTTTCTGGAGAGCGGTGGAAATTGGCAAGGAAAGTTTGATGACACAGGCTCAAACTTTCCATAACATAAGCGCCCCGGTGATGAAAAACACTCGAGTGGTGCTTGAAATTTATAAAAGGCCCTCTAGTGTGAAACGCAATAGCTTTGGTAAATATCCGCTTGGTACCGAAGCTGCTGTTCAACAGGAAAACAACATCGCTGAGGTTTCTGAAGCGTAAAATCATATAATATGCATATAGTTAGGTTGCTTAAGTTATTATATTTCTGATATTACATTTTAAATTAACACCATGTTGTAGGTCTCTGACTTTTTCTCAGTTTTTCTTCATCAAACTTTGCTTTAAAATCACAATCTGTGGCACAATCATGGACCCATTTTTATTCCTACATTCATATTTGACTTTAACCTTTTGTAATTTGTACATACCAACAAGTCTGACATGAGGAGAGAAATACTTTGGTTGGTTCAGCCCCAAAACGCACAAAATGGTTTGTCTGATAAAATCATTTGAGATAAGACCACATTGATCCAGAGAGGAGAGATAGATAGATCAAGAAGGTAAAACAATAAATAATAGGAGGTTAAAAAAACATTTTTTTTAAATGTAGAAAATAGAAGCTATACAGGAGTGATTTAACAAAAATTGCAAGGAAAATCTGACAGTGTGATGAAATAATTAGTACCAAACTCAGCAAGTCTAGTAGTAAACAGCAAACAAGTGAATCATATAGAGTGTGATTAAGTGACAATACTTAGTTTTGTCTGTATTCATATAGAAAAGGCCCTACAGACTACAATGTTTAGCCTTAGTTGAGCTAAAAACACAGTATTCAAAGTTGCACCTTAAGGAAGTTTGAACTTGACATGTTGAGTCTGAACTCCTGAGGATACTAACTGTGTGACGACTTCTGTGGACAACCGTCAGGCTTTTTTCTGAAAACAAAATACGGCTTTCAACTGTGTCAGCCTGACACCTTGACAGTGATAGTGACAGTTTTCATTTCCATTTATATAGAAGTTATCACTGCTCTGGACAAGTCGTCTGGAAACGTAGCAGCTGACACACAACGCCATCTTTTAGCTCAGGAGCAAGTTCATCAAGTTCATGACAGAAATTAAATGATGTTAAGTGTTCTACAGGCAAGCTACAATGTATTGAAGTATGCATGTAATCTGACTGCAGGGAAATCCACATAAGAATCACAAATCAATTCTCAGTCGATTCGCAGATTCAAGATCAGCTGTTGAATGTATACGAAACGTGAAAGGTAGTACTCAACTACACGGCTGCAGAGCACCAGAGTTATTCTGTAGTCATTCTGGCACATTTTTCATGAGGTGAATCAATAGTTTGCTTTGTAAAATGAAGGTGAAGTATTTGTTAAAACTTTTCCATCACTCAGAGACTAACATTAGCGAAGTGGGACATCGAACTCCAGCATCAACAAACGAGCCGACCTCGATCTCAATCTTCTTTTCTTTCCCTGCTTTTTTTTTTGTTTTTTTTACTTGTGATTTTCTTTTTACGCACTTTCTATGAGCATTGTTGAAGGGAGGCCAGAGAGCAAGGATGTGATTGCAAACGACTCCTTCACAACAAAAAGAGCACTTGAAACTTGATCAACTGACATCACTTTACAGAACTTTTTGCCAACACTAGCCAGGTAAAGAAAAGAGGTTGGCGCATAGTCTTTTTCATTTCATGAGACGTGCCTGTGGAGAGCTGTGGATACTGAGGGGTTTGACTGCTTGTAGAGTTTCCCATTTCTGAGACAGAACATTAGTATAACATAATACAAAGGATAGCATAACAGTACACTCTGCAGTACTGTACATATATAGCCGGTAAATAAAGTTTCCATTTAATTTACTGTATTTACATTCATCCTGGACACTACAGCAGTTTTTTAATGAAATAAATTAATTTATCATATTATTATATAACACTGTGAAAGTACTAGAGTTGTCACAATACAACTTAACTTACTGAACAGTATATTCTGAACAATATATAGAATACAATACAGACAGAGTCTACATTACTCCTGTGACCTCTTCTTAATTTCAGGTTTTTGGAAATGAAAACAAGCATGTCTAATCTCTTTGGCTCTAATCCGCCCCGTCTGGGGGTGCAGATCCCTCCTGCAGTGCTGAACACCCGTTCAGAGGCACAGCTGGATGCTGAAATGCACAAGTATTTTCGTGCACGTTGGGAGAGGAGTGGCAGTGTCCGTCTGTGCTTTGTTTAAAGCCAGAATAGTTCTAAATGTGACTTTTGGAGTTTGGCAGAACTTTAGCTTGTTTGTTTTAAAGTGAATTTCTATCGAACATGCAGGCAGACCCAGCGTGTAGAATATCCCCGGACATCACCAGTAACAGGCAAACAGCCAATCATTCAGCAGCTGTGTAGTTCAGTTGCAGTAGTTGCCATATTGGTTTGTTCACAAGGGAGTAGCATGCAGTGAGAAGCCGGAAGGAGAGTAGAGATGGTCGCTATGTAGAGGAAACTGACACCGGAAGTACAGTAATCCACGGTAGTACCGTCATGTAGAATTTCTAGTATAGTTGGAACTGTTATAATTTGGCACCACGGGGTACTGTGGGCATCGTGCAACTCTAGAAGGTACAAGTAGTCACATTTTTAAGTCCAGTAATTGTGATGTGGTTGATAAACAAGTTGAGAAAATAAGGACTGATACAGTGGAAAATGAAGGACAAGCAAGTAACACTGGTAACATTTATCAGTCAGCTGCAGTTAAGCAAGCGTGGGAAGGAAGTGGCAGGAAGGAGGTAAAAATGATGATTTGCTTCATATGGTGTAGACATGAAAACTAAGCACACAGCCGGTGTGTCTGCTCATCTTATGTCTCCTTAAATGTATATGTTATAATCATTTATTTAATCATTAGCTTATGACTTATGCCAAATTTCTATGACCCTAACTGTCAAAATGACCTCTGCTGCTGACACCAGGGAATCATTGTCTGAACACACAGAGCAGAGACGTTCAAATGTTACAACATTTCATAATTTACCAGCTAAACATAAGACTTCCAAGGCCGCAAAGTTTGCACGCCACACTTGTTCGGATTGGTTTGCCTGTTTTGCATAACCCAAGGCTCCAAAATGACAGGACGCAGCTGCAAAGTCAATATTCACTAACCAGCATTTGAATACACAGCACAGGTATCATTTTAGGAGCACTGAAACATTTTAATTAAATCATGTTTAGGAACGAGTGCAGTCAGCTGTCTACCTTCAAAACTCTAAAACATGAACTGAAAGAATGACACAGCATTTCAGTGTTTTGTTTTGTTCATATTGTTTTAGACGTAAACAACAAAAGTGGATTTTTCTTTGGTACCAATAAATAGAATATTTCTTGCATTAGGTGAAACTAAATCACTTCTGAAAGGAGTTTAGCAGTGACAGAAAGTTCTTTCTCCATTTACTTCTTTTCTACGTATACCCCTCCCCCACACCCTGGTGCTGGTTCCATGCCAACCAGAGCTGCCAACCAGCCTGCAGTCTGTGCCTTTTTTTGGTATGGTAATATCCAGACAGGAAGCAGAGGACAGTGGAGAGGAGAAGAGTAGAAAGGAGACAAACAAGCTCACATCAAAGAGAAGCGCACTTCTCTTTTCATGACCTCCCTTTGCTGTCACACACTTCCATTTTTACTCCCATGCTTGATCTTTACACAACTCTAATGATAATCCAAATAGACTCTCTTCTTTTCTCTTTCAGTGTCCTCTTCTTTCGACTTTTATAAGGACATTTACTTGATAAAAAAGAACACACACGCGCGCTGTGATCTCGTCTATCTCTCAGGTGAAGGAAGGACAGAACATACCTGGCCCCTCTCCAGGGCGTCCTTTGGATTTGGTTGAACCACCTGGACTCGCAGTACTTCACAGGAGACACACACGCAAAAAATAGGAGGAATAGGCCAGCTGGTGTGTGTCTGTTTATGTGTGTGAGTTATGAGATATGCAGAGGTACTTGTGCCATTCCCAGTAGGTTTCCTATCACAACACATTACACACTTTCTACCTCTCACCTCCTCCTAAATCCATCTCTCTTAGAGTCTCTAATACACACACGCACACACACACACACACACACTTGTAAATGCAGACACTGCACAGCACACCAAACCACACATGCACAGCGACTGTGCTGTCCACTGCTGTGCTGTCTAGCTGAGTAACAGTCAGAGACAGAGTGCGGCTGGAGATTTGGATGCTGTCCCAGTGTTTATTGGGGAGGAGGCCAGTGATGGAGTGATGCTGAGAGCCTCAGTGAAGCCACTCTACCTCCAACATGACATCATCTTAATGTTGTACACACGTAGAATGGAAATTCTGAACGCGTTTTCATTTTCATTTCAGAAAACAAAAGCACTGACCTCAAGTTTATAATTGACAGGGTTGGCAGGCAAACTCTACAGATCAGTGCCAAACTTCAGTACCTGAGAGCACACCTGGGTGTGGGAGTTCGAGTACAGAGACACAGAGACAGTGCCAGAGCCACACTAAAGTCGTATCACCTCTGTAAGCTTGTTCAAGCCACAGTGAGTCAGAGCACGCACTCTGTAATGCAAAATGAAACACGTCTAACCCGGAGAAACACCTGGTCAAGCACAAAATATATCTGGAAGCTGGAGAGTTCAACTTTGTGATCCCCTGCAGCAGTAGTGGAGGATGTGGGCGACAAAACTTTAAAGTTCCCATAGGGTGTGACTTCTCACAGATATTGTGTTCACAGTAGCCAATAGTGCTGAGTGTGCATTACACCAGCACTGCTGTTATAAATGTTGGTACAGTAATCAGTGAATACCATGAAGAGTACCCATGGTCCATATTATCTATGTTAGACATCAATTTTAACTTCACGGGGACTTCAAATCAGACATATACAAATTCATCAACATTTAAGTTAATTAATTAGCTAGCTGTATAAGTTGCTGATTCTTTCTTGGTCCTCATTAGCTCAGAGTTTTACTGGCATTAGCCACAAGTCTAATGCATCGACTATGAGACTCGGGCAATTGAAACTTTTTAATTTTCTAATAATGGCATGAGAAGAGAATACTCACGGACACAGACACGGACAACAGCTCTCGTACTGTGCACAGGCAGGCAGGCAGGCAGGCAGGCAGGCGTGACGCTCTGAAACTTCCCCATGATTCCCAGAGGTTCTTCTTAGGTTAGTATGCCCATGCAACATCACGACAATCCCCAGATACCATGGTTAGGGTTTGGTCTCTTGATTTAGGAAACGATGCATGGAGGTTGGCAAGTATGTTGATCAGCCATACTGACAGACCACGATAATTGACTCCACATGATTATTATGACTGCAAGATTTTACTAGCATGAAACTAACAGTTCACAGTGTGCATTCTATTCACAAAGACATATCATAGTATGCAAATGAGGGGTTAGTAAGTGAAGTTAGATCTTACAACTGAAATTACAAAAGGCACTATTGGTTCAAATGTGAATGAACTCAACCCTTTTATTAGTGTCTGGTTGCTTGTGAGAATGAATGCTAACAAATGATATAATAGTAACAACGACAGACAAATGTATTTAAAGGTATATAAAGTGAATGAATTAAATGAACTCTGTTTGAAGCAGACTGGTCCAATCGAGAGCCACAAACACATCGACATCATTCTGAGGAGAGGGTCACATCTGCAGTAAAGCAACAGGCAACTGAATAATGCTGGCTAATGCTAAAAGGCACTGCCAAACAAGTGACGCAAAAGTAGTAAAGTATGCAACATGTGTACATATGTGAGACCTGTCAAACATGACATGCGCTTCCAAACCCAACCAGAGACGTCTTGTTTCCATCACCATGTGGGTGGCTTCACAATCACATCTATCACACCCACTGTGGGTTGTGTGAGCCCTGCTAGCCACCATAGCTGTCATCGCAATATAATGGATTTTGATGAAATGCCTCCCACAAGACTTGGAAGAGGTAGTGGAGCTGTCAAGGGTCATACACTGTGAACGTCCATCTGAATTATGTGAAGCCTTCACTCTACTTCACTCTAACTGGCATTAAAGCCATTTAAACAATTCAAATTTATGTTGATGAACCTTGCAGGCACTCTCTGAAGCAGCCCAACGTTGGCACGCAATAACCACTTGTCACCCCTTCCTCCTGCTATTATTTCAACAGTTCATTCCAGCCGTACTCCCGGACAGAGTGGGCCAGCAGGGGTTTTGGAGGTTGGCATTGAGGAGAGTTACCTCACTTGAGGGCAGATCTTGGGGTTAACATGAGGATCCCAACTCTGACAGGGTGTCAATACAAAGCAATTTACGGGACCCCGTGAAGAATCGACCCCCTAGATAACAGGCAATTTCTCTGCTCTGCTGGTCACCACAGCCCGCAGAAGACCAAATCAGAGCAGAGAGAGCTAAACAGAGACAGAGAGAGAGACTGGAAGAAAGAAGTGAGGGGGATGTGATTAGGACTGTATGCTATAGACCATCAAAACATGCCTGCAGTGATGTGCCGTCTACATTTATACATGCAGTCATACGCATTCGCATGTGCACAGAAACCAGATACACACAGCCAGACACACAAACACTCTGGCTCACACAGCCACGTGAGGCGCTTCCTCTAGCACAGCTGATATGGATGCGGCTCAGGAGAGGGAGGATGTGAAAGCAGTGTTAGGCTGCGGATAAGAGGCACGAGCAGACTGAGAGAAGCAGAGAAAATTAAACAGAGACACAGACTCGCAGTGAAAGAAAATGGATCCTGAAAATGAATGAATAAGTTATTCAAAGGAAAGAAAGCCAAAGACAAGGAAGATGAGGTTTTAAAATATATATATTTAAACTATAAGACACCAGTGTGCTCCCAACTTTGCAGCAACAAGGTTCAATATGAAAATGTCCAGAAGACTATACATTCATTAAAATATGACACCGTGTCATTCAAAGCTGTTCCATTCAGCTGCCATTAGGTTTGTTTATTTCTGTTTTTTTTTGTTTTTTTTAAATTACAATTGTGTGATTAATTATTTATACATATTCACCAGAACAAGATTTCAAGTAAACATGCAGGTTCACCGAATAACCTTTTATCTACTCCATAAATCGGATGAATTTTAAAGAAATTGGGGAAACTTTGTGAAAGCTGACAAACACACAGACTACAGGCACAGGGAGTGGGAAAGAAATCCACTGGAAAGATGTTTTGACAGCTGTTTGATGCAGAATTTGGGTTGCAGGAGTATGAATCTCTGTCTGCTTTTATCAGCTTTCCAAATCGCTTCATCTTCACAGCACTACCTCGTGCAGAAACCAATGAAAGGTCAATAAAGAAATTGCGGTTCACAGTTCGCATAGACCTGACCTCTACCAGACAGTTTCAGGATGAAGAGGAACACAGACTGCGAGTTGGACCAAGCCGACCTCATGAATGCTTTCATGGCTGAATAGGAGATAAACATAGTGGGAAGGTATCCCTAATGAATGGAGGCTTCTATCATGAGAATGGTCAGAGTTTTGGAATGAGGTGTTCAACAATGTAATGTTGTAATTGGTGTCCACATAATTTTGGCCGTATATACTGATATGCAGTGCTGAAGTGGAGAAACTCTTTTCTCTTTCTGAGGAATGCAGAGCATGAAAGTCAAGTCAAGACTGACACAAGGATGAGACAGTGAGGGAGAGTCAAAAATATGGAATAGACTCCAAGAAGACGATGACAGGCAATGGGAAGGAAGGGGGGAGAAAAAGAAAGAGAGAACTAAACAGACGGTGAGGTAAAGGGAGAAAAAAAGATTTAAAGAAGACAGCACTTGAAGCAGTGTCTGACATCATCAAATGCCGCCTGAAACAGTGCCAGGAATACGAAGTGAAGTGCAAAGGATTCTGGGTAAAAATCAGAAGTTCAGCTACTGCCAAGGGTGACTCTCTGAACTCAGTCTGAGAGGTGAAGGAAAGCCGGCAAAGCTCCTCCAAATCCGGAGCCCGTCTGTCAAGTGGTGAGTAATGGTGAACGACATTGTAACCTCCCCCGATCATTTCTAACGTTTTATTGTTTCCTCTTGAAAAAAGGCACACATGCCCTGTGGATGTCGTTTTACCGCTAAAAAATATGTCTTTTTGACTTTCTTCTTTCTTATGTTTTCGTGGCATTCATCTGACCCGGGAAAGTGTTTTTTGTCATAAAGTTCAAAAAGGGGAAGCGGCACGGTCATTCTTTTCTCAGCCCATAGGTTGAAATCTCTGTAATATAGCTGTCTGGATCAACAGGGTTGCTTATCAATACCAGCAACTTAGTGATTACTTCACAAAGACACTGTATTTTCTGACATTTGGAACTCCAATATCTTACCCATAGAAACCATGCAAACAAGATTTATAACTGATGGATCAGGTATTACAAAGTATTGAAACAAAATTAAATGTGTGCCACACTGTCAAGTAGATATCAAGTAAAACCCTCTGACCTGCTAGTGGTGGAGGTCATTAGGGTTCATCCTTCATGGAGCATGAATGGCAATCCATCCAACAGTTGTTGTGATATTCCAGTCAACATTACCATCCCTGGAGCCACGCTGCTAGCTAGGATAGAAGACTAACCTCACCAAATGACTGTTCAGAGGTCAGTATTTGGTGCAGAAAATTCTGGCAGCCAAGTGGAACAATATGGCCCAAATTTGTGGTGTTTGTGTTTTCTTGAGCAAAAGGGACTGCTGTGCTACCAACAGGGCAGCCTGCCCACTCCCCCCAGCTAAAGAATGAAATGAAGTATGAAACAAAGGCTCTGATGCCAGAAATGATAAGACAAGTCTTCCTCAAGTCAGGGTAACACTTGGTTATCAAATACCTTGGTGTACACTTTGAATACCTTGGGGTCCACATCACAGAGGGCTTGACCTGGGCACTGCTCACAGAGTGAGAAAAGCAACAGAGGGGCTCTTTCTCTTCTGAGCCAGCACTGAGAGTTTGTAGCAGCTCAGAGAAATACATTTTACAATAATTGTACATGGGAGATTACTAGCATGAATGCTAATAAGTACCAATATCAAGACAAGTCTTTAGAGTTGATAAGTAGGCAGGCAAAGAGGCTGAATACAGAGGAAAACACTACACATCCACATTATAATGTATATATGATTGCTTTTATGTTAAAATGATTGTCTTAAATCTTCAACCCTTGACCCATATCATCCCATGATGGAGGACAACACCTTTGTCCTCTTCAGCTCCATCAGCACCTGTGGCTGACAATGAACAGTTTTAAAGCTTGAAGACACTTCTTATTCATATAAAACTAGAAAACCAAAAGGCCTTTACTGGTACCAACTATGTTATGCCAGCTTCCCAGAAAGAGGGAAAAGGAATATTCCAGAGGAGGCAAATGTAAAAACTGGCATGACAATTTTCAAAGGGGACCCTTAACCTCTCAACTCAAAATATCTGAATGAAAATGGTGTCTCTGAGTAACCATGAATCTTCCCTTTTCAGACATGTCCACTTTATGCTAATCCCATGCAGCTTTGGGTAAAAACATGGTTTTTGCATGCTACATGTGTTATTTATGCCCGGTGTATTTGAATACTTCACTTGCAGATGAAGTAGGTGTGTTTGGCTTATATTTGTAGAGTGAAGCGGAAGAAGTTAAATGACGAGGACATATTTTTTTTATATCTTTCGGACAATGCTTAGACGCATGAAAGATCACACATTGACACAAACAGTTAGAGCTTACTGTCACATTGACCAAGCTATTTCTCTGCCTTCTTTGATCCTACTCCTCCTCGTCTATCCGTTTACTTTCTGCAACTCTCTTATCTCTGCTGCCGCCTATGAACCATAAATGTATGAAACAGAGCAGGAGCAGCCAGGTGAATATACTATGACTCGGTTGCCGTGGAAACACAGGTAGCAACTCTCAAGGTGATGCTGAATTTAGAATTCTTCCAGGGACACGCACACAAAATGTGTTTTTGCTGGTGCAGTGAAAATGTGACTGGCTGTTGTTCATCTTCTTACCTCTACCTGTCTGACCTTTAAACCAACCAAACTTTCTAAGTAAATGTTTTGCAAAAGGACCTCCAAAAACACATCTGAGGCTATATTTCAAGCATCTCAAAGGAGGAAATCTGTCCTAACTCGCTTAGCATTATCAGTGCTGTATGTTCCCACTACTTTTAGGATGAAGAGAATTTCATGAACTTTGCTCACTTAAGAAATGACTCCAATCTCTGCTCATATTGAGAGCTTCATGGGTATTCTAATATGTTCAGAGTCATATTGGAATCATTCGGAGGTGGCATTCAGATGAACTCTCTCTCCTTACAACTTGTAGCTCAGTATTACCTGGTGCAGAATGAGGGAACAAATTATGCATTTTAGCTCTGATTTGACTGATGTCAAATGTGTCCTTGCATCCTGTGTCATCAAGGCTGCATGGAGAGAAATGCATACCTGCTTATTAACATTATTAGTATTATTAGACTTATTAGACTAAATTGGCTGCATGTTATGAATAATGACGGACGGGTACAGGCAGGATTAAAGAAGGCGTCTTGCACAGAAATGTTCCTGAAGGAATCACGGTGACATCACTATGTCACACATTCTTAATAAACTGCCAAAGTACGTGGAGTAGGAAACAAGCACAACACACCTCAGTCTGAATTGCTTTCACCGTCTGATCGATCAGAGAAAATACATGTACTCATGCATCTGTGTCACCATGGTTACAAAATGATTTACATAAATATAGACGTTGCTTAAACTGCACAGACAGCTTCTAATAACATCTCTTCCTGAACAGTTTGCAATCAACATATGAAATAGGAAACCGCAATCACATATTTACTGTTACAAAATACTTATAGACCACTAGATGTGGAGTAAGACCCACCTCGAACTCACCTCACCTCAGTCCACTTGTTAATCTGCACTAGAGTTTGACAGAACCACACCAGATATGGTGTGAAAACATCCCTAAATTCCAGTGGGCATAGCTCTGTGACACCACAACGCTGTCTTTGGTCTATCTTCTACGCAACGTCATACCCCACCAGTAACATTTTGTGTGCCAGACTTTGTTAACTTGCTCAGTTGGTGCCAACTTGGTCATTTTTTTTCGTAGTATATGCATTTTACCATTAGTAAGTAGGTTACATATTTAAATTGTTTCCCTCTTTTCTGTTTTTATGATTGCCACTCTGCCACTCACAGGGTGTTTTAATTTGAACATTGTGTCTCCGTTTGGATTCTGGTTAGTTTGTTTGCTACTTGAAGCTGGTGGTGGTGGCACCCATCGAAAACAGATGAGTGGAGGATTGAAGCGCCCACGGCCGTTTTAGTGGAAGTACAAGATTTGTCAAAAATGGATGCGATCAGCTTCAGTAGCTGCGGTACAGCAGTTTTGAACCACCATGTTTCTTCGGTAGCCCAGAACCAAACCAAGCTAGTTCTAGATAGAGCCGTACTCGTTTTATGTTTTCCTTCACACTTGGTTGTCAAGAGGTTGTAGTGTGCAATCTAACCACTACATAGCACTAAATCTCACACACTGGTCCTTTAAAGGGAGCTTTAGGGAGCCAAGTGTGGGCTTGGAAAACTTTCTCTGTTAAACTCTACCACCTTCTTTTTTGTTGTTGTTGTTGTTAACTGTACATTATACGTGAAAATTATCCAACCGTATCAATAAAGAAAACACTGATAATTGCCTGTGATGATGTGGTGACCTGCCATCTAGATTGTAACAAGTATTATGATGAGCTATTAACTCTCAACTAAATTAGAGAGATTACATGGCTATAAAAAGGATATAGACTGAAAAGAAAATTATAATCAGATACTTAATTTAGTCTGTTATTTTCAACACTTCATGGTGATTTAACAAACGCTGATTACAGCGGTGTGCTTTAATTGTTGCTATCACACACACATATATCATGTCAAAAATGTAAGGGTACGTTCATGCATATGAATGTAATTACATGTTTCTTGTAAACTTGTAGTTAAACGTGCGTGCCGTGTGGCAAACCACTGTGACTGTGCTTTAGACACTTTCATACTGGCCTCAAAATAGTCATAAAGCATTGTCTTTGGTGGCCCAGTAAACATATACAAGAAGAAAAAAAATGGAATTCATGGCTTTGTGGTGGTTGTAACTGTGTGGAAATGACTGTTTTCTTCATCAAACATTAGGGCTTAAAAAAATAAATAAATAAAAAATCGGTCTGCACACTATAACAAAAATCCAGGCTTTTAAATTCCCTGACAAGGCTTGTCAGACAAGCTAAGACAATTATTATGGTTCTGCAATGTGAAAGCAATAATCAATAATCATATTCAGTCTTTTGTTAGTACACACAATGGAGTGTTGAAGAAAAAAGAAACAAGGTATTTCAAGATAAAGACATTAAATCATATGTTTTAGAGTCATAATTTTACCTGAAAATCAAACATATTTTGAAAGTAGTCAGAATATTTCAAAATAAAGTTTTGTACACAAAAGAAAGCAGTTGGACAATAAAGTAATGCTATTTTAACAATACAATCACAATCTTATCAAATTAGGAATGATATGCAGATATTGACAATAATCATGATTTCAAGAATGAATACATTCTTACATGTATAATATAATAATAATAATACATGTACAGTACTATTGTATAAATAATCCAGCCTCTTTCTTTCTATTCTTTGTGGTTCACACTACAACATGGTAAGTGGCAATAATGTACCTTATTGTTGGTTGCCAGTGTTACAGCTGAGTGAAAATTATAATCTATAATAAAAATCTGATATTGTGACAGCCTTGAAAAAAAAAACATTAATTTCAGAATTCACTAAATCCACTGTTTGGTGATTTGGTGATTCTATTCTAAAAAGTAAACATTTGGAGCTAATGCGCTGGAACAACAAAGTGATGCTTAAAATGTAAATAAACTATTTGAATGAACACCCCCCCTAGACCACCTACACAGGTGTTCTCACTTATGTGCCTGATTAGACGCCATGTACAGACTGTGGCTGATTCTTCTGCATTCATACTAATGATGTGCGTTTAGCTGTATAGTTTTTAAAAGGGAATTTCTAGATAGGCCATATACTTAAAATACAAAATTTATATAGCCCTGAATGTCCAGGGTGTACCGAATCGCTCACCTATTCCAGCTGGTATAAGCAGTTATGCAAACTGAATGGAATTTCTGTATGTCAGCCGACCCTTGTGGGGTGGACAAAATAATAAAGAAAAAACTATCACTAGGAAGGAAGGCAGGAAATGCAGTTCAATCAACACTTCTCTAAACAGTTTCAACAACAACAGAATCCTCATGAAGGTTGGAGTTGTAGGAGTGTTATATTAGATTGCATTCATTGGAGCTTAGTGTACCCAAGCAGGAACCTATGTGGCTATGAAGAAAAGCTTATGCACAAGTTCGAAAAATTGCAGTTCCTCAAATGGCCACTTGTGGCTGGCTACAAAAGCTATAAAAAGAGTCAATCTCCATAAGTCCCCATGTTAAAATGTCCATCTTCTCATCAGTGAATGTGTGAGTGAGTGAATCAATGGACATGTTAACAGCCTGGTACAATAAAACTGTTTTGGTCTCTAGCTATTTTCCCCATTCATAAAAACTGTACTGAGGGTAAATTTTTATAAAACTTCCGTTTTCCGGTGCCGTTACAAGTAGCTTATTCTATCAGGTCTGCCAATTATTCACGTTTATACTGATTTTTAGATCGGTTGGGAAGCAGCAGAGGCAGAACTGCCAAGATGGCAACAGCCAGAGCCCACCACAGAGAGCTTCACAGCGAGTCTTTAGAAAACGATGGGTCTACGTCTATGGGTATACGTCTATATTTATACAGTGTATTGTTGAACTGGAAAATGGAATGTATCGCATATACAAAGAACATACACGTGCTGAATTTTCATATTTCACCAACACTGAAACCTCAAACCACAATTTAGACTTGTATGAAACAATTATATCTTCTCTTTACCGTCAATAAATGTAGGAAACTCTCTCAAGTCCTACTTTTTTTGGTCAAAACACTTTGCCTGTACTCTTGTACTACTTGTAGTGAATTCCTAATCTGCCGTGTATCTCTCCATCGCTCTTCCTCGGCTTTGATTCTCCCATTTGTTTTCACCTCCTCTTCCTGCCATCCATCTCTTTCCCTCCCCTTTTCCTGAGATCTCTCGCAGTCAGTATTTGCACTCTAATCCAGTCTTGACGTATGGCTCATTAATAAGGTGAGGTAAAGATATTGGATTAAGAACAGATTAAAGATGATTAATGCCGCATAATGAGGACTAATCTGGCGCTCCTCTGTTCCACGCCGTTTAAATGTGTGTTTTTGCTCAGCCACTCTTCTACTTGCTGAGTCATCTGCCTCTAGGTACAGCTGCTGAAATATACATAAGTTGTTGGTTTATTGAATGAAAAAGATCTGCTGGAAAAGAGGTGCAGGAGCTGTTTAAACAAGGTTTGTGTGTCTTAAATCTAGCAGGTGTAAATTATTAGCATTGCACACGTTCACAAACACATACTTTACACACACAAAAACACACGGTACAGACTCAGAAAGCCTAAGAGTCCTTGAACACACCACAGTTAAATGTTGCCATGCCACATTGTAATGTTGAAGTGCTTAAAGACACACACACACACACACACACACACACACACACACACACACACACAAAGACTATGCCCTTGAACAGCGCAAGGAGAGGGAGAAGGTCAAAGACAATCATCCCATGGTCCTTGGAGGGCTCCCAGCATCCAGGACGCCACCTTTGGGAGTCCCGATTCTTCACCGTGGCGCCTTTCTCTCCCTCTTCCAGCCATGTTAAAATGAATGGGGCTGCGCTGGTGGGTGGCATTTGGCATACTGGTGAAACGATTAAATATGATGGAGGAAGTGCAGTTGAAGTAACAGATCATTGAGTTTGAAGACTCATTATAGGCCATATAGAATATATAGAACGTTAGCATGGCAGCAGCCAATATATTTTTCGTCACAATGACTGCAAGACAAAGAGCAGCAATCTGACGACGTTGCAGCAAAAGTTGAGCGAAGTTCAAATGTTTTAACAGACAGCCCTGTATTTTTGGTGGAGCCCTCTGGGTTGGCACTGCCATTCAAATGAATGATCAGGCTGTGATTTTTCATCTAGTGGTGGCGTGCTTCTGAATGTGGACTTGGGGTTGAAGGGTACACGAATAGTTAACATTGACACAGGAGACCATAATTTCCATCCTGTCTCCTTAAAATGGTGACTTCTTTTCACTGCAAAAGTGATTTAACTACTTTTAGAAAGTACATCAGGAGACTTTAGGCCATGCCTTCTGCTATTTTGGTGCAGGTGAAAATATTTTGTTCTTTAGATGCGGTTGACTTTGCTCTTTGTCTCTACCCCAATATGCAACAATCCCAGTCCCAAAACAAGCTGGTACACTGTGTAAAATGTAAATTTAGCTTGGAGGACAAAACCATCCATGATTTATAAAAACAATTTAAAACACTGACTTGTCAGACCACAGTACAGTTGCACTATTTGCCGCAAGTCTTCATTAACTCATGTAGTAATATCCTTAATATAGGTGTGTCAGTTTTAACATGGTGTCTTGTGTCTTGTCCCTTATGTGCAAAGATTGGTCTGGACTCCTTGCCATGATGATGCTATCACCGGTTACCAATGAACCAGTTTACGTGGAGAATGTTTTGAAAAGATGTTATGCATTCAACAACTTCAGCAGGCTTTTGTATCCCTTGTCCCAACATGTTTTTGTATTTATGCATCATAGAATTAGTTTATGCCCAAACCTTTTTGGAATCAAGCTACATTTTAAGAGAAATGTTTGGCTTAGATTCTGCCACCTCTCTTACTATTCTCTCTTTTCTACAAATATCCAGGGAGATAGAGAGCCAACAACCAGACAACAAACATAAAACCAATCAGACATATTGGGGACGAAATGATCAGCATGTCCAATCAGTTCTGTCAGAAACAAAATCGGCTGCTCCCAAAACACTGTTGTTCAGCAGCTGAAGTCTTTTGACCAAGCATCTCGAGGGTCTGATATGCCACCAAAACACCTTATGGCTGTTGTCAAAGGCGAATCGTTCCTGAAGCACATCAGCGTGTGTCATTATGTAGTTTGGAAGTTGGCTGCAATGAATATGTTGGTGTTGAAAGACAGAAAAAGATGGAACCCATTGACTATGCCACATTGAAGCCTGTTATTAGAAGAAATGTGTCAGCATGTTGTGGCCAGATTCACTTTTCCTTAAATAGAAGTCAAAGTACAGGTTTAGTGTGATGATTTCAAATAATGGTTTTGATCAACAGAAAGACACTTTTTGCTCCTTTCAAGGGTTGTTCTGCTATTTGCTGGAGGCAGAGCTCCCTGCCAAAAACTTTGAAAAATGTACCTGTCTCTCCTCATGTCTTATAATTGTGAGTTTTTGCTGCACCCAAGCATTAATTTGCCCTTTTCATTCCTCGTCCTCTACGTTTTCTGCCCTACCATCCTCCAGCTTGTCTTTTCCTCCCTCCTCCACCTCGACTTCATACTCCCCAAGTCCCAATTCCCCATTTCCCTCCCAATCACAGACTCCCCCCAAGGATTTGAGGCCCTCTCTAGTCATCTCCCCCACCCCCCATGAGAGACACACACACACACACACACACACACACACACAGCTTCATACATGCACACACAAACACCAATCTCTCTGCCTCATCCCTTTATCCTCCATCACCATCCCTTTCCCACATGTGCCTCCTCCCATGAGAGAATCCCCCCTGTGCCCCAAAATAATAAAATAAAATCTCACCGCCATACTCTCTCCTACTCTCCCCTTTTCCAAGGAGGGGAAGACGAGCTGATGAATGCGATGGGGCAGATGTGGATGAGAGGAGAGCAATTAAAATCTTCTCTGCTCTCCTTTTCTCTCCAGATCCAGAGGGAAAACGGGGAGACAGTGATTGTGTCTGGCATGAGAAAAAAAACACACCAAATCTATCTCATCTCAATCAGAGAAACCTATTTTGAAGGCTGAATAAAGACAAAAGAACCACTGGCTTTATGGGGCTTCTCACATGCAGAATCAAGGACATTTAGGCCTTTTGAGGACAAAGAGCTGGCGAAAACAAAATGAAATAGAGTACATATGGAAAATCTGATATGCTTTTCGGGGGACAAACAGGGTGCAATTTCAGAAATCTCCCACACATGCAACAATGTGAATGTTAAAACCCATTTAAATCCCAGCGAAAATGAGATGAATTTACCATGTAATAATCAATACCCCAATGTGGAGAGCAGACCCATACTGTGCTTTGTTGTGTGCGGTGAAATGCATGAGGCTGTTTAATAGAGGTTATCCATTGATGTAACTTTTTCACATGAATCCGCTGCTCTCACCCCCCGCTGAGGGGCCAAATAAATTCACGGCAGTAGCTATGAATGAGCAAAGCTGCAATAAAGAGAAGAAAACAAACTAATAAATCAAACTAACCAACAAAGGAAAAGGCCACAGAATGAGCAAAGATCAATACAACATAGTGGACAGTCTGTCACACTCAAGTCAGTTTCTTCACATGCTGTATATATTACACACATACATGTGTCGAGTGACGAATGATTAAAGATCATATTTTTATCACGTTTTATTCAGAAAAGTGTGCTTGATTAATGTTTGACACCATCATTTAAAAAGTACTATGTGTCTAGATATACTAGATGAATTCCCAATGACAAATAAAACTAATTTAATTTATTTAAACATATAAATGGCTAAATTAAACAGTTAGTATTATTGAACTAAAAGAGATTTGCAATTTACACACGCAATGCCAATGTTGTCAAGTCACTACTGTTTATCTAATACGGGGCAGGTTTGATATGATGGGTAGAATAGCGCAACCTTTTTGGCCATTGAGATGTAAACAACCAAGACGGCTGCCGCTGATGAAGTTTCTGTTGAATCTGCTGTTAGATTAGTATTAAACAAAGTAGGCTGTATTGTTTCTCTAAAAGAATAAATAACTGCACACAAAGCTTTTGTGGATAAGCACAAGATTTGAAGTATAATTTACAAACTACACACCATGTCACATGGTTTTGTGCTTTGATTGTGTATATTTCATTGTGTCCAAAAGGTATTTTGACGTACGCACATTGATAACACTCTTTGGAAATTGCAAATTCACTCAGCGGTTCATGACAAATTGGTATTTATGAACTGGTCTGGTGATGCAAGGCTACAAATACTATACTATACCTATAACAAGCTAGAATTAACAGGCATCTTGCTTTGGCAAGAGCCTAAAGGGCTGTTGGTCTACAGTTAGCACTATTGGAAATGGATCACAAAACATCAGCTGAACATACTAGGAACTGACAAATCCCAGTTACAGTGCAGCAGTCAATAATAACTGTGTCACTTTTTTCTGGAATGAAACAAACGGTCACAGCAGTATTCTCCTCTGTCATGCAACACTCTGAGAACATCAACTGAATTTGAGAGTTTTAATAATTTAAGTCTTCTTCTTTTGGGACTACTTCATATGTAAACAATAGATTTAGTGTCTGGATGATACTGTTTTACTGAAATAGCCATTATTGGAGAAGAGGGAAGAAAAACATCAATATAGCAGGCAATTCCAAACTTTTGAACAGTAATGTATGTATGAAAATGTCTCTTAAATATAAATTCATATCCAATTAAATGTAATTGGAGGTGATAAGCTAACCGCTCCCCTCAAAATTCACTATTATCTTGGGTCATACTGATATCTACTGAAGCAGTATCATGGGTTGAAGACACATCTTTGAACATCAGTTGGCAAAAGATGTTTACAAAGCAGCATGGTAGGAGATGAATTTATTCATTCCTCCTTTTTTCTCCACCTTTAGATCTATCAACACAGGGTAGAAGGGAGGTGTGGGTGGAGACCAACGATCCTTATCACGATGATTCCACAGAAACTAATGCTTTGTAAGACAAGTCCACCATTGGGTAATCAAAACAAACCCCTGGATACTTTGAATCAATCCCTCTCAGAATTCTGTAATACGTTGCATTACTAAAGCTAAAGATGCGTTGATTGGTCATTTCACTGCAATGTAAAGCTATTAAGAGAGAAGAAATTCAGTTATGTAATTTTGAGGCCTAACAAATGTGTTCATTCATAAAATCTTTGCAAATATGATGTGACAATATTTTGCAACCTGAATTGTTAACATTGTTTATACTGGCTACAGTCTTCTACATGTCCTTTGTTGGCACATCAACCGTCAATAAGTGGAATAACATGAAAACTACCAAGAATGTGTCTTCACCAACCATCCCAAGTCCCACAGACAAGTTAAGTCCTACAGGTCAAGACTAGACCATTGAACAGGTCTGATTTGTTTTGAAAAACTGGCGAAATCAATTCAAACTTTAGCCAGAAAAGTTTCATAAATCCTGATTTTTGTTGTTTTGCTTTTTCCTGAGATGATTTATACAATTATATTCAAACAAAAAAAATGTCAAAAATGTCAAGCTTGTGTTCACCTGTAAGCTTCCCTAATCAACACAACACTTGTTTATGGCTGACCATGAACTGCAATGTACCCATTTCAGGACCAGCTTGGGACCTCTGTTGTATCTCTCTTTGCCTCTATTCCTGTGAAATCTCTACTACCGTCTATAATAGGGGCACTAAAATGTTCTGAAAAATAAACACTCCCCACATAAAAAGGCTTATAAACTTTACAGTTTGTACAGCATCAGAAACTGGGGAAGAGGAAACTGCATATATCAACTGCAGAAAGAGGGAACTGCATTCAGAATCTGCATGTACTTGCCTCAAATAATGATTTTCAAGGCACAGCAGTATACTATGCCACTCAGTTTAGATAAGGCTTATTGATGAGACCAAATTCACACAACTGTGACATGCTCATCTGTGTCAGAGAAAATGAGCTACTATTTTGGGGAAAACTCTCTCACTAGGTATCCTTGCATCATAATAAGGCGTTTGGTGTGACTTGCCTGAGAGATCACTGGGAGATGTGATAAGCAGATTTTCTGCTACAGTAAATAGGAGACTTGGAAGTGGATGAAATAAATTTGTCATTTGTCTTTTCCATTCATAAAAACCCACCAAGGTTTGCTCTTTACAGTGCTGTTTTAGGGGAAATAGCTATATAGATTAACTACTACTTGTGCTGGGATTTATATCGCCCATTCCTTCTTTTTTTTCTTCTTTTTATCAAACCATCAGGTCCAGCCTTTTTCTTTGGATAATGCTTATCTGGCCCCCGTCCCATCATCCCATCATCTTCAAACTCTCCAATCAGTGCAATCAGTCAAGACCAGTGCAATCACTGTGCCCAACAAATAGAGCTAAAATGATTGGTTTAGATTGTCAGTGTTCTACAGGGATGCTGTATCACCAAAAAAAAAAACAAAACTCAGCCACTGAGTACTGCTTGATTTTTATCCCACTGACAGAAGCAAGTTTCTCAAGCAAAGTAACGACATGTCGAAGATATATATTGCTCTATAGTAACTAAGTTTAGGTTCTTTTGGGGGTTCTGCTTGTTTGTTCATGGCATTTTACATTTAAAATCCCCAATCAGTGCCGTCATTTTTTTTTTTTTTTTTTAAACAGTAGCTGAGTGGACAGACTACTTTCACACTGTGACCAATTAGTCTCCCAGGCCTTGTTATATAAGCACATGTCAGAACCAAACTGTGAAGAAAATGGTAATGAATTAAAATTAGATGCAACGTTTTTTTTTTTTTTTTTTTTTTTTAACTTTAACTAGACCTACACTCTTTTTGCTGAGTCCACTGGGGCTTTGCCGACTTTAGCAGTGAAGTTGTACCAGATGAACAGCTTTGGGTGATAATGAATAGACCTTGTAAGGTATCCAAGACACCTGGCAGAAGAAAATAACTTGGATCTGGATGATCGGCACAACCGTTCGAGGGCATAGTTTCTAAATCAACCAATTAAGAAAAAACATGTATAGCAGTATAGACCTCATTTTCTATAGAAATGAACAAAACATGTTCTTCTGGCAGCTTGAGAATATTGTAACATAAATAACATTTGAAAATTTACAGCTGGACATGTTTTGCAAATCTCTTCAAAGCTTCAAAAACTTGGGATCAAAGATTTCAACAACTTTTATCAAAAGATAATGTGACCATATGACCATACTAAAAATGAATATGCAATATCTTAAAATCAGTACACATACAAAATATTACGTGTTAAACCACAGCTCCAACCCAGGACGCCGCTGCACAGACTTTGGCTCAAAATGATGGCACCTGTGCAAGGTATAAACAGATGAAATGTTGGGCTGTATTTTTGTACAGTGGGTGGAAGAGACACGTTGTCCATCTTCATATATGACAACGTTTTGTGCCAATCTGTCAAGTACATGTTGAGATTTTTCACTGCCAGTGGAGCTAGATGAAATGCTGAACTGTCCAGAAGTTTTGGAGATTTTCAGTCCAGATCAAAGTGGTGGACCAACAGAACGTCATTGCCCTAGCTGGATTTATGCCACTATCATGGCTATAAACAATAGACTGTGGTTTGTGAGAAGTTCTCTGCTGTGACTATATTTTGGTGAGCAGTAGGTGGGTGCAGTGACTTCCACAAATCTTGTCATAACTGTGAGGTTGCCAGGGAACAGAGTCCTATCATGGACAGTAAACCCAGGAACTTTTTTTTAGAAAGAAAACTGATGAAATAAACCCTCAATGAGAGATTGCACTGAATTATAGCAGCTATTAGAGTGGCGGTAACCCCATGTGTGATGTCAGGACTTCGGCTGTCGATACAATCCCTTAAGTTCTGCGTCTTTTCATCCACGTGAATCACTCATGACTCAGTTTGCCCCTCTTCCTGTTCTCCAGACAGAGTTTTACTTAGCAGCACTGATGTTGAAGGTCCCATTGTTCTAGAGGTGTAAAGGACGCCCTGTCCTACACTATGTAGCATACTACGCTCTTTCTCCCCCATCTCCCCTTCTCTCGCCAACCCCCCCCCCCCCCCCCCAACAAAACAACCCCACCTCCCTCCCAGCGGGGGACTGGTGCCATGTGGTGATGAATAGTCAGATCTGAGGCAGGAGGACGCACAATGTAGGTCGAGCTCCAGGGGTTGTCGTCTACTGGTGTGTGTATATGTGTATTTATATATGTGTGTGCACGTCGAGGCACTTGAGGGGGGCTGCCGGGTACATGCAGCTCTCCAGTGAGTGGTGGTGTTGTGGGGTGAGGTGGGGGTGTTGGAGAGTGCATATACCTGCTACAGTATGATATATGGAGTGTCCGTACCCCCTTATACACCTGTTCCCGTTGCCTATTCTGTCTCTGCCTTACACACAATAACACACAATAACACACACACACACACACACACTCACCACGCCCGCACCCCCATCCAGAGACAAGGTGTAGATAATCAGCTCATTTGTTATGGTGCCGTTAGATTAGTGAATGAACATATGCATGATGATGAACTGCACTGCACCAGAACGACAACCTTGTTCTGCGGGACCACAAAGTCGCATGGAGAGAAGGACTGGCTAACAAACGACGGTGAACTTCAATGACTTTGGGGTCAGGGAGCCGGGGGTGAATCATGCAAGCTTTCTTTGTGCCTTCCTTTCTTTCCCTTAGGCCTTAGGACTGTAGGTTGGTTGTACTTGATGTCACAGCACCCCAATTCTGGCATCTGTGGTGACCTTTTTGCATCGCTGCAGGTGCATTTATTTTTGAAGAGTCTAAATTTGGGAAAAAAGAGAGCACCGGTACCGGATGGGTACACTGTATCAGGACAGAGAACATCAGAAGGGTGCACCCTTGCTTGTAAGTGAGCATAAACAAGTGGTGAACAGTGTGGTGGCAACAGTTTCTAAATAATTTCAAAGACATTTCTGTTCAGCAAATTGTTGTTACTCACTGGCCTACATAGGATCAGTTGGGTAAATGTTATTGACTGTCAATGTAACATAGGCCAGTATTTCTCAGTCCACAGTCCTTCACTCTTTTGTAAACTCTATTCCATATGATTCACAAAACCTCTAAATGTTACGTATAAAAATAACCAGTGTTCCCAAGGAATGATGAGTGAAACTGTGGCTGCAGGGGGTCTGATGGTGTGCTGAAGTTCCCTTAAGTGAAATTCAAGTTCTGCTTTAAGTGTAAAAAAAAAAAAAAATCAGTTCACTATGACTCTATGGTGGGCTGCCACAGTCGAGGTAATTAATGGGAAACACTGAAATAACTCATAAAATCTATACGCTCTGACAGTACTTGTGGGATACAGTAAACCAGGCTATTGCAGTGCATGACATCAAGGCACACTAACTGAGTGATACTGTGTGGAAACATTATGAATTTCAGACAAACAGAAAAAAAGATGGATAAATGTACTGTTTTTCCTACTGTATCAGTAATGTTTCTTTTTTAATAAAAGTATCTTATAAAAGAGTGTCCGATGTGTACATTTCATTAGGATCATAGTAAAGAGGGAAAAATAAATGTTTTCAGCCTGAATAACTGCCAACAGCAACAGGCAGGAAGTGCTGTGTCCTGTTTCTTGCTGTAAAGAAGAAGCAACTGAATGATGTCCAGGTGCAGGTCTTGTCCCCGTGTATAATCCCAGAACATAATCCCAGATCATCTCTGCTTCACAGAGTGGCGTGACCCGCAGAGGGCCCGAGGACTGCCGAGCACACTGAATGAATTTTAGCCATGGAAAGCAGACAACAGAAAAAAACGGAAACACAAATGGACAACACTGCTTCACGGTGTTGATTGGTGAGGTTGGATACATACTGTACACGTTGTTACACTCCAAGAGAATAGAAATAGAAATGGAAATAGCATTTTATTTTTTTGGAAAGGATTTGGGTAGGTTAGCCATACCAAAGGAAGCCTGGGAACACTGCTTACTAACTGCCCAATAAAAAATAATTTTAAGATATCAACCTGAAATATGTTATGGACAATATGTATGGTAAGAAGGAAATGTAAAAGATTTTAGCAGATTAGGGTTACCAACTGCAAAAAGAAGTTAACATAGAAACATGTCACACCTGGATAGCAATCCTACTACAACACCAGTGAGCGAATGTTGTGTACTTGAGATCATCAGAATCTACAGCTCGTCACGGTTTCAGACAGAGGTCAAGCCCACAACTGCCTGTGCATCGTCTGATTTATTTCATCACATCATTACTGTGATTGGATGTAAAACTTTCTCCAAATGCAACCGATAACTCGACTCATTTCTAAATTGAACTTCTTTTTACTGTCAAATACTGTCACTCCGCCCGCCCCACGTCACATTCATTCCAAGTCAGTTAACCCGTGACTGTCTCTGGGAGGAGATGTCAGCCAAAGCTTTTCTAATAAAATTTACCTACGAGACCTACAGAGAGTTCATCTGCAAAACAGCATCCATGAGAAAACACACAGTGGTGTGTAAATCCTGCAATGCCATACAACAGTCTTCTTAAGCTGTGGCTGCCGTTAGCGACATTTTAAGCTTGGCAGATATTTTTTTTTGCCTTGGCCAACGCTAGCTTAGCAAGCTGTCCTTCAGCATGTAGCAGGACACAAGCACAACTTTGTTGAGTTGTGTTTGGAAGTTTGTTGTGTGAGGAAATGTTCCTGCAGAGCACAGCATCACTCTGAGGAACGACATCCACATAGAGAGCAGAGCCGGATCTTCCCGTAGACCTGGACATGCCCTTAGCATAGCACAACAGACCTGAACTTTTGCTGTGACTTTTTAGTGTTCTTTCTATTATTGCAGAGATCAACAAATCCACCTCCTACACATCCACTCTTATTTTCTAACATTTTCATCTTTCTCTCTTTAAACCACCACTTCTTGGTCTGAAACATTTTACAGCTTTGTCCCTCCAGCTCCTCTCTGCCCCTCTCTTCTTAGTGCAACACTGTATTGAAACAGCAGGGAGGCACCCCTCCATGCCTTTTCATCTCTCCTCCACTTCTCTCTCTATCCTTCTCATCTGCCTCTTGTGTAACGACCTCAATCTGTCTGTCTCTGTTAGCTACCGTCTGCGACAATAATTCTGTAATACACTCAAGTGGGAAAACCTTGAAGTGGCGTCTTTCCTCTGCTCTCTCGTTCAGCACACCGACTTTATTGGCAGGACTGTTTATCAGAAACAATATTTCCAAAGTGAAATTCAAAAGTAAGCAACAGGAGCAGCGTGTAACAGAGTGCAATCTCATCATATGCTGGATACTTTAGCATCAATGCAAATGTGTGTGTGTGTGCATGCGCGTGCTTGTATGCTGTGTCTGCACAACCATTCTGGCAACTCTCAGCAATTATGTGTGTGTGTGTGTGTGTGTGTTCACCACAGTATCTGTGCCTGTGCCGGCCTCGTAGAAGAACAAAACGAAACAAAACAGAGCAGAGCAGATCTGCACTATCATCCCCAGGCAGGCCGCTGCTCTCTGTCTCTGTGCTCCGTTACCTGTTGGTCCTCATATAATTACAGCAGCCACACTCATCCATCACAGTATTGTTGTGGTGTACGCCGGGCCCATTCTTTCTCTGGCTCAGCAGCGTTACATAAAGAAACAATAACAGAGTCTAAACAAGCACCATCCACCAGAGGAGGGAGGAGGGACGGGTGGGCAACAAAGAGCAGGACATAGTGCAGCACACACATACACACGCACACACGCATGCACGCAAAAGATTATTACAGTAGAGTGCGAGTTGTTTCTTTTTTGTCCTGGTTTGGAAGTTTGTAATGACAAGTGATACACAGTGAGCTAGAGAATGAAATATTAGAAACACCTGCTCTTTCTCTGCAATAGGTTTGATCCCTGACAGAATTCACTTTTAAATCCGTTTAACCTGTGAAGGGCAGATCTGCTGCGGCTGAAAGAAAGCCAAGAGGCTAAAGAGGGATTTTTACTCCTGCAGTCAGCTGAGGGAAGACGGGCACAACAGACACTTCACACATCACGCAAAAGACAAAAAAGTTAATTAATTTTGACTGTATATATGCTCAGCCCTGGATTGATATAACCCTCAATGTGATTTAAAAGAAAGAAGAAAGAAACTAAATCTGTACCTCTACAACAGGGTTTCTCAAACTTTCTACACTTCCCACCTCGAACAATACTAGACTCCAAGTACCACCATTATCACAGATGTTCATTAAGCAATATTACATGAGAGGGTGTACTTTACCGTATTTACTGGCAAAACGATCATTACTGAAGTGCCAATAATGACAGTAAAGCACACCCTCCAATGTAATATGGCAATTATACAACAGTTGCCAACTAAATGAAACATAAAATGGGTACAAAGGGTATTTCTATTTGGGGCAATTCACTTCGCTTGTGCAGTGTGGGGTCAGGCTAATGACTGGGAAACAATCAGTCACGTCAATAGACACACACACACTAAACTAACTTGCTAGTTCAGTCTTGTTGTGACTAAACTATCTGCTGAAAGATGTTTCGAAAAAACCCAACTCTAATTTCACAGTCTGTGCATACCAATATATTCAATATATTTCAAGTTCATTTGTTTGATAATTTGCTGCTTTGTAAGATATCACAACATCCTAATTTTACCTTTAAAACAAAGAACAAAACATGTTTCAAATGTTGTAGTATATTCAAAATAATATATAATATGTTTTATATAATATGTTTTCAATTTATTTCATTTTAAAACATATTTCATATTTCAGAAATGAAAACATAAACAAAAAGCCAATGAAAAACAAACAAACGGTCCGCTCTGCACAACTGGACACTCACCTACTGCCTGTGTGTGATGTTATCAATATAGGTAAAGAATCATCCAGCAGCATGTGGCAAACTTTAAGTTTCATCTCTACAGCTAAAAGAAGTCAGTTTTTCACAGTCTGATCATAAAACACACACACACACACGCACGCACACACACGCACGCACACACACGCACACACACACAACACAAAACAGTCATATAAACCTGAGCTCTATGGAGACTCTGATCTGTATGTTCTCACGTTACTGTGACATTTTACAATCTCAGACTGAATAACTGTGACTTCTATGGTACATTAATTACAAAAAATAAGAAAAAAAACGCATGAAAAATCTTTGTGTCCTGGGATCTACCCCACTTTAAACCAGACATTAATAACATCCATTTCCCCCCCTTCCTTGTCAACACAGATGCTGTAATTAAAAGCAGCCAATGTGCTCTGAGTGAGGTGAGGGTGGCCATAAAACAATGGTGATGAAAAATGGAACAGACAAGTGGGAGCGGGAGGCAAAGAGACAAAGAGACAAAGAGAAGAAGCATTAATTGAATAAAATGTCATGCAAATACTTTGTTTTGTTAATTAAATGTTTGAGTGTCTTAATCCACTTCAAGCTAACCTATTTATTTATTCTTTTTTTTTTTTTTTTTTTTTTTTAAAGGTGTGATATGCGTATGAATTGAAAGGAGCTGCATGCATTAGTTAGGTTTTTTCCAGGTGTGAGCATAGTGAGACTACAGTATCAACCAGTATCAGGTCTGCATACCCCCCCCTCCTCTGAGGGCTAAACACTACACTACCTGCAAAAGTTTTCAGTCCTTTCCATTTCGCTATTAAGTTGTCCATCACATGAAAAGCCAGGATTGACTCAGTCTTGCTCACTCACTCTTGAAAAGAACAGTAATTATCATAAAGGCAACAGGAAAACTTTTGTTCTTTTCACACAGCTGAACAAAAGCATTCAGAATGTCACCTCTGAATTCGCCTTGGTCAGTCCGTCTCATCATTAACACAGCGAACAACGCTGAGTTCCCGCTGTGTGCATATATTTAAAATGTCAGCAGAACAAATGCCTCACGCTATAAAATCTTCAGTAGCTGAAAACAGTAGCTGTCTGGACAGGTACAAGACACCTGTTTGTATTGTATGTGGAGCTAACGTGGCTATAACCAAAGAGTACAATACTAGAAGACACTGAAACAAAACACTTTAAATTTAAAGAAGGCTGCATTTAGACAAAGAGGCGTATGATTTTATTTTTTTATTATTTGAAATTTGATTTTGCATGTGTGCAATATTAAGTTTTATCAAGCTTTGCTTGTTCCATGTAGTTTGAACTTGTTTAGGTCTGTTTTTTCAATAAATATTAATGTCAGCCCGCGACTTTGTCAAAGTTTTAAATTTTGTCCAATTGTACATTTGAGTTTGACACCCCTGTTAAAATGAGCAGTGGCACTACATTACACAGCATCTATATATGTATATATCTATACATTCACTGTAATTAATCAGACGTGACATTGTCAGAAAGACAATTAAAATTATGTTATTAGAGTGTTAAAGTATTGGACAAATTTTGACATTTTTGACACATTTTGACCTGAAAGTGGCACTAAAAACAGTCTGCGGAATTATGGTTTATTTTATCTCAGAACATGAAGGAAGCGCTGAAGGAAATTCTTTGTGTTGCCCCAACAAATGTCAATTGTCCTGTAGATCAACCCAAAGATAAAATTTCAACTGAAATTGCTTCCATTCATCTGGGACATTGAAATCTTCAGGACACTGGACTAGCACCCTGCAGGGAATCAAAGTTATCACAATCCATCTTGTGGGAAACATGAATGGGCCTAATTTCATGGCAATACTTCCAACTTCTCAAAATCACAAGTGTCGATCTGATGATGAGGCTAAATGAAAGGTCAAAGGATCGCCAAAGTATTCATTCTCAGACTTACCTGTACTATATCTTACTTAAAAAAAAAAAGTCCACCACATGGAGGTATTATGGTAAAGATTTGGAGTTCAAACAGTCTCCTATAGAAAGCCTCAGTACTTAGGCTCCAGCTGCACTGCTGGTAAGTCATTACTCACAGAGCCAAAAGAGGCTGGACAATGTTGACATTCTC
The DNA here is from genome assembly GCA_023373845.1 of Nibea coibor. NCBI lineage: Eukaryota > Metazoa > Chordata > Actinopteri > Sciaenidae > Nibea > Nibea coibor. The sequence goes on from CM041717.1 coordinate 5,253,236, forward strand.
CAACACGACTATTAGTGAACAGCACTCTGACCATGAAACTATCGCATACATTTGAAATTGTTCCATTCTTCTATTGTGTCTTGAAAGCTCTCACACCATACACATGTAAGTGCTGAACCCCCAGAAATAATTAACCTTTCGAAATAAATAAATAAAAAGGAGTCTACAATCACACACTAAGATGTGCACTTTCCACTTTCTATCCAATTAACTCCATGACCTGTTTACTATGCTGTGTGCTAAGTCTGCAATCTAACAAAAAGCTAATCAACAACTCGTTGAACACGGAGACTTGAGGCTAAATTGCCGCAGTCAGTGTCAGCTAGCACTTTCCTTCTGAAAACATTCATTCCACTGGAAAGAAGACAGCTGTGTACACGTTGTTTACTCATTGTACTCCAGTATGCTTAGGCTAACCTAACATGCATCCTGAATATCAAAGGTAATAACACAAGTGTCCAAGCTAGTGCACATTCTGAGACAGAAATGGGAGTGTTGACAGCTTGATTGCAGAAGTTTCTCTAGCCTTGGCCTTTACAATAGCCGTGTGCCATCATTTCAATCTGCCAGGAATGAGAGCTGCTCTGAAGAGGTGAATACAGATCAGCCTTGACTTGATGTGATTATGGAAGTGCCAAACAGAGCAGAAAAAAATTATATAGTGATAAACGATAAGTGATAAACATCTTTGTAATTGCTCACCGCCTCATGTCTGGGAGTGAAAATAGGTACTTGGCAATGTCCTAGATGTCTTCACAACGCATCTAATTTCTCCTTTTTATGTGCTACAAGGGAAATAAAAATTGTGTCATTATAGCTGTAAGAATGTATTTGCTTAATTTACAATTTGACCTATACAACTTCCACTTTACCCCGAGCCATGGAACAGTCACTGCTGGATCCTAACAGGACACGCTCCTAATTTTATAAAAAGCATTAGGGTGCATTAATTTTCAGACGAATCTCTTTGATGTTGAGATCAGGCTGCTTAGGTGTGGCGCGCTCACATCTATTTGCGCGCTAATATCACCGCATGGCTCAATTGAATTTTTGAACTTGTGATGTTTGTAGGATTGTTCTTCTGTGTCTCGGTTCTCTTCAGTCAAATGGTGTTTCATAACGGAGCTCGCGCAGATTCATTTTCCTGTTTGTTGCATTAGTCAGCGAGTCTTAATGGTTTGTATTCACTCTCTTCCAACTGGAGTACCTATGATAATTGGCTGATTATGACTATTTATAGACTTGCTACAGCAGTTAGTTTGTTACACATTAATTGGTTTTTGGATCCAAGTGTTAATCTTATTGGTCCTGTGGGTGTAGATTACAGATTTATAGGTAAGTGGTTAAACGTGGAAGACAATTATCTAGAAGATGAAAAGGACGTTATTAGGTATGTATCCAACCTAACTACAATTCCTATCTGACTGGGGCAAGCCACCAAGGTAATGGTTACCCAAGTATATGTTACTGACCCATTTTAGGAATCTTTAGTTTTTATCCATCCAAGAGAACATAATAATACTGAATATGATCAAGATTATGTTAGGAGACGTGGATACTGTGAATATTACACATGCAATGGCGAGGTAAAAGCAACAGTGAACGCACCTGGTTTTGGTACAGCTAAGCACAATGGTAAGCATTGCACATCATTCCGATATGCTAGGTCATTAACAACAGGTGTCCTCCACACGTGGCTCACCTGCTGTTGTTAAAAACAGAATAGCAGGTGAATAAGTAGGTTTTTTAGGCAACTTTATAAACCTGCATGCTGAGTATAAAGCCGCTGACGAAGCGGTGGTGTTTGACAAGCTGGAAGTGAGAGCGGGCTGGACAGGGAAAAAAAAACAGAGAGAAGTGTGTGTGTTTGTGTGTGCGCGTGCACATAGAGAGTAGTTTGAGAGTAAACAGTAAAATAAGGTGGATAATTAAAATAGTGAAATAAGTAACCCACTAGAAATGGGCTCATGTATTCTTTAAATCAAATATATACAAATATTTGTTTTATGCCAAGTAAACGCCGCTGAGATGTCTAATCCTTCCTCGTGTCTAACTCTGAATGAATCATTTACATTATCTAATTAACCTACATTATAGGGCAAGCTACTTCTCCCAAAACACACATAACACAGGACTCATGACGGGGACGTAAGCATCACCGAATGGCTGTGCTATGGCTTTGCACTGTCCTCTGCCCGGCGTCAACTCACACCGGACACATACTGGCAGCGTAACACCAGCCGTATTCACGCAAGATCATGGGAGAATCCTGAATGTGCAGAGTCCCCGCGATAAATTGTGTATAAAAGAAACAACAACAACAAACAACTAACTTTCCTTCTTCGACGTGGGAAAGATTATATATTATTATATAAAAAGGATCTGTTGTGTTCTAAATTATTGTGTGTTATTCCATTTCAACAATTACTCTCTCGTCGTTCATGCTGAGACCCTTTGATCACTGACCTGGTGCCACCGGTCATGACGTAATGTTGATGTCAAGCTGTGAAAGGCTACATGAACTGTGTATTGTGTTTTATTTTGAAAGGGGGCGGAAGTATATTGTGTTGATTTTGTGTCGGATTTCCTTTCTGCTGCAATCTGGTCTTTTGACGCGGTTTAGCAACAGCTCGTGTCAAAAATAGAAGTGCTACGGAAAGATAGCGCTGCGGAGTGGAGAGACGCTGCTAGGATGCTGCTGAGACATCCCGCAGTGCCCAGTGTGAGTGGTTTCATTGATCAGAGTGGCAGTGATCAGCAATGGTGACCGCGGTGCAGCCGTTCTCCAGCGCTCACGTCCCCGGTGTGACTTAGGCTTAAGACTACACCTCATTTTCATAGATCACTAATTCATTTCTTTTTAACTTTCCCTAAACTGCAGAGTGAAAGGAGGTAAAATCTTGTTTTGAGCATTCCTTTTGTATATATAATACTATGATATAATGTCATGCCTGTAAAGAATCAGAAAAGTAATACAATGACTGCAAGTCTTTTTTTTTCTTCTTCTCATAACTACTTTTTCATGGCTGTACTAGGGATGTGCGATAAGGACTAAAAACATTTATCCTGATCATGTCTGGTATTTATCACAGTATCACGGATAAAAAAGATGATGAATGAATAAACACCAATTCAGCATTATCTTTTTGACTATAAATCTATCACCAAAATAATAATAAAGGCTAGGGGGAGCTGGTGGAGGGCATGTCTATACCTGCTGCATGTAACCGCAGTGAAACAATCAGGAAAGAACTTTATTTCGCTGATTAATTCACAGCTTTATTGTTTTATCGTGGGATGACATACCCTGGGGAATGTTTTTGACGATATATTGTAAACGAAGACATATCACACATTGCTAGACTGCACATATAAATGGAGAGACTGCTCCAAAGGGCGCACCATTATCTGGATCTTAAGAATCACAATCAAGATGATCAAATCCCAGTATTTATTTTTTATATATATATATCTATATATATATATCGATAGATAGATAGATAGATAGATAGATAGATAGATAGATAGATAGATAGATAGATAGATAGATAGAGAGATAGATAGAGAGAAAGAGAGAGAGAGAGAGAGAGAGAGAGAGAGAGAGAGAGAGAGCGCGAGAGTGCACATAGCATAGTGAAGAAAAGTAGAATTGGTATTAAAATCTCACTTTTGAGATTTATACATTTACATTTGTATTGTGACAACCCTAATGGATATGAGGTTAAAAAGACAGATATCTAACACAGTCTAACTTTCATAATGTCGGCATTCTTTGCATTCTTTGTTGCAGTGTTAGGTCTATCACACATGCCAGGTCACTGGCACAGATTTGGCGATTATTAAGAAAGATTATTTTTCCGTTTACGCAGAGATAGGAGATATATGTAGGCCTCTGAAATTGGAAGGCGTGGGATCTGTCGACTTCATTAATGCCTTGTTTGATCACGATTAAGTGCAGCAATAACACGGGTTAAAGTAAAGTAACAGCTGGTCCAGTCTGATTTAAAACACCACAGCTGCTGTTTGGTGTCAACAGTCCAACAAACTTTGGAGAGCAACTATATCTGAGATGTCAGCCCACGAGGGTTTTGAACCTGAGGTTATTTTTACTGGGCATTATACAGGAAGAGGAAAAGGCCAGGAGTTTTACTGCCTCAGCCATACAGTCTGTAAAAAAAAAAAAAAAAAAAAAAAAAAAAAATCTGACAGTTCTGGACAGGACTACAATGTCCAGCATGTTCTGGGTGTTATTACATTACCCTGTTTCCCCTGTAAAACCCAATCCCATCCCAGTATTCTCTTTCTTTTGTCTTTCCTTGTGCAGTATGGAACTGTCCAGAGACTAATTACTGTGAAGAGCTGTTGAGTACCGCTGATGACATACTGGTCTAAAAAAAATAGAGTGAAAAAGAAAGTGTGTTTTTGTTAGTGTGTGTGTGTGTGAATGGATTGGGAGTAGTACTTAATAACCCACTTTCTGCTCTCAGACTCTCAGACAAAAACATAGCATACATCCTGACAGACAGTCAGTAGTATTAGGCATACAGTACATACACTCACTTGACCGCGCACACACACACACACACGCACACACTACACTGCGTGTCTACTGTACCACATCTACAATAGCAGCCGGCTTTGTTCCATAATACATAGAAAAGGTCTTTTATGCTTCCCCTCCACATACACTATACATTACAGCAGAGGATAGCTGATGAGGGAATAGTCACAGGATTATTCCAAGGTTGCAGTTTCACATTGGTTGTCTCTGCCTCGCTTGGACTGATCTACGGGGGGGTGGACTCGGCCCCGTACCCACTATGGTGTACCGTCTGTACAGTGCTGAATGAAGAAACAGAAAAACAGAGTTGAAAAGGCAACAGAGGGAGAACATGATAGCAGCAGGTCAATACCACGGACTTAATTATAACAGATGGACGAAATATCATTGAAATTGAATTTCATAAATAATGTAAGAAGTCCTCTTACTCTCAATAATTTAAAGCGATACAGGTAAATATCCTTTTGCGTTTGAAAATGGGGGCCCTAAGTATCGATTCCCTGTCATTCCGAGGCCTATGGCTAATGCCGTGCCATCATTTATAGAGCAGGTGCTCAGCTTATCGTGCCCCGGAGCCACTATTACATTCAAGATTAGACTATGAATGATTAAAATGAACCAAGGTTGGGCTATCGATTGAAATCAGGAAACTCAAAACACTCTGCGTTCGCTTCAGACGCGTTTATGGATTTAGCTTTGTTTTGCCCCATAGGCTACACACTCGCAGAGTATTTGAGAACACTTGCACAAAAATTGCTCCAGATTGAAAGGCAGCACGTCTTTCAAGGCGTGATAAAAAATAAATAAATTACAGAATACAATGCATGATAAAAAATGGCAGCAGCACTCGTTAACCGGTCACATAAAAAAAATAAAAATAAATAAATACACCTTGACTGGGCTGAAATTGCTATCGGGAGCAGCAGTTGATAAAAGATTATTATAATTAAGTCAGTGAAAACCAGACATGCAGACGACAAATCATTTATGGGAGACAAAGTGTGATGAGGAGACATTACGTTGCATCAGAAACACCCAGAAAGCCATGTGCACGATCAACGTAATGTAAATGTTTGAAATGACAAATGTTTTGATTGCAATAAAAGAAAATCAAAGACATTTCTCCGTCTGACACACAGGGGACATGAGCTCATTTGCTCCAGTGTGCAGCTTAAACTAAGTGAGACTATTACAACTTTTTGTTTCCCCGCAGCCAGGTCAGCCGGTTCAGAGCCAGGAGGGAGGGAAGTAAGAAGGATGGACAGAGGAGAGGAAGGCAGGAAAACATCAGTTCACACATACAAAACAGATACACAGCAGTTACACACACAGGCAAGTATTGCGCTGTGAATAATAAGTTTAGCCGTTAGCGACCGGAGGTCCGGATGAGAGGGTCAGGCTGAGTGAAACTGATCTGAAATAACATCATTTTAGTTAGAGTTCATGTGGCTGATACACAGTCTATACTCATAGCTTATTAATATCAATTAACACAACCTGCTCAGTCAATTACTGCAAACTACTACCACGTCTGTGTGTTAATACCTGCTAGCACTGATGATAATGAGACTGTAAGAAAACTGGTAAACAGCTGATTTGCAAATTCACTGTACATTGATTGTGGACGAAGAAGAAGAAAGCTAGATTAACTTTATTGATACCTCAAAGGGGAAATTCTGTTGTCATATGTACATACAACATACACAGGTGTACATATTTACATATGCGCACCTGAAATACAGCCACACACACAAAGGGTGATGGATTGCCATGTGGCGGTGCCCTCGTGGCAGTGAGGGCCTGGTACCTTGTTCAAAGGCACCTTGCCAGTGATACAAGGGCAGTGGCATCTCTCCAGCTACCAGTCCAGCCTCCACATTGTGGTCCAAGCTGGACTGAAGTGGCTAACCTCTGGATCCTAATCCAAGGCCTTGGGTTGCCATCCCAATAGTCCCAAGAAGAAGATGAAGAAGAGGTATACAATGACACATTAACAGGGGATAAAGCAGGGATCACCTGCAATCCATATCAATGTCAGCCTCAATCCAGTCCTAAAATTAAACTAGGACTGTTGTCTAATGACATTAGCAAATATGCATAAAAACCCAGTGTTAGCACCACTGTGTGAATAATTCACTAAGAAGAACTTAGTTAAGAATTATAAAAGTTATAACATTAGTGGATCGCAAACACAGATTTAAGGGAAAAAGAATCTACAGTACCAAGTATTAAATGTCTCTTTCTAATGTTTAACCAGTACTTGCAACTTTTAATCGATACGACACAGATGAATCAACAATCATACATACAATTTTTTTCTTTTTTCTAGCCGCTCTCCATTCTTTGTGCTTCCTTGTCCAACCATTTCTTAGTTGTTGCTTCTTCAGAGGCAACAAGTAATGTTTTAAGAAGGTATTGGTCCTTGTCCAAAACTCAGTATTCATATCATTATGTAACTAGCTCTAGCCAATAGAACTGAATTATTTGTCAAACCTGACATATATAAAAGTGATCAACCATTTCATTATTACATTGTTACACTGTTTGTGTTCACATCAAGTGGCAGCCTCCATAGCTGTGAGGTAAAGCCTATACAGAAGTACAAAAAACTGCAGTTCCTCAAACAGCCACTTGAGGCTGGCTACAGAGTCTGTCTCCATAAGTTCCCATGTTAAATTGTCCAATTTGACAGCAGAAATAAATGTTTACAGCCTGGTACAAAAAATGTTTTGGTCTCTATAGCTCATTTACCTGTCCATGACAACTGTACTAAAACAAAATGGCTTCTCAGAAACCTACGGGGGTCATCATGCACACTGTCCATTCTTTATACTGTCAGTGGTTGACATGCACTTTTCTCTGTCCTGTTGGTGTCTTCTGTTTTACTCCTTTTACTGTGATGGCATCAGTTGGAGTCCAACTAACTTGAAGACTTGTATACTTCTTTCCATGCAAGTAATGTGCACCTGTGTGTGTGTGTGTGTGTGTGTGTGTGTTGTTAGTACACCTATGTGTTAGTAGAGAGAGGCTGAGAGAGGATGAGAGGACCACCGCCAGCGAGTGTCTGACTTAACAGAGATAAGAGGTAGGGTCAGCCAGAACACCCGCGCTCCGGGAGAGAAGGGAAATGGCTGCTGGGCAGTCCCTGACCCTGGATCAGAGTCGCGGAGCCGGGAAGAAATGAGACGTGACTAATGGAGACACTGCAGGCTGACCCCTGATCAGTCGAGAGCAACAGGGAGAGAAGAAGGGGGCGGGTGGGAAGGACGGAGGGGAGAGGGAGGGTGGAGCAGGGAGGAGGAAAGGGACGTGCGCTGAATGAGGTGAAGCAGATTGGGGCTTGAAAGCGTGGTGGAAGTTTTTTGTGTGTGCGCGTGTGTGTGTGTATGTGTTTGTGTGTGTGGAACACGTTAAATGTGACTATTGAGGATGAGATCTGAGATAAAGACCGAGCTGAGGCAGTGTTTGTTCACAAGTGTGGGGATCCCAGGTGTGTCAGAGCTCTTGCAGTGACAAATACAGTTTATATTCAGTGGCACAGAACAAGAGACAACACAGACAGAGAGGAAGCTCAGAGTAAAGCAGGGTCTACAAGTTCTACAAGGTTTTCTTCAGCTCCTGCCAAACTTCAAAACAGTCTAGTTAACTAGACTGTGTAAAGTAACTTTAAAAGGAGAGTCCAGTACTCTATCCAGTATTGTTTTAAGTAACAGTAACAGGAGAGGTCAGGTTAATAACCTTTAAATAAATGTATCTCATTTTTGTATCACTGCTTAAAAATACGATTTGTTGTGTTTTCATTGTCTTAAAATGAACCCTTTATATCTGCAGTGAGAGCGGGTTCTCATGGAGTCCGCCTTTTTCCTACAGTAGCCCTGGACAGACAAATTAAACACTGATCTAGATATGGACTTTTGCTTTTTATGTCACTTTGGCAGCCATAGTTTTTCTCACGTACTTGTAAGGAGAGGATGAGGCATGAGTATTCATTTGGTTTCAATCTGTAAATTCACTGCTAGGTAAAACTGAATCCACACTGGACCTTTAATTTTATACCAGTGGAATTGTTTCTGGAATCTTATTTCTTTTCCATGAGTCAGCTTTCCACTATACTTTTCCTTCAGTGGTGCGTTAATGTAACAATTTTGCCTTCCTTGAGCTACCCTCAGATGCTGATTTTTTTCCACAATGTGTACCTCACTCCTGCTGTTTGAGTAATGCATGTTATCGGAGTTGAATATTCATTTTCCAAAGTTTGCTGACTTGTCTGACTTTTTGCTTCTCAGTTGATGTATGAATGCTTTATGCTAAAACCCCCAAAAATTGAGGTTACAGGGATGAGTGGACTCACTTTAAGGTCCTTGATTTAATTCATTTTATGTCTTGTACAGTAAATCTTTTGCTGCTGAAATATTTGTGCCAGGCAGATAAACGAGAGGAAGCTGTGTGTTACGGTCATAGTACTAAGAGAGACATGCCTTCGAGTTCCGGTCTCTTATTGCCAGCTGACAACGCCGTCAGTCAACTATTTAACAATTATTTTCATAATCGAAACTTTCTCAATTAAATCGATGATCGTTTGCTTCATAAAATGTCACAAAATAGTGAAAAATGTTGATCAGCGTTTCCCAAAGTCTAAAGTGAAGGCTAAAGAAAGCAGACATCTGAAAAATATCAATATATAAAATATAAACAGTTTAAAAACAGCCAATTTGTTATATCCTGCCATGATCTCACCCTGTGGTGCTCTGTGTACAATGACTCAGCTAAAATGGGGAAAAAGAAAGTCAAATAAATGATTCAACTCGTCATCAGTCCATCGTTGCTTGGGGCAACGCTGCTGTTTACAAGCCTCTCCTGTCAAGTCAAACCTGGCACGTAGCTCCTGGCTACTACAATCAGTGGTTTTCTGCCTCAGCCTGTCACCTGACACGCAAATCCCCTGTAGTCCACCACACTATACTGTATGTACCAGTCAGTTAGCCTTCATTTTATTTTTTTACCTGATCGTCTTGGTCCTTGGCTGTTTGAGGATTCCTGGACTCAACTATCACTACTGGGCCGCACTGCCCTTGTGTTGCTTAACCTGAACCTAAACCTTAAGTCTAACTGGGTATAGGCAGTTTTCGTCTTAGCTTTTTGTTAGCGTGTGTTTGGTTTTTGTTAGCGTGTGTTTGACTAAGTTGAACTGTTACAAAGAGGACTGCAGCACAATACCTAGCAGCATATCTGGCCTGTGTGGACAAAGCACACAATGTTAGGCAACAATGAGAAGAAAAACATAGTCTAAAATAAGAACATATATCTTATTTATATGATCATGAAAAAAAAAACATTTGAAGGAACATGTAATAAAAATAACAGCATAAAGGCAGCAGTTGTATATATTAAAACAGATGAATACTGAAAGACTAATGCAGAAAGACTAAAAATGTTGAAAGAATAATTTTGTTTACTTCTGTACCAAATTATTTATGTCTTTTCTGTTATTCATGACCAAACTCCTCTTACTTATCCAGCTCAAACAGGAGCGTCAGCACAACAGCAGTGACCAAGTGAAGAGTTTCAAAGTAACTAGAAGTTGGCTCTGTTGAACTTGGAGTCGGCAGTAACAGAGGAGCTGAGACATGCTGTTTTTACACTGGGTGACACGCAGCTTCGCTGAAGATGCTTTTTCTTTTCCAACTAACCTCTTTCTACTTTTCAACCAACTTCCACGGACTCAACTCAGCTGCAAATTCCACACTCACTGCCAGAGCCTGCTTGTTCTAACTGACCCTATACTGGACCTGTAATTAGAAGTTACAGCAACTAATTTAACTGTTCAAAGTAAGCTGGCAGGTCATATACCAGTATTATGTAATGCATATATTGTTATATTTATGCACTGGGTTGAAGGATTCAGTACAGTTTGGTGCAGTGCATTAGCAAAAATGGTACAAAGTGTTTTAAATGAAAACAATGGCATCCTTGGAGAGAGTGGCACACCTCCAGGAGCACAGTAGGAGCTTCTGAGTTTGCCAAATCACAGTGTGTTTCAGACTTTTCATTGGCAATCATAAAAAGCTATAATAACATCGGAGACATTAACCTTGATATCCCCACAGATACTTGCAGCACTGTTACAGATTGAGTGGAGCTGGTGCTCACTTTGCAGCACGTCTCAAGTTCAGCTTGATGGTGTGTGGGACACATCTTGCTTCCAGGCATTTTATCTTGTTCTGTGGTTTGTAAGCACTGATGTCTTTCATACTGCCAATTTCTCAACTGTAATAGAACTGCAATACTTGGATGCTGTGAGATGCTGAGAACTGAGCCTTCATCAGTGACCAGGAGAAAAAAGTTTGGCATGGAAACAAAAAGAAAAGATGTACAGGCTACAACTCACTCTTACATTTACCAAGAGTAGTACATCCTTGTTGTATGTTTGAACTTGATTTAAAGTTTTTTTTCTTTTCTAAGTTTAGACTGTTAAACTCCAGATTTCACTAATAATGAGTTGAACTGCAGTGTCCATACATAGCCCTGTCCATATCTGTCAAAGTGACAGAGCAAATGCTGGCTAGTCCTCTGCCTTTCCATCAAGTGGGACAAACAGCACTGAGTGTGCAGGAGCTAAGAATGAGTCAGCAAGTATAGAATGAGTGCTAATGTTAGCAAACCAGGCTAACTACTTTCTGAGTGGAATTTCATGAAGGAAAGTTTGTGATTCCAAATTTGACATTCCTGCTAATACAGTGTAGTCACTTCGGTGTTTGACTGTTGTGTTTTTCATTACGTTTGTCTTCACATTTTGAAGCTTATGAAGACCTCTTATCTTGGTGAGATGGTACATAACAAACACTATGCCAGCTTGTCAAAGAGGAAGATGCATTATGGAAGTGTGGTGTGTCCTACGCAAGGCCAGGCCTCCTCATTTGTCTGCCAACTACAGCTGCTAGAAACATTAAGGGGACATAACAGTGTGTCAACAAATGTGAAAAAAAGAAATTATGCACGACTGATGTATTCTAGTGACTTTACCGCATCTGTGGTGGACCTAATCACCAAAAATAATCAAAAGGCCTGTCTGAAGGAAGTGTTGAACCTGACCCACTTGTGACAAGACAGCAACCTATAGCATATCTATGGAGATGATGAAGAGATGTGTCCATATTGGACTTTGGGATGAAGGTGCGAAGACACCCCTTTAATATCAATAGGTCCTCAATGGAAAGAGTGAGACAGAGACTCTGTGGTGACATGGCAAGACAGAGACTGTTTCACCTCAGACATTTTCAAATATCCCCTAAAATACTGAGCAGGAATTTCTGCTCCTGTAACATCGAGAGCATCCTGACGGGAAACCACTATGTGGTACAGAAACAGTACAGAACAAGGCCACAGGCTCTGTAAAGAATAATTCATTTATCTTATGATGTGGCTTTTTCAATTAGAGGTCCACACCAAGTTTGAACTAGGTTGTATCCTTGTTGAATCCAACTGATTCTCAATCCTCTAGTGAAGACAATTGTGATCATCCACATTAACGTCATCGTAGTCATTAGGAAAATGTATTTCCTGAATGTAAACCCTGAACTTCCCATGACTCGTGTGTTATTACTGGATCTTTTATTGAACATAGCCCTAAGTGGCACGCTGTGCAAGTGCCACTCCTATTGTACATGCTCTGTACTTTGTGTGGAAGCAGTGCAGGAGGAAGGAGCAGTCTTCATCTCAGCCCTGACAGTTAACCGTGGTTCCTGTCAGACAGAACAGGACCACAAGCCAGTAGGGACAAACTTAAACCTGCAATGATATTTTAGTGTCAATGAAGGCGTATGTATGAGGATGACAGGTCATCTGTGTGCAGCCGTGTAAAAACAGAACACGTCGCTTATGCTTTAGAGGGCTGTGGGGGTGGAGCCCATCCCAGTTGACATTGGACAGGCCGCCAGTCAAACACAGGCATGCATGGCATCAGACCGTGGAAGAAAACATCGAGAGAAAACACACAGCTTCAACTTTTTCAATACTTCAGTATAGTATGCTGCTCTTTCAAAGACCCTCCTTCAAGAATTCATGGTCTCTGACTGGGTTCAATCTGAATGTGTTCTATAAAGGTGTTACCTTGATATTGTGGTTTCCAGTTACAAAGCAGGGTTGCTGTCAACGTTGAAGATTGGTGGTGATTTTGGTGCTAAGACTGCTAAACACACAGTAATTACTGTACCCAGGTAGTAATTATCAGTGCTGTCTGCATGCTGACGTCAAAACATAAATGTGTCAATAAAACTGGATATACTGTGATATGACAGATTTCTACAACATAAGGATTTGTCCTGGCATCGTCTGGTGATGATACAAACCCCTATTGCCCACAAAGACGGTGCCAACATAAAAAACACAAAATGCAGGGTTGTGCATAGGGCTAGGTATCAATGCTCAATACCTTTTAATGGTAAATAAATAACACAGTACCAGACAGTGTTAAAACTTCTCCTGTCAAACAATTAATCCTCAACCTGCAATTAATCCTTTTTGTGCTAAGTTCTAGAAAGAAAATTAGTATTTCTGTGGTTTTACTTGCAGCTAATCATTGCAAGCGTTGATAAAATAGGAAACATAAAATATGTGTAATGTCAAGGTTCTTTCCTCAGAAAATCTACTCCCCCCTTCATGAAATGATTTAGTAAATCGTCGGCCTGGAAAACAAAGTGTTACTACCAACTTCCAGTAGAGAAGACAACAAAATAATAGCACTGCGCACATAAATCAAACCCGGCTCAACAGGCAACTGATCCTAAAAAGTAAACAATAATGTCCGTGGTAATGTGGGCGCAGCAGTGCGTTGAGAGGCAAACAGTAAACACTGTCCTCATAACGAACTAATTATCCTGGGACTGAATTAGACCTTAATATGCTGCTGGACATTTGTTAACAGATTAATTGAACAGACTGAGTTTGTCTTCGGTGTGTTGCCATGACCAATGCTGTAGACGGCAATAACAAGGCAGCAGCAGGCTTTTAGGGAAGGGCTTTTAAATATAGGCTAATCCATTTTATATGACTGATTACCTGCATGCAGCTGCAAACAGTAATTCAGCATATCGTCACTCAGTAATGGAGTCTGATTTCTTTTTTTTTTTTTGGTTTCACAATGACTTTGCCACAGAAATCTATAGAGTTCAAAGAGGGATCATTTACGACCTGTGATTTTAATAGTTCATCAATAAACCATTATAAGCTCTTTTCCCCTTCCAGCTTGTTTAATTGAATAGAATACCCAATCACAAAGACATATCACATACTTTCAATAAGGTCTTATTAGAAAGTGTCTCTAATCTGATACTTTTTGAGTCAGATGATGTAATCCCATTACATGTCCTATGTTATTCTGTCAGGCAGCGTGGCAGTGATCATTGATAAGCTAAAGGCAGAATGACATGCTTTGAGGAGCTTCTTTCTAGATTCATTCACCCTCATTTTCTACTTTCTTTCATCCACCTCAGTGTCTTTCTGCCCTCGCCATCTTCTCCGAATGAAATGCCATTCTGAATTAGGGAGTGAATTGGTGAGACTGATGGTTTTTGAGGGTTTCGGGAGATAGCTTAGTTGAGAGTGAAAGAATGTGTGATGGTGCGTGCTCCATTCTGTTTGCGTGAGTGTGTGTGTGAGTGTGTGTGTTACTGCAAAGGTGAGAGGCGAGGAGGAGAGAAAGTGAGAGAGAGAGCTTGTCAGCCAACACGGGTCATGAAAAATGCATGGAGGTTGTGGTGTCAGTTTGCTGGAGCGAAAGCTGCAGAGAAAGAGCGCAGACAGGGTTTTCTGAACTCTGAAACTCTCGCTGTCTGCACTCTCACTCACCCGGCCGGCGTGTGTCTTTCATACGCCACAGCTCACTTCATTAGTCCTGCTCGCCACACAGTCAACGTGCTTTGTTTGGCTTTCACCATGCTGTTGGCACTCACTGAAAATATACTTCTATGTTCACGCTGCATACCTACACAGTTAAAAAATGATTATTCTGTAGTACGGCGACGCATCTATGAAATGGTAAGGATGCAAGCCTAAATTCTAGTCAAAACTAAGTGGCGACCTCTGTGGCTGCAGTTTCCTGAATGGCCACTTGAGGCTGGCTACAAACAAGTCAATCTCCATAAGCCCCCATGTTAAAATGTCCAACTTCACAGCACAAATAAACATATTTACAGCCTGGTACAAAAAACTGTTTTAGTCTATGTAGCTAATTTTCCCTTTCATGATAATGGTACTGAGAGTCATTTTTTTCTCACATGTTCAAATCAAAAATAAAAATAAAAAAAAAAGTGAAAAACTGTCTGTGGCTGTCTGTAACATTGATTAAACATTGATTAAAAGTCAGATTTTGTGTTCCTGCATTAATGAAACCAGCTTTGGTGAACAGATATAATAACAATGGTTCTTCTGATGATAATGATGTGCACTGCAAAGTTAGATCACATTTTCATCTAAAGCATACTTTTGTTTCTTTCCTATTGATGGACATCAGCAGTTTTTTCAAGAGTCATGGATATCAAGTCATATTTTATTTATAGCCCAAAATCACAAATCACAATTTGCCACAGGTGACATTACAGGCTGTGCAGTGCAGGACAATGGAGACGGGATGTTTTGGATGTAAGACAGGATGAGTCAAATCACTGGACAGCCAGGGCAGTAGCTCCAGAGCTGAGAGAACAACATATTGAGGAAAGGTTTGAGCCAAGAAGAGCAACAGTGCAACCAAATCATAACAGCATGCTATCTGAACACCAGGACAGAAAACCAACTCAAGCTATTAATCCAAAAAACAAACCTCATTACATCACCAAAGTCTCTGAACATCAGTTTTCTGTCAATACATCTTAAAGACCAGTGCTGCAGGTGTTTCTTCTACTGTCTCTGACTTGTCTCTCACGTGTTGGTTTTTATACTTGGACTTTGCCACTGCTCTCACCCAATATGCTAATTGGTCTCAAAGGAACCCAACTAGAGTAGAATGCTTTTTGATCATCACAAATACAGCACAACACCCTTCTACATACTGTTTTAGCTCTGAAGAGTGTTGAAATACTTTAAGTAAGTAACATAGCTTTAATTTGATTCTACAGTGTTGATGCACTGCACTTACTTTGTGATTGTTATACATAATGGTGCAACAATCATCTTGAAATAGAAGATACACTTTCTCTGTAGCAAAAACCATAAACAAAGCTCGAAGCTCTTTGGACTCCATCTTGACTCAGTCTTGACTAGTCTTGGACTCAACAAAGATGGTCTTGACTACAGCACTTGCGTAGGCACAGTGCAACAATGTCATTCATTTGGATTCATAATATTCATTCTACTGTTCTATTAGCTGTTTTGGTCCTCACAGTACTGTACAGTGGCTTTATCTGGGCTTTTTCACTCAAAACACCTGTCTGCTACAAGTGGAAACAAGGCTGATGGGAGCAGTGATACATACAGCTTGTGTCTTCTCTAGTGTCTCTGGAAATAAGTAATAATATTGTGAAGTGATTACTTTCTACATTTCTACAGGTTTTCAGGGCTATTTTTAAAGCAAACATCTGTCAGTTTGACTAATTTTAGGGAAACGTTATGAGATTTAATTCAAACCTAATAAAAAGACAAACATATTATTCCACCAGGATTTTATATTGGTTGTGTGGAGAAGGCCTTGAAACAATTCAGTAGTTTAAAGAGTTCATCATTTTGTCTAAAAAGCTTTTTATTGACGTTCTGTCATTTCTTTGGTGGGTTGAGTTGGGGGAGTCAGGTTTTCAAAAGATCCTGGACTGAAAGGTCTTGGATTGAAGCAAAACAGTGAAGCTGTTGTTGTTGGACCAAAACAGGAGGATCAAAGACGCTAAAGCAGATAACTACAGAATAGGATAATTGTTCTTTTGAAAACTAGAAGGACACCCAAGAAAGGTGATTTCTGAGGTGGTGGTTACGTTTTGTTGTATGTTCAGTCGCACAATTCTCTTTAAAAGGTTGGTGCATTCGCAATGAATTCAGTTGAATTTTGCCACAGATGCCGGTGTTACATTTGATCCATCATGGAATGTTAACCAAAGTGAAAACTCATTTGTGCATCCACCCTGTGATTCAGGTCAGCTCCAAAGTTTAATGGGTTCTTCCTTGACCCATGCTACAGCCATCCATCAAGTTTCATTAAAATGGGGCCACTAGTGTTTTCATAATCCTGCTGACACAGACAAACAAACAAACTGAAAACCTCCTTGGCGGAGGTAAAACAAAATGAAATGAAAATGCTTTCTCCTCATTTTCCCTGTCACTCCAATCTATTAGACATCTAACCTTGTTTTGCTGCAAATAATGCTCTTCAGAAGTTTTCCTTTCCACTACAGTGTTATTAATTTTCAAAATTTCAAAAGACCACAACATACAGTCAACCAAAGTCACACAAGAAAGAGAAGAAGAGAAAGGAAAACAACAACAACTGTTCCTGGATTTGTTGACTCAGTATACATTAGGACAGCTTTTACGTGCTTGTTGAGTCAGCCAAGCTTAATGGACTTTGTGTGTATAACATCATCAATGAATGGTGCTGCACAATAAATAATTAAGTGCAGTGGTGTTGAATACGTGCTCCTCTTTCATTTATTCAGCCATTTTCACATACATAATAAGTCTGTGTGTCCTGAAAGCCAAAGCTAAAATCACGGCCTCTCCACGGAGATGTGACAAGATAAATTACTGTAGGTATACTTTGCATCAACAGAGAACCCTTAACCGTAAAGGCGAGTGTCCAACCTGAGGTTTATTCTTGCTGTCTTTACTTGCTGCCACCCATCCGTCTGACCTTTGGCAGCAGAGAAGCAATATATCATGACACACAGCAGCACTAGATCTGTTTGATTCCCATGATGCTATGTTTGCATAATGCATGCTGCCAGCATATACAATATTTGGCTTCAGGCAACGAGAGGAGCCCAGAAATGACTCAGTGCCTCTCCACATGCGGCGCATATGTCACAGGGAAAAGCTTTGTGCTTTATACATATGCAGATCCTGTGTGTTTCCTGCTCAAACGCCTTTATTTTTAGATATTACTTCAAACCGTAGCGTGGGTTTAGCTTTTCCTATCTATATGCACACAAGACTAATGAATGCATTGGAGAGTTGCATCGACCGTGTAGTTCCTGCCCTACTTCAATAAAATGTTTTACTTCTTCTGTCGCTTTACTGTCAGAGATGAACTCTGATTTGGGGTGAAATCGAGGTCAGAGAGGATTAAAAGCTTTTTCAAATGTTTTTTTGTTTTGTTGCTCTATAACTTCATTCCATTGTTTCAACATCAGTGTAAGCAGGTCATACCTACATGCTGATATACAGTCGCTGAAGCTCTGCTGGTTAGTCGTGACACTTTTCTCTACCCTGAACAGCCTTGCCGATGGAAACAATACCTACTAACACTAACTGTGACAGAACCTCCGTATAAAGTAAATTGCTCTACAACATACATACATAACAAAAACACACACCTGTTTTTAGCAAGCCAAATCTCAATCTTTAGAGAGTAGTATGGAGAGGTGGGTTACGTGATGGACAAGTCACCAGTTCATCGCGGAGACACAGAGACAAACAACCACTCGCTCAAATTCACACGTACGGTCACCAACTAACCTGCATGAAGAAGCTGCAAGGCAGTTGACAGGCAGGTAATGTGGAGAAATACAATGAAATCATTTAGTATATGCTATATTAATCATGTACTCACGAGTGTAACAATATAGCAGTTGTGTGCAACCTATAAACTGCAGACTATCTTTAGGGCTAATCAGGATGACCTTTCTATCACCCTTGACCAGGTCAAGAGTGGAAAGAGGGAGTCTTAGGTAAATCATGTTAACGAGAGGTATCTGCTAGGACTTTCTCTCAACTTTGAAAACAACCATGTTAATCATGATGTAAGTATGTAAGGATGAATGACGCTTACATGTAAGACGGCCCACTGATGTGTGTTAATAAAAATAAGCCTAATGTGTAAACGGGCAGAACTCAGCGGGGTCCATGGTAAACAGACTGCGGAGTCTGAGCTGGGTTCTCCCTTTGCAAAGGTGAACACAAAGACTGGGTCTTGTGTTTTATTTTCCTCACATAGTTTGCTCTATCTCACAGCAGCTTGATCAGAGGATCCGGGGTGGTAAGTTGGACCACAACAGTAACCTAAGGCCCACTTCATTGCATCCTGTTCAGTTGTTTAATGGTGCATTCAGGTGATCTTCATCAGTTTGTGAAGTTGGGATATAGCTTCACTTTTTGTGTCTTGTTTTTAAACAGATAGTTGTGTTCATGTGGTGAGAGGCAAACAATTCAAAACATTTACAATTAATATGCCAAGAGTGCAGCCGAGTTCTCACACACACGCACGCACTGCAGCATCTACGGCAGAATGATGCTGTAAGGATGAATGAAGTTCTAGCTCGTCTCATTTTCAGGTTGTAACTACAGGTTGTGAACATTAATGAGGTCGTTGCTCATAACTGTTTCTGTCCAACAGATTTCAAATGGCTCTTTATGATTTGAATAACTTTTAAAGTAGAACAATGAACATCACTAGCTTCAATAAAAGGTTTGAAAGGATTTTTAAAAAAGCATTTGATGCTGGATTCACATTGAATCAGAGGCTGAAAACCAAACCATGAAAGCCTAAAAGAATCCGTAGACTCTGCTTGAAAAGACATGCACATCCCAGTCCTTAGGACTGCATGACACTGTATGTGTCATGTTAAAAGTTAGTGTTTAGCACTAATGTTACTTCATTCAATAAATAAATATTAATAAATAACTGCACCTCTTTGCATTATTAATTTTCACCTTTTTTTATTTATTTTTTTTCACTATTGCTGTAGGTATCAAGGCCTGCAGGACCAGGAACAGCCTGGATGTGATATTAATCAAAGAATAACCGCTGACAGAAGAATAAAAGTTAGATAGATTGAATTCATTATTAACCTGGTACAATCATTGCCAATAAGCTTTAATAATGAGCTTCAACTCAAAATGTCGTAATAACATTGTACGCTTGGATATTGTGGAATGCATCAGCATTCTTTACCACCAGCAACACTGCTGCGGTAACCTTGACAAGGACTGAAGACACACTATTTGTTGCAGCCTGTGTCTTACTTGATGATGTAAGATGGTCGACCTGAGACTTAATTTGACACAAGCTGAATCACTATCAGATGCAGGGGCACAGCTCTTTGTGCTTGACCTGTGACCTCTCTGCAGTGGAGGGCAGTGGAAAGGAGACTGGGATTCAATAACACGTTACCCTTTGTCTCAATATTTTTTGGGGGTTTGCAGGGACAATGACAGCTTCTATGTGTGCTTGGATCCACAAAAACATCGGCTTCATTCAGTCCAGTTAGTTAAAAACAATATCTCTGCACAGGCGACTAGGGCTGCAACAAGTCCTCGAGTACCTCGAGTAACTCGGTCACAAAAATGATCAAGGAACTGCCTCTGCCTTGAAGCCTTGCATAACTGAATTTAAAGCTCACTTTTCACATGGATTCTTTTAGTGTGACACAACATGCTTACGTTACAGGCTATGCGTTCCCTGCAAAGTGGAAGAAGACGGAAGCAGGCTTTTGGTAAGGTGTGTGGACAGTGATATACAGAATGGCAGACGCCGGGACAGAAAACAGCGAAACGTAGCTAAGCAAAACTAATAAGAATATTTTTATATGATTACTCAATTAATCGATAGAATCAACAGAATACACGATTACCAAAATATTCAATAGCTTCAACCCTACAGGCAACGAGTCACTTCTCCGCTTCATACTATGCTAACACCTCCCTCTTTCTTCACACACCACAATCTAAACGCTCTCTCTTTATGCCTGGCTAACCCATCTTATTATCTCCAATCCTCCAAGGCAATTTCCAAACAGTGTGTCGTTTATTCCTCTTCTATATGTCTGTACTCTGCAGTCTGCCTGTCGCTGCTTTTTTTATCCCGTCTCTCTGTCTGACTGCACTTTCCCAATTGTGAGGAAGAACTGTCTACTTGTCCTATGTTTAGTTTGCCTGGCTTGCATTGTGTCTGTCAGACTCACCGTCTTTGCCCATAGTCTTTGACAGCCACACCTGTCTGCTAAGTACAAAGCAGTGTTTCTCTTGTCTGTCTCTATTTGTATGGTTTGCAGGGTACGAGTCTGTTAGGCTGGTCGACTGTGCCGCTGCGCTGCGTGTCTGATAATCAATGCGACACATACAGACCCTCGGTGCCTTGACCTTGTCTGGTGTAGTGAAGTCATCTCCAACAACAAGCCTCCTCTGCCATGCTTTGGCCTGTACTGCTCCGGTGGGTGTATTTCTCAATGCACATATAGTCTCTGCAGACAAGGGAGCTAAGACGGATAGTCATGGTTTCCAAAGCACATATGGACAAGTTTATTCCAACTGTGGAGCTTCAGAATGTCTCAATCCTTGTTTAAGAAAATAAGAAGAACACTGAGCACCAAGAGACTGGAATCATCAAAATCATCCTCTGGCTTTACCAGATGACCAAATTCTGTCCAGTAAATATGGTACTTGGCAGCGTAGTACCAAAACTGTCCTTTACGCATACCTTTGTAGCTGAGCATCTGCATACTTACCGCTTTAAAAAGGAAAAACTAACTTCCTGACAACAACACTGCAGCCAGTATGTTCTGTTTTTGAAATTTGCCTTCCAGGTCTGTTTGGGTTTTGTCTTGTGTGATCCGGGGTGATCCTACACACACCCTATGTCAATACTCTTGCTACAGCCATGGAAGCAAGAAAACCAAGGGGATCAACATGGTTATTGTAAGATTACTGTGGGAAGTGGAGGCTGCTGTCCCAGGGTAAGTGAGCAGTCGAGTGCATAGGGAGGACCACGACTATTAACTCTAAATTAGCTGATTTTTTTCTCTTTTTTAAAAGTTGCCAAAAGCATGACCCAGTCTGGGGAGGCTGTGACAGGGGGAAACGGCTGTCCAATATTTTGAATTTGGACTGCAGTACCCAGTTTGAACCACTAGATATCAGTGTTACACACACAGTTACATATTGTTCCTATAATATCTGTCCCTTGACTACGTAGTTACTGTTAGCAGCTGGTTAGCTTAGCTAAGCATAAAGACTAAAAAGAAAAACAAGGAGCTTGATTTTGTCCAAAAATAACTACATCTGTCAGACGACACCTCTTAACCTCACTAATAAACCCTTTTGTTAAATCTGTACAACAACCAAAATTCTGTTATTGTTGCTGGGTTGCTGGGCAACAAGCGGAAACGTCATGCTGCCAACTAAGAAACAGTCCAGGACATAATCACACATAAATTGTGTTTACAATTAAACACACAAAATATGTGTCAAAAAAATGTTTCCAGTCTTTATGCTAAGCTAAGCTAAATGACTTTACCTTCATGCATCTAATTCTTAGCTGAGTTGGTAGAGTTGGTAGAGTATACACCCCATGTACAAAGGCTCAGCAGTGGCCCAGGGTTCGAATCCGACCTGTGGCCCTTTGCTGCATGTCGTTCTCCATCTCTCTCTCCACATTCCTGTCACTCTTCAGCTGTCTCTGTCAAAAATAAAGCTTGAAAATGGCCAAAAAATATCTTTAAAAAAGTAATAAAAAAGGTGTTCACTCTTAAGCTGCCATTTTGTGCCTGAGAGTGAGAGGAAATAAGTTTCCACACAATAGCCCCACAAATAATACATTCCTTTCACTACAAGGCTGGATTCCTGAGGAGAATGTCACTTATCTTTTCACATGTCAGGAGCTGTAAGTAATGCAGCAAAGCAATGGCAGCAAGTTGTAGAAAATACCACACAATTAATTTCTTCACTGTAACTTTCAAGAAAAATGGTTGTGACAGGTACTGTGGCACTATCCACCAGCGCTCATGCATGTACTGTGGAGGTTTTATCATCAAGATTTTTAAAATACCAAAAAGGACTCTCCCCAAGGATTCCTGTCTGGCACTGGGCTCATGGGGAACTAAGAGCTCACAGATGTAATTTGGTGCTGGTCTATCTGAAGCCTCAAAATTAATCTGCAAA
The DNA here is from genome assembly GCA_023373845.1 of Nibea coibor. NCBI lineage: Eukaryota > Metazoa > Chordata > Actinopteri > Sciaenidae > Nibea > Nibea coibor. The sequence goes on from CM041717.1 coordinate 5,275,869, forward strand.
ATCATTTCCGAAATTGCCCGGTGCATACAGGCTAATATAGAGCGAACAAGGACACGTTACCTAGAATTAGTTCACAACCAGCTGTGACCTAATATCACAAGTGTGACTATGAACAAAGGGCTGAAAATGAGTAATGAAATTATTCAGCTTTCCTGTTGCGAAAATTGTACATTCACTGTCAGTTTATGTTTGAACGTCCCTTAGATATGTCACTGTAGCAAGGTCAGCAATCTTTTCTAAAGCTAAAGCAAGGAGACAGGGAAAAGTGAGAGACCCAATTTAGATCTTTGAGGGACACCAGATGTAGCATACTACAAATATGAAGACGGGTTCCATGTGATGACGAAAAAAACAGCGATTTATTTAACATTTACCTAAAGTGGATTAAAATAAGATGTATAATGACTGGAGCCACCATCGGCAGTATATGTCAGAAGTGAAGTGTTTTGGGTTGTAATAGAAGAGATTTCTCAGCTTTGCTGTTATAAAAACTGCCTGCTACCTCTACAATAAAGTATGAAGAGTACAAGATGAGATACTTGTAGTCTCCACACATGACTACACTGTCAGCACCAGGATATTTGGGCTTTTTTGGCTGTGGCACACTCCAGAGTGGTGGAGCTCAACAGCACAATTTAACTAGAAAGTACAGCAGAAATAACATCTACAGCATTCATTAAGTCACTGGGTGAGTAAAGCGAAAATGTGGTACTAATACTGCTAAAAATAACAATAATTAAAATGATAAACAGAGAGCACACTGTTGTTCACAGCACTTCAGAAAATCATCTTCATAAGACGTAGGGCTACTTAACCACAAAACTTTCCCTTACAGGAATTAAAACTTATCCGAGTGGACACACTTTGAGTAGTGAAAGAGCGAGACACGAGCTGCAATGCATGATCATATATATTAACATTTATTCATGGCAGGAAAAGCACAGGAAATCCTAATAACGTTAACAATGGATCCAGTAAACCATGGCAGTGTAACAACAAGCCAACATGAGCCAGCAGCCAATACCGGGAGGTGAAACTGAAACAGCTAAATGGAATTCAGCCATCATTAAGTGTATTACACTTGTTTTTCCAGCTGTAGCATGTCTTAAAGTCTTCTCTGAGTCACTTTCACACACTGCAACTATAGATGGATTAGTGAAGAAGACATAATCTCTGTGCCCAGCATTATTAGTTATGGACATTTGATGAGATAAGCTAAAAGAAAAATAAGCTAAAATAATTGTGTTTTTGTTACCTTAGAATGAGCCTTTTATCTACAGGTAGAGCAGGTTAAACTGAGTGCACCGTGTTGAACCACCACGTTTCTACAGTAGCCCAGAATGGACACACCAATTATCGGCCCTAGAATTTTCGTGTTTTTAAGAGTTTCACGGCCGTCATAGGGTGCAGTCAAATAGTCAATTTTGCTTAGGAACTTTCCTGACTGACTGAAATGGCCGAAGTATTAACATAGCCGCTATGATAAGAGCTTTTTGTATTCTTAAACTGTTAAGGAAAGGAGTGTCAATGCTTCCTTTATTATCTCCTTTAGCCAGGCCATCCTTTACAGAAGGAAAGGAGGTAATGCCGCCCCACAATTCTTTGCAACAAAAAAAACAGAAAAAAAAAACAACAAAAACATCAGTGTATTTAAACAGTGTGATGCAGCCTGCAGCAGAGAGAGTGTGAATATGAACATACGTGTTGATGTGATGTAAAAACTTCTTCATGAAGTGTGTTCTGTTGTTGACTGTGGAGCTGTGTTCACACACACAGTAAAAACTGTTTGTAACTGTGACATCCAGCGTCCTGCAGATCATCATGAAGTTAGCATTGATTATTAATCATATATCTTTGTCTTTATGTTTCTATATGAGGACAGGTGAGGAACCATACCAGCATAACACACACTTCAGGGAGTATTTACTAAGTCTCAGATGCGCTTTTTGTAGTCCATCTTCTGAACTTTAGTAGTTGCAGTTTTACCACAGATCACATCAATAACATTTGCCGTCGCATAGTAACGTAGTCTAGAGCAAGTGCAGTCGGATTCTCGGAATCCTAAGTCCTTGAACTGAACACCACTTAGTGTTCAGTTCGCCGTTTCCTAAGTCCTGAACTGAACTCTGCTTCTCATCTTTCCTTGACCTTGTGACGTTTTCCATCGAGGTCAAGGAAAAGTGGTTAGGAAAGTACCCATAGTTTGTCCTACATGCTTGGAAGGAAAGGGTGACGCGAGGGGACACACCAGACCTTCAATAACTACCACAGGTAAAGAGGGCAGGGGCCTGTGAGCTGACACACAGTGGAGACCAGCAGTTACTTACTATATAAAATTCAATGCGGACGTACAAGTGAAAAAACATATCAGCTGGCTGTGTTGGATGTTGACAAATCCAGGCTTCTTATGCCAAGACACTCTGTCCACACACACACACACACACACACACGCGTTTCTCAGACAGTCAATCATGCCTGAATACTCTAACATCCCTTTCCATCAGTATGACACTATGAAGTCACACACCTAGCGACCAATTAGAAAAACATTGAGCCAGCCTGTAGCACTGCTCATTACACTGGCCGTAAATGCTTAACACACGAACACAGCAAGCTCTCTTACCTTACACCAGGTGTGTGTCCCTCCTCTGTTAAGAAGCAAACACCGCCATCTTCTCAGTCACTCAGCAGGTCTGCTCTCTCCTTCATATGATGAAGTTGTGTCACCTCCTCATGAGTTCACTCCTTTGGTACCGAAAAAACCCGCGAAGGCAGCGAGGCCGTGTTTAAGCTAGCTGTTGCGCAGGTTAGTTGTCAGACTGCAGACACAGTCAGTGTGTAACATTTACTCCCACTGCCGAGCTGTTTTCATCCCAACACTTGTCCTCAAACTTGGTGAATTCACCGCCCTCCTCGGTGTTTTTGTAGCGTTTGTTTGTTTCTTATTGTTTACAATAAAAAAAAAAAGTGCGTAATTTCTGCAGCTTGCTTTTATCGACGAGTGTGCACAGCGGTGACACCTGGCGGCGGGGAGGGGCGCAGCACGTTCACAATTAAAGCGGCAAATAGGTTAGCATGGGCATTATTATCAGTCAATCTAATAAACGAAATATTTCATTTAAAATAAGAGAAAACAGCTTCACATTTCGATTGGTTGATTTTTGATTGTTTTTCGGACATGTAAAAGGAAAAGCCTCAAACCTTTGCATGCAAAACTCAATGATTAAGTTCTGTTAACCAGCACAAATTAGATTATGCATGTTCAAAAAAGATTTGAGATACTTTTAATAAATTCCTTTTTTAAAATCAGTACATTTCTAAATCTGCTGCCTGTTAATTAAATTTCTGTTAATCAACCAATTCTTCAACAATTACTTAATTGTTTCTCTAAAGAGGGGGGCACGTACATTGAACTTTATTTTTATTTTATCTCCCAGCGAGCATTGCCATTCAAATGACTTCAGCCTCTTAGCATTTATACTCAAGTGAGTGCCACTTTAATTAATATGGATGAAAGTTTGGCTCAAGCTATGGTACGGCAAGCCAACATTTGGTGCAGCCTGTTCATCGCTACAACCTTACACTAGTTGAGTCAGCCAACTCACTTATGGAACGATTATTGCATGAACTGAACATATGTGCGGGGATGATTATTTGGCATTTACGATCTGAAGTGTTTGAATTGTAATCACAGTGACATAAACAGTGAGTGCTATGACCTTATCTGTGGCAAATGAATCAGCTCTTCTATATGCAGCTGTCTGCTGCTGATGAGGCTGTATTACCTGTGAATATCTCCTACAGACTCCATCTTAATAGTAGGAAACAACAGTTGAAGTAGTGCTGATTATGTCAGAGCTTTTCAGGGGCCCTAACCAAAAAATCTAATTATGCTAAGTACAGTGACACATAATGCTCTGCAGGTCCTTGACCTTGACTCTCACCAGCCTGTGCTCTGGGCAGAGATGAGGCAGACCTTGCACTTTCTTTCACTGTAAAGTGAAAGAAGATGCTGGCGTGACCTTGTGTATCAGAGGAGGCACTGTCCTTAGGTAAGAGGATGGAGTGTTCCAGTCGCTTGTTTCATATTAATGTGAGCATTTTGGACTGCAGTACAAGAGCTCAAACAATTCATGAGAGAGCACCATACTTCCGCTTTCTGCTTGTGTGCTTTAAGTTCAAAGTCTGTTTGATTCAGCCCTTTATAACAAGAATGTACCTTAAATGTTTGATAGAAATAGTGTAGATAGATCTAACTGTTCAGCAGCAGTAGAGCTGAATAAAATAGTAAACACTCAGCTGCCAGTTCATTAGTTCCACCTAGGTTGAACTAAAGCAGCCAAAGACAGCAGCTCTGCAGTAAATTCCACATTCCAAATTCCATAAAAACAGAAACATCTTTTAGTATAATACAATACATTTGCAACAGTCCCATAAACTACAATCTCTGAATCAACACAAACTAGTTTTGCAAACACTGAACATTATAAACATCATAAAAGTTAGAATGCGTGGCAATATCTCAGTGTCATTGGTCTTGGCTTGTATGGAGCATGCACCAGTTGCTGGAGAAGTGCCACTTCACCTCCTGGACACTCCCAGGGTGCCCTTAAGCAAGGTACCAAACCCCTAACTACATCGGTTGTCCATTATTCCACCATTTTGCCACATTTGCATGTGTATAAGCCCTTTTGTTTGTGGTTGTGGTGGTTGCATTTCAGGCCTTTACATGTAAAACTTGAGTGAAAAATTGAGAAATCAATAAAGTTAATCTTCTTATCCTTCTAGTTTTAGCCAGGTCTACTTGGAGACAAGAGACAAAAAAGGTACAAAAAAAAATCATAACAAGAAGTAGCACATAGATAATAAGCTTGCATAAATTGTCACATTTAAGTTACCTGGTAATGCCAAGTGTAGACCCTCAGAGTAATGATAGAAAAATAGTAAAAGTAAAAGATCCACAAAACAAAACACAGAAAGACTTTACAACAGAAAACTCTCTCCATGCTTAAATATCTCTTTTTATTTTAGAAATTCAACACATTGGTATCAACATCCATCAGTGGGAGGATCCCTTCAAAACAGTACTTCCTCTAAGTTTAACAAACAAATACATCTAGAATGACACATAGAAGATCTGACACAACTATTGGCAGGACAACAACCACTCCAAAATCATTATAATGTCCCACTAATAATAATCATACAACTTAACAACTTAACCGCTAAATCATCTTACATCAACTTTAAGTTCGGTTATCTCAACCCCGCTCACGCGAGGTATCCAAGGCCAAGTTCACAGCTTTACAGCTCTATCATCTGTTATTCTCTGAGAACCTTTCCAGACTGAGGTGCTAAGATGCTTTTCGGAAGCCGGGCTTAGCTCTGCTTAGTACCAGATGACTCCTCAAGCCCCATGCTGCTTCCAGTACCACAGAACTGCCTCCAGCCAAGCCATAAGTCAGACAGAGAAAGAAACAGGAGCGTGGGGAGAGGAAGGGATGGCATGAGAGGAAGAGGAGAGATAAAAGGATGACAGAGAAGACTGACAGAGGAGGATGGAGGAGCAAGAAAGTGGAGGGCGGGTGGTGGTGGTGGACTACGATGACTAGTTTGTCTAGTCAGGTTTGTTCTCCTCTGTCAGCTCTCCTGAGCATCCATCCATCCTGCTGAGACAGAAAGATATGAAAGTGTGAGGATAGCTCAGCAGGCTCGTCGTGAGAGGAAAGGTGAAGTGCAGCTCCTGCGGGGACGACGAGAAGCATAGCAGGCGGGGGGGAGTTAGAGTTGGTGAAAATAGCCTGACCTCAACTACAAGCTGAATTCCTAATGCCACATTTGCTTTTCATTGGCTCCAGTGGTCCGTCATTTGCCGCTTGCCAGAGAAGCACTTACAATCAGACCTCAAGTATTATAGGAACTCCCTTATGGGTGCTATTCTGGAATTCATTGATCTTGCCCAGTGCAATGAAAGTCAATTTTAACAGGGCTCAGTCTCAGAAAATAGCTTTTTTTTCTTTTCAGACAGTAACTGGGATAGCTGGTGGAGAGTCCTTTGGTAAGATTGCATTATTTGCATTAGGTACATAGAGAGAGATTCAAGCTTGGGTCAAAGTCTGCAAGAAATCCCATTTATAAAGACAAATACTTAATTAGATTTCTTAATGAGGAGATAATATGAACCTAAGGGTGTGACTGTGAGTAATTAACCACAAATAATAAGCCGCAAATATTTCCTAAGACTGTGCTTACTCTCACGTCCAACCAGCAGTAGTTCTACAGATGACCTAGCAAACATTAACCACAGTAACAATGGGGTGTCGACTGGCTCAGGTGGTGGAGCATCCGCCCCATGTATGAAGGCTCAGCAGTGGCCCAGGGTTCGAGTCCGACCTGCAGCCCATTGCTGCATGCCGTTTCCTGTCTCTCTCCCCATCACCACGTTCCTGTCACTCTTCAGCTGTCTCTATCAAAAATAGAGCTTGAAAGTCTATGCTACGTCAGAATGTTCACAATGCCAGTGTTGATGTTTACTAATTGTTTGCATGTCCACCATCTTGTTTGATGCTAACATCACAAAGTACGGCTGAAGGCTGATGGAAATGTCTTGCAGATCTTTGGCCATAATCCAAAGTATTAGTAGGGACAAGTTAAAATTTTGACCTGGTCTGCAGACCACTAAAGTTATTACAATTCCTCCTGAGGGGAATATGAATGTCTGTTCCAAATTTCAGACATTTCTCTCAGTACCATTCAATTTATGTCCGCCTTATATTGGCACTGCGTGAAAAGTCAGGAGATCACCAAAGTCATTAGAATTTTCTTCATGGCAATCCATCCACTACTTGGACCGACCAACAGTGCTATCCCCGGAGCTGTGGCGCTATCATGTCTGAAAAAGTAGAAACCGTAGAACCTTTCTCATGGGAGATCCCAACTACTTGTTCTTTCTAGCTGTTCACATATGATTTGGTGTGTAATTGGCAACATTCAAAATGGGTCAAAATCAGTATTGTGGAATTCTGATTGTAGTGGACAATTTTGCAATGTACATTTTACATCAAAAACCCAACAAGCCCTGTGGCAGGAAGTGTGACTTTGAGGCAGAAAGTAAGAATGAGGAGGTGGTGAAAAGTTCAGGTCTACAAGTAAACTTCTTTTCCCCTTTTTTTGTTAAACCATAGCCATGTTTTTCGCTTTAATTCAAGAGTTTTAGTTGCTTAACATAAACCGTTAATCATCCTGTAAGTGGTATACATAGCTAAAAATCAATTGTCAAAGTCAAAGACCTGTCATAGATGTATTGAAACACACCCCTGTTTACACTTTAATATCTAATTAACGGAGCAATGATTTTCAAAATGCTACCAGTGTTCACACTTGAAGACAAATTGAATTTGTCATCATGACCATGAGTTATTGTGGAGAAAAGTGTTTTTGTGTTCAACAGATGTGTTCAACAGACAGTTGAAGAATTCAAAGTTCTACTATCAAAAAGAGACATTCACACTGGTTTCCACACTTTATCTGATGTGTTGCACCTTACCGATGTCAATCAAACAGTGTCTTCATACATGTGACGTCTTATTCTTTGGATTTTGTGTCTTACAGTCTTTCAGTCCAACTCATCAGGAATGTAGGAACCCATTGCTTCCCTTTCACCTGGCAAATCTGTTAGACACCCAAGGTTTAGAGCAGCAAACAGAGGTTCAACAATGATTACACTATAAGGATCAGTGATTACTTTAAATTATGCAAGTGCACCTAATGTTTCATTGTAAAGATTATCCAGAAATGCCCCAACACAGTCACAATTTAGCACTACATTTAATCGAGCTTTGACAGAGAGGGAGCAGCCGGAGCAGACGTGACTCTGTCTGCTGCCCCGATTCTGCGCCATCATCTTATTTCCCCTGCTGGTCATCATTTATTGGGGCTTCATAAAGACAGAATGAACGAGATCTCAGCCAGGCAGTATTAACCGCCAGCCTCCTCCGAGACGACCAAAGTTAGCCCTTTCTCCTGTTTTTCCCTCTCTACACTTCTCCCACATCTCCTTCGTACCTCTTGTTGCTTTTTCTCTTATCTTTTTTTCCCTCCCTCTCTCCTCTCCGATATCCTCTTCTCTTCAAAAACAGAGGAATCTTATTGCAGTTTAATCTCCAGCTGAGAGTCGGGAGTGTGCGGCCCAAGCCAATGTGACTTTGTCGTTTATTTTGTGTGTGTGTGGTGGGGGGCGACTTCGAGGACGGCCGAGTGTTTGTGTTGCGAGTGGTCGGGTGATTGAGTCGCCAGAAAAGCCTCCAGGCGGCAAAATAAAAGAAACAGAGAAGAGGAAAATAAAAGAGAGCGAGAGTGATTTTTCACAACAAGCACAGTTCAAACATGGTAATCTGATGCCCTGAGATATTTGAACACATAGCCAGACAGAGGGGGTGCACGGAGGTGGTGTCTGCCGTCTGTGAGGATGTGTGTGCAACCCATAGCTTTATCTAAGCACCGCTGCGTTCTGCCTACTGCCTACTGTGACAAGTGCTACAGCGGGGAATCCAAATGATATGCAAGAGGAAAATTAAAGCATAGGATGGAGAGAAGAAGGACTGAGGAAAGAAACTCAGTCTGCCTCTGTGAAGGACCGCAGTAGGTAAAGGAAGGGAAAATATCTTCAGAGATAGTTAAGAGAGTGAGAATAGAGAAATAATTACAAATGCTACAATCTGCGCTCCATCCATCCCCAGCTTGAAACCTCACCATGCAGAGAAAGAAATAAGAGCCAGAGTCGGAAATGGCCCCACTGGTGGAGGAAAGAATGGGAAAAAAAGGAGGAGATAGGATAATAAAGAGAGGTCAATCCCATTCAGAACAAAGACAAGGTGTCTGTGATATCCAGGTCAGATTCTCTCCGGAGGTCTGAATCTCTCCTCTTTATGTTTTCATAATGGGCTTTTTAATTTGATTGATGGGTTGCCTGTCAAATCGTGTCGTTCCCAAGGGGGAGGGCTCGACACATTTTGAAAAGTTACATTCCCCAACTCATAATGGACAGTCTGAGAGACGTGAGGAGAGAACAGGACCTGATCTGTTTTGGTATAATTTTCTGTGGGAAGAAAGGATGAGGAGAAGAGTGATAAGAAATGACAAGACTGGAGCACTGTCTGAAATCATAATAGACACTGATAGACACTGGTTTAGTCAGCAGTGAGCAGTGAATGGAGATATCCGACTTTTGAATTATCGTCATCATGTCACATCAATACCTTTTGCATCTATGCAATGCAACTCATAGTATTGGTGGACTGCTAGCAGAAAACAGTGTACATGCCGAAGACCCACTCTTGAAGTTTTTCATGAATTTCATACTCTATATAGCTATATATATAGCAACATAGTTGTGACTTTATGGTGTAATCACATCATATGGGATAAACAGTAGGGATGGGAAGGATTCCCATGTATTTCCAAAATTTACTGGTGAATGCCAGAAATCTGTTTTTGTTTCACATCACAACCATGTGTCCGAAACCTTGTTCAAGATTCCTATGTTAGCAACATTCATATTGTCTAACAACTCAAAAAACACGCCAGAAGAACCTACAAAATCACTACCAGCTGTTAGGCTTTGAGCTAACTGCGAACAAGGTTTGTCCTTGCTACTGTCGGCAAGTTCTTGTTCATGGTGGGAATTGTTGTGTCTCTGTAAATAATAGCATAGACAGTACAGTCTACACACCTCGATATGGAAAGTGTTCTGGCACTTGCATTGAACATTAGCATGTGAGCATGATGTTTATTAGGAATAAGACAGTAAAGTTAAGGCTTATTATCACTTCTTCTTTCTCAGTGTGCTCATCAATATCACAGTGAACAAACAAAGCAGTTATATGTTATTGTACTCTGGAGATCTGGTAAAGCAAATACAAATCTCATGTGCTGCTTTTGATCTTTCGAGTTCCCCGTGAACTTGATAAACCTCAAACTTGTTACAGCTTTCAAATCCACAACTTTAAAGGTATGTATATGGATGGGGGAGGGGAATAAAAACATCAGACAAGCCAGATTTAGCAAAAAACATGTTTAATCTCTCCTTGATGCGTGTCTATTTACACGTAATAAATCTGCAAAATAGGAAAGAGCAGGATATTTACACGGGCGTGAAACAGCCAAAACCTGTCACAGCAGCTTCAAGTCTGAAACTCTTAAAAAGGTATCAGAATTCATAAAGTATTAAAACTCTTTAAGGTATTTTTTTCCTTTCTACCTCTCTCCTCTTTAATCTGTGTGTGAAGGTATTTTATGTCCTATGCTTCCTTCTCTGAAATGTACTTTAATCAAAGTGAACACTGCAGGTGAGGAAGCCAGAGAGAAACTGGAGGGATGAGAAACTTCTGAGTGGTGCTGTTGGGGTGGATCAAAAATGGCAGATGGGGGTGGGGGTATTAAGGTTGTGCGGTGGTGAGGAGGTGTCATGTTGGAGGGTGCAAGCCCATACTGAAAAAATAAGTACATTTGACATACACTTCAAAACAGATTCACAGATGGCTTTAAGAATATACAAAAAAATGGTTTCTGAAAATATTTTTCAGGCAATGCCTTCATCCTATTCCTTGCTGAGAGTGAGATGAAAAGATTGATACAACTGTGAACTGAGAGGATACAGTTAGCTTAGCTTAGCAGACTAGACTAGAGACCAGATGCAAGCTAGCCTGGCTTTCTTCGAAAGTAAAAGGAACAGCATGTAATGTGTTAATGATCTTCTTCCTAACTAAGCTAACTGACTCCTAGCTACTAAGCTTCACTAAATTTATAGAATAATAAGTACATAGCTGGAGTCCGGATATAGTTAGCTTAGCTCAGGTTAGCAAGACTGAAAGTAGGTGAAGCAAAGTGGAAAAATGTACACAACAAACCAAAAACTGTGTTTTTTAACCTGCTACATGAATAAAAAAGGGAAATAAATATGTGTAGCATACTTTAAGCTAGTTCCAACATGTTACTCTCATAAAACCACAATATTTTCAACATTTCTGTTGGTGGTTAGGTGAGATTAAATAAATGATATGCAATGTGTTACTTAGCTGGTGTCAGTAGATGTATCACAATGTATTGTTTTGTACATTGTTTACGAAATGTTACACATTGTGAAACAATGTACAGTGTAACTTTCTCATGCTAAGCTAGGCTACAAGTTGGACAGTCAGTCTTCTCATCTCTTCTCAGAAAGAGAACATATTTGACAAAATATTGCACTATTCTTCACATACATTAAATTTTTACTGATTGTTGTCAAAATGCATATTTAGAAATATTTCTTTGTCCATTTTTTTGACATACCTGGAATCATACCCTTTAAGTGTATGGAAAAAGACTTCATTTTCAGTATGGGAAGAAGCTGACAAGGCACAGTAAACAGCTCTGCGTCAGTCAATTGTCGAGAGAATCTCTCCCTCCACCTCTTTCCTTCATTCCCTCCACCCTCCTCCTTCCTTCATCGCTGTTTTTTTTTTCTATGAGGAAGTCGAGCGCCACAGATGCAACGGAATGGAAAATGAAGTGGTACCGTGGCCTTCAAAGCTCTTCCTCTGCCTCGCCCAAGTCTTTTTTTTTTTTTTTTTTTAATCTTTTACCCCAACAAGTGGTGTAACAGAAAACAAGAAGCATTAAAAACGAGGAAACAAAAGAACAAGCAGGCCTCATCTGGCCATGTTGAAGAACTTTTTTTTCATCTTTTTTTACTCCATAAAAAGTGATCCTCATTACTCTTTGCACATCACTAAAATCATCTTTACAAGTCTTCATCAAAAGAACAATTGAGCAAGTGAATCGCAGTCAAACATCAATGCAGTGGTCCACATCCCCAGGCTGTTTCAGTTATTAATTCAAATTGAACAGAAAAAAGAGAGAATGTGTTAATGAGTGCCTGTTCTCGGAAGTAACATCGCCTCAATTTCACCATTCATCGAGCATAAAGACAAACACGAAATACCTTGAATGAAGGGGTATTGAAAGAATATAAAGAGCGCTGAGATCGCTTTGTGGAGGAACTGAAAAGCAGATGGATCAAAGATAATCTCTTGTTGCGGAGATGTTCTCCTCATGTGGGTGAATAAAGCTTTGGTCAGCCGCCCTGTATGTTGTTTTACCCTGTGTAGATCAGCGGTTCAAGTATTGAAGAACATACAGAACGTTTCATTGTGTCCAGACACATATCGATGCTGTCAGATAAAAACACGACATCTAAGGGTGAACCACGGGTTAATATCTAGAGATCAGAATGTACTTTTTAAAGGGTTTCATGAAACATCGGAAATCTGTCAAGGGAAATGTACTTTTGCTAGACTTGTTTTCACTTGACAGCAACAATATGTGTTTGGTGGCATAAGGGTTGGTGCAGGTACATATTCCAAAAAAAAAAAAAAACAACAAAAAACTTAACACCAAGACAAAGTAAAAACGTGTACAAAGGAGATGGAAAGAAACAGTTCAAAGTTAGCAAGCATGGCAGCATTGTTCACTTATATGCATATAGCTGGGAAAGGTCATTCCAATAATTAAGCTTTCTGACTTATTTTTATGTTAGCTAGCTAATCAGCTGAACTGTAGTTGGTAACATCAGCTAACAGCTAACCATCAGCTAACAGCTAACACGAGTCCGGTTCTTAGCAGTGGAACATGACATGATAATTTAGATTATTTCAGTCTAATTTCTAATCAAAACTTCATTATTATTTCCCATTTTTTAAAAGTTTGGGATCAGAGGGATTGCTGCTCAAAGACACAATCCAAAGGTGCTGAGGCGTGAATTCACTCCAAATTTAGGGTGACTCACCGATCGCACCAGGTGCAACAGTCACACTTTAATTTCATAGTGTAAAACAGCTGTGACTGAACAATTATCACTTGGGGTATGTCAGTTAGTGTCCTGTCTGCTCTTTTTTTAAGTGTTGCTCACACATTTAGTCTACTGCTGGGTGGTCTGGTGTTCATGTGATTGAACACACGATAATGTGATTTTTATCACTCAAACTTAGAAGTGCATTAAAGTGTATTAAAATTGTGAAATACTATATCTGTACTGTTTTTTTTTTCAGTTAGAATGAAATATGTGGCTTTGCCATCAAAGACCCTGACATTTCTTTGCACTAGCTCACTGGACATCAATTGTTTGAGGATAGATGTGTTCAGCTATTATTGTGGGTGGGTTGTTGCTGTGCTTAAAATAATGTTGGGGGTTTCCCTTTGGTCCATTGGATTGCACTGAAGAGCAGTGCTCCCTGCAATCACAATGATCCATCACAGAGACAGAAAAAGCCAAGAAAGTAAGACTGACTTGGAAATAACTACCACTTTCAGTTTCCTCTTCTCAAGCTGTAGCTCAAACAGTCTTAGTACGGCTTCTTGAACAGCCGAAGAGATAACTCTGAAGATTAGAAGTAAACCTACCAGGCCTTTTACAGTGACCCTGGACTGCGAGATTCTCGATGGACCTGCAATGCTCTATGTTATCTGAACTGGACTCAAACAGAGGACTCTAGTGAGGCCCTTCGTCTCTTTCAAAGGGAAAACAAATCAGAGGGAAGCACTGCTGAGAGGAAGAAGAGGAAGAGGAAGAAAATGGAAATGATTTTGAGGCATTGGTAACTGTTTCCTTTAAAGTCGTATTGTTCTGAAAGGTGCATCTGACTCATTTTAACCTGCCTTTTTTTCTATTTGTTATGAAACAAACAGGAAGATGGGGGATACACAGATGATTTTTTCTTGACCATCTGATGTGGTTGTTAATGTATCTGGTGGTCTACATTTCATAAGCTTCCTACAGGATGGACGACCGCATATAGTATATATTACCCTGGTTTGTTTAACGTCTTTTTTTTTCTGTATTTTGTCATTAGCCGTGTACCCCTTTTTTACACTCACAAGAGAAAGGAATGTCTTGTTTATGAATGCATGTTTTTTTGAAGCACTGCGAGTTAATGTGGAGCAGCACGTACTGGAGGGAAAACATTTTTTTTTCTTTCTTTTAAGGTTTTTTTTTTTTTTTTTTTTTTTTTACCCCTATAAAACCACAAACCGAAAAAAGAGAAAGGCCTTCAACTGGTACAAAAACACTTACATAAATCAAGCTACATTTCATTATCTTTTTCAGAAACCACATTCACATTTCAAAAAAGGAAACAAAAAAAATCGAACCTTTAGCTTTACCACCTTCACTGCAGACTAGAAAACAAGCCAAATATTAAACAATACTGTTTCACCTTCTGCACATCAAATCTGGCCTTCATTTTTAGATGGCACACCGTATCAATTTTTTCAGACAAGGGACGGAGGGGTGTGTCTCGAAAACAAGATCGAGAAGCTGTGGAGCACGGTGTGCCGGGAGGTTCAACTTAAACGTCTGCCTTGTGCCTCGGTGGTTGTGTGCTACCACAGCGTGAGGCCGGCTTCCACAGAAATGACTTCTGTCTCATCTCAAGTCAGCTGACCGGGGCCTCAATGTATTTGGTTTCTCTAAAACAAACACAAAAAGCACTGTAGGTCGGGTTGGCTCACAGGCGACTTCCAGACTATCACTTGTCTTTTTTTTTTTTTCTTTTACTACTTTTAGAGCCAAACATGTAGCACACATCGGCCTCCAAGACTTCATGAAATATAGAAAGTGTCTGTAATATATATATACTTTTGCCATTTACCTATTTTTAAACTCTCACTTTCAGTCACTAAGTATGACAACAGTTTCATCATAGCACGTTTTGATCTAACGAAAAGAAGAAGTCTCTTTGCACTAAACAACATTCAAAGTAAAACATGGCACAGGACGACTTTTTCCTTGTGTTTTCATAATTTTTCATCTTGGAAATATCAAATCCTCTTCTCAAATCTTATCTTTTGTACATTACAATGGAAAAAGATTTTTTTTTCTTTTCATCTGTTTTAAAAACAAAAGGTTTGTATTTATATATCTATATATATCTATATATTCATATATCCTCTTCTCTCTTTTGATTTAGCTTTGTTGTGCAAATTCAGCAGTAACACAAGTGGCACAGCACTGGGGAGAGTAGGCAGTTTTGGGGGTGAAATCAAATGCAATAACAAATCAAATGCAGAGTTATGAAACTGATGTTGTCCTTTGTTAGACTACAGTGGAGTTCCTGTTGATAAGAGAGTTGGAGAGTCAGTACTGGAGGAAGAGTTTCCCTGCAAAGTTCCTTCCTCCTGGTTGCCCACCCTGCTGAAGTGTCTCTGAGCAACAGACCGATCAGCTCCGTGGCTGCTGCTCTGTAGCTGTCCCTGACCTCCCTGTGGAGGACAGCGACAGAAAAGAGAAAATTCCTCACAGGGATCAAGTATCATGATAATATATCCTGGATTGTTACTGGCTCGCAGTCTGAACTGTGGACTTGGTTGTGTACCTTTCCTGTAGCTCTGTGTCCAGCTTGATGAGCTTTTGGTCACCACTGTGCAAGTACTGGTCCTGATTGTGACCAAAGTACCCAACTGCTTCTCTCGAAGGACTCTACATGTGATGAGGGCCTTGATGAAAATAAATGCTGTCCTCAACTGAGGTCCATATCGTCTGAGGCTGAGGGTACGACTTGATTTGGTCGTTCAGGGTTGGGTTGGTGGCTCAGAGAGAGAGTGAGAAAAAAAAAAAAAAGAAACGAAAAAGCCAACCCGGCCGGCGGGGCCTTAGATCCAAACTCTGCTGTCTCTCCAGTGTGCTGCTGCTGCTGGGTGCTTGTGTCCTTGCAGTCTTTTTTTCCGCTGCTGTACGTTGTTGTTGTTTGTGAGGGCGGTAACGACAGACTTCATACGTCGAGGGGTCAAAATGTCACAAAGGTTGTCGGGGAAGGCGTGTTGGTTGGCCAGTTGTCCGCTAGCCGAGGGCGCGTGATTGGCTGGTCCTCAGCTAGCCAGGGCCATGGTGTCGATGACCTGTTCCAGCTTGCCGCGGAGCCGCTGTCTGCGCGACTGCTCGTCCTTCTGTAACGCCGACAGGATCTAGACACAGAAAGATTACATCGTCACACCTGAATCAGTTCACTAAAGGAAAGCACCCTGCGTGGTTCTACTACGCTCCTCTGCCCTAAATATGTTGGTGCTGCCCAGCAAGAACGTTCTGGAGCTAATTCCAGTTCCTTTGTCAGTGATTACATTTTAAACTGATGCTGACAACATGGACGGGGTTGGCGGAGCTGATGTGATTGCCGGTGGGATGTCTGTAATGGCATGTTAATGGCCACTGGAAGTGTGTACAGGAGTATGTGTGTGTTGGTGTCTTATTAAGTGTGACATGAACAAGGGGAGGGAGGAGCTGGTACAGTACAGTGCAAATAGACTGTATTTATGTGTGTGCGCCATGTGCATCAGTGTGTGTGTGTGTGTGTTAAGCATGTCCATGTACATTTCATGCCTGTTTTTTGTGTGTGTATGTGGAAGGTCAGGGCAGGCGTTAGAGGCGATGGGGACCTTGCAGCTGCCTACATCTGGATAATAGGCTGTAATGAAGGGGAGCGCTTGGTTTGAATGGAGCCAGCTGCGAGCAGCCAACGTAACTACTGTAATACTGCTGCGATGGAGGGATGGAGAGAAGGAAGGAGGGGAGGGGAAGAGCCCACATGAAAGCATGATAAAGTTGGGGAAAGCAGAGGATGATGAGGACATATGGTTGTCCATCAGGAACCGGCGGAGGATATGAACCACTGTGATTTATGGGAGGGATGGAGAGGAGGACGGATAATAACTATCCACACAGGAACGCACTCATCACACTGCATGTATTGTATATACATACTTATCTGCTCTTCTTGGCCGGAGCTGTGACTTCTGAGTCTTGTGACTGTGAGGTTGTCAGGCAACCAGCTGAAGTCAGTGCTCCGGCCAAGAGAATCAAACAACAAACTGTTGTTTTCATGTCTTGGTTTTAACAGGACAGATAAGAACATGTTTCAACCTTCTCATCTAACTCTCAAGATGGCAGTGCTATTTCCCCCAAATCGGTGCGTAATCTGGATTTTTTGCCGTACAGCAGATTCTGTTCTGTTTTGATATTACATGCTACAATATCCACTTCTAGTATAGCAGGCGATCTTGAATACAGCCTGTTTCTTTATAACTCATATATAGCTCATATTTACTTCCTGGAGTCTCCACCGGTCGCTTGGCAACCTCACAAAGACGCCAAGGCTCTGCTAGCCCTAGCTTCATATTCAGCATACAGAAAGGATGGTGTTATTGATTTTCTCATCTACCTCTCAGCAAGAAAGCAAATAAGTGTATCTCCCCAAACTATCAATCAAACTATTCCTCAAAGAGATGAAACACACACATTCCTGGTTCGTACAAATTACTGTACATTCAGGTCTTTGGGAGAAATCACATAAATTTAATGAAGCTCCATTAGCTACATAATGTGTTAAGCTCATGCCTTAATGTGCATCCTAATGGTGATGATACCTTGCAGCCTGTACCGATGTGGACTGGTTATCAGTGTAATTGAATTAAAATGACCTCTTGGTATTAGTCAGAACAAGTGAAGGGGGGAATGATACAGCACACCCTGCTCCCCAGTAATTACAAACACTCCTGTCAGCGGGGGCTCACCTCGTCTTTGTATTTGGTGATGTAGGAGTAGATCTCGTGCAGCGCAGACATACTGTTGAACTGGCTGAGGTGCAGGCGGGACTGCTCTGCCAGGTAGGCACTCATGTCCTGATCGCTGATGGCCGGCATGCGGGAGATATCAGAGTAATACCTAGAGGAGAGGTCGGGTCAGAGTTTGGCACATATTTGTATTCCATCCAGAACTTACAGGATTTATTTAGTTATTAAATATTCTGAGTGCAAACAGTAGCAGCTGTTGACCAGTCTTCTCACTGGGGCATTGATAGTTCCTGCTTCAGTATTTAGCTGATGTTTCAGTATCAAGCTCAAGGACAAATAGACATGTGAGTGGCGTTTTTTCCAAACTGCAGAGGAACTTGTCATGTTTTTGTTACTTTATAATGAGTCTTTTATAGCTAAAGACACTATATAGATCCTCTTCAATGGAGGCCGCCATGGTGGACACCATGTTTCTACAGCAGTACAGAACAGCCAGACTAAACACTGCTTCTAGATAGTGTCTTTCACGTTTTTCACAGCCATCATAGAATCTTTATATGAGCAAGAGGGTGAAGCGAGAGACATTCAGTTGACTGCTTCTACTACACTGGACCTTTAAAACATGTCTTTAAGGCTTGTTTTTCTTTTTTTTTCAGCCATAGTAGCTTGACCTTCACGCTAGAAAGGACAGAATGATGAGAGGGGGTCGCAGTTAGCAATTAAACTGCTATACTCGACTCAGTCACACACACTTCACCTTAAACTTTGTCTTATCCCAGATTTATATGTACTTGATTATTGTCTGGTGAGCTTTATTATTGATGCATCTCTAGTTTAGTTATCATCAAATAAAACCCATGGAGGGGCGAATATACTGTGCCCAGCTCATTCATTCACTGGCTTTATTCAGCAGATCTTTACTCATAAATAGTTGTATTATTTTGAGGTCTTGGGCAGAAGTACTGCAGTCTTTATTTCAATGGGAGGCTCAAAAGAAAGTATGAATACTTCTCGTACGGTCCCTGATGATGACTGAGCACTTTTTGAGGTCCATTCTGTCGGAGCAACAACAACCTTCACTTTATCGACTCAGTGTTGTTCACTGCATCCAAGGAGCAAAAAAAAAGTCCATCGAAAGCGAGGCAGCCAGAAAACACACAGAGTGAACAATGCAGTATATTAAGAATATATCCCAGTATTGAGCTGTACCGGGACCTGTTTGCAGAATCCATATCTCAACTATCTCAAGGTTTACTGCAGCAGGGCAGGCTGGGGTTGAGTGTGGGTTAGGAGGCATAATAGAAACAAGGTTTAACTGCAGCCAATTAACTATCACCTATAAATCCTTATCTCCTACTGCCTCCCAATAATCTCTGCAGGCCTCAGGACTTGAAATAAAGAAATGGACCTTGTATCAGGATAACTGTGTGCTCTTTTGTTTTTAGCTCCCGAGTGCTGCAGCAGCAGGAGAGAGGGAAGGCTGCAAAATAGATGTATAATTTATTTTTAACAAAGTTTAATCAGAAACAGCATACACTATTTCATTAGCATCAGCGTTATACTCTGTTCTGTAAACATGGTATCTTGGCAATCTGGATGAAAATCCAGACTCTTTCATCATCCTTCACAACTTCAATACATGCAGCAGGAGGAGCTGCAATGCACAGTGCCAAACAAAGCTACTTAGAGTCTTTTTGGACTCTTCCCCAAAAGTGGAAACAGCGACTGTGGCAAGCGTCGGCGGAGCATAACTTATCTCGAGTTTAGTTAAACATTCTGGAGCTGAATAAAAGATGAAGGGTGAACTGGGGGACATTTTTCAGCGAGCCTCCGTTTGCAGAGAGATGGCAAACAGTCGCTGCAAAATCCGTCTTTCACCTATTTCTTTACATCGTTTGCTCCTTTACAGCTGAAGTGGATTTGAAGAATCAAAAGGGAATTGCTGAATTCACATGACAAGTTCAAAATGACACAGACAAAGCTGGTGTTATCTGATACTTTCTACACTATGTGTACACTGTATGTCATATTTATAGGCTTTAAATGCTAGTACTACATACACTTCAACCTGTTATGTTCTTATATTCATACAGTTTACTCTCAGCACTCTACATCATTTTTCTTTGAGGCCAAGTTTGCAGTTCAGTCCAGCTTTCAACATTTCACATGGAACCTCTTCCTGTCTGTCTGCGCTCAGCATGGACTCACCTCTCTACCCAGTTCTTGTAGTTGGGGATGTCTTTAGCGTAGAGAAGCTTATTTGAAGGTGAGTCTTTTCCTAGTTTGTGCTCTGATGTCGAACAGGAGTCCATGAAGGTCTGGGCCACCACAGACAGACAGGCGTCCGTGATGCTGTTCTTATGGATGTCAAATACAAACTGGGGATTCTTGATGACGTTCACCCAGAACCGCAGAGGAAGACTGGAGAGGAAACAGAATGGAAAGAAAGTTATTTACTTTAACTATATAGAATTAAATGTACCCTAGCAATGTCCTGCATTACCACACACTTTGTGTTAGCTATCATTCAAGGTGATTGAGTGCTTTGCTTGGGTTGCTTACAGTACTTCACAAATGCTCATGTTGCACTTCATCTTTTTAACTTCTGTTTGCTGCACTGTGTGCATTACAGCTTGTTTTCTCATGGTTTATATTCTTTTATCATCTCTGTGTGAGTCTTGCTCAGTAGGTGTCAAGGCCCTCAGTGGCAGCTGACCAGCAGAAAATGTAATTGGTCAGAACTTACAACAAAAACCTGTTAATGAAATAAAAGCAAATACATAATTTATAGGCTGAATATTGCAATGCTAGTCTCAAGATGTTATTAAATCATCCAGTAAATTATGAAGCAAGCGTCCCGTGCAGAAACTGTTTTAATTTTTCATGCATTTGGCAGACCTGGATTTATTGATTTAATGACTTTGATATGCTCGTTCACAAAATATTTACTTTCCACACATTTGTAGATGTATATAACATCATGACTGACATTAATTTACAAGGCTATTTGACACCCAATTACATTCTATTGATCAGTGATTACCCAGCCCCCAGGAACACACCGATTTTTGTCGAGTAACCACAGCCATGAGACTCAGATAAACTTTTAGCCAAACTATGAAAAACACATCTAAGTTTAATTATTGGGCCTAATAAAGGACTGCAAATGGTGCCCATTGATGAGTGAATGATCTGATCTGTTATTCACCAACCAAGTGAAGATGTCTGAAGATCTCAAGGTGTTGGAGGTGAAATTTTCTTAATGCCAGTATCCATCTCCATTAAGTTATAATACATTTTGTCAGTAGAAAAGAGAATAACTGTTACCAGTTGCTCTTCCAGGTATGTCGTACGTCGTAGTCTGTGATGGAGTGTTTGTCGGCCTGCTCGTCCAGAAAGTCGAACATGTACTTGATGGCCAATGGCAGCGCACTTCCTCTGTGCGCCGTGCTGAATATGGTCTCAAACAGGTCATCCACAAACTTCTGTAACGTACCCTGAACAGAAGGATGAAGACAGAGAGAAAACAAGAGAACTTTGTAAGAAGGACTTCGATGAATAGAATTGAATTTAATACTGGTTGTTCATGCTGTTGTTTGAAGTTATAATAAACAATTGAGAATAGTGCTGTTTTTATCTCTGAATTTGTTTTGGGGATATTTATTTGCTGTTTTGGTTATCAGGTTAGTTATTTGGTTACGACTGGGACAACTTAATTTCTGTTTTTTTATTGTTGTCATAAGGTGAGGTAATGTTCAAAATAGCTGATGGCCTTTTGTGCGTAGTTTGTCACTGATTTCCTTCGACATTTTAAAACAGGTGATATTTCGTGTTGCTACTCATGATTAATCCACCCACTCTCAGCTTAAACTAACACCCCCAAAAACTTCAAATCTACCTGTTAGTGTGAAGAGAAGTACATTTTTTGAACATTCAGAAAATAAAAACAATAAATAGTTTGACTGCGTTGTGTGACAGAATACAGTCCATCATTTCCTCCCACTTGTATTCACCACGCTGGAATGGGCTATAAGTGTGTACATTTGTAGTATAAATGGCCCCACTGGGAATGGCAGTGATAACTCTGTGACTGTGACAGAATCACAAACAGGAACCACAGCTCTTAGATTTGGCTGGCACATTCCTCCAATGACAATGCTTCAATATAATTACATCAAATGTAGCTAAATGAATTTCCCTAACAACACATTTGTTTCCCAGACTTCTCCATCTGGCAGAATCTATTACCATGGAAATGTTTGGGGATCGCATTTAGTCAGCCATTGCGAAAAGGAACAGGAGTAAATTATGTCCCAGTCGCGGATCAAAGTACTCAGGTCTGCATAGACAAGATGCCCACACAGAGAGGACATCTATGGAGAGACAAGGACAGGATGAGCTTCTCAATTGCATTAGCATGTCTCCTATCACATCCTGTATGTGCATCCCTGCCCTCTGCACCACAAATCCACCTTTTATTAATCTAATTTTCCTTATTACCACTGAAAATTAAAATATTCCCATGTAACAGTTGCCTATTGTTATATGCCCTGTCCAGATTTATCCATGCATGTGCCTGAGCATACATGGATCCTTTCTGATCAGCAATCAAGAATCTATAGTCCAGTATGTGGTCATGCACATGATACATGCTTCACTTATTTTGGATTTAAGCATGCTCAGGTAACTTCACTAATAAAAAATCAATCTTTACACCCATATAAAACTTTCCTATCCAAAGTTTCAAGAGTTGCTTCAAGATAGTAACCTCACTCCTGCCATTGATAGGACAACCAGTCATCATGAAGAGAAGCTTCATTATCTTTCTATTGGCGCACCACAAGGATTAGTACTTGGTCCCCTTCCCTTCTCAGTATATACCGTCACCCTTGGTCTGGTTATCTGCTCACATAGTTTTGTTACTATTTCTATGCAGCTGATACGCAGCTCTATCTGTCTTTGCTTTCAGGGGATCCCACTGTCTTGGCGTGGATCTCAAATTTGGGAATTGTGATTGATTACCAACTTTCTCTGAGCATGTTGCATTTTTCGCTTGGTCATCTTCATTCTTCATTCCGCACTAAAAAACTTCAGAAAGATCTTATCTGACTGAATATGCTGCTCAACTACTTGAAAAAGCATCTTTCTCCTTGAATAAGCACAGGTTATCTTTCCTTGACTACTGTTAACGCCCCTTTGGCAGAGCTGTCAGCGTGCACGGTAAAACCTCTCCAAAATGTGCCAACATGTCTGGTCTTCAACCAGCCGAAAACAGCTTGTGTCACTCTACTTTTCCTCACCCTTCTCTGGCTCCCTCTTGCTATGTTCACATCACTAATACAGAGTGGCCACTTGCATGGCACACACTTACCTGAACTCCCTCATTCAGGTTTATTAGCCGTCTCATTCACCATGATCTGCAAATGCACCACAACTAGTCCTACCATCACTGTGAGGCAAACTCTCCTCCTGCATGCTACTTTGCTGATGAGCTACCAAACTCCATTCAAGGGTACTCTTCTGAAAGTACCTACTCACCTGGCATAGTCTCTCTTTCTACCTCTCTGTCAAGAAAAAAAACAACCTTTCTCATTTGCTTGACGCTCTGCTATGAGTTACTTCATGCACCTACAACCTTGTAGCACTCTTGTCAGGTGGAATCTGGAGCTGACACTTGACTGGAACTTGTAGCAATTGGCTTTTTCTTGATCTACAGTACCTCATTTGTACACCACTTTGAACAAAGGTGTCAACTGTAAATGTAAAATATATATACATTAACCTGATCTAGCAATGCTTTGAATCTTGATGATGTGATTTAATATATTTTAAGACTCCTCAGTGACCTCTGTAGTTCCCTCTACCATTAAATAGGTGAGGTGGATCGATCTGTTTTAAAGAGCTGCTAATGCTGAAAAGATTCCATTAGTCTGAGTTTCAGTGGAGAGTTTTACGGCCCCCCCAACGTTTCTAAGTGCTGTTTGAGAGGTTTTTCCACCCTGACTGGAATCACCTTTTAAAACACTTGTGTGTAGTTTACCCCTGTGTGACTTACTTTTGTAGCAAGCAGCCTGGTCAGATAGATCTCAGAGACCATCTTACTGCCTCGGTCACCCTCCCTCTGGTCCGAGTGGTCGTGGTTCTTCACAAGATGCCACAATTTGGTTCCACTCTCCAGGTCGGGGGTGATCATGGGTGTTCGGGATCGTAGGCTGTCTGGACTACTGGCTGTCCTTAGCATGCTCTCTATAGGCAGAAACACAGAGGCAGAATTATTTTTAGAGAACTATGTCAGCTTGGGTTAGAGACCTTGTGATTCAGGGAACACAAAATGGCTCATTTGGCTCTAGATCCCATTTTTAGGTTTTCAGAAGCCAGCGAGTATTGCAGCCTATTATTCTTTTCCTTCGTACAGGTTGTACTGAACTAAAAACATGTAGATTCTAAATTGACTATATTTACAGGTAAGTCAGCTAAAAAAACAATGATCACCCTTAACTTAGTGTATTTCTTTAGTTTTTTCTCTCTTTTTTTACAGACTGTGACTCACACTCGCCCTCCCCTTTCTGCTATCATCTCTGTCTGTTTCATTATTCATGGCGTGAGTTGTCAAAGTTGATTAGAGTGAAGCAAGGAGATGCATATCTACGACTGTTCCATTTAGGATGAAGAGGGGGGAGAAAGCAACCAGGGAGGTGAGGTGCACATGAGGTAGAGGACTGTCTGCTGAGTAGCTGTTACTCCTGGGGAAGAAGGAGGGATAGAGGAGGTGGAAGGATAAAAGAGAGAGTTGCTGATGCATGTTGCAATCCCTTTATGTTTGGTGAATGGAAGGAGAGGTGAGATGACAGGAAAAGGGGGTGGGTGGGCTAAATGGACAGAGAGACAAAAAGGTCAGGAGAGAGAAGGGTGAAATGGAGAGTAATAGGAGAGCACGGGATAGAAAAGTGAAAGAGGCTGAGTGGGGTGCTGTCTAGTGCTGTTGTTGCTTTTGCCGGCAGGGTGTTGAGTGGCTTTGAATCCAAGCCCATCATGGCCACTGGTGGCCAACATTTACCCGTGTTTAAAAACACACCCTCCTACACACACACATCCATGCACAAGCTCACACCCACACGTTCACAATTAAAGCATGAAGCAAAGACGAACACACATTTTTTAAATGTACTCGCTGTGGAGCAAAATAGCTGCAGCTGGGTATTTTAGCAGGGCGAGTTGATCCATAAAAAGGAAACCTTTGATTTCAGAAATTTAATTTCTCCAACTACATTTTCTCTGCCCTTATTCAATAGAGCGTAGGTGTTGTGTGATACAATGATTTGCTGGTTTCCATTCTTAATCGAGTAAAGACGCCTCCAAACAGATCGTCTATAGAATCGAAGGTATTTATTTGGTAAATAGGACTTGGAGGGACTTTACAACAAAGAATATGATAATTCATGGCTGCTTGAATTGACAGAGAATTATCATTCAACTCTCTGGCTATCCTCAGTTCCACAGAGTTTTTTAGTGTCTTTCAGCTCATTGTTTTTACCGGCAGGTACCCAGAAATGTACTGGAACCTTCATATTTAACAGACCTGTATAACATCTAGCCACTACAGAGCCAGATTTATGAGATTCTTCTGTGGAGTATTTGGACAGTAAAACAGAGCTAAAAAGAGTGCATATTTGTTATCCAGTGGCCAGAAACACAATTCCACATGGATAATAATGTTGCCCCATATGCTGTATCTGTGCAAAGGGGCGACTATTACACCTTTCCATATGATCATTTGTCAATGTTGTATTTACAGCTCACAACCCACTGCCCCCAAGTGGGCAAAACAAACATTAAAAGTTACTGCAGACTTAATTGACAGACATACTTTGCACAGAGTGGTGAAAATAGTCACCTTACGCAAACACTGTCATTGTCCTGACATCTCCGTTGAGTCAAATTTCGAAAATAGAGTATAATCCATTTTCCTGAGGACTGCCACTTTGCTATTTGATAACTGGGTTAGAGCAGAAGGCAGAGGTCTCTATTATTTCCAGGTATCATAATTTTCTTCAGATTATGTCTTCAATGGATAAAAATGTATGGTTAAAGGGCGTAACTTGAGCGCTCTCTCCTTATGTTTCCTGTCTATCTCTGGAGTGTCATCTGTTAAATAGAAGCAGAAAATGCCAACAACCCCAAAAAAGTGTTATATCTATTTTTTATAGTACACACACAAACAGAAAAAGATCATTCTAACCTACATTTCTTAGAAAAATCCATGCTGCTGCTATGCAGCTGTGCATATCTGATACTTTATATCAGAGTGTCCAGTTTTTTATAATACAGAGTCATTTATCTTCTCAATAGTTGAGAATTTTCCAGTGAAGTAAACCATACTGATGCCGGCCCTTCCATCTAATCGCTGACTGCCAGGTGTCCTCTCTCTCTCTGAGTCAGCTGGGGATCGAGGTGTCTACTTTAATGCCTGTCATTTACGGACTGCTTGGAAATAGCCGTGGAATGGCCTTGGCCTGTGCTGATAGCAATGGATAAAAAGGATTGCCATTCACTTGGAGAGAGGTGAAAAAAACAACAAAAAACAATGGAGTCCAATCATGGCCACAATAAACAAAAAGAAAGAGCGACTGAAAGAGGTGGATGTTGTGAGAGCGCGTGTGTGTTGGGTGGAGTTAGAGAGAGGAGGAATCACTGACAGAACGTTTTAAATAGGATCAAGTCAAGAGGAGAATTGGAATCGTACCATATCTGCTGAGGCTCTTGGTGAAGGTGGAGGAGTTGGAGATGTTATAAGCAGAGTTCTGTTTCGGCACCAGGGCAATCACTGATCCATCTGTTACCTGCACACCAAAACACACACCAAAACACACTCAGTGTATGAATCCGCCTTAGCTGTTGACTCTTGCTTGTACCTGATATGCACACATGTGTACCTGATAGTGAGCCAGTGTGTTGAGTCTTTTCCAGTCGTTGTCGATCTTAGTTGTGACGTCTTCGTCCTGCAGGATGATTCTGGCCATCCGACCTTGACGCCATTCTTCAGAAAAAGAGAGCAGAGGTTCAGACGGGATCATTCCAGGGCTCTGTGCTGTGTATGTGTTTCATTTGATCTTTGAAACATCTTGCAGTGAGGTGAGATATCATTTCACTGCTTTGAAAAGCTAATGTTTCTGAGCACAACTTGCCATGTTTCTGTATTAGCTTGTATTTTTTAATGCTATGCACGAGTTGTCAGTGTCTTTTAGGTCCCGAGTATCAGTTTTAGTTAGGCTTTAAGGTTCAGTGAGAATTACGCATGAATAGTCAAAGCTTTGAAGGGAGCCCAGTGACACAAGATATCATACTTTCCTCAAATGCGCAGTCAGTATTTACTTGTCTACTTTGCTTTTATTGTAATTGTCAGTCTAATGAGACAAGAACAACCCAGCTCATAAGTAGGCCTATAAACAAATGAATAAATAAACAGACTGTTTATGCCAACTTTGTTGAGAGCAGGAACTCAGAATACTAAGTCAAATTGATCACCCATGAAACAATAAAAATAATTAAAGTCAGTGTGGAACTATTTATGGAATCTTAATCAAATAATATAATTACAGTCTAACAAAATATAAAAAGGAAAGCAAAATAATAAAAAAAAGTTCCATCAACTCGCACTCGACTTTTTGGAGGACGTTTGACTTCTTTCGACATATTGTAGCCTAGTTGGAAGCCTGTCACAAGGTCATAGTGTCCCAGTTTCTGTGCCGGTGACGTTAGAGGAGAGCTGTGACGCACAAAACTACCACTAAGGTTGATGCATGATGAATAATGTTACTATTTCTCATTCCATGAGCTATTTTGGATTTTTGGGGGGTAATTATGATGAAAAACAGCATTTGAATACTGATTTTGGATGTTGATTGGAGGTCATGTAAGTCCACCTCTGGATTAGCATCTTGACTGAATAGTTGAATGAGTGTAGGGTGTGTGTTCAAGTTAAAACAAGCTGGAGCGTGCTGAGCTTCCCTACCTACTGTAATCACACTTGTGCACATGCCTCACACAGTTAGAACCTGAAGTCCTGTATGTCTTACCGAGGTCCATATCAGACGCCTTGGGTCTCTGTGAATAGGGGCTGCCCTTGTACACAGCGTCGAGCAGCTTCTCTTTGACCTGAGTGATGGTGTCACAGTTGAGACACTTGACTGTCACCTCCGCCGCGTTCTCGTTCTCTGGGTTTACACAGTGCAACGTCTGGCAGGAAAACAACAGAAACAAAGTGAAAATGGAAACAGACAAAAGAAATCAGGCTTAAGTAGAGAGTGTGAAAACGCTGCCAACTAGTGAGATGTTTGGATGATTGTTTAGGTGCATTTGAATGTACCCGACAGCATTTTCACACCTAGTTTGTTTGCAGCAGCTGTTTTAAAACCTGGACATTTTCCTAGTTCATTCAGTCTGTTTGGGACCTTAATAACTCAGCATTTGCACTTACACACAAAACAACTGTAGCAGGTCCTGCGGGCAAGTATGTTTGTCTGCATGTTTCCAAAGCTGAAGTGTTTTGTTTGGAGAGAGAATGTGATTAACGCTGGCCTAGTAGTTGGGTCAGTTCACGGCCAGATCACGTTCTCCCTCCAAACACAACCTGCAGCTCCGTGTTTACCCTGGAAGAAATCCTCCCCTGCAGCAGCACACTCCTGATGGTGGCCACCGCTGATTAGTTTGAGCTTGCTTTAAAATTTTTGTCACTGTCGACTGTAACTGAAGCTTAACAAGCCGTTGAGTGATTCAGACCAAAACAGACAAGCCTCAAGACACGAGAAGTTTACTGACCAGTGTTTTGTAGTCAATCTGCTGCCTGATGAGCTTGTCCTCACTCAGGGAGTAGCGTGCTTCTCCTGTGATGGCGTCTATGGGTCCCTTCTCCATCTGCTGCTTGATGGCACAGTAAAGCATGAACAGAGGCTCCCCGGCACACTCCTGGTGAGGGAGAAGACGGAAAGAAGAGGAGTTGCCAACAGTTCAGCCAAAGAGTGATTCTCTCTCCTCGGAGTCTTTCATTTGAATAATTGTTAAAGGCCTGAAGAAGGGAAACTGTCCAGTAATTCACGAGGAAAGGCAAAGATTAGAGGAAATTCTGAAAAAAAATAGCAATTTAGACTTTTTTTCTCTCTCCTCCTTTCCCATGAATCATTTCACACTTTGTTTTAGTACTGGCTTTCTGTGTCGGAGGTAATTGTGTTAAAATGCAGTATACCTATCCATGTAACTGCAGTTCATATGTATTATTGTGTCAGCTATTTTAGGCTGTTGCAAATTAGTGTCACAGATGCATAAAATTTGTGTCTCCACAATTGTATATGTACCCATAGTGTACCCTGTGTCTAGAAAGCAATGAAGAGCAGAGAAGTTGGAATATTGGCCGAACAGAAAACATTTTAGGAAGTGTGCATTTGTCCTGATGCATTTATCCTACAAGAGGAAGGCTGAACAATGACTGAATTGAGACCAGATTATTGATGTTAAAAGATACCATATAGTATAACGGGCCGCTTCAGTCATGTCACTGAACACTAGCGAAACTTTACAGTCAGGAAAATAAACAGGAGGCTGTGGTAAAACCGTGTGAAGCCAAACATGCAGAGAGCTCAACACAACACGTGTGAAATGTTTCTCTCACTCAGTATATAGTCTGTCACCCTCCTTACGTGTCACTAAAACAGATTTTACATTTCTTCTTCCCAGATGTTACATTTTAGACTTCTCTACAGCAGTGGCAGTCAGTTCCTCGTGTTGATTCACGTCACAGCTTTCTGTACTAATTTCCATTCCCTCTCATATTTTGTCTTGACTTAAAATACATGCTGCGTGAGACAAACTGTGACACTTTCCTCCATTTTACCAGCACCAAACCTCAGAGCGGTCCTTGAGTGGATAGGGACAAATTTGACTGTTTAGCACTTGAAAAGGTCCACAAACTCTTCTCAAATAGCCCCATCTGTGTGTAGTGGCAGACTTTTGCCACTTTAGTTAAACTTGTTGATGACATTCTTTTGACTAACTTCAGCTGTTTCTCAGGCCATAGGTGAGCTGTGTGTTAAAAGCTGGCATGCATGATGCAAAGACAGCGTGCAAAAACAAAGGCACAGAGTTCTCTAATGTTGATTTTGGACCCAAAAGTTTGCAGGTTTCCATTCTAATAAAACACAACAGTACCTAGATGAGTTTTAGAAATCAGATGTTAAAATCTTCTGGAAATGACAAGTGGGTGTATCAACCTTAAGTCATCTCTTTCTTCCTCTTCTAGTCTAGTGTTATAGAAATCTTGTCATTCCTCTCCCATCTTTTACATCTCAGAGCTTATGCGACCAGACACAGATGTTATAAATATGTTTCCCACTCTCGACTCCATCCAAGACACTTGCCAATCAATAGCATCATTACTCATCACTTGGGCTCAAGGAAAACACTCGCGACTGAAGTAGCAGCAGTTTAGAGGGGAGAGAGAGGACACATCACGGCCGATACTCATCCCGACGAGAGCTTAATGATCGACCGCGTGGTGCTCAGAGAGATACTTCAGTCTGTGTGTGTGTGTGTGTGTATACGCGCGTGCCTGTTGAAGATGCATGAGGTCCAGGTGAGAACAGCGGAAAGTACTAATTTACTTGTCTCACCTTCACACACACTCTACAAGTTGCTTTTTCTTTCTAACACACACATTCTTCTTTTTTTTCTCTCCAGTTTTCTCACTGGAAAACCCATCCTCTGCCCCTCACTCTTATTTCATCACCCTCATCTCTTCATCCATCTCTCTTACACTGACACGTGGATGTTCTTCATGTAGCTTCTCTTCATTCTGTGTATGATGCAAATGTACAGAATGTACATGCTGCTTTATGAGCTATAGGAGGAATGACAGTGACTTAAACATCATGTCAGTAGCTACTGGTTTTGCCAGCTATTTGGTTGATAATATTTGATGTGGAAACAAAACAACGTATAACATTAGTATGACATATTGCCAGATGAGTGTAGAAGTTGTTCTCCTCCTTACTTCCACTAAGCTTTAAAAGTTGATTGCTTTAGGGGTACCCTGTGGAGGTTTTGACCACCTGTAGCAGTTATCAGCATTGCACATTTTGGAAGGAAGAAAAGACGCTCAATACATTGGGTAGACATCAAGGATACACACAGGATGTGTTTTTTGGTTAGAAACAATGAAGATAAACAGAAATCAATCAATGTGTTCCAGACTGTGTTTTCCCTGCAGAACAGCTGTAATCAATATTTTTTATTAACAGTGTGTGTAATGTGAAAGGTGTCACTCACAATCCACAGAGATCCAGCTCTGCAATGCTTTGTAGTGTCTTTTAGCCTGTTTTGGTTTTCCGGTCCACAGCTCCAATGTTTTTTTTCATGCTTACTGCTTATTGTTTCCTGTTTTATTTCCCCCCCTCCTTGGGTCTGTAATGTTACTCCCTGCCATTGTGTTTCTCCCTGATTAGCTTTTACCTGTGTCTCATCATCCTGCCTTCACTTGTGTATTTAGTCCCTTTGTCTCAGTGAATTCATCTTCATTCTATGTTCAAGAGTAAGAGATTTTCCTTGCGTTGTGTTTTCGGTTTAGTTTTCTTGAACCTTGCATATTTTATGGACTTTGGATTTAGCCTACTCCTTTATACATTTGTTTCCCTGTTTGGACTGCCTTTCACACATTATCCCACCGCTGACTCCTTCACCGCTTCACTCAGTAAACATAAGTTGTGCTACTTACAAACTAATGTTCCCAATGTTCTGGACACATTGACAAAAACAACCTCTGATGTGCTAAAAAACACATGGATGTCCTTTTCCCCTCTATCTCCTTTCCTTCGTCCTTTCCTTCCCAACATCCCAGCCAGCCCAATCCTCTCTGTTCTTTTTTCCACTCCTCTTCTTGACTCCTTATTGGGCTGTCCCCACCACCACTAACCTCTTTCCTCTCCTCCTTCCCGCCTCTCCCACCAACCATTCTCTTCCTTCCACACCACCACTTTAAAAACCTCATTAGCATCCGGGCCAATTAGGTGGGCAGCTGCTAACGAGACAGAGCAGGCATACATCACACCGTTATGCTTTCGCCTTCCTTGCTCGGCCGCCGCATGCTTGTCTACGAGATTCGCCTTTACTACGAGTAGTGGCTTCATTAAGGCTCCCTAATTGTATGCTGACATTTACATTTCAGGGATAAAATAATGGCTCTTGGTGTACAGAGAGAGGCATAGGCTTAGATACCTATGTCGCTAACAGTCAGAAAATGTAAATCAGCAATGCGCGGGTGGGGACGTGATGTGTTTATGATGAAGGAAAGGGGATTTAAGTTATATATTGATTCAGCTGAGAGAATCACACCCAGTTTAATGCTATTTCTCCCCCTAAATGAACTGAACTCCCTTTAATTTTTTTCTCGCTATGTGACACTAATAATTACCACGAGGATTACAATGGCATATGATGACAACTTCAAGTCTTACATCAGTGATTAGAGCGTGGAGAGGAAACATCAGAAAACATCTTCTGACTGGACTCTGTAAAAGTGCCAGACAGGAAGAAGGGATGAAGAAGAAACGGGGGAGGCGTGAGGACAGTGTGAGCGACATCACACCGCCTGGTTAGGCAAAATGACCTCAAGGCAGAGAGGAGGCTGACAGCCCAACGACGGCAACAGAAAGCTCACGAATTAAGGAGAGATCAGATGAAGAGTCGATGTGAGCTAAAACAACGACATGGAGATCAGTGTGGAGGACGTGTCAGCTACAAGAGTGTCTAGGAGAGTGGAGAGGATGTGCGGACGGCATTAAGTAGTAGAGATGTGATGCTGGGAGGCTTTGATGATCTACTGTATGTATACTGCCCTGTTAGGCAAGAAAATCCGCAGCTGAAACAGGAAAACCCTTTTAATAACCACAGTGAGATAAATGCAACGGGGAAATAATAGAAGCCAGAGGCATTTAATAAAACTCTCGCACACACGGGCACTAGAAATGCATTTAAAATCACGGCACAATATAAATCCACTTTAGATGATGACTATTAATCAAAGATTCAGCAAACAGATGGAATAAGGATATTAGATGATCACACCTTGTCGTCTGGGCTTACCTTGAGGAACTTGTACAAGAGGAACGTGAACCAGTTGGTCAGCATCTTCTCGGCAACAGACTCCGTCCTGATATGTGTTGAGAAGGGAAGGAAGAAAAACACACAAAGTGTGAAAAATGGAAACAAATTATGGAATAACACAATAAAACACTTTGCTTCTACATAATTTTGTGCCCCTCACAGGGAAAAAGATGAAACGTTTGGTTAGACTTTGTTAGTTTTGCCTTTAAAAGAACTGGTTTGCACTAGTGGCCTGAGCTGTGAGCTGTGTCATTTGTAGGATTATCACAGCACTCAAGACACTCAACACTTTTTTCACCAAAACAGGCCGAAAATGAGCTCATTTTTATAATAAATACTCATTCATTATTCAGTTATCATTGGAGCATTATTTCCACATTTTTTGCTTGTTCAGCAGGCCTGCTGCGTGCCAACTAACAGACTCTCTGGGTCACACTAGAAATTAAACAGAATTAATCAATTTGAAATGTATCAACAGAACACTGTATTTTCCCTGTATTACCATTTTCTGGCCTCAGACCCATAAAAAGAAGCAACAGGGCTCTGAATCATAACTTGGACTCTTCCCTCGCTGTATAAATGCTCTACAGAACTACTACTGAGAGCAGGTCAGAGTAGCTGAAATTCCTCCTCCTGCTCACACCTCAAATCTTTGTCGAGATGTGTGGTGCGATCTGTCTTTCCTGTGAAATTGCATATTGATAAATTAAAGACAAACAGTTAACAATGTGTAGTTCCTCTGATGTTCTATTAGTATATATTCTGCTGGTGGGCTGTAAAGATTGGACAAAGCTGTTCAGAGACAGACACATTTTATTGATGTACTTGGATTTGGTTTGTGGTTCCTCTTGTTTGTTCCTGTCAGCAGTGGCTAAGACACATAAATAAGTTGTAAAGTAAGTCTGACTCTCTTTATGTCTGTCTGCCTCTCTGGCCTTCTCATTTATCATCTTTCTACCTACTTATCTATGTCTTCATTTCTGTCTATCTTCTTAACCTCTGCGGAAATCTTGTAGACATCATTATAAAACATTTCAAGTTGGTTCAACTTCAAAATGTTGGTTTCTCCTGCTGCCAGGCTGAGTATGAGTTACCTATACTCAACTTGGTAATAACTGGTTCGAAACAGACTCATGCTCTTGTAATTCAAAACTATCTGATTTAAGTTTAGTGAACTTGAGAACATAACAGAAGATATTAAATGAAATGAACAACACTTTAAGTTCTGAAATGAAGATAAAAGATGAGTTGATTCCACTAAACTCCTGTCTGATGCAGTCGATATTTGTTCCATGTCTGTCCACATCCTCCTCACCTCCTGAGCAGCAGTTTGGGATGGTTTTTACTCTCCAGGTTTCTGTCTATCAGGTCAGACAGCAGCTGTTTCAGGACTCCGGTGGCGTACTCCATCTCCCCCTGCAGGGCTGTCATGATCAGAGATGCCACGTTGCCTCTGTCCCGCATTGAAAATGACCTGGAAATGCATTGAATATGATTGTCACAAAATATATCCTCAGCTTTTGTTGGTGTACACGACTGAAGCTGTTCCTCAAAATACATGTGCACCATTAACCTCCTAACAGCTCATTAAAATATTAATGCACATTTAATCTTAAGCAAATGGTGTTATAAGTCTGTTTGGTAATAAACAATTTGGCTAAGTGCTTTACAGTGATTTGAGCTGCTAAATTGTTTTTTTTATGCTGTTTATCAATTTGTCTTTCCTGTTCTAATTCGAGGCACAGCACAGGGTGTCATATTTGTTAAATTAATAGGTAATAAAAACAGTCGCCAAACACAATTTTTTTTTTGTTCTTGATAGCTATTACCTAGTATTTAATAACGTAAAAACAATGTTCATTCCTGTGAAAATGCAGCATTGAGCCCACGGTATATTGCACTGAGCACATCATAGATCCCACAGGGGAACTTTGACAGCTTTAAGTAGCTGTCAAGCTGAACTAAAATAGCAGCCTCACATCTGCTGTAGTGACGACCTTCCTGCATTTACACGATCTTCTTCCCATAGCTGGAAATATCAGGTTGGTAAACTGTTGAATGGTACTACCTGCTTCAAATTTTGCTTTCTAATTAATCTAATTTAGTTATTTTTCAAAAATGGTATCTGGCATTATCTTTTGTTGCAGAAATCCCTTTTGGAAAAAACAACAAATGAAATAAAGAAATACAGACACCTCTGTGCCTCCAGGGTTCGGATGAACGTCAGCAGGAAGTGCTTCTTCGTCAGCAGCTGGCCAAACAGCGTCAGCGCCTTCTCGACATTTGCCTGGACCTGAAGACAGACACAGAAATAAATGGCTCTGTCAAGCAATTTTCCAGATACAAACATATTATGCACATGCACGTCATTGTGTTCTTGGAAAAAAAAAATCTGCCTTTTACAATCCTCCCTTTTCCCAAAGGGCTACACGTTGTTACAATGGCAAGTTTCAACAGTGCTTTTAAAGTAGACCCCTGTTTTTATATTCATCTACTGAAGGAGGAACATTTCTCTGTGCTCACCTGAAATTAACCTGTTCAACAAGGACGTAAGAGCATATCTTTGTGACATCACAAGTAGTCTGGAAGCCAGCTGTTGCCAGCTTCTCCTTCACACTAACAAGACAAGGGGAGGTGAGGGGTATTCAGTTGGATGTAGTCTGCTGCCTCACCACTAGACGGCCCGAAATGCTACACTCTGAAACCTTTAAAACATGTCAGTTTTGGAAATGTAGAGCTTATTTTTCTTCACTTTTTGCCTTGACACATCATCTTTTCTTACCAATAGATAAATACTGCACACACAATCTAAACTACACAATAAATAAGGTAATGAGCACACCCGTGAGAAACTTGCATGTGCAATCAAATCCTAAATCCCAGACACAGGATAACATTTATATAATAAGAAACTATGACTCACTCGGAGCAGAGATTCTGAACACATCTGCAAGCAGACTTTTTTTTCCCCACCGTATGATGATATTGGCTTGTAAACAGCAATGTAAGACTGATTGGCTACTCTGTCTCCCGCTGCACTGCTGCGCGCTGCTGTCCAAGTGTTTCTCGGTTGTTGCTCTACAGATGATTTTAGCAGACACTTTGACATAATTGTCTTCCTGACATCAGCGGGTGGATGGGTCAAAACATCCTCCAGTTGAATATCGATGAGACGAGAACGAGAATCATCGGCCTCGAACTGCTTGTTTTGTGTTTGTCTGGGGATTTAGCCTTTTTGTTTGGTATAAGACTTTTTCTTATGCTGTATGTAAATGTTCGATTTAGATCACTCGGATCTGAAAGAAAAATTCTGGCTTTTCCACATTCACCACCCTCACTCTCACTATCACTCTCAGTTATATTACTTGAGAGCCCTTAACTGAATCTTTCAATAAAACTTCAACAACCCACTTTCACTCGGAACTCTGACTTTTTATCTGCTCAAGCAACTTTCCAAAAAACGTCTAATCAGACTGGCCTGAACCAGCACAGCGTGAGAGAGATTCTGTCAAATGGGGAAGGAGAGGAGGGAGGAAGTGTCGGGGGCATAGCAGGATAGTGTGTGTGTGTCTGTGTGTGTGTCAGGGTTGGTGACAGAGGTGCACCCTGCTTGTTCCACTGGCTGGCACCTGTCACTACTCATCAACAACACACTAAACACCCTGAAGATGCCTCTCCGTCGCTCACTCGATCCGTCTTCCTCACCGCTCTAATTCTCTCCCTCGCACTTATTGTTGGCTGTCTCACATCGTTGGCCTGCCTCCCATTTTTAATTTCTCTGCTCTGGTCTTTGTGTGTGTCTCCCTCTCACATATACACACAAACACACAAATCATTTCCAGATCTTTCTCTCTCTCTTTTGCTCTCTATTGTCATCCTTTTGTACCACTGTAACATCTATTCTTTCTCTCCTCCGGTGTGCCATAATAAAGTGTCTGGGCCTCTCTCTAAAGTGCTAAATGAGATTCTCGGGCCTCCAGGGTGGATGCTGAGTGTTGTGTGCATGTGTGTGTGTGTGTGTGTTTGAAAAGGAAGAGTGAGAGTGAGAGAAGACAAGAAAGAGAGACAGATGGAGATGCATGTACATACTGCACAGTCTTTACCGAATTTCAAGTAGAGAGTTAGAAAGGGTACATTGAGTTATATGCAAGACTGTGCATGTGTATGTGTGTACTGCATGTTTGTGTATGTGTGTGTGTGTAACTGGTGTGTAGTGTGGCTGTCTAGCTTAGGGGAGAGAGCAGTCACACAGAGCAATAAAGCTAGGAGCGTTGGTTTACACAGGTCATTGAATTACAACGGCAAGCCCTGGGGGAAATACAGAGGGAAGGGGAAGGAAGTCTAGACATAACTATAAAATACGTAAGATCCCTTTACCTCTCTGCCTGCCTCAAATTAAAGGCAGATTCCCACTGTTGGGAATTTGTGTCAGGGGACATCTTACCCACACTCATGTCTCTTGCTTTTATTTTGATTATCCAAAAAAAGCCAAAAGGTGAGAAGATTTGATGATTCAGGACCTCTTAATGTGATGAAAACTATTTTTCAAATTTCTTTAAATTTGAATTAAATTATTTTGAAAACCTGAAGGCAAAGAATGTTAGTCTGTGTATTTTGTCCATGACAAAGATGTAAAGGTTTACAGAATAACCATCCAGGGTTAGTTCTGTTTTAGATCTGTCAGCCTCTGTGTCAAGTGCCAAAAACTGCAGTTCCTCAAACATCCACTTGAGGCTGGCTGCAGAATGAGTCAATCAAGTTAAAAAGTCCAACTTCACAGCAGAAATAAACATTTACAGCCTAGTACAAAAAACAGCCTTGGTCACCTGTTCAAATTATACTGAGTGTATATAAAGTGATGCATAATTAACAGTGTGGACACTAAATTTGCTTCAAGCTGACTCTGGTGCAGTACATCAAGGGGTCAAGTGAAAACTTTTAACTTTTAAGCTTATTATTTTAATTTTATTAATTTAGGGCCTTCAGTATTTGGAGCTCATAGCTTATGAAAAATAAGATGGAGGAGGCTGTTATTTCGATACATTTAATCAGCATTTCATATTTTATGCTGCTCATCTAATTTACATTAATTAGGCTACAAGTGAACATTGTAGTATTTCTGGTGTCTCAGATAATAAAAGGTGATTGAAGAATTTAATTAACTGTTTAAGTTTTAGTTATTTATACCGTTATAAATGCTGAAAGTCAAAAGTAATTAAATTCAATAAGGGACTTGCAAGCAGTTAGATTTGATAAGCACGTTCGATACTACAGTAGATTCATATTCCATACATGAATGAATGATGTCACAAAGCTTTATGTGAGGCAGTAAAAGCTGTACACCAAATAAGAAGAAAGGAAAATATGGAGTTTTAATGGATTTACCCTCCACACAGTCTTGTTGGTCAAAACACTTGCACCCTGTGTTTGTTCAGGTTTTGGATTACCAGTAGTTTAAAGTTAAAGCTTTACAGTCTCAGCTAAAAATCACAATGGGCTTTTTTTTTTTTTTATCCACGGATAATTCTATCATGTTGAAGTAATCACCACTGTTCCTTCTTGCCAAAAATAAGAGAGGATGAATCACTAAGAATGAATCAAAAAAAGGCAGAAATGGCAGCTATGAGACTGCCCAGAGGGCTTTTTTTTCTTCTTCTAGGAATATAAATCCACTTTCTGGATTAGAACGATTAAATGAAGCTGTAAAAGGTCAAACAAATTATTCCTCGACTCCAAAAAGTCAGTGCTCCAATCAAAGCCAATGGAGCAGCACCAGATTCTACATCTTAATGATACTGCTGATTACAAACTTGGCTCTCTGGTTTCTAGCTTTGGAGGAGAGTAGTTTATGTTGACATACTATTAATTCTACTTCCCCTGGTCTCAGCGGTAAAATGTCCTTATAAATCGGGTGCACTATCTCCATTCAGCTGTGCTGGCGAGTTGGTTGCATGTACTGGCTTAATTAATAACTTAACAGTGATGTATAATGCAAGGAACAATCGTAGTAACCCTGAATCTTACTTCTCCCTCTCTGCTCTAATCCTCTTGCTATCTTCCCCTTCATCTTTTGCTTCATCTTTGCTTGTTTTATCTTCTTGTAACTCTTACATAACATTCCTTTTCAGTCAGCTTCAAGCCATCCTCTCTTTAAAACTCCACTTCTCTACATCAAGAGGATATGGCGAGCGTCTGTCCCATGAGATCAAACTAATGATGATACCAAGTCATTTGCATTCATTGAGACAAGCGGAATACATTAACACAAAGTAGGTAAAATATAGGTTATGTGATTGCTTTAAGGTGAAGCATGTCTGGAGTCCCTCTTGCTTCAGATCTCAGGCTTTGGAGAGGCCTGTCTTTGATTAAAACCTGCCATGGGATAATGGCTACAAACATATGAAGCTGTAAAGCCAGAGAAACATTTTCATGTCATTAAGTCCAACTTTCAAAGTACTAAGAACTACTTCTTGCTGAGGTGTACTACTTGTAGTTAGCATAAGCAGCTATTCTTTCTAGCTCTGATGTTAGTCTGTTCGTGAAAAAGCTTAGTACTTGGCTCTACTGCAATTGATTATTTATGGTGAGTTTGTTTTCAGCTTGGTTGGTGGTGTACTGACCCGTACCTCCATCTCCTTGAGCACAGGGTGGTCCTCAATGCCTGGAAACAAGACCCTCATTGCGTAAGTTCGATAGTCCAGAAAGGGGATCCCAGCTCCGTCCAGTTCCTGGGTCAGCTCATGAATGTCCGTCTGAAGCTCAGCAAAAGCTACAGAAAAAGGTCAAAATGGCAGATTGAATATTGTTGTAGAATGATTTCTAATGATATAGAACACAGAATGTAGACTGCTCCACAAACAGAGTATGGGTACAGGTATAAGACATTCATGAGTAGATGGTACAAAGGTATCTCTTGAACAAACGGCATGAGCTTATATCCCGTTAGCAACTAAGATAACAAGTAGCTAACTCAGAGATCTTTTTCTCTCTGGCAGTCCTGAGAACAAAATACCAAATAAACAGAAAAAGAAGATTGTACCTCGAGAGCTATTGTGACTGACTAGCACTAGCATCCCAGCTTGCTTGCATGTTGTACATTAGTCAAGCCCAACTCACTCAGCACTCCAAGGTAACCAGCCAGTTCTTTTGGGCGAGTAAGGAGCTTGAACAGGAGAAACCCCAGAAATAGCAGGCAATAGTCAGTAGCACAGTAGCAAGGAATGATCCCCCACTGGCTTCCCATTGTGAAAAATGGCACTTGTATTTGTTGGAAAGCAAAACCGGGGGAACTGAATGGAGTTTATTTACAGTGGTGAGCAAGAATTTTGCCACTGGAACACCTGAGCACTAACAAGGAGGTGCATTTTTGACAGTTCAGGGGCCTGTTTCATAACATGCAACATGAGATCACTTCCCCTCCTGTACATTTTGAGTCATTTCCATTATCGAAACAAATAAACAAAAAAATGTATCTGCAACTTGTGAGTGATCATTTGTGAATATGACACAGCCACCATTTGCAATCTACAAGTGGCACTTACACATTTCCTTTGTGAAACTGGCACTCATACTACAAACTTTCAGCACAGCCTTTGCTGAATTAGAAAGTGAACAACTTGATGCTATCAGTCTGTAAGGCTGGTAAATCTGCAAATAGTTGGGTGGTAAATCAATAATTACATGATGCCTGCAACTTATACTAAAACCATGGCAACAATCACAAAGATTGACAGGATATATGAGAATCACTCATATAGTATAAGTGTATACCAATGAGACCACAGCACTGTGTGATACATGATACCGGGTCAGACAAAGAGGCTGACAGAGATAAAGAATGGAAGGCAACGTGAACAGACAGACAGACTGCATAATTTCAGGTTGAGTGTCTGGGTCTTATAAAAAGGGATAGACAGAGAAGAGGTAAAGGTCAGCCATGATGAGGAAAGAGGCCCGCAAAGGCAATAAATAAGAACTAAAACACATACAAGACAAGCAAGAGGGAATACAAGGATGGGCAGACATTAAAGTATAATAACAGATCCAGGATCAGCAATTCAGATTGGACACGTTGTTATGTGTGATTGAATTGTGATTGTGTTACTTCTTCAATTTTGTGTTTAACTTTTTTAGGACAAATAAATCCTGATACAACAAAAAAAGAAAAGAAAAAGAAAAAAAAAATACACTTCATTGGCTGAAAAATGTAATGAACTGAATTTCTTCCTGGTATCTTGGCCCTGACACATTCAGCCTTTGCTTGTCCAAAAAAGACCCAAACACAATTAAATAAAAAGGGAAAGCTAGCTTGGGGAGAGAAAAACAGAACCAGGAGACAGAAAACAAAGTTCCTGGAAAGGAAAGTCAATTAATTGCATGAGTGGATAATTATTAAGAGAGCGACGGATGAGTTTTCATGCATAATTTCTCCCAGCTGTTATTGGACT
Source organism: Nibea coibor (assembly GCA_023373845.1). NCBI lineage: Eukaryota > Metazoa > Chordata > Actinopteri > Sciaenidae > Nibea > Nibea coibor. The sequence continues at coordinate 5,317,067 of CM041717.1, forward strand.
GGTTTGGTCCACAAGAGACATGGAGAGGAGAGAAAGCAAGGAAGATAAAAGGGACAAAGAAAACAGAAGTAGCAGATACAGAAGTGAGAATGGTGGGACGGAGAGGAAAGTAAATTCAGAGGATGGAGGGCATAAGTGACTATAAATAAAAGAAAGAGGAGCGAAAGATCACTCAGGAAAGGTCAGACCTGAGAAGAAGTGGAAAGTCGAGAAGAGAAGTGGAGATGAGGGGAGAAAAAACAAAAAGCAAAGGGCAGTGACTAGTAAAGAAGAAGAGAGGGGAGTAGAAGGGAGACAGACTCAAATAGACACAGGTGTTCTCCTCTATCCCTTTATCAATCTCTTATTGTTCAGATGGAAAGTTGTTGTAGTACATCAGCGATACAAAAGACAGAAATAGCAAATTATGCCTACAGAAAATATCCCTCGGATTGGCTGACAGGTCTGTGAAAATAATACATTAAGCTAATTCAAACACTGTAAATGAAACTTTTGCTGAACTGCAGCCACAAACAGTTAAAACATGCCAAAGTGATTTGCCTTTGGTTCTGAATATTCTTTTGATTTTAGTCATATAACTGATACGTTTATCCAAAGCGACTTACAGGGAACAATTTGGGGTTCAGTATCACTTCAACATGCAGAGTGGAGGAGTCAGGGATCAAACCACCAATCATCTGATTAGTGGACGAACCATTCTACCACCTGAGCCACAGCCGCCTTCTGAGTAAGATGCAAAGACGTCATCATAACCTGATGACCTGACTGAGAATAAAAGGAATGCAACCACAAGAAAAAACATGTGTCCCTGTAAGGTACCGTGTGTTTACTTCAGAGATGAAAACATTGGAGAGTTTATCTGTCCCATGCTAAGATGTATTATACCAGTAGCATGAGAGTCATTAAACTTGCTGAAAACCCAAAAATGAGTTAGCATTTTGCACTTCTGGTCCCTCATCTCGAGGTCAGTGGGTTTCTTTGAACAGGTTTTTGGTTAGATGCCTCAAATAAAGTCTAAGCTTCAGAGCTTTGTGCTTCAGTAACTGAATAAAATTCCTGACTCTCTATTCACCATTTCAGTGAGTAATGAAGCGTTTTATTTCTAATGAATTCAACTCTTAGTTTGTGTTCTTTCTTTCTTACCATCTAACTTTCAGATGAAACTTTAATCACACTTCAAACAAAAGCCATGACACAGCCTTACATAAGGCTTTTTGAGTTGTGCTATTTCATTATAATCAAAATACACTATGCAGCATCTGATGTTAAAAGAAGCTGTCCGTTTCCAATTTTCTTTTCTAATGTGTTTAAACTTTCTGTTTCCTGCTGCAAGAAGACGCTGTTCGCCACGGTTTAAACACATCTTCAGTCCTCTTGCCAAGTGGAGAGCTCAAGATGTTCCACATGAAAAATAGGGAGAGCATTTTTACTTAATATCATCACACTAATACTGTGATATATTATGATCCCTGTCTACAGCAATCAGCTCTGCAGTGTACAGTGTGCAGAGCCAACACTCCGGTGAAGACAGAGAATCACATGCTCACTGAACGACTTTCTCCAGTATTTCAAATACACTGACTGATGATGACGTGATGGTGACATGTTATTTACTGTCTCATGATCAACTGTTGCCGTAACATGATTTTATATCCAGTTGATGACAGCTTTTTCTTTGGCTGTTGCTAACACTGTGTCTGGTAGGTCTTTCCTGGGAAAACCCCTCACGTGTTTCTGAAGCGAGTACACAAAGAAAAGACCTCAGTCAAGACAAAGTCTGGAAGTGACGCCGCGGTATTTGGTGCGCTCTCATTAGCATGTAAACAATGCTCTGCCCATGAATACCATTTGCATTTTGTTTGCTTTCATGCGGTCAAGTCACCTCCTCTGAACCAATCAGTCAGCAGTTGTCCTTTTCTAGTGTGTTTATAGTGTTACTAATTAGCCATGACTGCTAATATGCTACTTTTATGATAGTGTAGGGCGATGTCTGCTTCTCACGGATGACTGAAACAAACGTCCCGTCTCTCACCCTCAAGACTCTTCGACCGAAGCTGACCACACACGCATGCACGCACGCGCACCCGCGCACACACACACACACACACACACAGAGTGGGCCGCCCACTTCATCTGTTCCTCCGCCCACACACACTGTCTTGTCCCTATAGGCCAGCTGGAGGTACAGCAGGCAGGGCGGGATGCTTTATTTTTTGGGAGCGGGGGGGGGGGATAAGGCTATGCTTCTCTTCCTGCACAACTGTTTTGATTTCTATTGAATTGATTACTGTCAGGGGAAAGAACAGGGCCTTTCTAGTTGTGACAACATCTTAAAAAGAAGCTAAAAACACATTTTGTGAAAATGTCAGAAAACATGCACCGGTCACCCCGACACTGTGGCACTTTAAATCAAAAGCTGGTGCAGTTTCTTTTGCTTCCTTTGTTTGACAACTGATCCTCAGTGGCTGATAGAGCTCTAGACTCTGTGTCGTGACTGAGGTGTGATTGTATTTTAACTCTGTACCACAGCTGTGTCATTAAGTATAGAGACATTCCCTCTCACTTCCTCTCACCCCTCACTCCAAATGTTTCTCTCTCACTATCTATCTACCTTATTATCTACCTTCCCAACACTTTGTATGCTCTTTTGCTGTTGTGGTGTGTTTTCACTCTGAAGTAAGGGCAGTTGATCGTCATGTCAGACAGCGATCTTCTTCTCCATCATCAAAAATAAGCAAATAAGGGGCTGATCTTTTGGAGGAGCGACTGCCGCTCAATAACAGGCTTGTAGTAGAAACACATAAAAGTGTTCCATCATGCTGTGATGATGGTCTTATAACTATCTAATCTGGCTGTGAGTTCCTTCTCTTATGTATCATTTCTTAAATAAAATTTTTCTCTCTTTGCCTGCTTTACCATGCATTTGCCTCAGTAACCATAACCTGCACAAACTGTTTCATCATTCACAGTTCTGCAGTATCTCTGTCTCTCTTCATGATTGTTTTGTCCCCTTTGGTAGTCAAATCTATACAAATGTCCTCTAACATTGCTCAGCCAATGAAACCTCAGCCAGCTTTATCATCCTGTATGGTTGCATACTCACTCGTACAACCCAATAACAGTGTTTAAGTGCAGTGAGTTTGAGTCGTCTATGTTGTTGAGAAAATTGCCTGAGTTTATCTAGGAGGAATCTAACGTCTGGCATGCTCTAGAGAAGATCTAAATGTATGAGCTATACTATAACAAACAACTAGTGTCGCTAGTCTGGCTCTGTCCTAAGGCAAAAAAATCATCATCTTACCAGCACCTCTAAAACTTGCTAATTAACACACTGTATCTTGTTTGCCTTGTCATCACCTCGAATGTTGCCAGGCAACCAGCAGCGACTCCAGTAAGTCACTGGCCAAGAAACAGTCCCGCACACAACCCCCCTCCTAAGACGACAACTTGTTGTCACGCTTCAAGTTTTTGTACAGATGAAACAAGTGTAAGACGTTAGCTAGCTGTTCCCCTGTATGCCAGTGGTGAGCTAAATCCAGTAAAAATAACTACTGTAGATAAAATGTAAATACAAAGCTTATGCAAATTTCAATAAATATGCATAGTTGCATAAATGAATGTATCAGTTACATCTCTAGTCTTGTAGCGCAACACAGAACATGCATTTTTAACACAAAGTTGCTGTAATTGTGTTAGCTGTCACTTACGAACAGAAAAAAGTAAGCGTAGGTGAACCGCTGTGGCCTGATTGGACGAAGTTTGGTGGACACCCAAACACTTTCATCACCTACCTTCTTTACATTCCAGTGCCACTCTGGACTCCAGGTTGTCCATCTGGAGCTGCAGACGTTTCAAGGTGCGATCGGCATCCCTGGACTTCCTCTTATAGGCAATCAGCACAGCGATAATGACCAACAGGAGCAGGCCGCCACCCCCTCCAATGCCGATAATGGCGGGAAGCGTCAGCAGGCTGTCTGAGTAGATGTGAAGAGTCCCGGGGGAGTACTCGAACCCACCGGCACGGATCTGTACACACACGCACAGAAAAGTGTTTAATGATCAGGAGTGAAAATACACATACTTGTTACAAAGAGAAGGTTGTGTCTTTTGAAGCAGCTCTCTGCTTTTTTCATACGGTTTCATAGTGATCAATGTGAACTCTCTCCTCTGCTGGTCGCAGCTGAGCAGCTGCATTATCAGAGCTGAAGGTTCAGTTCACTGCTAAAAGGCAGCTTCACCGCAGCTGTAAAGGGAGAGGAAATTACTTATTTACTTTTCCCCAACCGGATTCTCTTGAGCCAGCCTGGGGATTTGAACTATCACCTTCCAGAGAGACATAAAAACCAAGCGGCGGTCACTCTTCCAACAGCAGATGGTTTGAGAATAGATGAGGTGGTCTGAAGAGATCGAAAGTTGGTGGTCTGACGAAAGAGAAGTTGGTTGACCCAATTTCTACCACAAGGATCATTAAATTTTTATCTGCTCTGCACTAAACAGGCCGATCTTTGACAGGCTTATGCTGGGGAGGCTTACATCACCTTGACTGCTGTGAACATTTCATGTAAGAACGGTTCTTGGATTCTTCCCTTCAGGGGAGCAACTTCAGAGGGTTCCGATAATGAAGATCTCACAAGCTAACTCGCTCAGACCTTTCAATGATTTACCTTCGTCTGCGCTGTCTGTGGATATTTAGGCTCTTATTTGGCTTTTAAAGTGGATATTTTCTCGTTAATGTCCTCGTTCATCACTGTCAACTTTAACAAACTGATGTAGGTCAGAAAGTGGGCGCCGTGTGTGTGAACGAGGTTGAGTGGGGCGGAGGTAGACGCAGACACCACTGAAGCCACAAACACACTAAGACACACACACATAGACACCACACACATACTCACACACAGTATAAGCAATCAAACAAAGTAATCATCAGCATTTAAATCTCTCCCCAAGGAGTCTTGGTAATTACGGAAAGTCAAACACATGTAATGTTTTCTTTTTTTTCTGACTAAATACATTTACATAAACGCAGTGTGTCTCGGAGGGAAAGAAAAAACTCACAGCACTGGAATCCATCAAATCAGGCTATCCACAAGGGGGGTTGATAACCGATTAAAATGAGGTGTGATTATGCACTTTGAAGCTCTTGTAAGTGCACTTTCATGTTAACATTATCAAAGTCTGATTAAAAAAATAAATAAAACAGAGAAGCTGTTATATCAATATCAATGTAGTCGATACCTACAAATTAAATTTGCAATAGTAGAGACAATTAGAGTGGCTTGTATGAGATTAAGCAGCCAATTAGCTTCACGGACATGATCTGGTTGCAAAGGAGTTGGTTTGCAGCCTCAAATCTTTGCACACATTCATTTAGTTAACTTTGAGAAAACCGATTTGATGATTTGATGAGTTTCTAAAGATATCAGTGAAGTTTGCACAAGCTGACAAAGTTTCATGTAGTGAATAGAAGTTTCTTGTACTTATACTATACTGTATTAGGCCTTAGTGACAAACCTACAAGAAACCTAGCTCTACAGTTCACCTCCACTCATCATTCACAGCCAACAATTTGGGTTCACTTTCACAGCTCTCCTCACTGTTTTCCCACCAGCAGCAGGCAGCTATGTTTTTGGTGAGAGAGCTCCGATAAACACACTGTACACCGCCTACCCAACACCAGGTGCTGGAAAGACAAAGTTCACAAGTAGCTGGCGAATTGAGAGCCGGACATTTCACTAAAGAGCCAAGGAAAAGAGTGAATATTTGGCTTATATAGCCACATGTGATAATATGTCAATGGGGACCTTTTTAGCTTGTTGTGCTGTCCACAAGTAAGTTCAAGTTTCACAGATAATCAAACCACTCTGGAGCAATAAAACTAGAGCAGATGAATATATGTTGTCTGCATTGGCATGAGATTGGACAGTGGTGGGCCATCAGGGCCTGCAAGGCCTTCTCTGTTGGCCTAAAAAATATCTGAATCACAGACTGACTGATTAATTATATTTTGTCCATGAATACTTATTAAATAATTGTCTGCTTCCTTTCATAGCTTTTCCCCTGGTTGTGCTGCTCCCAGACATGTATTTTCATATTTAACCAACCAATTTCAGCCATCATTTGTTGCCAGGCAGGGTCAAAATCAAAGACATCTGCCTGGAGGCCGTCACAATCTATTCTGCAGGTCCTCTAACACAAAATAAATGTCAATGTAACTGTTGCTTAAACCAGTCAGATTTTGAGTTGGTGACACCAGGGCCCTCTAGCAGGCGTATAGCAACGTCACCATATTCACACCCGTTGATTGGATTGTCAGAGAGCGTACGCTAGCTAAGCTAGCAAACTGTATCTGTAGAGAGCGAACTGAAATATAGTTGTGGTGGTGTAATAGCTATTTTGAAAATAGCTATTATGCAAATGATTATACAAAATAGTATTTTGGCAGATTTATTGTCCAGGCCATTTTCATGATGGACTTTTCAAGAAAAGCTGAAAAGCACCCACCTCGAACCCCAGAAGTTTCGTGAATACAAGAAAAAATTCCCGCATGCAGCCTTCCACAGTTTAACACAGAACCATGGAATACTTTTTGATCTGTCTCGGCTAAAAACAGAACTGACTGTAATGTATGCCATGGATGATTTTGCAGGAAAGTCTCCCACTGATCTCTTTGACTTCCTTCATCAGAAAAATCTGAGTGAGAGCATGGGGCAGCTGTACACATTTGTATGTGTGATGGTGACCATTCCTGTGTCCACTGCTTCTGTTGAGCAGACATTTCCAGCCCTAAAGCGAATTAAAACCTATATGCCAGAAATACGACAGGGCAGGCTTGACTTTTATCATTAGCTTTGATGGCAATAGAAAATGACTTCTTGATGGAACTGAAGCGCACGGATAATCTGTATGAGTAATTGAACTCTTTTTGAGGAAAGAGAGGAGGATGGATTTTGTCTACAAATAATACAAATTTTTGGTGAGTAATATTTTCCTAAATAATACTGCTAAGTTTATGAGGTTAATATTGATGTTTTTTATTTGTGTCGCAGCTGTAGCTGCAGTGGAAGACTTGTGCACCCCTGGTTTGCTTATTAAGTAAAGACATCTATTGTGGCTACAGATGTTATCTATCTGCAATGCAACAGCTCTTTATACTGTATTTCTGCATAATAAAATGTTTTTTATAACCATAAAATAGTTATTGAGGGGTGGATTGATTCAGACGGAGCACTACTGAAGGCCTAGGTGTGAAATGCACGGTCTGCCACTGAGATTGGAAATAATTGGAAATAAAGGCAGCAAAACTATCATTATGTTTTGAAAAAGAGAGTCCAGAGCAGAATCTAAGATTTGTAGATTTGGAGGCCAAACAGGCCTCTTTCCATCGAACACATTTCCCAGCAGGAAAAGCACAGGTGTAAATAACAAAATGAGCGATGGCTGAATACCACTGAGCTGCTTCAGTTTCAGGGTCCTGATGTTGTTCATGCCGGCTCGCTGGGACACTTGAAGAGAACTCAGCCATCATTAAGGTTATCAGTAACACCTGTGCTACAATGACAAGTGTCTGCTGTGAAAAAGCATGATAAATTCAGCAAACATGCATTTCCAGTCATGGTTTCGACATATTTCCACACAAGATAAAAGAGTGAGACACCCAGTTTGAAGATAAGTGGAAACAAATACGAGTACGTAAAGGGCTTGTACTGTTATATAATAATATTGGAGATAATAGTTTGCTTTGTTACCCCTCATCTCAACAGTTGGTAATTATAATCTAATCTGTGGTCACTGGTATGATCAATACAATAACTCAAAGCAAACATATCCTCACATGACATGAGTGCTGCTTAAGTATGAGCAATATTAAGTTGGAGACACATTTTCGAGGCACATGTCTATTTTTATTCTCCTGACAGACTGAAGGACTGATGGAGGAACTTAAAAAGCTGAAGGCCAAAACAACAAACAAGTTTCTTCGAAAAACTCAAGGGAGGCGCGCAGCTGCCAACACACAGCTGAGCATCTGAAGGGACACACAAAGACACAGTGACACGCGCACACAGCATTTCTTTACATACACCCACACATGCACACACGAAAACACTCACAAGCCAAGTATCTGTGGACCCCCATCGGGGTCCCCTGTATGTAGGTCATTCTACATGGGGAATATTATTGTGCTACAGCTGTGTCGTTCTCTGCAGCATGCAAAGACGTGCACATAAATAAAAAACATATGAGCGTTTGCTCTCTGTCTCTCTCACACACACACGCATGAGAAACGAGTTACAAACACCGTACATGTGCTAATGCGCGCACACAAACACACACACAGCAGAAGAGATAGGAACAGACAGCTCTATTTTTTCTTCGGCTATTGTCAGACGAAGGACTAACTCCACCACCCCCGCTAACACATCGCATCGCTCCGATATTCAACATGACATTTTGTTCAAAAAAAAAAAAAAGAAAGAAAAAAAAGAAAAAGAAATGAGAGTTCCACCTTGGAACTGGCTGGTTCCGTTGAGAGCTATCATATTGAATTACATGGATGCGCTGTCAGTGGCTTTCTAGGTATACTGGCTGTAGCTAGCAGGGAGTAAATGTCATAAAGATATAGTGAAATGACTGTGAAAGGACGTTGGTGACAAGTTGAAAAGGGGCAGGAGGTGGGGGACAGTTGAGAGGGGGTACTAGCGGGATATTCAGCCAAACATCCAAATATATTTAGTGTGCTGAGTGCTGCGTTGCGTGGCTGAGGTTTGACCTTCCTCATTGCAGATGCTCCAGGAGCTGCGCGCTGATTTTGAAAGTCTGCTCCAGTCAGAGCGAATCAGGGATTTCAGTGTGTTGACAGCTCAACCACTCTGGACAAGTAAAGCTGAACGGTTGCCGTGGGATGCGCCATTCTTTGACTTTATTTCTGCACTATTTCCTGCTCTATTGCAATTTCACAAAATATGAGACAGTGCAAATGAAAGTGACATCAACAGTGTTCACGCGGTGGGTGGCGATAGAAAAAAATAAATAAAGAGCTGCAGCTTGTGACACTTCACACAGAAAACAGGGAGCATAACTCAGCGGTGATGTGGCAGTGACTTTCAAAAAAATGCAACTTTAGCTAGGATTTGCTGAGAGTTGGACAAAATTTGCACATCAGAAAGGTTTATACAGTGAACGAAGTGCCTGGATTAGAGCTTAGAGACGAGCTTAGTGTCTGCATATCAGTGGCATCCTGGAGAAACAATTCTATTCTTAATACCACCTTTTATGTCTCTGCATAACTCGAGGACAGAGCCCCACTGTTGACAGTGCCTTGTCATGGACATAAACTGTAGCAAAAGTGTATACTCATACACTTTTCTTATCTCTTACTGCATGTCATACATAATTCAGCTCTCTGCTTGCACACATTCAGCTCTAGTTTATTTTCTCCTTCTCTTATGAATAGCATTTTTTTTTCAGGGATCAGGTATCTCATTATTAGCCTGTTAATTTGTTTTGAGAAGTAGACATATTGTATTCCGACTTGCCATGTTAGTCAAAGCAAAATGGCAGCTTCACTCCACAAAAAGAAACTCTATATTTGCCTTTAATTGACACAGTGTGCACCTATCACCACTCCTGAATCAGGCCGGTAAACTCAAGTGAGATGAAAAAGGTGACGGGAACAGAGCTTCTGTAGGAGAAGGGGCATGCCTGGGGGCAGGCTTAACATCTAAAAGAAGAATTCTGGTTCACTCTGAGGTGAAAATAGGGAAAATAAATGTGCTTTCTGTTGTTAGTATCCTGCAAAAGCTTAAAAAAAATCTTGACAGTGGCACAGCCCCTATCAAACTGCACTGCACATACAGACTCTGAAATTCAGTTTAGCAGCATCACATTCTGGTGCATAATTGGATCATTAATTGAATTGATTAGTCAATCGACTAATCAGAATTAACAATTAATCTGTGGTTGGTGGGTATGGGGTTCTAAGAAGAGCGATACTCTGTGTCTTCAGCATTTGGAGGGTGGTCTTTCAAAAACCAACAACACAAGAGCAAATGTGGGAGGAATGGATTAAATTTTGTTGTGTCTCAATTGGGACACTTCCATTAGTACAATCCTCTGTAGTACACTGTGTACTCTATGTACTTCCTACGGTTGTAAAATGAAGATAACGGCATTTTACGACTTTTTCTTTGTCAAATTGTAACCGAGTGGAGCATTAGCACCGACATTTGACTGCCAAATTATAACTATAAAACATATGTACAATTTACTTTTGTATATTGGCTTATTAACCATGACCACTGTTGCTCAAGCAGCTTCCTCAGATGCTATTTTCAACATGACGGTGATTCCTCCCTTCTGCTTTATAGCCAAAATGGCAACCAATGAGGATAAGTGTCCAGTGTTAGTTTAATTAGTTTAAATGATGGCCTCTACAAGTGTATGAAGCACTTGTTGTTGTTGTTGTTGCTTACCAATGTGCCCTGTTCTTCCTCACCCACTTCTTCACTAGAATGACTGAGAAAATTGCTGTTTTTCTAGAGAGTTAATTGAGTAACAAGCGTGTGAGATTTTACATAGAAACAATAGATGCGGGTGTTGATGAACGACCCAGGCAGGGACTGGCATTACAAATATGTGGTCAAGCGGGTTCTGCTTGCAGGTGTAACTGATTTGCTTACATGGACCACATTGCAACATATTTTTCAACAGATTTTGTTAGTTTGTTAGTTTAATCTAAAGTCGTGAAAATCAGGCCAACAAAAACACATGATGTGTCATGTCATATGATGAAACCTTGCAGGCTGCTTCACCTGGATGGTGGTATTAACCAAAGATACTTGAAGTTGCAGTGAGTGCTAATGGTTCTTGTTTGTGTTCCCAGAACACACGAAATGTGACAAAGTTGAGGGTATGATGCTGGGCTAAGCGTGGATCCAGGGAGATGTAGCGTAGCTTCGATTAGAGTTGAGTGTGGGTGGTGGATTGGCTTGTGGATTTACTGAGGGGTAGGGTACATTATATTTGGTGTGCTATTAAATGTCTACACCATCAAAGCGGAAGCTAATAAAAATACATGAAAAATGGAGACGGCACTGAGGGACTTAAAAACTTCTCAAATCTAAAACCAGCAGCACCTGCAGCAAAGAAGTGCTGACGCCTGCACAGCTGTTGATGCGGATACGCTTCAGCGGACAGAAAGAAACACGGTCTTTAATCTGCAGACATGTCTGGAGGTTCACTGTGGTCATGTTGAGCGCGTTATGTGAACAAGTGAATAATTTCCCTGTGACTTGCGGCATTTCAAACACTTGATGGATTTAACATCAACGGCGCTGAAATGGTGCAAAGTCTGCAGATCTGTACTTTGTATTTTGAATGTAGATGTCATGTATAGAATTATCAGGCTTCTGGTTCCTGTGACAGAACTAAACTTCCACTGCAGGCTAGCTGAAGGCCAATGAAGATCAACATGTTAATTAAGCGTTACATATTTAACAGCAGCCTTGGCATGCAAGCCCAGCGGAGCGTATCCTGCATCTGTCAGAGGAAATTGTTTAGAAAAGATATGAGGGGTTATTCACATAACTCAGTTACAAGGTTAGAGTGACATTATGGACTGAGATTGTTAGACTGGAATGTTTTCATATTCATAAAAATAAATTATTGAGTCAGTGTAGTTATTCCAAGTAAAACAGGTGGTATTTTTTTTGTCCTTTTATAAATTGTTTTTCGAATAAATCCTGAATACTGACCTAGTTATTTAATGAATACGAAAGATAAGAAATAAAAAATAACATTAAGAAAGAAGTCTACCATGAAGGTCTTGGCTCATAATATCGACCGGATTCTCTTTCAGATAATCCATTTAGCGCATGTTGGAACAAAATGGGTCAGAAAAGTGAAACATTTCAGAAAGTCAAAGTCACGTTGGATCAAAACGATGATGGGAGACAGAGATGAAGAGACGGAGGACGTGGAAGTCGTGATCTCACCGTGACTTTGTGTTGTCCGGTGAGGTTTGGCCATTCACACAGCAGCTGGCTCTCAGACAGGGTGAGGACACAGGGAGTTTCTCCAATCAGCACCGTGTAGTTGAGGCGACTGTTACCCGGAGCCGCTGGGATCAGGTTACGACCCTGAACACAGATAGAGAGAAAGAGAGATGTGTGAAGAGAGGAGAGATGTATATTTGAAGACATCTAAAAGACTTCAAAGGGGAAGAAAGTTTGTTTTTTAGTTACAAAGTGAGTGAGATACCATCAAACACCTTTGCTTGACTTTCAGCTGTTTCATCTTAACAATGAGTGACTCTGATCATATAGCTCTTTGATGAAAATCACATTTGTTTATGCGCAGAGGTTAGTCACCGACAAAACAATTGTTCATTTAGAAACCCTTATTGTTAACAAATCCCACTGAACGCAGGTCACAAGGCTCAGAAAGGCTCAGTAAATTCTGAAAACAGCTGGGCACTGTAGTTTTAAGCCAACCCTCCATGAACAGGAGTAAATACTGCATTTGCTTGGCACAATGTGCAGCACACACTGTGCTCTTGATTATGACAGCAGGACCGAGCATGCCCATGCTCATCATAATGAAAGAACATGTCACTCAGTGCAAAAATGTGGTTAGTTGATGTGTTTTTAATAGTATTTGGACAATGATGGTGCATAGAGGAAGACAGAACAGGCTCTGGAGATAGTACACAGATAACACTCACTATTTAACTATTCATTGGTTGATTTTGTTCTTTTCATGGATTTTTTTTTAGTTGGCAATAAAAAAGACGTATCATTTAAGCAAAAACTGCTTGCTTGCTCTATTCAATCATTTAACTTACATGTAGTCATTTAGCTTTTATCTAAAGCGACTTACAAAAATGGAAACAGTTCTACAAGGACATGTTAGTGCAGCAATAAGTACTACTCGCATAGAATCAAGTAACAGTTGTATAGGGGGATACATTTAGCATGTCCAGTTGTTGGTGGTGTGAGGAGAGAAAATACTCTCTGAAGAGCTGTGTCTTCAGGAGGTTTTAAAGATAGAGAGGAACACCTTTGTTCTGGTAGGAACTTGTAGCGCATTCCGGCAACGGATGAGAAAAATTTAGATTACCCTGAGTGTACGGGCACAGCAGTCATAAGGTAACATATGCCTGTACAAGGGCATTCAAGAGGGTGGGCGCGGAACAGGGGACTACTTGTAGGCAAACATTAGTGATCTGAATTGAATGCGGGCTGCTACAGGTAGCCATTGGAGCTGGGGTAATGTGTCCTTTTGGGTTGATTGAAAACCAGTGGATCATCATTTAACTGTGCAGGCTGGGAGGCCCATTGTGACGATGGAGCCAGGCACACAATGACCACAGTCTGCATCAGGAGCTGCGCTGCACGTTGAGTCAGGTAAGGCCTGATTGTTCTTATGTCGAAAAGAAGAGAAATGTGAAGAAGAGGAAGGTAGAAACCAGTCCATCTTTTGTACACTAAACTGGATTCCACAGTTGAAGTCTGTACCACTGGTGTGTAAATTCAAACATTTGTCAATTTCAGTTCCAGTTTTTCATTTCAATATCAAGTCCACTAGTTCCAATTTGACACACACTTTGTCTGTGATGGAAGTGCAGTTAGTGGTGTGAAAACAGAGAAGCCACGTAACAGCGAGAAAACAAAAAAGCAACAGGGGGGAAGATGAATACAAAGAAAACAAGACAGATAGGAAACGTGGAAGGGAAACATCAGGAGAGCAGACACGGTGAGAGGAGAGAGGAGAGGAAAGATTACGTGAGGGGTAAAAGAAGATGAAAGGGATATACTCTGAAGTGAGAAAGAAAAAAAAAGAGAGATTGAGCAGAAAACAGTGTGAGCGAGCGAGATAGACAGAGCGAGAGAGAGAGGAGATAGCCGCCGTGTCTCCTGCTGGCTTAACAGTGGGATGCAGAGACAGACTCCGTTTTCCAATCCCATCGTCTCTGCGGGCCGCCACCCAGGCCTGCTCTGCAACCCTGTAAACATGCATCCTATTCCATCTTGCAAACACACACACTTACACACATACACACAAGCAGCCTGCTAGCCACACACACGCATGCCGATTTCAAACCACACATGCCCTCAAGTTGAAGCCACACACGGAGCTGTTGCCACACATACGCAGCACAAGCAAGAAGCATCATGCAGGGACACGATCTCAAAAGACACACACACATTGACACACTCACGGAAACACTGAGACCAGATAAATGTTTTTTTTCTCTCACTAACACACCTCAGTAAAAACACACCCGACACTTCAGATGAGAAATTAATTGCGTGGCGGGAGCGGCGCACACATCTCCGAGAAATGCATGCCCCACATCCCACCACCCCGCCAAATTGCTTTTTTTTTTTTTTTTGTCCATCTCATCAGTGCTTCCAATGGGTAGGCAGCTCCACCAACAAGCCAAGCAGGAGATTTGGCAATTACAGAGAGGCTCTTTGCTAATAAATTATCATTTAAGAAATAAATTACAACGGTTACGCTGCTTTCAATCTCTTCATGGAAATAAACAATGTTACACACTCTCTGTGATAACATAGGAGATAGTCAAGGCAAATCATGGCAGACATTGAACACTAAAAAGAAATGAACATTATATTGTCCCCTTTTGTGCCCTAGTGTCCCCTTAGTGTGCACTTACATGAAAGTTGGAGTAAAACAATTTTATAGTACTTACACTGTAAAACTGACATCGACTGACAGTTAAGAAACCTTTTTTTAAGTGATTTATAGTCACTGCTCCACTCGCTATTTCATTAACTTAGAAATAGTAATAGTATGTATATTCCCTCTCAAACAAACACTCAAATTCTTCTCCAGTCACTCTTTGACTAAACATTTCAGGTGAACTAAACGAGATAACACTCTGACACATACACACAACTCAGAAATTGCCAATTAATTTCAGATACTTATGTCCAATCACCGTTAATGAAAATGAAAACCAATATAATCCAAATCTCCTGCACCATGGGCCCGTGAGTGCTTCCACACTGGCCTTCCAGCACTGGAAATTAATTACAGAAATTGAAAGGACTGTTATTTAAGAGAGCTGCGGGCTGCAGAGGAGGATGGCAGTCAAAGAAGTTGCCGTTAGTTACAGAAGAACAGAAATTGGCCTTGGAAGGTGTGGACGTTTGCTTTCAGCTTTCAATTATGAATTTGAGAGACCAACCCCCCCCCCCCCCCTTTCCGTTCCCTCCCCCTCCCCCCTCTGAAAGACCTTGCAAACACATTTGCAAGCTGTTTTTTCTTTCTTGTGTGGGAAAAAAAATGTGAATGTGGGTGGGTGTATGTAGGCTTGGCCATTATTAATACAAGATAGGTTCAATATGTTTTGAGACTCGTAGTCAACCTGAAAGTAGAAAAAAACCTTGAGAGAAAAACATCTACCACTACCGGAGACCTAGGTTCAAATAAAATATTGAGAATGTGTACAAGTGTGCCCACATATTCTGCATTTTAACACATTTCTGTATGTTTTTGCAGCATCAATATTCTGTTGAAAATCAATGGAATAAAAAAACAAAACAAAACATTATCTAGTACTATCTTGTAGTATTCATTATATTGTTGGCTAAATACGTAGTTTTGTTTCCAGCTACAGTAGACCTGACCATTAAGAAAACCCGCACACAGTGCAGGGTAATGTTCTAATTGGTCCAATATTATGCAGATACCTGTCACATGAATATTTGACAAGGCTCTAAAAAATGCAGCTGACATGCTTTAAGGTTCATTCAAAGACAGAATTTTAAACAAACTTACAAGGTAACATTAGTGTAATTAGCTAGCCAACTAACATAAAGTACTAGAAATAGTTCTTTCATTAATTTCTGCAATCACAAATTGATTATCGCCAGACAGAAATGAAAAGCCTGCTTTGGCCCACCTCAGTCTGGAAAGTTCCGCCTACACTGATACAGTAACAGTAGCAGTAACACCTGCTTGTAGTGTTTTGATGGTGAATGCAAATTTAAGTGTGGGGTTGCCCTGCCCTGATTGGTCCCAGATGAGGAGGCGTGGCCACCATTGTCTCTGCATCTTGGAGACCTGGAGGATCCCCATCTTGAACCGCTCACAGTTATGACGGCTTGGTTGTAATATAATTCCTTTTAGATAGAATAGACTTTGGTTCTGTTTATTCTGTTGATTTAAACAGCATCCACTCGCCCTTTGTTTTGGGACCCAACAATGAGGCAGTGCACTTAAGACTCTTCATCTTCACTGCTGCATTGTAGAACAAGTCTCTCACAAGTTGAAAAGCCCCTTAGACTTGTACCACAGTAGCTGAAGCTGTTTACAAGGTAAAAACTCAGATCAGAGCACTGATGAAATAAACTCAAACATTACAGGTCTCTCAGAAAGTCTCTCAGAAAAATAACATTCCTGCCTCTCTCACCTTGAGTATGAGTGGCGACGTGGGTTTGAGTTCCAGTATTCCGGAGGGACTCAGCGGTTCAAACACGGGGTCAGGGTAGTAACTGAATGTCTCGTTGACCACCACCAGGGCATTCACATTATCCATGTAGAACCCAATCTCATCTGGGCCGGTGCCGGCCTCAGAAAAGCCAAGCTCTGAATCGGCCACTGATGGAGCCAGGCACACCATGACTGAGTTGTTATACACAGTGCAGTTCTGAAAATGAAAAGAGAACATCATGTAGAAAACAGGCAGCTCGCCATCCATTTTTAAATACAGACAATAACCTGTGGACTTAAATTTTCTTTTAGAAGAGATCTGCTGGGGATAATAAGGCATCCTTTTTGAAAGTCAATGTCCTGTGAAACTGTTAGAGACTTATTGGAAATGTAAATTGGTTGCAAATTTATGATCAGCTATTAGTATTTTTACATTCATACCAAGTTTTTCAAAGAGAAGCTCATGAATAGCTGCTTAACTGACTGTGATCAAGTACAACTAGATATTGTTTATCGCTCTCAACAAAATGTAAACATCAATTCACAAATATTATTATATTGTATTGTTTGCCGTTATGTTTTATTTTCTTAAACCATAACTTTGTTAAATGCAGTGCTATTCCATCAGTGAAGTCTGACATCCATGATGAACAACTCCTCTCACCCCTTGCGTGAGACTGTGGAGAGACAGACTTCTACTCCCACCATGTAAGGAGTGCTACCACAGGTCCTTCATTCCAACAGCTGTCCGACTCTTCAACAGCAGCGTGACTTGATGACTTTATTATATAATTTATTATCAATATGTGTGGAAGGTTAGAACAAATGTAAAACACTATAGTTTGCTTTGGAAAATTGCTGTTGGTTGCTTATTAATGGTTAGTAGTGAATGGTCGACGACATTAAAAAAAAAACATCAGCATGGTCCTTTAAGTGTAAAGTAGCACTTTGATAAATGGCTGTGTGGGATGCATCGTGTAGGCTTTTTGCATCGATAAACTGCAGCTTTATCCGCAGGCTGAAGTACCTGGGTACTGTTTGAAGTTCACTTCTTAACCCCGGCAACTAAAGAGCTTCAACTCACAGCGAAAATCACCAAGGTGCTTTGTGAACATTATCTATAGAATTGATAAAACGCTTCAACTCTTCAAATGGAGCTTCCCCCCCCCCCCCCCCCCCCCCCCCCCCGAAGCTGTAGAACAGACAGTCTGTCTGCCACCTTAAGCAGCACTATAGGAGCAGCTGTGTGCAGATGTGCTTGTGTGTGCAGAGGTGTACGGCTGAATATATTTGTCAGTTAATGTAGGTACTGTGTGTGTAAAACTGAATAACGTATGATGTCTATATTGTATGCCACGGTGTGTTTGTGAATTTATATATTATATATAAGTATAAATATAAATATATATTATATATTGTGCAGATGAGCTGCCTGTGAATGTGAAAACATTTGTTAGTCTGTGTGCGTGTTCTGTGTGTGTTTATGCTACGTGTGTGTCATTCACGTTAATACTCACATGAAAGGATTCGGCCTGCCCATACTTGGCCCTGATCTTTGGCTCCCGGATGGTTGCGAGGTTGGTCCCACTCACTGTCAGCAGAGTCCCACCGCTGTAGAAACACAGAGGAAGAGATTATAGAAAAGAAAGAAGAACTATCTGATCGGTATTCAAGACCTCCTTCTGATTGGTAGCGGCAAAATATATGTGCAAAAACTACATGTGCGAGAGATGTCCCCAAAGAAAAGCTGGTGAAAAACACTTTTCTGCTTCGCCAAAGCAGCACTGTGGCAGAAAGCAATATCTGATTACAACACTGAAATTAGGAACCGCAGAGTCGCAATAAGGAAGAAACATACATGTTATATTATGTTGATAATAAGTCTTCATTGCAAATAACATTCACGTTTATTTGATATTTGATTTCATTTATATAACATTTTAGCAAACAGCTTTTTGCAACACCAATTTGTTTCTCCAATTACCTCATGGTGTCAAACATAATCACTGCCTGGACTGTGTTAACAAGCAACGTTTTTTTTTTTTCCAAGTGAGTGCATTTATGTGATACAAAGGAGTCGTAAGGTAGTAGTCATGGTGGATTGTGTGCGTCCAATGTGCAGGATTTTGATACCAGAGACTGGGGTTCACTTCCAGGGGTGCATATTCTGAAGGCTGCATGGTGCAGCAACAAAGGCTCTTTGGTTTATTAGAGGAAAAAGTGCTTTAGGAAAAACGTTGATTAATATGTATATCATGCTTCAAGCTACAGATCACATTTTCTGAAGACAAGGCCATGAGCGATCTTTTACCAAAACCAAGTGATGTGAATGCCTAAATTTAACCAGCATCAATATGGTATTTTGCATATGCAACAGCTTTTCTATATTGTGTTTAAACAACAGTAACAGTTTTTGTATTGTATATGTATTATTAAAATATGAAGAAAAGGTGGTCACGCTATTGACCACTTTACAGGAAAGAAAGAGAAAAGAAATTTTGACTCCATGTGTGGAGTGCCCTGGGCATCAGGTAGGGCTTAAAGACGATCCCTTTATATTGGTGTTTACATAGAAGAAATGCAGTGAATGAGAACACGGGGGAACAAATGTGAGTGAAAATCAAAGAGAAAAGGGAGAAAGAGAGAGTAAGAGGCAGAGAGAGAAACTGAACGATTGGAGAAAGATCCACAGAGATACTCTACGTACTATAACTCCATACACAATAAATATATGTTTGCCTTGAGTCTGCGAAGGTCACTGGACTGAATCCAGTAAATGATGTTGCTAGAAGCTGGCTGAAGCCCAAAGCTTCATTGTGTTGGTGAGTAGTAGACTGTAGAGTTGTGTGTAAATGTAGACTAACATCCTATTGGTGTAGAAATGTATATTTGGGTGGCTCGGTTCTTTAACGTTTTCAGTCTCTAACTGAAAATGCTTGCTAGATCTGAAACAATGGCTGACTGGTTTGCAAATTCCACCAGACAAATTGTTTTTGGAGTCTTGGGAATGTCCGAAATACCCTTCAGTGGTTTCTCATGCTGGTTTCCTTTGATGACCACCCAGATTACAAGATTAGTGCTGAGAAAGGATCATAAAATACACAAAAAAATAAAATAAAATCTTTATCAGAGAAGGACTATTGCCACTTGTTAAGACAACTCAGTTTCCATGAAAACTGTCACACCTTCTTGATGCCTGCCTTGTTTTACAGTGGTACTTTGAGTACTCTAGTGTGTTTTCTACTGGGGGATCTAAGCTATATGAGCCTCTGGAAAATATAGTTTATAAGATTCCCTATAGTGTGTCTTTCTGCACGTTTCTCAATTCCTTGAGGGGGATGTACTGTTGTCTTTCACACTACTGTCTGAATTAAAAGGCTGATATAAAACCCATCTACCTTGAAAAAGTCATAAACATCATGCAGCTTCTTTACTGTACATTGGATATGGACATTCATTGAGTATTTGGGGCCTTGGTGAGGTTTGTAGTTTAAACAGCCGCTATCGATACTTATAGCTGTGGCATTTACTTTAAAAAGTAATCTCATCTCATTGCAGACATCTTATGAGCTGGATGTGGAGTGTAATACACCCAATTCTCTGCTCAGAAATCCTTGCCCTTGACTGCTGCCTCCACTATCTTCACTTCAAAGTGTTTTGAAGATTTACTCTCTCTCTGTTGCTTGGGTATCTTGAGTGGTAACAGCTCTCTGCAGGAGGATACTTTTAAGGTGGGGGATAGTCCATTGTCACTGCCATGGCTATTTAACTGCATGAGTCTCTATTCTATAGACCGACTCACCACTTGTCGTTTACTGTATTTCTCCTTTTGCTGTTTTTAAATATTAGAGGGCTTAATCCCAAAGTACTATTTTATAACATTTAGAAAGCAGATATCTTGTAAATCCTGACCTACCATCTTTGCAGGCCACCTGTGCCCCTTGATGGGAGCCAACCCTATAAAATGGCGATGCTCACCCTGTTCTTTATGAACTATTCTTCCTGGAGTCATAATAACTTGGATGGCATTGAGTAATCCTGCAAGTCTGGCTTTATTGCCTCCATGTGGGAGTGGATTACCACATAAAGTATTCCTTGGACTTTCTACCATTTGACACAAACATTCACCACTTTTACCTTTTCCAACTAAATTAAGGGTTAAGTTCTAGCTCTTTCTGCAAAATCGGGTAACTGACAAAGGGAACACATCTGAGAGCCATTGCAAGGACATATAGGCAGATAAGGATGAAATTATGTAATAGCATCACTTACTGAGGTTCTGAGCAAATCTTCATCTACCTTGGTTTGCAGTTAAGCTACAATACCGTTACCATTTCTCCATCAAAAGATTACAAGACACATTCCTTCCTTCTAATGGGTTGACGTGTATTACCATTGATTTCTGCACTATATAAGTGTCTTTTCATTATAGACGTGAATATGACACTTATCCAAAATGATTTTGCGTACAAGCACCAACAACAGTGAGTGACATGGTGATACCAAGCAGAGCCTCTTAATACTTTGGAAAGTCTGGCTAGCTAATGCCAGACAGTCATGTCTCACTCTGATCCACGAAGACTTACAAGTTCAGCAAACAGTAATGATAGGGAGGGAAAGGGAGCAAATGATCGTGGTAGACGTATCGTCTTTCACATTGTCGGTAGACAAAAGGATTCAAGTGTGGCAATTCTTCTCGGCTTGATTTTTTTTCTTCTTTTTGGCAGGTTGCCCATTACTGGCTAAGGAGAATGGGTACCATTCATCAGCACTGTGTGTAAGATGTGATCATACGTGGATGTTATGGGGGATGATGGAGGTGTACAGCACAGTATTTCTCTGTTTGCTTCTACAGACAGATTATTCACATTCACTGTACTTTCTGTACTCCAACACTGTAATCTCTAGAAACCACATTCAACTTAAGCAAGTGGAAGTGAAACACTTGACTTCAAATCACTACGGCTGAGTGCCATGAAAGTTTGCCATGATGTGGGAAAATTAATTGTGTAGACATCAAGTCTGTTCTGTTGAGCAGAGTCTAATTAATGTTAAGAAGTTTAAGTTGTAATTTTGTGTATTGTAACTTCCATCTGAACTCTAATGACTTTTTTAATCTCATTTCACTTTGAATGCAAATTAGCTTTCTTATGTGTCACAGCAAGGGATCGCATTATTCTTCATCTAAGAGTTTGGACTGCTATCACGATTGATTTAACAGATTCATATTAAAAAATAAATATATTAAAATATTTGCCAAGTTCTGATGATTGTGAGACATAGTGAAACGCACCGCATTAATGTGGTCTTTTTAAACATTTGTTACATACACCGCATAGCCTAGAAAAAAAAAAAACAGTGACCCAGCATTTTATTTGCAGCATTGCAGCAGAGGCCACATTCAAATAAACTGATTTAAGAAGATGTTTATGCCATTGCCACAGATGCATCATGGGACCAGGCAGACTGCACTTACAACACCACCGCTTGTCCTCTGCCTCCCTTCCTCCTCCTCCCCTCTCCTCCTCAGCTTGATGTATATTTGTGCTGAGTCCCTCTGTCCCTGTTGCTCCTCTCTTTGTCTAAGCGAGTCTCTTTAGCTCAGGTACATGCTTCAGGGAACAGACAACAAGACAATCAGGATAAACTCTCAGGGATATCTGGGGAAATCCAACCACTGTTGTTAGTGTTTCTCTCTGTCTGCTCTCCCTCTTAACATCTCGCTCCTCTCTTTCAGTTTTACCACTCTCTCTGTTTTCCATTTTTTCACCCTTGCTCTGGTCTAATCTCATTGACTGTCAAATATTTTTGATACGTTTTGTTCTACAGCTTGGGATGTTTAATATGCTTCCCTGAAAGTTGACTGAAACACTGCCTCAAGTGAAAACAGTTTTTATTAAAAGGGGAAGACATTGCCAAATTCAAGCATAAATAGCAAATAATTGCTAACAGAAACAAAACACATATTTAAGGCTTCGTCACACCAGCATCAGAAACATTTTGTGTCCAAATCAGTTAATTTAAAACAAACTGTAGCTATGAGTAGACTAGGGGGTGAAATAATTCACATATACGCTATCTTTAGTCCAAAATGGAGGAAGTTACCCTACCTGTATCATTTTGCATTATCATGTTTTATTAAAGCTCTGCTGGGGTATAAAATGTTCCGCAAAAAAGGTGGTTGAAGTCAGTTCTTTAATTTTCCTCTGGATTAATAAATTATCTATCCATCTAGTTTTGAAACAAAGGTCAACGGTACAAATTCAAATTATAAATGAACTATGTGAACTAAATATCCTGTTAGCAACCAAGCTAACAGGCTTGGTAAATAATACTAGCTTGTTACAGCAAGGTAGCAAGAACAATGTACCCCTCTTCAATAACCGAAATTCATAACTTCATAACAGAAACAAGATTTGATAGCTTTTGTAACTGACTAGTGTTAGCATGTTCCCAGCCTGCTAGCATGTCAGTTATTAGCTCCCCAACTACATTACCTCACCAACTGCTACTTTAGTAAAATGTGGATGCTGTGCCTGAACACCTACATTTACACAGTACGGCCAATTTAGCATTTCCTGGCTACCATTAAACAGCTGCACTGGAATAGTAGAGGTGTTCTGTGCCTTGCTCAAGGGCACCTTGGCAGTAATTGCTGAAGGAGTGGCAAGCCCAACACCCATCTGCTTTATAGACCCTGCCAACTGGGAGAAGATATGAATATTTAGAAATAGCTTCTCTAACCTTTGCTGCTGCCCAAATATCTTTCCTCAGTATCCCAGATGAGCACTCTTCATTGATTTATTTTTGAAGCGCTCTGTCTTCTTCCTAAATGGAAATCATCAGCCAAGCACAACGATAATGTACCCCCACACCCCCTCTCCTTTCTCTTCTCATCGTCTTTCATCCACTCTTGCTATCATCACCCAAACACAATGCTAATGCTCTGCAGCCGTGCATGTATTCAGATATTAGCCAATAAGATACCACATCTGACTAGTTCGCTGTACTTTCTACGTGAGCCAACATGTGATACTGTGAGAGAGGGCAATGGCTGAAGCGTATCAGCCAAATTAAAGTTTCCACTAGCTGGAAGTAACACGCACACTTTGTCTATAACTGTTTTTTTTCGCTGTTAGTGAGGTGTGCTTGTTGTTTGGTGGTTTTCTCAGCCAGATGGAAGAGAGATCTGGGGGCAAACATCAGGGACTTTGGGAAGCAGCGGGGTGCATGTTTGCGTGTTTGTGTGTGCCCATGCACGTGTCTTCTTTTATGTGGGATCATCACCCCTGGGTGAGCTTCCTGAAGTAGAACCTCCAGTTCAGGCCTCACACATACACACACACACACACACACACACAAAAAAAAAAAAACACCTTCACAGTGGGTGTGCAGGGGCAGTGATTGGGCCTCAGCTGCTGGTCGGCCAGTCCTACTGTGCAAAAGGAACAGGGCAGGATTCATCAACACTCTTTTCTAACAAGCTCTGCATCTATCTGCTACCATCTACTGATGAGTCACCACAGGGAAGAAGGTAACACAGAGAAGGATAGAAAGGAGCAGGAGGGAAGGGGGAACAATGAGGTCAAGATATAACAAATTAAGAGGATCGATAATTTAAAAAACACAGAATAACAGAGGGAATAGAGAGAGGAAAAGTGTAGCGGCAGATGGGTGTTTTAAACCGGACAGAATTTTAAGTACTGCCACATGACAGGAGGCGGTTTGCTTTAGACACAAATGTTTTGCAGGAAAATATTGATCTTCGTCAACAGCTGGCATTCAGCTTTTCAAGATACGCTTTAACATGCCAAATTAAATGAGGATCAACAAGTGCCAGCACTCAGAGGGTACTGGGGACTGCAATTAATACTGGGGTAGTGTGAGGAAAATCAAACATGTGTGCACCACAGAAGGTTTGAAATTACAGATCAATCCAAGTAATCATCAAACTTCCTTAAGTATACAGAGCCAGGCTGAATGGGGCCACTGAGGTGCAGGCTATTCTTCACTATACTAACCCAAGACTCCATCATAAAGACACAATATGTGTGTGCCCTTCCTGCCAGTAAATTTACTTTAATGTCAAAGCCTTTGCTTGTGTGTGTCCTCCCCAGTGACTCCTGTTATGTTCAATTCTGAGTGTTTGATTGTCTTTATTTATTTAGCTGGGGATATACAGACCTGCATGACAGGTTGTGGAAAGCTGAATTTCAAACTGAGAGTTGCATTAGATCTGGCAGAGAACTTCAGTCTCACACACTATCGGCTGATCAGTATTAGCTTAACATTCAAATGATCAATGAGCTGTACAACCTGACAAGCTCCCCATTTTCTGAACACCCAAGCTGTTGCTACTGCTGGTGATTTCCTCGACTAAAAAATGTCTTGCTTGAGCTGAATGAAAAATTTGTGAAGGCACTGTCAATTTACCTCTATCCAAACTTTGAAGCGCCCTTAAAATTTGTCACGTTGATGCTGCTGCATCACGAGAAGTGCTGTCTGATGTTATGGGTCCAAACCTGGTCACTCCTTTTTGGTTCTGTGGATTTATTGAGCTGCCTTCAGGAACTGTCCAACAGTGCTTGGATGCATTTTATAACAGCAGTCATTTGTTGCTCTAACTAGTCTCAACCAACTGCTGTTATTTGATAAGTTGCCCAAACACAGGATAATGAATCATGCCAGTTCTTCTAGAAGCTCTGGTTGGGCTACAAAGGCATTGTGACATAAATGGACCAAATAATGGTGAAACGAAGTAAGCCAGTCAAGGAAATGATAACACAATACAACAGCATACCTGGCAATGCTCCAGTCAGGTTCAATCCTCAGGACGGTGGGATCGTCAGTGTAGTTAAACTTGACCTCCGGGTTTCTGAGCTCAGCGTCGTCGATGTCCACAAACACTGATGCACTGCCCGGTGCTATTCCAGCTGGTGTCACGCACACTATCTCACGGGCATTCCTCCTGGATGGACAGAGAGGAAAAGTTACGTTAAGTGCAGAGGCTGGTCAGGATGTGGTTTCCACCCAAATATTCAGCAACCTTGAACCAAATTTTTCAATAAATCAGTACTTGTTATGTGATTATCAGCATTAGATAGTGCCAATTCTTCATTCGACCGGAACATTTTACCATCAGGGCAACAAGATGGTTGAATCATAGCTCGAGTAAAACGATGAAGAAAAGGATGTAAATGTGAGTATGTGATGTGAGCATCAAGTCTGTGTGGAAAGATTGTGATCCTTTTTAATGCAATACTCTGTGTATAACAGTGTATAAAAATGCATTACACAGCTGACCTCAGACAAATGTTGTAAGAAACAGTTTTTGAACTTTTATTTGAAAGATATGGAGGTTCTGCTTTCTCACAGGAATTTCTAATAAACAGAAAGACCTGGCATGCAAATACATACAAGAATGCAGAGAAAATAAAAGCGTGGTGACATTATTTTGGAGAAATAGAAGAGAATTTACACTTCAACAGTGAAAGCTGCAGAGGCCCTTGACAATATCTCACAAAGAAGCTGTCTGGCAGAGTTTGATCACTAAAAACAGAATTATAATAATAAAGGAGAAATGATTACTTTCTCGTGCCAGGGCGTTCCTTAAATACTGAGGTCCTAGCTGAAGCGTTTGACATATTTAATGACTTGCCCATTGTGCTTGTAATTACCAGTGTCCAGTCTGGGAAGCCAATTAGTCTCATTCTCTTAAAACCATATTGTAGCTCGCTAATTTGATTAGATAATTCCAATTGTGACCAAAGTACTTCAGTCAAAAAGCCAGTCAAGTTCTGCAAAATGCACACACGCCGCAGCTTTTGAATGCATACTGGCTGTGGCTACATTTGTACTGGTATTAGCATGTGAGCTGTATGTATCTATGGGATAATGCAACATCTGATCTACCAGGCTATGCATTAACACCCCAGATTAATAACTGTTTCCTTTATTTAATTTTTGAGCAGATCTCAAAATGCAAATTTAGTTTGCTCTGCTCTGATATTTGGACTAGCAGAAAGAGGCAGAGTTAGGTGACATTTTAACCTCCTGGGTAGATTTCTTTTCTTTAAATATGTGATCACGCTGTAAGGATTGCATTTACACCTGGCCGAGATCCAATCACAACGTGAGCCAGACCACATCTGAACCACATCTCGTTTTGTTTTTTTTTTTGTTTCTAAATCCAGTTTAAAAAAGCATAAAACAAATAAACTGCGATGAAGTGAAAAGTAAAATTGCAAAGCAGAATTATTCCACTTGTAGTAAGAAGTAAACATGTCAAGACTTCAGCTGTTAAGGTGACACATTTTGTGGTATATGTTCACATTTGCAAAGGATGTGAAATAACAGCTGTATATCACGCCTGGTGTTAAACACTCCTCTACAGTATTTCTTTTATATGAAGAGAGATGTGATGTGTTTAGTGCAGAGGAGCTGAGCAAGAGAAGGAGAGACAAAAACAGAGATGGGAAGTCATGTTTAATGAAGTTTATACCTGCTGTGATTGGTACGATGTCAAGGATCAACACCACCAGTCACAATCACTGGGGGAGGGATGGAAAGAGTGTGTGGGTGTGCATGTGTGTGTGTTCATGCTTGCACAGTCCCATAGGCAAAATAACATTTTCAGAGTGCAGTCCCCAGTAGCTACATTATCTAATATGTATTTAGCACAGTTGAGTGGTGGCTGCTTTTCTGGGCCATGACTTCACAGGAGTGATGTATATATATTCACGTGTGTGTGTGTGTGCGCGTATGTGTGTGTGTGTGTGTGTGTAGACTTATATGTAGTCATGCATATTCTATTGTGCCTCTATATACCATGTCAGTCGAGAGGCAGAGAGAGTACGAGAGAGAAAAAGGGGTGAGGGAATCTACAGTATCAACTCTCAAGTCCCTTGGCCTGTAACCATAGCAACCCCATTCACAAAGAACACATGCCCGAGCAACCTTCACGAGATGCCACAAACACACAGTCACCCACAGTTCGGGTGTGACAGATAAAGACGGAGTTAAGGTGAGCGAACAGTCACGGCTGGAGTGGAATCTGCTGGATTACCACGAAGAGGCTGCAGCACGGGAGTGACTGCTGTGACATCAAAGCTAGCATACAGTTGCTTCAATAGAGATTAGCTGAGGCTAATCCATGCATTTGACATGCAAGCAACTGTGGTGATAGTTTGGATTTTTTTTTTCTCCTGTGCACGAGATTAAAGAAAGCGTGAGTGCAGACAAAGAGATGCTGTGTGTGTGCAAGAACATCCTAACCTGACACACTGATTACACGCTTACATGTGCATGTAATATCTTAATGACATTTTTTTGCAACTCAAACAAATCGTTCTTCTTCTGTGTATTTAAGCACATATTTTCTTTATCTTTATTTATTCATTTCCTGTATTATCTACAGTACCTTAAGTCATAATTATGAATTTGTTTTACTATCTTAAGTACTCTTTTTTGTCTTATCTGAATCCTTTTCTCCTCTGCAGTGATCTGTCCAATTTACCCACAGGCATAATTACTATTTAATTTAGATTTAACAGGAAAAAAAACTGTTTCTTACTTTTTAAAGTAGCAGGGCTGTGGTCCGATGCTCACAGACACGTAGCTGCCTGCGTTGAGGTAGCTTCCCTCGATGGTCACCCGGGTGCCGCCGGAAATAGGCCCCTGAGATGGCTGGATACGGGTGAAGAATGGAGTCTGGAGAGGGGAGTGAGAGAGGGCAAAGAAAAATCAGGCAACATAAACAGTACTGCAGAGGAATCATTCTCACAAGTTCATCCATTTTCTGTAACTGCTTATCCTTATCTGGAGCCTATCCTGGCTGCCATTGCACAAGAGGTGGGGTACACCCTGGACAAGTTGCCAGTTCATCACAGTGAAGTTTAATGAGAAAAATCAGGCAGACAAAACGGTATTTAAATCGTCCAAAAAACAATGATATATGATCACTTACTAACTTAATTATAATTCAGCAATTATGTCACCTTGTTTTCACCCACTGGACCATTGTAATTTTAAAAATGACAGAAAGCAGTGATGAGATGCCTCATTAAAAGACATTATCATCATATGATACACAGTGGGAATTTATGCAAAAACAAAAACTTTTAATAGGTAATATTGTCAAATTCATAAGGGCAATACAAACAACATTATAAAAGGTTTGAAAACAAAGCTGCAAAAATGACAGGAAACCAAAATCATGGCAATAATATTAATTAAAAAATATCAGAAATTATCTCTTTAGAGCAACAACAGCCGTTGTCGTCAACATTCTTCATTAACCCATTAATGAAGCATTATTAGTTATATAATTAATGTAACCTGGTAAAACAAACAAATTAATATATTTCTATGTTTTCTTTTGTATGTTTTTTCTCCCATGCTCACACCATGTCCTCATCCTGCTCTGAATACATGGCAATCATATGCATGACACACACTGTTATCTTACATAATAGAGCACAAAAATTCAATTTGATAGTCATAAAACATTTATCATGAAATGAGGCAGTGTTAAGGGTCACTGACAGAGCTCACGATGAAATCTGTGTGAAATCTGAGTGCCCATGCCCCGCCCCCTAGTACTGTGTGATGCTTTATATTAGGACCTGTGGCAAACATGAACTCAATAACTAGTTCCATCAATTAATTCTGAATAAACAGAACTGGGTGCTGACCCTAATACATCTTTTTTTTCTCTTTTTTTTTTAACAAGCATTCATCAAAACAGCAACAGAAACTAGTGATGTGAAGTCATTAGGAACACCCTGACTGACAAACATATGTACGATGAGGGTTAGAAGCATTCTCAGAGTGAGCACTTTGCTCAGATTCTGGAGATGATTCATCAAAGGAGTCTTTTTTGAATCATCATGGTCTGAATGAAGTGACCCTTGTATGATGCTTACCACAAAGGTGAACGGCCTGGGCGAAAGGGCTCTGTAGTCATTGACACAGTCTCTCACACACACCTCGACCTGAGCCTCCTGGACCCTGTAGCTGGTGGCATCGTTCAGCAGACACACTATTCTGTGGATGTAAAATTGAAAGAGTTGATGAAAGAGTCATGGTTAGGTTGTTCTAGTCGGTCATTAACCTTTGTAATTCTATAGCTGATAAAATGACCACAGCAAAATATCTGACACAATAGATCTGAATCTGTGTTTCAGGAGGCAGAAAGGATAAAGAAGACTAGGAAGGAAGGAAGGATGAGTAAAAAGAAATCTAAAAAATACACCCCAGACATGTCTGAAGAGGTGCAGGGGTGTCAGGAATAATGTGTAAAATAAGTCATGTATGCGTAATATTTGAATAGAGATGCCCTCTATCTCAACATGCATCATTTCCCAACTAACTGCACTACAGAGAGATTGTTTGATCTGTCTGAACTCAATTCCTCAGCCGTGTAGGACCCAGCAGAGGAGTAAATGTCAGGATGGAGAGATGAGAAAAATAAAGGAAAGAGCATATGTAGGGAGTAATGGAGAGGAACAACAGATGGAATTTACACACACACACACACACACACACACACACAAAAAACAACCCTAATGTCACTATCTTTTCGACTGCTGGATGTGGCTGTATGGGCACCTATACACACACACACACACAACAACAATAAATGTGTTCCGGTTGAGTGTTCTGGTTCTCTCGTTTGATTGGCCGGGATGAGAGAGGTGTCGCTTCCTGTGTTCCTCAGATCTGTGAGCATACATACATCTGTGCCATTTCCACAGTGCATGCTTAACGTACCTCTCCGCGCTCACATACTCGTCCTCAATAGGCACACAGGGCACCTTGCCGAGCCTGACGCCCATCTGGATGTCTCTGAACTGCAGACCCAGGTTCTCCCCCAGGATGGTCACTCTGGTTCCTCCTTGGCGAGGCCCTGTCTCGGGGAACAACTGGACCGATGGAGGACAGAGCACAGAAGGGGGGGGGGGGGGGGGGGGGGGATGATAAAGGTCAAGATTTTGTACCTTTTTGTATA